>CM069913.1:57170583-58449655 GCA_036172215.1 Camellia granthamiana
ATCTCTTGAATCGCAGCGAATCGTAGTAAATCGCAATTTAATCATAAGATTCACCTAATTCAATATTCAAATGCACAAATAGAATCGTTTTGCTTAAAACTCATATTGAATTGTATGAATTGAATCGTGAATCAAAAGATTCCAACAACTATAATAATAAGAGCAAGTAAATAAGCCAAGCAAAATTCACAAATATGTTTAGTTATTAATGAAGAAGAACATACCAACCACTCCTTGTGGCCTTGAAAACCCTCAGGTTTAAGCTTCTTGACAGCAACAACCATACCAGATCCGGGCTTTGCTGCAGCAAGTGTATGTTCATCGATCCATCCTTTAAAAACATAACCAAAGCCTCCTTCACCAAGAAGACTGTCTGGACGGAAGTTTCTAGTGGCATTCTTTAACTCATTAAATAAGAACGATTTCACATTTGGGGACGACAATATTTCACCTTCAGATCGCGGCGTAGGAAGACTTCCAGTGCTGTTTTCATTGCAAGATGGTACTGTCAGGGTGGAACGAGCTGACGAATTGTTGGTTTTGCTGCTAATTTTTGAGGTCCCTAAAGTAGCCCATGAAAGAAAAGATATAATTAAAAAATAAAAAAAATTGTGTGTATTGCAGAACAACAAAAGTAGGGACACAACCGAACACTAATCTGTGCTCAAATAGACACCCTATCTCTCAAAATAAAAACCGCTCTCCTAAGCTTACACTCATGTTGTTCTCCAGAAGGGAGCACAAATAAAACAGCAGGGTTCAAGTTCAAAGTTCTGAATCCTCATTCACTTTCAGTGCCACTTGCTCTGGTTCACATGACAATTTTTTCCAATTCAAGCATCATACTTGAAATGTTGACCCCGCTACCTCTGATCCTCATAGCATCCAAACTACAGTTAATGCATTATTTGATATTCATTGCTTCCCTTTGCTAGAAAGTAGTCACTACTTGAGCCGTAGAAAATGCTTGATGACCAATAGCTACATACATGAACACGTATTATGTTTTTTCCTTGTTGAATGAGATTGTATTGGTGGTTACTGCTGTTTTATTGGTCTTGGCTTGATGCGCTTAACAAAAAGGAACTTTCTAGATTAAGAAAGAATTTCCTTTGTAATTAAGAAGCATCATTTAGCTGTGGGCGAATTTGTATAGTAGGGATGCACCGAAAATTTTCAATGTTATAACTTATAACATCTCGAAATACTTATCCAATATGATTGGATCCGAAGGATCTTCATTTAGCCATCTACAAAAAGGCCAACTGCAGGGAGAATGGTTAAGCTAGGTTAGGGCGGTTCATATATTATAAATGCTTCTCTTTTTTATGGACGCAAGTTTCTTTACTCGTTTGGCAAGTGATTTTTTTAGCCAAAAAGTTAAAAAGTCAGTAAAAAAATTAAAAAACCAACAACCCATACCAAAAAGTCAAATATTCGCTTTTCTCTCTACTTTTTGCATATCTTTTCATAAAAAGCCAAAAAGTCATCCCAAACATACTAGTTTTTTTTAGCTCCTATTTTAGCCAAATAACCAAAAAGTTACTAAATTAGCATGTTCCCTACAAAATCATTTCTTCCGTACAATGTTGATAGCCTTTATGTTAAGACACAAACGAGAGGGGGTTTCCAAATTTTCAAACATGATTCAATAATGGGTAACTTAATTTAGAGTTCTCCGAGTAACGGCCTTAACATGACTATGTCAGGTGTCCATGAAGTGCTCAGAATAATAATAAATATAAATAAAAGTGCAAAAGAAGACATCTTCAGAAATGAATACAAATGAACCCTTATTGGACTTTCGAGCCAATTTCATAAAGACTCACTCCTGAATGGAAATTAATACAAAATTATTAAAATCTATCGGCAACGTAATCCCATAACTCTGCAACAAGGAATCACGGAACAGGTATGGGCATCAAATCTAAACCCTAGACCTTGTGCAAGAACAGAGATGTGTAAATCACTATCAAAAGAAGACTTGCAATTTAAAAAAAAAAAAAAAAAAAAACAATGACAAAAATCACAAGACTAAAACATATTCACAAAACATCCAGCAGAATTTGCCTCAGAGCCAAGGGTCAAATTAACCTTAAAAATCCATTCCGGACATCAGAAAACATGAAAACCGAAAATACCCAGAATTGATCTAGTTCAAGTAACTGAAAGACCGACCCAAAAACAACCCATCAAGACCCCTAAGAAGAAAAAAGTGATATATAAAGATATGATTGTATGAACTCCAAAAAAGCTTCTTTTTTTTTTTTTCTTTTCTTTTTCCATTTATGGACAAGTAATTATAAATAAAGCACAATGCAAATGATTGAGTAGTTATGTAGTAAGTACCATTGATAAGGGAGCTCTGAGAAGCATCAACTTTAGCAGAAGAATCTAAGCAGTTCCCCATCTGGGTGCTCCAACCTCCAAAGATGAGAGAGAGAGAGAGAGAGAGAGAGAGAGAGATTGCTTGAGCAAAACAAAAACTGAAAGTGAATGAAACTGAAAATGAAAGAGCAACTGGGTCTTGCTTCCTTGGAGGGTGTTTTGGAGTGAAAGCAGAATAGGGGAAATAATGGGGAATAATTAAAAGGGAAAATATGCCTCCTAAATTTTCATTTATTTTTTAATTTGATCACTTTGATTAATATTAATTTTACATTTAAATATTTTAAATTTTGATCAATTTAGTTACTGTCGTCATGTTTGATTTACAATTAGAAGAAATGTACTGACATGGGAGGTAAATTGATTTTTAATTTGGAGGGAAAAAAAATTTAAGCTATAATTTGGAAAATAAAATAAAATTTTAAATGAATTTTGATATCCAGTGAGCACATTCCATTCAATTATAAATGAAATATGACAGTAGAAGCTAAGGTCAAGTTTGGCATGTGGTCAAAAAATTAAAAAGTCAAATAGTTACTCAAAAAATTAAAAAGTTATCACTATTTATCAAAAGTAAAAAATTACGGCTGCACAACTCCTAATCCTAATTTTTCCCTACACACTAATTTATACAATTTTTTAATACACAATTTTCTATAAAAAGTCAAAAAGTTAATCCAAATAACCATATTTTTTTCCTCAACTTTTTAGTCCAAAAAATTAAAAAGTGCACTTATTTAGGATATCCCAAATAATCCCTAAATTACTCAAATTTTTAAGAATTTAAGTATAAAATGATATTAATTAAAATTTAAAAATTAAATTAAAAAAACACATAAAAATTTTAAGATAAAATGATATTTTCCTCTAATTAAAAAGAAGAAAAGTAGTAAAAGACTTTTTCAAAACAGTTGATTGAGGGGAGGGAAGGGAAGGGAATGAACAAAGACAAAAGAAACTCAGAGACAGAGAAAGAAAAGAAGGTGTGGACTTGACCTTCTTCTTACAGGCAGGCACACATACAGATGTTATCTTGTAACAAGATTTGGTCATTTTGCTAAAACGACAAACGTGTGGGGACTCCCCATTCTGACGTGCTCTTCACTGCCCGAAATGTAAATTTACCCAAACACCCCTCCTTTCACCAGGTCAACCCCATCAAATGTGTCAACCGTTTTGTTTACTGCACCTTATTATAATTAAAAAATAAAAAGAAAAATGTTTGAGGGTATAATTTTTGTGGCTTAAATGGTTTAAAATTGTCAAAATGATATTGTTTTGACAATTTTGATGTTGTTTTATACTCAAAACAACGTCGTTTTGATAATTTCGAGCTATTTGACTACAAAAATTATGACCCTCTACCATTGCTGAAATAAAAAATATTTGATTCACCGACGAATGCCTCAAAACGATATTGTTTTAAGATATTTAAGCCATTCAAGTCATGAAAATTCAAGCCACTTAATATTATTATTAAAAAATATTTCTTGTTTTAAATGAACAATTTTTTTTTTTTTTGGTATAATATGTTATAAGAAAAAAAATTACAAATACAAATTTTCAAATAAAAATAAATTATAAATAACTTATTCTAGCTGGAGTGACTTCTAGTGATCACCAACTGGAGGATCTGTTGGGTTCAGTTTAGTGGTTTCATTTTACAGTTCACTATAATGATTTGAATGGTTGATTTTGTAATACCCGTTGAAAAGATAATTTATTTAAAAAATTAAGTTAACTGAATATTAGTAATTTTATGTTTCAATTACATTTGTCTTATAAAATTGAATGACAAATATGATTTTAAAAATAAATTTTTATTTCATTTTTTTCTAAAATAAATATTATTCAATTAGAAGAATATTGATATTTGATTACCAAATCTTAAAAATACTAAATTATTTGAATTATTGGAAATAAAGTCAAAACTGTTCCTTATATGTATTTGGAAAGTGACTCATCTTCATCTCCCTTCTAGTATATGGAATTTTCCTATAGTATAAAAAAATAAAAATAAAAATAAAAATATTTGAATTACATATTTGGGAAAGTCATTCTCAATCATTAAATTTCAATAACGAAAAATTTTAGTTATTGGACCGACCATGATTAAGACCAGATATATAAAAATATTTTATTTTAGTTGTACATCAAACGTGTTTATTACGACCCATTAAGTTAAAAATAATAATAATAATAATTTAGATATGACATTTTATAATATCAATATTAAAGTGTCATAATTTTTATATGAAAAATGTTTGAAATCCCCAAAAAACTTTCACAATTCTACCCATAATGATATGTCAACACAGATGTCAACTTTTGATTTGTTATACATCTAATTATTGCGAGTCCAATTTCCTTACTGCATCATTGTGGGTAAATTTGTGGGTCTAATATATGGGTTTCTGGCACTATTCTTTGCATATGGTTCACCCTTTTTGGAGAAGTGTGTATTGTAGCATTACCCAAACAAGCATAGTATTTGTTGAGTATTCTTATACTTAACAAAGTCGAGAAGAAAATATAAGGATAAATTACACTCACCACCCTTGATTTGTTTTTTTAAAAAAAAGTACAGCTAATTTTATATTTTTTATATAATTATAGTGGGTCATTTAAGAATTTAATTCCAATAATAATTTGGTCATTTTTCATTAGATTTTAATATATATTTATTTAACTGAGTTGAGTGTAACTTACCCAAATGAGACAGATTTATCATTTAATGGCCTGCGTGTTAATGAATTACTCCTAATTAGCAGGATATGGTATGATTAGTTTTGATCATTAAATCTGAATGATCTTATACAACACAAAAATAAGAAAGTAATTTGGTAGGAAAATAAAAAATCAAAATGAAGTAAAAGTTTTTTTTTTTTTTTTTCTTTATAAATCTAAAAATTCAACCACAATATAAAAATAAGATGGGTATGTTTGGTTTGAATTTCTAGAGTGATTTTGGGAAAAAATTTTAGAAAATTTGTTTGGTTTGTAAATTTTCCAAAACAATTTTCAAAATCACTTTCTCTCTCTTACCTATCAATCAACACTTCTTCTCTCTCCTCTCTCATTCTCAATCACTTTTTCTCTCACACACATCTACTCAATTATAACAAAACATCAAATCATTACAAACTCCCAAACTCCAAAACTACTTTCAAAATACACAATCAAACAAACCAAAAAAATTTCTAAACTCTCTTCCCAAAACAATTTTCAAAAACTACTCTCCCAAAAACAAAGCAAACAAGCCCGATATCTCTCACATCTGAACTAATAATTGCAGCTCAATGGTAAGAAGTCTTTAAACGCAAGTAACATTTAGAGTTCAATTGTTTAATAAAGTCAACTTATCTGGAATCCAGAACCTACCCAATAATTAACCCTTATATTTTTCTTTTCTTGAACATCATCACATGAAAGAATATGTACCCTCTTCCAATTTCAAGTTCTCCTATCTGCTTCATTTTTCAAAGATATAATTGGACCATCCATGTTGAGAACTTTATCTTTATATATTCACTACTCTTTATACACTCACTACTCTTTTTGAAATATAAAAATTTTTGACCAGATATCAGTACCCATTTGGGATAAGTCGATCAAGTGGCCATTTTAAGTCTTCAAAAATTAATTAAAAAAAAAAAAAAAGAATCAAAAATTATTTATTACTATACTTGTTCACAAATAAATAAATAAAATAAAATAAAATAAAAAGCCGAAACGAGAAAACAAAATATTTGTTGATGTAATGAATTTTCTGAAACTAATAGAAAAGTGAATCAAAAAAATATATATTTATTATTATATTTGTTTATAAAATATAAACAAAAAGCCCCCTAACAAGAAAAAAAAAATTTAATTGATGTGGTGAATTATTTAAAATTAATAGATTGTTAGTTTCCAAATGTATGGTAATGGAATGTGTATAGAAATACTATTCACTCAGGGACGAACTCATAATTTTTATATAGAGGATGAACATATATATACTATCAAATTTTTTAAAAATAATGTGTGAAATATAATATGAATTTCTACTAGTATAAAAAGTAAAAATAACATGAAACTAAATAGCATGTTTTTCGTATCAGTGTTAGTTACAAAAGATAGCAACTATAAAATAATTTATATATTGAAGTTAGGTATCTTGAGTTATTGTGCTCGATATTCTTTCATGTCATTAAAAATGTCTATGATGGAATTGACATTAAAATTTTGTAAAATGTCTTTCTCAATAAACATAATCAAGTAACTAGTTAATTCCTTAGAAACTAGGGCTTGTAATTAACACTAGTTATGCGAAATTAATTTCTTTTATTATGTTTTGTCCATTTTTTACAATTATATTTTGATCATAATGTTTCATAGATATAGAGTGATAGTCACTTAAAATTTCTATAAAAAGAAAAATTTATACGGGCGAGTCTTTATAATATGTAAATAATTGTAGTTAATGCTACTATTATTAATGGTGTTTTGAAATTGTAGGTGGGCTCTTGCCACCTATAGTTATTTGTTCCAATTACTTATGAGAAAAGAAGTTTTTCAAAGTTTAAATTAATTAAATTTTACATTCAATCACCTATGTCACGAGAAGATCTAATGAATTTGGTTGACAAGTTAAATAAAGCTAGCTTTGATTAGTAATTTTGTAGTTAAAATTACGAAATAGTGATGTTTGAGTGATACGTTTTTATAGTTTGTTTATTTTTTAGTTGGTACTCCAACTCGGATTATTTTGATCCTAAACCTTATATGCTATGTTTAAATGATAGAAATCTTAAACGAGAATGGGAATGTTAATGTAATTTCGAATCCACATAATTCCAACATTCAGGAAGTCTCATTTCTTATAAAAGCACCTCACAAACTCACAATAGGCCTATCTATGTGGCTGATAGTATAAATTTCATACTCAATAATTATAGAAGTTCAAAATTTTTAATAAAATTTAAATTACCAGCATGTCTAATTCTGTAAAATATATATATATTAAAAAATAAGTTCATATTAGTCCGCTTTGGGCCATCTTTTATTTATTTTATATGTATTAAAGGCCTCATATTAAAAGATTGTTTTGGGCAGCAAAAAATTCAAAGTCAGCTGGAGACAAAGAAAAATATGTAGATTTCTTATATATATATCTTATGATTGATTATTAGAGATGATATTGAAAGTATATTATATTCCTTAAAAATATAAGATACGTAATACTACATATGCCATGGTATTACATATGCCAGCCTCCCATTTGCAGGCCCCTTGGGCTTCTGAAATGACACAATCTCTTTTATCGGCCCGAGATTTCATGATAATCTCACCTTGTAAAACGAACATATAGAATGATGGGTAACTATTGTTCGTTTTTGTACCGAATGAGAATTTTCAGTTATTGTTTCCCATTCCAGGCAAACGTGATTGCGACGAATTGGTGTTAAAGAAGGTTGTGTTGGTTGAATACATTCTTCTGATTCCTCTTGTTCTTGTTGCAAGCATTGAATATCAACGTATGATTTTTCATTTTTTTCACGCTCTCGCCGTGCACGTTAGGCCCATGCAGCTTTTGATATGACATTATCATTTTATGCCTAAAATGAAAATCTTTTGTCATTGGCACAAAATGTTAATATCTTCCTGTTTCTTTCGTTTCTCTTAATTTTATTTTCTATTTTATTTGTTTTATACCTTTAATAGTGTTATCTTTATTTCTTTCTTTCTTCATGCATTTTGTTTTTTATTAAAAAAATAAATAAGAATTAAAAATCTATCTAGTTTTTCTTTTCATTATATATTTTTTATGTATTCCTTCATTTATTTTTTCCTATTATCTTCGTATAAGTAGCAACTCATGAATGGTACATTATAAATGCACATGTTTCCATGCAAAATAAAAAATACATAAATTTGGAAAATACATATAAATAATAGCAAGTTACAGGAAAATATATTGCAATCATTCTACAAATTTTTTAAAATGAATATATACCACTTGACATGCATTATTTGTCATTCTCTTGTCAGAAGGAGCCACCTTTTCTTTTCCCTTAGACATTGGGTCGACCTTGTCTTTTTTTTTTGCCTAACAAATATAAATAAAATATTTAAAAGATTAAAAAAATCTTATATAAATAAAGTACATACAATGTTTGACTTGATTTTGTACTTACTGCACAAACATAAATAACATTGGGTCGACCTTGTCTTTTTCTTTTGCCTAACAAATATAAATAAAATATTTAAAAGATTAAAAAAATCTTATATAAATAAAGTACATACAATGTTTGACTTGATTTTGTACTTACTGCACGAACATGAATAACATTAAAGTCGCGCTCATCACGGATGACCACACCAACATTTCTAGATGGGGTTGTAGGAGCAGGCCTATATAAATAAATTGTGAACAAATTAAAATCTATATAATAAAATGGTAATAGTAAGAATATATATTTCAAGAAGTAAACACAGTTGTTTACCAATTTGGTGTTAAAGAAGATTGTCTTGGGCTAATACATCCATTCGATCTCTTTCATTCTCGTCGCAGGCATTGCCCTAATTGAAATGCAGAACATGGGCTTTTATTTTTTTCATGTTCTCGCCGTGCACATTGAGCCAATGCAGTTTTTGATAACACATTATCATTGTGTGCATAAAATGAAAATATTATATAATTATGTGCGTAACACATTGTATTTGTTCTTCCTTTTAACTAATGTTTCCTCTTGGCTCGGTTAAGTTGTTACCAATGCATGTATTGATGAAATTTAAAAAATGAGAAAAAAAATAATTTGAAAATACATTGAGTACACAATATTGCAAACTCACTATGCACTTATTGCTTTAAAGACATTACCCATATTTTTACAGAATATACGTTGAAAAGTAAATATTAGATCATTGGGTACGTAAAATGTGATTATTAGCGTGTAATGTTTTCTACTTTCCTCTTTCCTCTTCTTGTTCTTTCCGTTATATTAAATTTGATTTTTGTCTTTTTATTCTTTCCTTGAGAACTTCTTATAAGAAAAATAAAAATACAAAAAATTATATTCTATAGTTTCATTTTCATCACATATTTGTTCCTTCTGCTTCTATTCCTTTTTCATTTTCTTCTCTTATATTTTTGTTATGATATGTTGTAAATGCAGCATGAGTTTAAAAAATGTTGAGAAACCATACAACAGGATATGCATTTTCCTTTCCTTTGCCAGGAGAGATGGTCTTTTCTGTCTCCTTTGATATTGCTTTGTGTTTTTCCTTTGCATTTGCCTTTGCCTATAAAAAATAAGTAGAATATATTATAAATTATTTGAAATATTTTAGGCTTACCTCACGAATGCAAATAGTATTAAGGTCACGCTCATCGCGGATAACAACATTAACATTTCTTTGTTGAAGAAATTAAATTTATATATACAAAAACTTTAGAGTGATAAATAAAACTTTATATATAGATACTTTAGAGTGATAAATAAAATTAGTAAACGGAGATGATATTACGGTTCGGTGTAAGTCTCCATCCACCAATAAAGTATGAGAAACAAAATATTAATTAGAAGAAAATTAGAGATGATGAGTTTAAATAAATAAATAGGCCTTATATTATAAGAGATGTACTTAAATTTATGTAGAGGGGGGGGAAAAAAAAAACACTTGCTTGACTAAAAATAGTGATATTGTTCATAACTGTTGTACCTAAAAATGATTGGTTATATAACTCTTCTCTTTCCTAACTGACTTCAACTTGAACACCCATCACATTTGTTAGGACCCTACTTTTTGTCAAATTCCGTGGACAAACTTGAGTTTCATTGAGTTGTAATTTTCTTATGTTTTTGGTATTCCCGCTCGAACAGGGAAAATGGCGCTCAAGCGGAGATTCCACCCTCATAGTATTTTGGCTTGTCTGCAAAATATACTGAGTGATGTATTTTTACGCTCGAGTGTGGGATCTTACGCTCGAGCGTGAACCCTGGTTTGGAACAAGCGATATAGAGTCCCCGCTCAAGCGTCCATTCCCACGCTCGAGCAGACCTCATGATCTCAGCTTCTATAAAACCTCAAGTTGCTCCAAATCTAGGGTTACGTTTTCTAGATCTTCTTTAAGGGTTTTAGGGTTTTCTTTTGGGGATATTTTTCTGGTTTTCCTTGATGTTTGATTGAGTTTGAACTTATGTTCTTATAAGCACACATCAAGGAATTTGTTTGATCTTCTTTGAGAGTATTCTTCTTCGGTGGAATCCGAAGATTCAAGCACAGAGTAATCAAAGGAGTTTGATGTTGTGTGCATTCGTTGATTTGACAATGGATGTTGTGGATTCAACATCAATCTAATCAATTCCGAGACGAAGGTTACTGTGAAAGATATACATAAGATTTGAAGACAAATTGGAAGCGTTTGGGTAATTTGTTTAGTATCTTTGTAATCTTTCTTTCTTCAGTAGTGGATTGATTTGTGGCATTTCGCCCGTGATTTTTTTATCACAATTGAAGGTGCTTCAATTATGGTTTTTCCACGTAAAAATTGTTTGTGTCGATTTATTGTTTTCTGAAACAACAATCTAAATCACTTTCGTATGTGCTTGATGATTTAGATTGTGAGTTTTAATTAGTTAGAAATTAGAACTATTAAATCTTGATCTAATCACGAGTCACTCAGGTTTTTCAATTGGTATCAGAGCAGGTCACTCTTTGTTTTTATCAAAACTATAGGAGTGTGATTTTGTGTGATTGGTGATATGGATTCAAGCCGCGAAGGTAACTCGACCCATAAACCTCCGTTACTAGATGGTACAAACTATTCTTATTGGAAAGCTCGTATGAGAGCATTTTTAAAATCTGTCAATGAGAAAGTTTGGCACTGTGTGATCTATGGGTGGAGTGAACCTATTGTCACCATTGATGGTGTTGATATTTCCAAACCCCTTGATAAATAGGATGCATTCGACTATCAAAACTCGAGTTGGAACAGTAAGGCTCTCAATTCCTTTTTTTGCTCCCTCACACCTAAAGAGTTTCGTCGTATTTGCATGTGTGAGAGGCTTGAGACATTCTTGAAACAATTCACGAGGGTAACTACTTCTGTTAAAAGGTCAAAACTTCAACATCTCACCTCTGCCTTTGAAACTCTTTTTATGCGTGATGATGAGACGTTTGATGATTTTTATGCTAAACTTAGTGACATCGTGAATTCCTGTTTCACACTCGGTGAAAAAAGCCCTGAAGCTAAGGTTGTTGGAAAAATTTTGAGATCTTTACCCGAGAGGTTCCAATCAAAAGTGACAGCTATTGAGGAGGCTCAGAATGTTGATACCCTCAAGCTTGATCAATTGGTTGGAAACTTGCAGACTTATGAAGCCCACCAGAGTTCTAAGAAAAAAAAGAAAGATAGTGTAGCTTTCACTAGTGCTCATAAGACTGCAAAAACTCCTGAGACTGAGTTTGATCTAGAGTCCGAGATGACGGCTATGTTTACTAAACAGTTCAAAAAAAATTAAAGAAAAAGAAGCCTAATTTCAGGGACCTTATTTCAAAAGATAAGAGTAATGAAAAACTCAAAACTTTTCCACTAAAACTTGCTCCAAAAACTGAAAAGAAGATTGTGAAAGGGGCAAGGGATCAAGTGTTATGAATGTCAAGGGTTTGGACATATTGCTCTTGAATGTCTATCGAAAAAGAATCGGAAGAAAGTCTATACAGTGACTTGGGATGATGAAAGCGGGTCAAAGCAAGAACCCGAAGAAACCGAATCCGGTGAAGACGGAGATAGTGCTTTCATGGCATTCTGGTCCACTTTCACTCAACCTTCTCTAAAGCCAGTGGAATTTGCTCGTGGTCAGAATTTACACCGTGCTCCTACCTTTGATGGGAGTAATTACTTGTATTGGAAGATCAAAATGAGGGCATTTTTAAGAGCTTATGACCCTGAGGGCTAGCAAGCTATTAAAGAGGATGTTGAAAGCACTAACAATCCAAGCAATCAGAGAGTTCTGACTACCATTTGTGGAGCAATTTCTGATAAAGAACAGCAACGAGTTGTTCACTGCACAAAGGCCAAAGATGCATGAGACATCTTGAGTCAATTTCATAAAAGAAGAGAGTCATCTTCACCACCATCTATCTCATTTCCTACCTTTGTTGCTCGACTGGATGAAGTCCAGGAGAAAGAGGAGCAAAAAGAAGATGATGAAACATCTGAAGACAATGATTGGATTGATAGTGATGATCTACAACAAGCTTAAGAAAAGCTTTACGATGAATCTCTGAATCTGTCCAAGATTAATGACAAACTCACTCTCAAGCTCAAAGCATATGAAAGCAAAAATGTCAAGCTAAGAGGAGAAATTGTAACAGCCAAGCAGAATGTCATCAAGATCTCTAATGACAGGCAAGACCTTTCTGGAAAACTTCTATCTTGTGAGACCGAACGGAATGAACTTCTGAAAATATATGCCACATATGAAGAGAAGATTGAAAGCCTTGAGATGTCACAGGCTACATTGAAAGAGATAGTTGGTCAAAAAGATGAAGAACTCAGAGATGCTAGAGCCACAATTGCCATGTGGAACAAAGGTTCCAAGTCATTAGAAGACATCCTTAGGTCTCAACAAATGGGTTGTGACAAAAGTGGGCTAGGCTATGGTAATGTGACAACTCACAAGGGACAGACCTCTACATCACATGACCTGAAGACTCAAGCAAAGGGAAAGCTGAAGATACACTAGGGTGATCCCTCTCTTCATCTGCCTAACGGGGGTAAGATCAACAAAAGAGAGGTAAAACCTGTTTTTGTTTGTCATCATTGTGGTAGGTATGGCCACATTCATCCTTATTGCTTTGAGTTTTTTGGTAAGGTGTCTCAAAATGGTAGAAATTCTAATACTTTTTGAGTTAGGAGACAACCTTACATGTCTAGGTGGAACACCAAGATTCATGAGGGTGTTCATAACACTAAGACATTTACCAAGACCATCAGTCCTGATTTTGTCAAGCCAAGAAAGATATGGGTGAAAAAGGATGACTTGACTTGTTTTGTTGTTCACACTGCTCTAAAAGCACGTAACTCACACATGTGGTACCTTGACAGTGGGTGCTCTCGGCACATGTCAGGTAACAAATCCTATTTCACCTCCCTTGAAAAATTTGAAGAAGGAATTGTTACCTTTGAAGGTGGTGGCACTTCTAGAGTCATTGGTAAGGGCTCTATAAGTGTGGCTGGTCTTCCCAAGCTCGAAAATGCATTACTTGTTGATGGCCTCAAAGAAAATCTTTTAAGCATCAGTCAAATGTGTAATTCCCACCATGAAGTATTATTTTCAAAAAATAAATGTGAAATTTTAGATAAAAAGGGAAATACTGTCATGCATGGGGTTCGCACATCCGATAACTGATATGGGATTGTTACCTCTAATGATCTCACTTGCCACTCAGCCATCATAAGTAATATTGATCTATGGCATCAAAGATTAGGTCATATAAATTTCACAGACCTAACTAAGATAGCCAACAAAGAGCTTGTGAGAGGAGTACCTAAACTGGGTAAGAATCTAAACCATGTGTGTGGACCATGTTAACTTGGCAAGCAAACCCGTACTCCTCATAAAAAGGTGAACAGCTTTACAACGAAACGTCCTCTTGAATTGGTTCATATGGATCTTATGGGACTCACTTGCACTGAAAGCATTGGAGGTAAAAGATACATTTTTTTTAACCGTTGATGATTTTACTCATTTTTCATGGGTAAATTTTTTAAGAGAAAAATCTGATACGTTTGATGCTTTCCAGGCCTTAGTCCTTAAAATCCAAAATGAACAGGGTGCTTCTATTAGGCGTATCATAAGAATCCGAACTGATCATGGTCATGAGTTTGAAAATAGTTCGTTCTCGGATTTTTGTGATATGCATGGAATTAAGCATGAATTTTCTGCACCGATTACTCCACAACAAAATGGAGTTGTTGAGAGGAAGAACAGAGTTGTTCAAGAGATGGCTAGGGTCATGCTTCTTAGTAAGAAAGTTCCTCCAAAGTTTTGGGCTGAGGCCTTAAATATTGCTGTTTATGTCATAAATCGTGTGTATTTAAGGCCTAGCACTTTACAAACTCCATATGAATTGTGGAAGGAATTGAAACCTAATGTAAAATACTTCAAAACTTTTAGGAGTAAATGTTACATTTTCAAAGATAGAGAGCCTTTGGGAAAATTTGACTCCCGAAGTGATAAAGGTATTTTTCTAGGGTATTCAACCACTAGTAGAGCTTTTCGTGTCTATAACCTGCAAACTTTAGCTTTAATGGAATTGATCAATGTAGTTATAGATGACACAAGTTCTCCTACTTCAGCGATAAATGAGGAAGAAAATGGTGAGTCTCCAATCCTGGATACTGAACCACAAAGTCAAAGAGAAGCTGAGGTCCAAGCACAAGAAGTTGAGACAGCACCAACTTCTCAGGTAAGTCAGAGTCCAAAGAGTACACAAAGAGACACCACTTCTGATGCTTCTGTCACCACAAGTCCAGAGTTCAAACCATCAGTAAGGGTGAAACTAAATCATCCAGCTCAACAAGTGATTGGAAGTGTCTCGGATCGAATGAAAACCCGAAGACAAATTCGGGAGAAAGTATCTCATATGTGCTATGTTTCATTAATTGAACCTAAGAATATAAAAGAGGCTTTACTAGATAATAGTTGGGTCAATGCTATGCATGAAAAATTAGGTCAATTTAAACGTAACAATGTTTGGACTCTTGTTCCTAGACCTAGAGACATGAATGTGATAGGTACCAAGTGGATCTTTAAGAATAAATCTGCTGAGAATGGTACTGTGGTTAGAAGTAAAACTAGGTTGGTTGCTCAGGGCTATACACAAGTAGAGGGTGTTGACTATAATGAGACGTTTGCCCCAGTTGCACGTCTCGGATCTATTTGTATTTTACTTAGTGTTGCATGCTTTCTTAGTTTCAAACTGTTTCAAATGGATGTGAAAAATGTCTTTCTGAATAGGTACTTAAAAGAAGAGGCTTATGTTAAGCAACCAAAAAGGTTTGAGGACCCTAAATGTCCAAACCATGTCTACAAGTTAGACAAGGCTTTGTATGGATTGAAACAAGCCCCTCAGGTTTGGTATGATAGACTTACTACCTTTCTTCTTGATAATGATTTTTAAAGGGGTAGTGTGGACAAGACTTTATTTGTGAAACATACTAATTCTCATATACTTGTTGCACAGATTTATGTTAATAATATTGTGTTTGCATCCACTGCTGATCATCTTGTTACATACTTTTCGGATTGCATGACACATGAGTTTGAGATGAGCATGATGGGAGAGTTGTCTTATTTTTTAGGTCTTCAAATTAAATAGTCTCCTCCGGGTATGTTTGTTTCTCAGACTAAGTATGACAAAAACCTTGTGTCTAAGTTCAGTCTTGAGTCGGTCAAACATGCTCGCACTCCCATGAGCACTAGTCTTCACCTTTCCAAAGATTCCTCTAGTACTGATGTTGATCCTACCCTTTATAGGAGTATGATAAGGAGTCTCTTGTACTTCACAGCTAGTCATCCTAACATTGCATTTAGTGTAGGTGTTTGTGCCCGTTACCAAGCCTGTCCTAAAGAGTCTCATCTGATTGTTGTCAAACGCATGATTAAGTATGTGAATGGGACATTGGGTTATAGGATTTGGTTCTCAACTGACATTATAGCTGAAATCACTGATTTTTCTGATGCCGACTGGGCATGGTGTGCTAATGATTGTAAAAGCACATCTAGGGGGGTGTTTTCACCTTGGGAATAATTTGGTTGCCTGGCATAGCAAAAAAACAAAATGTCATTTCTCTTTCGATAACTGAGGCTGAGTACATTGTTATAGGGAGTTATTGTGAACAAATGCTGTGGATGAAGCAAATTCTTCATGATTATGGAATTGACCAGAACACTCTCACTTTTTTCTGTGATAACACAAGTGCCATTAATATTTCTAAAAATCTTGTCTAACACTCTCGCACCAAACACATTGACATTCGTCATCATTTTATCCGAGAGTTAGTGGAAGAAGGCCTTGTTGTTCTTGAACATGTACCTACTGAGCATCAAAAAGCTGATATTTTTACAAAACCCCTTAATCTTCTTAGGTTTGAGTTCCTTCGAAAGACCTTGGATGTAGTGCTCAGTTACTAGGGCGTTATCTGTTACTTGAGTAGGTGTGAATGTATGCTTTTATGTGCACTTGGGTGCTATAATCTCATTCTTATTGATTCCTGTCATCCCTGCATTTAGATTCATATGAACACCTCTTATGTTGCTTACTAGATTTCATTTTTCATTGGTCATAGCTCATTCTAAATGTCCATGCTCATTGACTTCATGATCTCATTCTGTATACATTCTTGAGATAAACTATTGCAGGGGTTTCCACACAAGTGATCAAAGTTCTCTATGGACCACTAACAATGTATCTTTTACATTATTGGAGGAATTGACCTATACTAGTATATCATGGGTGATGTTGAGTCTCTTAACCATCTACCATCATTTTTCACTTTCACGGTTCCTCCCTCAATTCATTGAAGTCCGGGCATTAGGAAAAGGCTACCTCAAAGGCACCAACCAGGCCATCCTTTCTGATTTCATGCTTCTCTGGTTTGGTCTCCATACTCTTGAGCGTGCAAGCCACCAGTGAGTGCCCACAGAAAAAAAAAAAAAAAAAAAAGTCACAAAATATAAATAAAAAAAAAAGGACTCATTGATTGAGGGATAGCCTCTGCGCTTACTCAACAAATACCCCTTGATTCCGAGTGGTTTGACTTTTCTCTGTGATGTTTCGCTACTCTTGCCGAAGGTCCAGCCATCCGATCACTACGATGATTAACTCTAGCTCTGTGGCTTCTCAAGGATTGCACACGCACACATTCATTATGTGAGCTCTCATGTTTGCTTTTGAGTTGTGCATTCTCATATAGCTTATGATCATTGATTAAATTTTATCTGATTTGCTCATGAATTTGTGGTTCATAATTTCAAAATTTGCGAGTTTGCAGGCTTCATGGTTTGTAGATTATCCCATCTTAGTGTCCCATTCTTACGGTTATGCTCTCATTTGTTTTGTTACAGGTCACATTTCTCAGTACAAGTTGGTTTTATTTGCTTAGAAAATGTGTTTTGGTCATTGGTGTTTTTTTGTCCCCGCTCGAATGGAAACTCTCATGCTCGAGCATAGATTTCATCCCTCCAGCATTTTTGCAGAGTTATTCAAACTTCTGAGAGGTTGTTTTGGTGCTCGAGCGTCCAATTCCTTGCTCGAGCGTAGCCACGCATGTTCTGGCATGCGCTCGAGTATTCAAACCCACGCTCGAGCGGACTGGTTTGATTTAAAAATCCTTTCCTCGACTCTTCAGTCCATTTTTTCCCAAATTCTATCTCTCTCTCTCTCCTAAGGTTCCTTCTAGAGTGGGTAGTTCTGGTGCAAGTGTAGGGGATGCGGCTGCGGCCAAGAAGGCAGAGTATGATGTGGCTACTGCGGGTGAAGCTGCCAATGAAAGGGAGCAGTTTCCTCCAGTTCGTACTATCCAAGGCCAACTACGTCAGTTCGAGCAGTCCATGGTCTCACATTTTGATCGTCTGGAGGGCCAGATGGATATCTTCGAGGCCAAGCTTACTGATCTTGAGACTACCGTCGATGTTTAGCTCACAGCATTGGAGGCCTCATCCAGGCGCATTGAGGATCTTACTGTAACAACCCTCGTACTGATTACCGATAAACTACTGAATTAGCTACTGGTTACTGCTAAACTGAACTGATAATGACTGATAATTGAATTAACTGAAGTACTGGACGGACTGATTGAAATCGAAACTGAAATTGAATAAGTTTATCAATTGAATTGCATATTGCATCTGTTTGATTGATTGATTATCTGTTTGAATTCATATGTTTAGACTGCTAATTGAAGGCCTTATCGGCGGCCGAATTAGGAACCGTTTAGAGTTTTGGGATCAGTAGAATATTTGTGATTTAATGGTATATTTATCTAAAATGTGATTAGGAATGATTAAATTAGATTAGAATTAAGCCAATTAAAGAGTTTGCCTTAATTACAACTTTGCCATTGAGTGGACCTTTGTTTAATCTTATTCTTTGAGCCTTATACATGTAGACTAAACAATTCATCAGCTCTATCCCCTTGGTTCCACCGAATTTAGAGAGGGAGAGAAGGAGAGAGTGCATTCATTATGTTGGATTGGCTTGGATGTTGGTAGAATTGGAGCATAGTTGACAAATTAAGCTTCCTCACTTCTTATCCTACACCTAAGGTAGATCATTCATCTCCTTATTGTTGTCATTGAACTAAGTCTTGCATGGTTTATGCTTCATTGTAAAATTAAGTCATGAATTAGTTCATACAAGTTGAATTATAGCATAATTCATGCATGCATGCTTGTATTGTTGATTCTCAAGTTGAATTCATGATGGATTGTACATGCATGCTCATGTTTCTATCAAAGCCCATGTTTTCATTTTGTTTTCCAACTATTGAGCTCAATTGAGCAAGGATTGAAGTTTAATTTTGGTTTAAAGCTCATGCATTGCATGTTTTAAATGGTTCTTGAAAATGGGTTTGAATGTTGGATTTAATTGACTCACCTTTGGGGCTTGAATTCACAAATTGGCTTTTGAAACTTGTTATTCATTGTTTTGGGATGTATTTTCCAGAATTTGGGCCCAAGAGGTCGAGAATTGAGTTGAGAATGCTTGGTTTGAGCTTGGGAGGCAAATCTGGAAATTCCAGATTTGGCTTCTTCGCTCGAGCGAAGGATTCCTCGCTCGAGCGAGCACCCTTTATTCAGGGCTCCGCTCGAGCGAGCATCGAGCGTGGTATCGCGCGTAAAAATCCAACAACCAGTACTTTTACTGTTTCATCAGACCGCTCGAGCGAAGGATTCCTCGCTTGAGCGAAGCCTTTGATTTTGCAACCTCGCTCGAGCGAAGGAAGGCTCGCTCGAGCGAGACCCCTGTTTTCAGCAACTTTTGAAATATGCCTTCCAATTGTATTTTTGCATCCTCATCTCATCCTAGGCATTCTTAGGCCTAGTTTAAGGTGTCTTAATGAGGATTAGACGTAGAACCACACCGAGGAAATTTAGGGATTTAATTATCATCCTTCCCGACTGTGAAACTTAGTGTGTGTTCTATTTGTTAACTGTTTAGGGTTGGCTCTCGGGGACGCGCTCTAGCTGCTATTAGCCCAATCTCTGTGAGTAATGATTGTGTAAAGATATGTTCAAAATGGTTATCTTTTGAATACTGAACTGAACTGTTTATTGAACTGATATTACTTACTGAATGAATGTATGTCCTGTATTCTGAACTGTACTGTGGCATCCTTAGCACTTACTGTTTACTGTTACTGTTACAGAGCTCTGTCGGTTCCCTTGTGGAACCATACTGTTTACTGATTGATGGCCATCATTACCGTTGGGTCTGTTAAGACCCGGTCCTTTTGGACCCACTGTTTATAGGCTAATGGGTGTACCACATATGACTGATTGACTGAAATACTGAAAGACTGAAATACTGTTAATGAATTGTTTTCATTACTGTAAGGACATTCATTCATAACCTCTTTACGCTTTATGTTATTCACTGGGCTTTAGCTCACTGTTTATATATATATGTAGGTTCTCAGCAGCCAGATCAAAGCTAGGAGCGTGGGTTGGTCCCCAATTTTGTCAAGCCAGCCTATGTGCCTCACTGCGAGGTTCCGAGTTGCCATGCTATGGCTTGGGGTGTTTTTGTGTCCCCCATCGGTCTTCTTACTGTTTTGTACTACTGTATAGACTGTCTACTGTTTTACTGTACTGTTATCGAGGGATTAGGTCCCCGTACTGAATGTTTGTATATGATTGTATAGACTGTATATAGACTGTACTGTTCTGGACTGTATGAATGCATGAAAAATGTTTTTGGCATACAGACTTTTCACAGCTCAATGGACACTAGTTACTTACTGTATTGGCTTCCGCCAGGCCCTGTACTCTGTTTAACGGTGTTACTGTTCAGCAGGCCTTTGGTAATCTCGGATTACTGGCCAGTTACGGTGCTAAACCCATAGGGCCGGGTTTGGGTCGTGACACTTACGCTCGAGCGTGAACCCTGGTTTGGAACACGTGATATTGAGTCCCCGCTCGAGCGTCCATTCCCACGCTCGAGTGGACCTCACGATGTCAATCTCTATAAAACCTCAAGTTGCTCAAAATCTAGGGTTACGTTTTCTAGATCTTCTTTAAGGGTTTTAGGGTTTTCTTTTAGGGATATTTGTCTGGTTTTCCTTGATGTTTGAACTCATGTTCTTATAAGCACATATCAAGGAGTTTGTTTGATCTTCTTTGAGAGTATTCTTCTTCAATGGAATCCGATGATTCAAGCATAGAGTAATCAAAGGAGTTTGATGCTGTGTGCATTCGTTGATTCGACAATGGATGTTGTGGATTCAACATCAATCTAATCAATTCCGAGACGAAGGTTGTGGTGAAAGATATACAGAAGATTTGAAGACAAATTGGAAGCGTTTGGGTAATTTGTTTGGTATCTTTGTAATATTTCTTTCTTCAGTAGTGGATTGATTTGTGGCGTTGCGCCCGTGGTTTTTTATCACAATTGAATGTGCTTTAATTGTGGTTTTTTCACGTAAAAATCGTTTGTGTCGATTTATTGTTTTCTGAAACAACAATCTAAATCACTTTCGTACGTGCTTGATGATTTAGATTGTGAGTTTTAATTGGTTGGGAATTGGAACTATTAAATCTTGATCTAATCACGAATCACTTAGGTTTTTCAACATTTATTTCATGATTTTTTTTGGATCGATGTGATTGATTTTGTTTTTTGGACCAGAATGAACTCTACAGGTTCTAACCGTGAAGTAGACATAATTAAGTTTCACAATGTGACAACAAAATGAACTCTCTTTTCACAATGTCTATAGGTTATATTTCCTAACTTGGAGAACTTGGAGCTCTGTGGACTATAGAACGTAAAGGAGATATGGTCCAACCAACTTCTGGTTAGCTCCTTTGGAAAACCAAAAGCACTAAATGTGAAGTTTTGTAGCAAATTAACAAATGTCATTCCATCTAAAATTAACAAATCTTGAAGATGTCACTATACAGTACTGTGGTTTGGTGGAAAAAGTATTTGGAGAGGTGGGGGAGCTAACAACTACACAGTTGAGAAAACTCATTTTGATCCAACTTTATGGACTCACACATATATGCAAGAATGATCACCGCGGAGAGGACACTAAGTAGAATATATTTAGTTTCCTTTGCCTTTGTCGAACTAGGAAGAGACAAAGGGTAGGAAGGCAAGTAAAGCAATTATGTAATCAGCAATTCTAAAGCAATAAAATACACCATACAACAACATTTTATAAACAATAATGAAGGCAACTGAAGCAACATTGTAAATAATGTTAGGATCTGTTGCCAATAATAAAAACCTAACAATCTCCCCCTTTGGCAATGCCGTGACAAAACACACCTTACAAATGAAATCCTAATCACCCCAACCCATTACAGCCAACAAACGCAAACTTCTTTCTCAAGGTCATGATCTGCAAAACAACTATCAGTGCCACAATCTCCAAAACAACTATTAGTCCCACAAGAGTATGCGAAAAAAACAATAAACATATGACAAGATTACTTGAAGTATGAGATGAAAAACATGAATAACATGAATAGATGCAACTTGGAGATTTTAAGAACATGTAGCATGAAAACCTGAAAACTAAGACATATGCACCCGACACATGACATGAATACATGAAAAACAAATTTCTCCCCCTGTTTGTCACGAATTAACAAAGGAATCTCAAATAACAAAATCAAGATCAAAACCCACACAAGCAATGACATGATGACGATTAACCGAACTCCCCCTCACTAAAAGCAACCACAAACACTGAAAATAGTGTGAAAAAAATAACAAAAATAATATGGTGGAGCAAGCAAGGAATTTCAGAGTTGTACCTTAAAACACACAAGATTATCCAAGAAGCACAATTACTTGAAAACACAATGTGCACAGCCTGTAGAAGATTCCTCATAAAAGAAAGTGATGCATTATGTGAAAAGCATAGATCCCATAAGAAAAGTGTGTGTGTGACTCTTGGAGTTCGACAAACATAAGATTCAAATCCTAGTAGTGATCTGAAAGTTGGACCTCTGACAAGAGAATCTAAGCACAACTAAGGAAAGTCAAACCACTAGGAATCAAGGGGTATTTGGTGAGTAAAGCGGAGGCTCCCCCTCAATCAATGAATCCTTTATTTTTTTTTCATAATTTTTCTTTTCTTTCTTTTGCACATTTTTTTCTTTCTTTTTCACACTTTTTCTTTTCTTTCTTTTGCACATTTTTTCTTTCTTTTTCACACTCATTGGCTGCTGACACGCTCAAGAGTATGGAAACCGAAGCAGAGAAGCATGGATATAATAAGGATAGCCTGGTTGGTGCCTCTAAGGTAGCCTTTTCCTCATGCTTGGACTACAAAGAACAGAGGGGAAAGCCATGGAGATGCAAAAAGATGGAAGATGGTTAAGAGACTCAACATCACCCATGATATGCTAGTATAGGTCAATTCCTCTAGAAAAGCAAAAGATACAATGCCAGAAGTCTATAGAAAAAAATAATCACTAAGGCGGAAGACTCCGATATTTGCTAATCCAAGAGTGTGTACAGAATGAGACTTACTAATTAAAGAACACACACTCCAAAAGGAGTAATGACCACAGAAAGCACACACATATTAACATGTAATGGATATTCTTATCAATTTCAATATGCACCAAGGACCACTCAAAAAATTTTAAGCTTGCAAAACCATACTAAGAAAATCTTTTTGGATTTTTTTTTTTTTTTCAACAATAAAGCAAGACAAAAAACGAACATGCACACACTAAATGACTCAAAAAAAACATACAAAGACCCAAAAATTAAAACGACTAAACAAATTAGCACAAGTCAAGTTTTCTCACCCAAATCTTTTTGGTCTTGACAAAATCAGGTCTAGCGGTCTTGGTATATGTCATGGCATTGTGAACACCCTCATGAATCTTGGTATTCTGCCTAGACATGTAAGGTTGTCTCCTAACCCAAAAAGTATTTGAATTTCTACCCTTTTGAGACACTCTCCCATACAACTTATAACAATAAGGGCGAATATGACTATGCATACCACAATGATGACAGATAAAAACAGGCTATACCTTCTTTTCTTTTACCTTACCAACTCTAGGGAGTTTGAGAAGTCTTTCCTCTTGTTGAATCTTTTGTCCTCCCTTTCCTTGAGTTCTTGTATCATGAGATGTGGAAGCACTTTGTTTTTGCTCTCTCTTATCTCCAAAGCCAATGCCACTCTTGTCTGAACAGATTTGTTGAGACCCAATGATATCCGCCAAAGTCTTTGATCCTTTGTTCCAAAGACCAATAGTAACCATGGCACACTTGAGCTCTTCCTCTTTCTTGATCATTAGTTCTTCCAAGGCAACTTGTGATATCTCGAGAGATTCAATCTTTTCTTCATACATCGCATGAGTTTCCTGTAGCTCATTCCTCTCTGTCTCACAAGTCAACAGTTTTGCACAAAGAACTTGTTGATCATCAGCTATCTTGATGGCATTGATCCTAGCCTCGGAAATCTCCTCCTTAAGTTTGACATTCTCACTTTCACATGCTTTGAGTTTCTTTGTGAGTTTGTCATTTAATTTGAATAAATTAAGAGACTCCTTATACAACTTTTCATAAGCTTGCTCAAGCTCTTCATTATCACTTCCCGAGGATTCATCATCAGTGGTATTCTCAACTGACCTTTTCGAAGACTCTGTTTGTCCTTCAGTTTCGGAAGCCGCCATGAAAGCAAGGAATTGCTTATGTCCCTCTTCATCTTGATCTTCGTTGTCACTGTCATCTTCATCAGATTCTGATTCATCATCCCAAGTGATGGCGAGGGCTTTTTTCTTCCTCAAACGAGTGGGGCATTCTGAAGCAAAGTGGCCAAATCCTTGGCACACATAGCATTGGACGCTTTCAGAGTTCCCTTGTATCTTTCCTTTCTCCTTCTTGGCTATAGGACTAATTTTGAGTTTATCTTTGCCTTTAGATTTATGAGTATGAGTAGATTCCAAAAGCTTAGGATTCTTTTTCAAAAAGGATTTTTGAAATTGTTTAACAAAAGCAGCCATAATCTTGGAATCTATCTCACAATCCTCATCAGAATCCTTTACCACTTTATGAGCACTACTAAAAGCAAAATCTTTTTGTTTCTTTTTGAAATTCCTGTGTGCCTCATAAGTTTGGAGATTTCCAACCAACTGATCTAGCTTGAGGTTGTCAACATCTTGAGCCTCCTCAATAGCCGTAACTTTTGGTTGGAACCGATCGGGCAAGGATGTCAAAATTTTTCCCACAACTTTGGATTCTGGTATTTTTTTTACCTAAATTGAAGCTGGAATTTACAATGTCACTCAACTTCGCATAAAATTCATCAAAGGTCTCACTATCTTTCATTGAAAGGTTTTCGAAATTAGATGTGAGCCTTTGAAGTTTTGATCATTTAACAGAAGGAGTGCCCTCATGAATAGTTTGTAAGATATCCCAAGCCTCTTTTGCGACTTCACAATTACAAATTCGACTAAACTCTTCAGGTGTGACAGCACAAAAGAGAGAATTGATAGCTTTACTATTCCAACTACTATTTTGGTAATCAGTTGTGTCTCACTTATCAGTTGGTTTGGGGAAAGTTACTCTATCAACAGTAATTGTTGGTTCAGTCCACCCATTCATGACGGATTGCCAAACTTTTTCATCAATAGATTTTTAAAAAGATCTCATCCGAGCTTTCTAAAACGAATAATTGGATCCGTCAAGTAGGGGTGGTCGAACCATAGAATTTCCCTCACGAATTGTATCCGTTATCACAAATCAAACAAGATCTCGTTCTAAAAGAATTTTTTAAAAAAAAATAGAGCGTTCTAAAAAAAAAAATTAAAAAAAATAGAACGACCTGCTCTGATACCAATTGAAAAATCTAGAAACCCTAGATGTTGATTTGTGATTACGTACCAATTTTAAGCAAAATATAACAATCCCAAACAAACAATCAAAGACAAATCGACACACCGATTTTACGTGGAAAAACCACAATTGGATACCTCCAACTGTGATAAAAAAACCACGGCAACAGCCACAAGACAATCCACTAAGAAGATATAAAGGAATTACACAGGTATACTCTCAATTACCTAGCGAATCCACAACGCCTAATTGAACTAACCTCTATGTGCCTCTTCCAACCCCATCTTCACATCGGAACTGTCTTTCCAAAGAGCCACTCCAGGATCCACCGAAGCTTCAGGCTCGAATTCTTCAGACTCCACTGAAGAACAACTCTCTCTTTTGTGTATAACAAACCAAACCTTTGATGTACTCTCTTTAAACCATGAGTTGAATACTCAATAAAAACATCAAAGAAATTAGCAAAATATCTCCAGATATAAACCTTAAGATCCAAAAAGAAGATCTGGAGAAGTACCCTTAGCTTTGGGAGAAAACCAAGTATTTATAGAAAATCAAAAGTAATCCTAGATTTGGAAGAAAACCAGAAATTCGGATTTTGAAGCTCGCTCGAGCGAAGCTTTTCTCGCTCGAGCGAGGAGCTTAGTTTTCATGATTTCTACTAGTGCCTTGGCTCGAGCGACGAATCCTTAGCTCGAGTGACCAATCAATTCTCTTAGGTTTTTGTGTGGACGCAATCCTTCGCTCGAGCGAGAACTCCTTGGCTCGAGCGAGAAAGCCTTAGCTCGAGCGAGAATTCTTTGGCTCGAGCGAGCAACGGCGGACATGCAATTTTGAATGCAATTTTGCATTTTGCTTCGGCCGTGAGCTGACCGGGCAGCTCGACCCCCGTAATAATCAGCGAAGTGGCAATCTTGAAAGCATTGACATCACAAACTTCTCTGCAAAAGCACGATTCAGGTTGGATTCGCCTCTAACAACTCATAGCCTCACTGAAATAAAAATGCGAATAAAATTACAACTCAAAGGAGTTTTGTCAAACGGGGTTGCCAATAATAAAAACCTAACAGGATCAAAATGTAATTGTGATTTGTGAAGTTTATGAAGGACAAAAATTAAATAAAATAAAACAACAAAAACATTCAAGCATATGACAGCCTGATTAATTGTTTATAGCATGAGGAAACTAGGCTCTTGTTCATTCCACTATTAAACTGATCCTAAAACAACAAAAATGAAAATGAAGAAACTGATAGCAAAATAGGTTTAATAGTTCGCAATCAAACAGAAAGAGAAGAGGAGAGGCAAAACAAACAAACACAACCCAAGAAATTCGAAACAAACCCCAAGAATTCCATGACTAAACCTTCGGATCATATAGGAAAGTAAAAATTTTCCATAAACTACAGACTACCTGCAAGATGCATTATGGTCCAAAATGAATTAAAATCAATCAAAATGGGTGATCAAGGGCCTCAAATCTCATAGCTTAAAGTTTATATCCATGACAATAATGCCTTTACATGCCGTAAACTAGTGTGATATGTTGTGCCATTTCCTTCTTTTCTCACCCCTTACAATCCAACCAAAGGCTTATATATTTTTATAACCTCAAAATAGCAAGAAAGCTGCAAGATTTATAATATATATCTATATATATATAAAATAATAGTTGGTACAAAAATGCAAAGAAACATAGCAAAAGGAATTTGAAGTGGACAAACACCGAAAAGAGTCACACACACATGACACCATTTTTTTTTTTTTTTTTTTCTTTTGAAAGAGTAGGGAGTGAATTCAGAGGAAGAAAAAAATTCCTAAATGAAGACATGAAACACCAATTTATTAATAACCCAAATAAACTCCAAATTTAGCACTTTAACAACACCAATTTACCAGCAGTTCAACTAAACCCTCAATTTTGCCAACAACCCCATCCAAAAGCTTCATAGTAAAACAATCTAATTCCAACCCTAAAATAGAACATTTCATAGCACCAATACATCAAAAAAAACATCATAAAAGAAATCAGCGAACTTCACATACAATTACTCAATTACTCTTCTTTTTTTACTCAATCACTCAATTACTCTTTTTTTCTTTTTTCTTTTTTGCAAAAAATATGAATATAGCTATTCCAGAAAGGAGACCTAAAAAGAAATAAAGATAGAGAGAAATGGAGAAAAAGAGAAATCAAATTACCTGGTTAACAGGGGTTAAACCTTCGAACAAATTCGACTTTTTTCCAACAGCAGTAGCACCACAATTTTCCCAATAGCAGCATGTGTTTTACAATTTTCCCAACAACAGCAGCACCACAATTTTTCCAACAGCAGCAGCACCACAATTGCTTAATGCTATGGAAACCGACACAGCCTAAAAAAAAAAAAAAAGGAGAGAAAAGGAGGGCAGAAACAATTCTCAAGCGGAAAACCAGTTGAAAAACAGGAAATAAACCCAAATTGAGAGAGAGAATGGCAACCCAAATCCTCTATATAATAAAGTACCTCTAAAGATATAACCACAGCATTAAACCTAAAATGGGAATAATAATAATAATAATAATAATAATAAAATCAATAAAAAGTACTTTAATTCATAACATAAATCAGTGTCATTTGTTGCATTCCACTATCAATATCTAGCTAAAAGCACACTGCTATAATTTCTAATGGATTAAGAAAAAAAAAAAAAAAAGAAAATATGGTCGATTGCCAACATTTAGTGCCTTACTGAAAAGGAGAAGAAAGATTGGAAAGAGTTTCTGTGGGAAGCGACACAGATCAACATTTAGTGCCTCAGTAGCCCAAAATAGTACACAAAAATTCAGACTGCTATTCTTTAAGACTAAAGTCATGATTATTGCAACACCACTATTAGCTCACACAACGAATGAAAGTAATAGACTATGAACAGAATAAGGCTTCAATACTTACAGATCGACAACAATGAGTTTCTTCAACAGCTTCCTCAAATAGCAGCATTAGTATTAGGAGAATGAACTGATAAAACCAAACGACACTAACTAATGTACTTCAAAAAAATAAAAATCAAAAAAGCGCACCGACTAATAGAAAAAAAAAACAAAAGAATCTATATAAACAAAACAGTAGGTATCTGTTTCAATTATTACAAAACCAACATAAACTTTTGTGAAAAAACATTCCTTGAGTGAGAAAGATGCAATTATGATAGCATGACTTTAATAAATTTGAGAACTCAAAGCAAACACAATCTTGCGTAAAAAGATGGTGGTTCACCGTTTGGGAACTCATTCTGTTTGAGCAATCATGAAAATGCGGCCTGATACAACTATACGTTTACTTTTGGTACAATAAAAATGTGTAGGCATTCAACTCATCTTGGTAATGAAAAAAAGAAAAGAAGTAGAAAAATGTCTAAGCTAGATGTTGATCGTTATACTAACCCAACACATTGGTTAAGCCATACCTACTGTTTTCAATGTGTTTGATGGAGGTTAGTTTTGAAATTCGAACCCCAATTGTAGCACAAATTAAATCAAAAACAGACACAGCCATCAACCATACCTACTGTAATGAACAACCGAGTTCGAAGGGTTGGGAAGGAGAAGAGGAAAGAAACAACATTATCAATGTAATCAGCAACCCCAACTTTTGAGAATTACAATTGAGAATTCATAACAACCATTGAATCAAGATGGTACAAAGAAAGCTACCAAACATTTGGGGTACAATGGAAAGCTTTTCCATTCCTAGCAAAATTAAGAAAGTTCATCAGCAATTAACAAAATAATAAGCAAAAAACTTTAAAAAACAAACAATTAGTCACAGATTCATCTAATTTCAGTATATACCCAGAAAGCATACTAAACTAGAAGCGCCACAATCTTCATTCAAATAGAACAATTTAAATCAATGAAACCCAGATGAATCAAGCACGGGCATATGTATAAACCTAAACCGAAAAGAGGTGTTCAGATGTTTTTACCTTGGTGAGAATCAGTTCAGTTCCTGCTCATAAAAACAATGAAGTCAACAAAGAAAGAGGAGCAAGCAATTTTAGCTAAATAAATGAATTGCAATGAGAGGAAACATGTGGTTAGCAAACAAATAAATAAAGCAAAAAAAGGAACTTAGACTGAATAATTTAAGGAATGAAGAAACTGCAATGTTAACAAACAGATAAATAAAGCACAACAAAATATTACTTCACAGGACAATGAAGAAACTATAATGTTAGCAAACAGATAAAGAAAGCAAAAAAAGAAACTTGAAGATGAAGAAACTGCAATGCCTTCATAATTAGGCTCTTGCTTTCAACATCGTCATACCAAAAGGTTAAGAAAGAAATTGCAATGAGTTTTATTGGGGGAAAAAAAATTACAACAGGATAATAACAATTTGCGAGAAAAACAAAAAGGGAAAAAAAAAAAAAGGCACTGCAATGTTAGCAAACAGATAAATAAATCAAAAAAAGTAACTTCAAGAGGAAGAAACTACAATGCCTTTAATTGGAAAAAATTTAATAAGAAAAAATATTACAACAGGAACCACTGCAATTAGATTTGATACTCAAAAGCAACACTATAAAATGATCATTCTATTTAATCAAAAAACAGAACCAACCAAGTGACAACCACCATTAAGAAATCAATTGAATGCTTTGTTATGGAACTAAATAAAGCAGAATTGAATTGTCTGACTCTATCATGGAAAATACAACAGTATAATACAAATACAACAAAGAAAGCAGAATTGAATTGAATTCAATTGAATTGAAGCAAGCAAATATAACAGAGATTTATTATGAAAAATTGACTTGCTCAATACTCCCAAATTTATAGTAATAGAATTGAATTTTTTTTTTCTTGGCTGCAGTAAATCATTATACTATTAATATTTTCAATTCTGGGAACCCTTAACCTAAACAAAGCAGTTGAAGCAAGTAAGCAATTGAATCTAAATCAGAAAAAGCAGTTGAAGCAAGCAAATACAACCTGCAATGCCTTTAATCAAAAAAAAATTAACTGGAAAAAAAATTACAACAGGAACCACTGTAATCAGATTTGATGCTCAAAAGCAACACTATAAAATTATCATTCTATTTAATCAAAAACAGAACCAGCCAAGTGATAACCACCATTAAGAAAACAATTGAATGCTTTGTTATGGAAGTAAATAAAGTAGAATTGAATTGGCTAACTCTATCATGGAAAATACAACAGTATAATACAAATACAATAGAGAAAGCATAATTAAATTGAATTGAAGCAAGCAAATACAACAGAGATTTATTATGAAAAATTGACTTGCTCAATACTCCCAAATTTATAACAATAGAATTGAATGTTTTTTTTCTTGGCAGTAATAAATCATTATACGATTAATATTTTCAATTCTGGAAATTCTTAACCCAGACAAAGCAGTTGAAGCAAGCAAATACAAACCCAAAAGCAGTTGAAACAAGGAAGCAATCGAATGTAAATAAGAAAAAGCAATTGAAGCAAGCAAATACAACCTGTAATGCCTTTAATCAGAAAAAAAAAAATTAACTGGAAAAAAAATTACAACAGGAACCACTGCAATCAGCTTTGATTCTTAAAAGCAACATTATAAAATGATCATTCTATTTAATCAAAAACAGAAGCAGCCAAGTTATAACCACCATTTAGAAATCAGTTGAATGCTTTGTTATGGAACTGAATAAAGCAAAATTGAATTGTCTAACTCTATAATGGAAAATACAACAGCATAATACAAATATAACAGAGAAAGCAGAATTGAATTGAATTGAAGCAAGCAAATACAACAGAGATTTATTATGGAAAATTAACTTGCTCAATACTCCCAAATTTACAACAATAGAATTGAATGTTTTTTTTCTTGGCAGTAATAAATCATTATACTATTAATATTTTCAATTCTGGGAACTCTTAACCTAGACAAAGCAATTGAAGCAAGCAAATACAAACCCAAAAGCAATTGAAGCAAGCAAGCAATTGAATCTGAATTAGATAAAGCAATTGAAGCAAGCAAATACAACCTATAATGCCTTTAATCGGAAAAAAATTAACTGGACAAAAAAATTACAACGGGAACCACTACAATCAGATTTGATGCTTAAAAGCAACACTATAAAATGATCATTCTATTTAATAGAAAACAGAACCAGCCAAGTGATAACCACCATTAAGAAATCAGTTGAATGCTTTGTTATGGAACTGAATAAAGCAGAATTGAATTGTCTGACTTTATTATGGAAAATACAACAGTATAATACAAATAAAATAGAGAAAGCAAAATTCAATTAAATTGAAGCAAGCAAATACAATAGAGATTTATTATGGAAAATTAACTTGCTCAATACTCCCAAATTTACAACAATAGCATTGAATTTTTTTTTTCTTGCCAGCAGTAAATCATTATACTATTAATATTTTCAATTCTGGGAACCCTTAACCCAGACAAAGCAGTTGAAGTAAGCAAATACAAACCCAAAAGCAGTTGAAGCAAGCAAGCAATTGAATCTAAATCAAATAAAGCAGTTGAAGCAAGCAAATACAATAGCAATGCCTTTAATCGAAAAAAAAAATTAACTAGAAAAAAAAAATCACAATAGGAACTACTACAATAAGATTTGATGCTCAAAAGCAACACTATAAAATGATCATTCTATTTAATCAAAAACAGAACCGGCTAAGTGATAATTATATTTTGATAACCACCATTAAAAAACCGGTTGAATGCTTTGTTATGGAACTAAATCAAGCAAAATTGAATTGAATCTGACTCTATTATGGAAAATACAACAGTATAATACAAATACAACAGAGAAAGTAGAATTGAATTGAATTAAATTGAAGCAAGCAAATACAACAAAGATTTATTATGGAAAATTGACTTGCTCAATACTTCCAAATTTACAGCAATAGAATTGAATGTTTTTTTCTTGGCAGTAGTAAATCATTATACTATTAATATTTTCAATTCTGGGAACCCTTAACCCAGACAAAACAGTTGAAGCAAGCAAATACAAACCCAAAAGTAGTTGAAGCAAGCAAGTAAGCAATTGAATCTGACTCTATTAGAATTTAGAGTTTTTTTTCTTGCTCAATACTTCCAAAATATTTCTGAAAACATCCCAAAATATTTCCAAAGACGGTATTTCAAAATTTGAACTATTCTTGGAAAATAAATTTGTTTTTTACAATAAATTAGAAAACCAACTCTAATTTGAAACTCAATGGTATTCTACACATAATTGGAAACATATAGACAAACCATACTACATAGACAAACCATATAGATTGATTAAAAAATTTGACCAAAAATATTAGATGGATTCAAAAATCTATATAATACAAAGAACTGAAGAACTGAAGCAGAATTCTCAATGAAACACAAAAACAAACACAACCACCAAAAAAAAAACAAAGAGAGACTAACCCCAATTTAAACCATACCTACTGTTAAAACAATGGAACAAACAATAGAGGTTAGTTTTGAACAAACAACCCCAATTTCAAATAAGTTTATCGCCTAGAACTGGTAAAACTGTTAATCACTTGAAGATACAAAGCAATAAAAATAAAAATAAAAACAAAAACAACCAACTAATAAAGGGGGAAAAAAACAAAATCTAAATCAACACTCAATAAAAATAAATTGTAATTTGACAACAAATTTGTTTTTTGCAATAAATTAGAAAGCCAACTCTAATTTGATACTCAATGGAAAAACCAACACTAATTGGAAACATATAGACAAACCATACTACACAAAAGCAGGATTCTCAAATTTGAAGCAAACAGGCACAGCCACCAAAAAAAAAAAAAAGACAGAGAGAGAAGAGAAGAGGTAGAAACACTAAAACAATTCTCAATCTAACCTTGCAAGTGTGAATGCGAGTTCGAAGGGAGCCGAGTTCAATAGCAGCGACAGTGATGATGAGCAGCGGCAGTGGTGGTGAGCGGCGGCATATACTCTTTCTCTATTAGTCGAGAGAGAGAGGAGTATAGAGTTTTTTTTAGATCAGAGGAGTATCGGATGATCGTAGGTGATCAGCGTGAAGGATGAAGAAGGGGAAAAACACAATCTCACCTTGCGAGTGGGAGTTCGGAGGGAGCCGATGGTAGCCGACGACAAACCCAGCCAAAAACAACCAAAATCAAAACAAATAAAAATCGTACCTTGCCAAGCGTCGGTAGCAAAGAGGCGAAGAGGGTTTCAGCGAGATCTGTTGCCAGAAGGAGAGGACTGAAGTGATGAAGGGTGATGAGGGAGAGGTTGTGGTTGGGATTGAGGCTATGGTTTGGGTCGCGATGGCGGTGGTCGAGAGGGTTCTGTTAAAAAAGAAGAAACAGAGAGGGTCCGGCGGTGGTCAAGAGGGTTCTGTTGAAAAAGAAAAAACAGAGAGGTTCCAGCGAGGGAGAGGAGAGGTGGTCAATGGTCACAATGACAGTGGTCAAGAGGGTTCTATTAAAGAAGAAACAGAAAAAAGAGAGAGAGAGAGAGAGAGAGAGAGAGAGAGATAAAGAGGAAATGACGAAGAGACGTGGATGAGAACAGAAAGGAAGGGAGAGTTAAAGAAGGAATAAGGAGGAGACGTAGGTAGGTGAGTAGGTTAAGGAAGAGAAATGTTTAGGCCAAAAGTAAATATATCTAATCCATTGATATATAATCAAGATTGATCTGAGTCTTTGAAAAGAAATGTATCTATGATACATTTTATATATTTTCAAAAACCTTTCTGCTTTATTGTATATAAATATATATATATATATATATATCTTATGATTGATTATTAGAGATGATATTCAAAGTATATTATATTCCTTAAAAATACAGGATACGTAATACTACATACGCCATGGTATTACATATCCTCTACCATAGAATATGAGTCATTCTTCATCCAATAAAAAAAAAAAAATACTCTCTTCTTATTCTATGTTATATCATATCATAAAATATATTAACCAAACATAGTAAAAGTAAGAATTGGATAGTTTTGTGCCTTCTGCACAACAACCACTATTGTGTGATTAATGAGTCTCATTTAAAGACTCATTTTGATAATCTAAACCATTCACTTTTTAAGGTATATCGAGTAAAATATACCTGTAAAAAATTAAGTTGATCGGATATTAATAGTCCTTTCATTGAATTGCTTTTGTATTTAAAAAAATAATTGGTCAATTTAATTTAAAATATAAAACTATATACAAATGCAATTCGATGAAAGGGTTATCGATATTCGATCAATTTGATTTTTTTGCAAGTACATTCTATTCAATAGACATTAAAAAGTTAACGATTCGAATCATCGAAATAACACTCTAAATGAGGCTCAACAACCACACAACAGTAACCATTGTGCTGAGAGCACAACTACGACCCCAATTCCATAAAAGTGACTATCTCTCATATCCCCATCTTATTATATCTAATCTTAAATCCCTATATATACCATTCAGACAATGAAAAGGATCTTTGGGCTATATTTAAATCATGAATTCGAAAATTCTTACCCAAATTCATGATTCAGATACAATCTTAAAATATAACGGAAAGATAAGTACAACAGAAAACAAACACAATCAGACCGCTTTTTTAATATTATCTTTATATTTTTACTATTGTTGGAATGGATCACTTAGGTTAAGTTTGGATATGGCTTATTTTTTATTTTTTATGAAAAAATGTATAAAAAAAAATAAATAAGTGATATGACAGAAATAATCTAGGGAGCTTTATTCATAAATCTCATTTGTAAGACTTTTATACCATAAAACCCAAATCATTTTTTATTATTCCATTAGGTCCCATTCAGTGTAGTAAGACCAAAATACTCTCCATTTCTCCCGCGCATACTCCATTATGAAAACCCAATCGTTCCTATTCCATCTCTTCACTCCACAGTACACTCATTCCCCAAAAAAAACTTATTATTGGCACCAAAAAATTCACAAACCGTAGCCCTAGATTTCACATCGGCTCACCACCATTGTCCTTCACCGCCAACCATCGCTAGCCACTACTATTCCTCATCAACGCACCACTGTGAAGGTTTACATCAAACCGATTGGGATTCATTCTTCCTTGGTTCTTGCCGACCGTCAATTTACATATCCCACCCACAATGAGAAGCAAAAGTAAGCACCATCCTTCCACCCTCTATTTTTCAATCAATGATAACATAATCTAATCACAAATGTATATGTTTACATTGCCCCTGTTATTATTGTTGTTTTTGGATTTCATTTTGTAATGAACTTCCTATTTTCACTCTTTATCCATGTTGGCGATGTTGATTTTTTGTTGAATATGTATAACATTAACAAACAAATGTATAATTTATATTCCTTTGTTATTAATGTTGTTTGTGGTTGTGATTTGGTAATAAACTCTGTTTTTTTCCCTCGGTCAATGTTGGTATTGCTGATTATTGATGTCCATAGAACCCCTAATTTTTCCCCAAATTGAAATATGATGGAATATGATATAAACATCATATTGGCAATTGTACAATATTTACAGGGTGATCAAATATGATGTGAATGTGGTGTAAATATTGACATCGATGTAAATATTTACTTCAATGTCAATATTCACATTATGAATATAATGTAGATATTCAATTTCTAACATCAATGTAATATGATATAAATATTTACAGAGTTGTTGGTATTGTTGCGTATTGATGGTTATAAAGCAATTAGAGCCCCTAATCTTGGATGGTTGTCAACCCTCTTTTGGTTCAATGTGTATTCCATTATACATAATCTGTACAATATTTACAGAGTGATCAAATATGATGTGAATATGGTGTAAATATTGACATTGATGTAAATATCTTCTTCAATGCCAATAGTCACATTATGAATATAATGTAGATATTCAACTTCTAACATCAATGGAATATGATGTAAATATTTACAGAGTTATTGGTATTGTTGTGTGTTGATGGTTATAAAACAATTAGGGCCCCTAATCTTGGATGGTTATCAACCCTCTTTTGGTTCAATATGTATCTCATTCTACATAATCTCAATATTTACATTAAACTATTAAATATTGGTAATGACTTGTTTGTCTTAAATTGTCAAGTATTATTGTTTTGTAATACACTCCATATCTCCTCCCTTGTGTAATTGTCAGATTTGTTAATGTTGTTGGTGATGAAATAATTACATTCTAAACATAATGTCAATATTCACCTCCTGTTATCAATGGAATATGATGTAAATATTGACAAAATTGTTAGTATTGTTGCTTGTTGATGTAAAGCCCCCCAATCTTGGATGGTTGTCAACCCTTTTTTGGTTCAATCTAAATTCCATTGTACATAATGTCAATATTTACATTAGATTGTTAGATATTGGTAATGACTACAAACCAATGGCAACATTAACAACACAAGACCGTACACATCGCAGACATTTATATCATATTTGTTTTTGCTGGTTTGTTGTTGTAATGTGTGACTATTCTACCCTTCTTATGTCAATGTTGGGTTGGCATGTGTTATAACCTATTCATGTGAACATGTACACCAGTTATTCACATAATATTTCACCATGATCATCCCATTATTCACATGACATATAATTTATAGTTATTGTCACTATTCATTTATGAACAGTAACATTTTGTATTTGAATAAACAGGTGTTCCCCGTAAATTTGATGGCAAAAGAAAGAGAGAGGAATCCCATGTCAAAGGCAAACCCAATCAAACCGCTAGTCCCGAACAAATGAACATGAAAAAGGTCAATTACCGGTCTAATATCATTGGATTGGTGAAACTATTGAAGGGTACAAAATTTACAAATGGTCAATTGAAATGCCTTAGGAAAACACCATTTTGGCCCCTATTTGACTGTTTGATTAATAATGAAGTTGACCTCAATCATTGCATGAAATACGATGATGTCATTGTACGTATTGTGCAAACATTCATGCTATCCAGTGGAAGATTTTACATTGAGTAGAAGAACATTCAGATTTTTAAAAGTGATGTATCACTTATTTTTGGGATGGACTGCAGCACCAAGCCAATGGACCTCTCTTATGGTGCAAAACCAACAACCGGTATTATACACTGAATGTGTAAGGATATCAGTCAGTTAAGTGCAGCAAAAATACGTGAAATTCTGAATGAAGCATTAAATGTCACAAAGAAACAAGACAACGAAAATGTTGTAAGATTAGTTTGCATGTATGCATGCGTAAAACTATTCTTTTCCACGTCCGGAGAAACAATTGGATAGGCATGCTATTCATACATGAACCCATTAGACAAGATGATCGAGTATGACTGGGCTGAGAGCATCCGGGCAACTCTTATGAGGTCAGTAGGCCAAAACTGGGGAAAACCAGGACGAGTCACTGGATGTGTTATGTTCTTAATGGTAAATCTCATAAATCTTATTATATATGTAATATGAACATTCACAGGGTCTATTCACTCCTGTTTGCAACAAAACAAATGTGACACACATATCGATAGACACTAGTGTGAATGTTGGCATCAGTACACACTCATGTGAATGTTTACAACAGTGTTTTGCTTATGTTGGCAGCAAGACAAATGTAGCACACACATTGGTAGGCAATGATGTGAAGGTTGGCATCATTGATGTGAGCATGCACATCAATGTGTATTGACACAAACATTCATTTCAGTGGACACTGGTATGAACATCCACATCAGTGTGCAATGATAGGAACATTCACAACAGTGTGTACTAATGTAAAAATTCACATTAGTAGACACTGGTGTGAACATTCACATCAGTGTTCAATGATAGGAACATTTACAACAGTGTGTATTGATGTAAAAATTCACATCAATAGACACTGGTATGAACATTCACATTAGTGTGTTGCTAATGCAAACATTGACAACAGTGTTTCTTGATATGAACATTCATGCAAGTGTTAATTTTTCTGAAATCAACATTGATGTTTGTTATTTGTTTCAGTACTGGTTGTGTAAGCACACAACCATCTTATAACCCCGCAACCCAATGCCATTCTTTAGTGTGTGAAGTGGGACCTCACAGCTTTACATACCAACATGAAGTCCATATCTTTGCCGAAGCTTGGTTTAAATGAGGTAAAAGTATACCCCAAAATGTTGTGAACATTTACGTACTAACACAATGAACTATGTAACTAACATAATGTTTCCTAACATTCCAGATATATGGTGACGAGCTAATGGCATCTCCAACAGAAGCAAAGATGTACCATCATACCAATTTGATAGTGGAGCCCGAACATAAAGATTCGTCGAGTGCAACACTCAAACAAGATGAAAGTAATAATGATGAAAGCAAAGACAATGAAAGTAATGACAACAGCGATGGAATTTCTAGGGATGCAGTTGACCTAAATGATGTTAACGATGACATCAATACCAACTTTAAATCATAGCACAACCACGTAAAACCGGAGATCGTGGATATGTTTATAAAAGAAAACCAAAAAGCTTGGGGTCTCGTATGGCAATGGGAAACAAAATACAAACAATTGGAAGAATCATGGGAGTTGAGGGCAAGGGTGATCACTGTACTTGAAGCCAAATTATTCTACCAATTGGGCCCATCCACTGTGGACATAGAGATCAAGGATTGCATGGAGTGGAAGGATGCAGAAATTGAGCGGTTGGCAAAATTGGTCATTAACATAGAATGCGAAAAAATGATTCTTCAAGACCTTTACGATGATCAGTCCGTCCATATTATCACACAAGCCGAAGCACAAAAGGTTCATGACAACCTTAAGAAGCATCCCATTGCACCACTGAAAGACATTTTCAGCCCACCATCTAGGGTGAAGCGTATCAAGAAAAGGTACGGAGAGAACATCGCTTGGCAGACTTTCAATACCCCGACCTACGTAGCTAAAAAAGAAAGAAAGAGGGAGTTGAAGACCAATCCCATACAGTCCACATTGTACAAGATGTGAGCAAACAACCATAAACAAAACACTCAACAAAATCTAAGAAGTTAACATTGACCAACAAAATGAAGGTTTGGGCCAACATGAGCAAACTCAACATGCAAAAGATCCAAAATTTGCACAAGAATGGTGGTAATGAGTAAGTGATTATACACATTGAGATTGTATTTATTTTAATGATAATGTGAAGCTTCATATCTGTACGTAATGGATTAGATCATTTTATAATTGTACAATGTTAACATTCACATTTTTTTTTAATCACAATGCACAAGTTGCTTGTGTGGCGAGGGAACTCAAAGTCTAGAAACGTGTATTTTGATGACATCATATACATCATTAAGAAAGAATTAATACACAACAACGTATGATACTCGCAAATTTATACAAAACATACATACACACAGACACACTATATAGACACTAGAAATAATGTACTACCACCCCTCTACTTGTGCAAGTGATAGATGCATATGGCGAATTATTACTCGAACTACAAGAGCTGGTCAACCCAACTTTGGAGGATTCGACATTCATCTTCGCAAGCACAAGTTTGGTAACAACTAGACTATTGGTTTGTTTATGCACAACATTGATGTGAATGTTCACATGAACAGTATTTGAATTGCATGTTAAATAGATATGAATGCTCACCTCAACATTGTGTGATTATATTATTGACTTACATGCTAGATAGATGTGAATGTTAACATCAATATTATATAACTGATTGAGAAATTAACAAATGTGAACATTCATAACCATAATACATTATATGACTAATTGACAAATTAAAGATATGAACATTCACATCTTTAACAGTGAACATTGATATAAATACTTTGTACATAATTTTATGTCCATTGTGTGCAGAAAGTCATGCAAGAGTACCCCTTTCACAAGAGAAATAAATTGATTAATGTACATATCAATAACTATCAAGGTCAGAGATATTTCATCTTCCCAATACACCACGACTTCCACTGGACGATCGTTGTCTACGATGTCAAAAACAATCTATAGAGGCATTATAACTCATTATGACCAAGACTCAGCATACATGACCCATTTATTGACCAAGCACAAATAATCGTAAGTGGCTGACACATATAATAGCTATCATGATGTGCAATATTGGAACTTGGACATATGCACTATGTTGTTTTGTGCCTAATAAGAATTTTCATTTTTCCACCCATGACAGAGGGACTATATCGAGGTAGTGGTGCGCACTATTGGACCATCATCACCACTATGGTCCAAATTATCAGGCCAAGATCCATCACAACCAATCATATCAGTAAACGTCTGTCCTCAACAAGCATATGAATCGTAAGCCTCACATCAATTTGTACACATCTTCCACAACCATTATACACACCTAAATTTCAAATTCTAACAATAACAACTTTGCATTTTCAGAATGGATTGCGGGCCCGCAGTGTGTTACATCATCAGGGCGCATTTATACCGTGAGAAAATTGTTGACAGCCTTAATCGCTTTGAATGGTGTCAACTAAGAGACTTATTAGTACACCTTTTCCTGAATCACACAAAGACAGTGCAAAATGAAAACCTATAGGTGGGGGGGGAAGGGTATCCACTATAACTGTTACCCACATTTAAGACAATTTAGTATTAATAGTTTTGACATATTTGAGCAAACTAGCTTAAGTGTAAAGCAATTCTATATCATTGTTTGTACTCCAATTTTTCATTCAATATATATATGCATTTTGAGGCCTATTTCGTGTTGATCATTCACATTAAGATTATATTTATTTTTTTGTCAAAAACGACATAATGTGAATTTCCACAACATGAAGGGATCAAACACATTCTTATGTTTAAAGTCTCACTCTATGGACGTGAATATTGCTTAAAGTATTATTGTAACACAATGTGACAGGTGTGAATATCATATTTCTTAATACATAAATGAATATTCGCAGCTAATAATTTGATGATGTGAATGGTTATAGATGATGTGAATATTCACATCAATTAGCATATTACAGATGCTATGAATATTCACATTAATTAGCATATTACAAATGCTGTGAATATTCACATAATATGTTTTCATGTTGTAAATGGTAACATGCATGTCAATATTCACACCGCACCCATGCATGCATCATAATATACACAACATCCCGTTTTGCTAGCAAAAAACACTCACAAATGACAATTCGTAATACAAATCTATTATTCACATCAAATGATTTAGTAATGTGAATCGTTACAGTGATATAAATATTCATGTTAACTACTTTGATGCTGTCAGTGGTAACAAGAATGTGAATATTCACATCAAATAGCATATTATAGATAATGTGAATATTCACATCATATGTTTCCATGTTGTAAATGGTAACAGGCATGTCAATATTCACACTGCGCCCATGCATGCATCATAATATACACAACAATATCTCGTTTTGTTAGCAAAAAAAACTCACAATGACAATTCGTAATACAAATCTGAATATTCACATCAAATGATTTGGTAATGTGAATCGTTACAGTGATATAAATATTCATGTTAACTACTTTGATACTGTCAGTGGTAATAAGAATGTGAATATTCACACCACACACATACATGCATCACAATATACACAACAAAATCTCATTTTGCTAAACAATACCACTCATAATGCTACTATTTTAGGTACAACAAACCAAAAAGATAAACAAATCAATACTACAAAAATTAGAAAAAACAAAGTATTATGTTTGGCAAATACACGAACTTGATTCCAATACACTTTATACCCGTTGTCACACAAAACGTAATCTTATTCCAAACAAGAATAAACCCCCCGCCCCCCCAACATACAATGTTGAAATGAACTTTGCACATCCTTTATCGGTTCCTTGCATGATTTCCGATTGTGACTTCCTAACTTATCACATCTCCCATACCTTATTTGCTTCAATTTCTTCCCCTTTATGAAATCTTATTCTTCTTCAACTTGCCAGGTGGTCTTTTCACAGGTGGTGGGTATATGGTGAAGTCTGTGGGGTCGAATGGCGGCTTCTCCACCAATGGTATAAGGAATATGGCACCCGAGTATGTTGCACGATATGTCTCGACATGAAAATAATGTTCAACATGATCGTTGAGATTGTACCGACTCTTCTGAATTGCAATAACAGCATGGTCACATGGGAACTCGTTGATCTGCCATTCAAAACAAAAACAAGTACGCCTCGCAATATCAACCATGGCAGATGGTATTGAATGAACTTCGTATGCATCCTCATTGGCCCTGCTAACCTGCCAAGACCTGCTATCATTGAACGACTCAAGAAGCATGGTTTCAAATGTAGGACAAATAGCTTCATTCCACTTGTTTGCTTGGTCCTGCCGCGCCAACATTTGTCGTATTAACTGAGTACAAATAGTGTCCACCGTCCGAGTGATAAAAAGATTACATGCTTCTTTGATCCAATTATTAAACGACTCAGCTGCATTGGATGTCATCTCCCCATAACGCATACCCCTACAAAATATAACAACATTACACAATAATTAAAAATTAATTTTATTGACTTGAATATGAAATTTCACATCAGATATACATCAAGCGTATAAACCTACCTGAAATATGAATTCGCCCAGTGCTCAGGTGCCAACTCTTTGAAGAAATTATGTGCTTGTTGTTTACCCTCCTCCTTTAATTTCTCAAGTTTTTTATGAAAACCCACCATAGTTGGCTCATACACATAATCACTCAAACTGCTGACCAAGTGGTCCATAAATGGATTATCGATACCCTTCATCTCCCTTAAATTGTTTTTCAAGTGCTGTAAGCAATAACCATGGTGAGCTGATGGGAATACCTTCGGCATCGCTTCTAGCAGCCTAATATTACGATCAGAAATGAACATAATTTGTCGCTTAGTATCAACAACCTTTCCAAGCTCGTGCAAGAACCATGACCAACTGGTCGTAGTCTCTGAATCAATAATCGCAAATGATACAGGAAATAAACCTACGACAAATACAACAAATTGAACACATGAACACAATATTCCAATGTGAATATTAACAACAAAGTGTTAAATTAAAAACATTAATCAAACAGGTGCTGTGAAAATTTATATCATGTCAATATTCTACTACTCTGTTTTGCTTACATGTGAATTCTTGCAAACATGTTGTAAATAATAACATCTTATTATTTCACTTATTATTGAGTGACATCACATGAATGTCATGTAATGTAAATATTTACATCAGTTGAAAACCAATAAATGCTAACCATTGTTTCTACCTTTCACCGTTATGGCAAGTAGTTGACCTTTATACCTTCCTTCCAAAAACGTCCTATCAAGGAATAACAACGGTCGACAAAAATTGAACCCCGAAATACACGCAACAAATGATACAAAAAAAAAGGGCTAAACTTTTGAGTGCTCGAGTCGTAGTCAATATTAACATAACTTCCCGGATTGTAACACATCACGGCATCCGAATACCATCGTAACTCGTCAAAAGATAATGAGTGATCCTCGTGATTGACTCCCCTTGCTTTCTCCACGCCGAACCACACAACATAGTAACTTACATCTAACCCATAGTCCTGCTTCAAAATACCGACCACCTCACATGGGCGAGTTAATGGCTTATCCGTAACAATTTCAGAGATAATAGTTGATACCAAATCAGAACTGACTCTTGGATTTTTCAACGTCTGGACATCCGTACCACAGCTATGTACGTTACTCAACTTCTTAATATAGAAAAGTCCATTTACTGGTTGTGCTCTACAATGTATAGCCCACAGGCAATCCCTATCCTCACGCATCACACGTACCACAGTAATTCTCGCTCTCTCATTCTTGACATACTTGAATTGGAACTTACATTGGATTTCATACTTGCATAAAACATCACGAAATTCTTCAGCACCTTCTATAAATTGTTGTCCCACGTATGTAATACCATCGGCCCAAGGGGCTGACAACAATTTTTTCTCCTTATGGTGGCAAAATCTTTGGAGTGCATCCATTTCATCCCCACCCCCACACGCAGCGAACCAGAGCTACTAGACTGACCAACTTCACTTTCAACTCAACAACAACCTCTGTGTGTTGAACCCCCATTGATTTGGCAAGTAATAACATACTTTGAAACTCATCATCATTGTACAAGTTACACCTATTAATGCCAGGTAGCCGATAGAACAATGAAACATAATCGACAGATAATTCGCTCCATTTTTCACACACACACTCCACAAAACGTGTATAAGACAGTGCTCTCACCACATTTATTACAGTAGTACTGCATGCATATGAGCACACCAACAACATAAAGGTATTCGTCTGTTGTAAAGACATAAAAACAAAAAAGTGAACAACCACATTATGAACACACAAACACCACAAAAAGGTTGTATATAAACATTGACATCATGCAAAATCATCGCTAAGTCTATAATTTGCACAGCTAATCCCAAAACCAAACACTTTATGAAAATTCACATTGTTCATGCGATGTGAATATTCACTACATTCAAAAAACAGAGACATAACTCAAACACATGATCAGGCAAAACCCATATCCCCATACAACCAACCAAAATCTAATCTAGATAATGATGTTGAAAACAAGAAACAAATCATACAATCATTCATATACATTCACATTCTTAATGCGATGTGAATATTCACCATATTCAAAAAACAGAGCCATAACTCAACCACATAACCAGCCAAAATCCATAACCCCATACAACCAAATAAAACTTGCATGTCCATCAATTCTAGAAAATGAAGTTGGAAGCAAAAAACAAAGCATCTTCATATAAATCCAATCACAAATGACATGCATCCATTATATACTAACCTTAAGACAACGTAATCAAATAGAGCACAGTATTTGTCTTCTTCAAACAGTGCACTACTCGTTCTCTCCTCTGATCAATGTTTGACTTCACAACAATGTAAATAAACAGAGCACACTGTTCTTCTTCTTCAAACATAAGAGAAACCCTAACACAACCAAGAATCACACAGCACATTAATTCACAAAGACATTGAAACTGTATGACAACCAATGTGGGTGTCACGACCCAAACCCGTCCCTATAGGTTTAGCGCCGTAACCGGCCAGTAATCATTGGATTACCAAAGGCCTTTGAACAAAATAACGTATAATTAAGGGCTGCGGAAGCAAATATATAAAGTATATGTGGTCCATTGAGCTGTGCTAACGTACATGGGACAGAAATTCAAAATTTAAATATATTTACATATATACAGAAGTTTTACGTCTCATTCATTACAGATTTAGCCAAAAGGGGACTTGGCCCATTATACAGATAAACAAAAGCTTGTTCATGTATCAAAAGAAAACAAAGTCTTAAACGTTCACAAAACATGGCCATAAGGCTTAACTTAATCCGAAACCTCCTCGGGAGGCACAAAAGGGTGGTTGACAAACCAGAACTCGAGGTCATCAACTCTAAACCTGGCCACGCGCTTGGTCACTTGCATACATAATATAAATAGAGTGAGCGAAGCCCAGTGATAATAACGGAGTAAAGAACTTAATGAATGTGTCCTATAGCAGATTTCAAATTAGAAACAAATTCAGATTCGTATACTTGACCAGAAATCATAGTAGTTATATGTGGTACATCCATTTAGCTGTTATATCATATCAAATTTGCATAATTTGTACCGATGACCACATAGGTCCACATCTTGTGCATAAGTAGCCATGGTATTGTTACCCCCAAGCGAAGGCTGTTGTTCAAATTGTAAAATTAAATAAATAGATTTATGAAGAAATCAAATTATATACCAAGAACATATGCTAATAATTACAATTAAATTTCAACAGAAATACACAAAACAATAAAAGGGTAAAGAGACGAAACCGAAGCCTGCACGGAAGCAGTTTCCTTAAAACAGATTTCGCCGCCTCACAGGTCGCGTGCTTGAGGAATCCCGGCGTCTGTCTCCCAGGATACGACGGTCAAAACCAGCTACGGCAAAAGCACTATCTGTCTAGCTTAGCGAACAAAAACAGTGGCAGCACTCTCTCACAGTAGGAACTTTCTGGAAAACTGACTTGTAAAATGGAAGCAAAAAATTTCTATATTGAAACTTGATAGGAGGGTCTCAATTTATACATGTAAAGGGGAGAGAAGAAGAGCCTCCAGCCTTTAAGGCTGGTCATTAAAACACCAAGTATCCATAGCCCCTTCCAAAAATATGAAAGTTTGGATGCCTAAAGAATTCACACCCTTTAGCCAAGAAAAATGATTTAAATACTCTTTAAAATCTTATTCATGAATCTAACATCATGAAGCAATTTCTTGACAATTTCTTATTCAAAACTCAATGGTTTTTGGCTCACTTGGACCCAACACAATAAAAGGTTGGGACCCACTTTAATATTTAATTAAAGTCATCACACTTTAATATTAAATTAAAGTCACCAAAAATCATGTTTTCCAACAATCCCCCACATGAATAAAAATTGACCGAAAGACTCAACAAATGGACATTGTTCAACAATAATGACTCGAAGAGAGAGTACAACGAACTAACCCCGACATCAGAGAAAGTAGCTTTTGGCTTTGAACCTCTCCCAGTGAAAACCTATCGAGTTTACTGGCGGATCAGTGAATATGACATCTTGAACTACTCTGCCGTTTATGTAAACTGAGACAATAGATCTCACACGGGAATTACTCCTACCACCATTCTGTTCTCACTGGTGTACCCTGTGTGGCCCTGGACACTAGCCTAGTTCAGCGAGTGGTTTCAAAGAATCTTGGCCTGCCCAATTCTTCTAGAAGCGGCCCCACTTCACACTCACATAGGTGACTCTACTTGAGTATCCTGCAATACTCAGCTCAACAGCTTAACACACTAGAGTCATTAAAAGCTCAGCTTATCCTCTACACTTGCAGGTATCACTGATAGAAGGAATGGCTGGAGGTTTAACCTCTTCAGTGACATACCACCGTTACACGCAATTAGGTTGTCCCATTGAACCTAGATCTTGGGATCTCCAGTCAACTAGGTTGGGTTTCCATTCCGGTAACTTCCAAAGGCCTCAACCCCATTCCTTTTGATGACGTTTCGACTAACACTCGATTTAACCCTTTGGTTAGCGGATCCGCAATGTTGTCCTTTAGACTTTACATAGTCTAAAGAGACAACTCCATTCGAGAGTAGTTGTCGTATGGAATTATGTCTACGACGGATATGTCTAGACTTTCCATTATACATATTACTCTGTGCCCTACCAATTGCAGATTGACAATCACAATGAATACAAATAGCTAGCACAGGTTTAGACCAACGTGGAATATCTTCAATGAAATGGCGAAGCCATTCAGCTTCTTCCGTTGCTTTATCCAAAGCAATAAACTCTAATTCTATCATTGATCTAGATATACACTTTTGCTTGGAAGATTTCCAAGACACGGCTGCCCCACCAAGAGTGAACACATATCCACTAGTGGACTTTGAGTCCTTTATATCTGATATCCAATTCGCGTCACTATAGCCTTCTAGCACCGCTGGATATCGAGTATAATGTAGCCCATAATCCCGAGTGGAGCGTAAATACCTTAACACCCGCACAATGCCCTTCCAAAGAGAAGCATCAGGATTACTTGTGTATCTACTAAGCCTGCTAACTGAGTAAGCTATATCCGACCTAGTACAACTCATCAGATACATTAAACTTCAAATTACCCGAGAATATTCTAACTGTGAGACACTTTCATTATTATTCTTGGTAAAATGTAGACTTAAGTCTACAGGTGTTGACGACACACTCGTATCTGATCCACTAAACTTCTCAAGTATCTTATCAACATAATGAGACTGAGATAGTACAATTCTGCCAGAGATTCTGGTAATCTTAATTCCCAGAATAATATCTGCAATGCCCATATCCTCCATGTCAAGCTTAAAGTTTAACAACTTCTTGATAGTTTTGATCATTTCATCGTAACTACCTATAATGAGCATATCATTAACATATAGACACAAAATAACATAACCTCTGTCAGTGTCTTTGACATAAATACACTTGTCACATTCGTTGATTCTAAACCCATTTGACAACATTACATTGTCAAACTTCTCATGTCATTGTTTAGGCGCTTGTTTCAAACCATGCAAAGATTTGACAAGTTTACAGACTTTCTTGCTTTGCCTTGGAGCTGAAAACCCTTCAGGTTGCTCCATGTAGATTTCTTCATTCAAATCCCCATTTAAGAAAGCTGTCTTTACATCCATCTGGTGTATCTCTAGATTGCGCAAAACTGCTAACGCAATCACCACGCGAATGGATGTTATCCGAATTACAGGTGAGTACGTATCAAAGTAATCCAAGTCTTCTCATTGCCTATACCCTTTGATAATGAGCCTCGCCTTATACTTGTCAATTGACCCATCGGCCTTCATCTTTCTTTTTAAAAATCCATTTACAGCCTAAAGGCTTACAATCTGAAGGTAAATCTACCAACTCCCAGGTGTGGTTCTGTAAGATGGAGTCAATCTTACTTTTGATCGCTTCTTTCCATAAAGGACTCTCAGGAGAAGTCACAGCTTCATGGAAAGTTTGAGGTTCGTTCTTAACCATCTAAGTCAAGAAGTCTGGATCAAAAGACTTGGACATCCTAGCCCTCTTACTCCTTCTAGGCTGATCATCACCTTGATTCTCAACTTGATCATCAAAATGATCATCATCACTAGCAAGCTCATCAAATTGCTCCAAAACCTCGGAACCCCTTCTTAGGTTCGGCAAGGAAAAATGTCTTCTAAGAAACATGCATTCCTTGACTCCATGATGGTATTCCTGTGAATGTCTGAAGTTTCAGACTTATATACAAGAAACCGATATGCACTACTATTATGTGCATAACCAATGAATATACAATCCACGGATTTCGGGCCTATCCTAACCCGTTAGGGTGTAGGAATCGCCACTATTGCAAGACACCCCCACATTTGTAAGAATTTATAAGAAGGCTTAACGCCTTTTCATAACTCATACGGGATCTTGTCCACTTCGCTTCAACACAAGTTTCACACTTGTGTTTCGTCAGAACGACCTTGTCGGACTCAAAAAACCATGTGAAAAACATGTTTATTGAGAAGAGACCTTGAGACAAGATTCTAATGAAAATCCAAAACATACAGGACTTCGTTCAAAGTAAGCTCTTTTCCTGAGGTTAACTTTAGGACCACCTTTCCCTCAACAAATGAGGTAATAGAGTTTCCCATAAACAACTTCTTACCATTTGTAACCGGTTTGAAAGTTGTAAACAGCTCCTTCAAGGAGCAAATGTGGTGTGTAGCCCTAGTAAAGCTAAAAACCTCGCTACCACAGTTGTAGCACTTCCCAAAGGACCGATAACCAGGTTCCCACGGCTTGTATGCCAGCTTCTTTGCAACACCACCCCTTGGCCCCAACTTAGAGCCCTTGTTCACAGGGGGCTTCTTCCTTATCCCAGAAAATTTGCCATGCTCAATGACATTGGCCTTCACTGAGGAGGTACTCCCTCATTTCTTTCTATTATCCTCCTCAATTCTGAGTCGGATAATCAAGTCTTATTTGTAGAATTTATACAAAGTCTTTTAGCCTTTTCCAAAAATTCATACAGTGACTTAAACAATTCCTTGTGTCACAATGATTATGAAACTCTCAAAATCATATCACAGTAAATACATTTCCAGAATGTCATCAATTGAATTAGGCACCTAAATATATTTGGTCCAACCTATCACTCTAAAGCCAATAGTCTTACTATTAGGAAACACAAATCCAGTGTTCAATAGTCTACTATTCGGAACTTCATAACATGGCCAGTAGTCTTATCACTAGGAATCACTAATTTCTCAGCATGTGGTCAGTAGACTTTCTACTACTAGGAATCACAATGTCTTAACCTGTGATCAGTAGTCACTTTACTACTAGGAATCACAACGTCCTGACATAGGATCAATAGACTCTTTCATTACTAGGAATCATCAATTTAAGAATATATTTGGAATTTAAAAATCGAAAAAATATTCACCCACTATAACAGGTTGTCTCATCTTTGCTCTCAAGCAAAGTCACATAGCAATCATAAATGCTATAAATAACACAAGGATACCATACTAGTTGCCTCTGATCAATTCAGAGATATTTTAATGCAATCTTATGATTTCCTTTAATCATACTTGATCTCTCAAGAACTTCCTTGAAGAATCTCGCGGGGCTAAGGTTGTCAGGTGGAACAACATTTCTGTTTGTCACCTTTTGAAGCCATTTCTGAAACATCACAACAGAATTTCACTTCTGTGATTCCATAAATTAAACTTAACCCTTAGAAAATCCCTCAGATGGAAATTTAATTCATAACTAGTCTCACCATTTAACCTAGAAGCGAACATGGTCAGGAATGTTCCCAGGAAGACTGGAGGGGTCACATCGGTCCCACTTAAAACCCAGTTAACCTTTTGACAAAACATCCAAGAGCATGTTGACTTCTAGTCCATAGGAAACAATTTTAAAATTAAGATTTCCAGGAGATAAACCAGGTTATAACAAACCGATTCCCAAGCAAATAAAATTTGCTACCAGAATTACACCACTCATAAAAGCTAACCGGTACTCCCGGAACTAAGTCCATTATTTCTGAATAAAACAGAAATATTTTAGCTAATGCTAAAATTTGGTTTCCTTTCTCAAAACCAAAACACTTTGGACATAATCAGAGTATAACCAAAGACTTTCTCCAAACTTGGTTTTCCAACACTTTGGGAATAAAATGATTAAACCCAAAGACTTCCTCAAACTCCAAGGTTTGAAACCAAATCCGTCTTAGTTGTCATTTCTGAACAAATAAGAACTACTCTTTAGGCAAAGCTAAAAACTTTGGTTTCTATCACAGAAAACCAAACAAAATTCTAAACTTACAAGCAATTTAAAAAATTGCTATAACAATTACACGCATATAAAAAACTTCTAACAAAACAAACAAATAAAACTTGCTACTACAAATTGGTAAACAAACCAACTAAGTCTCAAGCAAAACATGCTTCAAACATTTAAATAAAATAACCAATCCATAAAGATTCTATTTAGTCCAAAAACCTTTCCACGCTTAGGTATTCCTATTCAACACAAAGGTTAGTAGTCCAAACATTTTTGTTTTTACATCCCAAATACTTGTGTGTTTGGTAACGTTTACGTTTTCAGTTTATATTTACAAAAATTTTATAAACTCGTTTTTGTTTATTTTTTGTTTATTTTTAGAAAAACATAAACTACAAACACGTTTGGTAATTGACAAAATGTTTTAAAAAATTTTAAAATATAAAAAAGAGTGAAAAATAGCAAGTGGTGGCGAGTGGCGGCGGAAGACGGTGGTGGAAAGTGGTGACGGTGGGTGGTGGGTGGTGGCAGGTGGGTGGGTGGGTGGGTGACAGTGGCGGGTGGTGGGTGGTAGCGAGTGGGTGGTGGTGGTGGTGGTGGCGGGTGGTGGGTAGTGGTAGCAGGTGGGTGGCAGGTGGTGGTGAGTGGTAGTGGGTGGGTCGTGGTGGCAGGTAAGTAGCGGGTGGTGGTGGTGGGTGGGTGGGTGACGGTGGTGGTGGTGGGTAGGTGGATGACGGTGGCGGGTGGTGGGTGGTGGTGGCAGGTGGGTGGCAGATGGCGGGTGGTGGTGGATGGTGGCGGGTGGGTAGTGGGTGGGTGGTGATGGTGGGTGGGTGGGTGGATGATGGTGGCGAGTGGTGGGTGGTAACGAGTGGGTGGTAGTGGTGGTGGTGGCGGGTGGTGGTGGCAGGTGGGTGGCGGATGGCGGGTGGTTGTAGGTGGTGGCGAGTAGGTAACGGGTGGTGGTAGTGGTGGTGGGTGACGGTAGCAGGTGGTAGGTGGTAGCGAGTGGGTAGTGGTGGTGGTGGTGGTGGGTGGTGGGTGGTGGTGGCAGGTGGGTGGCGGGTGGCGGGTGGTGGTGGTGGTGGTGGCGGTGGCGGCGAGTGAGTGGCAGGTGGTGGCAGGTGGTGGATGGTGGTGGCAGGTGGGTGGTGAGTGGTGGTGGCAAGTAGGTGGCGGGTGGTGGTAGCGGGCGATGGATGGTAGTGGCGGGTGGTAGGTGGTGGCGGGTGAATGACAGGTGGGTGGTGGTGGTAATGGTGGTGGCGACGGCGGATGGGTGGCAGGTGACTGGTGGTTGGTAGTGGGTGGCAGGTGGTGGGTGGTGGTGGGGGGTGGATGGTGGGTGGTGGTGGTAGAAGACGGTGGTGGAAAATGGTGGCGGGTGGTGGCTAGTGTTGGGTGGTAAAAAAAAAAAAACTCAAAACTCAAAACGGAAACACATTTTTTGTGTTTCATTTTTTGGCCAAATTTATAAATTGAGACTATTGATTTATAAATCAAAAATTTTACCAAGCAAGTTTTTATTTGAGTTTTTTAAATTTTTGTAAATATAAACAGAAAATTGAAAACGTAAGTGTTACCAAACGGCACCTATTTGGTTTTATATTTGTTTTTTGCATTGGTATCCCTACAAAGAAAGTTAGTAGCAAACTACAACAAAATACAAATAAATAATCTAAAAAATTTAATAAATTAAATGAAACCATCTAGCCAACTTTTAATTATATAAGTAACCAATGCATTAAAATGCCAATTAAATTAAAACTTTAAAATAAAGTTCTATATTCATGGGTTATGAATGAAATTAATTCATAATAAACATTTAAACTATTAACTCCAAATAAATAAGTTAAATTCAAAGTTAATGCACCTAATTAAATAATTCAGATTAATGCACCCAATGAGATAATTTAGATTAATGCACCCAATTAAATAATTCACATTAATGCACCCAATTAGATAATTCACATTAATGCACCCAATTAGATAATTTAGATTAATGCACCCAATTAATTTAAATTAATCATGTACACAATTCATAAAAACTCTATAACTCCAAATACATTAAACTAAAATTAATAGGCAAGAGTTACAAACCAATAACCATTTAGCAATTAACATATGCAAATAATTCTAAAAACATTAAATTATGTAATCTAGTCTAGAAAATAATAAGTATGTAACAAATTAAAAGCTAGAATAGAATTAGCATGTCAAAATTGCAACATCCATAAATTATAATTTATAACCTTAAAATTCATGCAAATCATGGTAGGGGAATGATGAACCATACGTATAAAATAAGATCATACTAATACAATTAAGTATGCAAATTATGATAGAGCATTCTAACTAAACTAAGCAATTAGAGAGTACCATAGCATAATTTACAATCATTGAAATAGTGAGCAATTCCGCAACAATTCCTAGTAATATTATACAAAGCTAACCTAATAGTATATATAAATCTATTCGATCAATTTCATAGAAAATATATATAAAATCTGTTTTAAGCTCGTTGTTCAAATTGTGAAATTAAATAAATAGATTTATGAAGAAATCAAATTATATACCAAGAACATATGCTAATAATTACAATTAAATTTCAACAGAAATACACAAAACAATAAAAGGGTAAAGAGACGAAACCGAAGCCTGTACGGAAGCAGTTTCCTTAAAACAGATTTCGCCGCCTCACAGGTCGAGTGCTTGAGGAATCCCGGCGTTTGTCTCCCAGGATACGACAGTCAAAACTAGTTACGGCAGAAGCACTATCTATCTAGCTTAGCGAACAAAAACAGTGGTAGCACTCTCTCACAGTAAGAACTTTCTAGCAAACTGACTTGTAAAATGGAAGCAAAAAATTTCTATATTGAAACTTGATAGGAGAGTCTCAATTTATACATGTAAAGGGAAGAGAAGAAGAGCCTCCAGCCTTTAAGGCTGGTCATTAAAACATCAAGTATCCATAACCCCTTTCTAAAAATATGAAAGTTTGGATGCCCAAAGAATTCACACCCTTTAGCCAAGAAAAAGGATTTAAATACTCTTTAAAATCCTATTCATGAATCTAACATCATGAAATAATTTCTTGACAATTTCTTATTCAAAATCCAATGATTTTTGGCTCACTTAGACCCAACACAATAAAAGGTTGGGACCCACTTTAATATTTAATTAAAGTCATCACACTTTAATATTAAATTAAAGTCACCAAAAATTATTTTTTCCAACAAAGGCCACGTAAACATAGGCTTCGAGATGATCAATAATGCTCTAAATGATCAATTGTCTGAAGCTTCAAGTCAAAACCTCCTAATTCTCTAGTAAATCCCCTAGAGTGAGTTCTCTCTCTCTCTCTCTCTCTCTCTCTCTCTCTCTCTCTCCACGTTGGTTTTGTCAAGAAGATGAGTGTAGGTGAAAGTGTTGAGAGTCTAGAGTCAATAAGCCTTATATAGGCTTGGTTAATGAGACCTAATTAAGCCTAGCTTAAGTTAATTAAAGGGACACTAATTAACTCTAATTAATTCGTTCTGAATCGGATTTCAATTAAACATATCATAAAATTTTAAAAATTTTAAATAACACATGAATCAAGTCAATTTCATGATCGGATGTCGATAAGGCCTTCAATTCGCAGAACAAAACAGAAACACAAACAAAACTTTCTACAATAGACAAATAGAAACACAAATAATGTAAAACACACGCAATTAATTTAGAATTTCTTCTTAATTACTTATTAGCATCCTTAATCATGGAGCACATATGCAATTAATTCAAAATTTCTTCTTAATTACTTATTAACATCCTTAATCATGGTTTAACGGTTAATCATGGGTTGGGATTGTTACAGTGGGAAACTACCAAAACATAATGATAGTGTTTATTTTTTTTCTGTGTAATATATAACAATATTAAATATAAGGGTATAATAGTCTAAAAAAGGGCCCCGTTTGTTTTGGGCTATAGGGAGGGTATTGGGATTAGTAATACCAAGGTATTACTAAGCCCTTGTTTGTTTGGAGAGAAAGCCTTGGGACTATTAGTCCCTTGGTATTGCTAATACCCTTGGATGGGGGATTGGTAAAGAGGAGGTAGAGATGGTATTAGAAAATAGTGAGGGGATTAGAAATTTTTTTATTTTTTATATATTGGGAATTTTTTTTAAAATATAATGTTTAATTTTTTATATTTTTTTATTTGTTTTATTATTTTATATAAAAATAATTTAACAATTCCTCACTACTAATCCCCTCACTATCAATCCCCTCACTACTAATCCCCTCACTATCAATCCCCTCACTAACAATCCCCTCACTATTAATCCCCTCACTATCAATCCCCTCCATTCTATCTCCCAAAACAAACGGGGCCTAGTATAAAATAAGAAAAAAGACTTTATGGAATAAAATTATAAATACATGGGATTAAGTGGAATACAAATTTTCTTCATGGACTTCTTAAATTAAAACACTCCTAAATAGAATTTATCAATGAAAATCCCAATAATCTAATAAGCCATTCTTATTCGAACAAAAATATCAAGTACCACATCATATATGGTACATTATTTATTAAATGATTTGTAACTGTGGATCTGCGTGACAACGTATCTTAAGGACTAACAGAAAATTATGGTTTTAAATAATACTATTGATAGACTTCTACAATTAGATAAATATATATTAAATGTTTAAAATTTTGACATGTACCATCTAATACGTATCATATGGACCGGTATTTAAGACCTTATCCAAAAGGATAATGGTACGGTACATATGTAAATTATAATATTTGTGGGTTTGATCACCACAAATATCATAACTTAATTTTATAGGAGTCATAATTAAAATAAAATTAAAAAAAAAAGAGTTATAATCAAATATATCAAAAAAATTCTTGGATCATAATCAAATTAATGTCATAATCTATATCATAATGTGTCGTAAGTAATATTACAGTAAATCATAACTAAAAATATAAATGTGGTAACCAAAGATACATATATACCATAGAATTTTTCTATCCAAAATGAATAATATTATCCAATGTAGAGTAGTGACACAACTATTGTCAATGCAACAAGTGTAGTCAAAAGGTTTCTTTGAAAGTTAGTTAAAAAAAAAAATTGGTTTATTGATTATAAAAAAGCTATTGCTAAAAGGATAGTTTGGTTGATATAATTCTAACTTTTTTTTATTTATTTTTCTACTATTTTTTTATTTTTTTATTTTTTTTGACCTACACTAGCCTAATCCAAGAGAAAAGGAAAAAAATGAGTCACCCCAATATTATATATAAGATTCGAACATGTAACTTCTTTACTATAATGAGTGGATAATATACCATTATGATACAAGGTCATAGGTTATTTAAAGTAATTTAGGGTTGGTTTGGGGTGTCCTAAAAAAGTACAATTTTTGTCTTTTTACGAAAAGATGTGTAGAAAAGTAGAGAGGTGATGTGATGAAAAAAAGATAAAAAGATAAAAAGATGGATTATATAGTTCATGCCAAATCAGCCCTTAGTGTTTTTTTTAGTAAAATGCACCTATTTAAGCAATAAACTCAACTTTTTTAACAACAATCAAACAAAACCTAAGCAATAGGATTAAACCATCCTTTTGGAGCATTTATGAGATTTAAGGAAGCAAAATGTCAAATGAGAATCGAAGGTAGGCCGAAGTGTTTCCCAAAAGCAGGAATAAAACAAAATATGTCAAGATTAAAAAAATTGGTTGCTTGACCAAATTTCTCAGCATGCGCAACCGCATTCACACTGTACTAGGTCTGTTCTTTCAGGTTAATTATTTTTTAATCATCCCCTCCCATGTACAAAATTATTAGATGGATGACCCTTTTTTTTTTTGGGCTAAATGCAATGTATCATGTGAGTGGAGAGCCACAGGGTGTTTATTTGGTGGGATTAGATTTCATGTAGAATAAAATAAATAGTTTAATGTTTGGGTAGAAAAGTTATATCTGATATAACTTAATCTCATGAGGGTGTGGGATAAAAATGGGTGGATTAAGCCAATTTTCGAATTAGATAGTTAAATGAGGAAATTGATCCTATAATATAAAACATTTATTTCTTTCATTTTTTAAAATATTTTAGGTTTTTTAAATATGCATAAATTAATCTCATAAGATATAATAGTCTCATTTTTTTTCTTCTTCTTTTATATTAACAAAATAATAAAAATAAATATATTTTTAATGTTCAAAAGAAAATTAATATATAACATAATTTTTAAATTTTTTTAAATTTAAACATGTTGGATTTTTTTAAATATGTATAAATTAATCTTATGATATATAATATTCTTCTCTTATTTGTTTTTTTCTTTTATGTATTAGCAAAACAAAAAATGAAAATATAATTCTAATATAGTATTTAAATAAAATTAAAAATGATCTTAGTAAAATAAAATAAAATAAAATAAAATATACTTCAAATAAAAAAAATTAAATATACTTGAAATTTAGCATTGTTATTGTAACAATTCAAAATGACAAAATAGTGGTGCTTAAACCTAACATGACCCAAAAGTTTAAACCCAAGTTACTTAGGTCTCGTTTAAGAACATGTTATTTTAATAATTTTTTAATTTTTTGACTAAAATATAAGGTAAAAAAAAAAAAAAAACGTGAAATGAAATAATTTATAAAATAAAGTAAAAAATAGGTAAATTGATAGTTTTGACCGTAAATTTGTACTCACTTGAAATGATGCTGACGCAATAGCCTGCCGTTTAGCTGTGAAAGTTAATGGATTGTTGGGAAAACATAAAGACACATTGTGGGACTTGATCATTTTTTATTAAAAAATCATCATCAGTACTATTAGATTTTTAGGCTAAAATGATAGGATGGTAGACTTTTATAGACACACATGATTTCAAATTGTAGATATGTTTGTAAGATAAAATAGTAGGCTTTTTGATTTTTTTAATGACTTTAACTTTAAGGCCCCGTTTGTTTTGGAGTGTAATAGATGGGAGTAAGATGGAGGTGGGGTTATTTAGTGTTGTATTTGTTTGTAGAGTTGGGGAAGGGATAAGGATGGAGGAGGGGATTAAGATGGAGGTTGAAAGGGAGATTGAGATGGAGGAGGTGGAGGTGGTATTAGAAAAATAGTGAGGGGATTAGAAATTTTTTTATTTTTTTTTATTTTTATATATTGGGAATTTTTTTTAAATATTAATGTTTAATTTTTTATATTTTTTTATTTGTTTTATTATTTTATATAAAAATAATTTAACAATTCCTATACTAACAATTATCATCAAAACAAACACAATTTTACTTAATCCCCTCACTATCAATCCCCTCACTATAAATACCCTCCATTCTCTCTAAAAACAAATGAGGCCTTAAGCTAAAATGGTTGGATGCCAAACAAGGCCTAATATATGTCCAATATCACCCATATAAACTTCCGATCTGACATTATTCAAAATACCATGACACACGAAGGTCCATAATCAATTAGAATATCATGACAAACTCATAGCTAGTCCATATCAAAATACCACGACAAGCTCATGACCAGCCCAAAATAGTAACCCACATTACTTGTTCGATCAAGTAAACTTGTGGTTCTACCAACATGACCCAAAAGCTTAAATCCAAATTATCTAATAACAATCTAATGATACTTTATATGTCCAAAATCACCCATGCAAAATTTTGATTTGAGACAAGGTTGTTACAACTACCATACCACACCACAGTCACCACTACCATTACAATCACCTTTCTACTACAATTACAATTACCCTTCACCTCTATAACCATTGCCACAATTACTATATAACCACGACCATCATTACACCACCTCCACCATCCTTTTTACCTCCGTTACATTTCCCTTCCACCATCACTGCAACCACTATTTTTGTATCTCCACTATCATTGTTATTGGCATCGTCTTACAATATAAAAATTAGAAGTTACAAATTAAAAATAATAAATATTAAATTTAATCTTATCTATATCAAACAATTTGTTTTAGTTCAGTACTTAATTTTATCAAACAACTTTTTAATTTAAAAAATTTAGTATTTAATTTTTAATTTTATCAAACACCATCTAAGCTACAGACCATAGTATAATTTAAATGAAGTACAAAAAAAATATATATATATATATAGGTATACAGGCGCAATTATCCTGTGGTCTAAAACTACTACAACAAAACATAAAGCAGTACATGCAGGGGTTATTTGTTACAAATGAAATGAGTCGATTATAACTTATTTTAATTTAAAAGTTTGTATCAAATTATTTAGGGGAGATGCACCAATAAATCCCAAATTTGTATCTTGTAACCCATTTGGTCCTATGAATTTTCTTATGAACCGTTAGGTCCTATCCTAATGTTAATGACCATTGAACATCATCCACATCAACTACAACTTCAACAATATCAAACGGATTGAGTTTTTGATGATCTCTATCAGATTCATCATATTCAAACATCAAAACATCATATTCATTAATCTATATATATATATATGTTGATTTCACATTGAGAACATCGGATCGGAGAGAAAACATCATCAAAACATTATCCACCAAACATCAAACATCATCAACATCATCAAAACATTATCCATCAAACATCAAACATCATACATAAAACATTATTCTTCAATATTAAACATTATTCATCATCATCAAACATTAAACATTAAACATCATCATCAACATTAAACATTAAACATCATCAAACAACAACATTAAACATCATCATCAACATTAAACATTCAACATCATCAAACATTGAATAACATCAAACATCACAACATTGTGAACATCACACACCATCAACATCAACTACATCTTCAACATTAATCATCAACGTTGTGAACATCAAGCTTAAGAAAAAACTAAGATGTCCATGAGGGTAGATATTCCAGCCACGACGCCAACGCGAACGATATAAGCAGTTACATCCATGCTTTGGGAAGATCTAGTGAACAATCCCAAGAAAGAAGGTCCAGGAGATTTCATAAACAAAAAGAAAATACAATGCGCCGAAAAGATTATCAGAGGGGCATTTGTGGAGCTCTACAGAGGCCTTCGTCTATTAAACACATACAGGTTTTAATTTTTAAACAGATTTAATTTCTTTTATATTTTGATAAAAAATAAATATATTATATTATATAATTGATGATTGTTTAGCCCTAGTTTAACAATTACGGATAAAGTAGTAGTGAACTCATTCGAAAGCGCCACCACCATCTCGACCCCCATTCTTCTCAATCACCCCCCAGAAAACGCAGAGCACAGAGCGAACAGCACGAGGCTTCTGATATCGACAATCTATCTGAAATCTCCATCAAGGATCTTCGAGCAAGGAGGCTTTTCTCTCCTGCTTCGTCACAGTAGGGTACGTCGGTCGACAATCGAAACTGAAGATTGATGAGAATAAATGAACTCTGGACAGATTTCGAGGGAACATCAATGGCTGTGATCAAACATTATTGATGATGAAATGGGGAACTTCCCGATCTGATTTTCTGGATATTGATGTTTTTGATGATGTTGTGATGTAAAAATAGGACTAATTGGTGTATAAAAAAAATCATAGGACCAAATGGTTTAACTTTCTTCCCTATAGGATTTATGGGTAATTTTTCCATTATTTAGTATAGTTTCTATTTATAACATTTTGAGAAAAAAAATACCTCAAATAAATTGGAAAAAAAAAAAAATTGATTATATAAAAACGGATAAAGATAAGTTCTACTTTTTAACCATCTGCTTTCAATTTATAATTGTACCAAATAAAGTCATATATATAAGTCTGATATTCGTGCTTTAGGACCCCGTCAGCGCTTGTCAGGTAGGACTGAGTCACATATAACTTACTATAATAATCTCTAAGTCATTGCAATAAATAGCGTGCAAGTGTGGTGTTAAATAGGCTACAATGCAATGTTTGATTATGGAATTTAATTATTTTGATTGATCTTAATACTTATTTTATTTATTTTAACAAATGCTAATCAAATCAAATCAAATAAAAATAATTTAAAATCAGAAACAATCAATGTGACACGTAAAATGATGTAACCAATACAAATATGCCTTGTTTGGCAAGTAGATTTTTAACTTTTTTTTATTTAAATTATAAAAAGATAAAATAAAATAAAATAGTCAATACGATAAAATGTCACATCAAATCTATGACCATTTTATTTTTTCTGTTATAAATATCACATTGAACTACAAAAAAAAAATTAATTATCTTTTCAAATGTAAAAATTTTAATCTATTAAAATAGTCAAAAACTAAAATAACCTATTAAAATAATTAACTTCTCAAATGATGACATAGTATTTATAACTGAATCGTCTCAATATAGATAGAGGTGCCTCCTATGATCATGCCTTCATCTCACTCCGAGACACATGACCATCTTCTCATCCCTCCACCACAGAGGTTGGTTACTCATGGCTGCATAGTTTTGTTCGGGTCAACCGATGCATAATTTGCAGTCTAACCCCCTTCAAGCTTATATGACCAAACCTACAACTCTAACTATAAAACAAAATATACTTCAAATAAAAAAAATTAAATATACTTGAAATTTAACATTGTCATTGTAAATAATTCAAAATGACAAAATAGTGGCACTTAAACTTAACATGATCTAAAAACTTAAACCCAAGTTACTTACACAGCGTTTGGTTGGGAGATTTGAAGAGAAATTTAGAAAGGGAAAGGGAAAAGTTAGATGAAGTGTGAATAAAATATACCTATATTTCGGGTGACTTTATTTACACACCTCAACTACTCTTAATTCACACCATTATTCATAATTTTTTAATTACAATTTTATCCTTCAATTAAATATCCAAATTACCCTTATCTCTATTCCATCCCCAGCGATGACGGCGGCGAGGGGGAGGAGGTGCTTCGCGAGGAACAGAAGCAGAATCTTTGGGAATGCAACAATGCGCCGTCTCTTTCGGAGTTGTGGCCATTGTAATGAGTTCGCAAGCTCACCAAATCCACCGCAATAGTGAGTACAATCTACAGACATACAACAATTCTCTCTGTGTACCATCTCCTCTCTATCCTCCACACCCCACCCCACCCCTCCACACTCTCACACACACACACACACACTCTCTCTCTCTCTCTCTCTCTCTCTCTCTCTTATATATGCATCAACATATACATATATAATATATATCTATATCAAAAACCAGTAAGGATTGAGATAAAATTAAAATTAGTGTTAGGGTTAGTTGGAGAAGAAGAAGGTAATTTGGTATTATTTAAAAATTAGTGGTATGTCTATTAAGATAAAATTAAAAGTTTTAATTTGTGTATGGTGTGAACTGAGCAAGTGGTGTGTATTGAAAGGATTTGTGGTGTGTATATAGAGGCACCCCTACATCTCACCTAGTTTCTCACACTTTTTTCTTTTTTCTTTTTTCTTGCCAAATCTCTCTCCAAATCCCCCAACCAAACACAATATTAGTAGCAAGCTAATATATGTCCAAAATTATCCATGTAAACTTTCGATCGGATGTCAATTGAAATATCATGACACACGAAAGTCCATAATCAATCAGAATATCATGACAAACTCATGGCCGGCTCATATCAAAATACCATGACAAGCTCATGGTCAGCCATAATAGTGACCCACATTACCTATTGGACCAAGTAAACTTGTGGGTCTACCAATGTGACCCAAAAGCTTAAACCCAAATTATTTAGTAACAAACTAATCACTCTGTTTGGTTTTATTTTTTAGAATTCACTTTTCAAAAAATTCTACTTTTTTGTTTTCTATATTTTTTTTGTTTTCATTGAATTTTTTAAATATTTTAAGCAATTTTTTAATTTTTAGACACACCTAACATAAATACACTTAAAAAGTAAATATTTGTGAAACAAATCTTTAAGAAATTCTCTAAATACCAAAGATAAAAAGAAAAAGAGAGAGAGAGAGAGAGAGAAAATTTAGTACATTTTTCGTATTTTTGTGTATTTATTAATTTTTTAAAATATTTTTTCACAAATATTTTACTATTTAAATACATCTAAGTAAGGTGCATTTAAAAAAGTAAAAAAATTACTTAAAATTTTAAAAATATTAACTAAAAATAAAAAAATACGAAAAATAAAAAACTTAATTTTCAAAAAATTAAAACCGAGCACAATGAAATGGTACTTTATATGTCCAAGATTATCCATGTAAACTTTGGATTCAAGACAAGGTTGTTACAACTACCATACCACCACCGGACAAGGGTGCCTGCTGTGCTCCAAGCACGAAGCATAGCAGGGTGTGCTATGCATACAAAACGACATAGTTTTGACTTTTTATTATTATTTTTTTTATTTTTAAGACAGAGGGTTGTTGGTTTGAAACAAAACAAAATAAAAACCTTACAAATCTTCAAAGGCATTTATTGTTGTAAGAAGAAATTTGTACTGACATATTTTTTATTTTATTTTTGAAAATTCACATAAATTGAAATTTAATGTACATTTATTGATTATTATATTTTTGATATTTTTAAAAATCAAACTAGTTATATTCCTTTTGACATTGATATTTATTAGAGTATAGTTACTTATATTCTATTATTCACAAGTAAATATAAGTCATCTGCTATATATTTAGTATTTTGGGCAACTTGTGCTCACCTGATCGAATAATCTCAAGACTTTGCAGTTAATAGGGGGAGACTCAAATTAATTGGTTGATTTTTCAACAAATCAATAAATAATATGTAATAATACACATTGTTGCAAGTAAATTTAACAATAATATTTTAAGGGTTTTATAATTTTTTTTAATTGGTTTGCCAAAATGAGAACAATATTGATGTTATTATTATTATTTGAAAAAATTAAAAACAAATTATAGTTTGATTCTTGTAACAAAATAAATTATGAGTTTTTAATTTTATCAATTTAAACGCTACTGTTTTGATTTATTTTCATTCTCAATCATTCGCTCATTTTTGTTAGGTAAAATTAACGAAAAAAATATTTTAATTATTAAATTCAATGTAGATATACATAAAATATTCAAAATATTATTTTTTGCATCAATTTACTTAACCAAAATGGGTCAATGATTTAGATTAAAAATAAATCAAAATATTTAAATTTAAATAGATAAAATAAAAAACTCACACTTTATTTTGTTAAAAAAGTCAAATTCTGAGATTTTTTAAAAATAATTTTCCCTCATTATTTTTGTTAATTTTGCTTAAAACAATGTAAAGAAACCAACAGTAGCGCACACACCAACATATAAAATAAAATAAAATAAGAAAAATAAATAAACGCATCCGTTTTGGCGCACAACACTCCCTGCTGTACAACAGGGACCCGTTTTCCACCACTACCACAGTCACCACTATCATTCCGACCACCTCTCCACTACAATTACAATTGCACTTCACCTCTATAACCATTGCCACAATTACTATATAACCACGACCACCATTACACCACCACAACCATCCATTTTACCTCCATTACATTTCCCTTTCCCCATTACTGCAATATCTTTTTACCTCCATCATCATTGTCATTGGTGCCATCTTACAATATAAAAATTAGAAGTTACAAATTAAAAATAATAAATATTAAATTTGATATTATATATATCAAACAATTTGTTTTAATTTAGTACTTAATTTTATCAAATAATTTTTCAGTTTAAAATTTTAACACTCAATTTTTAGTATTTAATTTTTAACTTTCATTTTCAATTTTTGATTTTCAATTTTATCAAACACCATCTAAATTACCGACCATAGTATGTGGGTGTTTGGGAAGTTGCTATTTTAATAGGCTAAAATTTTTGTGTTTGGGAAGATGATTGGTTTTTTTTTTTTTTTTTTTTTTGTTGGATGTGATATTTGTGAGAGAAAAAATGAAATGATTATGGATTTGATGTGATATTGTTTTATTTATTATTTTAACCTATTTTGATATTTTGTGAATTTTAGCCCAACAAGTCAAAAAAAAAAAAGGCCTTTGCCAAACACCCCTATAATTTAAATGAAGTACAAAAATATATATATATATAGGTATATAGGCCCAATTATCCTATAATTTAAAACTACTCCAACAAAAACATAAAGCAGTACATATAGGATGTGTTTGATTGGAGGGATAAGGGGGGACTATTTACCGTGTGAATTGTAATTCGATGGAAGCATTTAATCCGACATTTATTTTTTTTTAGTCCGCCGGATATGGAATCCAGCCGGACTACTTATCCCCCATATGGGGGACTATTGTATCTTTTGGGGGGGAGGGGTGTGGGACAATTTTCAGGGGACTATTCACTGTTGGGCTTAGGTGGTGAAATGACTATTTTGACCCTCTACTATTTAATTATGTATTATATTTAGTAAAATTCAATAAAATTTAAATGTCTCAATTTAAAAATAAAATAATTTTATTTAACTTTTTATTGATGTTTTATTTATTTAATTTTTTATAGATATTTTATTCATGTGTTTATTTTAAAATTTTGTTTATAATTTATTTAATTTCATTATTTAAATTTTAATAGATGCTTTATTTAATTATTATTATTTTTAAAAATAAATTTATTTAAAATTTTAATTAAAAAATGGAAAATTTACCCATAAATCCTAGTTTCTGAAAAGTTGAATCATTTAGTCCTAAAAGTTTTCTTATGCTCCATTTAGTCCCATTTTATACATCATCATGATGTTCATGATGTAAATGAATCTGATGTTTCATTCTAAATTTCAAAATTTATTGAAATCCGATAAACATTAGATGTTTGAAATCTAATATTTGAAACATTCATTCTATAATTTCAAACATTATTGAAATCTGATAAACATTAGATGTTTGAAATCTAACGTTTGAAACATTAATCTGATGTTTGAAACATTGTAATGGGACCTTTCAGTCTATAAGAAAACTTTTCGGACTAAACAGTGTGTAAGTTATTAATTTGGGATTTATTGGTGCATCCCCCTAAAAAAATAACATATATTTTTATTGATATTTTATTTATTTAATTTTTAAAAAATAAATTTATTTAATTGTGTAAAAAATAAAATAAATAAATTTTTTATTTAATCTAGCTAAAAATAATTAAAATATTAAAGATATGTTTAATATTGCTATTACTTCGTAAACAATTGAAAAATGATAAAATAATCTTTTGCACATTTATCCTATCCAGTCCGTCCAACCAAATAATGGATTCACTAAAAATAGTCATTTCCAGACATCTAATCCTATGAAAAAACAAACACGGGATGCATATCCAATCTAATCAAATAGTCCAGGAAATTCACAGTTCCAGAATTCAAATCCGATGGATTCTAATCCCCTCTTATCCAGTCCGTTCAATCAAACACACCCATAGACTGTGTTTGTTTTGAGGGATTATTTTATGAAATTGGATTATTAGTCCATTCGAACGAATAGTTCATTGTTTGGTTTTATTTTTTTACTCCGGATTAGTAGTCCCTCCAGACTATTAATCCCTCACATGAGGGATTATTGTATCCTTGGGGGGGAGGTAGGATTATTTCCATGGGATTGGTATCTCATGGAACTAATGTGTGAAATGTCCATTTTATCCTCATGCTATTATTTAATAAACAATTGGAAAAGGATAAAATAGTCTTTTGAACATTTATAAATTATTTTTTTAGTGTTGTTAATTTAAAATTATATACTAAATAAAAATATATAAATTATAAATTATAAATTAAATTTAATTAAAAATTATGGCCTTATAAATTAAATTTTTTTAGTGTTGCTGAAAAATTAAATTTATATATTAAATAAAATTATTTTTTTAGTGTTGTTAATTTAAAATTATATATTAAATAAAAAATATAAATTTAAAATTTAAAAATTTTAGTATTGTTAAATTATAAATTATAGATTACAAATTAAAATTATATATTAAATAAAAATTATAAATTACAAGGGTAAAATAGTCTTTTGAACATTTATTCTTATGCAGTCCGTCCAACCAAACGCTGGATTCACTATAAATAGTCCAATCCAAACATCTAATCCCATGACTAAACAAATACAGGATACAAATCCAGTCCAACCAAATAGTCCGGGGACAATGTATCCCAAGACTAACAGTCCGATAGATTACAATCTCCCATTATCCAATCCGTCCAAACAAACATACCCAATGAGGTTATTTTTTTTATAAATTATTCGTTTGGCAATATCACTTTTTCTTTTAAAATTCAAAAAGTTATTAAAAAAATCAAAAAATTAATAACTTACACTAAAAAATCAAAGATTCTTTTTTCTCTATACTTTTTGCGCATTTTTTTCGTAAAAAATCAAAAAGTCATCTCAAATATACTTAGTTTTCTTTACATCATATTTTAGCCAAAAAGTCAAAAAATTACTAAAAGAGCTTGTTCCCAAAAGAGGCGAGCTGATTATAGTTTATTTTAAATTGAAAGTCTGTGTCAGACTGTTTGGTCAAGTTTCTATTTATAACTTCTAAGGAAAAAATTAGGTTAAATAAATTGAAAAAAAAAATTAATTATCTAAAAATTGATAAAAATATAGTTTTAACTTCTACTTTTTAATTATCTTCTTTCAACTTATAATAAATTATACCAAATAAAATCATATAACTTTGATATTCATGCTTTGGGACCCCATCAGCCCTCCTAAGGTAGGTAGGGGTGAGTCACATATTAACTAGCTATAATAATCTGTAGTTATTACAGTAAGGAAAATATTATAGGTTTCAAATTTTTTATTAAATAAATAATTAAATGTCTCACATAGGTATAAGGGCTACACATTATCCTGTAATAAATAGTATTCAAGTGTGGTTTTTTTTTTTTTTTTTAATTTTATGGAATAGGCTACAATGCAATGTTTGATTATGAAATTTAATTATTTTGATTGATTTTTTTATTTTATTTATTTTAACACATGCGAATCAAATCAAATAAAAATAAATTTAAAATCCGGAACTATCAATGTGACATGCAAAATGACGTAACCAATTCATATAGGCCTTAATGTGACATGCAAAATGATGCAATCAATACGTATAGTGCCTGTTTGGTGCAACTTAAAAACTGCTTATTTTAACTTTTAGATTAATTTAAGTTATTTTGATATGTTTGGTTTAACTTATGACTTATAACTTATAACTTTTTAGAAGTCAGAAATCAGCTTATTTTTTTAGTGGGGCAGGAGATGCTTAATTTATAAGTCAGAAATCAGCTTATGTTCATAGTTGTAAGCTATAAACTGTTTAGGTATAAGTTATGAGTACTTTCCTACAACTTTACCAAACAGGCAAATAGTTGGGGTCAACAGATGTACAGTTGTAGCCTAACCCCCTTTAAGCTGATATGACCAAACCTACAAGTCTACACCTATAGGGATTTTGTAATGACCGAGTTATGTTAATTTTTTTGATGAATTATAAATATACCTTTTGAGATTTATTTAAATTATAAATTATTTCTTATAATTTTAGGAGGTTTTTAATTTCACAATAAATAAGTCATTTTATTAATAAATTATCAAGTTAATTAAAAGTTTTAATAATATTAAAATTTTATTTCAATTAATAATTCAAATAATTTTATTATTGTATAGGTAAACAGTTAGAAATTTTACTTTTTCAATTAATTCTGTTAAATAAAAAATTCTGACAGGGAGGTATTTGTAATTTTCCAAACCACATAAGGCAATTCGTATTTTAAACAAATCTCAAAGAGGTTGTACGGGGAGCAAATATTCCGGCAAGCCCGTACTCCTTTCTTCCAAGCTTCGTTTCTGTCCGATCACCTGAAAGCACAACGGCGGTGAGCTACCCGGCGGTGTGTGGCCGGAAAACCCCTCCGACGATCAAGTCAGCACACACCTTGGGATAGAGAGAGAGAGAGAGAAGTGTTTGAGTGTAAGAATGTCTTACAAAAGTGTTCGTCTGTCCTGTATGGAGGGGCGCAGACATGCTTATATACCCTCTGCGCCCCATATCTACTCCCAGTCATCTCCTGACACGTGGCCTTGCCATCCCATCTGTCAGCGTAAACCTTGCTGAACATCACCTAACCCAACTGCCCGCTCACTCTACTGGGAGCTCGGCAGCCGAGCTGCTCCATCTTGTCCGTCTACGGCCGTGCTGTGCTTTATGCCCAAGCACTCCACTAGCTAAGCTCAATGAGGACCGGGCTAGGCGGCATCTCGGCAAAGCCGAGCCCGGGACAGCTCGTGCTTGTCTGTGGTCGGCCTTCCTGCCGAGCAAACAGGCACCTCGGCTGACCACACCTTTCCGGGCGCCGGTCACTTAACTCGACTGGCTTCGCCACCGCCAAAACATGTAGCTCGGTCCAACCAAGCATTGCCTTAACCGAGCAGCTTCCTTCCAGACAGGGCCATACATCCTTGGCCCAACACTTGCTCGGCCCAAATCTTGTCTGGCAAAACTCCGTCCGGCCCAAGTCTGTCCGGCCCAGTACCAGATCATTAATCTCCCTTTCAATTGCCCCTTAATTCCGTCCGCTGAAGCGTGACTGGGATTACTTACTACAACCGAGGTAGCACCTCCTCGGCCCTAAGCTTACTAATTGGCAACCGGGCTAATGACATGCATAAATTCAAACTTCCCCGGTCTGACATTCCTATCTCTTCGGCTTGCCCGGTCGTCGCCTCACCTGACCTTCCTGTCTCTTCATTTCTGACGCTGCCATCAATGGAGACGCGTGGCGTCCTCCCATTGGTTCTGGAGCAGCCAACCAGCTGTCGCATGAATTTGAATTTGGGCGGTTTTTCTTCCTCTATATACATGCCCCCTCCCTCTTCGATACATTCCTACTGTCATCCCTACATTCCAAGCGACCCAGAGCTCTGGTGCCTTATCTCTCTTGCCATTGTTGAACTCGTGCTCGAAGAGGAAGAAGAAGAAGCCCCTGCCCCCACTGCCCTTCACAGGTATGCCCTCTAGCTTCCCCTTTGTTGCCATTTTCTTTGATATTTCACACATTAGGGCATTAAAACGTAGCTTTTAGGACTTGGGCACTAAGAACCATCCCAAACCCTCAACTGTTCATGGTGTTCTTCATTTTTCCTGAAGAACACTGAAGAACTAGGGCGGACCGGGCTCCTGGTCTTCATTTGATCCAAAAAACAAATCTGACCGAGCAAATAACATGTTCGTCCCAACCTTAGCAGAAACCGTGATAACAAAAGAACTTGACCGCTCAACCGGGCTAACATCTGGTCCGCTTGGGCGACCGAGCTCCTTGGTTAGGGTTTACAACCAAGGTGGTTGTAACAACGCCCGCGGGGGGACCTCGCTACAGCTCGGACTCGATTTTTGTTGCGGTTCCAAATCTCGAACCAAAGAGTCCAAATCCGGCAAATCGTTTTGAGAAAAACAGATTTTTTGAAAGAAGTGCCAAACATGGACTGCTTTGCCAGATAACAGAGTCGCCACCTAAATATTTTTAAAATGGGAAATTTAGGAAACCCTGACTCGGTGCCAAAAGGCCACGTGTCCGTCATCACCAAAGTTGGCTCGGGAACTTGGGTACGATTAGGGAAGGTCACATCGTGAGCACCCCCTCTCGCCCGGTCAAAGACCGGCCTCTACTAATCATGATATCTGTTTTTTGAAAACTTTGTGAGTTCTTATTCCGGTTATTAGCCTAGGTTACTATGTGATGCTCGCAGCAAACAAGTATAGACTGGGCCGTCTGAATTGGAACAAAACATTTCATGTTTGTTTGTTTGAAAATGGTGTGATGGTGCTACCCGCAGGTAGGCTAAAATGCGGATTTGCCACCCTCAGGTGGGCTTAGAAAACATGGTGTTGCCACTATCTAGTGGGCTTAACAAACAGTCAGTGCATTGTCCCAATTCAAATAACTCAACCTCCACCCACAGGCATTCAAGGCAGTTATATCACATAAGCAGTTAGCCTCATGGTAAGCATGCTATCATGGCAGCACTCACACGCATGCAAGGATGCTAAAGCATAAAACTTACAGAGTACTCCAAGCCAAAATAGAAGCTGATTAGAAAGCATGCATGATCCTAAGTATACGGAATGCCTAATGCAACACATGCAAAAATGCAAACTATAGTAGGCTCGGCTATTCTAAAGATGGCATATGAAATGCTACAGCTATCAAGTATTCAACTTGTAATTGAAATACAATGCAGTTTGTATGATGCGCCGAGCCTGGTGCGTGCAAAACAGGTGAATGATGCAAACATGCTGTCATACTGTTATGCTAATTGAAATATGCCCTATATCTAACCATCCAAAGCAGATAAATAAAAGGGAGAAAGAAGTGGGGGTTGGAAGACATACATCACACTCACCCACCCTTATTACAACATTGCCCTCGCGCAGAGGGTCCGAATAAATAATAATACAGACCCAAAATAAAAGAATATTACAGTCCGAAATATACAAATTTCTAATTAATTAACAAATTAATTACAGAAAAGTAAAACTGGCATGCAAGCCAGGGACTGCCTCGCTCCTGATGAATGGTGTATGCTGGGCTGCTTTGGTGCGGAAATCCACTGGGATGCCCTAATTAGCCTCTGTTTGCAATTTTCTCGAAATGCGTGCCAGGCTCCGAAAAGTTGTTGATTCTTGATTTTGCTGCAACAGAGAGCAGGAAAAGGGCATAGCAATGTATTTCACAAATATATGCATGTCTCGATCCTCGTGCCACCAATCACGCACATCGATGCATGATGGCCGAGGAGCCGAATTGCACAACTCAATATGGGATGAATGCAGATGAATGCTACAATGAAAACCTAACTCCATCATGGGTTATCCGGAGTGTCAGTGACTGGGGAATTGAGACATGCTCCGCCACTCGGAGTGTGAACGCGCCTCGTTTCCCGTGCAATATGCATGATATGCATGAAATGCAACTAAGATACAACCCTAGCATGCGCAATGCTGATGCAAATGAGATGCCTCGAAATGCGTGCCCACTGGCACGTAAACCGAGAAGATAGCATACAAGTATGAAATGACATGAAATATGATATATAATGAGACTAAAATGAAATGCCTCGAAATGCGTGCCCATAGGCACGCAAATCGAGGCGATGATATGAAATGCAAATCGGATAGAACTAAAGTGCCTCGAAATGCGTACCCGCGGACACGCAAACCGAGGCGATGATGAAATGAGAAAATCAGATAAAACCAAAGTGCCTCGAAATGCGTGCACACGGGCACGCAAACCGAGGCGATGATGTGCGATGCAAAATCGGATAAAACCGAAGTGCCTCGAAATGCGTACCCGCGGACACGTAAACCGAGGCGATGATGAAATGAGAAAATCGGATAAAACCGAAGTGCCTCGAAATGCGTACCCGCAGGCGCGCAAACCGAGGCGATGATGAAATGAGAAAATCGGATAAAACCGAAGTGCCTCGAAATGCGTACCCGCGGACACGCAAACCGAGGCGATGATGAAATGAGAAAATCGGATAAAACCGAAGTGCCTCGAAATGCGCGCCCACAGGCACGCAAACCGAGGCGATGATATGGGATGAAATGGCATACGAAATGCAACGATGGGCTTACACCTACATGGGAGAGCCTCAGCTCACTCACATAGGAGGCCGTCGGATAAAAACAAAGTGCCTCGAAATGCGTGCACACGGGCACACAAACCGAGGCGATGGCATACAAGCATGAAAATGCAAATTGGGCTTACGCCAACATGAGAGGGCCTCAGCTCACTCACATAGGCTGCCGGAATGCTAGAAATGAGGTGCCTCGAAGTGCGTGCCCATTGGCACGCAAACCGAGGCAATGCAAAAATGACACAAATGGCATGGGAAATGATGGCAATGGAATTTCAGCACTTAAATAAATGGGAAAACAGCCCCGAAACAATTCGAAATGACACTCGAAGCATGCATTCATCCCGAAAATGCGAAATTAAGCCCCGAAATGGCCTATAGCCATGCTACACGTGCAAAATATGATCATGGAAGCAAGAACAGTAGCAAGACAGTCCCAAAAATGGCATTTTTTCAGTAGTAAACATGGCCTAAATGCAAGCATAGGTAGATCAAACAAAGCATGCAAAGTTAGTGGCCAAAAGAGGGGTATTGAGACAAGTGATACATGCAAACCCCAAATGGACAAACTTTCTTCTACAACATTGAAGATGAGCTAAAAATAAGCACAATTGCAGAAGATGACATTCTCAAAATCAGATCACAATCATGCTAAAAGATCCATGCAAAATAGGCTCCAAATAGGCTATATCATGAGACATGCAATGCACACACCAAATGACAAAACTTTCTTCATGGAATATGTAAAGGGGGTCAAAATAAGACCAAAGTCAGTAGGGGTCGAAGCCCCAAAAACAAATAGAGATAGGTCAAAATTGCATGCAAAAGAGTGGCACACTTGATGAATATTGAAGGAAGTGGTATATACAAAGGCCAAATGAAGCTGAGCCTATCTACAATGTTGTAGAGGGGCTCATTTTAAGCACAAAAGCAGTAGGGGTCGGACCCCCAAAAACCAACACAAATAGGTCAATTTTAGCATGCAAAAATGTTACCAACTTGAAGAATATTGAAGGAACTAGTGTATACAAACACCAAATGAGGTTGAGCCCTTCTACAAAGTTGTAGAGGGGCTCATTTTAAGCACAAAAGCAGTAGGGGTCGGAGCCCCAATTCTCAACCAATTAGAGTATAAAAATGAACCAAGAAAAAGCCCTAAAAGTTAGTTTTGAATACTCACCCTTGAAGACTTGTCTTTCTTTGATTCTTGGCCTTGATTTGTAGCTTCTCAACCTCTGAAATTCACTTCCTAGCTGCTGGAGTGGTAGTGTTGATGGTGGAGCTAAGGGTTGGTGAAGAAATGGCCTTGACACTTGAAGCTTTTTTGGAGTTTTGAGCTAAGGAAATGGAGGAATTTGGAGATGTGTTCTTCAAGGAAAATTTTTCCAACCTTGAAGAAGGAGGGGGAGGGCCCTTCAAATAGGCAAGAAAATGGGGTGTAAAAGGGGAGGGAAAGCACCCAATCTTTCCCTCCCGAAATATCCCCGGATGCCCCGGGATATGCTGGAAGATATCCGGACAGCTGGGACAGGCTGGAAAGCAAGAATCTGGCCGGCCAGGTATTTTTTTGCAAGGTGGCCGGCCAGCCACCCTCCATGGCCGGCCAGCCACCCTACATGGCCGGCCGGCCACCCCAAGAAAATGAACAGGAGATTTTCTGGCCGACCAGTATAGAAAGGTGTCCTCCGAGGTGTGTAGAACAAGGCCCCATGGTTGAAATCTGGCAACTCTGAAGCAGGAGCCACAACATAGAGCTTGAAGGAGAGGTCCAAAAATGAAGTCAACAATTTCTGGCCGACCACTATGCCAAAGTGTCCTCCAAGATGTGTAGAACAAGGATCCAAGGTTTGAATTTGGCAACATTGAACCAAGAGTCACAACATAGAGCTTGAAGGAGAGGCCCAAAAATGAAACCATGAATTGCTGGCCGACCACCATACCAAAGTGTCCTCCCAGATGCCCTCATCACAGATATGTAGCTTTGGTTGGAAGAAAATGCCCCTAGGGTGTTCAACATTGGCCCGGAAGTGAGCAAAACGGGCTCTGGAGGAGCGAAACTGGTTATTTGGGATAATTGCTGGCTTCTCACCCCCCAGTGATCTTCCTGATGTTGAAACAGAGGTACCTGCCAAGTTTGAACAAAAACTAATGAGAAATGAATGTTCGGGGCCAAAACCGAGCAAATCGGGATCCCGGAAATGGGCTGCAGGTGCCGGAAGTGGTGTTCAGCAGCGAAGTGGGTATCTGCGACTCCAGTGTCCTCTGGAATGATGAAACAGAGATACCTGCCAAAAACCGGAGCAAATGGATGCGAAATGAATGCTCGGGACCAAAACACGCAGTTTGGGGTCCCGAAAACCGGCTACAGGTACCGGAAGTGGCACACAACCACGAAGTGGGCATCAGGGGCCCCAGGGTTCCTCGGAATATTAAAACAGAGGTCTCCGCTAAAAACCGGAGAAGGCTGATGCAAAATGAATGCTCGGGGCCCAAATCACGCAGTTCGGGGTCCCGAAAAAGGGTCGCCGGGCACCGGAAGTGGTGTTCGGCTGCGAGGTGGGTATCAGGGGCCCCAGTGTTCCTCGGAACATTAAAACAGAGGTCTCCGCCAGAAATCGGAGAAAGCGGAGATGGTTGGGCGGTCCCGAGCCGAGGCACACGGCCTAACGGCCCCGAAAACCGGGAACCGGGCTCCGAAATGGGCAAAATGGCCTACGGCCACGAAAAGTAGCTCACGGCCACCGGGAGATAGTCTACAGGACCACTCCCTTCCCTCAGGAAAGAAAATAGAGAAAACCGAGCCTGGTTCGCAAACCGAGACAAGGTAGGGAAGATAGTTCGGAGGTCCGGAGGCAGGGCGCGCGGCCGCGACTCTGAGACTTCTGAACGAGCACAGTATGCAACATCACCGAGCGCTCAACCGGTGACGTCTGAGTCTTAAGGTCGGTCAAAAATGGGGTGTCTACAGTTGCCCCTCTTTGACAGAACTCGGAAGTCAAGAATTGACGGGAGTGAATGTCAAAGCCCAGAGACGACCCATTTTTGACAAGGCCGAAGACTTAGACAATCATACGAGATAAAAAGAGAATGCGTGCCCGCAGGCGTGCCCGCAGGCGTGCCCGCAGGCAGGGGGCAAAATGCAAAATGAAAGGCGCGGAGCCAAGTGATCATGCAAGTGCAACAAGCTGTAATGAAGCAAGTATTGACAAACAGATGCAACAGTTATAAGCAAGAGGGCAAAGCAAACAACTACATTTCATGCAGTTAGGAATGCGGAGAATCATTCAATTCTCATCGCGTCTCACACGGAGAAGATACGATACCTGCGCGATTCGTCTGGTCGCACCAGCCTCAAATGAACCGTACATACAATATCGTGCCTGCAAAAGAGAGAAATTCAACAAGAACAATATGCTAACGACATATATTCAATGCGATTCCTGTGATTCGAAAAGTCTGACACACACAGTGTAGGTGAACAAATGCAACATAACGCGAGGAAAGATAATGTGTGGCAACGCATGTTCAAGCATAGGAGTATGGCACATCAAGAAATCATGCGAAACATTCATGACAATGCAAATTATAAGCCCAATGAAGCAAAACGAACATAAATCAGGATGCCCATTTGACATGAAATGATGAACCGGAAAATGCGCAGTTCGGTGACGGCAACTCAATCGCGGCCTCTGATTCAACTCCCGGAGAGTTCACAACATGTTTAAAAAGGATACACTCTGATTTTGATGAATAATAACGAGACACATATCAGAAATTGCAGTTAAAGTTCCAGCGGAGCAATTCGGCGCCAGAAAGTGTACTTTTCTTCAACTTTTTCAGGTCCCGGGAACTCCGATCTTCCTCAAAATTTGCAGAGAGGCAGGGGAGGGGGTGGGGGACATGGTCGGCCAGCCCATTGCCCTAGGAGAGGCCATCGGCCAGGGCCAAAAGGTAGAGGGGCCGGCCAGCCAGGTTAGGTGGCCGGCCGGCCACTTGCCAAAAGCAGGGGCAAAATGGTCATTTTGACCTTTTCTATATATATGCACCTCCATTCAATCCAAAATCACACCCCCAAGTGTGGAATTCTCTCCTCTTGCTCTCTAAGCCATTCTTTCTCTCAGATCTGCATTCTATACGCGCCCCTCGGCCTCCCACGCAAGTTGTTTTTGCGAAATCTTTCAGATTTAAGCACTTTGAAGCGACTAAATTTCGACTTTGGAGCTTCTCTTCTCATTTTCACCACTTGAGGTAATTTTGTTTCACTATTTGGAAAATTTTCCCGGGGGTTGACTTTTGTTGACTTTTTGTTTCCCGAGAGTTGACTTTTGTTGACTTTTTCAACTTTGGCCCATTTTGCTCATTTTTGCTCCTCTTTGCAGATTTCTCGACATGGCGGGCCATTTCCCTCACGGCGGAGGTTTTCCCGGCGCCGGAGATGACTTTGACATTATGGCATTGCCTCCGAGAGTTCGCCCTTTCATTCCCGATCGATATGCCCCAGCGGTTCATAGGCTTCCGCGGGCCACTTTTCGTCATTTCACTGAGTTTAACGACCGAGTACCAAGGGATCTTCTCTTACGAGAGCCAGAGCAGCACCTCTCTTATGATGCAGAGGTATTTTACTTTAGTCTCTGTATTCCTCGTGCATTTCATTCCCCTGCCATGCTTAGACACATAGTTTAGCTTATGACATAGTACTTGCATCCTGAGCATGTGACTTAGCCACTTGAATTTCGTGAACACAGCTCATTGAACAATTGTGAGCGCGTAGTATACATTAGTTAGGAATTGAACACACGGCTCAAACATTGATTCGCCAAACACACAGCCCGAAGTTGAAAATGAGCACACAGCACATACTGACTAAGAGTAGAACACACAGTCCCAAAACTCAGATTTTCTGAACACGCAGCCCAGATTTGAAAGTAGAACACACAGCCCTAAACTTTGATGCACTGAACACACAGCCCAGATTTGAAGCGAACACACAGCCCACTAATTGAGAGTAGAACACACAGCCCCAAACTTGATGTACTGAACACACAGCCCAGATTTGAAGCGGACACACAGCCCACTGATGTTGAGTAGAACACACAGTTCCAATTTGAAGCGAACGCACAGCCCACTGATGTTGAGTAGAACACACAGTCCCAATTTGAGGTGAACACACAGCCCACTGATGTTGAGTAGAACACACAGTCCCAATTTGAGGTGAACACACAGCCCACTGATGTTGAGTAGAACACACAGTCCCAATTTGAAGCGAACACACAGCCCACTGATGTTGAGTAGAACACACAGTCCCAATTTGAGGTGAACACACAGCCCACTGATGTTGAGTAGAACACACAGTCCCAATTTGAGGTGAACACACAGCCCACTGATGTTGAGTAGAACACACAGTCCCAATTTGAGGTGAACACACAGCCCACTGATGTTGAGTAGAACACACAGTCCCAATTTGAAGCGAACACACAGCCCACTGATGTTGAGTAGAACACACAGTCCCAATTTGAGGTGAACACACAGCCCACTGATGTTGAGTAGAACACACAGTCCCAATTCGAAACGAACACACAGCCCACTGATGTTGAGTAGAACACACAGTCCCAAACTCAGATGTACTGAAACTTTGAACACGCAGCCCAAATACCAAATTTACTGAACACGCAGCCCGTTTTCACTTCATTTGCACACAGCTCATTTTCACTTCATTTGCTGATCTATGCATTCATTCTAAATGCAGGTTCATTCTCGCACAGTGCGAGGATACGGTTCCGTCACCGCGAGGGAGTGGTATTTTGAGCTTCCGGAAGCTGTCCGGGGCTTGGTCGACCTCGCAGGATTTGGACCATTCTGCCGGGGACTATCTCGTTGCCTCATCAGTAGGACTTTATTCGCGGCTCTAGCAGAGAGGTGGTGGGACACCACCAATTCTTTCCATTTTTCTGCAGCCGGGGATATGACCATGACCCCACTGGACTTCGCTATACTCACCGGCCTAGACGTAGGCGGTGTACCCATTCCCTATGACGAGGATATGGGCCAGTGGGAGGCTGCTTGGATGCACCTATTGGGGACACACCCGCCTGTAGACAGAGGTTCGGGGAGAGTCCGATACTCCTGGTTTGCTTTGCACTTCCGGCGGCCACAGATGGAGCCTGGTACTCCTGAGGAGGCGGAGCAGTATGCCCGCGGTTTTCTCATGTATCTCCTCGGCACCACCTTGTTCGCCGATAGAGGGAACATGGTAGGATTATATCTCCTGAGTGCTTTGGTAGACCTATCACAGGTCAGCCAGTATGATTGGGGCGGCGCTAGCCTGGCTACCCTGTTCTGTTACATGAGCGCAGTCTCTCGCGGACGGGGAGATTTACTCGGCGGCTATTGGAGAGCCTGGGAGGTACATTCTGTCCTTTTGATTTACATTTTTTGCTTCTCATTGCTTGTTCACTGCACACACGGCGCACTTTGCACTCGGTATTCTGCCTCTAGCACCTTGTATTTACATCCCGCACTGCTTTTCTCAGCTATGGGTATATGCATATTTTCCCACATTAGCCCCGGAGATGGAGGTGACAGGACCTCCTATGACCCCATATTCACTGATGTTTGAGGGCGAGCATTTGTCGAGGCCTCGAGAGACTCTCTTCTCTCTGCGGCAGTACTTTGACACTGTTCGAGCGACAGAGGTATTTTAGAACTCTCAGTTCCTTTTCCATTTTCATCTTTGATCTGCTTTGTATGTTCTGATTTCTGATTGACTTATGCACTGGTTATCCGCAGATCACCTGGCAGCCTTGGGCAATCTTCGGCGACGACCTCGAGGATCAGTACCCCGGGGGGTCGACTAGTTCCCAGTACAGGTTCCTGCTCGAGGGACCAGTGGGTAGAGTTTGGTTCCTGGGGGAACGCTTCCAGCGCCAGCTATGGGGGGGGAATTCTCAGGACCCTCCTGCTGTGCCTCCAGACACCATGCGGACTGCTGATAGATTATCTCCTGAGGAGGTCAGTAGTGCTATGCAGGGCAGTGATGCGTTATTACATCTTGTTGATGGGAGCTACTCCACCTACCGCCGTATATATTTGATGCCCCCCTTGACGGGAGTACGGGCTCCGGCACGGAGGCCCGCTGGCGCACCATCTTCGAGTCACGCTCGTGCTACAGACATCCCTTCTTCTAGCAGGGCTGGCACATCTAGAGGTAGAGGCAGTTCGATTCCTCCGATCCCTCCGACTCTTGATCACCCTGGATGGCCAGAGATGCCGACTGAGTTGACGTGTTGGCAGTATGGGGCTACCTCCCCGATTCCGATCCCCATGGAGCCCCCGGCGCCTGGTCACAGATACGTCAGTGATCCTGACTCACCACCGGTATGTTCTGCCATTTTTCATTTGTCACACAGACATTTTGACAGTTGCTTATCAATTGATGAATTGAGCTTGTATCTGCAGCCACCTCGAGATTACATAGATCAGATGCTCGGAGTGGTGGCCTCACTCGAGGGGATGGTCCTGCGCAGAGAGGCACAGATGTCCATCATGGGCTTCCAGGTACCCTTCATCTTTCTTTGCACTTATCATATTTCTGTTAATGCTCCGGCTTTAAACATTCCATTGCACTGATAGGCTGTGTAGAACACATCTGGCACACACCCCACTCCCATACTGTACTTGCACCTGCTTTTTATGTTTGAACTAATGTATTGCACTTTGCATTTTCAGATGCCTCCAGTCTATGCTTCGACACAAGGTGGGCCTCCCGGGCCTTTTCAGAGAGGTAGAGGTACTGGGCCTCGAGGAGCTGGGCCATCTCGGCCTCACCGAGGAGCTCGAGGAGGAGGGTCGTCTCGCAGACGCAGGGCACCCATTGTTGAGGACGACGAGGAGGAGGTCGCAGATCATGTGTCAGACACATCTCCTGGGGGGGGAGGCTCCGGTCTTGGTTCCGGGAGTGGAGACGAGCCTGAGGGGGATCCGGAGGGCGACAGCTCCGATTCAAATGGTGATGATGAGGTAGAGATTATCCCGCAGAAGAGGATGAGAGGGCCTCCCCATTCCCGCTCCCGAGGGCACTGATGTTATTTCCTGCTTTATTCTACTTTTTAGCTAGTAGTTTGTAGCACTTTGCACATTGTTAGGCAGTTTTATTTTCTGTAAAACTTGTACCTTTACTTTGTTGTAAAACATGATGAAATGAAACAGCTTTTGAAAAGACGTTGTATTTGAAATTCTTAGCATCGCATCGCATTATTTTGCACCAAGTGGAATTGAATGAAAATGTGCCTCATGTATTACCGGGTCAGGTAGTGAACCGACGCAACAAATGAAAACAAATTGACTCACTAAGAAATAAAACAGAATCTTAGCAAGTTTACAACTCGATAAACAAAGTACAACAATGTTAACGACTCAATCGACAAGACTTAACAAAATTGTGTAATCAAAAAGGGTAACAACTCAAAACACAAAATGCGACAGCTCGACAAAACTTACAACTCAATAAGCAAAAACAACAACTCGATAAACAAAAATACAACACGATGTACTTTGGATGGACTACCTGAAGAATGGAATGTATCCAAAATTGATAGGCCTGGATGCCTTCTACTGCCGGGAGACAACCAGATTTGCAGGGAGTCCACTACTGCTACAGGTAATGTTTCCCATCCAAGCTCACATATATGTTCACTCACATCACTCGGCCCTCGGGCTCGATTTTTCTCACAAAACCCCTATCTCACTTTTCTCTCATCGCACATCTCTCTATTCTTTAATCTCTCATTTTTTCATCCCTCCCCAGATAAGGTCGACGGATAAGTTGCAAGTTGTGGACTCTTGCCCTGCTTATTCAGCCCGCAGCTACTTCTTTCGGCAACACCTAGTCAATGCTCCTGATGGGAACTGGTGGTTTGAATGGATGTGCAATTTATCAGCAGACCGCATTGCTTGGAGAGTTAGAGGGCTTTTGGCCCCTGCCCCTGTCTTCAGTTGCACTTGGTCTGATGAGCGCTGGGATTGGCTCAACGAAGGAGCACAAGTTGGGCCCAAGTTGGCATCAGAGGCTTCAACTAGCTCTGGGAGGGGGCGCAGGGACACCTGACTGGACTGTGCCCCAGATTTATTGCTTTATTAGTACTTTCAAGTTTTCGTTATGAATGTAATAAAAAGCAACTTCAATTGTATGCAAGAGCAACAGAACTCTGTTTTTGAAATCAACGAAATTGAAGATTGGGGTACTGAAAATTCTCCACTTTTGGTCCAAAAATGGTCTTAGTTGTAAGAAGATTAATTTGAACAAAGTCAACTCTTATTAAAACTTTTCAAAACTATTTTCGGTATGGATCAGAACTGGACACACCTGAGATCTGTCACTGAGATGCACAACCCCGAATCCTAGCAACTGGAAAGTTGCCCCTAGTTTGAATGGTGCCGCAGCATTTCACCGCAACGGAAAGTTGCCCCTAGTTTGAATAGCACTGTACCGGAGATCACAACAAATGCTGATGAATAAAGATGACTGAGATGATCAAAATGGACAAAGTTGATCGGGGAAAAGATTGTGACTGAACTTCAAGATGAAGCTGCCTACGTATCCCAAAGATGGGAATCAAGTCTTACGTAGTTCAGGCTTAGGTTCGCTCGGGTATTTTTACTCTCCTTTTGCGCTCTAACTTTTGCCAAGGCCGCCCTTTGCGGGTTTTCAACCTTGCGAGCTCAGTTTTTATAATTTCAAATTTTTTGTGCTCTGAGTTTTGCCTAGGTCGCCCTTTCGGGTTTTCGGCCTAACGAGCCTCTCAGGGGTAGTATTTCTTCAACTTGTCCATATTGATCGGTTGGGAAAACTCCAAGCCATCTAGATCCATCAGAACCACAGCTCCACCTGACCAGATTGACTTGACGATGTAAGGACCAGTCCAATTAGGTCTGAACTTGCCCCTTGGGTCGTGGATGGGAGCTCGGTTGTCCTTGAGCACTAAATCTCCTTCTTTCAAATTCCTGGACTTAACCTTCTTATTGAAAGCCCGGGCGATTCTGCGTTGATAGCCTTGGACGTGGTACAGTGCTTTCAATCTTCTTTCATCAAAGAGCATGAGTTCCTCAAATCTATTCTGCTGTCAATCTGCTTCGGCTATCTGGCACTCGGCCAATACTCTCAAAGACGGGACTTCAATCTCAATAGGCAGGACGGCCTCCATCCCATAGACTAATGAGTACGGAGTCGCCCCGGTAGAAGTTCTGATCGAAGTCCTGTAGCCCCACAGAGCAAACGGCAGCTTATCTGGCCAATCCCGATAGGTTTCCACCATCTTCTGTAGTATGCGCTTGATGTTCTTGTTGGCGGCCTCAACTGCCCCGTTGGTTTGTGGCCGGTAAGTAGACGACTTATGAAAAGCCACATTGTATTTCTCCAACAAATCAATCACCTCCTTCTTGAAGTGGGAACCATTGTCAGAAACTATCTCATTTGGGACTCCGTAGCGACAGATAATGTTGTTTCTGATGAATTTTGCGACGTGTGAAGCCTTCAACACTGCATAAGATTGGGCCTCAACCCACTTTGTAAAATAATCTATCGCTACGAGGATGAACTCATGCCCATTCGACCCCTTCGGCGTAACAGCTCCGATTACATCAATTCCCCAGACAGAAAACGGCCATGGCGAAGTCATGTTGTATAGCTTTGACGGCGGAATGTTCATGCGATTTGCATGAATCTGACATTTGTGGCATCGCCGGACGAAACCAATACAATCCTCCTCCATGGTGGACCAATAATAACCTTGTCTAAGGATCTTCCGTGCCAACATCACCCCATTCATATGTGCACCACATTCACCCCCGTGGATGGCTTCCATCAGACGCTTAGACTCTTCAGCATCAACACACAGTTTATGCATTCCCAGATGACCTCTTCTATACAGCTTACCCCCACAGATAATGAACTGAACCGACATTCTCCTAATTGCCCTCTTGTCTTTGGCATTTACCCCTGGCGGGTATGTTTCTTTCTCCAAGAAATTCCAGATATCGTAGTACCAAGGGTGTTCGTCCTGAACTTCATCTATGGTTGCAATCGACTCATAAGCAGGTACAAATTTCTGGTCGATGATGACTGGACGCATTCGGACTCCACACGGGATGTCTATCATTGATGATAGAGTTGCTAAGGCGTCTGCGAACTTGTTGTTCTCTCTTAGTAGATGAGCGAAGTTTAACTTTTCAAACCGAGGAATCAGCAAGTCCAAGGTCTGGTGATACATTATCATATTTTCTTCTTTTACTTTCCAGTCTCCTTTAGCTTGAGACACAACAAGGTTCGAGTCCCCAATGACGTCCAGCCGTCTTGCCCCTAGTTCCAGGGCTGCTTCTAAACCAGCGATGCACGCCTCATATTCTGCTTCATTATTTGAGACTTTGAACCGGAGTTTGAAGGCTAGAGGGATACGGGAATTGTCGGGTGCTATCAGCAACACTCCTATCCCATACCCATGTTGATTTGAGGCTCCGTCAAAGTACATTGTCCAAGTTTCCTCGTCGATATGCAAAATTGATTCATCTGGGAATAAATACTCAACTGCTTCATCCCCCTCAACCGGGTGGTCGGCAAGGAACTCTGCCACTGCTCTTCCTTTTACTGACTTGCGCGTCACATATGTGAGATCAAACTCGGAGAGCAACAACAACCAGCGAGCTAGCTTACCCGTAAGCGCTGGTTTCTCGAAAAGATATTTGATGGGATCGAGTCGTGAAACCAGCATTACAGAGTGAGCTAACAGGTAGTGCCGCAGCTTCCTGGTAGCCCATACCAGGGCTAAGCAAGCCTTTTCCAGTGGTGTATATCGGGTCTCATATTCCAGCATTTTCTTGCTCAAATAGTAAATGGCTTTCTCCACCTTATCTTCAGATTCTTGTGCAAGCATGCAGCCCATTGTGGTTTCAGTCACTGATAGATACAAAATCAACGGTTTCCCCGGTTCTGGTGGTGATAAAACGGGCGGGTTCTGTAGATACTCTTTAATCTGTTCAAATGCAGCTTGACATCGGCCGTCCCATTGGAACTTCTTTCCTTTCTTCAGGAGACCAAAAAGTGGTTCACAAGTCAAGGTTAATTTTGAAATAAACCGTCTTATGAATTGCACTTTACCCAGAAAGCCTCGCACCTCCTTTTCAGTCCTTGGTGGTGGCATTTCTAAGATGGCCTTAATTTTGGAAGGGTCGACCTCGATGCCCCTTTGTGTAATCAGAAACCCCAGCATTTTTCCCGCTGTAACACCAAATGTACATTTCTGAGGGTTCAGCCGCAACCGGAATTCCCTGATCCTTTGGAAAAACTTTTGCAAGGCGGTGTAGTGGCCCTCTCTTTCCTTGGACTTGACAATCATGTCGTCCACATACACCTCAACCTCTTTGTGGATCATATCATGTAGTATTGTGGTCGCGGCCCGTTGATAAGTAGCCCCAGCATTCTTCAACCCAAACGGCATGACCCGATAGCAGTATGTCCCCCACGGGGTGGTGAATGCAGTCTTTTCTCTGTCCTCTGGCGCCATCACTATCTGATTATATCCTGAAAAGCCATCCATGAATGAGAGCAAAGCGTGCCCTGCTGTGAAGTCCACTAACTCATCGATGTGCGGTAGGGGAAAATCGTCCTTCGGACTGGCTCGGTTTAAATCCCTGAAGTCTACGCACACCCGGATCTTGCCGTCTTTCTTTGGCACCGGAACAATATTGGCCAACCAAGTCGGATATTCGGAGACTAGCAGGAAGCCTGCGTCAATTTGCTTGGTGACCTCTTCCTTGATCTTAAGAGCCCAATCCGGGCGGATCCTTCTGAGCTTCTGTTTGACAGGTCGGGCCTCGGGGTCAAGGGGGATCCGATGCTGTACAATCTCAGGATCGATCCCAGGCATGTCTTCGTAGGACCACGCGAAAACATCTTTGAAATCTTTTAATAAAGCGACTAAGCGCTCGCGTTCCTTTGAAGACAGCGTGGACCCGATCTGGACCAGCCGCGGGTCCTCCTCAGTACCAATATTCACAAAAATGATTTCATCCGTTAAGGGCTTAACAAACCTCTCTTGCTCTTGCTCAATTAGTCGTTGTAAAACCGGAGGAACTTCGTCCTCGTCGTTTTGATCAAAATTTTGAAAGTCCTGATTTAAGCAATAAATTAGGGGCACAGAGAAGTACTCGGAAACCACATTCACCTCATTCTCATTAAGTTCATCCAAATCGTCCAATTCTTCTGTTACAACAGACTCAAAAGAAAAGGAAAAAGACGACCTGGACAGGACTTTGGCATCCGGGTTGACACCCCCAGGAGTACCAGACTCAGACTCAGTCGAGCTGGAACCTGATTCCGACTCAGAAAACTCGGTGGAATCAGATTCCGGCTCACTACCTGACCCGGAACTGCTGGATAAGAATCCCTCTTCATACTGCCAAGTGAGGGAAGGTGCGATCGATGCGTCCAAAATAGCCGCTGGTTGGCTCACGGCCATTTCATCTCCAATCATGGAAACCACGGCGTTATTCCCCAAGCAATCTTGGTCGATCAGAGGATCAGAGAGGAGACTTGCCAGTGCTACCCCCATTTCCAATTCAGTGCCCTCAGGCTCCCCTGCCTTATTCTGCTCAGCCTCAGTTGTTGGGTCTGTCTGCTCTGTGGCAACGTCATCCCCGGATAGTTGCAGGTCGAAGAAGATTTCGAAGCCCGGTACGCGCTTCCTCTCCGCGTTTAACCATGGCTCTGGGAAGCCGCAAAATGGAAAATCTTCCCCCTCCCGGACAAAGCGTCCGTTCAGGGTACCCCAGATGGGCCTGTGCATTAAATCAAAAGGCTTCCCAGCCTGCTTTGCTCTGGCTCTGCTAGCCATTTCCTTTCCTTTCCTTGCCCAATCTTCTTTGGTGGGCAGATAACCCAATCCAAAGGTATGTGGATTATGTGGCACTTCGGCCAACGCTGCAACGCCTTTCCGGCCGCTTCTTCCCAATCCCATCCCAGGGATATGCTGTAGCTTGTTCATGAGGTATACGGCTTGAGCGCTGACATACAAACCCTCATTCACAGCCATGATATTCTGTACTACCCGGGCCTCAGCCAAAGTAAATCCTGATATGAACAGGTCCTCCATGCCGTGTTCAATCTCAAGGACTGGCGTAGATACCTCCGGAGGGGGATGGATTGACGAATTCCCAAAAACAATGGCTACTCCCTTTCCGTAGGGGTATTTCACCATTTGATGTAGAGTAGATGAGACGGCCTTCACCTGATGCAACCAGGGTCGCCCCAAAAGCATGTTGAAAGATGCAGGGACCTCCAAGACATGAAAATCTACTTCGTGTTGCCCGGGCCCAATCTTGGTTTGGATTTTCACTGTCCCCAGGACATCCCTGCTTGTATTATCGTAAGCTCTGATTACTTGAGTAGTCGGTGTGAAGTCCGCAGGCTTTAACCCAATTGCATACGCCGTTCTGGCCGGACAAACATTGATAGCGGACCCGGTATCAACAAGTACCACCGGAATCCATTTATCCCTGCATTCTACAGAGATGTAGAGAGGTCTATTGTGATCCACGCCCTCAGGCGGCAATTCTTTGTCTGAAAAAGTCAACGCCGGGGAACCTCCTCCCGGAAAGACTAGCCCAACTAGCTGTTCTGGCGTAGTTTCAATGGAGAGTTTAGCTCTGTCCATGGCAGATAAAACCGCCTGCCGGTGCACCCTCGAAGCCATAAGCAGTCCCCAGATGGAGATGTCTGCTTGTATTTTCTTTAGCTGCTTCAGTACAGCCTCTTCTTCAACCTGCTTCTCCTTCTGTTTCTCTGCCTCCTTATCTTTCCCTGATGCCTCGGGTTGATCAAGGTGTGGGGGCTTGAAATACCGCCCACTTCTCGTCATGTGGTCCACCTCTTCGAGGTACCAGGTACTGTCTGGTTGGCCGCCTGCCCAGTCTTCGTCTGTGTGGGCAAGATACAAGTCGTCATCTTCCCACCACATTCCATTAGCATCTAGCAGGCATCTGTCTGGTTCCGGCTTGTTTGTGCTCTCGGTATTTTCATTCCTCATGCTCACAGCATGTTCAATTTTCGTGCTCGCAGCACTCTCAACTTCCTCATGGTTCTTTGCTTTTCGGGCTCTCTCAGAATCCCACCTTTTTCCTTGTTCCTCCAACAACAACTGTGCGGTTTTCAAAATGTTTTGTTCCTGAGCGAAATTCTTCGTACCGGCGCTCTCCGGCAATTCAATCTGATCCTCGGCCCTTCCGGCCACAGATGGTACAATATCAGGCTGATCATCCAACCACCCGACGACTTCTGCTGACTCCTCGTATTCAAACCAGTTGACTGATGCATCCCCTGATTCCTGATCGTTGAAAAACTGGAGGTCGGCGAAGTCCTCTTCCACCGTTGTCAAATCATCCCCTGCTGATTCAGGTTTATCCCCCCGGATCATACACAATTCAGCCTCTGGCAACAGCCCTGCACTCAGCTTTGGTTGGCTCACTGACAAGATATACCCACTCGGATCATTAGCTCTGCCAGTCAAACTCTCTGTTTGCTCCATCCCAGACTCAGTTTTGCTCTCCTCGGAAGCCTGCCCCGTTCCATTCTCGGTGGTCACCACCTTTAGCTCAGGTTGGGGTGTAGAGGTGTCCATCATGCACAAGTCCGTGCTATCAGGGAGGATCACCTCTGGCTTGGGTAGGTGGGAGGGAGTGATATAGATACTGGGATCATATGAAGCGACCCCAGTGTGGATGAGGTTGACTCTTTTTGGTGGATCTTGGTTGTGTTTGGGGAGTGGGTTGTTTGTGACGTTGGGTCCTTGGGGAGGTAGGATGATGTTTTTGTCAATGAGATCTTGAACCTCATGACGCAGCCTGTAGCATTGGTCGGTGTCATGACCATGCTGTTGGTGGTATTGGCAATATTTGGCTGGGTTATGGGAAGGGGGGAGTGGATTCGGTAGAGGCCTCGGTTCCAAGGGTTTCAGGTGCCCCTTCCTGACTAGGACCCCGAGGACTTTAGACAAAGGCATATAGAGTGGGGAGAAGGTTCGCTGACCCCTGGGTTGGTATCTTGGGGCTTGATTACTGCTCCCAGAGGCATCAGAAAAAGGTGTGGCCGCTGCGGACCTTGGTTGGGGAGGGGGAGTGGTGGTGACCATTCCGACCTCTGAAGTTCTGGTATTGGAAGAGCCACTCGGGCCTGCATTATTACCACGGTTGAAAGTTCTCCGGGGCTGATCCCGATCTTGGTCAAACAGACCCTGTTTCATCGCATCCTCTATTTGCATCCCCATATCATGCAGATCTGCGAAAGTGGGGAAGGGAACTACAATCATCTTCTTCATTAACGCCGGCTGGAGATTGCGCACAATCATCCGTATTTGGTCTCTGTCCGTTGGCCTTAAGGTCATCATCGATGCCTTCGCCCTCCACCGGGTCACAAAGTCGGAGAAAGATTCCTTGGGCTCCTGCCTCGTTGTCTCGAGATCACGAGTTGTGATCTCGATCTGCGTGTTGTATGAATATTGTGCAAGGAAGGCCTCAGCCATCTCATCCCAGTTTATCTTCACCTGATCTTCCAGCTTTGAATACCAAGTGGATGCCACACCCGACAGGGTTCGACCGAACAAAGAAAGCTTTTGCGGTCGGGTTAGGCCCATTGGTCTTAGAACGTCTGAGAATAGCCAGAGGTGAACCATAGGGTCCCCGGATCCATCAAAGCGATAGATCTGGGGCATCTTAAATCTCTCCAGCAATGTCACGGCTACATCAGTATAGCCGTCTTCAATATCTGGGATGGCCTTCACCCCTTGAGACTTCTTAAAGAGCTTCTCCAACTTGCTCAATTTCAGAGCTGTCTGGTCTACCTCGAACTCAAATGGAGAGTCCGGATGGTTAGGTGTAATGTTTTTGGACAGTTGTGGTAGAAGCGGGGGCGGAGCCAGCCCCGTTGGAAGACCCGTGTCCTCTTGCATGTTTGGGGGGTTTGGCAGAATGTTCTGTTGATTCGGGAGGGTATTCTGGGCAGCCTGGGCATTTTGCGGGTTTGGAGGGGCATTCTGGCCAGCAGGTAGTTGTTCAGGTAATGGGGCCCCGGGTGGAGGGGGAGCCTGATTTGAGGCAGACGCTGCGTTCTGCTGTTGTAATCTGGTGATCAACTCAGACTGTTGGGCCATGACAGCGGCCTGTTGTCTGGAAAATTCCGCCTGGCGGAGAGCATCATCTTGCATTTGCTTCATGCTTTCAGTCATTTGGCGCATCATCGCCTCCATAGCTGTATTCTGTTGTTCCATTTGAAGAACCGGCAGGCGTATCTCTATAGCAGAAACAGGAAGCTCAACCCGACTATTTGCTACTAAAACAGACTGCTGTCCCAGTAACCTTTGTTCTGACGGACTGCGCCTCCTCGGCCTTCTTCTGATAACAGGGGGTAGCGAGTGAAACACTGGATGTCCGTCAACTAGATCCTCGGATCGGTTGAGTCGGCGACCTCGTGTCCAGATTGCTTGGGGGGTATCGACGGGTTCGGAAGCAATTGTGCTACAAACTGCCCTAGCAAAAAGATAAATAAAGCGAAAAAGAAATAAATAACCAGAAATAAAACGGGCAGCATAACGGCTTAAATTGAATACACCACACACAGTCGGGTATACAACAACACACAGTTGGTAAGCTGGCTATACACTGTCCTCAAATACTGGTCAATATTCCTGTATCACTGTTCTGACAAACTGAATCTGATATCCGCGGACAACTGATTCCCAAATACTGGATAATGCCCGCAGGCCTGATTCCCAAATTCAAAAACTGATGCCCGCAGGCCTGATGCCCAAACTCAAACTGATACATGCATTCCCTGTAGAGGCACACTCTAACAAGCACATAACAGATAAGTGAGAGCCAAAACACCCCTATGTTGGGGTAGGGTTTCCCTGTCCTATTTCGTCAGGAACTAGGGTTTTACTACGCACGCAGCGGCTTCAAACAACCTATAAACGGGTAAGCAACCTGTCCTAGTTTGGAATGGTCACTATGGATCCGAATATGCACTAGGTCGAATGGTCAAAAAGGGTGCCCCGGTAAAACCGGGGTTTGTGTTCCCATGCTGTCAGAGCCCAGAGCCGATCAGCCTTACGGACATGACTTGACAAGACAAGCCTCCGGCAAATCGTTCGGGAATGGCATATGGCAAACACGGTGTCCTAGGCGCACCAATGCAAATGCAATGCAAAGAAACACACAAGTGTAGTCAAAAACAGATATCATGAGTTCGAGTCAAGTTCTCTAAATCCCCAGCAGAGTCGCCAGAAACTGTAACAACGCCCGCGGGGGGACCTCGCTACAGCTCGGACTCGATTTTTGTTGCGGTTCCAAATCTCGAACCAAAGAGTCCAAATCTGGCAAATCGTTTTGAGAAAAACAGATTTTTTGAAAGAAGTGCCAAACATGGACTGCTTTGCCAGATAACAGAGTCGCCACCTAAATATTTTTAAAATGGGAAATTTAGGAAACCCTGACTCGGTGCCAAAAGGCCACGTGTCCGTCATCACCAAAGTTGGCTCGGGAACTTGGGTACGATTAGGGAAGGTCACATCGTGAGCACCCCCTCTCGCCCGGTCAAAGACCGGCCTCTACTAATCATGATATCTGTTTTTTGAAAACTTTGTGAGTTCTTATTCCGGTTATTAGCCTAGGTTACTATGTGATGCTCGCAGCAAACAAGTATAGACTGGGCCGTCTGAATTGGAACAAAACATTTCATGTTTGTTTGTTTGAAAATGGTGTGATGGTGCTACCCGCAGGTAGGCTAAAATGCGGATTTGCCACCCTCAGGTGGGCTTAGAAAACATGGTGTTGCCACTATCTAGTGGGCTTAACAAACAGTCAGTGCATTGTCCCAATTCAAATAACTCAACCTCCACCCACAGGCATTCAAGGCAGTTATATCACATAAGCAGTTAGCCTCATGGTAAGCATGCTATCATGGCAGCACTCACACGCATGCAAGGATGCTAAAGCATAAAACTTACAGAGTACTCCAAGCCAAAATAGAAGCTGATTAGAAAGCATGCATGATCCTAAGTATACGGAATGCCTAATGCAACACATGCAAAAATGCAAACTATAGTAGGCTCGGCTATTCTAAAGATGGCATATGAAATGCTACAGCTATCAAGTATTCAACTTGTAATTGAAATACAATGCAGTTTGTATGATGCGCCGAGCCTGGTGCGTGCAAAACAGGTGAATGATGCAAACATGCTGTCATACTGTTATGCTAATTGAAATATGCCCTATATCTAACCATCCAAAGCAGATAAATAAAAGGGAGAAAGAAGTGGGGGTTGGAAGACATACATCACACTCACCCACCCTTATTACAACATTGCCCTCGCGCAGAGGGTCCGAATAAATAATAATACAGACCCAAAATAAAAGAATATTACAGTCCGAAATATACAAATTTCTAATTAATTAACAAATTAATTACAGAAAAGTAAAACTGGCATGCAAGCCAGGGACTGCCTCGCTCCTGATGAATGGTGTATGCTGGGCTGCTTTGGTGCGGAAATCCACTGGGATGCCCTAATTAGCCTCTGTTTGCAATTTTCTCGAAATGCGTGCCAGGCTCCGAAAAGTTGTTGATTCTTGATTTTGCTGCAACAGAGAGCAGGAAAAGGGCATAGCAATGTATTTCACAAATATGCATGTCTCGATCCTCGTGCCACCAATCACGCACATCGATGCATGATGGCCGAGGAGCCGAATTGCACAACTCAATATGGGATGAATGCAGATGAATGCTACAATGAAAACCTAACTCCATCATGGGTTATCCGGAGTGTCAGTGACTGGGGAATTGAGACATGCTCCGCCACTCGGAGTGTGAACGCGCCTCGTTTCCCGTGCAATATGCATGATATGCATGAAATGCAACTAAGATACAACCCTAGCATGCGCAATGCTGATGCAAATGAGATGCCTCGAAATGCGTGCCCACTGGCACGTAAACCGAGAAGATAGCATACAAGTATGAAATGACATGAAATATGATATATAATGAGACTAAAATGAAATGCCTCGAAATGCGTGCCCATAGGCACGTAAACCGAGGCGATGATATGAAATGCAAATCGGATAGAACTAAAGTGCCTCGAAATGCGTACCCGCGGACACGCAAACCGAGGCGATGATGAAATGAGAAAATCAGATAAAACCAAAGTGCCTCGAAATGCGTGCACACGGGCACGCAAACCGAGGCGATGATGTGCGATGCAAAATCGGATAAAACCGAAGTGCCTCGAAATGCGTACCCGCGGACACGCAAACCGAGGCGATGATGAAATGAGAAAATCGGATAAAACCGAAGTGCCTCGAAATGCGTACCCGCGGGCGCGCAAACCGAGGCGATGATGAAATGAGAAAATCGGATAAAACCGAAGTGCCTCGAAATGCGTACCCGCGGACACGCAAACCGAGGCGATGATGAAATGAGAAAATCGGATAAAACCGAAGTGCCTCGAAATGCGCGCCCACAGGCACGCAAACCGAGGCGATGATATGGGATGAAATGGCATACGAAATGCAACGATGGGCTTACACCTACATGGGAGAGCCTCAGCTCACTCACATAGGAGGCCGTCGGATAAAAACAAAGTGCCTCGAAATGCGTGCACACGGGCACACAAACCGAGGCGATGGCATACAAGCATGAAAATGCAAATTGGGCTTACGCCAACATGAGAGGGCCTCAGCTCACTCACATAGGCTGCCGGAATGCTAGAAATGAGGTGCCTCGAAGTGCGTGCCCATTGGCACGCAAACCGAGGCAATGCAAAAATGACACAAATGGCATGGGAAATGATGGCAATGGAATTTCAGCACTTAAATAAATGGGAAAACAGCCCCGAAACAATTCGAAATGACACTCGAAGCATGCATTCATCCCGAAAATGCGAAATTAAGCCCCGAAATGGCCTATAGCCATGCTACACGTGCAAAATATGATCATGGAAGCAAGAACAGTAGCAAGACAGTCCCAAAAATGGCATTTTTTCAGTAGTAAACATGGCCTAAATGCAAGCATAGGTAGATCAAACAAAGCATGCAAAGTTAGTGGCCAAAAGAGGGGTATTGAGACAAGTGATACATGCAAACCCCAAATGGACAAACTTTCTTCTACAACATTGAAGATGAGCTAAAAATAAGCACAATTGCAGAAGATGACATTCTCAAAATCAGATCACAATCATGCTAAAAGATCCATGCAAAATAGGCTCCAAATAGGCTATATCATGAGACATGCAATGCACACACCAAATGACAAAACTTTCTTCATGGAATATGTAAAGGGGGTCAAAATAAGACCAAAGTCAGTAGGGGTCGAAGCCCCAAAAACAAATAGAGATAGGTCAAAATTGCATGCAAAAGAGTGGCACACTTGATGAATATTGAAGGAAGTGGTATATACAAAGGCCAAATGAAGCTGAGCCTATCTACAATGTTGTAGAGGGGCTCATTTTAAGAACAAAAGCAGTATGGGTCGGACCCCCAAAAACCAACACAAATAGGTCAATTTTAGCATGCAAAAATGTTACCAACTTGAAGAATATTGAAGGAACTAGTGTATACAAACACCAAATGAGGTTGAGCCCTTCTACAAAGTTGTAGAGGGGCTCATTTTAAGCACAAAAGCAGTAGGGGTCGGAGCCCCAATTCTCAACCAATTAGAGTATAAAAATGAACCAAGAAAAAGCCCTAAAAGTTAGTTTTGAATACTCACCCTTGAAGACTTGTCTTTCTTTGATTCTTGGCCTTGATTTGTAGCTTCTCAACCTCTGAAATTCACTTCCTAGCTGCTGGAGTGGTAGTGTTGATGGTGGAGCTAAGGGTTGGTGAAGAAATGGCCTTGACACTTGAAGCTTTTTTGGAGTTTTGAGCTAAGGAAATGGAGGAATTTGGAGATGTGTTCTTCAAGGAAAATTTTTCCAACCTTGAAGAAGGAGGGGGAGGGCCCTTCAAATAGGCAAGAAAATGGGGTGTAAAAGGGGAGGGAAAGCACCCAATCTTTCCCTCCCGAAATATCCCCGGATGCCCCGGGATATGCTGGAAGATATCCGGACAGCTGGGACAGGCTGGAAAGCAAGAATCTGGCCGGCCAGGTATTTTTTTGCAAGGTGGCCGGCCAGCCACCCTCCATGGCCGGCCAGCCACCCTACATGGCCGGCCGGCCACCCCAAGAAAATGAACAGGAGATTTTCTGGCCGACCAGTATAGAAAGGTGTCCTCCGAGGTGTGTAGAACAAGGCCCCATGGTTGAAATCTGGCAACTCTGAAGCAGGAGCCACAACATAGAGCTTGAAGGAGAGGTCCAAAAATGAAGTCAACAATTTCTGGCCGACCACTATGCCAAAGTGTCCTCCAAGATGTGTAGAACAAGGATCCAAGGTTTGAATTTGGCAACATTGAACCAAGAGTCACAACATAGAGCTTGAAGGAGAGGCCCAAAAATGAAACCATGAATTGCTGGCCGACCACCATACCAAAGTGTCCTCCCAGATGCCCTCATCACAGATATGTAGCTTTGGTTGGAAGAAAATGCCCCTAGGGTGTTCAACATTGGCCCGGAAGTGAGCAAAACGGGCTCTGGAGGAGCGAAACTGGTTATCTGGGATAATTGCTGGCTTCTCACCCCCCAGTGATCTTCCTGATGTTGAAACAGAGGTACCTGCCAAGTTTGAACAAAAACTAATGAGAAATGAATGTTCGGGGCCAAAACCGAGCAAATCGGGATCCCGGAAATGGGCTGCAGGTGCCGGAAGTGGTGTTCAGCAGCGAAGTGGGTATCTGCGACTCCAGTGTCCTCTGGAATGATGAAACAGAGATACCTGCCAAAAACCGGAGCAAATGGATGCGAAATGAATGCTCGGGACCAAAACACGCAGTTTGGGGTCCCGAAAACCGGCTACAGGTACCGGAAGTGGCACACAACCACGAAGTGGGCATCAGGGGCCCCAGGGTTCCTCGGAATATTAAAACAGAGGTCTCCGCTAAAAACCGGAGAAGGCTGATGCAAAATGAATGCTCGGGGCCCAAATCACGCAGTTCGGGGTCCCGAAAAAGGGTCGCCGGGCACCGGAAATGGTGTTCGGCTGCGAGGTGGGTATCAGGGGCCCCAGTGTTCCTCGGAACATTAAAACAGAGGTCTCCGCCAGAAATCGGAGAAAGCGGAGATGGTTGGGCGGTCCCGAGCCGAGGCACACGGCCTAACGGCCCCGAAAACCGGGAACCGGGCTCCGAAATGGGCAAAATGGCCTACGGCCACGAAAAGTAGCTCACGGCCACCGGGAGATAGTCTACAGGACCACTCCCTTCCCTCAGGAAAGAAAATAGAGAAAACCGAGCCTGGTTCGCAAACCGAGACAAGGTAGGGAAGATAGTTCGGAGGTCCGGAGGCAGGGCGCGCGGCCGCGACTCTGAGACTTCTGAACGAGCACAGTATGCAACATCACCGAGCGCTCAACCGGTGACGTCTGAGTCTTAAGGTCGGTCAAAAATGGGGTGTCTACAGTTGCCCCTCTTTGACAGAACTCGGAAGTCAAGAATTGACGGGAGTGAATGTCAAAGCCCAGAGACGACCCATTTTTGACCAGGCCGAAGACTTAGACAATCATACGAGATAAAAAGAGAATGCGTGCCCGCAGGCGTGCCCGCAGGCGTGCCCGCAGGCAGGGGGCAAAATGCAAAATGAAAGGCGCGGAGCCAAGTGATCATGCAAGTGCAACAAGCTGTAATGAAGCAAGTATTGACAAACAGATGCAACAGTTATAAGCAAGAGGGCAAAGCAAACAACTACATTTCATGCAGTTAGGAATGCGGAGAATCATTCAATTCTCATCGCGTCTCACACGGAGAAGATACGATACCTGCGCGATTCGTCTGGTCGCACCAGCCTCAAATGAACCGTACATACAATATCGTGCCTGCAAAAGAGAGAAATTCAACAAGAATAATATGCTAACGACATATATTCAATGCGATTCCTGTGATTCGAAAAGTCTGACACACACAGTGTAGGTGAACAAATGCAACATAACGCGAGGAAAGATAATGTGTGGCAACGCATGTTCAAGCATAGGAGTATGGCACATCAAGAAATCATGCGAAACATTCATGACAATGCAAATTATAAGCCCAATGAAGCAAAACGAACATAAATCAGGATGCCCATTTGACATGAAATGATGAACCGGAAAATGCGCAGTTCGGTGACGGCAACTCAATCGCGGCCTCTGATTCAACTCCCGGAGAGTTCACAACATGTTTAAAAAGGATACACTCTGATTTTGATGAATAATAACGAGACACATATCAGAAATTGCAGTTAAAGTTCCAGCGGAGCAATTCGGCGCCAGAAAGTGTACTTTTCTTCAACTTTTTCAGGTCCCGGGAACTCCGATCTTCCTCAAAATTTGCAGAGAGGCAGGGGAGGGGGTGGGGGACATGGTCGGCCAGCCCATTGCCCTAGGAGAGGCCATCGGCCAGGGCCAAAAGGTAGAGGGGCCGGCCAGCCAGGTTAGGTGGCCGGCCGGCCACTTGCCAAAAGCAGGGGCAAAATGGTCATTTTGACCTTTTCTATATATATGCACCTCCATTCAATCCGAAATCACACCCCCAAGTGTGGAATTCTCTCCTCTTGCTCTCTAAGCCATTCTTTCTCTCAGATCTGCATTCTATACGCGCCCCTCGGCCTCCCACGCAAGTTGTTTTTGCGAAATCTTTCAGATTTAAGCACTTTGAAGCGACTAAATTTCGACTTTGGAGCTTCTCTTCTCATTTTCACCACTTGAGGTAATTTTGTTTCACTATTTGGAAAATTTTCCCGGGGGTTGACTTTTGTTGACTTTTTGTTTCCCGAGAGTTGACTTTTGTTGACTTTTTCAACTTTGGCCCATTTTGCTCATTTTTGCTCCTCTTTGCAGATTTCTCGACATGGCGGGCCATTTCCCTCACGGCGGAGGTTTTCCCGGCGCCGGAGATGACTTTGACATTATGGCATTGCCTCCGAGAGTTCGCCCTTTCATTCCCGATCGATATGCCCCAGCGGTTCATAGGCTTCCGCGGGCCACTTTTCGTCATTTCACTGAGTTTAACGACCGAGTACCAAGGGATCTTCTCTTACGAGAGCCAGAGCAGCACCTCTCTTATGATGCAGAGGTATTTTACTTTAGTCTCTGTATTCCTCGTGCATTTCATTCCCCTGCCATGCTTAGACACATAGTTTAGCTTATGACATAGTACTTGCATCCTGAGCATGTGACTTAGCCACTTGAATTTCGTGAACACAGCTCATTGAACAATTGTGAGCGCGTAGTATACATTAGTTAGGAATTGAACACACGGCTCAAACATTGATTCGCCAAACACACAGCCCGAAGTTGAAAATGAGCACACAGCACATACTGACTAAGAGTAGAACACACAGTCCCAAAACTCAGATTTTCTGAACACGCAGCCCAGATTTGAAAGTAGAACACACAGCCCTAAACTTTGATGCACTGAACACACAGCCCAGATTTGAAGCGAACACACAGCCCACTAATTGAGAGTAGAACACACAGCCCCAAACTTGATGTACTGAACACACAGCCCAGATTTGAAGCGGACACACAGCCCACTGATGTTGAGTAGAACACACAGTTCCAATTTGAAGCGAACGCACAGCCCACTGATGTTGAGTAGAACACACAGTCCCAATTTGAGGTGAACACACAGCCCACTGATGTTGAGTAGAACACACAGTCCCAATTTGAGGTGAACACACAGCCCACTGATGTTGAGTAGAACACACAGTCCCAATTTGAAGCGAACACACAGCCCACTGATGTTGAGTAGAACACACAGTCCCAATTTGAGGTGAACACACAGCCCACTGATGTTGAGTAGAACACACAGTCCCAATTTGAGGTGAACACACAGCCCACTGATGTTGAGTAGAACACACAGTCCCAATTTGAAGCGAACACACAGCCCACTGATGTTGAGTAGAACACACAGTCCCAATTTGAAGCGAACACACAGCCCACTGATGTTGAGTAGAACACACAGTCCCAATTTGAGGTGAACACACAGCCCACTGATGTTGAGTAGAACACACAGTCCCAATTCGAAACGAACACACAGCCCACTGATGTTGAGTAGAACACACAGTCCCAAACTCAGATGTACTGAAACTTTGAACACGCAGCCCAAATACCAAATTTACTGAACACGCAGCCCGTTTTCACTTCATTTGCACACAGCTCATTTTCACTTCATTTGCTGATCTATGCATTCATTCTAAATGCAGGTTCATTCTCGCACAGTGCGAGGATACGGTTCCGTCACCGCGAGGGAGTGGTATTTTGAGCTTCCGGAAGCTGTCCGGGGCTTGGTCGACCTCGCAGGATTTGGACCATTCTGCCGGGGACTATCTCGTTGCCTCATCAGTAGGACTTTATTCGCGGCTCTAGCAGAGAGGTGGTGGGACACCACCAATTCTTTCCATTTTTCTGCAGCCGGGGATATGACCATGACCCCACTGGACTTCGCTATACTCACCGGCCTAGACGTAGGCGGTGTACCCATTCCCTATGACGAGGATATGGGCCAGTGGGAGGCTGCTTGGATGCACCTATTGGGGACACACCCGCCTGTAGACAGAGGTTCGGGGAGAGTCCGATACTCCTGGTTTGCTTTGCACTTCCGGCGGCCACAGATGGAGCCTGGTACTCCTGAGGAGGCGGAGCAGTATGCCCGCGGTTTTCTCATGTATCTCCTCGGCACCACCTTGTTCGCCGATAGAGGGAACATGGTAGGATTATATCTCCTGAGTGCTTTGGTAGACCTATCACAGGTCAGCCAGTATGATTGGGGCGGCGCTAGCCTGGCTACCCTGTTCTGTTACATGAGCGCAGTCTCTCGCGGACGGGGAGATTTACTCGGCGGCTATTGGAGAGCCTGGGAGGTACATTCTGTCCTTTTGATTTACATTTTTTGCTTCTCATTGCTTGTTCACTGCACACACGGCGCACTTTGCACTCGGTATTCTGCCTCTAGCACCTTGTATTTACATCCCGCACTGCTTTTCTCAGCTATGGGTATATGCATATTTTCCCACATTAGCCCCGGAGATGGAGGTGACAGGACCTCCTATGACCCCATATTCACTGATGTTTGAGGGCGAGCATTTGTCGAGGCCTCGAGAGACTCTCTTCTCTCTGCGGCAGTACTTTGACACTGTTCGAGCGACAGAGGTATTTTAGAACTCTCAGTTCCTTTTCCATTTTCATCTTTGATCTGCTTTGTATGTTCTGATTTCTGATTGACTTATGCACTGGTTATCCGCAGATCACCTGGCAGCCTTGGGCAATCTTCGGCGACGACCTCGAGGATCAGTACCCCGGGGGGTCGACTAGTTCCCAGTACAGGTTCCTGCTCGAGGGACCAGTGGGTAGAGTTTGGTTCCTGGGGGAACGCTTCCAGCGCCAGCTATGGGGGGGGAATTCTCAGGACCCTCCTGCTGTGCCTCCAGACACCATGCGGACTGCTGATAGATTATCTCCTGAGGAGGTCAGTAGTGCTATGCAGGGCAGTGATGCGTTATTACATCTTGTTGATGGGAGCTACTCCACCTACCGCCGTATATATTTGATGCCCCCCTTGACGGGAGTACGGGCTCCGGCACGGAGGCCCGCTGGCGCACCATCTTCGAGTCACGCTCGTGCTACAGACATCCCTTCTTCTAGCAGGGCTGGCACATCTAGAGGTAGAGGCAGTTCGATTCCTCCGATCCCTCCGACTCTTGATCACCCTGGATGGCCAGAGATGCCGACTGAGTTGACGTGTTGGCAGTATGGGGCTACCTCCCCGATTCCGATCCCCATGGAGCCCCCGGCGCCTGGTCACAGATACGTCAGTGATCCTGACTCACCACCGGTATGTTCTGCCATTTTTCATTTGTCACACAGACATTTTGACAGTTGCTTATCAATTGATGAATTGAGCTTGTATCTGCAGCCACCTCGAGATTACATAGATCAGATGCTCGGAGTGGTGGCCTCACTCGAGGGGATGGTCCTGCGCAGAGAGGCACAGATGTCCATCATGGGCTTCCAGGTACCCTTCATCTTTCTTTGCACTTATCATATTTCTGTTAATGCTCCGGCTTTAAACATTCCATTGCACTGATAGGCTGTGTAGAACACATCTGGCACACACCCCACTCCCATACTGTACTTGCACCTGCTTTTTATGTTTGAACTAATGTATTGCACTTTGCATTTTCAGATGCCTCCAGTCTATGCTTCGACACAAGGTGGGCCTCCCGGGCCTTTTCAGAGAGGTAGAGGTACTGGGCCTCGAGGAGCTGGGCCATCTCGGCCTCACCGAGGAGCTCGAGGAGGAGGGTCGTCTCGCAGACGCAGGGCACCCATTGTTGAGGACGACGAGGAGGAGGTCGCAGATCATGTGTCAGACACATCTCCTGGGGGGGGAGGCTCCGGTCTTGGTTCCGGGAGTGGAGACGAGCCTGAGGGGGATCCGGAGGGCGACAGCTCCGATTCAAATGGTGATGATGAGGTAGAGATTATCCCGCAGAAGAGGATGAGAGGGCCTCCCCATTCCCGCTCCCGAGGGCACTGATGTTATTTCCTGCTTTATTCTACTTTTTAGCTAGTAGTTTGTAGCACTTTGCACATTGTTAGGCAGTTTTATTTTCTGTAAAACTTGTACCTTTACTTTGTTGTAAAACATGATGAAATGAAACAGCTTTTGAAAAGACGTTGTATTTGAAATTCTTAGCATCGCATCGCATTATTTTGCACCAAGTGGAATTGAATGAAAATGTGCCTCATGTATTACCGGGTCAGGTAGTGAACCGACGCAACAAATGAAAACAAATTGACTCACTAAGAAATAAAACAGAATCTTAGCAAGTTTACAACTCGATAAACAAAGTACAACAATGTTAACGACTCAATCGACAAGACTTAACAAAATTGTGTAATCAAAAAGGGTAACAACTCAAAACACAAAATGCGACAGCTCGACAAAACTTACAACTCAATAAGCAAAAACAACAACTCGATAAACAAAAATACAACACGATGTACTTTGGATGGACTACCTGAAGAATGGAATGTATCCAAAATTGATAGGCCTGGATGCCTTCTACTGCCGGGAGACAACCAGATTTGCAGGGAGTCCACTACTGCTACAGGTAATGTTTCCCATCCAAGCTCACATATATGTTCACTCACATCACTCGGCCCTCGGGCTCGATTTTTCTCACAAAACCCCTATCTCACTTTTCTCTCATCGCACATCTCTCTATTCTTTAATCTCTCATTTTTTCATCCCTCCCCAGATAAGGTCGACGGATAAGTTGCAAGTTGTGGACTCTTGCCCTGCTTATTCAGCCCGCAGCTACTTCTTTCGGCAACACCTAGTCAATGCTCCTGATGGGAACTGGTGGTTTGAATGGATGTGCAATTTATCAGCAGACCGCATTGCTTGGAGAGTTAGAGGGCTTTTGGCCCCTGCCCCTGTCTTCAGTTGCACTTGGTCTGATGAGCGCTGGGATTGGCTCAACGAAGGAGCACAAGTTGGGCCCAAGTTGGCATCAGAGGCTTCAACTAGCTCTGGGAGGGGGCGCAGGGACACCTGACTGGACTGTGCCCCAGATTTATTGCTTTATTAGTACTTTCAAGTTTTCGTTATGAATGTAATAAAAAGCAACTTCAATTGTATGCAAGAGCAACAGAACTCTGTTTTTGAAATCAACGAAATTGAAGATTGGGGTACTGAAAATTCTCCACTTTTGGTCCAAAAATGGTCTTAGTTGTAAGAAGATTAATTTGAACAAAGTCAACTCTTATTAAAACTTTTCAAAACTATTTTCGGTATGGATCAGAACTGGACACACCTGAGATCTGTCACTGAGATGCACAACCCCGAATCCTAGCAACTGGAAAGTTGCCCCTAGTTTGAATGGTGCCGCAGCATTTCACCGCAACGGAAAGTTGCCCCTAGTTTGAATAGCACTGTACCGGAGATCACAACAAATGCTGATGAATAAAGATGACTGAGATGATCAAAATGGACAAAGTTGATCGGGGAAAAGATTGTGACTGAACTTCAAGATGAAGCTGCCTACGTATCCCAAAGATGGGAATCAAGTCTTACGTAGTTCAGGCTTAGGTTCGCTCGGGTATTTTTACTCTCCTTTTGCGCTCTAACTTTTGCCAAGGCCGCCCTTTGCGGGTTTTCAACCTTGCGAGCTCAGTTTTTATAATTTCAAATTTTTTGTGCTCTGAGTTTTGCCTAGGTCGCCCTTTCGGGTTTTCGGCCTAACGAGCCTCTCAGGGGTAGTATTTCTTCAACTTGTCCATATTGATCGGTTGGGAAAACTCCAAGCCATCTAGATCCATCAGAACCACAGCTCCACCTGACCAGATTGACTTGACGATGTAAGGACCAGTCCAATTAGGTCTGAACTTGCCCCTTGGGTCGTGGATGGGAGCTCGGTTGTCCTTGAGCACTAAATCTCCTTCTTTCAAATTCCTGGACTTAACCTTCTTATTGAAAGCCCGGGCGATTCTGCGTTGATAGCCTTGGACGTGGTACAGTGCTTTCAATCTTCTTTCATCAAAGAGCATGAGTTCCTCAAATCTATTCTGCTGTCAATCTGCTTCGGCTATCTGGCACTCGGCCAATACTCTCAAAGACGGGACTTCAATCTCAATAGGCAGGACGGCCTCCATCCCATAGACTAATGAGTACGGAGTCGCCCCGGTAGAAGTTCTGATCGAAGTCCTGTAGCCCCACAGAGCAAACGGCAGCTTATCTGGCCAATCCCGATAGGTTTCCACCATCTTCTGTAGTATGCGCTTGATGTTCTTGTTGGCGGCCTCAACTGCCCCGTTGGTTTGTGGCCGGTAAGTAGACGACTTATGAAAAGCCACATTGTATTTCTCCAACAAATCAATCACCTCCTTCTTGAAGTGGGAACCATTGTCAGAAACTATCTCATTTGGGACTCCGTAGCGACAGATAATGTTGTTTCTGATGAATTTTGCGACGTGTGAAGCCTTCAACACTGCATAAGATTGGGCCTCAACCCACTTTGTAAAATAATCTATCGCTACGAGGATGAACTCATGCCCATTCGACCCCTTCGGCGTAACAGCTCCGATTACATCAATTCCCCAGACAGAAAACGGCCATGGCGAAGTCATGTTGTATAGCTTTGACGGCGGAATGTTCATGCGATTTGCATGAATCTGACATTTGTGGCATCGCCGGACGAAACCAATACAATCCTCCTCCATGGTGGACCAATAATAACCTTGTCTAAGGATCTTCCGTGCCAACATCACCCCATTCATATGTGCACCACATTCACCCCCGTGGATGGCTTCCATCAGACGCTTAGACTCTTCAGCATCAACACACAGTTTATGCATTCCCAGATGACCTCTTCTATACAGCTTACCCCCACAGATAATGAACTGAACCGACATTCTCCTAATTGCCCTCTTGTCTTTGGCATTTACCCCTGGCGGGTATGTTTCTTTCTCCAAGAAATTCCAGATATCGTAGTACCAAGGGTGTTCGTCCTGAACTTCATCTATGGTTGCAATCGACTCATAAGCAGGTACAAATTTCTGGTCGATGATGACTGGACGCATTCGGACTCCACACGGGATGTCTATCATTGATGATAGAGTTGCTAAGGCGTCTGCGAACTTGTTGTTCTCTCTTAGTAGATGAGCGAAGTTTAACTTTTCAAACCGAGGAATCAGCAAGTCCAAGGTCTGGTGATACATTATCATATTTTCTTCTTTTACTTTCCAGTCTCCTTTAGCTTGAGACACAACAAGGTTCGAGTCCCCAATGACGTCCAGCCGTCTTGCCCCTAGTTCCAGGGCTGCTTCTAAACCAGCGATGCACGCCTCATATTCTGCTTCATTATTTGAGACTTTGAACCGGAGTTTGAAGGCTAGAGGGATACGGGAATTGTCGGGTGCTATCAGCAACACTCCTATCCCATACCCATGTTGATTTGAGGCTCCGTCAAAGTACATTGTCCAAGTTTCCTCGTCGATATGCAAAATTGATTCATCTGGGAATAAATACTCAACTGCTTCATCCCCCTCAACCGGGTGGTCGGCAAGGAACTCTGCCACTGCTCTTCCTTTTACTGACTTGCGCGTCACATATGTGAGATCAAACTCGGAGAGCAACAACAACCAGCGAGCTAGCTTACCCGTAAGCGCTGGTTTCTCGAAAAGATATTTGATGGGATCGAGTCGTGAAACCAGCATTACAGAGTGAGCTAACAGGTAGTGCCGCAGCTTCCTGGTAGCCCATACCAGGGCTAAGCAAGCCTTTTCCAGTGGTGTATATCGGGTCTCATATTCCAGCATTTTCTTGCTCAAATAGTAAATGGCTTTCTCCACCTTATCTTCAGATTCTTGTGCAAGCATGCAGCCCATTGTGGTTTCAGTCACTGATAGATACAAAATCAACGGTTTCCCCGGTTCTGGTGGTGATAAAACGGGCGGGTTCTGTAGATACTCTTTAATCTGTTCAAATGCAGCTTGACATCGGCCGTCCCATTGGAACTTCTTTCCTTTCTTCAGGAGACCAAAAAGTGGTTCACAAGTCAAGGTTAATTTTGAAATAAACCGTCTTATGAATTGCACTTTACCCAGAAAGCCTCGCACCTCCTTTTCAGTCCTTGGTGGTGGCATTTCTAAGATGGCCTTAATTTTGGAAGGGTCGACCTCGATGCCCCTTTGTGTAATCAGAAACCCCAGCATTTTTCCCGCTGTAACACCAAATGTACATTTCTGAGGGTTCAGCCGCAACCGGAATTCCCTGATCCTTTGGAAAAACTTTTGCAAGGCGGTGTAGTGGCCCTCTCTTTCCTTGGACTTGACAATCATGTCGTCCACATACACCTCAACCTCTTTGTGGATCATATCATGTAGTATTGTGGTCGCGGCCCGTTGATAAGTAGCCCCAGCATTCTTCAACCCAAACGGCATGACCCGATAGCAGTATGTCCCCCACGGGGTGGTGAATGCAGTCTTTTCTCTGTCCTCTGGCGCCATCACTATCTGATTATATCCTGAAAAGCCATCCATGAATGAGAGCAAAGCGTGCCCTGCTGTGAAGTCCACTAACTCATCGATGTGCGGTAGGGGAAAATCGTCCTTCGGACTGGCTCGGTTTAAATCCCTGAAGTCTACGCACACCCGGATCTTGCCGTCTTTCTTTGGCACCGGAACAATATTGGCCAACCAAGTCGGATATTCGGAGACTAGCAGGAAGCCTGCGTCAATTTGCTTGGTGACCTCTTCCTTGATCTTAAGAGCCCAATCCGGGCGGATCCTTCTGAGCTTCTGTTTGACAGGTCGGGCCTCGGGGTCAAGGGGGATCCGATGCTGTACAATCTCAGGATCGATCCCAGGCATGTCTTCGTAGGACCACGCGAAAACATCTTTGAAATCTTTTAATAAAGCGACTAAGCGCTCGCGTTCCTTTGAAGACAGCGTGGACCCGATCTGGACCAGCCGCGGGTCCTCCTCAGTACCAATATTCACAAAAATGATTTCATCCGTTAAGGGCTTAACAAACCTCTCTTGCTCTTGCTCAATTAGTCGTTGTAAAACCGGAGGAACTTCGTCCTCGTCGTTTTGATCAAAATTTTGAAAGTCCTGATTTAAGCAATAAATTAGGGGCACAGAGAAGTACTCGGAAACCACATTCACCTCATTCTCATTAAGTTCATCCAAATCGTCCAATTCTTCTGTTACAACAGACTCAAAAGAAAAGGAAAAAGACGACCTGGACAGGACTTTGGCATCCGGGTTGACACCCCCAGGAGTACCAGACTCAGACTCAGTCGAGCTGGAACCTGATTCCGACTCAGAAAACTCGGTGGAATCAGATTCCGGCTCACTACCTGACCCGGAACTGCTGGATAAGAATCCCTCTTCATACTGCCAAGTGAGGGAAGGTGCGATCGATGCGTCCAAAATAGCCGCTGGTTGGCTCACGGCCATTTCATCTCCAATCATGGAAACCACGGCGTTATTCCCCAAGCAATCTTGGTCGATCAGAGGATCAGAGAGGAGACTTGCCAGTGCTACCCCCATTTCCAATTCAGTGCCCTCAGGCTCCCCTGCCTTATTCTGCTCAGCCTCAGTTGTTGGGTCTGTCTGCTCTGTGGCAACGTCATCCCCGGATAGTTGCAGGTCGAAGAAGATTTCGAAGCCCGGTACGCGCTTCCTCTCCGCGTTTAACCATGGCTCTGGGAAGCCGCAAAATGGAAAATCTTCCCCCTCCCGGACAAAGCGTCCGTTCAGGGTACCCCAGATGGGCCTGTGCATTAAATCAAAAGGCTTCCCAGCCTGCTTTGCTCTGGCTCTGCTAGCCATTTCCTTTCCTTTCCTTGCCCAATCTTCTTTGGTGGGCAGATAACCCAATCCAAAGGTATGTGGATTATGTGGCACTTCGGCCAACGCTGCAACGCCTTTCCGGCCGCTTCTTCCCAATCCCATCCCAGGGATATGCTGTAGCTTGTTCATGAGGTATACGGCTTGAGCGCTGACATACAAACCCTCATTCACAGCCATGATATTATGTACTACCCGGGCCTCAGCCAAAGTAAATCCTGATATGAACAGGTCCTCCATGCCGTGTTCAATCTCAAGGACTGGCGTAGATACCTCCGGAGGGGGATGGATTGACGAATTCCCAAAAACAATGGCTACTCCCTTTCCGTAGGGGTATTTCACCATTTGATGTAGAGTAGATGAGACGGCCTTCACCTGATGCAACCAGGGTCGCCCCAAAAGCATGTTGAAAGATGCAGGGACCTCCAAGACATGAAAATCTACTTCGTGTTGCCCGGGCCCAATCTTGGTTTGGATTTTCACTGTCCCCAGGACATCCCTGCTTGTATTATCGTAAGCTCTGATTACTTGAGTAGTCGGTGTGAAGTCCGCAGGCTTTAACCCAATTGCATACGCCGTTCTGGCCGGACAAACATTGATAGCGGACCCGGTATCAACAAGTACCACCGGAATCCATTTATCCCTGCATTCTACAGAGATGTAGAGAGGTCTATTGTGATCCACGCCCTCAGGCGGCAATTCTTTGTCTGAAAAAGTCAACGCCGGGGAACCTCCTCCCGGAAAGACTAGCCCAACTAGCTGTTCTGGCGTAGTTTCAATGGAGAGTTTAGCTCTGTCCATGGCAGATAAAACCGCCTGCCGGTGCACCCTCGAAGCCATAAGCAGTCCCCAGATGGAGATGTCTGCTTGTATTTTCTTTAGCTGCTTCAGTACAGCCTCTTCTTCAACCTGCTTCTCCTTCTGTTTCTCTGCCTCCTTATCTTTCCCTGATGCCTCGGGTTGATCAAGGTGTGGGGGCTTGAAATACCGCCCACTTCTCGTCATGTGGTCCACCTCTTCGAGGTACCAGGTACTGTCTGGTTGGCCGCCTGCCCAGTCTTCGTCTGTGTGGGCAAGATACAAGTCGTCATCTTCCCACCACATTCCATTAGCATCTAGCAGGCATCTGTCTGGTTCCGGCTTGTTTGTGCTCTCGGTATTTTCATTCCTCATGCTCACAGCATGTTCAATTTTCGTGCTCGCAGCACTCTCAACTTCCTCATGGTTCTTTGCTTTTCGGGCTCTCTCAGAATCCCACCTTTTTCCTTGTTCCTCCAACAACAACTGTGCGGTTTTCAAAATGTTTTGTTCCTGAGCGAAATTCTTCGTACCGGCGCTCTCCGGCAATTCAATCTGATCCTCGGCCCTTCCGGCCACAGATGGTACAATATCAGGCTGATCATCCAACCACCCGACGACTTCTGCTGACTCCTCGTATTCAAACCAGTTGACTGATGCATCCCCTGATTCCTGATCGTTGAAAAACTGGAGGTCGGCGAAGTCCTCTTCCACCGTTGTCAAATCATCCCCTGCTGATTCAGGTTTATCCCCCCGGATCATACACAATTCAGCCTCTGGCAACAGCCCTGCACTCAGCTTTGGTTGGCTCACTGACAAGATATACCCACTCGGATCATTAGCTCTGCCAGTCAAACTCTCTGTTTGCTCCATCCCAGACTCAGTTTTGCTCTCCTCGGAAGCCTGCCCCGTTCCATTCTCGGTGGTCACCACCTTTAGCTCAGGTTGGGGTGTAGAGGTGTCCATCATGCACAAGTCCGTGCTATCAGGGAGGATCACCTCTGGCTTGGGTAGGTGGGAGGGAGTGATATAGATACTGGGATCATATGAAGCGACCCCAGTGTGGATGAGGTTGACTCTTTTTGGTGGATCTTGGTTGTGTTTGGGGAGTGGGTTGTTTGTGACGTTGGGTCCTTGGGGAGGTAGGATGATGTTTTTGTCAATGAGATCTTGAACCTCATGACGCAGCCTGTAGCATTGGTCGGTGTCATGACCATGCTGTTGGTGGTATTGGCAATATTTGGCTGGGTTATGGGAAGGGGGGAGTGGATTCGGTAGAGGCCTCGGTTCCAAGGGTTTCAGGTGCCCCTTCCTGACTAGGACCCCGAGGACTTTAGACAAAGGCATATAGAGTGGGGAGAAGGTTCGCTGACCCCTGGGTTGGTATCTTGGGGCTTGATTACTGCTCCCAGAGGCATCAGAAAAAGGTGTGGCCGCTGCGGACCTTGGTTGGGGAGGGGGAGTGGTGGTGACCATTCCGACCTCTGAAGTTCTGGTATTGGAAGAGCCACTCGGGCCTGCATTATTACCACGGTTGAAAGTTCTCCGGGGCTGATCCCGATCTTGGTCAAACAGACCCTGTTTCATCGCATCCTCTATTTGCATCCCCATATCATGCAGATCTGCGAAAGTGGGGAAGGGAACTACAATCATCTTCTTCATTAACGCCGGCTGGAGATTGCGCACAATCATCCGTATTTGGTCTCTGTCCGTTGGCCTTAAGGTCATCATCGATGCCTTCGCCCTCCACCGGGTCACAAAGTCGGAGAAAGATTCCTTGGGCTCCTGCCTCGTTGTCTCGAGATCACGAGTTGTGATCTCGATCTGCGTGTTGTATGAATATTGTGCAAGGAAGGCCTCAGCCATCTCATCCCAGTTTATCTTCACCTGATCTTCCAGCTTTGAATACCAAGTGGATGCCACACCCGACAGGGTTCGACCGAACAAAGAAAGCTTTTGCGGTCGGGTTAGGCCCATTGGTCTTAGAACGTCTGAGAATAGCCAGAGGTGAACCATAGGGTCCCCGGATCCATCAAAGCGATAGATCTGGGGCATCTTAAATCTCTCCAGCAATGTCACGGCTACATCAGTATAGCCGTCTTCAATATCTGGGATGGCCTTCACCCCTTGAGACTTCTTAAAGAGCTTCTCCAACTTGCTCAATTTCAGAGCTGTCTGGTCTACCTCGAACTCAAATGGAGAGTCCGGATGGTTAGGTGTAATGTTTTTGGACAGTTGTGGTAGAAGCGGGGGCGGAGCCAGCCCCGTTGGAAGACCCGTGTCCTCTTGCATGTTTGGGGGGTTTGGCAGAATGTTCTGTTGATTCGGGAGGGTATTCTGGGCAGCCTGGGCATTTTGCGGGTTTGGAGGGGCATTCTGGCCAGCAGGTAGTTGTTCAGGTAATGGGGCCCCGGGTGGAGGGGGAGCCTGATTTGAGGCAGACGCTGCGTTCTGCTGTTGTAATCTGGTGATCAACTCAGACTGTTGGGCCATGACAGCGGCCTGTTGTCTGGAAAATTCCGCCTGGCGGAGAGCATCATCTTGCATTTGCTTCATGCTTTCAGTCATTTGGCGCATCATCGCCTCCATAGCTGTATTCTGTTGTTCCATTTGAAGAACCGGCAGGCGTATCTCTATAGCAGAAACAGGAAGCTCAACCCGACTATTTGCTACTAAAACAGACTGCTGTCCCAGTAACCTTTGTTCTGACGGACTGCGCCTCCTCGGCCTTCTTCTGATAACAGGGGGTAGCGAGTGAAACACTGGATGTCCGTCAACTAGATCCTCGGATCGGTTGAGTCGGCGACCTCGTGTCCAGATTGCTTGGGGGGTATCGACGGGTTCGGAAGCAATTGTGCTACAAACTGCCCTAGCAAAAAGATAAATAAAGCGAAAAAGAAATAAATAACCAGAAATAAAACGGGCAGCATAACGGCTTAAATTGAATACACCACACACAGTCGGGTATACAACAACACACAGTTGGTAAGCTGGCTATACACTGTCCTCAAATACTGGTCAATATTCCTGTATCACTGTTCTGACAAACTGAATCTGATATCCGCGGACAACTGATTCCCAAATACTGGATAATGCCCGCAGGCCTGATTCCCAAATTCAAAAACTGATGCCCGCAGGCCTGATGCCCAAACTCAAACTGATACATGCATTCCCTGTAGAGGCACACTCTAACAAGCACATAACAGATAAGTGAGAGCCAAAACACCCCTATGTTGGGGTAGGGTTTCCCTGTCCTATTTCGTCAGGAACTAGGGTTTTACTACGCACGCAGCGGCTTCAAACAACCTATAAACGGGTAAGCAACCTGTCCTAGTTTGGAATGGTCACTATGGATCCGAATATGCACTAGGTCGAATGGTCAAAAAGGGTGCCCCGGTAAAACCGGGGTTTGTGTTCCCATGCTGTCAGAGCCCAGAGCCGATCAGCCTTACGGACATGACTTGACAAGACAAGCCTCCGGCAAATCGTTCGGGAATGGCATATGGCAAACACGGTGTCCTAGGCGCACCAATGCAAATGCAATGCAAAGAAACACACAAGTGTAGTCAAAAACAGATATCATGAGTTCGAGTCAAGTTCTCTAAATCCCCAGCAGAGTCGCCAGAAACTGTAACAACGCCCGCGGGGGGACCTCGCTACAGCTCGGACTCGATTTTTGTTGCGGTTCCAAATCTCGAACCAAAGAGTCCAAATCCGGCAAATCGTTTTGAGAAAAACAGATTTTTTGAAAGAAGTGCCAAACATGGACTGCTTTGCCAGATAACAGAGTCGCCACCTAAATATTTTTAAAATGGGAAATTTAGGAAACCCTGACTCGGTGCCAAAAGGCCACGTGTCCGTCATCACCAAAGTTGGCTCGGGAACTTGGGTACGATTAGGGAAGGTCACATCGTGAGCACCCCCTCTCGCCCGGTCAAAGACCGGCCTCTACTAATCATGATATCTGTTTTTTGAAAACTTTGTGAGTTCTTATTCCGGTTATTAGCCTAGGTTACTATGTGATGCTCGCAGCAAACAAGTATAGACTGGGCCGTCTGAATTGGAACAAAACATTTCATGTTTGTTTGTTTGAAAATGGTGTGATGGTGCTACCCGCAGGTAGGCTAAAATGCGGATTTGCCACCCTCAGGTGGGCTTAGAAAACATGGTGTTGCCACTATCTAGTGGGCTTAACAAACAGTCAGTGCATTGTCCCAATTCAAATAACTCAACCTCCACCCACAGGCATTCAAGGCAGTTATATCACATAAGCAGTTAGCCTCATGGTAAGCATGCTATCATGGCAGCACTCACACGCATGCAAGGATGCTAAAGCATAAAACTTACAGAGTACTCCAAGCCAAAATAGAAGCTGATTAGAAAGCATGCATGATCCTAAGTATACGGAATGCCTAATGCAACACATGCAAAAATGCAAACTATAGTAGGCTCGGCTATTCTAAAGATGGCATATGAAATGCTACAGCTATCAAGTATTCAACTTGTAATTGAAATACAATGCAGTTTGTATGATGCGCCGAGCCTGGTGCGTGCAAAACAGGTGAATGATGCAAACATGCTGTCATACTGTTATGCTAATTGAAATATGCCCTATATCTAACCATCCAAAGCAGATAAATAAAAGGGAGAAAGAAGTGGGGGTTGGAAGACATACATCACACTCACCCACCCTTATTACAACATTGCCCTCGCGCAGAGGGTCCGAATAAATAATAATACAGACCCAAAATAAAAGAATATTACAGTCCGAAATATACAAATTTCTAATTAATTAACAAATTAATTACAGAAAAGTAAAACTGGCATGCAAGCCAGGGACTGCCTCGCTCCTGATGAATGGTGTATGCTGGGCTGCTTTGGTGCGGAAATCCACTGGGATGCCCTAATTAGCCTCTGTTTGCAATTTTCTCGAAATGCGTGCCAGGCTCCGAAAAGTTGTTGATTCTTGATTTTGCTGCAACAGAGAGCAGGAAAAGGGCATAGCAATGTATTTCACAAATATGCATGTCTCGATCCTCGTGCCACCAATCACGCACATCGATGCATGATGGCCGAGGAGCCGAATTGCACAACTCAATATGGGATGAATGCAGATGAATGCTACAATGAAAACCTAACTCCATCATGGGTTATCCGGAGTGTCAGTGACTGGGGAATTGAGACATGCTCCGCCACTCGGAGTGTGAACGCGCCTCGTTTCCCGTGCAATATGCATGATATGCATGAAATGCAACTAAGATACAACCCTAGCATGCGCAATGCTGATGCAAATGAGATGCCTCGAAATGCGTGCCCACTGGCACGTAAACCGAGAAGATAGCATACAAGTATGAAATGACATGAAATATGATATATAATGAGACTAAAATGAAATGCCTCGAAATGCGTGCCCATAGGCACGTAAACCGAGGCGATGATATGAAATGTAAATCGGATAGAACTAAAGTGCCTCGAAATGCGTACCCGCGGACACGCAAACCGAGGCGATGATGAAATGAGAAAATCAGATAAAACCAAAGTGCCTCGAAATGCGTGCACACGGGCACGCAAACCGAGGCGATGATGTGCGATGCAAAATCGGATAAAACCGAAGTGCCTCGAAATGCGTACCCGCGGACACGCAAACCGAGGCGATGATGAAATGAGAAAATCGGATAAAACCGAAGTGCCTCGAAATGCGTACCCGCGGGCGCGCAAACCGAGGCGATGATGAAATGAGAAAATCGGATAAAACCGAAGTGCCTCGAAATGCGTACCCGCGGACACGCAAACCGAGGCGATGATGAAATGAGAAAATCGGATAAAACCGAAGTGCCTCGAAATGCGCGCCCACAGGCACGCAAACCGAGGCGATGATATGGGATGAAATGGCATACGAAATGCAACGATGGGCTTACACCTACATGGGAGAGCCTCAGCTCACTCACATAGGAGGCCGTCGGATAAAAACAAAGTGCCTCGAAATGCGTGCACACGGGCACACAAACCGAGGCGATGGCATACAAGCATGAAAATGCAAATTGGGCTTACGCCAACATGAGAGGGCCTCAGCTCACTCACATAGGCTGCCGGAATGCTAGAAATGAGGTGCCTCGAAGTGCGTGCCCATTGGCACGCAAACCGAGGCAATGCAAAAATGACACAAATGGCATGGGAAATGATGGCAATGGAATTTCAGCACTTAAATAAATGGGAAAACAGCCCCGAAACAATTCGAAATGACACTCGAAGCATGCATTCATCCCGAAAATGCGAAATTAAGCCCCGAAATGGCCTATAGCCATGCTACACGTGCAAAATATGATCATGGAAGCAAGAACAGTAGCAAGACAGTCCCAAAAATGGCATTTTTTCAGTAGTAAACATGGCCTAAATGCAAGCATAGGTAGATCAAACAAAGCATGCAAAGTTAGTGGCCAAAAGAGGGGTATTGAGACAAGTGATACATGCAAACCCCAAATGGACAAACTTTCTTCTACAACATTGAAGATGAGCTAAAAATAAGCACAATTGCAGAAGATGACATTCTCAAAATCAGATCACAATCATGCTAAAAGATCCATGCAAAATAGGCTCCAAATAGGCTATATCATGAGACATGCAATGCACACACCAAATGACAAAACTTTCTTCATGGAATATGTAAAGGGGGTCAAAATAAGACCAAAGTCAGTAGGGGTCGAAGCCCCAAAAACAAATAGAGATAGGTCAAAATTGCATGCAAAAGAGTGGCACACTTGATGAATATTGAAGGAAGTGGTATATACAAAGGCCAAATGAAGCTGAGCCTATCTACAATGTTGTAGAGGGGCTCATTTTAAGAACAAAAGCAGTATGGGTCGGACCCCCAAAAACCAACACAAATAGGTCAATTTTAGCATGCAAAAATGTTACCAACTTGAAGAATATTGAAGGAACTAGTGTATACAAACACCAAATGAGGTTGAGCCCTTCTACAAAGTTGTAGAGGGGCTCATTTTAAGCACAAAAGCAGTAGGGGTCGGAGCCCCAATTCTCAACCAATTAGAGTATAAAAATGAACCAAGAAAAAGCCCTAAAAGTTAGTTTTGAATACTCACCCTTGAAGACTTGTCTTTCTTTGATTCTTGGCCTTGATTTGTAGCTTCTCAACCTCTGAAATTCACTTCCTAGCTGCTGGAGTGGTAGTGTTGATGGTGGAGCTAAGGGTTGGTGAAGAAATGGCCTTGACACTTGAAGCTTTTTTGGAGTTTTGAGCTAAGGAAATGGAGGAATTTGGAGATGTGTTCTTCAAGGAAAATTTTTCCAACCTTGAAGAAGGAGGGGGAGGGCCCTTCAAATAGGCAAGAAAATGGGGTGTAAAAGGGGAGGGAAAGCACCCAATCTTTCCCTCCCGAAATATCCCCGGATGCCCCGGGATATGCTGGAAGATATCCGGACAGCTGGGACAGGCTGGAAAGCAAGAATCTGGCCGGCCAGGTATTTTTTTGCAAGGTGGCCGGCCAGCCACCCTCCATGGCCGGCCAGCCACCCTACATGGCCGGCCGGCCACCCCAAGAAAATGAACAGGAGATTTTCTGGCCGACCAGTATAGAAAGGTGTCCTCCGAGGTGTGTAGAACAAGGCCCCATGGTTGAAATCTGGCAACTCTGAAGCAGGAGCCACAACATAGAGCTTGAAGGAGAGGTCCAAAAATGAAGTCAACAATTTCTGGCCGACCACTATGCCAAAGTGTCCTCCAAGATGTGTAGAACAAGGATCCAAGGTTTGAATTTGGCAACATTGAACCAAGAGTCACAACATAGAGCTTGAAGGAGAGGCCCAAAAATGAAACCATGAATTGCTGGCCGACCACCATACCAAAGTGTCCTCCCAGATGCCCTCATCACAGATATGTAGCTTTGGTTGGAAGAAAATGCCCCTAGGGTGTTCAACATTGGCCCGGAAGTGAGCAAAACGGGCTCTGGAGGAGCGAAACTGGTTATCTGGGATAATTGCTGGCTTCTCACCCCCCAGTGATCTTCCTGATGTTGAAACAGAGGTACCTGCCAAGTTTGAACAAAAACTAATGAGAAATGAATGTTCGGGGCCAAAACCGAGCAAATCGGGATCCCGGAAATGGGCTGCAGGTGCCGGAAGTGGTGTTCAGCAGTGAAGTGGGTATCTGCGACTCCAGTGTCCTCTGGAATGATGAAACAGAGATACCTGCCAAAAACCGGAGCAAATGGATGCGAAATGAATGCTCGGGACCAAAACACGCAGTTTGGGGTCCCGAAAACCGGCTACAGGTACCGGAAGTGGCACACAACCACGAAGTGGGCATCAGGGGCCCCAGGGTTCCTCGGAATATTAAAACAGAGGTCTCCGCTAAAAACCGGAGAAGGCTGATGCAAAATGAATGCTCGGGGCCCAAATCACGCAGTTCGGGGTCCCGAAAAAGGGTCGCCGGGCACCGGAAGTGGTGTTCGGCTGCGAGGTGGGCATCAGGGGCCCCAGTGTTCCTCGGAACATTAAAACAGAGGTCTCCGCCAGAAATCGGAGAAAGCGGAGATGGTTGGGCGGTCCCGAGCCGAGGCACACGGCCTAACGGCCCCGAAAACCGGGAACCGGGCTCCGAAATGGGCAAAATGGCCTACGGCCACGAAAAGTAGCTCACGGCCACCGGGAGATAGTCTACAGGACCACTCCCTTCCCTCAGGAAAGAAAATAGAGAAAACCGAGCCTGGTTCGCAAACCGAGACAAGGTAGGGAAGATAGTTCGGAGGTCCGGAGGCAGGGCGCGCGGCCGCGACTCTGAGACTTCTGAACGAGCACAGTATGCAACATCACCGAGCGCTCAACCGGTGACGTCTGAGTCTTAAGGTCGGTCAAAAATGGGGTGTCTACAGTGGTTTGGCACTTTTAATGACCGAGCTAAAGTCAAGCTCGCTTCGCGCGACCGCGCTCACACTTACACTTGCCATCCTTTTCCTGCAGAGTCCAAGGGGACCACTGACCACTTCTGAGGCTCTCCAAGACCGAGCTACCTCCAATTACCACAGTGCCAAACTCCTCAGCTGAGCTAACTTAGGCCGGCCATAAATGGGGAAATTCCGCTTTCTAGTGGATACTCCGGCCGGGCTGGCTGCGTTCAGGGAGGAGTACGGCATCCCGGCCGACGTCCATCTTGAACTGGTAGAAGAAAAGACAACACCTTGGGGCAGACTAGACCAGTGCCCCTTCACCGTGCTGTCCATCATAGAAGGAGGCCTCCGCTTCCCGGTCAACCCTCTGATGACCGAGTTCCTACGCCGGACAAAACTTGCGCCCACACAAGTGTCCACCAACACCTACCGGATAATAAACGGTGTGCATGAATTAAACAACCAGCTAGGCATAAACCTAGGTTTAGCCGAGATTCTGCGGCAATACACCCTAGGGCACACCGGCTATGGCCTTGCCTACTATCTGAAGATTAGGCCGGGCAAAGAAAAAATTGTGACCGGCACACCAGACAAGGACTTGCACGATGACGATTTCTTCTGGGTGTTAGGCAATTATGAAACAGCTGCGGTACCGGGCTGGCGCATAAGCAAAAACTTCGGTTCCACATGTAAGCCGCGCAAACTTACTCGGTTAGCCTACTTTCTTCATTATTATGTACTTAACCATTTTTCTTGTTTCTTTTGCAGCAATTCAAGCCTTGCAAGCCAACTACCAATTCCCCAACGTTGAAGCCATCAGGACCGCGCTCCGCTACCGCGACCGAGATTGCAACGAGTTGCTCGGTTACACTCCAACATACAGATACTCTGCTCCCCGCCGGAGTAAAGTTACAGACTTTCTCCGTGCTCCATCACCTCCTCCAGATCCAACTCTGCCAGACGTCTCACTAATCCGGTTGACAGAAGCCGAGGAGATGGCGAAAAGAAGCCGCATCAAAAATTTGCTCACCGCCACCTCAGCCAAGATACCAAGCATCGTCACCCGCTCACCAGCAGCCGAGATACCAAGCATCGTCACCCGCTCACCAGCAGCCAGTCAATCCAGCGCCGCCGTGGTCGCCCTAGCTACCCCAGCTGCCGGACAATCCAGCCGAGATACCCGCCGGGCTGGAAAAAGACCATGCATAGACCCGTCCGCCGAGCTGGTTGCCGAGCTAACCACAGAACAACCCGTCGACACGGTTAACCCCATGCCGGCATGGCGGCCGCAACTGAAGCACCGGGGCAAAGAGATCCCAGCAAATGCCTCGGTCAAAGGCGACAAAGAGCATTTGCTTGCCTTTGACCTTTCGAAAGCTCTGCTACTGCCGAGCGACGTGGTTGGCAGTGACCACGTTCCTGACACCCGGCTGGTGAAATCAGCCGTGAAGTCTATGACCAGGGTAAGAATCTCAATCTTCAATTTTCACAAGTGTTTGCACGGTTTCTTCTCTGATCAAATTCTCTTTTTGTAGGCCATCCAAAAGCAGCACTTGGTCATGGAGCGCATCCACAGACTTCGGCAAAAGGTGAGCGACACCGCCAGCCAAGTCGAAAGCTTTCAAACCGAGCTTAGCCGAGCAAAGTCCTCGCTCGAAGTTGCCAATACCGACAACAACAGGTTGCTCGGCCAGCTTGAAGCAGCCGAGAAAAAGAAGGACGAGCTCCAGGCCGAGCTTGATGCGCTAAAGAAGTCCAGGAAGAAAGATTACGAAGACGCCAACAATGCCGGCTTCAACGAAGCTGAGGAAAACTACAAGAAACAAGTCTTCACCACTCAGGACATTTACTTCAAAGCTGGATGGAAGGCTGCCTGTCAACAGCTCGGTCAGGGTCCTGACACTGACGTGTTTGCCTCTCCACCGGCTGTCTTCTTACCGACCTACCTCATTCCATACGCCAATGATGTCTTCAGCGCCCTGCAAGCTGAGGCCGAGGAAGGAATTGAAGAAGAGGTCGAGGCAGACGCCGAGGGAGATGACCAAACCGAGCAGGAGCAGCCCGGCCAGACTAGGACCGGTGTCCAGGACCAGACGGCAACTGTCAACCTAGAAGCTGATGAGGAATTCCCTGACCTCTCCCCCTTAGCTTAGGTTTCTTTTTTCTTTTTGTCTGCAAATGTAACCGGGCTAAGTTCCCCACCTTTTGTATTGACTTTTTATCAATGAAAAGCTTTTATTTCATCAAGTGTTTGCACGGTTTTGTTCAACTTCTATCTTTAGCAGAATATCTCGGTTTAAATCACAATAAAGCAAAACACACTTCTTCAACCGGAATACCCATCTCGGTTGGAACAACAAAGTTGATCAAACCATCAACGCCTTCAGCCGGAGTAAATCATCTCGGTTGGAATTAACTTAAGTTGAACAAAACATCAACCCTTCAGCCGGAATAAATCATCTCGGCTGGAAATAACTTAAGTTGAACAAAACATCAACCCTTCAGCCGGAGTAAATCATCTCGGTTGAGAATACCTAAGTTGAACAAAACATCAACTCTTTCAACCGGAGTAAATCATCTCGGTTGAGAATACCTAAGTTGAACAAATTATCAACTCTTTCAGCCGGAGTAAATCATCTCGGCTGGAAATAACTTAAGTTGAACAAAACATCAACTCTTTCAACCGGAGTAAATCATCTCGGTTGAGAATACCTAAGTTGAACAAAACATAAACTCTTTCAGCCGGAGTAAATCATCCCGGTTGAGATTACCTAAGTTGAACAATACATCAACTCTTTACATTAAAACAACAATCTGAATGCTAAAGCAAAGTCACTTCTATATATTGACAAAAAGAATTACATTCTGAAGTGAGGCGAAAAAATTCCTTTGCTCAAAAAGAAAGCTAAAGCTAGAAAAAAATACAATTTGAGGTTGGCCGCATTCCATGGCCGGGGTATTGCTCTACCATCCAGATCCTCCATGTGGTATGCCCCCTTGCCCGCCAGACCGGTTATCTTGTAGGGTCCTTCCCAATTTGCCCCTAGTTTGCCTTCACCTAGCACCAGGGTGTTCCCCATAACTTTCCTCAAAACCCAATCACCAACTTTAAACGGTTTGGGGTGCACCATTTTGTTGTACTTCCTTGAGAGCTCTTGTTGGTAGGCGGCCACGTGGATGAGGGCCTTCTCCCGACGCTCTTCCACCAGGTCTAATTCCAGGGCAATAGCCTCGGCATTCAGCTCGGGCTCAAAACTTTCACTTCTCAGGGTGGGCATGTCAACTTCCAAAGGTATGACCGCCTCCATGCCATAAGCCAAAGCCAATGGAGTTTCCCCGGTAGATCGCCGCGGGGTTGTACGGTATGCCCAAAGGACGCTGGGTAGTTCCTCAGCCCATTTTCCCTTCGCCTTCTCCAGCCGTTTCTTCAATCCATCCAGGATAGTCTTGTTTGACGCCTCGGCTTGACCGTTGGACTGCGGGTAAGCCGGAGTGGAGTTGTAGAATTCAATCTTTAGATCTTCACAAAGCCCTCTGAATAAGCGACCGTCAAACTGAGTACCGTTATCAGAGATCAAAATCTTGGGGACGCCAAACCGCGTGACCACATTCTGCTAGACAAACCGCTTCACGTCTTTTTCCTTGATTGTTGCCAAGGGCTCAGCTTCAACCCATTTGGTGAAGTAATCTGTGGCCGCGATGAAGAATTTCCGGTTGCCTGGTGCCGTTGGGAGTGGCCCCACTATATCTAGCCCCCACATGGCAAAGGGCCAAGGACTGGTGAGTGGAAGAAGTTCCCTGGCAGGCTGATGGATCTGGTAGGCGAATTTCTGGCATTTTTCGCACTTGCGGACATACTTTTGTGCGTCGGCCTGCATGCACGGCCACCAGTAGCCCTGTGAAATAGCGCGGTAGGCCAAGGACCTGCCTCCTATATGACTGCCGCAAATGCCTTCGTGTATTTCATACAAGAAGGCCTCCACACTACTTGGGTGCACGCACTTCAGATAAGGACCGGTGAAGGACTTTTTATACAACGCTCCAGATGGAGAGAGCCAAAACCGCTCTAACTTCACCCGGACTTTGTGCGCTTCCTTCTTGTCGGTTGGCAGAGTCCGGTCTCTGAGAAACAGGATTATGGGGTCCATCCAGGAAGGACCTAGCGCGGTGCAGAGTACATCCGTCTGCCCGGCTTCCTCAATGCTTGGCCGTGGAAGGAATTCAATCAACAGGGGGTTAGGAAACGTACTATCTACCATTGAAGCAAGGCCGGCCAGCTCATCTGCTCGGCTGTTTTCTTCACGGCCAATCTGTTGAACTCTGATTGCCTGAAACTGTTTGATGTGTTCCCTGACCAGAGCTTGGTACTTAGCCATTCTGTCATCCTTTACTTCATAAATCCCAGAGACTTGGTTAACCACAAGCTGGGAATCACTGTACACCATTAGCTCGGAAGCCTCCATCTGAAGAGCGCTCTTGAGTCTGGCCAAAAGTGCCTCGTACTCAGCCTCATTGTTAGACGCTGGGAAGCCGAGGGTGATAGAATGTTCAACGGTGAGGCCATCCGGTGAGATAAGAACGACACCTAGCCCGGCACCGTGACGATTCGACACTCCATCAACGAAAAGTTTCCACATCTCCCCCACAAAGAGTTTCCAACAGTTTGAAGGGTCCTGAGAACTGCGAAGGGTGATGGGGCCACAGTTGCTCGGCTGTCCGGTTTCAAGTTCAGTACTGATTGGTTCCACCGCAGCCCCCCTTGGTGATTCGGCACCAGACTCAGCAAGTTGATTTGCGATGCACAAGTCCGTAGGTGTAGACGTCCCCTGAACGCATCCCGGGGAGAGGAGTGCGTGTCCCTTCCCGTTCTGGTTCGATATTGGGTCACTACAGTTCGAAGGACTCAAATGTCACGGTTCTAAATCTCGAACCAAAGAGTCCAAATCCGGCAAATCGTTTTGAAAACAGATTTTTTGAAAGAAGTGCCAAACATGGACTGCTTTGCCAGATACAGAGTCGCCACCTAAATATTTTATAATGGGAAATTTAGGAAACCCTGACTCGGTGCCAAAGGCCACGTGTCCGTCATCACCAAAGTTGCCTCGGCTCGGGAACTTGGGTACGATTGGGGAAGGTCACTTCGTGAGCACCCCCGCTCGCCCGGTCAAAGACCGGCCTCTACTAACCATGATATCTGTTTTTGAAAACATTGTGTGTTCTTATTCCGGTTATTAGCCTAGGTTACTATGTGATGCGCACAGCATACAAGTATAGACCGGGTCGTCTGTATTGGAACAAAACATTTCATGTTCGTTTGTTTGAAAGATGGTTTGCTACCCGCAGGTAGGCTTAAGATGCAGATTTTGCCACCCTCGAGTGGGCTTAGAAAACATGGTATTGCCACTATCTAGTGGGCTTAAAACAAACATTTGATGAATTGTCCCAATCCAAGTAACCTAACCTTCACCCACAGGCATTCAGGCAGTTATATCACATAAGCAAATAGCCTCATGGCAAGCATGCTATCATGACAACACTCACACGCATGCAAGGATGCTAAAGCATAAAACTTACCGAGTACTCCAAGCCAAAACAGAAGCTACATTAGAAATCCATGTATGATCCTAGATACACAGAATTGCCTAATGCAACACATGCAAAGATGCAAACTATAGCAGGCTCGGCTATTCTAAACATGGCATATGGAATGCTACGACTAACACGTATTCAATTTGGAATTGAAATACAAATGCAGTTTGTATGATGCGCCGAGCCCGGTGCGTGCAAAACAGATGAATAATGCAAACATGCTGTCATACTGTATGCTGATTGAAATATGTCCTAATCTAACCATCATAACCAGGTAAATAAAAGGGAGAAAGACGTGGGGTTGGAAGACATACATCACACTCACCCACACTTATTACAGTTATGCCCTCGCGCAGAGGGTCCAGATAAATATACAGTCCCAAATAAAAGAATAATACAGTCCGAATAAATATAGAGATTCCTAATTAATTAACAGATTAACTAAGAAAAATTGTAAACTGGCATGCAAGCCAGGGGCTGCCTCGATTCTGATGAATGATATATGCTGGGCTGCCTTGCGCGGAAATCCACTGGGATGCCCCAATTAGCCTCTGTTTGCATCTTTTCTCGAAATGCGTGCCAGACTCCGAAAAGTTGCTGATTCTTCATTTTGCTGCAACAGAGAGCAGGAAAAGGGCATAGCAATGTATTTCACAAATATATGCATGCCTCGATCCTCGTGCCACCAATCACGCATATCGATGCATGATGGCCGAGGAGCCGAATTGCACAACTCAATATAGGATGAATGCGTATGAATGCTACAACAAAACCTAACTCCATCATGGGTAATTCGGAGTGTCGGTGACTTGGGAATTGAGACCCGTTCCGTCACTCGGAGTACGGAACGTACCTCGTTTCCCGTGCCCGGGCTAACTCCTATCCCGAACACGATGCAATATGCATGATATGCATGAAATGCAGCTAATATGCAATCCTAACATACGCAATGCTATGAAAATGAAATGCCTCGAAATACGTGCACACGTGCACGCACACTAAGGAAATGATCCTAAGGCATAAAATGACATACGCAATGCAAATTGGACTTATACCAACATGAGAGAGCCTCAGCCACACTCACATAAGAAGCCGTTGGATGAAAATAAAGTGCTTCGAAATGCGTGCACACGGGCACGCAAACCGAGGCAATGACATAAAGGCATGAAATGGCCTGAAATATGATATACAATGAGACTAAAATGAGATGTCTCGAAATGCGTGCCCACGGGCATGCAAACCGAGGAAATGGCATACGGAATGCAACAGGACTAAAATGAGATACGCAATGCAATATGGGCTTACACTAACATAAGAGAGCCTCAGCTACACTCACATAAGAGGCCGTGAGATAAAAATGAGATGCCTCGAAATGCGTGCACAAGGGCACGCAAACCGAGGCAATGGCATACGCAATGTAATGAGACTAAAATGGCATATATAATGCAATATGGGCTTACACTAACATGGGAGAGCCTCAGCCGCACCCACACAAGAGGCCAATAGATGAAAAATGAGTTGCCTTGAAATGCGTGCACACGGGCACGCAAACCGAGGCAACGGCATTAAGGCATGAAATGGCATGGAATATGATACGCAAACATGCAAATGAATTTCAACAACTAAAGATGATGCAAAACAGCCCCGAAATGAGGCGAAAGTACACCCGATGCATGAAATGGCCCCGAAACATGAATTTAGGCACCCGAAATGGCTTATAGCTATACCAAACATGCACAATATGGACATGGGATGAAAATACAGTAGCAAGGCAGCCCCAAGACAAGCATTTTTCAGTCATAAAGCAAGGCCAAACAGCAATCATAGATAGGGAAACAATGGTACGCAAAAATAGGGGCCAAGAGAGGGGTATTGAAGTAGATGGTAAATGCAAAGCCCAAACAGAAAAATTCCATTCTATAACACTGAAGAGGGGCCAAAAATATGCACATTTACAGTAGATGACATCCCCCAAATCAGTATGCAAACATGCTAAGAATGCCATGCAAGAAATGGGCCACAAGAGGGTATAACATGAAGTAGGCCAAACATTCATCAAACCAACAAGGGCCCTTAATGAAACAAGTTAAGAAGGTCAAAAAATGACCACTTTCAGCTCTGATCATGGTCCAAAAACAGAAGTAAAATGGGCTAGCAAAGCGTGCAAAAACAAGGGTAAAACATGGATTCAAAGCAAGTGACACATGGATTATGAAAACAATGTTGAGCCCTTCTTCAATATTGAAGAGGGGCTCAAAATAAGCACAATCTCAGTTCATGAAATGTTCCAAAACAGATCACACATAGGCTAGAAATAGCATGCAAATTTACGGTAAATAGGAGAGATTATGAAGCAAGTGTATGATAGAGAGGCCAAACAGGGTTGAGCCCTTCTTCAATATTGAAGAGGGGCTCAAAATAGGCCCACTCACAGTTTACATTATGCTCGAAAACAGATCACTCATAAGCTAGAAATTTCATGCAAGATTATGGCATATAAGATGATATTGAAGCAAGTACCAAATGGAGGGCTCAAACAAGGTTGAGCCCTTAAACAAAAATGAAGATAAGCTCAAAAGAGTGACCCTTTCAGTTAGGGTCGGAGCCTAAAACAGTGACCAAATAGGCTTAAGAAATGAAGCAAAAATGTGCTACAAAAGAGGGAAAATGGCTTACCCTTGAAGACCAATACTTTTGTTGCTTCTTGGCTTGAGTTGGTGGCTTCTTAGCTGCTGGAAAACCTTCCCTTGCTGCTGGAAATGGAATGGTGGTGGTGGTGCTTGGTAGTGATCAAGAAATGGCACCAAACTTGAGAAAAATGAGAGAGATAGAGATGGATATGTATGTGTATGCCCCAAGAAAGTTTTTTCAACCCTAGGGACAGAGCTGGGAGGCTCCTTATATGGACAAAAGGAGGGGTGTAAAGGTGGAGGGAAATGCACCCAAGCTTTCCCTCCCAAGATATCCCCCGGATACAGATATTTTCTGGGGGAAACAGCTATACAGTTGTAAAGTATGCACTGAGGGGAGCATGGCCGGCTAGGTATCTTTGTTGCAGGTGGCCGGCCGGCCACCCCCTATGGCCGGCCGGCCAAGGGGCAAAATGGTCCAACAAAATTTCTGGCCGGCCACCAAAGAAAGGTGTCCTCCCATGTGTGTACAACAAGACCCTGTGGTTGGAAATTGGCAACTCTGAAACAGGAGAGACAACAAGCCACTTTTAGGAGAGGTTCAAAAGGGTCAATCAGCATTACTGGCCGGCCATGTACTTTTAGGGTCCTCCCATGTGTGTACAACACAAATATGTGGTTTTGGCTCGAAGAAAATGGCCCTAGGGTGTTCAACATTAGCCCAGAAGTGAGAAAAACGGGCGCCGGGGGGCGCCGGAGGAGCATAACTGGTTGCTGAGACAATTGCTGGCCTCCCACCCTCCAGTGATCTTCCTGGTGATAAAACAGAGGTACCTGCCAAAAATGAACAAAAACCGATGCAAAACGAATGCTCGGGGGCCAAAACACGCAGTTCGGGGTCCCGAAAACCGGCCGTTAAGCACCGAAAGTGGTGTTTGGCCACGAAGTGGGTATCTAAGACCCCAGTGTCCCTTGAAAGGGAGTAAATAAGATGTATGCCAAAAACCGGAGGAATCGGAGATGGTTAGGCGGTCCCGAACCGAGGCACACGGCCTGACGGCTCCGAAAACCGGGAACCGGGCCCCGAAATGGGCAAAATGGCCTACGGCCACGAAATGTAGCCCACGGCCGCTGAGAGATGGTCTACTGGACCTCTCCCCCCTCAGGAAGAGAAAATAGAGAAAACCGAGCCTGGTTCGCAAACCGAGGCAAGGCACAGAAGAGGGTTCGGAAGTCCGGAGGCAGGGCTCACGGCCGCGACTTTGAGACTTCTGAACGAGCACAATATGTAACATCACTGAGCGCTCAATCGGTGACGTCTGAGTCTTAAGGTCGGTCAAAAATGGGGTGTCTACAGTTGCCCCTCTTTGACAGAACTCGGAAGTCAAGAAATGACGGGAGTGAATGTCAAAGCCCAGAGACGACCCATTTTTGACAAGGCCGAAGACTTAGACAATCATACAAGATAAACAGAGATATGTGCCCGCAGGCGTGCCCACAGGCAGGGGGGGGCAAAATGCAAAGCGACATTCAGAGAGCCAAATGATCATGCAAATGCAGCAAGCTGTAATGAGGCAAGTATTCGCAAATAGATGCAACAGTTTTAAGCAAGAATCCAAAGCAGCAACTACATTTCATGCAGTTAGGAATGCGGAGAATCATTCGATTCTCGTCGCGTCTCACACGGAGAAGATACGATACCTGCGCGATTCGTCTGGTCGAACCAGCCTCAAATGAACCGTACATACAATATCGTGCCTGCAAAAGAGAGAAATTCAACAAGAACAATATGCTAACAACATATATTCAATGTGATTCCTGTGATTCCGAAAGTTTGACACACGTAGTGTCGGCGAGTGAATGCATCGCAATGAGATAAAGGAACACGCGTGACAACGCACGCTCAAGCACAGAGGTATGGTACACCAAGAAATCATGCATGACAATGCAAAATGTTGATGACAATGCAAAACAATGTAAAATGAGCACGAATCAGGGTGCTCGTTTGTTGCGAAACAACGGTGAAGGCAACTCGAATCGCGGCCTCTGATTCACCTCCCGGAGAGGTTACAACATGTTCAAAAAGGATACACCATGATTTTGATGAGTAATGATGAGACACATGTCAGAAATTGCAGTTGAAGTTCCGGCGGAGCAGTTTCGCGCCAGAAAGTGCACTTTTCTTGAACTTTTTCAGGTCCCGGGAACTCCGATCTTCCTAAAAATTTGCAGGGACCTAGGAGAGGAAGTGGGGAACACCACCGGCCAGGTGGTTGCCCTAGGGGATGCCACCGGCCAGGGACCAAAAAGCAAATGGCCGGCCAGCCAGAAAAGGTGGCCGGCCGGCCACCTGCCCAAAACAGGGGGCAATTTTGTCATTTTACCTCATTTTCTTTATATTCCTTCACCCATTCAATCCGAGATCACACCCACAGCTGCGATTTCTTCTTCTCCACCTTCCCAAACCATTTTCCTCTTCAGATCTGCACTTTATACGCGGTTTTCAGCCTCCCACGCAAGTTGTTTTCGCGAAAACATTCAGTTTTAAGCACTTTGAACCGATTAAATTTTGATTTCGGGGCTTCTTTTCTCATTTTCACCACTTGAGGTAAGTTTGCCTCAATATTTGGAAGATTTTCTCGGGAGTTGACTTTTGTTGACTTTTTCATTTCCCGAGAGTTGACTTTTGTTGACTTTTTCCAATTTTGGCTCATTTTTGCTCATTTTTGCTCCTTTTGCAGATTTCTTGAAATGGCGGGAAATTTCCCTCACGGCGGAGGTCCTCCAGGTGCCGGGGATGATTTTGATGTTATGACGTTGCCCCCGATGGTCCGGCCTTTTATTCCCGGGAGGTATGCCCCATTGGTACACATTCTTCCGCGGGCTATTTTTCGTCATTTCACTGACTTCAATGATCGGGTACCCGGGGATCTACTTCTGCGGGAGCCGGAGCATCATCTCTCTTACGAGGTATGAGAGGTATTTTACTTTATTTTCTACATTTTTCGCGCATTTCGTACCTTTGTCATGCTTGAACACACAGTTTAGCTTATGACATAGTATTTTGCTTGCATTCTGAACATATGACTTGAACACTTGAATTTCTGAACACTCGGCTCATTTATTGATTGCGAACGCATGGCACGCATTAGTTAAGAATTGAACACACGGCTCAAACTGATTAAGAGTAGAACACACAGTCCCAGACTCTGATTTTCTGAACACGCAGTCCAAGTTGATGGTGAACACACAGCCCACACTGACTGAGAGTAGAACACGCAGCCCTAACTCTGATTTTCTGAACACGCAGTCCAAGTTGATGGTGAACACACAGCCCACACAGATTAAAAGTAGAACACGCAGTCCCAAGTTGATGGTGAACACACAGCCCACACTGATTAAGAGTAGAACACGCAGCCCTAACTCAAATTTTCTGAACACGCAGTCCAAGTTGATGGTGAACACGCAGCCCACACTGATTAAGAGTAGAACACGCAGCCCTGAACTCTAATTTTCTGAACACATAGCCCAGATTAAAGTGAACACGCAGCCCACTGACTTTGAAATTTGAACATGCAGCCCAAATAACGAATTTCTGAACACGCAGCCCAGATTAGAGGTGAACACGCAGCCCACTGATTTTGAAATTTGAACACGCAGCCCAAATACCAATTTACTGAACACGCAGCCCAGATTACAGGTGAACACGCAGCCCACTGATTTTGAAATTTGAACACGCAGCCCAAATACCAATTTACTGAACACGCAGCCCAAATTACAGGTGAACACGCAGTCCACTGATTTTGAAATTTGAACACGCAGCCCAAATACCAATTTACTGAACACGCAGCCTAGATTAGAGGTGAACACGCAGCCCACTGATTTTGAAATTTGAACACGCAGCCCAAATACCAATTTACTGAACACGCAGCCCAGATTACAGGTGAAAACGCAGCCCACTGATTTTGAAATTTGAACACGCAGCCCAAATACCAATTTACTGAACACGCAGCCCAGATTAGAGGTGAACACGCAGCCCACTGATTTTGAAATTTGAACACGCAACCCAAATACCAATTTACTGAACACGCAGCCCAGATTAGAGGTGAACACACAGCCCACTGATTTTGAAATTTGAACACGCAGCCCAAATTTTGATTTTCTGAACACACAGCCCAGATATTTGAAGTGAACACGCAGCCCACATAGATAGAGAGTAGAACACGCAGCCCTAACTCAGATTTTCTGAACACGCAGCCCAGTTTGAAGGTGAACACGCAGCCCACATAGATAGAGAGTAGAACACGCAGCCCTAACTCAGATTTTTCTGAACACGCAGCCCAGTTTGAAGTTGAACACGCAGCCCACATAGATAGAGAGTAGAACATGCAGCCCTAACTCAGATTTTCTGAACACGCAGCCCAGTTTGAAGGTGAACACGCAGCCCACATAGATAGAGAGTAGAACACGCAGCCCTAACTCAGATTTTTCTGAACACGCAGCCCAGTTTGAAGGTGAACACGCAGCCCACATAGATAGAGAGTAGAACACGCAGCCCTCACTCAGATTTTCTGAACACGCAGCCCAAATTGAAGTGAACACGCAGCCCACTGAACACAACTCATTCATTTCATTTGCACACAGCTCATTCATTTGATTTGCACACAGCTCATTCATTTCATTTGCACACAGCTCATTCATTTCATTTGCACACAGCTCATTCATTTGATTTGCTGAAACGTGTATTCATTTTGAATGCAGGTTGGCTCTCACACGGTACGGGGGTATGGCTCCACTGCAGCCAGGGATTGGTATGTTGAGCTTCCGGAGGCTGTCCGGGACTTAGTTGATCTAGCAGGGTTTGGGGCCTTCTACGTTGGATTATCACGCTGTCCTGCCAGTAGGACTCTGTTGGGAGCTTTGGTGGAGAGGTGGTGGGACACCACCAATTCCTTCCATTTTTCTGCCACCGGGGATCTGACTATGACCCCGCTAGATTTTGCTGTACTCACCGGCCTAGACATAGGAGGTTGGCCCATTCCTTACGACGAGGATATGGGCGAGTGGGAGGCCGCTTGGATGTATTTGCTGGGGCTCGCCCGCCTGTGGACAGAGCTTCGGGGAGAGTCCGATACACCTGGTTCTCTTCCCATTTTCGGAGGCCGGAGATGGAGCCTGAGTCTCCTGCGGAGGCTGAGCAGTACGCCCGTGGTTTCCTTATGTTCCTCTTTGGCACCACTCTGTTTGCAGATAGGGGGAACACTGTCGGGTTGTATCTTTTGAGTGCCCTGGTGGACCTATCACAGGTCAGTCGGTACGACTGGGGCGGCGCCGGCCTGGCTACCCTCTATTGCTACATGAGCGCCACTTCCCGCGGGCAGGGAGACTTACTTGGCGGCTATTGGAGAGCCTGGGAGGTACGTTCTGTCCTCTTGATTTACATTTCTACTCCTCATTACTTGTTCATTGCGCACACGGCGCACTTTACATCCTGTATTTTGCACTCAGCATTTGGTATTCACATTCTGCACTGCTTTCCATAGCTATGGGTCTATGTATATTTTCCGACATTAGCCCCGGAGATGGTGGTGGCAGGGCCCCCCATGACCCCGTATTCCTTGGTATTCGAGGGCGAGCACCGACCGAGGCCCCGAGAGACTCTCCTATATCTGCGACAGTACTTTGACACCGTGCGAACGACAGAGGTATTTCAGAACTCTCAGTTCCTTTCCGTTTTCATCTTTGATCTGCTTTGTATATTCTTGATTTCTGATTGATTCATGCACTGGTTATCCGCAGATCACGTGGCAGCCTTGGGCGATCTTGGGTGATGGTCTCCGATTCCAGTATGCCAGAGGATCGGGCACCTCCCAGTACAGGATCCTGCTCGAGGGACCGGTTGGTAGAGCATGGTTTCTGGGGGAACGCTTCCTGCGTCAGGTGTGGGGATACCTTTCTCAGGATCCTCCTGCAGCACCTCCAGCCACTATGCGGACTGCTGATAGATTCTCTACCCAGGAGGTCATTAGCGCTATGCAGGGCACCGATGCTTTGCTACATCTTACAGAGGGAGACTACGCCACTTATCGTCACACATATCTGATGCCTCCCTTGACAGGAGTGCGCGCTCCGCCACTGAGGCCCTCTGGTGTACCATCTTCGAGTCGGGCTCGTGCTACAGATATCCCCTCCTCCAGCAGGGCTGGTACGTCTCGAGGTGGGGGCGGATTCATTCCCCCGATCCCTCCGACTCTTCATCATCCTGGGTGGCCAGACATGCCGACCGAGTTGATGGGGTGGCAGTATGGGACTACTTCTCCGATTCCGATCCCTATAGAGCCTCCGATGCCTGGTCACAGATATGTCAGAGACCCTGATTCACCACCGGTATGTTTTACAGCTTTGATTTATCAGTCGGACATTTGGACATCCATTCCTTTACTGATAGTTTTGCATTTGTGTCTGTAGCCTCCAGTTGAGTACATGGATGAGATGCTTGGGATGCTGGCCTCACTTGAGGGGATGGTCCTGCGTAGAGAGGCGCAGTTGTCCATCATGGGCTTCCAGGTACCCTTTTAGTTTTCTGGTATTTACCATACTCCTGATGATATGCTGATCTTGAACATTCTACTGCATTGATAAGTTGTTTGTATAGAGCACATCTGACACACACCCCACTCACATACTGTACTTTCATCTGGTTTTCATATTTGAACTGATGTATTGAACTGTTCACTTTCAGATGCCTCCTGTATATACTCCGCCACAGGCTAGACCGCCTGGGCCTTCTCAGGGAGGTAGACCGTCTGGATCTTTTCGAGATGCTGGACCATCTAGGCCGTCCCGAGGAGCTGGGCCATCTAGGCCTTCTCGAGGGGCTCGAGGAGCGGGGTCATCTCACAGACGTAGGGCTCATGTTATAGAGCCAGAGCCCGATGAGGATGAGGAGGAGGAGGTCACAGACCGTGAGTCAGAGACATCTGCTGGGGAGGAAGGCTCCGGTCTTGGTTCCGGGAGTGGAGACGAGGCTGAGGGGGATCCGGAGGATGATAGCTCTGACCCGGATGGTAATGATGGTGCAGAGGTTGTCCCGCAGAAGAGGATGAGGAGGCCTCCTCATTCCCGCTCCCGAGGGCATTGATGCTGTTTCCTGCTTTATTTTACTTTTTGCTAGTAGTTTGTAGCACTTTGCAGATTATCAGGCAGTTTTATTTCCTGTAAAAACTCGTACCTTTATTTGTTGTAAAACATGATGGAATGAAACAGCTTTTGAAAAGGATGTTTGTATTTGAAAGTCTTAGCATCGCATCGCGTCATTTTGCACAAAAATAAAATCGAATGAAATGTGCGCACTGTGTATTCACCGAGTCAGGTAATGAGTCGACACAACAAAACAAACAACTCAACTCGTTAAGAAAAGACAAGATCTTAACAAGTTTACAACTCGATAAGCAAAATACAACAATGTTAACGACTCGATAAACAAGACTTAACAAAATTGCGTAAACAAAAGAGTAACAACTCAAAACACCAAATGTGACAGCTCGACAAAACTTACAACTCGATAAACAAAGCGACAACTCGATAAGCAAAACAACAACTCGATGGGCAAAACAAAGCGTACATTCAGATGATCTGGGTGACGGAACGCATCCGAAACTGAGAGAAATGGAGGCCTTTGACATTCCCGATACATCGAGATGCCTCAAATTTCCTTCCGGAGGGTAAACAGGACCAATGAGCATGGTGGGCCCCACTTTGCTTTTGGAGAGCCATAGGTGGCCGGCCTGCTAGAATAGGTGGCCGGCCGGCCACTTTTCTCTGTAGCCTCCAGAATTTTGACACTTGTCCCCTGAATAGTGTTTTCTCCTCTATAAAAGCTCCAACTTCGAGATTCATTCATTTCATCACTGCTTTGCACAAAAATGGAGGCATTTCTCACAGAAAATCTCACATGTTGGATCTCTTCTCTAGATGGCTCGAAAAAGTTGAACTTCCGGGGTTTCGGCTTGAATGCACTATTCACGCTGGGCCGGACTCCACTGCACTTTCCTTTCCTCCATGCGGCGGCGAGATTTTGGAACCCGGTGATGCACGTTTTCAGCTTTGGAGGGCAAGAGGTATGTCCCACTTTTGAAGATTTTCAAGTTTTGATGGAGTCTGAACATTCAGAAGAGATCTTGCCTCAGTCTCGTTTCGGCCACGCCTAAGCTTTAGGGCGGATGTGCAGTCTCAACGCGCATGATGCTCGATCCTTGATTTGTAACGGGAGGTTGGATATCCCGAGCCTGATTTACCGATTCTCCGATGCCGGTGACCGCGGTGACCATTATTGGCAAGGTTTTCGACAACATGCCCTCTGCTTGTGCATGCTATCTCATTTTCTGTTTGTCTCGGGCTCCGGGGGAGCTAATATCCGTTTGATTGAAGTTGCTCAAGGCTTGAGGGAAGGAAAGAGCTGTACCGCCATGACATTGGCTGAGACACTGCTGGGTTTGGATGCCTTCCACCGCCAGGAGACAACCAGGTTTGCGGGGAGCCCACTACTGTTGCAGGTAATGTTTCCCACCCAAGCTCACATATGTAGTTGCTCACATCGCTCGGCCCTCAGGCTCGGTTTTTCTCACAAAACCCTCATCTTACTTTTCTCTCATCGCACATCTCTCTATTCTTTATTCTCTCATTTTTCATCCCTCCCCAGATATGGTTGATGGATAAATTGCAAGTTGTGGACTCTTGCCCTGCTTACTCAGCCCGCGGCTACTTCTTTCGACAACGCCTGGTTGACGCCCTTGATGAGGGATGGTGGGTTGAATGGATGTGCAACTTGTCAGCTGAACGCATTGCTTGGCGCTGTCCTTGGCTTAACCTTCCGGCGATGAGCGATAGCATGTTCCAGGATACTGGGATCCGGTTGATTGGCCTGACCCATTGTGTATTCTATTTCCCATTCCGCATCCTGCGCCAGTTCGGCCATGATCAGACTTGCCCTCCGGAGGGGATAGAGTATCCGGTCGCCTTCCCGATCCGAGGTGCACACCTCGCCCGACATACTACGGCTTGGAGGACTAGAGAGCTCCTGCCCCCCGCCCCTATTTTCAGTTGCACTTTGTCTGACGAGTGTTGGGATTGGCTCAATGAAGAGGCACAGACCGGGCCCAGCTTGGCATCAGAGGCTTCGACTAGCTCCGGGAGGGGGCGCAGGGACATCTGACCTGACTATGCCCCAGATTTATTGCTTTATTAGTACTTTCAAGTTTTCATTATGAGTGTAATAAAAAGCAACTTCAATTGTATGCAAGAGCAGGAGAACTCTGTTTTGAAATCAATGAAATTGAAGGTTGTGGTACTGAAAATTTCCCGTTTTGGTCCAAAAATGGTCTTAGTTGTGAAAAGATTAATTTGAACAAAGTCAACTTTTATTAAAACTTTTCAAAACTATTTTCGATAAGGATCAGAACTGGACACGCCTGAGATCTGTCACTGAGGTGCACAACTTCGGATCCTAGCAACTGGAAAGTTGCCCCTAGTCTGAATGGTACCACAGCACTTCCTGGCAACGGAAAGTTGCCCCTAGTCTGAATAGCACTGCACCGGAGATTACGATGAATGCTGATGGACAAGGATGACTGAGATGATCAAAATGAACAAAGTTGATCGGGGAAAATGTTTATGGCTGAACTTCAGGATGAAGCTGCCTACATATCCCAAAGATGGGAATCAAGCCTTACGTAGTTCAGGCTTAGGTTCGCTCGGGTATTTTTACTCTCCTTTTGCGCTCTAACTTTTGGCCAAGGCCGCCCTTTGCGGGTTTTCAACCTTGCGAGCTCAGTTTTTATATTTTCAAATTTTTTGTGCTCTGAGTTTTGCCTAGGTCGCCCTTTCGGGTTTTCGGCCTAGCGAGCCTCTCAAGGGTAGTATTTCTTCAACTTGTCCATGTTGATCGGTTGGGAAAACTCTAAGCCATCCAGATCCATCAGAACCACAGCTCCACCTGACCAGATTGACTTGATGATGTAAGGACCAGTCCAATTAGGTCTGAACTTGCCCCTTGGGTCGTGGATGGGAGCTCGGTTGTCCTTGAGCACCAAATCTCCTTCCTTTAAATTCCTGGACTTAACCTTCTTGTTGAAAGCCCGGGCAATTCTGCGTTGATAACCCTGAACATGGTACAGTGCTCTCAGTCTTCTTTCATCGAAAAGCATGAGTTCGTCAAATCTATTTTGCTGCCAATCCGCTTTGGCTATCTGGCATTCAGCCAATACTCGTAATGACGGAACCTCAATCTCAATAGGTAGAACGGCCTCCATCCCATAAACCAATGAATACGGAGTCGCCCCAGTTGAAGTTCTGATTGAAGTTCGGTAGCCCCACAGAGCAAACGGCAGCTTATCTGGCCAGTCCCGGTAGGTTTCCACCATCTTCTGCAGTATGCGCTTGATATTCTTGTTGGCGGCCTCAACCGCTCCATTGGTCTGCGGCCGGTATGTAGATGACTTATGAAAAGCCACATTGTATTTTTCCAACAAGTCTATCACTTCCTTCTTGAAGTGGGAACCGTTATCTGAAATTATTTCGTTTGGGACTCCGTAGCGACAGATGATGTTGTTTCTGATAAACTTTGCAACGTGCGAAGCCTTCAACACCGCGTAAGATTAGGCTTCAACCCACTTTGTGAAATAATCTATCGCTACCAAGATGAACTCATGCCCATTCGACCCCTTTGGCGTGACAGCTCCGATCACATCAATTCCCCAAACTGAAAATGGCCATGGCGAAGTCATGTTGTACAGCTTTGATGGCGGGATGTTCATGCGATTTACATGGATCTGACATTTATGGCATCGCCGAACAAAACCAATACAATCCTCCTCCATGGTGGACCAGTAGTAACCTTGTCTGAGAATCTTCCGTGCTAGCATTACCCCATTCATATGTGCTCCACATTCCCCTCCATGGATGGCTTCCATTAGACTCTTTGACTCTTCGGCATCAACACACAGTTTATGCATTCCCAGATGACCTCTTCTATACAGCTTAGCCCCACAGATGATGAACTGAACGGCCAATCTTCTTATTGCCCTTTTGTCCTTGGCGTTTACCCCTGGCGGGTATGCTTCCTTCTCCAAGAAATTCCAAATGTCGTAATACCAAGGGTGTTCGTCCTGAACTTCATCTATGGCTGCAATCGACTCATAGGCTGGTGCAAATTTCTGGTCAATGATGACTGGACGCATCCGGACTCCACACGGGATGTCTATCATGGATGATAGAGTTGCTAAAGAATCTGCGAACCTATTGTTCTCTCTCAGTAGATGAGTAAAACTTAGCTTCTCAAACCGAGGAATTAGCAAATCCAAGGTTTGGTGATACATCATCATCTTTTCCTCTTTTACTTTCCAGTCTCCTTTAGCTTGAGACACAACAAGGTTCGAATCCCCAATGACGTCCAGCCGTCTTGCCCCTAGTTCCAGGGCTGCTTCTAGGCCAGCGATGCACGCCTCATATTCTGCTTCATTGTTCGAGACTTTGAACCAGAGTTTGAAGGCTAGAGGGATACGGGAATTGTCGGGCGCTATCAGCAACACTCCTATCCCATACCCATGTTGATTTGACGCTCCGTCAAAGTACATCGTCCAAGTTTCATCGTCGATATGCAAAATGGCTTCATCTGGGAACAAATACTCCACTGCTTCATCCCCCTCAACCGGATGGTCGGCAAGGAACTCTACTACTGCTCTTCCCTTCACTGACTTGCGTGTGACATACTTGAGGTCAAATTCAAAGAGCAAAAGCAACCAACGAGCTAGCCTACCCGTAAGCGCTGGTTTCTCAAAAAGATATTTGATGGGATCGAGTCGTGAAACCAACATTACGGAGTGAGCTAACAAGTAATGCCGCAGCTTCCTGGTAGCCCATACCAGAGCTAAGCAAGCCTTTTCCAGCGGTGTATATCGGGTCTCATATTCCAGCATTTTCTTGCTTGAATAGTAGATGGCTTTCTCCACCTTGTCTTCTGATTCTTGAGCAAGCATGCAGCCCATCGTGGTCTCCGTCACTGACAGATACAAAATCAACGGTTTCCCCGGTTCTGGTGGCGATAAAACGGGCGGGTTCTGTAGATACTCTTTAATCTGCTCAAACGCAGCTTGACATCGGCCGTCCCATTGGAACTTCTTTCCTTTCTTCAGGAGACCAAAAAGTGGTTCACAAGTCAAGGTTAATTTTGAGATAAACCGTCTTATGAATTGCACTTTACCCAGAAAGCCTCTCACCTCTTTTTCAGTCCTTGGTGGGGGCATTTCTAGGATGGCCTTGATTTTGGAAGGGTCGACTTCGATACCCCTTTGTGTAATTAGAAACCCCAGCATTTTTCCCGCTGTAACACCAAACGTACATTTTTGAGGGTTCAGCCGCAACCGGAATTCCCTGATCCTTTGGAAAAACTTATGCAAGGCGGCGTAGTGGCCCTCTCTTTCTTTGGACTTGACAATCATGTCGTCCACATACACCTCAACCTCTTTGTGGATCATATCATGCAATATTGTGGTCGCGGCCCGTTGATAAGTAGCTCCAGCGTTCTTCAACCCAAACGGCATTACCCTGTAGCCGTATGTCCCCCACGGGGTGGTGAATGCAGTCTTTTCCCTGTCTTCTGGTGCCATTACTATCTGGTTGTATAATGAGAAGCCATCCATAAATGAGAGCAATGCATGCCCTACTGTGAAATCTACTAACTCATCGATGTGCGGTAAGGGGAAGTCGTCCTTCGGACTAGCTCTGTTCAAATCCCTGAAGTCTACACACACCCGGATCCTGCCGTCCTTCTTCGGCACCGGAACAATGTTGGCCAACCAAGTTGGGTACTCAGATACCAGCAGGAAGCCTGCGTCGATTTGCTTGGTGACCTCTTCCTTAATCTTGAGAGCCCAGTCCGGTCGGATTCTCCTGAGTTTCTGTTTGACAGGTCGAGCCTCGGGGTCAAGGGGGATCCGATGCTGTACAATCTCAGGATCGATTCCAGGCATGTCTTCGTAGGACCACGCGAAAACATCTTTGAAATCTTTTAATAAAGCGACTAGTCGCTCGCGTTCCTCCGAAGACAACGTGGACCCGATCTGGACCAGCCGCGGGTCCTCCTCAGTACCAATGTTCACGGTAGTGATTTCGTCCATTAATGGTTTAACAAATCTCTCTTGCTCTTGCTCAATTAAACGTTGTAAAACCGGAGGAACTTCGTCCTCTTCGTTTTCATCAAAATTTTGAAAGTCTGAATTAATGCAATAAATTAGGGGCACAGAAAAGTACTCGGAAACCACAGATAGTTCATTCTCATTAGGCACAGCCAGATCGTCCAATTCATCGGTTACAACAGACTCAAATGAAAAGGAAAAAGACGACCTAGACAGGACTGTGGCATCCGGGTTAACATCCCCAGGAGTACCAGACTCAGACTCAGTCGAGCTGGAACCTGATTCCGACTCACAAGACTCGGTGGAATCAGATTCCGGCTCACTACCTGACCCGGTGCTGCTGGACAAAAATCCCTCCTCGTACTGCCAAGTGAGAGAGGGTGCGATAGATGCATCCAAGATAGCTGCTGGTTGGCTCGCAGCCGTTTCATCCCCAATCATGGAAACCTCGGAGTTATCCCCCAAGCACTTATGGTCGATCGGAGGATCAGAGAGTAGACATGCCAATGCTACCCCCATTTCAAATTCTGTGCCCTCAGGATCCACTGCCTTATTCTGCTCAACCTTAGCTGATGGGTCCGTCTGCTCTTCGGCAACATCCTCCCCGGGTAGTTGCAGGTCGAAAAACATCTCAAAACCGGGCACGCACTTCTTCTCCGCGTTTATCCACGGCTTTGGGAAGCCGCAAAATGGAAACTCCTCCCCCTCCCGGACGAAGCGTCCGTTCAGGGTGCCCTGAATAGGCCTATGCATCAAGTCAAATGGCTTCCCAGCCTGCTTTGCTCTGGCCTTTCCGGCCATTTCTTTCCCTTTCCTCACCCAGTCCTCTTTGGTGGGCAAATAACCCAGTCCAAAGGTATGCGGGTTGTGTGGCACTTCGGCCAATGTTGCGACGCCTTTCCTGCCGCTCCTTCCTAATCCCATCCCGGGGATGTGTTGTAGCTTGTTCATGAGGTAGACGGATTGAGCACTGACGTACATACCTTCATTCACAGCCATAATGTTTTGCACAACCCGGGCCTCGGCCAGGGTAAATCCTGATATAAACACGTCCTCCATGCCGTGCTCTATTTCTAGGACTGGTGTAGACACCTCCGGAGGGGGATGGATTGATGAATTCCCAAACACAATGGCTACTCCCTTTCCATAGGGGTATTTCACCATCTGATGCAGAGTGGACGAGACGGCCTTCACCTGGTGCAACCACGGTCGCCCCAAAAGTAGGTTGAAGGTTGCGGGAACCTCCAAGACATGGAAATCTATCTCGTGTTGTCCAGGTCCAACCTTCGTTTGAATCTTGACGGTCCCCATCACTTCCCTGCTAGTATTATCGTACGCTTTGATCACCTGAGTTGTCGGGATGAAGTCCGCGGGCTTCAAACCGATTGCATAAGCTGTTCTGGCTGGGCAGACATTGATGGCAGACCCGGTATCAACGAGTACCACCGGTATCCACTTGTCTCTACATTCCACGGAGATGTAGAGAGGTTTGTTATGATTCACGCCCTCAGGCGGCAGTTCCTTGTCTGAAAAGGTTAAAGCCGGGGAACCTCCTCCCGGAAAAACCAGCCCGACCAGTTGCTCTGGTGTAGTATCGATTGAGAGTTTGGCCTTGTCCATGGCAGATAGGACAGCCTGTCTGTGTACCCGTGAAGCCATAAGCAGTCCCCAGATGGAGATGTCTGCTTGTATCTTCTTCAACTGCCTCAGCACAGCTTCTTCTTCAATTTGTCTCTCTCTCTGTTTCTCTGCTTCCTTGTCTTTACCAGATGCTTCTGGTTGGTCTAGGTGCGGGGGCTTGAAGTACCGCCCACTCCTGGTCATGTGGTCCACCTCATCGAGGTACCAGGTGCTGTCTGGTTGATTTACTCCTCAATCTTCGTCTGTGTGGGCAAGACATAAGTCGTCGTCTTCCCACCACATCCCGTTAGCATCCAAAAGACACCTGTTTGGTTCTGACAAATGTGTACTCTCAGTACCTTCATCCCATATGCTCACAGCATTTTCCGTTCTTGTGCCCACAGCATTCTCAGCCCCTTCATGGGCTTTTGCCTTTCTGATTCTCTCGGAATCCCAAAACTTCTCCGGTTCTGTCCGCGTTACTGCAGTTTGTTGTTCCATTGTCTTTGCATCCATAATGCTTAAGTCCCGAGCGGAATTCTTTGTACCGGCGCTCTCCGGCAATCCATTCTGACTCTCGGCCCTTCCGGCCACAGTTGATACCCTCGCCCCTGCCGGGCTCTGCTCTGGCTGAAACTCCACAATATCAGGCTGATCATCTAACCACCCGGTGGCCTCCGCCGACTCCTCATATTCAAACCAGTTGATTGTTGCATCTCCTGATTCTTGGTCGTTGAAGAACTGGAGGTTGGCGAAGTCCTCCTCCACTGTTACTAGATCATCTGCCCCCTGTTCAAGTCTGTCCCCCTGAATCATGCACAGTTCAGCTTTTTCCGGCAGCCCCACACTCGGCTCAGACCGGCCCAATGATAAAATGTATTTGCTTGGATCATAGGCTCCCCCAGCGTAATTCCTAGACCGCTTGACCCCAGACTCAACAACTCTGTTCTCCTCTGAAACCCGCCTTATTCCGTCTTCAGTGGTCACCACCTTTGACTCGGATTGGGTTGTGAAGGTGTCCAACATGCACAAGTCAGTACAGTCGAGAAGGATCACCTCCGGCTTGGGTAGGTGGGAGGGAGTAATATAGATACTAGGATCGTAGGATACGACCCCAGTTTGGATGAGATTGACTCTTTTGGGTGGTGGATCTTGGTTATGGGCAGGGAGTGGGTTGGTTGTGACGTTGGGTCTTTCGGGAGGTAGAATAATATTTTTGTCGATGAGGTCCTAAACCTCGTGACGCAGCCTGAAACAATGGTCGGTATCATGACTGTGCTGCTGGTGGTACGCACAGCACTTGGCTGGGTTGTGAGAAGGGGGGAGTGGATTTGGTGGCGGCCTCGGCTCCAGGGGTTTTAGATGTCCCTTTCTAATCAAGACCCCCAGAACCTTGGACAAAGGCATGTATAGTGGAGTAAAGGTTCTTTGGCCTCTGGGCTGGAATCTCGGGGCTTGGGTACTGCTCCCGGATGTACTGGAAAAGGGGGTGGCCGCCATGGGCCTTGGCTGGGGAGGGGGATTGGTGGTGACCATACTGACCTCCGAAGTCCTTGTGTTTGAAGCGGCACTCGGGCCTGCGTTGTTATTGCGGTTGAATGTCCTCCGGGGTTGCTCCCGGTCCTGGTCAATCAGACCTTGCTTCATCGCATCCTCGATCTGTACCCCCATCTCGTGTAAGTCTAAGAAGGTGGGAAAGGGGAGTACGATCATCTTCTGCATGAGTTTTGGTTGGAGATTGCGCACAATCATCCTAATTTGATCTTTGTCTGTAGGCCTCAAGGTCATCATCGATGCCTTCGCCCTCCATCGAGTTACGAAGTCTGAGAAAGTCTCCTTGGCCTCTTGCCTCGTCGTTTCGAGATCACGAGTTGTAATCTCGATCTGTGTATTGTACGAGTACTGTGCAACGAAGGCCTCAGCCATCTCATCCCAGTTTCTTTTCACGTCATCTTCTAGCTTCGCGTACCAAATGGCTGCCACACCCGACAAAGTTCGGCCAAACAGGGAAAGCTTTTGTGGTCGGGTTAGGCCCATTGGCCGCAGGATGTCTGAAAACAGCCAGAGATGGACCATAGGATCCCCTGACCCATCAAAACGATCAATCTGTGGCATCTTAAATCTGTCTGGCAATGTTACGGCCACGTCGGTGTACCCATCTTCGATGTCGGGGATGGCCTTCACCCCCTGAGACTTCTTAAAAAGCTTCTCCAGTTTGCTCAATTTCAAAGCTGTATAGTCTATCTCGAGCTCGAAGGGAGAGTCCGGATGGTTGGCAGGTGTATGAGTCTTGGACAGTTGAGGCAGAAGCGGGGGCGGAGCCAACCCCGTTGGATGGCCTGTGTCCTCTTGAATATTCTGGATATTGGGTAGGGTGTTCTGGGTGTTCAGGGGGGTATTCTAGGGATTTGGCAGGGCATTCTGACCAGTGGATGCCTGTTCGGGTAATGGAGCTCCGGGTGGAGGAGAAGCTGGGTGTGAGGTTGATGTTCCGGTTTGCTGCTGGAGCCTGGTAATGAGCTCAGCCTGTTGGGCCATGACTGTGGCCTGTTGCTTAGAAAATTCCGTTTGGCTGATGGCATCCTCTTGCATCTGTCTCATGCTCTCTTGCATTTGGCGCATCATCGCCTCCATCCCTGATGTATTCGGCGGATCCATCTGAATAACCGGTAAATGTACCTCTATGGCAGACACAGAAATCTCAACCTGACTGCTTACTGTCAAAGTAGCCCTCTGTTCCGGTAATCCCTGTTCTGACACACTACGCCTCCTCGGCCTTCTTCTGATAACTGGGGGTAGAGAGTGGAACACTGGATGTCCGTCAACCAGATCCTCAGATCGATTGAGTCGGCGACCTCGTGTCCAAAGTGCTTGGGGAGTATCTAGTGGTTCAGAAGCAATCGTGCTAAAAACTGTCCTAGCAAAAAGATAAATAAAGCGAAAAGGAAATAAATAACCAGAAAAACGGACAGCATAACAGCTTAAATTAAATACACAACACACAGTCGGGCATACAACACACGGTTGATAAGTTGGGTATACACTGTCCTCGATCACTGATTACTGTCCCTATATCACTGTTTCCCAAAACCGAATCTGATATCCGCAGACAACTGATTCTCAAATGACTGGCTGATGCCCGCAGGCCTGACACCCAATCTCAAAAACTGATGCCCGCAGGCCTGATGCCCAAACCCATAAACTGATACATGCATTCCCTGTAGAGACGCACTCTAACAAGCACATAACAGATAAGTGAGAGCCAAAACACCCCTATGTTGGGGTAGGGTTTCCCTGTCCTATTTTGTCAGGAACTAGGGTTTCACTATGCACGCAGCGGTTTCAAACAACCTATAAACGGGTAAGCAACCTGTCCTAGTTTGGAATAGTCACTATGGATCCGAATATGCACTAGGTCGAATGGTCAAAAAGGGTGCCCCGGTAAAACCGGGGTTTGTGTTCCCATACTGGCAGAGCCCGTAACCGATCAGCCTTATGGACATGCCTTGACAAGACAAGCCTCCGGCAAACCGCTCAGGAATAGCAGATGGCAAACACGGTGTCCTAGGCGCACCAATGCAAATGCAATGCAAAGAAACACACAAGTGTAGTCAAAACCAGATATCACGAGTTCGAGTCAAGTTCTCTAAATCCCCAGCGGAGTCGCCAAAAACTGTAGACGTCCCCCGAACGCATCCCGGGGAGAGGAGTGCGTGTCCCCCCCCGTTCTGGTTCGATATTGGGTCACTACAGTTCAAAGGACTCAAATGTCACGGTTCTAAATCTCGAACCAAAGAGTCCAAATCTGGCAAATCGTTTTGAAAACAGATTTTTTGAAAGAAGTGCCAAACATGGACTGCTTTGCCAGATACAGAGTCGCCACCTAAATATTTTATAATGGGAAATTTAGGAAACCCTGACTCGGTGCCAAAGGCCACGTGTCCGTCATCACCAAAGTTGCCTCGGCTCGGGAACTTGGGTACGATTGGGGAAGGTCACTTCGTGAGCACCCCCGCTCGCCCGGTCAAAGACCGGCCTCTACTAACCATGATATCTGTTTTTGAAAACATTGTGTGTTCTTATTCCGGTTATTAGCCTAGGTTACTATGTGATGCGCACAGCATACAAGTATAGACCGGGTCGTCTGTATTGGAACAAAACATTTCATGTTCGTTTGTTTGAAAGATGGTTTGCTACCCGCAGGTAGGCTTAAGATGCAGATTTTGCCACCCTCGGGTGGGCTTAGAAAACATGGTATTGCCACTATCTAGTGGGCTTAAAACAAACATTTGATGAATTGTCCCAATCCAAGTAACCTAACCTTCACCCACAGGCATTCAGGCAGTTATATCACATAAGCAAATAGCCTCATGGCAAGCATGCTATCATGCCAACACTCACACGCATGCAAGGATGCTAAAGCATAAAACTTACTGAGTACTCCAAGCCAAAACAGAAGCTACATTAGAAATCCATGCATGATCCTAGATACACAGAATTGCCTAATGCAACACATGCAAAGATATAAACTATAGCAGGCTCGGCTATTCTAAACATGGCATATGGAATGCTACGACTAACACGTATTCAATTTGGAATTGAAATACAAATGCAGTTTGTATGATGCGCCGAGCCCGGTGCGTGCAAAACAGATGAATGATGCAAACATGCTGTCATACTGTATGTCCTAATCTAACCATCATAAGCAGGTAAATAAAAGGGAGAAAGACGTGGGGTTGGAAGACATACATCACACTCACCCACACTTATTATAGTTATGCCCTCGCGCAGAGGGTCCAAATAAATATACAGTCCCAAATAAAAGAATAATACAGTCCGAATAAATATAGAGATTCCTAATTAATTAACAGATTAACTAAGAAAAACTGTAAACTGGCATGCAAGCCAGGGGCTGCCTCGATTCTGATGAATGATATATGCTGGGCTGCCTTGCGCGGAAATCCACTGGGATGCCCCAATTAGCCTCTGTTTGCACCTTTCCTCGAAATGCGTGCCAGACTCCGAAAAGTTGTTGATTCTTCATTTTGCTGCAACAGAGAGCAGGAAAAGGGCATAGCAATGTATTTCACAAATATATGCATGCCTCGATCCTCGTGCCACCAATCACGCATATCGATGCATGATGGCCGAGGAGCCGAATTGCACAACTCAATATAGGATGAATGCGTATGAATGCTACAACAAAACCTAACTCCATCATGGGTAATCCGGAGTGTCGGTGACTTGGGAATTGAGACCCGTTCCGTCACTCGGAGTACGGAACGTACCTAGTTTCTCGTGCCCGGGCTAACTCCTATCCCGAACACGATGCAATATGCATGATATGCATGAAATGCAGCTAATATGCAATCCTAACATACGCAATGCTATGAAAATGAAATGCCTCGAAATACGTGCACACGTGCACGCACACTAAGGAAATGATCCTAAGGCATAAAATGACATACGCAATGCAAATTGGACTTATACCAACATGAGAGAGCCTCAGCCACACTCACATAAGAAGCCGTTGGATGAAAATGAAGTGTCTCGAAATGCGTGTACACGGGCACGCAAACCGAGACAATGACATAAAGGCATGAAATGGCCTGAAATATGATATACAATGAGACTAAAATGAGATGTCTCGAAATGCGTGCCCACGGGCACGCAAACCGAGGAAATGGCATACGGAATGCAACAGGACTAAAATGAGATACGCAATGCAATATGGGCTTACACTAACATGAGAGAGCCTCAGCCACACTCACATAAGAGGCCGCGAGATGAAAATGAGATGCCTCGAAATGCGTACACACTGGCACGCAAACCGAGGCAATGGCATACGCAATGCAATGAGACTAAAATGGCATATATAATGCAATATGGGCTTACACTAACATGGGAGAGCCTCAGCCGCACCCACACAAGAGGCCAATAGATGAAAAATGAGTTGCCTTGAAATGCGTGCACACGGGCACGCAAACCGAGGCAACGGCATTAAGGCATGAAATGGCATGGAATATGATATGCAAACATGCAAATGAATTTCAACAACTAAAGATGATGCAAAACAGCCCCGAAATGAGGCGAAAGTACACCCGATGCATGAAATGGCCCCGAAACATGAATTTAGGCACCCGAAATGGCTTATAGCTATACCAAACATGCACAATATGGACATGGGATGAAAATACAGTAGCAAGGCAGCCCCAAGACAAGCATTTTTCAGTCATAAAACAAGGCCAAACAGCAATCATAGATAGGGCAACAATGGTACGCAAAAATAGGGGCCAAGAGAGGGGTATTGAAGTAGATGGTAAATGCAAAGCCCAAACAGAAAAATGCCCTTCTATAACACTGAATAGGGGCCAAAAATATGCACATTTACAGTAGATGACATCCCCCAAATCAGTATGCAAACATGCCAAGAATGCCATGCAAGAAATGGGCCACAAGAGGGTATAACATGAAGTAGGCCAAACATTCATCAAACCAACAAGGACCCTTAATGAAACATGTTAAGAAGGTCAAAAAATGACCACTTTCAGCTCTGATCATGGTCCAAAAACAGAAGTAAAATGGGCTAGCAAAGCGTGCAAAAACAAGGGTAAAACATGGATTCAAAGCAAGTGACACATGGAGTATGAAAACAATGTTGAGCCCTTCTTCAATGTTGAAGAGGGGCTCAAAATACGCACAATCTTAGTTCATGAAATGTTCCAAAACAGATCACACATAGGCTAGAAATAGCATGCAAATTTACAGTAAATAGGAGAGATTATGAAGCAAGTGCATGATAGAGAGGCCAAAAAGGGTTGAGCCCTTCTTCAATGTTGAAGAGGGGCTCAAAATAGGCCCACTCACAGTTTACATTATGCTCGAAAAAAGATCACTCATAGGCTAGAAATTTCATGCAAGATTATGGCATATAAGATGATATTGAAGCAAGTACCAAATGGAGGGCTCAAACAAGGTTGAGCCCTTAAACAAACATGAAGATAAGCTCAAAAGAGTGACCCTTTCAGTTAGGGTCGGAGCCTAAAACAGTGACCAAATAGGCTTAAGAAATGAAGCAAAAATGTGCTACAAAAGAGGGAAAATGGCTTACCCTTGAAGACCAATACTTTTGTTGCTTCTTGGCTTGAGTTGGTGGCTTCTTAGCTACTGGAAAACCTTCCCTTGCTGCTGGAAATGGAATGGTGGTGGTGGTGCTTGGTAGTGATCAAGAAATGGCACCAAACTTGAGAGATAGAGATGGATATGTATGTGTATGCCCCAAGAAAGTTTTTTCAACCCTAGGGACAGAGCTGGGAGGCTCCTTATATGGACAAAAGGAGGGGTGTAAAGGTGGAGGGAAATGCACCCAAGCTTTCCCTCCCAAGATATCCCCCGGATACAGATATTTTCTGGGGGAAACAGCTATACAGCTGTAAAGTATGCACTGAGGGGAGCATGGCCGGCTAGGTATCTTTGTTGCAGGTGGCCGGCCGGCCACCCCCTACGGCCGATCGGCCAAGGGGAAAAATGGTCCAACAAAATTTCTGGCCGGCCACCAAAGAAAGGTGTCCTCCCATGTGTGTACAACAAGACCCTGTGGTTGGAAATTGGCAACTCTGAAACAGGAGAGACAACAAGCCACTTTTAGGAGAGGTTCAAAAGGGTCAATCAGCATTACTGGCCGGCCATGTACTTTTAGGGTCCTCCCATGTGTGTACAACACAAATATGTGGTTTTGGCTCGAAGAAAATGGCCCTAGGGTGTTCAACATTAGCCCAGAAGTGAGAAAAACGGGCGCCGGGGGGCGCCGGAGGAGCATAACTGGTTGCTGAGACAATTGCTGGCCTCCCACCCTCCAGTGATCTTCCTGGTGATAAAACAGAGGTACCTGCCAAAAATGAACAAAAACCGATGCAAAACGAATGCTCGGGGGCCAAAACACGCTGTTTGGGGTCCCGAAAACCTGCCGTTAAGCACCGAAAGTGGTGTTTGGCCACGAAGTGGGTATCTAAGACCCCAGTGTCCCTTGAAAGGGAGTAAATAAGATGTATGCCAAAAACCAGAGGAATCGGAGATGGTTAGGCAGTCCCGAACCGAGGCACACGGCCTGACGGCTCCGAAAATCGGGAACCGGGCCCCGAAATGGGCAAAATGGCCTACGGCCACGAAATGTAGCCCACGGCCACTGAGAGATGGTCTACTGGACCTCTCCCCCCTCAGGAAGAGAAAACAGAGAAAACCGAGCCTGGTTCGCAAACCGAGACAAGGCACAGAAGAGGGTTCGGAAGTCCGGAGGCAGGGCTCACGGCCGCGACTCTGAGACTTCTGAACGAGCACAATATGCAACATCACCGAGCGCTCAATCGGTGACGTCTGAGTCTTAAGGTCGTTCAAAAATGGGGTGTCTACAGTAGGCGAATCACCAGGTTGCGGTATTAAGCCGGCTGCAGGCTCCGTGCTGAGTAGTTCCATTACTTCCCCCTTTGATGATGCGGTACCGGACAGCGTAGGTTGGGCAAAAATACCCGAATCCGTCATCGCATCACCGGTCGGGGGAATTGTACAAATTGAGGGCCCGTCGGTGGGGCGTGCTAATTCCGCGTCGCAAACACCACCAGGTTGTATCTCGGTTAGACTTGCATTCACCTCCTCATCCGCCGCGGCAATGTCGACCGAGCACACCGGATGAGTTCCAGGTGAGAATTCGGCGACGAAATCAGCCAGAGTTTGGGCCTTTATGGCTGTGCGTGGCTGGAACTTCATATGAAACTGTCCCAATTCGACCGCCCACTTAAGAATTCAGCCAGAAAAATCTGCCCGTTCAAACAAGGCCTTAAGGGGAAACTCGGTCAGTACGATGATGGTATGGGCGTGGAAATAGTGCGCCAACTTTCTTGAAGCCATCATCAAGGCCAACGCAAGCTTTTCCAAAGGCAAGTACCTCAACTCTACCGGTAGCAAGGTTTTACTGACATAAAAGATATGGAGGTGCTTGATTCCGTCAGCCCGGACAAGCACCGCACTGATTGCGTGCTGGGAAACGGCCAGGTATAAGTAAAGCTCTTCTCCAGGCTGCGGCATGACCAACAATGGCGCTGAAGACAGGTATTCCTTGAGCTCGGCCAAAGCCCGGTCGCACTCTTCATCCCATGAGAACTTTGATTTCAATGCTTTGAAGAAAGGACGGCAACGATCTGATGACCGGCTTATGAATCGGTTAAGCGCGGCGGTCATTCTGGCCAAATGCTACACGTCCTTAACTGAACTGGGCTGCTTCAATTCTTGTACGGCTCTGATCTGTGCGGGGTCTGCTTCGATGCCCCGGTTCGTGACTAGGAATCCCAAAAATTTTTCGAAACCCACGCCAAAGGCACACTTAGACGCATTCAAGCATAACCTGTGCTTCTTGAGAATAGTGAACATCTCGGCCAAGTCGGACAAGTGGTCTACTTGATGCCGGCTTTTAACCACCATATCATCAATGTTAGCCTCCATTGTTCGACCCAGCAGAGGAGCAAACATCTTGGTCACCATTCTCTGAAAGGTTGCCCCGGCGTTCTTCAAACCAAAAGGCATGACCCGGTAGCAAAAGAGCCCTCTAGGAGTTGTGAAGGAGGTGATTTCTTGGTCGGGCCCATGCATGGCAATCTGATGGTAGCCGCGGTAAGCATCTAAGAAACTGAGCCTGTTATGACCAGCCGTCAAGTCCACGAGCTGGTCAATTCTGGGCAAAGGGAAGCTATCTTTCGGACAAGCTCGGTTGACGGTCTTATAATCGACACAAACTCTCCACTTCCCATTCTTCTTGGGCACCACTACCGTGTTAGAAATCCACCGAGGGTAGTGCACTTCCTGAATTGCTCGTGCCTCCAGCAAATTTTTTACCTCTTCCGCAACTACCTCGGCATGATGCAGCGCCGATCTCCTCGTTCGCTGAATGATTGGCTTCGCGCCGGGGAAGACATTCAGGTGATGGCAGATGAAAGTTGGATCGAGGCCGGGCATGTCGTAAGGCGACCACGCGAAGACTTCGATGTTGCTCATCAAAAATTCAACCATTTCGGTTCTTTCTTGGGCAGTAAGGCTGGAGCCGAGCAGGAAGAACTTGTCCGGCTGCTCCGTATCAATTCGCACCTCCACCAAGTCTTCCACGACTTTGTCCTCTGCCTTGGTGCCCACATCATCAAGAACTCCCCGGTTTTCCGGCCCTTCTATCATTTGAACGAAGCCCTTGGCAGCTCGACTTCCATTCACTGCCACAAAGCACTGCTTGGACATAACTTGATCTCCCCAAATCTCTTCGATTGCCCCCATAGCCGAGGGGAATCTCATCACCTGATGGTAGGTCGACGCTACGGCCTGCATAGCGTGAAGTCATCCCCTTCCAAGGATCAGGTTGTAAGTAGAAGGCACATGTAACACCCAGAACTCCACTTGCTTGACCACGGATCCCGCTTTGACCGGCAGGATTATCTTCTCCAAAGGCCACTCTGGTTGCGAGTTAAAACCAACCAGTGGCGAAGTTACCGGAGCCAAGTCTGTCTCTCGGAGCTTGAGCTGCTTGAATGCATCATAATACATGATCTCGACCGAGCTTCCCTGATCGATCAAGATTCGTTTGACGTCAAATTCCTTGACGCGGAGTGTCACCACTAAGGCATCGTTGTGCGGCGTCTGAATGCGCTCTAGATCCCGTGAGGAAAAACTGATCACATCTTTCTCTTCGGTCTTCCCCCTCTTGATCGCAGGCTGAACCGACAAGACTTCCCTCATGTGTTCCGCCTTCTTGATCATACCCCGGAGTTCGCAAACGCGCGCCGGTTCCACTATGCCGTGGATGACATTAATAACTCCCTGTGGTGGGGCATCTCGGTCATCCTGTCCTCTGGGATCAACCGGAGCCTGATTCGCCTTTACGCCCCCATCAATGTAGAGACCTAAGTGTCCGGCCGCGACTAGCTCTTCCAAATGTTGCCTCAAAGGCAAACAATCCTCTGTCCGGTGGCCTCGCTCCCGGTGAAACGTGCAACGATACCGCGGATTGTAGCCCTTCTGTCCATCGCCCAACTTAGCAGGAAACCGGACGTACTCCTCGTCGCGGATTTCACTGAGTATGCGATAGATTGGAATCTTGAAGACAGTGGTTACACCTGTCCTTGCCTTCAACCTTCTGTTTGCATCGGCCACATCATCGCGGGGGTAGTCATCCCGGTCATTCCGACGTCCCCTACCCCGGTTCTTGCGGTTTGAGTCACGGTCCGATTCCTCAGCGCGGTCACTTGAGCGGCTGGACTCCTGTCCGACTGCGTTCACCTTGCCAGCTGACCTTTTGTCTGTTGCTACCGGAGTCACCTTCACGGTAGATGCTGACGCATCATCCTCTACTCGGATATGCTCATTGATGCGCTGTATGAGCTGGCCCATGGACGTCGGTTGGTGCATGGTAAGCGAGTCCCGCATTCTATGTCTGACCGGGAGACCACGCTTGTATTGAGTGATGGCAAGGTTGACCGGGCAATCCAAGATCTCGTTGAAGGTCTCCCAATATCTGGAGTTGTATGCCTTCAATGTGTGGCTCGGTTCCATCTTGACACTCAGTAGGTGATTAACTTCCTTTGGCGTTTTGGTGTTGGTCTTGAAGCGCGTCACAAAGGCTTCGGCCACCTGATGCCACCTCTCTATACTCCCCTTCGGCAGCCTTTCGAACCACTTCAAGCCCAGTTCGCCTAAGCTTGATGGAAAGATGAGACACATAAGAGCATCATTCCGCCTATGTCCGGCCATGACTTGTCGGAAGTGGCTTACATGCATGTAAGGATCGGTCTTCCCGTCGTAAAGTGTGAACTTTGGCTGGTGGAAGCCTGCCGGAAGCTATGTTGTCTCTATTTCCAGGGAGAAAGGGGGTGGCGCTCAACCTTGCCAAGTCGGAATCTACAACAAGTGGCACTGCTAGGCGGGGTGGAGGCATTCCGACCTCATCGCTGGCGTGAACCCCGTAGGATAACTGCTGGAACGCCGGTATCCTCTGAGCCTCCCGCCGGTGAGCCCGTTCCTCTAAGACTGCCCGTAAATCTTTTGATCGAGCGGAATAGGTGTACCTCGACGTCGTCGCCGGACGTGAGGGCTGGTAAGTGCTATCTTGCGCGCTGGACTTTTCTGCACGCACATCAGAATCACCAACCTTGTAACTTCTGGTAATGGAGATGGATGGAGTGTGCCGCTGACTCTGACTACCTGAACGGCGGGGTTGGGTGCGCTCACTGTGGTCTCTCACTCCAGCTACACCCTTCCCTTTGACATGCCGCTTCAGTTCCTTCATCTCTGCCGCCATTCGCCGGATGACGGCATCTTGGTCCTTCAACTTGCTCTCCAGACGTCTGGCGTGTGTGTCTCTCCGCCGCCGATGACCGTCTGGACTCCGTGAATGACCATAACTCCTCCCGCGCTTATCCCGCGCATCTCCTGACTGTCCTCCTGGGAATGTCTCCAGGTCCCCCATCGGAGGAATGGTGGGAGGTCCCTCTCTTCGTCTGCCCGACTCCGGAGTGATTCCGTCGATGGCGGACAACGGAATCTCTTCGTTGTTCGCCATAGAAGGCGACCAGATGAGCTTGGGAAGACAAGGTTTTATCTACAAGATTCCCATAGACGGCGCCAATTGTACGGGGAGCAAATATTCCGGCAAGCCCGTACTCCTTTCTTCCAAGCTCCGTTTCTGTCCGATCACCAGAAAGCACAACGGCGGTGAGCTACCCGGCGGTGTGTGGCCGGAAAACCCCTCCGACGATCAAGTCAGCACACACCTTGGGATAGAGAGAGAGAGAGAGAGAAGTGTTTGAGTGTAAGAATGTCTTACAAAAGTGTTCGTCTGTCCTGTATGGAGGGGCGCAGACATGCTTATATACCCTCTGCGCCCCATATCTACTCCCAGTCATCTCCTGACACGTGGCCTTGCCATCCCATCTGTCAGCATAAACCTTGCTGAACATCACCTAACCCAACTGCCCGCTCACTCTACTGGGAGCTCGGCAGCCGAGCTGCTCCATCTTGTCCGTCTACGGCCGTGCTGTGCTTTATGCCCAAGCACTCCACTAGCTAAGCTCAATGAGGACCGGGCTAGGCGGCATCTCGGCAAAGCCGAGCCCGGAACAGCTCGTGCTTGTCTGTGGTCGGCCTTCCTGCCGAGCAAACAGGCACCTCGGCTGACCACACCTTTCCGGGCGCCGGTCTCTTAACTCGACTGGCTTCGCCACCGCCAAAACATGTAGCTCGGTCCAACCAAGCATTGCCTTAACCGAGCAGCTTCCTTCCGGACAGGGCCATACATCCTTGGCCCAACACTTGCTCGGCCCAAATCTTGTCCGACAAAACTCCGTCCGGCCCAAGTCTGTCCGGCCCAGTACCAGATCATTAATCTCCCTCTCAGAGGTGTATTTGTAATTTATCCTAAATTTTTTGGCAAAGAGATTAAAAATAATTTTTTTTAATTTTTTTAATCATTTTATCTCTTTATTTTTTTACATATTTTTTTAAAAAAAAAGTCAAAAATATTTAAAAACATTAACTTTTAACCTACTTATTAAAATAACCATTTGTTTAATAATAGGAAAATGTTATGAATCTCAAATATTTTATTAATATTTTTACCAAATATTTCATGTAAGTCCCCACATTCATATACTCCTTCTGTCCCAAAATAATGGTCCATTTTGGGGAATCTAACTTTTTTTGGTAGTACAATTATTGGATTTTAAAAAGTTGATTTTTCGAAATTACCCTTTTAATAGTACATTTTTTGAGAATATCAATGTCATAATTGTACTTTTTATATTGTTTATTAATTTAAAAGAAGGGCAAAATAGGAAATTTATATTATTTTTGTACTTAATTTTTGAAGAGGGACTAATATTTTGGGACAATGAAAAATGAAATAAGGGACTAATATTTTGAGACGGAAGGAGTAAAATATTTGATAAAAATATTAATAAAATATTTAAAACTTCTAGCATTACTCTTGATATTAATAATGTGTCAGTGATTTATTTAAGTTGTGCTATTATATTAACATTAATTTGGAAAGTGATATCTAGTGTTTGAAATCTCAAAACTTGTACCTTCCGTTTGAATAGTGAGATGATGTAAGAAAAGAAATAATTGTGATTTTTTACTTAAGTAAAGAAAAAAAAGAAAAATTATGTAAATAGTCTCTATAGTTTATACGATGTGTCAATTTGATTTTTGTAGTTTTAATTTGCTCGATTTTGTCTCTTAATTTAACGGATTGTGTCATTTTAGTCCAATAAATAACAGTTGTTAAGTTAATTTAATGGAAAGTCAAATAATGTGTCAATTTAGTCTCTGTATTTTTCACAATGTGTCAATTTAGTCATTGTCAAAATCAAGCAAATTGAAAATATAGAGATCAAATTGACATATTGTTTCACCTTTCGTTAAACTAACTTAACAATTATTATTTATTGGACTAAAATGACACAATCCGTTAAATTAAGGGACAAAATCGAGCAAATTGAAATTACAGAGACCAAATTAACACATCGTGTAAACTACATGGACTATTTGTATAATTTATCCCAAAAAAAAAGAAGAAGAAATGATTATGGCCTTTCACTATGATGTTTGGATGAATTAAAAAAAGGAAATTGTTATTTCTTATCTATCTTGTTTGGATAGAATAAATAAGAGAAGGGGAAAAAAAAGTGTTATATTTCATTTTATCAAAATAACCTTCCATATTAATAAATTCTGTTGTTTTATAAGGATAATTTTAGTATGTTAGAAAATTTTCATTAAACCCAATTCTTTCACCAAATCTCACCCCTTTGGGTTTTTTTCGCTATCTCTCATTATATTTCATAATTTCTCACTTATTTCTCACTTATTAAACACAATTTTTTTTTTTTCTTTTTCTACCAAACCCTTCCATCCAAACGAAGTGGTAATGAGATACAGAAAGTGAAAGACTTCAATTAGATAATTTGAATTGGGGGCACTTTGATAATTTCAATTTTTACCAACCACCACGACTCTTACATTTGTTGTAGCGATCCTGATTTTTCGCAAGTCATTAATTATTATTATTATTTTATTTTTAATTTTATTAATTACGTGGTTACAAGAGAATTTAATGTGGTATTTAATTAATTTAATATGTTATTTAATTATATATAATTAATTCAAATATTTATCTATTTATATTTATTATATAAAAAAAGAGGTGTTATATATATATATTTGATCTTATATTTATATTTATATATGTTATATTTATGTTGCATTTATATAATATTATACAATATATCAAGTAGGTTATAACTATTAGAGGCTTAGGGGAGCAGTAGCACAACAAGAATTAGAAGAAGAAAAAACAGGAGCAAGCAGAGAGAGAGAGAGAGAGGGAGGGAGAGAGAAGGGCTCTGTGTGGAGTCAAAGAGTGCAAACCGTGAGAGAGAGAAAAGAAGAGGAAAGGAGAAAAAAATTAAAAAGATTAGGGTTTTGTTGCGGTGACTCGATTAATTTTTTAAATAATTCTTTGATCTTCAAAAAATAATTGTGAGTGCAAAATCGATTTTCCTTTATTTATGTTTAATTCATTATTTTATTTATTTATTTGATGTTGAATTGATTTCGTATTTGTATGTAGATAATTAATCGATTTTAATTATTTTGATTAGTTGTGTAGATAAGGTTTAGCGTTTTTAGATGATTGATTGATTTTAATTATTTTGATTAGTTGTGTAAGGTTTAGGGTTTTTATATGGATTTAATTTATGGTTGTAATCACACTCATGTATGTATGAAATCAAAATAGACTTGGAACCGATAGATAAATTCCTTATACTCCACCATGACTCCATGAATTGTTATTTTATTTGAGTGATGGTGAGAAATAGTATATAAAAAAAAAAGTGAGGATTATGAGATTTATTTTAATACCTCAGGTTTGGCATTGTTATGTTTGTTCTCATAAGTAGATGAGAGACTGTGTATATATATATATTGTTGTCTCGTTCTCATGAGTAGACGAGTGTTTTGATTTACACGCGTACGTATATGCTAACCATCCGGAGAGTGTGGGTCAAACTCGGGACGATATCCCGGTGCAAGTTTGGCTTCGGAGCGGTGTTAGGTATACGGGAGGCACATGGGATATATGTGTAGGCCGGAAATAGAGGCTGAAGTTGTGGAGTTAAGGTATAAAGAATTTAATTATGAGTTTATTGGTACAGTGCGAATTGTATTGATTTGTACATCTTGAAAAATAGTAAATGACCTTGATAAATTATGAAATTTGGGCAGAGGCATGTATACGTAATTCTAAAAAACTTTTGTATTTTAACTTTATACTAAAAAGATCGATTATAACTTATAATCGGATGATCTTGGTTATAGTAGTTTTTATTCATTTTAGCAATGTAGATTTTAGAGGCTGTTTTAACTCACGAAACGAGCTTATTTCTATTGGTTTCTCGTAAACTGAAGTAAAATATTATTCTGTACACTTTTCGTGTTTTTGAACTTTTTCGAAAAAAATCATCTTAGGGAAGTTTATGTTCGTTTTCAGCCTCAGATTTTTCGGTTGAATTCCGTCTAGATTCTTCTATCAAGTTTCTCTCTCAATCTGTTCAATTTCTACTAAATTCGTTAGCAATGTATTTTAGGAAATTTGATTATGTACAACTTTTATTTTTTGAGTTTTGGTCAATTCGAATTATTTAAGTATGAAACGGTGCATTTTTATACTTCTTCAGCAAGGTACTTATGCTTAAATTATACTAACTGTATTTCTTTGCAAGATGGTGGGTCTTACTAACTTTTTATGCAGGGGTGACCCATCATATTTTTATTTTTATTTTGTTTATTTTATAGTCAATTTATATTTTGTTGTGTACGGGCAAGAAACTAAATGCCACTGTATCCCGGAAAACTACCCATTTGTCTCGGTGCTGATGGAACTACTTGTCTTGTCTCGTAACAAGAATTAAATGTATTTTTGTTTGTGTCTGGTGGACACATGGGTGTTAAATCTTGTATTCATACTAGTATACCTGTATACTGACCCGTTTGCCTCTTGGCAACTCGGGTGCGTTCTGTTTGAGCGCAGCCGAGCTTCTTTTGCAGGATTAGTTGGGGCTACGGTGGTGACGTGGAATAGCTATAGTGGTTGGACATGTTGTTTGGACTTATTTTGTTTTCTTGAGCTTATGGTTGATATTAGTTTATGTATTTATTATTTTTTTTATGACTTTAATATTTTGATAATTTGACATGGTTTGTAACCTTACATTATTTAAGTTATTTTGACTATTTATTGTTATTTTAATGTTGGAGGTATTAGTTACTTATGAAATTATGGTGGATGGTTTGGTTGGCGTTTTGTTAGTTTTTTTTTTTTTTTTTTTCCTTATAATCTTTTGAAGATGGAAATTTACTTAAATCTTATGGAGACAAAAACGTTTAGATTTTGTTTCACCCTAGGATTTGGATAATGGAATATTAATTGGGGTTTAGTCCGAATTTAATATTTAATTATCTAAATTTCGGGGCATGACATTTGTCATTTTGGTAACCATATCATCCTATCTTGCTCAAGATACACTTGTCCAAAACTCACTATTATTTCTTTAAATTTCTTTAATATTGTCATGCTTGTATTATCTTCTCATAAGTTGGCATCTTGTAAATTTGGGACGTATCTGAGGGGTTGTTTAGTTTGAGTTGGGCTAAATAATCACAAAAGGATCCAAAAAAAAAATCAAAAAATCAAAAAATCACAAAAAGCCAAAAATCACAAAAGGACAAAAAAAAATCCACTATTCCAAAGGTAAAAAATCAAAAAAGCCAATTAAGAATACCAAACGAACAAAAAAGTTTCGAACTAAAAAAGTTAAAAAAAATCAAAAAATCAACTAAAAAAGTCATTGCCAAACAAAGGCTGAAAAGTAATGAGGGAGTGTTACCATAATTTTCTTGGGATCGTCTTACCAAATTTACTCACAGAAAAAAGAGAAAGCCTATATAAAGTGAGTTTACTATGATATTTAACTCAATATATTTTTTCTAATCTATTATAATAACGAGTAATGCTAGAAGTCTCAAATAATCTATCAAATATTTTATCAAATCTCTCACATGGGTGTAGGACTCACACACATGTGGATTTGTGTGGGTCCCACACCCATGTGAGAAGTTTGGTAAAATATTTGGTAGATTATTTAAGGTCTTTAGCATTTTCCTATAATAATAATATTGCATATTGGTGTGTAACCCTAAGGGTCAATACAACATTTTCAATTTAGGCGATTTTAATAATGGATAATTTATTAGCCAGTCTCCCTTTTTAAACTTATTATCTATTAGGTCCTGACTTAAATTTTTATATACTATTAAGTCTTTAGTTGCTTATAATACCCTCGTTGAACTTATTACTCATTAATTTTCTCAATTTTTATTAACTTCTCTCTCTTGATTATTTTTCCAAAACCCTTCATCTCTCTCTCTCTTTCTCTCTCTCTCTCTCTCTCTCTCACACACACACACACACACACACACACACACACACATTTTAGAAAATACCACCACTGTTGCCATGGCCATCCACCCATCACCACCATCACCACCACCACCACCACCGTCATCTGTCACTCACCATTACCACTTTCGCCAGCCACTACCACCACCATCGTTTACCAAGCATCTCCACTGTCGCCAATCTATACTTCACCAGTTTCGATTCATTGCCACTGTTTACCAACCATCTTTGTTATCGCCGATTTACACAATGCCATTGCCGATCCATACTCCGTCCTAAATCTACATCAATTAAGTTGTTTCTACTGTGAAATCAACTTCAAACGACTACAAACAACGTTGATTCTCCAAATCTCACCTCTTTCTCTTCCTCACTCCCTTCCTCCCTCCCACTCTCTTCATTTCTCTCAAACCAAATCTGTTGCAAACAAGGGTTTAGTATATCAGTAATAAATTTATCACTGCTATATGTCTTTGAATCTTGTGTTCATTTGTTACAATGATGATGAGATTTTATTTTTATATTTTTTTAACAAACAGTCAGTGAGAAATTTATCAATGAACGTATCTATCAGTGATAAATTTATCACTGAATATGTCTTTGAATCTTTATGTTGATTTGTGACGATGATGACGAGATTTGGTTTTTATAATTTTTTAACAAACAGTCAGTGAAATTTATGTGAATGTGTCTATCAATGAGAAATTTATCACTAAATATGTCTTTGAATCTTTGTGTTGATTTGTGACGATGACACCGAGATTTTCTTTTTATAATTTTTTAACAAATCGTCAGAGAGAAATTTATCAATGAATGTGTCTATCAATGATAAGTTTAACATTGAATATGTCTTTGAATCTTGTGTTGATTTGTGACAATGATGATGAGATTTTCTTTTTGTAATTGTTTAACAAACAGTCAGTGATAAATTTATCACTGAATATGTCTTTGAATCTTGTGTTCATTTGTGACGATTATGATGAGATTTTGTAATTTTTAACAAATAGACAGTGGTTAAATTTATCACTGAATATGTCAATCATAAATTTTTTTATTAGATTTGTCTTTGATTCTTTGTGTTAATCTACGAATGTGAAGAATTATTTTTTGTAAAGGATTCCTCATCTCTCTTCTTCATTTTCTTCATCCTTATTCTTCTCTTGTTGCCACCTTGTTTGAGGAGGTACTGACAGTATTGACATGGTGGAGATGGAAAATGGCCACACAAAAAATATTGTCAAAAGTTGGAGATAGTTGTTGGAGGTCAGTAATAGCTGCCGGCAGTCGAAGATGAAGGCCAAAGGAGTCATCGGAGGTCGATAATGGTCGCGGGCAATTAGAAGTAGTCTTCAGTGCCCAATTAAGAGAAAGAGATTTGGACAGTTGTGACAGAGAGAGAGTAGAACGGTTGAATGATTTCTTTATTTGGACTGAATATCAAAGGTAAAATGGAAAGATATACTAAATCTTTTTGAATCAGGACCACATATGAATTAAATCTGGTCCAAACGGCCGGCCCATAACTCCCTCTTTAATAAACTATGTCAAATTTGAATTTGCATGTAGTCAACAAAGTTTTGGCATACCTCTTGAATGACATAGTTAAGACTAGTGCTATTAGCATATCAACTAACTCCGATGTAATTTTTTTAGTACTTGTGTCGTAACTCCATACGTATCATGTAAGTATATGTGCTATAACGACTCGGATTTTAAATTCGCATTGGATTGATGTATAGTGGTGCCTGTCACCTTAAAACTTGTATGGTTGTTGAACTCTTGATATTGATGGGTTGGCAAGTGAACTTCAAATATTATAATTGAGGACCCTTGGATGATGTTTGGAACCTTGATTGAAGCATTAACAAGATATATAGATAAGATTAGATAAAAAATCCCAAATTTGAGTTTGAATTTTTGACCAGCTGTCACTCTTTTGCCCTTTTCTCCTTCCATACTTTGAATTTCAATGTGAGACCAGAACCATTGGAAAGCTTGTTTCCGGGGCTTCAATTTGGACACAAGAACGACCTAGAACGGAGTCCGGATGGGAGAGTTATGCCTGTTTGAATTTTGTGTGTCTGTGCTGGAAGCATGCTCGCTCGAGCTCGCTCGAGCGAGCTGCGCGAACACAGCAGCTTAAAAACGGGATTTTGAGATCACTTCTTACATTTTCTTTTCCCCTCTTCTTTCCTCTTGCCCTAGGTTCGAAAACCCTAGGGTTTTGATCCCAAATACTTCCATTTCCCGTAGGTTTGATCAAGATCTTTCACCAAAAAGTGAAGAAGGCATGAAGATCTACGTTTTCAACCGATTGAAGCTCGGATTTGTGGAGGATTCTTCCCATAGCTCGGTCCTTTGCTTGTTTCTTGAGGTAGGGGTCCTAGTTCTCCTTCAATGCTTACATTAATAGATAGATTTGTGGTATTTTGGAGTATATAAATGTACAATTTACATTTTGAGCATATAGGGTTCTATGATGGAAATTTGGGGATTTCGGATTTGAAGAATTTGGGGTTTTATTGTTGGGTTTAGATTATGGATTATGAACCTAGGATATATAATCAAGGGGAAAATTGGAAGAAAAAGTAATGTGTTAAGAAGTTTGAATTTTTCTTGACATTTCTAGGTTTTTCTTGAAACCCTAGGTTGATTTTTGATGATAATCAATGATTTGGCCCAAATTGAAAGTTGAATCATGAAATTGGTTGGTTGAATTATATATGTACAAGTTTAATTGGAATTTGGTTATGTTTGAAAATTATGTTTAAAATTTGCGAATGAATTTTGTTATGAGCAATGTAAATCATGTTATAATGAGAAGGAAATTGGGGAAAATGATTGGTTAATGATATAGATGACATAAACTCGGTTATGAAATGTTGAAATGGATTTTAAGAAGTCCTTTTGAATTATGTTGAATTATATTTAATGATGTTGAGTTGAATCATGTTGCTTATGTTGAATTGTAGTGATTATGTGGGATGGTATTGACTATGTTGACTTTGATTTTTGTGACCTAAAATGTGGAGTTTTCCAAAATGGGTTAATCCCAAATTATTTTGCTAAATACTTGTGGGCTTGCTTAGTTATTAAATCAAGAGAATGTTTTATTTTTGGAAAAATGTGGAAGATGTCCATACAATTCCTTCCTATCTTCAAATCGAAGTGATTGATTATAAATTCTATATTGTGTTTGCAAGAATGGTAATCTTCTATTTCTATATATAAATATACCGAGATGGAGGAAATTGTGATATAATGGATGGATAATGGTAGGCTTGTGAAGAATAATGAAGGAAGGAAAAAGAACTAATGACTAAGTTATATATGTGTACAGGACACACTTCAGGAGGGCCAAGCACTCCGTTGTAGCACTGTGAGTAGTAGTACTTCGATGTATCTTTAACCGTTAATGATTATTGTTATTGACGTTATGATCTTCGTCGTAAGAATTATGTTGACATGTATGTTATGTATGCTACGTAAGAAATATTGTGAAATTATGGAAACATCAAAGGTGTATGCTATATGAGGAACATTGTGAAATTATGGAAACATCAAAAAGGATTTGTGAAATATGCATCTCGAATTTGTGAAGTATGGATCACCAACTTGTGAAATATGAAACGATGTGGCCGAGGGCCATTTGTGAAGTATGAATTTCCGAATTGTGAATTGTGAAACTATGAAGCCAAGAGCCGAATCGTGAACCTATGAAACCCAAATGCTAATTTATGTATATGTGAATTTATGAGGCCGGGGGCCGACTTGTGAATTTATGTGGCCATGGGCCATTTGTGAACTATGCACCTATGTGGCCAGGGGCCATTTGTGAACTATGAACCTATGTGGCCAGGGGCCATTTGTGAACTATGAACCTATGTGGCCAAGGGCCAAACTTGTGAACTTGTGAATCCAAAGGGCCGAAGGCCGATGTGATAAGTTGTGGATCTATGAAACCTAAAGGCTATCGTGAATGTGTGAACCCCTCAGGCCAAGGGCCGAATTATGGAATTGTGAAACCGATAAAGTCATCTGTAATCTAATGAAAATGTGCTTACTTTGTCCTGTTAACTTTATGTTAATTATGTCAACTCATGGGAATGATGTAACGGTTACCATTAGGACTCTGTTAATTACAAGGCAAGGCAACTATGTTAACATATAAGAATGATTAAACAACGGTGTATACTATTGATTAATAGAGCACGTGAATTAAGTCCTTTACCCAAAAGAATTTATGTTCATTCTTGAAGAATGGATTCTGAGTAAATATAAGAGTAGCTATGTGTATCCATATGAATTTGAAGTTATTTTGCTATGTTGCTTATGAATTGGAAGTTATTCAGAATCTACGATATAAGTGCAAAGTTTAGCATTATTATGTGACCCTTATGAGAATGTGAATTAGTCTCTCATTGTTAAGCGTACGATAATGACATGATATAACAAGAAATGCTCTGGTTATAATATGTTCCGTTTGAATTAATAAATGATGATCAAGTATGTTCAGGCATGTTTCCAGTATGTTACAAGTTCAAGTATGCTCAGGTATGTTTCAAGTATATATTACAAGTTTGAATATGCTACAAGGTCAAACAAGTTTCAAGGGCCTCGTGCCATATGTTTCAAGGGCCTCGTGCCACCACATTTCAAGGGCTTATAGCCATCAAGTTTATGTTGCAAGATTGGGCCTAAGGCCGTTATGTACTTAGCACAGAATCAGACTATTGCATTGACATGTATTATGTTTCAAGTTAAGCATCATTTTGTTTATGTATTACTATTCACTGAGCCCGGCTCACTCTCTACTATGTCTGTTTCTGTAGGTCACCAATCAGGTGGTCAGTCCTAGCCAAGACGCCCGCTTTCTTTTGTCAACCTTTGTATGTCCAGGCACTGTATAAGCCATTTATTTTGTCAAGTTGTTAAGATGTTGACTTGCTTATGGGTGTCCATCTAAGGTTGTTGTATATACTATCATGTTTGTTTTTCTTTGTATATGCCCAATCATGGGGCTGGCATTGTGAATGTGTATGTATATGCTCCGGGTTATAGTTGGAACTTTATCTATCCACTATAATGCATGTGATGAATGAGATCCTGGCATGTAGAAGTAGCTCAATGGAGTTTATTTGTTTCGTGATTTCCGTTTTTTTTGCGCTTCCGATAAGGCCCCGTATGTTATGTTACCAGGTTACATGTCCGTTTCTGAATAGGTCATGTCCAAACTTTTAGGGGCGGGTTTGGGGCATGACAAGTGGTATCAGAGCACGAGTTGCTATCTCACACACGAATCCATTGAGCTTTAGGATGTCTAGAAAAGACTTAGGCATCATGCATTAAATCCTTAGTGCATATGAAAGAAAGTGATGGCAACGTTAAATGCAATCTGTTAACGCTAACGATTATCACCCATGTCCATTGTATATTCTTTGTGGATATTGTGATTGATTGTGATGTAGAACATGGTAAGACATGCAGATGGGGTTAAATCAACAGAATTGCGCAGCGGAAGCATGGTAAGGGTTCGAGCTGATCGGTAAGACAATCCCTATGTCAATGATTAAATAAGATGTATGTTATCGATTGTTATTTGCGGATTGGAAGTTGCTTATCATCTGTTTAGATGAAGTGAATAAACCCTAGGTATGGAATAATCCTAAGACTAAAGAAAATGATATAGTCTTCCTTGTCACAACAATGTTTAGATCTGTGATTTTGTGCAATTACTGCATATGAGTATTTTGATAAGATGTGTTTGTGGGTACGAATGGCTGTATGGAGAAGTTATGTATATAATGACCCCTCTTAGAATTGTGTGTAATTTGTTATGGAAGTCTATATGACATTTGAAATCTGGCATTTGACTCTGTTATCTGTAATCTGTTTTGTTATGTGTAAATTGTAATCTGTAATTCAAATTCCATATAAAGAATGGTTGAACGACATGAAGGACCTTACCCACATTATGTGTTTGCTTGTGTGAGACTTGTAAAAAGGGAGGCAGCTAATGACTACTTTGAGAACAACCCAATTAATTGATAAACTAATAAGTTACCGCAAGAATTAAAATCCTGCTTATGTATATTATGACGAAAGATTAAGAAATCATTTCTATGAAAATTTCTGTGTAAATGTACAAATGTTAGATATTGCAATTTGTTAAATTAATCCCTACTCCGTATTTGTAATGTAAACTGTTCTGCACGACACTGTGAACTTAAAAAAAAAAAAAAAAGAAAAAAAAAAAAGACGAATAGACATATCTCCTTCGGTATGCTTATATAATATGATATTGCGACGTAATATTGAACTAATTTGGCTAAGAATTCTAACTCTGATATTAGGTGATCAAATTATTTTGTCACTGAATTGTTGACTTCTAGACGTATCTGCATGGGTGTGGTTACTGTATACTTAAGGAAATCTATGACCCTGTGAATGGACCCAGTAGGACCTACGTATGTGAAATAACTGGATACTCTGTTTATGTTAATTGATTGAGCCAGACGACTGGTCTATAATTTCTGTATGACTGGTTGCTGACCCATTGTAATTGTGAGCTATGCATACTACTTGGACCCGGGCTTCTAATAGTATGATTAAATGTCTATTATGAGATGTCTGTATGACTTTATAAAAGTGTATGATACTAGTTTTGATATGGTCGTAACTATTTGACTTGGAATATGGTCCTCGTGTTACTGAACTTAGAAGTAATGCTATGAGGAATTCACGATGTGTACTATGATCTCTTTTTCTGTTGTATTGACCATATCATTCTGAATTAATATACTGGTATGACTCTGAAGTGATTTTTGGGAACAAGGGATATTACAAGCAAATTATAAAGCTAAGGGCTGTGTACATAAACGATTTATTTGTGACTATTGGAATGAAATATGCCTCGTTAATTAGGCAAAACCTTGTTGGTAGACTCTGATATATGATTTCATTATGCATAACCGAATTTGGATCTAACCACGTGACTAATTTAATTATTTTGGAACTGTTTATGAATGGACAACCCATCTCCGAGTAAATGGCACTCTAAAATTTACTCAAAGAACTACTTAACCGGGCAAGTTTGAACATGTACTTTCTAATAAGAATTTGGTTATGAACATAGTAAAGAACATATTGTGAAGGAAATTAACGTATGTATGCTGTAGGAATTTATGAATTGTGTGCTTAGAGGAATGGTATGTATTATGTTTTTGTATTTAAGAATTATATGTTTCTATAGCTGAGAATTGATGCGACAGGGAAATATTGTGATTACAAACCCTGCCTACTGGGGAGTTTATGTCTGGAATGTCCTGCCAAGGACTCTTGTAATTATATCTTATTCGATACAAGATCCTATGAAATAAAATATGAGATGTTTTCTTTTATTCTACATGCTTGGAATGGGCCTGTTTGAGTTGTCTTCTATTTGGTTTTCTTCAATTTCGAGGATGAAATTTTCCCAAGGTGGGTAAGTTATAACACTTTGTATGTTGGGTTGAGGAATGAAGTGAGGTGTAAGTGGAAGTAATTAAGGTTGAGTGGATATATATGATGCTCTCATGCTTTGTTGTGAACTAGGGGTTGTTAAGAATTGGTGAGCTTAAGGTTGTTGCTATTTTTGTTAGAACGGATGCAAATTTCGGGGACGAAATTTTTTAAGGTGGGAAGGGTATAACGACTCGGATTTTAAATTCGCATTGGATTGATGTATAGTGGTGCCTGTCACCTTAAAACTTGTATGGTTGTTGAACTCTTGATATTGATGGGTTGGCAAGTGAACTTCAAATATTATAATTGAGGACCCTTGGATGATGTTTGGAACCTTGATTGAAGCATTAACAAGATATATAGATAAGATTAGATAAAAAATCCCAAATTTGAGTTTGAATTTTTGACCAGCTGTCACTCTTTTTCCCTTTTCTCCTTCCATACTTTGAATTTCAATGTGAGACCAGAACCATTGGAAAGCTTGTTTCCGGGGCTTCAATTTGGACACAAGAACGACCTAGAACGGAGTCCGGATGGGAGAGTTATGCCTGTTTGAATTTTGTGTGTCTGTGCTGGAAGCATGCTCGCTCGAGCTCGCTCGAGCGAGCTGCGCGAACACAGCAGCTTAAAAACGGGATTTTGAGATCACTTCTTACATTTTCTTTTCCCCTCTTCTTTCCTCTTGCCCTAGGTTCGAAAACCCTAGGGTTTTGATCCCAAATACTTCCATTTCCCGTAGGTTTGATCAAGATCTTTCACCAAAAAGTGAAGAAGGCATGAAGATCTACGTTTTCAACCGATTGAAGCTCGGATTTGTGGAGGATTCTTCCCATAGCTCGGTCCTTTGCTTGTTTCTTGAGGTAGGGGTCCTAGTTCTCCTTCAATGCTTACATTAATAGATAGATTTGTGATATTTTGGAGTATATAAATGTACAATTTACATTTTGAGCATATAGGGTTCTATGATGGAAATTTGGGGATTTCGGATTTGAAGAATTTGGGGTTTTATTGTTGGGTTTAGATTATGGATTATGAACCTAGGATATATAATCAAGGGGAAAATTGGAAGAAAAAGTAATGTGTTAAGAAGTTTGAATTTTTCTTGACATTTCTAGGTTTTTCTTGAAACCCTAGGTTGATTTTTGATGATAATCAATGATTTGGCCCAAATTGAAAGTTGAATCATGAAATTGGTTGGTTGAATTATATATGTACAAGTTTAATTGGAATTTGGTTATGTTTGAAAATTATGTTTAAAATTTGCGAATGAATTTTGTTATGAGCAATGTAAATCATGTTATAATGAGAAGGAAATTGGGGAAAATGATTGGTTAATGATATAGATGACATAAACTCGGTTATGAAATGTTGAAATGGATTTTAAGAAGTCCTTTTGAATTATGTTGAATTATATTTAATGATGTTGAGTTGAATCATGTTGCTTATGTTGAATTGTAGTGATTATGTGGGATGGTATTGACTATGTTGACTTTGATTTTTGTGACCTAAAATGTGGAGTTTTCCAAAATGGGTTAATCCCAAATTATTTTGCTAAATACTTGTGGGCTTGCTTAGTTATTAAATCAAGAGAATGTTTTATTTTTGGAAAAATGTGGAAGATGTCCATACAATTCCTTCCTATCTTCAAATCGAAGTGATTGATTATAAATTCTATATTGTGTTTGCAAGAATGGTAATCTTCTATTTCTATATATAAATATACCGAGATGGAGGAAATTGTGATATAATGGATGGATAATGGTAGGCTTGTGAAGAATAATGAAGGAAGGAAAAAGAACTAATGACTAAGTTATATATGTGTACAGGACACACTTCAGGAGGGCCAAGCACTCCGTTGTAGCACTGTGAGTAGTAGTACTTCGATGTATCTTTAACCGTTAATGATTATTGTTATTGACGTTATGATCTTCGTCGTAAGAATTATGTTGACATGTATGTTATGTATGCTACGTAAGAAATATTGTGAAATTATGGAAACATCAAAGGTGTATGCTATATGAGGAACATTGTGAAATTATGGAAACATCAAAAAGGATTTGTGAAATATGCATCTCGAATTTGTGAAGTATGGATCACCAACTTGTGAAATATGAAACGATGTGGCCGAGGGCCATTTGTGAAGTATGAATTTCCGAATTGTGAATTGTGAAACTATGAAGCCAAGAGCCGAATCGTGAACCTATGAAACCCAAATGCTAATTTATGTATATGTGAATTTATGAGGCCGGGGGCCGACTTGTGAATTTATGTGGCCATGGGCCATTTGTGAACTATGCACCTATGTGGCCAGGGGCCATTTGTGAACTATGAACCTATGTGGCCAGGGGCCATTTGTGAATTATGAAGTTATGAGGCCAAGGGCCAAACTTGTGAACTTGTGAATCCAAAGGGCCGAAGGCCGATGTGATAAGTTGTGGATCTATGAAACCTAAAGGCTATCGTGAATGTGTGAACCCCTCAGGCCAAGGGCCGAATTATGGAATTGTGAAACCGATAAAGTCATCTGTAATCTAATGAAAATGTGCTTACTTTGTCCTGTTAACTTTATGTTAATTATGTCAACTCATGGGAATGATGTAACGGTTACCATTAGGACTCTGTTAATTACAAGGCAAGGCAACTATGTTAACATATAAGAATGATTAAACAACGGTGTATACTATTGATTAATAGAGCACGTGAATTAAGTCCTTTACCCAAAAGAATTTATGTTCATTCTTGAAGAATGGATTCTGAGTAAATATAAGAGTAGCTATGTGTATCCATATGAATTTGAAGTTATTTTGCTATGTTGCTTATGAATTGGAAGTTATTCAGAATCTACGATATAAGTGCAAAGTTTAGCATTATTATGTGACCCTTATGAGAATGTGAATTAGTCTCTCATTGTTAAGCGTACGATAATGACATGATATAACAAGAAATGCTCTGGTTATAATATGTTCCGTTTGAATTAATAAATGATGATCAAGTATGTTCAGGCATGTTTCCAGTATGTTACAAGTTCAAGTATGCTCAGGTATGTTTCAAGTATATATTACAAGTTTGAATATGCTACAAGGTCAAACAAGTTTCAAGGGCCTCGTGCCATATGTTTCAAGGGCCTCGTGCCACCACATTTCAGGGGCTTATAGCCATCAAGTTTATGTTGCAAGATTGGGCCTAAGGCCGTTATGTACTTAGCACAGAATCAGACTATTGCATTGACATGTATTATGTTTCAAGTTAAGCATCATTTTGTTTATGTATTACTATTCACTGAGCCCGGCTCACTCTCTACTATGTCTGTTTCTGTAGGTCACCAATCAGGTGGTCAGTCCTAGCCAAGACGCCCGCTTTCTTTTGTCAACCTTTGTATGTCCAGGCACTGTATAAGCCATTTATTTTGTCAAGTTGTTAAGATGTTGACTTGCTTATGGGTGTCCATCTAAGGTTGTTGTATATACTATCATGTTTGTTTTTCTTTGTATATGCCCAATCATGGGGCTGGCATTGTGAATGTGTATGTATATGCTCCGGGTTATAGTTGGAACTTTATCTATCCACTATAATGCATGTGATGAATGAGATCCTGGCATGTAGAAGTAGCTCAATGGAGTTTATTTGTTTCGTGATTTCCGTTTTTTTTGCGCTTCCGATAAGGCCCCGTATGTTATGTTACCAGGTTACATGTCCGTTTCTGAATAGGTCATGTCCAAACTTTTAGGGGCGGGTTTGGGGCATGACAAGTGCCTTTCGTTTTATTCCTTCTTTTTTTTAAAATTATATTTAATTACCACTAAGAACATGAGAATAGCATGTGGTTTGTTTGGCAGGACCTAAATTTCCACGGTTCGGTTAGGTATCCAAAAATAAAGGCTAAATTACTTTGACCTCTCTCATATTATACATATATAGCAACTCTCGTAATTTTAACATAGTTATATTATGTACATTTTAAAATTTAAAAAAAAAATAGTTATATTATATTCTTTTAAGGTTTTAATTCACACAACACTTGACTTTTTTTTCATGAATAATTCATTAATTATAAGGTTGAAAAAATGATATTGTCTTATCTTTTTACATTAAAATATACATATATTTCTTTATTTATCTTTGTGTCTTTATACTATTTATATTAGTTTTAATCTCTTTATTCTTATTAAAAAGGATATCAACATAATCATACAAAAAAGTGTATGACTATTTATATTTTTTCCAAACAGTAGGAAATTAATGTAATTTACCCCAAAAATGAAAGATATCTTTACTATTATGATATGCAAACACCCCATTTGGTCTCTTGAAGTCTTGGGATAGTGAGTTTCAATTTACACAAAAAAAAAAAAAAAAAACTCCTTACACCCCAAAATATATCCTCATTCCAATATTTTCATCTTTCTGTTTACACTCCATATCTTTTAAACCTTAACTCCATAACCACATAGGCCTCTTAACAAACTGGCGACTTCCATCCTTAGCCTTTCTCCATTTCGCGGCCAGCAGCCAACCCTCCATTCTCAACCCAGCTACTAACCCCGTAGCCCTTCCCTACCTTAATTAAACCACTATGAGAGAAAAAGATGGATAGACCTATGGTTTTCAAATTTGGGAGATAAGAAGGAAAAGATGGATCTATGGTTTTTGGATAAGGGACGAAATGGGGTGGCAGCGAAAGAGGAGTAAGAGTATGGATGCAACATAAGTGGGTTTAACCAGAGCAACACAAGCTCAGCACAATTTTTGTTAGGGCTTAGACAAAATATTTTTGAATTGGATTCGAGTTTGAACAAAATTTCAAAAGTTTGAATTAAATTTGAGCTTAGGGAAAGACACCAAACAATCCGAGTAACCCGAAACCCGAATTATATATATAAATATTAAATAGATATACATTAGGGCAAATTTCACTTTATCTCTCTATAATTTAGACTGAGTGCGGATCACCTTTGTGACGCCCCAAATCTACACTAAGGGTTATAGTCAAGGAAAAGTCACTAATGAGTCCTATGGCCAATAACCAAGTAAGATCCCAGATCGCCGAAGGAGTCAAATTTAGCCTCCTTTCTAAGTCTAGCTTTCTTAGGTAGCGCACTACCCTTTTGACAGATCTTAAGATGCATTGACATAAGGTCTCATAAGCAACGTAGGGAATTATATTGGTGTTGGAATATAAATACATAATAGTAGAATAATTACAAATATCCTTAATTATAAAAGCTCGTCCCATCAACATTACATCCAAAAGAAACTTTAAAATTTCATATGGACTTTACAAAACAACAAAATAAAATCCTAACCTTCTAGGATAGCCAAATGTCCTCGAAGGTTTCCGGTTCGTCGTCTTCTACTACGCGCTCTTCTTCGACACCTGGCATGATACGCTGTGAACTTTGAATGCCCAGTAAACGCACACGCACCCCATTCATTTTTCCTAGTTCAATACACAATAGCATTTACAAAAAAATAGAGAAAAGGGTCATGGAATTTAAGTTCATGGCACATATTATATGGTTAATTGTTAGTAGTCTAGAAATCTCTCAAAGAGATTCGTCCTCCCAACTCCAAGAATTGGACGTGGATTATTCGGTAAGCCTCCTCTTTTGCTACTTTTTTGCAGATCTTACCTTGGATGCCTACCAACGGTTATATACCGCGTAGCGCCCACCGCAGGGCCTCAAAAGAGACGGTAATGATAAGTCTTGCTCAAATCCCTCCTTATACCGAACTACCTAGGGTCCAAATATAACCGCTCCATTCAAGGGTTTCAAAACAACCACTTGTGCAAGATTTAACTTACCGAAGGGAACGCCTCCTACTAACCAATAACTTCTTCAAATAATAATAATAATCGGGTGATCGAAACCCCATTAGCCAACCCATTAAGTTTTCCATTAGATTAATCATTGTAATTAGTTAGTACAAGCGAGAAGGAAAATAAATTTGCATAAGTGTAGGCATTATCAAAGAACAAGAAAATACACAACGATGACATGTATAATATCATACCAAGACATGATTAAATATAAGTAAGCACATTCATAAAGCCAAGAGCACAAAACATGAATGTAAACAAAATTTCCAGATTCAGAGTCACTTAAAGATCAAGATTTAAAGAACTATTTCAGATTTTCCCAAATCCGACCTTCCTATGGTTCGTAGAGAATTTTGCCTAGTTTTCAAAACGCTTTTCAGAAATGGAATAGCTTTTCTAGATTTTTAGTTATTTAAGAAATACTCTAGCTCTGTCCGGGTTTGTTGACCGTTACAAAAATTAGATTTTCTCACAAACTGCTCACTCTTTTTCAATGAAACTAATGTTCCTTCCCTAAGGAAGATTTTGACATAAAATTGAGGTCTAGAAGAATTTTCGACATTTTTCTAGAATTTCTTAAAACTTACTGATTTAATCGGTTCTTTGCAACAAGTATTAGAAAAATGAAGTGAGCCATAAAAACACACCCATGACCCTAAAAAAAATTCTCACACACTCTCTATATGTCAAGTAATACCCCTTTGAAACAGATCTTGAGTTCATGAAGGTTTGCTATGGAAACAAAATCACAAACTTGAGAAAAAAAACATGCTGAAAATTTTAAAGGAGGAGATGAACACCATGTTTTCAAACCATGCATCATCCAACAAGTGTAGTAACTCCAAGTAACATATGAAATATGTTTCTAGCATCCATTATGAAAGGGAAAAATGTGATGGTATTCATGGGGAGAAGAGGTGAATGAGGTTTACCTTAGCTTACTAGATTTTTTTCCTACTTGTTTCTCTCCTTTTCTGCTCTCTTCAGCCGTGTGTTGTGTGTGTGTGGAGTGACAAAAATGAGCTAGCAAGGCGTGTATTTATAGGCCAAGGAGGAGAGAGAAAATGGTTGAATGGTTTGGTTGAATCTCAATGAAATTGATCTAGTTTGGTCGGTTTGTAATTGGATCCAATCAGGATTAGTGTTAATTAATCATGATTAAGAAAAAGTAATCTTATTTATTAGTTAATGGAAAAAGGTTGAGACCTCTTTTTCCTTGACCCCCACCACCCCCAATGTATTAGGATTGGTCAACTTTTTGCTTTTTCTTTTTTGTTTTGTTTTGTTTTTTTTTCCTATCACTCACTGACATGTGTCTGTGGAGGTTGTGGGAGTCAAGGAAAAATGGGGTCTCTATCATTTCTGTTAGTCAATTGGAGATAAGAGTACATTGCATTTATTGCTCCCCATTTCTTCATGTTTTCAAAGATTTTTTTGAATATTTTATTCAAGATTTGCTATATAAAAAATTAATTTCTTGGTCCGTCTCTCCTATTCACAACCAGCCACCATTTACAACATGTGAGAATTTGATTTTTTTGAATAAAATATAATTGATATTATGTATAAATTAATAAAATATTAGTTGTAGTCTTATTGAATAAAATATTAAGATTTTGGGGGCCAAAATGCAATAATAAGGAAAGAAGAGGGTACAAATCTGAAATGTTGAAATAAAACACATATTTAAGTCATATATTTAATAAAATAATGATAGGAAAAGTAATTCGGGTCACGTGATGCCGATTCGCAACAAAGGCGAGATACCGAGCTAAAACGGCGATTACCGAAAACTGGGGTTAAAATTGAAATTAATTAAGAGACTGAGGGATTTCAATGAAATAATTTAAAAGTAAGGGATTTTTAAGAAAATAAAATTTTCAGGGACCTCACAACCTATCCCCCTTAAAACAATTTCGTCCTTGAAATTTAACTATACATTATTTTCAAATTGTTGGGGGTAGTTTGTCTTCATCCAATCCTTGCGTTCCCAAGTAGACTCTTCGATTCCTTGATGACGCCAAAGCACCTTTACTAAATGAACCGTCTTGCCCCTAAGATTCTTCTCCCGGCTATCTTGTATTGTTACATGCCCTTCTTCAAAGGTAACATCTTTGTCGAGACTGATTTCTTCTTAATTGATGACATGTGATGGATCGGCAATGTATTTCCGCAACATTGATACATGAAAGACGTTGTGTATCCCTGCTAACTGCGGGGGTAGAGCTAGTTGATATGCCACTTCCCCCACCCTTTCCAATATCTCAAAAGGTCCAATATATTGTGGTGATAGCTTTCTCGTTATTCCAAAACGTATGATCCCACGCCTAGGTTGCACATTTAGGAATATGTGGTCGCCTACTTCAAACATCAATGGCCTTCTTCTTCTATCTACGTAATTCCTTTGACGGTCTTGAGCGGTCTTTAACCGTTGTCGGATCAATTTGACCTTCTCAGTGGTCTCTAGGACAAGTTTGGGTCCTATTAGGTTTGCTTCACCTATTTCAATCTAACAAATTGGTGATCTACAAGCTCGCCCATATAATGCTTTAAAAGGCGCCATACCAATGCTAGCTTAAAAGTTATTATTATAGGCAAATTCAATTAAGGGTAGGTGTCATTCCCAACTTCTTTGAAAATCCATTACACAGGCTTTCAACATATCTTTGAGTGTTTGGATGGTGCGCTCAAATTGTCCATCCATTTGTGAGTGAAAAGTGGTGCTGAAACATAACTCGGTACCTAGAGCTTCTTGCAGATTTCCCCAAAATCGGGAGGTGAATCGTGGATCGCGATCTGACACAATAGATACCGAAATTCCGTGTAGTCAAATGATTTCCCCAATGTAGAGCCTGCACATAGACTCTAAAGTGTTGGTTATCTTATATGGTAAGAAATGTGTTGACTTAGTGAGGCGATCCACTATTACCCATATAGCATCTCGCCCTCTGGGTGTCCTGGGCAACCCTGTCACAAAGTCCATTGTTACGTGTTCTTATTTCCATTCGGCTATTAGCAGGGGTTGCAACATTCTTCCTGGTTTCTGATGTTCCGTCTTCACTTGTTGGCATGTTAGACATTTTGCTACAAATTTAGCCACATCCTTCTTCATTCCGCTCCACTAATGCTGCCTCTTAAAATCTTGGTACATTTTAGTCCCTCCTGGATGTACCGCAAATACAGAGTGATGACATTCCTTAATTACCTTTTCTCTAAGCAACTCGTCACTTGGCACAAACAATCTACCTTGATATCTTAAACTCCCATTGGGGTGAATTGCCCAATCAAGCATTTGTTCTCCTGGTTCTAGACGTCCCTTAATATAGGCTACTTCTTGGTTGTGCTTCTGGGCCTCCATGATTTCATTTGTCAACGTAGGTATCACCTTTTGTGCACCAAGGTATACCTTTGTATCCTGAGATTCTACCTAAAGTCTAAATTCACTGAAAGTCTTAACTATATCCCATTCCTTTACGGCTAATTTACCTATCATCTATCTACTCTTGAGGCTCAGGGTATCTGCTACTACATTGGTTTTACCGAGATGATATGAAAGAGTGAACGGGAAATCTTCAAGATACTCCATCCACCGTCTTTGTCTCAAATTAAGATCCTTCTGTGTAAATAGATACTTCAAGCTCTTGTGATTTGTGAAAATCTCAAATTGTTCTCCATACAGGTAATGTCGCCATTGTTTTAAAGCAAAAACTACGGCTGCCAATTCCAAGTCATGAGTCGGGTAGTTTTGCTTGTGTGGTTTCAATTGCCTAGATCCATACCCTTCCATTTTGCATGATTACACATCCTAACCCTTCTTTAGATGCATCGCAATACACAGTGTACCCCACTTCTCATTCCAAAATGATCAAAATTAGCGCACTAGTTAATATCTTCTTTAGCTCTTGGAAGGAATTTTTGCAAGCTTCCTCCCATTCATACTTTACTCCTTTCTGCGTCAAATGAGTCATTGGCCTGGCTAGTTTGGAGAAATCTTGGATGAACCTTCGGTAGTAACCAGCCAATCCTAAGAAACTGTGAATTTTTTACACAGTTTTCGGTTGTCTCCAATCTAAGACTGTTTCCACCTTGGTTGGATCCACCACAATCCCATTCTTAGACACTACATGCCCTACGAATTTCACTTCATATAACCAAAACTCACATTTGTTGCCTTGGCATACAACCGATTGTCCCTAAGAACTTGAAGGACAATTCTTAAATGTTGCTCATGCTCTTCTTCAGACCTTGAATATACCAAGATGTCGTCAATGAACACTACTACAAACTGGTCAAGATACGGTGTGAAGATCTTGTTCATTAGGTTCATAAATATTGTCGGCACATTGGTTAGTCTGAATGGCATTACTACAAACTCATAGTGACCATATCTGGTTCGAAAGACAATTTTGGGTACATCCTCCTCCTTGACTCGTAGTTGATGGTAGCCTGACCTGAGATCGATCTTTGAATAGTACTTTGACCCTCTAAGTTGATCAAAATATCATCAATCCTTGGGAGTGGGTATCAATTCTTGATCATTACTCTATTGAGTTGACAGTAATCAATGCATAGCCTTAATGACCCATCCTTCTTTTTAGAGAACAGGACGGGCGCTCCTCACGGTGAAGTACTTGGCCTAATAAATCCTTTTTCGAGTAACTCTTGCAATTGCATCTTTAATTCTCGCAGTTCCACCGGTGCCATACGATATGAGGCCATGGATATTGGAGTAGTTCCAGGTTGTAGCTCAATACTAAAGTCTACCTCCCAGGTTAGAGGCAATCCCAGTAATTCCTCAAGAAATACATCTGCATATTCACATACTACTCGCGAAAGTTCTAATTCTTTTTGGCTCTATTCATTTAAAATCAAACTTGCTACCCTACCCGCAAATGCTCGTGCCACCACGTCCTACATTTTGTTAAAGTCATGGAGTCTTGTCTATCACCCTTAAACTGAAACGTGTTCCGTCAAGCATGTGAGCTACTATTTTTCTCTGACGGCAGTTGATCACCGCTCGGTAGGCAAACAACCAGTCCATGCCCAAAATCATATCGAAGTCTGACATTTCCATGGCACGACAGTCGCAAGTTAAACGTAGGTTCGACACTCATATTTCACAATCCTTACAAATCAACCCTATCCGAACGCACCCTCCCATAGGTGATATTACACTTAAGGCAGTTTTTAAGGGTTCACATACAAGTTCTAATGACTTAGCACAAGCAGAGGATATAAAAGAATGTGATGCACCATTATCAAATAAAACATGCACCCAAGAATTATATAGCACTAGATTACTCTCAATTACAGACGGGTCCGCTTCTTTCTCTTGTAAGGCAAAGACTCTGCCGGTTGCCTTCTAGTTATCACTGGTCCTAGCGTTCTGAGTTCCTCCACTCTTCTGGTGCTGCTGCCTGGTAGATCCTATATTGTTTGTCCAAGACTTATGTCCACCCAATGCCTGGGCATTTGCTCCGGAACCTCCTCCCTGGTATCTTGATAGAAGGAGTTTGGGACATTCGCTCTTTTTGTGCCCCAACTGCTGGCAATGAAAGCACTGGAGTTGTCTCACTGGCCTTGGTTGATAACCTCCTTTTTGGATCTGTTGCTGCGGTTGTTGTCTTTGTTGTTGTGGTTGTGGTCTTGAGTAGGGCTTCGGGGCCATACTTCCTTTCTGGTTCCTCTGAGGTCCTACAGATGTTTGACCCCCTTTCTGCTTGTTCCAAGTTTTCCTAGCGTCGGCTATTTTTCTTTCAGATTCTAATGTCGTCTCTAACACCTCGGCATATGAGTGGAGTCGTTGTAGGAAAACTCTTCCCCTGATGGTAAGGTCTAGCCCTTACTCGAACATCCTTACTTTCTCTTCATCATTTGCTACATATCTAGTTGCGTAACGGGCTAACTCTTCAATTTTGCAGCATATTAAGTTATAGTCATATTCCCTTGCACCAGGTTTTGGAATTCCCTAACTCGTTCTTGGCAAACTGTACTTGGAAAGTATTTATTCAGGAACAATTCCTTAAACTGGTTTCATGACATGTTCGTAACGTCACACGTATTCTTGATTAGTTTCCACCAATGATCAGCCTTATCATCAAGCTCGAACACGGCTAAGGCTATTCTATCAGCATCTTCGGTTATTCCCATAGTGTCCAACATCTTCTCTATCTGTCGAAGCCAATTCTCAGCCACCCTTAGCTCTGGTACTCTTGTGAATTTGGGGGGCCTTTGTTTTCTGAACTCCAAAAAGAGTCGAATCTTTTCATTTTGCCGATTGTTCCTTAGTTGTCCTAACTCATCCAGAATTTGATGCCAAAGATTATTAGGAATACTAGCTCCCACAAGTACGGGCCCATGTTGATTTCTGGGATGGTTCCAGGCATTGTTGCTAGTTTCTAAATAGCTGCTAGCTCCCGTATCTACCGTTCTGTTCATGGTACGAGGTAAGTTGGTTTCTAGATTTCTAGTTGGAGGTAATCTTTCTACAAGATTTGAAATTAAGGTTTAGTTAGTGTGACGAATATTAAAACAAGTAACAGTCAATAGATATAGAACAAGTCATCATTTCATATAATTATATTAGGCATCAGTACAAAAGGCTTATATATCATAGTTTTACTCAAAAGCGTTGCACACGCCATAGTCACAAAGTTACTACATACATTTTAAAGACCCCTACCATGAGTGGATCTCACAAAAAGTCAAGCTTACTATCCCTAGATTAACTCCCATTACCCGACCAATCGAAGTCTTCTTCGGGGTCCTCATCAGCCAAGTCAGTTTTCTGGCCAAGGGAGCAGAGCGTGTATATCGACGAAGAGGGGATGTGTTCAGATGACACCTCAATTGGGAAGGCTGAGGTTGTTCCTAGTTGTACTGGTGGTTGTTCTACCTCCATTGGCTGATTGTTGTTCTACCCAGGGTAGTGAGACTCGCCGCTTTCCGCTTGTACGGGAAATTGGTGCATTGCTTCTCTTGTTAAGGCTTGATGCATCAGAGAGTCCATCTTCTGGTCATCCTCCTCCTTTCGAACTGCACTTCTTGTTGCGCGACTTAGGTATTGTAGGCGTCGTCAAACCAAGGACCACTTTTGTTCCCTTGTGTAATAAGAGTAATCCATTTCCACCTTTTGTATCTTCTTGATAATCATCTCCTCGGCGTTGAATTCACACTTTCGATGCCTGAAGTAGGTATTGAAGGACAGGGGCCTCATACCTTGCATGCGGAATGCTCTCCACGTGTTAAGACAGATGTTAGTCGTTTGGCTGCTTTCTGACGACATCCTAGGGTGGAGGGAAAAGATTTTAATTATTAGTCTCTTTTAGTGTAATAGTAAAATACAATAATGTAAAGGGGTAAGGGCTTCTAGAGTCACATATGGGTTGTGCGGGCTAAGGGTTGAACCTAGGCTTTGATACCAAATTATGACGCCCCAAATCTATACTAAGGGTTATAGTCAAGGGAAAGTCACTAATGAGTCCTATGGCCAATAACCAAGTAAGATTCCAGATCGCCGGAGAAGTCAAATTAGCCTATTTTCTAAGTCCAACTTTCTTAGGTAGCGTACTACCCTTTTGACAAATCTTAAAAGGCATTGACACAAGGTCTCATAAGCAACGTAGGGAATTATATTGGTGTTGGAATATAAATACATAATAGTAGAATAATTACAAATATCCTTAATTACAAAAGTTCATCCTATCAACATTACATCCAAAAGAAAATTTAAAATTTCATATGGACTTTACAAAACAACAAAACAAAATCCTAACTTTCTAGGATAGCCAAATGCCCTCGAAGGTTTCCGATTCGTCATCTTCTGCTGCGCGCTCCTCTTCGACACCTGGCATGATGCGCCGTGAGCTTTGAATGTCCAGTAAATGCACACATACCCCATCATTTTTTCCCAGTTCAATACACAACAGCATTTACAAAAAAACAGAGGAAAGGGTCAAGGGATTTAAGTTCATAGCACAGATTATATGGTTAATCGTTAGTAGTCTAGAAATCCCTCAAAGAGATTTCGTCCTCCCAACTCCAAGAATTAGACGCGGATTATTCGGTATGCTTCCTCTTTTGCTGCTTTGTTACAAACCTTACCTTGGATGCCTACCAACGGTTATATACCGCGTAGCGCCAACCGTAGGGCCTCAAAAGAGACGGTAATGATAAGTCTTGCCTAAATCCCTCCTTACACCGAACTACCTAGTGTAGACACCCCATTTTTGACCGTCCTCAAGACTTGGACGTCACCGTTGGGACACTCGGTGATTATCCATGTTTGTGTTCGTTCGGAGTTCCCGGAGTTCTCGGCTCGCGCGCCTTGCCTCAGGACCTCCGAACTCGACCGTTTTGTGTTTGGTTTTGCACCAAACACTTATGTTTTGCCTTGGAAGGGCAGGGAATGCTTTGTGAGGCATCCCCACACACCACCGGCACTGGCTAGAGGCCACCGGCTGGCTGGTGTTGCCACCGGCACTATATTGTGCCGGTCGGCACTTGTTTTGGCAAAATGACCATTTTGCCCTGCCGACTCCCATACAATTGTTTTCTGAGATATTTTCAGACAGCTGTATGCCTTTTGTTTCCCCTCCATACACGTGTATGGAGGGATGAGCCTTTTTGGTTGCTTAGCTTGTAAGCTTTGGTGGCCTATAAGAGAAGGCTCTCTCCTCTTGGCTCCAGGGTTAGAAAAATTGGAGAGTTTAGGAGAGTTAGACATAGGAGAAGCTCTGGTTTAGGGTTTTGAGTTCTATATCTATCTTATATCTCTCTTTCTCTCCCTTAAGCTTAGTGTGTGTGTATTGTCATACTATTGCCCACCAACACCTAGTGTTTCACCTTCCTCTTGCTACTGAGGTTCCAAAAGGTTGTTCTTGAGGTTCTTGACTGATTTGGAGCTTAAGGAAGCAACAACATCATCTTTGGTGAAGAGGTCTTCAAAGGTAACAAAACTACCCCTTTTTACCCCATTTTTGCACCTTATTTTTACCTAGTTTAGAACTGTTTTTGTGCTTAGTCTATAATACAAAAAAGTTCTGATTTTTAGGCCTCTTCATTGTTTATCAAGAGTGTTTTGTGGTTTGAGCAAGTTTGACCACCCTTAGGCCTTGAAAAGGCCACTTTTTGTGCCATTTTGTGAGAGATCCGAGACTTTGGTGTTAGGATCTCTCCACCACTGAAATCTTGAGGGATTTCAGTGGTGGAGATGATGCCTTAGAGTCCCAAGAAGGAGGGGGCCACCCCCTCTCCTTAATGTCCTTGAAAAGGGCAAGTTTTGGCCTCCAAAGGAACACCATGTTTGGTTGTGTTTTGAGCATGTTTGACTTGTTTTTCATGCTTATATCGCCATGTTATAACATGATTTCAAGTTGGTTTAGGTTCCTTATGCATGCTTAGCATAGTTGCCTTGTAATGCCTTTTGATGCCTTAACATGCCTAGGTTGTGTGCCTTAGTTTCTAGCATGTTTTAGGCTTAGATCCATGAAGCTTGTATGCTTATTTTGCCATATATGAGGTCTGTCCATGCTTGTTTTGGTCGATCATGACTTGTATCTCATGGCTCCTTTGTATTTGGCTTGTTGGCCTTAAGAGCATGAATGTGTAGCATGCATTGCTTTCATTATTTCCATGGTTTGGAACCATTCAACATGTTATTTCAGACCCTTGGGTGCGCTTGTATGCTTGCCTTGGTTGCCTCTTTGGTGCTTTAAAAGCATGTGTTGAATGCTTCATTTATTGGTCATGTTGCATGCCTTTGTGCTTAAGCCTCTTAGATGCCATCTAAGTAGCCATTTGGCTTTGTTTTAACATGCTAAAACTCTATTTTAGGTTGTTCAATGCATGCCATAATTGTCTTGCTTAAGTGTAGTTTAAAGCCTCATTGGCTTGCCTTAATGCGTGGACCATTTGTATGCTTTGTTTGGCTTGCTTTATTAGTTGGTTTGGCACCATGCTTAACATGATTTTTAGAGCTTTACAATGCATGCTCATTGTCTATGTTTGGTCTCTTTAAGTGTGCTTGAGAGTTGTCATGTTTGTGCCTAAGTGTGGGACCATGATTGCATGCATGTGTGTGTGCATTTTAGCCCCCATTTCCTTGGTTTTGGCCACTGATTTTAGGACTATTTGAGTTGCCTAATTCATGTATAAGACCATCCTTCCATTGGTTTGCATGCTTACCTTGCATGCTTGCTTGAACCCTTTGCATGAACATATTGCATAGTCCATGTCGCATGCCTAGTTGACATGTTTAGGGTTGCATTTGTATTGTGCATGTTTGGCCTCTTGAAGTGAAGTATGATGGAGGTTAAGCACCCTTGTTTGCTTGTTTGCATTGCATGCGTTTGAAATCAAAGTTGCATTCTTGGTTCTTTGGGCCATCATGTATGGAAATGAGTGACACATGCCCCTTTGAGTCACTAACATGATAAGGGATGTGTTTGGTGCATACATGCTTTGAATTGCCTTGCCATGCATGTTGTTCCCCTCTGCTGCTGTGAGTTGCAGGTTTTGCAGGCATTTAGTGCCGGCCGGCACTATTTAGTGCCGACCGGCAGTCAACAAACAGCCGATGGCTTCTTTTTGTGCCGGTGGCCTCCTCCTTCAGCCGGTGGTGTCCTACCCCAGCCGGTGATGATCCCCAGTGCCCTGAGAGGCACTACTGGGACTTTGGCAATTTTCTGAGGAGGAGAGCAGAGGAAACAGTGGCAATCCATGCACGGCAGTGCAGTTCCGAGCCAGTCCCGAGCACATGCTGCATTTGGCCCTCATCCCGAGGCGATTTACTGTTTAATTAGATTAATTATTTTATTTAATTAATTTAGTTGATTTGTAATATTTTAATTAGCTTGCGTAGTTAATTAATTTGTATATTCTTTCGGTCCCTCCGAGCGAGGGCAAAGTTGTAATAAGTGTGTGTGAGTGGGTGTATGTCTTCCAATCCCCACTTCTTTCTTCCCTTTTATTTACCTGCTTACGATGGTAGATTAGGGCACATTTAAAATTAGCATACCTTATGCAATGCATGCGTGCATTCATGCATTTGTTTACATGCACCGGGCTCGGTACATCATACAAACTGCATCGTATTTTCGATTTCCAAATTGAATACGTGCTACTCGCGCATTTTATATGCCATGTTTAGGGTTAGCCGAGCCTACTCTAGATTGCATCTATGCTTGTGTTGCATTAGCCATTTAACATGAACTAGGTCATGCATGTTTTGCTAACTAGTTTATTGTTTTGGCACAGAGTACGATGTAAGTATTTTTGCTTTAGCATACCACATGCGTGTGAATGCTAACATGACAGTATGCTTACCATGCGGCTAAATGCTTATGTGATATTACTGTTTGAATGCCTGTGGGTGAAGGTTGGATTGCTTGAGTTGGAACAACTCATTGAAATCTGTATTTTAGCCTACTTGCGAGTAGCAAAATCTAACACGTTTTTCGAGACAAAACGGATATGCAATGTTTATTTCCAAGTTAGGCAATCTAGTCTATACTTTTGTGTTGTGCGCATCACATAGTAATTCTAGGTTAATAACCGGAATAAGAACGCATAAAGTTTTCAAAAACGGATATCATGGTTAGTAGAGGCCGGTCTTCGGACCGGGCGAAAGGGGGTGCTCATAGCTGACCTTCCCCGATCGTACCCAAGCTCCCGAGCCAAGTCACTTTGGTGATGACGGACACGTGGCCTTCGGCACCGAGTCAGGGTTTCCTAAATTTCCCATTTTAAAAATATTTAGGTGGCGACTCTGTAATCTGGCAAAGCAGTCCATGTTTGGCACTTCTTTTCAAAATCTGTTTTTCTTCAAAACGATTTGTCAGAGTTGGACTCTTTGGTTCAGATTTAGAACCGTGACAAATTGAGTCCTTTGAACTGTAGCGAACCCAATGTGAACAGAACGGGACTTAACCCTCCCGGGATGCGTTCGGGGACGTCTACACCTAGGGTCCAAATACAACCACTCCATTCAAGGGTTTCGAAACGACCACTTGCGCAAGATTTAACTTACCAAAGGGAACGCATCCTACTAACCAATAACTTCAAATAATAATAATAATCGGGTGATTGAAACCCCGTTAGCCACCCCATTAAGTTTTCCATTAGATTAATCGTTGTAATTAGCTAGTACAAGCGAGAAGGAAAATAAATTTGCGTAAGTGTAGGCATTATCAAAGGACAAGAAAATACATAACAATGACATGTATAATATCATACCAAGACATGATTAAATATAAGTAAGCACATTCATAAAGCCAAGAGCACAAAACATGAATGTAAACAAAATTTCCAGATTTAGAGTCACTTAAAGATCAAGATTAAAAGAACTATTTCAGATTTTCCCCAAATCCAACCTTTCTATGGTTCGTAGAGAATTTTATCTAGTTTTCAGAACGTTTTTCAGAAATGGAATAGCTTTTCCAAATTTTTAGTTATTTAAGAAATACTTCGGCTCTGTCCGGATTTGTTGACCGTTATGAAAATCAGATTTTCTCACAAACTGCTCACTCTTTTTCAATGAAACCAATGTTCCTTGAAATCTAACTCCCTAAGGAAGATTTTGACATAAAATTGAGGTCCAGAAGATTTTTTGAAAATTTTCTAAAATTTCTTAAAGCTCACTGATTTAATCGGTTCTTTGCAACAAGTGTTAGAAAAATGAAATGAGCCATAAAAACACACCCATGACCCTTAAAAAAATTCTCACACACTCTTCATATGTCAAGTAATACCCCTTGGAAACAGATCTTGAGTTCATGAAGGTTTGCTATGGGAACAAAATCACAAACTCGAGAAAAAAACATGCTGAAAATTTTAAAGAAGAAGATGAACACCACGTTTTCAAACCATGCATCATCCAACAAGTGTAGTAACTCCAAGTAACATATGAAATATGTTTCGAGCATGCATTATGAAAGGGAAAAACATGATGGTATTCATGGAGAGAAGAGGTGAATGAGGTTTACCTTAGCTTGCTAGATTTTTTTTCCTACTTGTTTCTTTCCTTTTTTGCTCTCTTCAGCCATGTGTTGTGTGTGTATGGAGTGACAAAAATGAGCTAGCAAAGCGTGTATTTATAGGCCAAGGAGGAGAGAGAAAATGGTTGAATGGTTTGGTTGAATCTCAATGGTTTGGTTGGTTTGTAATTGGATCCAATTAGGATTAGTGTTAATTAATATTGATTAAGAAAAAGTAATCCTATTTATTAGTTAATTGGGAGACAAGAGTACATTGCATTTATTGCTCCCCATTTCTTCATGTTTTCAAAGATTTTTTTGACTATTTTATTCAAGATTTGCTATATAAAAAATTAATTTCTTGGTCCTTCTCTCTTATTCACAACCGGCCACCATTTACCACATGTGAGGAAAAAAAAAAATTTGAATAAAATATAGTAGATATTATGTATAAATGAATAAAATATTAGTTGTACTCTTATTGAATAAAATGTTAGGATTTTTGGGGCCAAAATGCAATAATAAGGAAAAAAGAAGGTACAAATCTGAAATTTTGAAATAAAACATATATTTAAGTCATATATTTAATAAAATAATGATAGGAAACGTAATTCGGGTCACGTGATGCCAATTCGCAACAAAAGGCGAGATACCAAGCTAAAATGGCGATTACCGAAAACTAGGGTTGAAATTGAAATTAATTAAGAGACTGAAAGACTTCAATGAAATAATTTAAAAGTAAGGAACTTTTAAGAAAATAAAATTTTCAGGGGCCTCACAACCTTCCTTATATTTGGAAATCACCACATAATCCATCCATGATTACTGGGTTGAATTGCACACTAACTTCTGTTAACAGAAGATTAAACTGACAATTATACCCTCATCTTCTTCTTTTCTTTTTATTTTTTTTTAATGTTTCCCAATCTGGCAACCTTCATTTTTGGTGAAATCCACACCATTCTTCTTCATTAAACATCACCAAAATTATATTTTACACACACATACACACACACACACACACACACACATGCACAGTGAAGAAACTGAAATAAAAAAACATGTTTTTGTATTTTCATTTCATCAAACACATCATCAAATCATTTGGTTCATTCCCTAAATTATATTTCTCTCTCTCTCTCTCTCTCTCTCTCTCTCTCTCACACACACACACACACACACACACACACACACACACACATATGCATAGTGACACAATTTTGAATTTTTGATTCATCTAACATCACCAAATCATCTAGTTTATCAAATATCCCCAAAATTATATTTTATACACATACATATATGGACAAAACATAATTTTTTTTCAATCTTCACTGTACATCTACATATGAGTGTTATGTTTTTTTTTTTTTTTTTTTTTTAACTTTCATTTTCTATTGGTTCTCTCTCTACAACTTGCTCTTTCTTCTTCTTTTCAGCTTCCTTCTCCTTTTTAACAGAACTTGCAATAAAGGCCAATGAAGGAGAGTAAGAGACGCAAACAATTGGGAGTAAAGAAGGAATTTAATCAAACCCACCAACCACAAACAAAAATGAACAAAGAAATCAAACCCACCACTATAAAATTAAATATTTAAACAGACCAAAAATTCCAACTCAGTGTTTATGTGAGATCTAAACAGACCAAAAATCCCTCATTCTTATGAGAACCAAGATCTAAATAGAACCCCCCCCCCCTCTCTAAAAAAAAAAAAAAAAGATGGAAAGTTACAAATTATAAATCCCATCCTTCAATCATATATATATATGTATATATGCATATATGCTAAGAGATAAACTGCCATTGATATCAAGTTAAGATAGGTTTTAATGGAAATCATTTAATTTCTACGTGTATATATGAGTGCTATTATTTAATTGCAAGAGTAGAGAGAGAAACAATAAAAATAAAAAGAGAGAAAAAATAATGGCGTCTTTGGTAAATTTAAAGATGTAAAAATGGTATTTTCATTTAAAAAAAAATTGACTTATTCTCCACAAAGGTGTGTGGCTCTCATATTCTGTTATGTCCATAAATCACATGGGGATTATGTGGTGATTTTCAAATGTCAGGAGAGTAATCCGCACCTGGCCCAAATCACACGGGGTAAAGTGAAGTTTGCTCTATAAATTATTAGGCATTTGATGATATTGAAGTAATTTAAATCATTAGATCATAATAAAATATCTATTATATACATAAGTAATGCAACACAAAACATTTCAGTTTTATTTTCTTACTCAGAAATTGTAAAGACTACCGTAATAGCATACTGATTCTTCCATTCTTATCTCTCTCATATTATATAAATTATTTTTTTTGATATTATTAATGATTTTATTTATAAAAAAAACATGTAAATAGGGTCTAATTTTAACAAATAATTAACTTAGCTGCACTTTAAATAAATAAATAATTCAAATTTATTTGCAAAACAGGCAATTTGGGTAATTCGGGCTTAACTCAGATTGGGCTTGGAAAGACAACCTCAAGTTAAAATTTGGGTTTGGGCGGGCTTAAGCAACTCTCAACACAACTCAAGTTGGGTTTGGAAAACCTCTCAACTCACTCAAACCCGCCCGAGTTGTATCCCTAGGTAAGAGGGGCTGAGCAAGAGGAGGACAGGGGTAACAGATGATAAGAAGAAAATAAAGATTGTGGTGTATGGCAATGAAGGCCAACGAAGTGGGACATGTTCAGAGGGGAAAGTGGTGAAAGGAAATTGCGAATGGTGGAGGTGGTGGCATTGACAGCTACCAGGAGTGGTGTTGGCAGTGGGCTGGTGGAGGTTATAAGACACTACAAGAAATTGCACTTTTGGCGACTACTTTTGGCGACGGCGTCAATTTTTCATCGCCAAAAGTATATTTTTGGCGACACAGTGACCAATTTCGTTGGTAAAAGTATACCTTTACCGACGCAATTTGTTGTCGTCGCTAAAAAGGCATAAAATTATTTTAGCGCCAAATTTTTTGGTTGGCGCCAAAATTTCATAACTTTTACCTACGAGGCTTATGTTTTAGCAACACAATGAGCGTTGCTATTAGTGTTCTTACTTTTGGCGACGACAAGTTGGCGTGGGCAAAGAGTTAACCATTTAGCGACGATGACACTATTCGTCGGTAAAAGTTTTGCTAGTAGAATGATGTGATTTAGTGATTTGTGTTTTTTATTATAATTTTTGAAAGAGTTTTAAATATTTTAGTTACTGAATTGTAAAATTAAAATGATCATTGAATTAGATCACAAAATGAACCCATTGAGCCCAAACACACTCTTAAGTTTAGATGACTAATTTGAGATAATTTAAACTTTTTCAAAGAATATGGTTAGATTATCAATTTTAATATGTTTGTTTTTATTTTCAGAAACTAGTTTCAATTTTTTTTTTCCCTAAAAAACTAAAAAAAAAATTGGGTGAAAAAAAAAACTTATTATTTTTGTATATTTTTATCTTTTAGGTCATAAATACTTTTTAAAAATTTTAAAATATAATTTTGATTTTTATTGCTTTCAAATTATTTTTAATTTTTTCAAAAAAAAAAAAACAAATCTAAATTTTTTTTGAATTTTTTTTTAATCTTTTAAGTTATAAATACTTTTTAAAATTTTAAAAATATAATTTTAATTTTTATTGCTCTAAGATTATTTTTAATTTTTTTTAAAAAAAAAACAAATCTAAAAATTATTTTGAATACTTTATTTTATTTTATTTATTTTTTTGGGGTAATCTACTGATCGGCGGTCTCCCTCTTAAAATTCCCTCTCTTTTTTTCCCTCATCAATTCTCCCCAAATCAATCTCTCAATGTATGTGTTTCTCTCTCTCTAAACGGGGAGTGACCAGGAAAATGGATTTGAAAGCCGCTGCCACAACCACAACACAAAAGAAACACCTTTGAAAGACACAGAGAGAGAGAGAGAGAGAGCATTTGCATTTCAAAAATCAAATCCTATACACTCAAAATACACACGCACATACTCTCATGTCTCTCGATTTCAGTTGAGTTTTATCCAATTTCGCCAAGATCACAGTCCTAGGGTTCGGATTCATCCTCATTCTCTCTTTACTTCACCAGATCCTTCTATATCCTCTCACTTCAATGGCCTTCTTTTGATCTTCGTATGCTTAAATAGGTAACTATACATACTTACTTACTTACACACTCTTTCTCTGTATATATATTTGCATTTGTGTTTTCAAAGAGATTTATGTGAAGCGATGGGTTCAATCTGGGTATCTTTTGTTTCAATGCGTGGATCTTCATTTTGGGTGAATCTTAGAATCGAGCTCTGGACACTACTACAAAAATGCTTAAACATCACATTTAAAGAAATTAAAACATGACACTTTTAATGAAAGTGTGATTAAAAAAATCAAATTGATATATTTTTTATCACACTTTTCAATTAAATGTGATTATATCATTTTTTTTTATCACACCTTCTAACCAACGTGTGATTTATATGTATTTTTTTAATTTGTTAAACAAATGAGATAAAAAATACTTCTTTTTTTTCTAAAAAAAAAAATTACTGCCCACCTCTATATTAAACAAATCATTTTTATCTTTTGGAATTCCAAACTTTTGGAATTCCAAACTAAATAGCCTCTCTCTTTTTTTTTGAATACCGAACCTATCTCTCACTTCTCTGTCTCTCGCTCTCTCCAAACCCTAACCCTAGTCTTCTGTATATTCTTGGATTAGCCAGCACTATCTCCTTTCTTCGACCAGTGGAGAGTGATGAGCGGCGACGGTGGAGGCAATCGGCTAGTGGCGGCAGTGGCAGCGATCGGCTAGCGGTGGCGATAACTGAGGTATATTTTTCTCTTCTCTTCTTATTCTTCATAGAAACACTGCTATGCTTTTGATTATCGGATTGAGTTACTTATGGTCATTGAGTATAAATAATCCTACTTTACGATGTAAAGTTTCCTGAAAATTGGTCTAAAGCATCGCACTTAATTAGCCAATTCGACAAGGGGATTTGGCCATATGGACTGACATACAATTTATCCCCATAGAAATTAAGAGATTCACACTTCGTAATAGAAATGCTCACAATAATCTAGTTCACACCCACTAACTCATGGTTGATGAGTCTGCTGTAATCAAAGTCTATGTTATTTGCATATTACCTGGAAATAGTGATCTAAAACAGGAATTACTGTGTTTAAATTAATTACATACATAATAGTAGACAGTCCCCATTTTGAGCAGAGGCATCATTGGCAACAAATATAGGATGGCAGGCACCAGGGGCGTGGGACAGAACAATCTGCTAGAGTTGGTGTTAATCATGGGGTCAAGTGGTGGTATTAGTTTGAAACTTGAGTTTATTATCCTCACTAGTTCAAAATTAAAGGGAAATTTTGACATTGAAAATTTATAATCACAAAGAACTCTTAAAGCCAGCAATTGTAAATAAAGATATTATATAGAGGAGGGGAATCACTGGAAAATAATAATGGTTGTGCTAACTAAAGACTCTGCTTCCTAAGAGCAATCACTGCAAATCTGAATCATTTACATTAAATGGGAATCATTAAAATTTTAATAAAGGTTGAGCCGACCATAGGCACTGCTTCTCGTGATTGTAATTTCATTAAATTTATTACTGCAAATTTTAAATAAGTTATAATAAGTGGAATTGTTGACATTACTAGAATCAACTTTTGCTATCAAAATCAAAGGGAATGCCACCCATGTAGAAAGGAGTCAAAGTTGCCACAAGATGAAGGTAAGAAGATTTCCTCATTTTATATTGATAGTTATTTCTGTTTGGGTGTGGTTATTTCTCTCTCTCTCTATGCTTTTGTCTCCCCATTGGGTTCAATTCATCTTGTGGAGGACGGTTTCACATTGTTTGAGCGCACCGTAGAGACATTTTTATAATCTTCACGTTTTTGAAATCTTTGCAATATCCATTCATATGGATCTCAGCAGTGTGTCACCTTTCTGTGAAGTGAATTCCTAATTATTGACTATGCATTTGATGAATGGTAATTGCTGCGAAAAGGCCAAAGAATAGTGCATCAGAAGTTGATCTAGATTTCGAGCACAATGTGAAACCTGCCCCTGTAATCACAGAGGTAAGATTAGCTAGAGTTTGGTTCATTTATACATACAGACAAGCTTCAAAGAAGCCGAGCTGCAACTATTCATGAGCAGTTTGGTTCACTTGCAGCCCTAGTCAAACGGATAATAGTTTGCCAAAAATACTCACTGCCAAGGGTCATTTACAAATATATGATGTTATTTGTGATTTCTAATTTATGCTGTGGAAAACTGTATTATTTGCTGTCACAGCGGAGTTCTGAAGTATGGTATGATGAAAAACACTTTCTTCAATGAAAAGTAGCACAATGCCCCAAACTTTAGTAGAATTTCTGGACATTACTATTTTACCTTGTCATTCATGTTATGGTACACATCTATGAATCCTATTATTTTATCATTTTTTTCAAATGTTGTGTTCTTTTCTTACTTGTGATACTCACTATCAGTGTTGCTCTAGCATTATTGATTGTTACTATACCAGCTTGTTATGGTATACATCTATGAATCCCCTTGTTTTTCATTTTGTTCAAATGTTGCATTCTCTTTTTACTTGTCATGCTCCATTTCTTCTATCAGTGTTGCTTTGACTTTGTTAAACATTTGCTTGAATTGGCTTTGGTTATCTCTCTATGCATACATGTCACTGAATTGCTAATAAGAGATATCTATTGTATCATATTTCTTAGGGGCATTTTGATGATGTTCAGAAAGCTCCTAGTCTGCCATCTAAAGCACCAAAAGAATTCAAGGAATTGGTAATCAATGCTTTCCAATATATTTTCATTATTTCATTTCTCTTCTTTATATTATTATATATATTTTAAATATGAAAGTAAAAAGTAACATGAATGAGCTTCATTTTACTTGTATTTTGCAGGATGATAATAAGAGCAAGAAAGGACTTGCTGAAGTTCACGAGGTTCATATATCCTAAACTTCATTAGCTGTTTGATACACAAATTCATTGGCTGCTTATTTATGATGTAGACTAAGTTCTCCATTATATACTTAGCATTATATGATGCCTATCAGTTCATTAATTGTGAAATGATGTGCATTGATTCTTCTTTAATTAGTTTTAACTATCATACATTGATTGGTTTTTAATCATTGTAGGAAGAATATGTTCAGAAAACTGGCCCAGTTTCTGCAGCATTGTCTTTCTCAGATGAACAAAAGAAAGAGGTGCACTTTGTTTGCTTCACTAGATGTTTACTGCCTTCTATTTCTATTACATTTAGTTAGTGATTATATCTCTAGAGTGATTGAATTGAGACAACTTATCTCTGTTAGCTAAAGATCAGTATCACTATTACAAAAGAAATAAATAGAATAGGCTACGTGCTCATCATGATAGTGAGTGGCCTTTTTTTGTTCAAACCCTTTCTTTTGGCCTTATTTTGTTCACACCCTATCTTCTATTTGATGCCAATTGCACTGCCCATTAGATCATATATAATATAGCCATCATCGGTATAATGAAATATTAAATCTTAGAATGTCAAGCTTGAGTACTGTGTAATGGTCATTTTAGGTAATGAATACATCCAATGAAACTTGTTTCATATATCGAATGATTTTTACATATAAGAGATGGAAGGAAGCCAGACGGTGTTTGCCTTCTTGTTGGCTCTTGTTGTCGTGGGTTCACGGATAACTCTATGAGTGATGTCATATTCAGTTTCATTAGTTAGGTCTCTGTAATTAACACACACACACAAAACTGATATTTAAAACAACCTTGTGATTTTTTTTTTTCAAATATTGAATTAAATAAAGCACAAGTTTATAATATGCATGTCTGGTTGTTGACCCTGTAGTTTCTTTTGTTTTTTTGTGGATGCAGATAATTTTATATGCAGAATTATATGTAAGTACAGTTGGTTCTTCTGTGTTTTTGTAGTTTCTTTTATTCATATCATTGGACCCATACTACTACTAGTGCAACTTGACATTGGTCAGCTAAAGTTGCATGACATAAAGGAAAAAATTTCTGAATGTGGGTTGATAGGGGACCATCCATGTTTTGATAGGTCTTACAATTTGGAAGGTAATGGCTATTGGTAATTGTGTCTCTAACCAGTGACTCATCTGTCTAATAGTAAAGTGATTAAAGGTCTAGGTTTCGATGGTTTGTTGTCGCGGAGCCTATATTTTCCACTATAGTTCTCATTTGTTTGAGATATCTATGTAGTGAGAAATGCCTCATGAAACAAGAATTTCACCAAATCAGCCATCTATTGGCCCCATAGGGGCAAAAAATTGCCAGAAACTGGCCTTATAATAGTGGGGTAGGGCATCTTTGAGGTAAAATCCCTACTCTTGTCAATGTGGCAAGAATCCGTTTGGACCCACCAATTACAGAATCCACTTGATCATTTCTATATGTAGAAAACTGGGAATATCATTTTTGAGATGATTTCTATATGTCACCGTAGGGAGGAGGATCCTCATGAGGTTTTGCAAAGAAGCAAGCGAAGTAATGGGGAAAAGAAGGAAAACATCACATCAATTTGAAATGACAAAATCCAGAGGAAGGAAAATTCTAAATAGGTAGTATTCAGATTTACAGCTCTTGAAAATGCTTTGTAACTTCCCATCTCTTGGTTTAAAAACTTATTTTCATTGCTTCTATCTGTTGCAGTAAGGGACATTTTGAACATGCTTTTGAAGGGGTATCAAATAGAAGGAAAAGTCTGGTTCTCAATGAAGATCTGAAAGGACAAATTAAGGGTCTATATGAAAAGGGAGTGTCATTTCATGCATATGTTTTATATTGCAAATATTTGATCATGAATTGCCATTGTAATTATAACATATACATTTTAATCATGATAGAATTTAAACATATAAGTTGCATTTTCAATTATTTGACTTGTATTATCGAAGTGATTGAACAGTTGCCCTTTGAAATTCTAGATGTACTCTCCATTATGTTGGGACTTAGAATTAGTAGCATTAGCAATGATTAATTCCTAAAAATGAAGTGGTTATATATATTTTTCTTTGTGACTCCTCTTTCCTTGAGCTATGTTATACGATTTTTTAGATTTATTCCATTTTCATATTGTATTTTTTGATTCTAGCTGTTTCTGATTTAATTTGTGTTTTTATTTTTCAAGTTAGAAATTTCCTGGAGAGATGCAAAATATGGTCAAAGAATTCAAGAACTTAGTTTTTTCAAGTTTTTTTTCATTTTTTATTATATGTAATCACAGTTAAAAACTTTTTATTAATTCCTTTGTATATACTTTTGAACATTTAACTTTCATTTATGAAATATATGACGTTATTTCATTCAATATATGATTGTGATTCAAAATATAGTATATGGTGTGTATTACATTCTTCAAACGCCCGTACAAAAATAATATTAATTATTTTTCAAATATGTTGAATTCTTTTTTTTATCACAGGTTTTATTAGTTATTAATCACACTTAAAAGATGTGATCTAAATGTTTTTAATCACACTTAAAAAATGTGATCTAAATGTTTTTAATCACTTAAAAGATGTGATCTAAATATTATTAATCACACTTAAAAGATGTGCTAAATCATTTTTTAATGATACTTAAAAAGTGTGATTAAAAATGACCCATTTTAATCACACTCACAAAGATCACGCTTTAATAAAACTTAAAAGATGTGATTAAAAAATATACATCACACAAAAAAAGTATGATCTTTATCTGTATTTGTGGTAGTGGGATCTTTTGCATCATGGGTTTGAAGCCTTCATTTGCAGCTTTTTGCTGTGTTCGCTTAAGTTTGTAGAATTGGTGTTACAAGATTGACTTGCAAATAATTACGAATAGATTTGGGAGCGGGATTAGTGACTCAAAATTGATGATGATAGCCTACACAGCAGATTAAAAGTAGTTATAAACACTAATGTCGCTTGACTATTATTAAAGTAGTTGTTTACTAAATTCTTACTTTACCCGTGAGGAGTAGCTTGATTTGTTAGTCCCTAGGATTCTATCTAGGATATATGATTTATAGTGTGCATTGGTTATATGATTTATAGCTGACAATGTTGGTTATATGATTTATAGTTGACAATGTTTATTAATGATGAATGGTGCAAATAGGTGCAACTGTGGAGCCATATGGATCATTTGTCTCTAATCTCTTTACACGGTGGGGAGATCTTGATATATCAATAGAGTTACCCAATGGTTCATTTATTTCATCTGCCGAAAAGAAACTCAAGCAGACTTTACTAGGAGATTTACAAAAAGCTTTAAGGAGGAGAGGTAATTCGATTTAACTTAATACTTCCAATTTTTTACTCTTTTGCATGTCACAAGACCTCTACATGCATTGAAAGTTTTAGTGCATTCTACGTAACTATTCATTATTGCTTCTTTTGTTTGTTACTCTGTCAGAACCTGAACCACTTTTGAAGATAAATCGTTGCTAATTAAGAAGGATGAGCTGTTCTTGATCCTGGAAACAATGAAATTAATAAGTAAAATAGCTTTAAAAATAGGGAGGATGATGGAACACTAAAACTAAAAGCAAAGAAAACATAAAGAACTTCATGGAAAATGAAAACAATATGAAGTGCACAACACAGATCACTCGAGAAAACAAATGCCTGGAGCCAGCCATTGGGGGCATCAACCAAACGAAAGAGACAATGCCCACCTTGGTTTATGTAGCAATCAGAATGGATAAGTTTCTTGTATGTATAAAACTATCTTAGGAGATCATTCTGTGTGTTTGTGGTCTTGCTTGCTCTGTCCATTTAAAATTTGAGTTCTTTCCTTCAAGTGCACTAAGATACAAAATGGAATATACTTCCTAGATGGTGTAAACTCACATCTTACTAATCATTTATAGTTTGTAAGACCTGGGGCTGCAGTGGATAACTGAGAAGATGATCTGCAGATTCTCAGTGCCTTGCAGGATATGCTGACAACATTGTATATTGTGGTCGTGTCATGATTTGTGTTCTTTTTCCTCAGCTATCAGTTTTTTAGTTGCCTAACACGGTACTTTGTCTTTATGTGGTGGACCTTGAACTTGCTATGGGAAGGCATAGGATGACACTAAGAAAGATGCTTTAATGTGCAAGCTATTGTGTACATATTTGGAGTCTCCAGTCTAGTCGTTATTTCCTTGCAAATTCACCTGGCTTGCAAGTGATGTATTTCTTTTATTTATTTGCTCTACTTTTATATAATTTTACAGTTCCTGGTATTATTGGCTGCCACCAAGCCCTTGAAGCTATAAAGATTGCAAGTGATGTTGGTGAACCACTCTCAAGAAGGATGCTTCTTTTTGATGCATTGACTGCACAGATTTGTATCGTATGTTTTAAAAATTTTCAGTTTTCTATTAATAAATTCTCTACTCTATATTTATTTTTTATTTTTCTTCCAGCATAAACATCCTCTATATTTGTTGAACTTAGTGGACATGCCCAGTCAATTCCCCATTTTTTTCAATTAGCCTTGTACCATGATTTTGCTTAGATCAAGATCAGAGGGAGGTCATCACAATGTGAAGTTTGTGGAGAAAATGCGACATTCACCGAAAAGCAATTTCAAGAGTTTGACTACGAGAAATTCACACGATCTCCCCTGTCCATGGTATGTTTATGTTCTTTTATTTCCATTTTAGGCTGCACATTGTGTTTTGATTAGCTTGCTGGAGATTTATTTGGTCTTTAAAAGTGAAATTTTTTATGTTTTCCTCTGTCACAACTTCTTGTTTCATAAATAGATCCGAAGATTTTTGTCTGTGAACTATTGAACTGGCTTAAGATAAAATTCATCTCGTGTGTTACCCAAGTTGTCATACACTCTAAATATCAAAATGGAATTTACAATTTACAAGCCCAAGTCTTTCTCAATCTCTCTCTGAAGTGCTTCTTTTTATAAACCCAGGGATTCGTATTTTATTGTGGAGTTCTATATTGATTCTCTTTCCTTGTTTTAACTTTTGATACTCGCTAGTGTAGAATTTATTCAAGACTGAAGCCTAGAGAAACAACCAAATCTCATGAGAACGTGGACATAACAAATCACACATTGCAACATAATGCACGTACCGTATTGTTCTATGTGTGAGATACTAAGCATATTTTATAACCTGAATGCATTTATTAGCATTTGTTGTAATACTAATGCCATCAAACTTGCTAGCTAGTTACTTTGTTGTAATACTAATGCCAACAAATCACATATCTCAATGCTTAGTTACTTTTATTGTTTCCAGTGCATTGGTATAAGGTTAGCTTGGTAAACATTGTGGTGTACTTGAATTGAGTGTTTTTATATAACTCACTCTCTTAGTGTAAACATGACAACCAGTGAATTAGTTTGAATTTTTACTTAACTTCTGTTAACCTGATGGCTTAAAAGTTACTAAGAATTGTATAGTTTTGAGGGCTGTTTGAACAATTGATGGATGACAAACATGGTAAATTGATTTCTGAGCATTTTGTATAGTTTTGTTGCTGGTTTTGTTTGATTTGTTTTCTGATTGTTCTAGTAAATGAGGTAAACTGCTGCGCCAATTCTGATTTGGTTATATGATTTTGTTTGGGTTGCTGAGTTGAAATGGTTTTCTGAACTGGTGATGATCTGTGTTGAATCAGTTTGCTGATCTGTTATACTAATCTGCTATTCTTCTGGTGCTGCTGTGATGTTGCTGCTGTTGCTGAGATGCTGTGGTGATGCTGCTGTGATGGTGATTGTTACGATGAGGTGTTGCGGTGTTGTTGGATGTTTGCTGGTGTTGATGTTTGGAAGGGTGCAGGACTTTTTGTCCAATCTGTAATAGATCAGGTTTTTATTAATGGGGGTTGTCATTAGGTGTAAGTTCGGGCAACTGGTGTTTTGGATGGAAGGGTATGGAGGGGATATTTTGTGTGATTTCATATCAATGTTATTAGTTTGTTATAGTGGTGCCTGAGGGATGCCTCTTGTAAAACTGTAAATTTTTTAAAAAATTATAAATGAGTTTCAATTATTTTTGCCTCTGCAAATTTGTCATTAAAAAGTCAAGCTTTCTCGACAAATAACTTGTCGGTAAATGTGTAGCAAAAAGTTTATTTTTGCCCACTCATATTGTGTTGCTAAAAGTGTATTTTTTGCCAATGCCAATTTGTCGTTGCCAAAACTAAAGCTTTATGGACAACCAAATCGTTGGCAAATGGCAACATTTACCGACGTAAATGTGTCGTTAAAAGTTACTTTTCCCACTCATATTGTGTTGGTAGAAGTATATTTTTTGCCAATGTCAATTTGTCTTTGCCAAAAGTAAAGCTTTAGCGACAAACAAATCGTCGGCAAATGGCAACATTTACCGGCGTAAATGTGTCGCCAAAAGTTTACTTTTACCGACGCATATGCTGTTGCTAAAAGTATATTTTTTGTCCATGCAAATTTGTGTCGCGAAAAGTGTCACATAATCATCATATTTGAATGACTTTTACCAACGCAAGGTAAATTGCCGACGATGGATGGAGGCTTTTAGCGACGACTATGTTCGTCGCTAAAGGTATTACTTTTACCAACGCAATGATAATTTCGTCGGCAAAAACTTTTGCCAACACACTTTTGCCTACGGGTTGCCAACGTAGCTTTGTGTGTCGGCAAAATTCTTTGCCAACGAATTTTCCCTTTTAGCAACATATTTTGTTGCGTTGCGAAAAATGTAATTTCTTGTAGTGAGAAAAAGGGGATAGGTGGTTTAAGGAAAGTTATGATTTTTAATCCTTTTTTTTTATTATATATATATATTTTTTTTTAAGGATTTTAGTACTTTTTAGTAATTTTAAAGAGGGATAAAATTATAATTTAAAAAGAAAAAATTACATTTTATCCCCTAAACTATTGTCTAATCTCACTTTATCCTTTTGAACTACAAATTGTAACACTTAATCCCCTCATTTATTATTTTTTTTTCAATTTAGACCTTAGTGACGAAAATACACTTTTAACTATAACATTGTGTTTGGTTGAAGGATTTGAAAAGGGATTTGGAAAGGGAAAGGGAAAAGTTAGGTGAAATGTGAATAAAATATACCTACGTTTCACCTAGTTTCACACACTTTTTCTCTTTCCCTTTCCAAATCCCTTCCCAAATCCCCCAACCAAACACAGCATAAGAGTAAATTACACTTTACCCCCTTAAACTATTACTCAGTAGAGTTTTACCCCATCAACTAAAAGAATGTTTGTTTGTTAATTTAAAATACAAATTTTAGGTTTTTTTATTTTATAGTTTTTTTATTTTTTATTTTTTGTTTAGTAAATTTTTGGAATACACCTAAAAGTTAAATATTTGTGAATTTTTTTTTTGAAAAAATCACTAATGCTATGTTTGGTTGAGAGATTTGAAAAGAGATTTGGAAAGAGAAAGAGAAAAAGTATGTGAAATTAGGTGAAATTTAGGTAAATTTTATTCACATTTCATCTACTTTTTCTCTTTTCCTTTTTAAATCTCTCTTCAAATTCTCTAACCAAACACAGCATAAAGATGAAAAACATAAAACAAACAACTGGTATATTTTGGTTTTTTTTTTTAATCTTTAGTGAACTTTTTTTTTAATTTCTTCGTAAAATTTTTGCTCTTTTGGTTTGGTTTTCAATTTTTTTTTAATTTCTTCTTTCTAAAAAAATTGAAATTAATTTAGTGATAAAATGAAAAAAAATAAAAAGATCCAAATTGAAAATAATATTGGTGATAATTCAAGGAGGTAAAGTATAATTTATCCTATTGATGAGGGTATTTTAGCTATGAAGGTCCAAATTGAAAAAAAAATAAAAAAGTAGAAAGGGGGGGGGGGGGGGGGGGTTGGGTTTAATTGTTGCAATAATAAGTGACAATAGTTGAAGGAGTAAAGTGTAAATTATCCTTAAAAATTCATAAATAAAAAAAAAGGGGGTGTAACAAGATCCTTTCATTGTGTAAACAGAAGCACCCCTTAAGAATTTTTAATTTCCCAAATCACCCATCCAATCAAACAAAAATATACTTCATCATTTTCCAAAAATACATCCCATGCATAATTTTAATGAGTTAATAACCTATTATTAATTGAGTTGCACACACATATTTCTTTTAGGTTTATATTGCTCAAAAATATTTTATAAAAAAATTAATTAATTTTTGTAAGAATAATAAGTGAAGTACTTTTCATGAAAGGAAACCAAAGAAATATTTACTATTAAGCATATGACTCTAATCTAATCCAACCTAGTACAGAAGAGTAAAACTATTTAGTAAATGGCAATGAAAGCATAATTTCAATGGATATTATTCAACATTCAACATGCTGGTGGAAAGTAAACATGAATTGATATTATGTGGATACATTATGAATGTGTGAGAGACATCTGTAATTGAGAGATTGGATGTATGTAGATTTTAAGCTAATCTTAGAAGTATTAATATTAATATACACTACATATGTTAAATAATTATGGACAATTACCAATTGAAACAGTTTGATAAAGTATAAAAACTGATCCAAACCCTATTCTTAGGGAACTCTGGTCATAAGTTTAATTCTAAAATTTTTTGAGCAAAAACCCCAAACTCTATTCTTGTAAGCTAAAAGGACAAATAATTTTAAAAACTATATTATCCTAGCCAATTTGTCTATTTGTCCACTGTCCATCTATCTGTATACGTGTCACTTATTTATCCATCTAATCTATTTACCTGTCCATATCATTATATACCAGCAATTTCTTGGGGACTTTTTTGGCCATTTTTTCAGCACTAATGTTGGTCCAACTACCATCTAGGGAAAAAAAAAAAAAATCTTCAAAACAATAATTTGTCTTTCTCACCAAACATTTTCATTAATTATATTCTTATCTCAATAAATAAATAAATAAATCTTTGAACCTAATACCGTATCTCCCATACAAATGGATATCAATAAATCCTAAAAATCAACACTAAAAAACATGAAAATTTTAGAAAGCCCACAAACTCAAAGGCCAAAGCCCCAAGGGCCTCTAGAGCTGGGCCTGGCCTTGAGTTTTTAGAAAATGGGATGATCCAGCTCAGATCGATTTCTGGGGAAAGCCCAATTGAATTGAGATGGGTTAGGCCCACTAGGTTGGCTACGAAATGCTCTAGGTGGGCCGAATTTACATCCCAACTATGAATAAATAAAAGAGAAATACATAATCACAATTTTTATTCCAAAATTCACCAAAATGATATGACAAGAAAGTTGAGCCTTATATAATTGAATCTGTGATAAATAAAATATTGACATCTAGCCTGTCATATTATTGCGGGTCAAATTTTGAAAGATTTTTTTAGGAATCCCTTTTTTTGGGTGAATATATATATATATATTTAGGAATCCCAAACTTAAAAAAAAAATTAAAAAAAAAAATTCACTGCTTCCATGGTAACTGCATAGCTATTTTTGTAATTATGTTACTCCCATCTTAAATTGTTTGTCCATTTTCAACATTTATGTCCTTTAATAGAGTCGATAAACAATTTGTTTCCCACAAATTAAAATACCTCAATTATTTCTTGTGAATAAAGTCTTCAAAATCATTGAAAAAAGAATTAATTAAAAAATATAAACAATTTTTGAATGTATGAAATAATAAAAATGAACAAATAATTTGGGATGGAGAGAGTATTTTGTGATGAGCAATGCGAGGAATAGAGAATGATCCATAGAGATGGCTGGGATTAAACCCAATAATGGTAAAATACATTTCATGTGATCCATTCTATGGTTGGATTAAAACCAGTTATGATAAGATTCACATTCAATATAAATCTCTATTAATATATTTCGTAATCCATTTTGCATTTCTATTATCTATTCTTATCAGTACTATTAGAGAAATTTAGAGATCTCAAATGATTTATTAAATATTATACCATATGACTATTTGATAAAATTTTAATAATTTCTTTGTGATCTCTAATATTTTTGTTTTTGTTATTGTTATTGTGATTTAAAGCAGGATGGACCCAATGGCAGTGGTCAAAATTCAAAACTTAAAAGCCATTCTGTGTTATTATGTTAAAGTCGTTTATGCATTAAGGTTCTTAAGTAGTTATTGGGGCCATGGCCAGGGGACCATATGAAGACTTTGAATTACCATTTTATCCCTAGAGTCCTACCATTGAAATTGGTCCCTAGAAGGTCAAAATTAGTCATATTATACATACCCAACCTTAATTAGAAGAGAGAGAGAGAGAGTGGCTGCCAGTGAGTGCACTTTAATTTGTACAGGGTTCCCTCCCTCTTTTAACCAATAGCTTTTTGCTTTGGTCATGATGACACTTGTCCTCCACCACCATGGCTGACCAGTTTAAATTCACCAGGATTTGAGTCATCCCCCCTCCTTCCCCACAGCACAGCCTCAATTAACAGATCTCAGACAACATGAACAAATTTCATCTCTGTAAGTGCCATTTTGTTTCACATCCCTCTTATCTTACTTGAAGTTCCATTGTTCATTACTAGTACTTTCATTGATCTCCTATTCCATTATATGCTTTCTCTGCTTCAGATTTCTTTCATTTTATCTGCACCCATCTGTCTCTGATTTTTCTTTTTCCTTAGATTAATCTCAGGCTAGTTAACAAGTACACACAAGAATACAATATCTGCACACAAAAATCACTGTCACATTCTCCAATCCAATCAATATATGTTACATAACATTAAAATGTGTGAAAGAAAAAATAAATAAAACTTATTCTATACCCTCTACACAACCAAAAACCAAAAAAAAAAAAAAAAAATAGGAGTTCAATTCAACTTGTTGATCCTCCTTTCTTCTTCTAGACCCCATTTTCACGGGGGTGATATAGGCGAGGAGCCGTTGTGTAATTACAATCTCGATGAGTAGGAAACACAATGCAGGTTCTGTACAAAATGATAAATCAAGAACAAAAACTTGATTGGGAAAAGGAATACCCATATCCGAATCCCACAATTTCAAGAATAAAATGGAATGACACACTTCAAAAGGCACACTGAAATTAATGTGTATTAAGGGCTGGTAACTCTAAGGAGAACGCATAACGTACTGTTAGATCTGTCAGGTATTACCAGAATGCACCGTAACATTCTAGATTGAAACGCAGATCTTGAAAGGCCTCTTTGTAAAAAAATCAGGTCGAAATGACTGCGATCCAAAGGGAAGTGAACTCGGGGAGGAGAGGAAAAAGCTTTGTATACCAAAAACTTTTGGTAAGTAGTTATAGTGGCTGAGTAAACCCTGCAAACCACTTTATGAGAGATGGATTGGTAAGGTTTGTCATAGACTGTGGAGGAGGGCCCTTTTGCAGAGTGGAGGTTGTGATGTATTGTTGTTTGGATTACAGGATGGGGACTCCATTCCAAGTGTTTTCAGTAGGAATTGCCTCTCCTGAACAATGCATCAAAATATATGTAGTCAGTAAACACAAACTGACATAAAGATGTATTAAGTTAGCAACATTAATTGGGAAAGGCTAGTATAATTCACATATTGAAGAACTATTTCACCAATTAACGTGTTAAGAAATAAAAAAGTAGTGGGGTTGGAATATGGGGGAGAAGTGATGGTTAAATGTGAACATCTAACAATTCTCTGTAAAATCTTCACCATTTAGTAGCAGCCTAATCAGAACACAAGCCAGACAGCATGCAGGCCATTGCTGAAATAATTGACCATATTTAAATCATGAGATCAAAAGTTACGCTTTTGTTCTTTTTTTACTTATTTGAGCTATGTTTTGTTAAGCATGGTAAGTTTAGCCAGGTTAATACGACGAAAGTTAGATAACCAAACATGTTGAGTTAACCGCTGATGGAGAAAGAAAAATAACACGTGTTTAAAAATAATGGACGAATAAATTACATCACATTTCAGAATTTTTAGAGTAGACAGATGTTTCAATATAACCTGCATGTTTTTCTCTGATTGCATTAAACATTCAAAGCAAGAACTACCACCAAAACCAGAATCGGCATTCAACAAACATGCACTTACACATGCTCACGCACGAGCACCATGAAAGAAGCAAGAAGAAAAAGAAACAAGGAGAAAGCAATGGATTCATAAAAATAAAATAAAATAAAATAAATTTCAATGTTTGTGTCAACTTACAACTGAAGTAGACAGTTGGAATCCAATTGATATCATTAAAATGATATTGAGTTCTGATCATGACCACATCTATTTAGAATATGAGAAAAACTATTGGCTAGGACATATATAGAAGTGTTCATTCGGTTTTCTATGATTTATAATTTTTCTTGTTTATGTCCAACATGTATCACCACCAATTCTGCATGGCCCGTGTATACATATTCTAATAACTAAGAGTGAGACATAATATCCACCGTAGAAACTAATTGTATCTTAGATAGTATTTTTCACCAAGAAAACTTTAACTGTTCATTATAAAGTCTAGAAATTTTATAAGCAGAAGTTCGTTTCACTTTATGATATTTATTTCAGCCACCAGTGCATCACCACCACCTAAGTATTCCCTGAAAATCACCTAGAACTCTGGCAGTACAATGCTGCACTGCAACAAGAACAATTCAATCTGAATCACCTCAACAAGTGTTTGTTCCAATTAATTGGGGTAGACTACATTGATCCCTTTTCTCCAGTTGGCTATATTAAAAAAAATGGCAATTGATCACCAATCTAAGTCGATTCTGCTAAATGGAGAGTTAAACTATTGATTAATATTTAAAAAGAACCTACTTAGTTAGCTCAGATTAATAACTCCTGACTTAGCAGAAGCAACTTTTCTGCTATACAGTACAGATTATAAGATTTGCAAATCTCTGCAGCAATATTGGCAAGTCAGACTTTTGATAAAAGTTCTTATTTGAGTTCTGTGACATTACTCTTAGAACAGTATTTTATTAGTTGGCGTCATGCTACAAACATAGCACTTACTCATCTTGGAAGCTTTTCAAAAAAAAAAAAAAATTTACTTTTCATTTTTTTCTTTTTCTAGTTTAGTACTTTTATGCAGTTAACTTTCTTAATATTGATACAAAGGTCATATGCATCTCCCTCTTCTTTTTTTCTTTTGGTCAAATTTGTATTTCTAATCCATCCCATTGGCAAGGAATAAAATTATTGTTGTGGGTTAGAATGTGCAAGATAATTAAAGTTTATGATAACTAGAAATGGATTTTACCATTTAAGTTCATGGATTCTCGCTGTATCTTTGTGTGTGTGTGTTTGTGCCTGTGGTTTGGTGATGCAAGCTTTCTGCTACTGCTAACCTGCTACCATAGGCTTAAGAATTGGCAGATTATAAGATGATGACTTACACTTTCTGAAAATTTTGGGCTCGGAATCCCTGCGGCTAAGGATCTGAAAATTGGGGTTACTTGAAGAGGAGAACTGAACTCGGTATTTGAAAATGCAGAGATGATTCCATCATGGTCTTTAGGGATGACTCCATCATTGTCTTTTTGATCATTGCAAGATGGTAACATATCTGCAGCAATAAGATAAAAAATGTCAGCAGATATATACATCTGTAGGATTTTATCAATGACACGATAAGAAAATATCTAACAGTGTACGCTATAAAAATAATGTTACCTTCAGTAGTGGTTGCACCAGAGAGAATACCATTTTCACAATCACCGATACCATTTTGCTCTCCTATACGGGTTGATTGTGACTCCGCGATACTGTCTTGATGTAGTGCACATAGCTCATCTTGACTTTGTTCTGTTTTATCACCTGCTGTCTGGGAGAGGAGTGTTGATCCTGTACTGTACTCAGAACTCCCTGGAGACTCTTCATATAGATCAGGTTGCCTACAGTAACAATCAGCAATGTTTATATTACGATTAAAAACTGCTTGAATCTTAATATTAGCAAGGTTATGTTTGTTACCTCCAAGATTGTCGACTGCCGTCATTATTATTCCTCAAGTCCTCTATCAAATCTCTAAAATTTTCAAGTTGAAAATCTATATCAGAGATTTTGATACCGAGCATATCATTCCCTTTGGTTTGATTGAGAAAATCTTGGAGAACCTGAGTATGATATTTGGTTTATATCAGACAATAAGCAAAATCTAGGGGTGACACATGATTTACTATTTTTGCAATTTAAACAAGACCCTGTGGCAATAGACATTTCACACCCAAACTTTTGGCACACATCTGTAGGGATTGACAACATTAGTTCAACCTTTCTTGAAGATATGGTGCAATGACAAACAAAAGATAAAGCCAAAATCAACCTTACTAAATAACTGTTTCTGTTATTACAAATAATAAAATAAGTAGAAATTAAAAGAAATGCATTGGTTTGGTTCCTCGCAATCATTTAGGCATTAAACTGACACTGACTTTCTTTCAAGTGAATCACGAGAGGTTTGCTGGCAATGTACTATCCTCGACCCAAAGAGCCGCCACAAGCCTTCTAGGAAATCTTCCTAAATTATAGAACAAGTGGTGTGTTGTTGAGCCTTCTGATTTGAATCTAGCCTCTCGGGTTGTGAGATTTCTCCTTGGTAGGCTAGGTTTATTTATTTATTTATTTATTACTACAGAGAGTTTGTAGCCTCTTAGCTTGTATTCATGTGACCCTTTGGGCTCACTTACCCCCCAAAAAAGAAGATCATCCTTGGACAAGAACAATTATGTATTGATAGCAGAAGCAAGTTAACCCAACTATTCCTCACCTTCCATGCATTTTCAAGACTTTGGTCCGTATTCTCCGAATTAACTTTGCCTGCAAGTGAGCTGAGAAGTTCTGCTTGTTGCATCAATGCAAATATCTTTGGATCGTCTTTTTTGAGAAATGTTCCTTGAATCTTGTTATTACTAGCTGCTTCTGGAAAAAAAGGAAGCCAAACATTATTACATCATTTTAATCACGGATAATAAATAATTATCAAAGACGCATGTTTTTAAAACATGAAAATAGCAAACATTTGCTGGCTAAATAAATGCTGCATTGATATGTATATTTTCTGCAATGTACAATGTAGTTCATTTACCAAAAAATTGAGTGACTCACCATCCTTGGACATCTCCTTGGTGTTGTTGACATGATTTTGAGTGGGCAGGTTTCCCACATTGTGGAAGTTTTGCACCAGTACTGCAAATGGAGGTCTCAGCTGCTGATTTGCTGTTGTTTGACATTCCCTGGGTAATCTTTCTCCATGGTTGCAGTTTTCCGTGAGATCAGAGATATCAGTCCTCCTACATCACAACAATTGAGAGTTAGTTCTGTAACATTGATATTCACTTTTAATTCAACACATGCTCATCAATTGTACCTCATCTTCTTCATAGGTGTTGCAGTTTCTGATATTCCAGCTGTATTAAACCCATTTCGAAAGATAACCCTTTTGTTGTTTGGATTGATGTATGAAGTGTTATTATTCTCTTTCACTAAGGCTTCATGTTTTGCCCTCTTCTTACACAGTGTGGAAAATCGGTTCTTCACAGCATTATCAGTTCTGTATGCATAGATGAAGAAATTAATTTGTAATTACCATAAACTTTTCCACTGCCAAGCAAGAAACAAAACATTACAACTTTATATACCTCCCCGAGACCACTTTGGCTATTTCAGTCCATCTGTTACCAAATACTTTTTGAGCCTGCAGTGGATCTTAAGATATCAGATTCCCACAGACAATAATGGAGAAATAATTATCTAATTTTTAAATACACTTGGTATTATCTGTTGGACCATTGGAGACAACAAAACAAATTAACTCAAAGCAAATTAAAGGAAATTAATGATTGAACAAAGATAGTGTTACATATATAGTTCAAAAGAAAATATATCAATTATAGTGCTAGAAAGGCAAAACTAACTTGTCAGTACTGATATATCGGGACTTTTGAGTTTATAAAGCATCAATTTTACCTCACATAAGAGCAAGTCTTCCTCTGGAGACCACCCCCCTTTCTTGAAATCAGAATTCAAATAAGTGTACCATCTGCAAGGGTATGTTACATCAACATCAGGGTTAGACTAAAAAACAGAAAGTTAAAGAATTATTGGAAAGACAAAGGAGATCATAAATTTTTTAAAAAATCATTTTTTTATAGAATAATTAACCTTCTTCTACATTGCCTGGTTGATTTATCCTTGAATTTTGATGCAATGATTGCCCAACTACACATGTAAAACACAACAAAACCCATCAATTTCATTCATCAAACAACCTTGATATCATATTTTCATTGCATCCAAACCAAAAAAAAAAAAAACCCAAAATTGGGCATACTTTTCAGTTCCATGGGTTCGAATTTGGTTGCGAAGTATATCATCCTCCTGCAATTGAATTAAACCCATATTAGATATTAGCCAAAGACACTAAAAACAGTTGAAACAGAGAAGAAAGAGAGACCTCTTGAGACCACGAAACGATGTGACGCTCTTTGGGCTTAGGAAGTTGATCAGTATTGTTCTTCTTCATGGTCTTGTGCATTGCTTCTTGGCTCTATCTTCAACCAAGTAGCCAACTCTTCCACCAAGTTCAGGCATGCTAAAGCGAAAGAGTCTTTTATAAAAATGCTATAGCAAAAAGACCTCTTTTTTCTTTTTATTTTTCTTCTCTTTACGGATATACTATTTGATTCAAAACAGAACAACAAAGGCAATAATTCTTTTCACCGCAACGAAATCGCATTGGATTCGAACTTTTTTTTTATTAAAAAAGAAAACACTCAGACTTTGATTGATCTAAAGCATCCAGAGAATCCAAATTAGGATTCAAACAGAACACAACAAATACGGGAACATAACAATCAATTTAATTTGATGATCGTTCAAAAGTTCTCGAGATTCGAGAAAGCGAGAGCGTGTTCTTCGTATGTATATGTATATATAGAGGACCGGAAAAACGTAGATCTGATCTGAGAGTTTGAGTGAGCTTACGAAGTGGTGTTTCTTCACAAAGATGGAGGAGGAGGGTTGAATGATTGAAAAATGGATATAGAGATGATGGGGATCATGAGAAAGTTGAATTGATTTGATTATTCATTCCATTTTCTCACTCTCTCTCTCTAGAAAGGCAATCTCTCTCTCTCTAAAAAGAAAAAGAAAAAGAAAGGTTAGAAAAATGCATACAACAACAACGGAACCTTAGCTTTTGGGCGCGGGGGTATGATCATGAACGGGGAGTTTGAAAAATAACGCTGAAATCCACGAGAGAACAGTTATAATGGAGCCACACCAGACTATAATCCCACCACTACCACAGACAATGCGCATGTACATATTATCATAAATTACAATTTTTTTTTTCTCCAAAAAAAAAAAAAAAAAAAAAAGAAAAAAAAAAAGACGATTTGTGAGGTATCATAGTATCCGTACACTTTTATTTTGAGATATTTTGTTGATGGTCAGATTTAGCCTAACTTATAGAAAGGGATTTACTATTGGGATAATCGATTGACAGTCAGACTTAACTTATAGAAAGAGACCCACTATCGAGTTAATAATAGACCTCACTCATCCTCCACAATAAGAGGCAGAGTCACGATCATAGTATAACACATTTATCTTGCGAAATTTGTGCCCTCAAGATTCGAGTACTGCTTTTCTGTGTGGAAGGCTGGTACATTATCCACACTACCACCACCGCCAGTGGTAGCATAAATTACACTTACTTATTAGATTTTGAATTTTGAATTCATATTTTTTTATTTTTAGTGATTTTTTTTTTAAAAAAATTGATTAATTTTTCATTTTTATTTTAAATAAATTTAATCTAGATGTGCTTAAAAATTAAAATTTGTAAAGAAATCTTTAAAAAATTCAATAAATATAAAAACATAGAAAAATGTACTGAATTTTTGTATTTATTAATCTTTTTAAGAGTTTATTTACAAATATTTTAATTTTTGAGTATATTTAGATTAGATGCATTTAAATAATAAAAAATAAATTTGAGCAAAATATTAAAAAATTAACTAAAAAAATGAAAATCTAATTTTGAAAACTGAATAACCAAACAAAGTGAATAAATTTTATAGTTTTAACATAACTATATTAAAATTATTTAAAATTTTCATTCATATAACATTTAGATTTTGTTTCATATCCAATTTGTTACTCATATGAATAAAAAAAAATATATTATTATTATCTCTTTTAAATAGAAATGTATACTCAACGTTATTTGTTTTTGTATTTTAGTATCATGCATTAGTTTCGGTGATTTTACTAAAAAGAAAATCAATATAACAATATTAAAATTACAAAATTTATTATATTTTTTTCAAACCTCAAAGAACAGCAATTTTAATTTATCCAATATAACATTGCATGTGTGTGATCGTTTTTGGGTGTTTTGAAATATAGAAAGTAGTAGTAAGTGGTAAATACTGTTTTAAAAACAAGACATGACAATGTTCGTGACCCAACCTCCTCCTCCACTCCACACAGCTCTCCTCACACACAGATAGATACTACTGGAAATGAATATGAATAATTGAATAATAATTAAAATAAATTTTAAAAGTAAATAACATGAATTCGGTTTTGTTTATTTCTCAACTCTCGTGCATGAGCGTGACCACTACAAATGAATTTACTTTTTCACGCGCATTTGAAATTTTGGACACTTGTGTGTTTTTGTCCACCAACACAGATAGGATATCAGGGGTGCAAGGAAATCAATCCAATTTTCATTTTTTTATTTTTTTCAATTTTTGATTTATTGTTAGATTTTTGTAATTAGTAATTTAATTAGACAAAATACTTTTTAATTGTAATTCTATTTGTTCTTTTATTTTAGTGAGACTTAGATGTGAATCCAATCCGAATTATGTTTGTGTAGAGGAATTTGTGCTGACATTCCCGAATTCGGATCCTCCGTCGCCCTTTCCTGCGGCGCATCCCTGTCGCTCTTCAAAACGATGTCGTTTTGGAGATTTTTTTTTTTTTTTTTTTTTTTTTTTTTTTTTTTTTTTTCGATCAAACGCTTATCTACTTCGGAAGCTGAAGACCTCCGATCGGCAGAACAGACTTCGCCATTTGGATTCATCTTCATGCACCTAAGATACCTCTGACTCCCCCACTTCAAACACGGCATCGTGAAATTGTGCAGAGGCTTCGATCTCTCCGATCCCATCGCGATTAACTTATCTGCTTCTCTCTCTTCGCTTTTACCCAAAATCACCATTGATCAAGCAATCATTCCTTGGAATGAAGCTCTCTCTTGTCTCCGCTCCGACTGATCAAGCAACCATCCCAAAATCCCAAAATCACCATTGATCAAGCGACCATCCCAAAATCCCAAAATCCCAAAATCACCATTGATCAAGCAACCATCCCAAAATCCCAGCCCTGCCTCTTTGCTTCATCTTTTTTTTACCCACAAACCCAAGAACTAAAATCAAATTTCATCATCATCATCAAACCCAGAATAAAATCAAATTTCATCATCATCATCAAACCCATAATCAAATTTTTCGTGCTCTCAGAACAGAGCACAGCAAAACGAAACACAAAGGGCTTAGTTCCACAGATTTCGTTCTTGACAAAATCTAATCTAATCTGGAAAGAAAATGCCCAGAAAATTAAAAATGCAAAATCTAATCTAATCTAAACTAATCTACAAAACAAATTTCGTTCTTGACATTAAAAAAAATGCAAAATTTTCTGGGGTTCTTTAGTCTGGAAAGAAAATGCCCAGAAAATTTGTTTTTTGTGGAACGATTTTGCATTTTTAAATTTTGGTTCAACATTATTATAAGAGGCAGTGGGTCTGGTAGGAAAGGAGGATCCGAATTCCTTCTTCTGTGTCTCTCTATTGTTTTTGTTTTTTATTGTTTTTCATATTTAAGGCTTTGAGGAGGGTTGCTTTCTGGAGGGTCTGCCATTGAAACAAAAAAAATTAGTAAAATGTTTTAAAAAAAACACACTGGAGCTGCCATTCACAGCAGGTTGTGGTCCTCTTCCTAAGAAATTTAATCTCCTTTGAAGATGACAACCCAAATCTGATGTTTATTAATTGCTTTTTGAAATAAAAATTTAAAGAATATATACAAAAATGGTATTAATGGAAAGAAGAAAAAGGAAAGAAAAGGAAGATAGCTCTGAAAGATATATATTTGTCATTAAATCGTTCTGAGCAACTGCATAGTCATGGGCCCATTTGCTGGTATGCATGTGCTTGATACGCTCTTCCAATCCATAACTGAAAGAAAAATGCAATATGTGATCATTTTTCTGAAGAAGAAGAAGACCCAAAGAGGGTTCGTGACTCACTGTACTGTGCCACCACCATGAGAGCTTAAGGTACAGGCCCAAAGAGGGATGCGCTGCAGTCGATGATTGGGTCGATGATTGTTGCTCCTCTCTCCGATTCAATTTGCAATTTGAAATGAGGAGAGAGAGAGAGTTATCAGTGAGAGAGAGAGAGAGAGAGAGAGAGAGATATCAGTGAGAGAGAAAGAAGAAGAAGAAGAAAAGAAAAGAAAAAAAAAAAAAAAAAAAACCCTCCAAAACGACGTCGTTTTGGAGGGCGACAGGGATGCGCCGCAGGAAAGGGCGACGGTGGATCCGAATTCGACATTCCCTATCTTGAGCATTCGTTATTCGTCATTTCATTGATTGTGTACGAGAATCGAGCTGCCCAGTCAGCTCGTAAGGGATCCAGGGGCAGTATCTCTTGGCGAGTTTGGAGCAGTGCCCAAGCAGGGTCGAGGAATGTACGAGTAAGAAATAATCTTCTCGTATAATCCTGTTGATCAAGTCTGCGCTCCTCCAAACGTCGTTGCTTTACTTCCTGAAAACACAAACGTGAGCTAGCCGGCGGGTGTGTGCCGGATACCTCTCTGATGCCTAAGTCAGCAAAATAGACTAACAGACAAAAGCTCTGTGTATTCGAGAATTAAAGTTGTGTTGCCTCTTCATAGGTGATACTATGAGCTTTTATAGGTTCCGCGTGGCACAATCCTCGTAGGACTCTTATTTTTCCATGTAGAGTCCTCCTAGGAGTCATACTCCTAAAAGATAATGCTTATCCTTCAACACCCTGTAGACACCCCATTTTTGACCGACCTTAAGACTCAGACGTCACCGATTGAGCGCTCGGTGATGTTGCATACTGTGCTCGTTCAGAAGTCTCAGAGTCGCGGCCGCGCGCCCTGCCTCCGGACTTCCGAACCCTCTTCTCTACCTTGTCTCGGTTTACGAACCAGGCTCGGTTTTCTCTGTTTTCTTTCCTGAGGGAAGGGAGTGGTCCCGTAGATTATCTCTCGGTGGCCGTGAGCTACTTTTCGTGGCCGTAGGCCATTTTGCCCATTTCGGAGCCCGGTTCCCGGTTTTCGGGACCGTTAGGCCGTGTGCCTCGGCTCGGGACCGCCCAACCATCTCCGAGTTCTCCGGTTTTTGGCATGTGCCTCTGTTTTAATATTCCGAGGATCACTGGGGTCTCAGAAACCCACTTCGCAGCCAAGCACCACTTCCGGTGCCCGGCAGCCCATTTTTGGGACCCCGAACCGCGCGGTTTTGGTCCCGAGCATTCATTTCGCATCAGTTTTCTCTGGTTTTTGGCGGAGACCTCTGTTTTAATGTTCTGAGGAACACTGGGCCCCTGATGCCCACTTCGCAGCCGAACACCACTTCCGGTGCCCGGCGACCTTTTTTCGGGACCCCGAACTGCGCGGTTTTGGTCCCGAGCATTCATTTCGCATCCACTTTCTCCGATTTTTGGCAGGTACCTCTGTTTTGTCATTCCGAGGGACACTGGGGTCGCAGATACCCACTTCGCTGCTGAACACCACTTCCGGCATCAGATGCTCATTTTCGGGATCCCGAATTGCTCGGTTTTGGTCCCGAGCATTCATTTCTCATTAGTTTTTGTTCAAACTTGGCAGGTACCTCTGTTTCAACATCAGGAAGATCACTGGGGGGTGAGAAGCCAGCAATTATCCCAGATAGCCAGTTTCGCTCCTCCGGAGCCCGTTTTTCTCACTTCCGGGCCAATGTTGAACACCCTGGGGGTATTTTCTTCCAACCAAAGTTACATATTTGTGATGAGGGAACATGGGAGGACCCTAAAAACTACTGGTCGGCCAGAAAATTTGAGTTTCATTTTTGAGCCTCTCCTTCAAGCTCTATGTTGTGGCTCCTGCTTCAGTGTTGCCAATTTCCAACCCTAGAACCTTGTTCTACACATCTTGGAGGACCCTAAAAGTTGGTGGTCGGCCAACAATTGTTGATTTCATTTTTGAGCCTCTCCTTCAAGCTCTATGTTGTGGCTCCTGCTTCAGTGTTGCCAATTTCCAACCCTAGAACCTTGTTCTACACACATGGGAGGACACCAAAAAGTGGTGGTCGGCCACTAATTCAAAACTTCATTTTTTTCACCTGGCTGGCCGGCCATGTAGGGTGGCTGGCCGGCCATGGGGGGTGGCTGGCCGGCCACCTTGCAAAAAAATACCTGGCCGGCCAGATTCTTGCTTTCCAGCCTGTCCCAGCTGTCCGGATATCTTTCAACATATCCCGGGGCATCCGGGGATATTTCGGGAGGGAAAGATTGGGTGCTTTCCCTCCCCTTTTACACCCCATTTCTTGCCTATTTAAAGGGCCCTCCCTCTCCTTCTTCAAGGTTGGAAAATTTGTCTTCAAGAACACATCTTCAAATTCCTCCATTTCCTTAGCTCAAAACTCCAAAAAGCTTCAAGTGTCAAGGTCTTCTCTTCATCAACACATAGCCTCACCATCCCTACCACCACTCCAGCAGCTAGGAAGTGAATTTCAGAGGTTGAGAAGCTACAAATCGAAGCCAAGAATCAAAGAAAGACAAGTCTTCAAGGGTGAGCATTCAAAAACAACTTTTAGGGCTTTTTCTTGGTTCATTTTTATACTCTAATTGGTTGAGAATTGGGGCTCCGACCCCTACTGCTTTTGTGCTTGTTTTGAGCCCCTCTACAACTTTGTAGAAGGGCTCAACCCCATTTGATGCTTCTATGATACACTTGTTTCAATACCTAGCCTTTATGCCATTTTCTTGCATGCTAGTTTTGGTCTATTTGTGTTTGTTTCTAGGGGTCCGACCCCTACTGCTTTTGTTCTTATTTTGAGCCCCTCTACAACATTGTAGAGAGGCTCAACCCCATTTGGTGCTTGTATATACCACCTCCTTCAATATTCATCAAGTGTGCCACTTTTTGCATGCAATTTTGACCTATCTCTATTTGTTTTTGGGACTTCGACCCCTACTGGTTTTAGTCTCTTTTTGACCCCCTTTACATATTTAATGAAGGAAGTTTGGTCATTTGATGTATAGTTTGGCATGTCTCTTGTTATAGCATATTTGGAGCCTATTTTGCATGGATCTTTTAGCATGTTTGTGCTCTGATTTTGAGGATGTCATCTTCTGCATATATGCTTATTTTTAGCTAATATTCAATGTTGTAGAAGAAAGTTTGTCCATTTGGGGTTTGCATATATCACTTGTCTCAATACCCCTCTTTTGGCCACTAACTTTGCATGCTTTGTTTGATCTATCTATGCTTGCATTTAGGCCATGTTTACTACTGAAAAAATGCCATTTTTGGGACTGTCTTGCTACTGTTCTTGCTGCCATGATCATATTTTGCATGTATAGCATGGCTATAGGCCATTTCGGGGCTTAATTTCACATTTCCGGGATGAATGCATGCTTCGAGTGTCCTTTCGAATTGTTTCGGGGCTGTTTTCCCCTTTGTTTAAGTGCTGAAATTCCATTTCCATGCTTACATATCATTTCCCATGCCATTTGTATCATTTTTGCATTGCCTCGGTTTGCGTGCCAATGGGCACGCACTTCGAGGCATCTCATTCTCACCATTCCGGCAGCCTATGTGAGCGTGGCTGAGGCTATCTCATATTGGCGTAAGCCCAATTTGCATTTTCATGCTTGTATGTCCTCGCCTCGGTTTGTGTGCCCGTGTGCACGCATTTCGAGGCACTTCGTCTTTATCCGACGGCCTCCTATGTGAGTGAGCTGAGGCTCTCCCATATTGGTGTAAGCCCATCGTTGCATTCCGTATGCCATTTCGTCTCATCATATCATCGCCTCGGTTTGCGTGTCCGCGGGCACGCATTTCGAGGCACTTCGGTTTTATCCGATTTTCTCATTTGCACTGCCTCGGTTTGCGTGCCTGTGGGCGCGCATTTCGAGGCACCTCTGTTTTATCCGATTTTCACTTCATATCATCGCCTCGGTTTGCGCGCCTGTGGGCACGCACTTCGAGGCACTTCGATTTTATCCGATTTTCTCATTTGCATCGCCTCGGTTTGCGTGCCTGTGGGCGCGCATTTCGAGGCACCTCTGTTTTATCCGATCTGCATTTCATATCATCGCCTCGGTTTGCGTGTCCGTGTGCACGCATTTCGAGGCACTCAGTTTTTTTATCCGATTTGCATGTCATACCATCGCCTCGGTTTGCGGGCCTGTGTGCACGTATTTCGAGGCACTCTATTTTATCCGATTGGCATTGCGTATGCCTCTGCCTCGGTTTGCGCGCCTGTGGGCACGCACTTCGAGGCACTTCGGTTTTATCCGATTTGCATTTCATCATTGCCTCGGTTTGCGTGCCTGTGGGCACGCATTTCGAGGCACCTCATTCTTATCATTCCGGCATCCTATGTGAGTGTGGCTGAGGCCCCCTTCATGTTGGTATAAGCCCATCATTACATTTCGCATGTCATTCTGCATCGCCTCGGTTTGCGTGCCCGTGGACACGCATTTCGAGGCATCTCATTTTCGTAGCATTGCGCATGCTAGAATCGTATGTTAGTTGCATTTCATACATATCATGCATATTGCACGGGAAACGAGGCGCGTTTCGCACCCCGAGTGGCGGAGCATGTCTCGATTCCCAAGTCACCGACACTCCGGATTACCCATGATGGAGTTAGGTTTTGTTGTAGCATTCATCTGCATTCATCCCACATTGAGTTGTGCAATTCGGCTCCTCGGCCATCATGCATCGAGATGCGTGATTGGTGGCACGAGGATCGAGGCATGCATATATTTGTGGAATACACTGCTGTGCCCTTTTCCTGCTCTCTGTTGCAGCAAAATCCAGAGTTAGCAACTTTTCGGAGTCCGGCACGCATTTCGAGAAAAAATTGCAAACAGAGGCGAATTGGGGCATCTCAGTGGATTTCCGCGCCAGGCAGCCCAGCATACATCATCCATCAGAAGCAAGGCAGTCCCTGGCTTGCATGCCAGTTTTACTTTTCTGTAATTAATTTGTTAATTAATTAGAAATCTGTATATTTATTCGGACTGTATATTCTTTTATTCGGACTGTATATTCTTTTATTCGGACTGTATTATTTATTCGGACCCTCTGCGCGAGGGCAAAATTGTAATAAGGGTGGGTGAGTGTGATGTATGTCTTCCAACCCCCACTTCTTTCTCCCTTTTATTTATCTGCTTTGGATGGTTAGATATAGGGCATATTTCAATTAGCATAACAGTATGACAGCATGTTTGCATCATTCATCTGTTTGCATGCACCGGGCTCGGCGCATCATACAAACTGCATTGTATTTCAATTACAAGATGAATACATGTTGGTTGTTGCATTTCACATGCCATGTTTAGAATAGCCGAGCCTGCCATCTTAGTTGCATCTTGCATGTGTTGCATTAGGCAAATCTGTATATTTTAGGATCATGCATGATTTCTAATTAGCTTCTTGTTTTGGCTTGGAGTACTCGGTGAGTTTTTATGCTTTAGCATCCTTGCATGCGTGTAAGTGTTGCCATGATAGCATGCTTGCCATGAGGCTATTTGCTTATGTGATATAACTGCCTTGAATGCCTGTGGGTGGAGGTTGAGTTATCCGGACTGGGACAAATCATTGACTGTTTGTTTTAAGCCCACTAGATTGTGGCAACACCATGTTTTCCTAAGCCCACCAGAGGGTGGCAAAATCTGCATCTTAAGCCTACCTGCGGGTAGCAAACCATCTTTCAAAAACAAACATGAAATATTTTGTTCCAATTCAGACGGCCCAGTCTATACTTGTTTGCTGCGAGCATCACATAGTAACCTAGGCTAATAACCGGAATAAGAACTCACAATGTTTTCAAAAACAGATATCATGGTTAGTAGAGGCCGGTCTTTGACCGGGCGAGCGGGGGTGCTCACGATGTGACCTTCCCCAATCGTACCCAAGTTCCCGAGCCAACTTTGGTGATGACGGACACGTGGCCTTTGGCACCGAGTCAGGGTTTCCTAAATTTCCCATTTAAAAAATATTTAGGTGGCGACTCTGTTATCTGGCAAAGCAGTCCATGTTTGGCACTTCTTTCAAAAAATCAGTTTTCTCAAAACGATTTGCCGGATTTGGACTCTTTGGTTCGAGATTTGGAACCGCAACAAAAATCGAGTCCGAGCTGTAGCGAGGTCCCCTCGCGGGCGTTGTTACACACCCCCCTCACTGCTTAAGCCAAGTGAGATGGTTTTACCACGGTTGGATGTCAATATGACCGAGCTAACGTGGCCATGCTAAAGTCACAGACTAGACCAAACTCCAACTAGCTCGGCTCTTCCTTTCACTGCGTGTTCCTCGGTTTCACATACTCCAACTGGGCTGTTCACTCAACACCGAACTAACCAAGCACGAGGTAAGAGTTAGCTCGGCGCTCCAACGCATAAGGCCAAGATAGCTCAGCTCTCCCAAGCACAGTGCCTAGCTAGCTCGGCCCATACCTGCATAGTTTTTTAGACCGAAGTAAATCTGCTTTTATCTCGGTCCGTCTCGCGGCCCAATTACCAAAGAAGTCTCCTACTTAGCTCGGCCCAATTTAGACATAAATTACCCTCTCAATTGCCCCTTAATTCCATCTGCGTAGCATGATTGAGATTATTCATTACCAGCCGAGCTAACAACTTTAGCCTTTCAACCGAGCTAAATTCACACCAGGTTACAAATCTGTCCGGTCAAAATGTCTCTTCAATCGCTGTAACTGAATCGCTTCCCATTCCATGGACACGTGGCAGACTCTTATTGGCCCAGCGTAGTTGTCATGCCGTCTTCGTACCCCGAAAAATTTGAACAGTCCCGCCAAAAACCAAGGTTTATACAAAAACCCTCTCTCTTCTAAACCACAATACCTCTGTTCATCTTCTCTCTTTCTCCCTCTGAACCTCCATTTCTCCTCAAGCTTACACTTGCAGAGCTTGTGTTTCTTGCTGTTGCTACTTCCATCTTTAGTGCCTTCATCTTGAACTGGTAAGTGGTTCAAATCTACTTCCTTTCTGTCGATTTCGCACATGTTTTGCAACACATATCATGTTTATTCGTATGTTTTTCAAAGCATATACCATTTTTGCTTCCCTTTTTCTGGAAAAAAAACCCACGTAATAAAACTATTGTACTCACGAACAATCTGAAAAATTTTCCTTTTGATCCAAAATCACACTCCAACCGAACTAGGATACTATTTGTATTAGGTACAAGTTTAGCCAAACTAAACAACCGAACTAAAACTTCACGCCATACTTGTAGTTTCAATAAGTCCAAGTACCTTTTGCTTAACTCAGCTGAGCTAGCGAACCGTACTAGGTTTGCGCAATGCCGTACTAGAAAGCCTCAACCACTGATCGAGCTATAACTCGGGGCTAAACCAGCTCCCTAATTTAGCCAAAACTGAACTAAGAATGCTGCACCATAAGCTACAACCGGGCTGCGAACTTCTCATTAACTTAACCGAGCTAAAGTAGCCTGCTTAAACCGAGCTAGTAACGGATACTATTCCACATAGCTGAGCGAAGACTATTCATTTTACCTTTGTTTACTTTTAGCACGGTCCACTGGTCTATGCTTAACACTTTTCCTTTTTACCTTGCAGAGGTTGGTCAGGCACTCCCTTGAACGCCTCAATCAAGATATCCCATATCATCCCAGCACCGAGATAACACTTGAAGTTAATTTATACATAATTTAAACCCATATGGGAAAGTATAGGTTCTTAGTAAACTCACCAAGTGCTATGGCCGAGTTCCGAAGGGACTACCATATCTCTGATGATGTCCATCTTACCTTAGCCGAACTAGATACCATACCCTGGGGAAACCCTGGCTTTGTTCCCTTTACCCTTCTTTCCATTGTAGAAACCGGACTTAGATTCCCTGTACAGCCTCTTTTTTGCGAATTCCTCAGACAAACAAACCTCTACCCTACCCAGCTTTCCACAAATTCGTACCGAATAATAAATGGCATCACCGAGCTAAACCGCTGGCTTGGCCTCAATCTCGGTTTGGCCGAGCTATTTCACCAGTACTCTCTAGGCCAAAATAAAGACGGCTGGGTATACTATTTAAGAATAAGGCGCCGCCGTGAAAAGATAATAAAGAATACCCCAAACAAAGATGTAAACGACGATGATTTTCTCTGGGTTTCTGGGAATTTTGAAAACCACGAGGCCCAGATCCCAGGCGACCGAATAAACTGGAACAAATGAGTCACCGGTATAATTACCTCGGCTTAGTTTCACATTTTTTCTTTGCTTCGTTTGCTTATGTTCAACCGTATTAACCGTTGTCTTTTTCTTTCATGCAGATCTAAACTTTTTAAAGTCACAGTACAGTTACCCAAACCTTAACGCCCTCCGCGCCGCACTAAGGTATCCTAATCGAAGTTGGGCCAAGCTACTCAACTTCGAGCTGACCTACCGATATAGTAGCAGGAGGAAGACCAGGGTGACCGACTTCCTCTTGGAGCCCTCTCCGGAACCTGATCCAACCCTTCAACAAATCAACCTCATTTCATTAACAGCGGAGCAAGAGATGGCGAAGAAGAAAGCCATTAGGGCCCTAATTACCAAGACAAATCAAGTCGAAACACCGCCAACCGGCCAATCACAAGAGGCTGTGGTAGCCCTGCCAACCGCACAGCCTTCTTCATCTCGGCCAAACAAGCGTGCCCGGACTTCCACAACCGAGCCGCGCCTCATTGATGAAGAAGACACCGTGCTTCTGTAATCCACATCGCCCAGCTCACAACCGGAGCGCTCTGACCGAGCTAGCTCTTCCAAGTGGGTGCCTAAGGTTACCTACAAGAACCGCACTATCACTGACTCTGACTCAGTGGTCGCGGAAAAAGACCATATGCTGGCCTTTAATCTGGCCAAGAGCATCTGCCTTCCAGCCAATATGGATCACCACGATCATCTTACCGAGCTGAAGGCCATTCGCTCGGCTTCAAAATCAATGGTGTTGGTAAGTTCTCATTTTCCTTCTCCAAATTTCAACATCTTTTCGCTCGGTTTATCTCAAAAATTGTTTCTCCCTTCTTGCAGGCCTTACAGAAGAACCACGTCGCACACAAGCACATGCTGGAACTTCGAAAGACCACTAAGGAGGACATGGCAGAGACCAATGCTAAAACGGCCGAGCTAAAAGAATCCCAGCAAAAAATGGCCGAGCTGCAGACTGAAGTAGCCCGGCTAACTGGCCTAGTCAATTTAGCCGAAGCAGATAAGCAAAAGGCTGCGGCCATGCTGAAAGACAAATATCTGCATGAGCTGGCCAAGCTCGAGAAAAAGAAGAATGATGAAATTGCTCGGTTGGAGAAGAGCGTAGAAGATGCAGAAAACCGGGGTTACAAGGAGGGGAAGGACACCTACATCCAGCAATGCGAGGCTGCCAAAGACATATTTTTCAAATGTGGATGGAAGGCGGCGGTAACGCAACTCGGTCTTAGCCAAGAGACCGAGGTTTTCCTCAACCCTTCGCCACATTTTATACCGAGCTATATGGCGGAGTACGCCCACACCATTCAACAAAAATTTCTTCAAGATGATGATGAAGATGAGGCCCCAGAGCCCGACAATGCCCCGGTCACCGCCAGTGATCCCGTCGTTCAATCAGCTCGGGTGGAGCCACCGGCAGAAGACTTGGTTGAAAGTGTAACCGAGCTACTTACTGAAACCGGGCTTTGAGTTGAACTGGATGCGAATCTTAACGACCTCTTTGCTTGATCTTGTATTTTCTTTTTTTTACTTTTGGAAAGAAACTAGAACCGGGCTGCAGTCCCGCTCCTTTGTAACTCTGACTTTGAACTTTGAATAAAAGGCTTCTTTTGTTTCAACTGTTGTTTCGGTTTACTGCCATACTTGTATTTATTTTCTAACTGTAATTTGAATGAAGTATAACATTTTCTGGCCGAGATACCTACCTCGGTCTTAACCTTGTAATCTACCTGGTCATACCTGCCAACCTCTTTAGCCTAGGTTTTTACCTCGGCTGAAGATCACTAAGAGTTGTTGTTCCAGCTAACCACTCTTCAGTCTTGATCCTTATCTCGGCTGAAGAGTATTAAACGTTGGTTATTCCAGCCAACCACTCTTCAACCTTGATCCTTATCTCGGCTGAAAAGTACTAATCGTTGGTTATTTTAACCAACCACTCTTCAGCCTTGATCCTTATCTCGGCTGAAGAGTACAAAAAGTTGGTTTTTCCAGCCAACCACTCTTCAGCCTTGATCCTTATCTCGGCTGAAGAGTACTAACCGTTGGTTATTCCAGCCAACCACTCTTCAACCTTGATCCTTATCTTGGCTGAAGAGTACTAAAAGTTGATTTTTCCAGCCAACCACTCTTCAGCCTTGATCCTTATCTCGGCTGAAGAGTACTTAGTGTTGGTTTTTCCAGCCAACCTCTTCAGCCCCGATCCTAATCTTAGCTGAAGAGAGCTTAAAGTTGGTTATTCCTGCCAACCTGGAGCGAAGTGTTTGGTTATTTCTGCCAAACGTCCTGCAGCCTCGATCCTTATCTTAGCTTAGGAGAAGTGTTGGTTTTTCCGGCCAACCTCTTCAGCCCCGATCCTACTCTTAGCTGAAGAGAGCTCAAAGTTTGGTTATTCCGGCCAACTCTGATTTCATTGCCCTTAGTATGCTAAAACTATTTTTATAGAATAAAACAATTTATGCTGAAAAAGAAACTACTTGTTTTTATTTGAAAAAAGAAAAAATTACAAGTACTTAAAAAAAACTAAAAATAAAATAGTTTGAGATTGACAGTGTTCCATGGCCTGGGAATGGCTTTGCTGTCTTCATTTTCCAAGTGGTATGCCCCATTTCCTACTAATCCAACCACTTCGTAAGGTCCTTCCTAATTGGGCCCTAATTTGCCGTCTCCGAGTACCAGGGTGTTTCCCATTACTTTGCGTAGCACCCAATCTCTAATCTTGAATTGCCTTGGATGTACAGTCTTATTATATTTTCTAGATAACTCTTGCTAGTGCTCGGCGATGTGAACCAGTGCTCTTTCTCTTCTTTCTTCTGCAAGGTCAAGCTCCAATGCTATGGCTTCTCCATTTAAGTCTGGATCAAAATTTTCACTTCTAATAGTGGGGAGGCCAACTTCTAGTGGGATTACTGCTTCCATGCCTTAGGCCAAGGAAAAAGGTATTTCTCCAATAGACCGCCGAGGTGTGGTACGGTAAGCCCATAAAACGTGAGGGAGTTTCTCGGCCCACTCTCCTTTTGCTTTCTCTAACCTTTTCTTTAATCCATCCAAGACGACTTTGTTCGATGCTTCCGCTTGGCCATTTGCTTGGGGGTATGCCGGTGTAGAATTGTAGAATTCTATCTTGTATTCTTCACAAAAGCCTCTAAAAATTTTACCATCGAACTGAGTGCCGTTGTCAGATATTAAAGCATTTAGTATGCCAAACCGAGTGATGATATTCTGTCAGACGAACTTCTTCACGTCTTTCTCCTTTATCGATGCTAGAGCTTTTGCCTCCACCCACTTTGTGAAGTAGTCTATTGCTGCAAGAAAGAACTTTCTATTGCCGGGTGCCGTTGGAAGTGGTCCTACTATGTCCAAGCCCCACATTGCGAAGGGCCATGGGCTAGTTAATGGTAGAAGCTCTCTGGCTGATTGATGTATTTGGTGTGCGAACTTCTGACATTTCTCGCATTTCTTGACATACTTCTCTGAATCCGCTTGCATGTAAGGCCACCAATATCCCTGCAAAATTACTCTGTAGGCCAATGATCTTTCCCTTTGGTAGCTTCCGCATACGCCTTCGTGTATCTCGAACAAGAATGCCTCAACCTTGCTAGGATGGACGCATTTCAAGTAAGGTCCTGTGAAGGATTTTTTATACAAGGCCATTGATGGGGAGAGCCAAAATTGCTGCGAGTTTGCTCTAATCTTGTTGGCTTCTTTCTTTTCTTCGGGTAAGACGCCGTCTTTTAAGACTATTATAATGGGATCCATCTATGAAGGGCCTAATTCGGTGCAACATACCTCTTCTACTTCAGGTTCTTCAATGCTTGGTCTTGGTAAGTAATCAATCAGTAACGGATGTGGGATGGATGTATCTGCCATCGAAGCAAAGCCTGCTAGTTCGTCTGCTCTACTGTTTTCTTCTCTGCCAATCTATTCTATCCTTAATACTTCGAACTTCATGATCTCTTTCTGATTAACACTTGGTATTTAGCCATCCTTTCATCTTTTGCCTCGTAGTCGCCTGAAATCTGGTTAACCACCAGCTGTGAGTCACTGTAGACCATTAGCTCGGTGGCCTTCATGTAGTGTGCTAATTTTAGTCCTACCAGAAGTGCTTCATACTCCGCTTCGTTGTTTGATGCTAAGAAGCCAAGATTGACTACTTGTTCCACTACTAGGCCATCTGGTGAAATGAGGACTACCAAGTTTTTATTTGTTGATGAGTCTTGGCTTGGTGTAGTATGGTTTGCTTCTTCCTCCGTTTCTTCATTCCGGTCTGTTTTGGGATGTGGCTGGGCATCCTGTATCAGGGGTTGCGCATTTCTTGCGGCGCTTTCCATTCCCATTTCGGTTGTACCAGTCAAGTCAACTGGGCAGATGTGATGACTTTCTGGTGTGAACTCTGCTACAAAGTCTGCCAAAGCTTAGGCTTTTATTGCGGTTCTGGGTTGAAACTTGATGTCAAATTGTCCCAACTCCACTGCCCACTTCAAGATTCGCCCAGAAAAGTTCGCCCTCTTAAACAAAGCTTTCAATGGAAAGGCCGTGAGGACGATTATGGTGTGGGCATGGAAGTAATGCGACAGTTTCCTAGAGGCCATCATCAAAGCTAAGGCCAGTTTTTCCAGTGGCAAGTACCTGGTTTCTGCGCCCAGCAAGGTCTTGCTGATATAGAAGATGGGCAGGTGTTGGATTCCTTCCGCTTTGACCAACACCGCGCTGACGGCGTGCTGTGAAGCTGCCAGGTACAAAAAGAGCTCTTCTCCAGGTATTAGGGTTACTGGCAATGGTGGAGAAGACATGTATTCTTTCAGGCTTTCTAGGGCGCGGTCGCATTCTTCATCCCACTCAAACTTGGCTTTTAGTGCTTGAAAGAATGTTTGACATCTGTCTGACGACCGACTTATGAACCGGTTGAGCGTAGCTGCCATACCGGTGAGATGCTGCACTTCTTTTACTGAGTTGGGCCTCTCTGGATCTTGAATTGCTTTGATCTGAGAGGGGTCTGCTTCTATACCCCGGTTGGTCACTAGGAAGCCTAGGAATTTTCCCGATCCTACGCCGAACGCACACTTGGATGCATTTAGGCGCAACTTGTTCTTCTTCAGTATCTCGAACATTTCATCTAAGTCCCTGAGATGGTCCTTCTCATCCTTGGTCTTGACCACCATGTCGTCGATGTAAGCCTCCATTGTTCTGCCTAACAATGGTTCAAACATCTTGGTGACCATCTGCTGGAATGTTGCCCCTGTATTTTTTAGGCCAAAGGGCATGACCTTGTAGCAATACAGTCCTCTTGCCATTGTAAAGGATGTGACCTCCTAGTCTGGTTCATACATAGCGATTTGATGGTAACCTCTGTACGCATCAAGAAAGCTAAGTCGATTGTGTCCTGCTGTTAGGTCTACCAGTTGGTCTATCCGTGGTAGGGGAAAGCTATCATTTGGGCATGCCTTGTTGACTGTTTTGTAGTCCACGTAGACACGCCATTTTCCATTCTTCTTTGGCACCACCACAGTATTGGATATCCACTTGGGATAGTGTACTTCTCTGATAGCTCCTGCCTCTAGAAGGTTTCCTACTTCTTCTGCCACTATCTCAGCGTGGTGAAGTGCTGATCTGTGAGTGCGCTGTATGATTGGTCTTGCAGTTGGGTGGACATTTAATTGGTGACAGATGAAGTTTGGGTCAATGCCAGGCATGTCATACGGCATCCAGGCGAACACTTCGATGTTAGAGGTTAAGAATTTCATGACCTCTATTCTCTTAGTGCTGGACAATGACGAGCCGAGCAAAAAGAACTTTTCTGGGTCTTTTTCATCTATCCTTACCTGTACCAAGTCTTCCACCGCCTTCTGTTCAGCTGTTTTGCCAACATTTGCAAACAGCTCATTGCTCTCAGGTTCTTCCACCATCTGTACATATCCCTTGGCAGCGTGACTGTCATTTACTGTGACGAAGCATTGCTTGGACATAATTTGGTCTCCATAGACCTCTTCAATTACTCCTGCTTCGTTGGGGAACCGCAATACTTGATGGTAGGTTGACGCTACCGATCGCATGGTATGCAGCCATGTCTTTCCCAAGATTATGTTGTAAGTGGAAGGGAATTTCAATACCCAGAATTCCACTTGTTTCGTCACACTTCCTGCTTTGACTGGGAGGATTATCTTGCCCACTGGCCACTCTGGCATTGAGTTGAATCCGATTAGGGGAGATATTGCGGGTGCTAAGTCTTTGTCCTCTAGTTTCAATTGTTTGAAGGTTTCATAATATATTATCTCACACGAGCTCCCTTGGTCGATCAAAATCCATTTGATGTCGTAATCCTTGACGCGGAGTGTGACGACCAGTGCATCATTGTGAGGGCAATATATCCTTGCCAAGTCTCTGTCTGAAAAAGATATGACATTCGTGGCTTCCGTTCTCCCATTTTTGATGGCTGGTTGTGCACTTAATACCTCCCTTAAGTGCTCAGCCTTCTTGATCATTCCCCTAAGCTCACACACTCGCTCAGGTTCGAATACCCCATGTATTACGTTGATTACGCCTTGAGGTGGGGCGTCGATCAGCATTCCGTTTGGGTGATCGTGGTTCTGGAGGGCTGGCTGCGTCTCTCCTTCTATGTACTGGTCCAGGTGCCCAGCTGCCACTAACTCCTCCAAATGTTGTCTCAATGGCGTGCAATTCTCTGTGCGATGCCCCTTTTCATTATGGAAGGTACACCGGGATCCTTCATCATAGTCTTTTTGGGCTTCTCCCAACTTAGCTAGCCATTGGACGAAAGATTCATCGCGTATCTCACTAAGAATTCGGTAGATTGGTTTTTTGAACACCGTGGTAATGGCAGTGCGAACTCTTAGCCACCTTTTGTCTGGATCTTCTTTGTTGGCTCGTTTGCCTCGCCCATTCCTGCTTGGTCATTCTACCATGTTGACTTTTGCCGAAGTCTTTTTGTCTGGTGTTGTTGTCGTGCCAGATTTTGCCTTAGCACGGGTGCCATCCTTTTCCACACGAATATGTTGGTGCACTCTCTCCATTAAGGCCTCCATCGTGAGAGGAGGTGTCATAATAATTGAATCCCTCAATTTGTTGCCGACTGGCAAGCCCCGTTTGTATTGCGCAATGGCGAGGTTTGTAGGACAGTCTCCTATCTGGTTGAAAGTTTCCCAACAACGACTATTGTAGGATCTCAATGTCTCCTTGTCCCCCATGTCAATGGAGAGTAGCTGATCAATCTCCACTGGTGTTTTGGTATTCGTTCTGATCCTAGTCACGAACGCCTCTGCCAATTGCACCCAGGAGGCGATGCTGCCTTCCGATAGCCTTTCGAACCAAGTTAAACCTAGGTCGCCAAGGCTGGATAGGAAAAGGATGCACATTAAAGCCTCATTTCGCCGGTATACTGCCATAACCTGGCGAAAGTGGCTTAGGTGCATGTAGAGATCCGTCTTCCCCTCATAAGTGGTGAATTTGGGCTGGTGAAAGCCCGAAGGTAGTGGTGCATTCTCAATTGCCGAAATGAACGGCAAGGTCTGCAGTCTTGCTAATGCTTTGTCTGTTGGCTCATAAGCAAGGCGCGGTATTGGCATTCCTACCTCGACGCTCCCAAGCGTCCGAGGAGCCAATCGCTGAAGGGCTGAAACTCTACACGGGTCGCGCGCCTTGGTATATTCCTTCCACCGTGCCCTTTCTTCTAGCACAGTTTGCAAATCGGATGATCTAGGCAACTTCGTCTGCCTGGATGACGTCTGGTGCGTGCGCAAGGGCCGATAGGTGCTTCCCTCAGTATATAACCTCTCAGTTCTCGTTCTCTCAGACCTGAAGTAACGAGTCCTGGGGGTTCTTAACTGAGTGTCGCCTGTTCTCAGGCTCCTACTCTCTGTTTGTGATGGTGTGGTGCCACGATTTTCCGAGTGGCGAGGGGGTGTGTTGCTTTTGCGCCCCTCTCCTATCGCCACCCATTTTCCTTTGATCTGGCGTTTCATAGACTCCATGTCTGTCGCCATCTTCCTTATTAACTCGTCTTGTTCCTTTACGCGATCCTCTAGAACTTGAGGATCGATCCTCCACCTCTGTCTTTTAGGACTTTGAGAGCGACGGGGGCTGTTAGTCCGTCTCCCCCTTGCATCCCTCCGGGGGTTCTGTTGCTGGGGCTCCAAATCTGCCATGGGAGGGATAGAAGGCAAACCTTCACGCCTCCCACCCCTCTCTGGGGTTTGACCGTCGATGGCGGATTGCGGCAAATCTTCATTGTGCGCCATTACTTCCAATTAGAGAGGAAAAACTTGATCAAGAGGTTTTGTTCTTTCTGATCTTCCCACAGACGGCGCCAATTGTACGAGCAAGAAATAATCTTTTCGTATAATCCTGTTGATCAAGTCTACGTTTCTCCAAACGTCGTCGCTTTACTCCCTGAAAACACAAACGTGAGCTAGCCGACGGGTGTGCGCCGGATACCTCTCCGATGCCTAAGTCAGCAAAATAGACTAATAGACAAAAGCTCTGTGTATTCGAGAATTAAAGTTGTGTTACCTCTCCATAGGTGATGCTATGAGCTTTTATAGGTTCTGCGTGGCACAATCCTCGTAGGACTCTTATTTCTCCATGTAGAGTCCTCCTAGGAGCCATACTCCTGAAAGATAATGCTTATCCTTCAACACCCCCCTCATTGCTTAAACCAAGTGAGATGGTTTTACCATAGTTGGATGCCAATATGATCAAGCTAACATGGCCATGCTAAAGCCGCAGACTAGACCGAACTCCAACTAGCTCGGTTCTTCCTTTCATTGCGTGTTCCTCGGTTTGACATATTCCAACTGGGTTGTTCACTCAACACCGAGCTAACCAAGCACGAGGTAAGAGTTAGCTCGGCGCTCCAACGCATAAGGCCAAGATAGCTTAGCTCTCTCAAGCACAGTGCCTAGCTAGCTCGGCCCATACCTGTTTAGTTTTTTAGACTGAAGTAAATCTGCTTTTACCTCGGTCCGTCTTGCGGCCCAATTACCAAAGAAGTCTCCTACTTAGCTCGGCCCAATTTAGACATAAATTACCCTCTCAAGGAACAACACCCTCAAAGCCAAAAAAAGTTAAAGTGAATTGACTGCTCAAGTGGTCTTTTGTGCACTCGAGCGGTGAAGTGAATCATCCATTATCTTTACCTATAAATTGAACTTCTGAGAAATGTGTTTCACTGTTCAAGCGGTGAATGTTACGCTCGAGCGATTGGGCTATATATTTGCATTACCATTTACTCACACTACTCGAGTGGTAAAGTGTGTGCTCGATCGGTCTTCAAGGCTCTATTTAGTATAAAGTACGTTGTTTGTGATTTTTAGGATTTAACCCATTCAGAATCTTAGAGAAGAGTAAAATACAAAGTATTATATATTGGAGAGTGTTTTTATATAAGTTTCTTTGATGTATAGAAGGTAGTTCCGAGAAACTTGGGCCTAAAACTTTGATGAATTTCGGAGTGGCTCATCATCGTATATTTGACATTGGCATTGTAGATTCAACGTTGGGAAAAGCAATTCCGAGAAGAAGACGATGGTGGAAGAGGCACATCGGGTTTGGTTCAATTCAAGCGTGGATTCACTAGGTAATTGTTGGTATTCGTGTGTAATTCATTTTTGTTTTCTTAGTAAATTGTTTTGTGGTTTTACCCCGTGATTTTTTTATCACAATTGGAGGTACTTCAATTGTGATTTTTGTCACGTTAAATTGTTGTGCCGATTTGTCGTTAATTGTTTGATTGTGATTGATATTCACTGTTGTAAATTGAAATATAATCACGAATCAATATCTCGAGATTTTTTAGATTTTTCAAAATTTTCATAAAATATTGTATTTTCTGTTTTAAAAGTTTTTCAACATTGATAATATGTCTTTTAGTAGAGGGTGTTAATTTCTCAACCAACAAGATTGAAAAGTTTAATTTGTTGCTAAACTTTCTTCACATCTCAACGTAATCCAATTGTTTACAATCCTATTTGCTATCATTGGGGAGTGATCAGTTGGTCATGTACTTTGGGTACAATGCCTTTTTGGTGTGCACACATCGGTTTTGACTTTCCTATATTAATTGTGAATGATCGAGGTCTAAATTTATTGTAATTTTTTTGCACAAATCATTGAATTCCATCTTATTTGTAATGAGGGCCATAATAAGGAGTTCATGTAAATTCAAATAATCATATTGAATATTTCACAATTATCAAATATAGACCGATTCACAAAAAGTTGGAGTTGCCACTTACGTTTTAAGAACAACTAAAACACCCTTAACTTCATATTAATTTAGATCAATGAACCCTCATTATCAAAAATCTTGATTTGGGAGTTTGAGTATAAAAGAGAAAGGTCATTGATTGAGTGCCTCTTTGGTTCAATCTAAAGAAATTGACATCTAGTAGCTTTTTTTTATAAATTTATTTTCATTTTTAATTTCACATACTTATTATTTTGTAGTTTTAAAATGCCACTATGACATATGTATGTAGTACTCCCAACCAATTGGACCACCTATAAAGGGGTAAATAGGGTCCACTACTAGTCTTAGGTGTGGTTGAAATTTTATTTATTTTTTTTAGTGATTTTTTTACCTTTTTTTTTAGATATATAAAAAAAAACATAATTGACTAATGTGTATGATTTTCTTTTTATTTCAAATTGTCACTTGCCCTTTGTAGTGAATCAAGTCATTTTATCCTTAGATATAAAATTATTTTTACACTGATACTTGGCAGCCTTTGGCAATCCACACTAAATCTGAGTTTGTGTTGAATTTTTTTACTTTTTAACTTCATTTTTGCTTTTTATTTTTTGGGTTTGGATTCCGTTAAGTTGGTCATTTGAACTTGAGAGAGTGTTTAAACTTGGTGGGCCTATTTTATGGCCAACCTTAGTGATCTAAATCGTTTATCTTTTAGGAATCGTTGAGTAAAATATTCATGAAAAAAATTAAGATGAAAAGACATTGATAGCTATATGATTGAATCACATATGTATTACAAAAATAGATGACTATTTTTGAAATTAAAATTATCTTCTATATTTTTTAAACAAATGTTATTCAAATATATAACCAATGTCTGATCATTTCATTTTTTGTATAAATATTTTACTCAACGATTCTTAAAAAATAAATAATTTAAATTACTGAGACGAGTTTCAAAATAGACTTACCGAACTCAAACGTTCTCTCCAACTTGAGAGAATCTAAATCCTTGATTTTTTTAGTCTATAAACTTACCTCCCAAATCAGCCTTCGATCCAAAAGCACTTTGTGAGTTTCGTACTTTTGATCCGGTGAGTATGGTACTCCATAACTACTCTTTTCCCCCATCCATTTGGGGACAAAAGTTTTAGTTTGCATAGGCTTTTGTTCATGCCCTAGGCTGTCACTTTGGAATTGTGATTTGGATGGTAAGCTAATAGGTTTTTCTTTTCTTTTTTTTGGGAACATATTTCTTTGCTTTGTTTTGTATATATGGTAAAAGTATCAAAGCATAGAATTTCCACTGATTTGGTGAGTCATTGCATAACTCAAATAATAATTTAATGATCCAAAAAAGCATGAAACTGATATTGAATGAAACAAGTTTTAGTTGAAGTCAGGTGATGGTGAAACCATTGAATTTGTAGGAGAAATTTGAAATAATGAATGGGTACCAACACTAAATTGAGATAATAATAATGTTCAAATCAATTTTTCAAAATTTGAAATATGAGAACCACTTTTAATTCAATTCAAATGAAAGTTAAAGATAATATCAAAATGATTAATGCTTCGGACCCCCAGCAGATGCCACCCCCAGTGACCCCCAGTGCCACGTGGCACTGTGGGATTGGAAGAAAATCAAAAAAAAAAAAAAAAAATAGAAAACTGACCAGTGGGGGCGCCCCACGTCACTGGGGGTCGACCCCCACTGGGGGTGCATAGCGCTGCTGTATCAAAATATGTAAAATAAAAGCAAGGGATAAGGGGATAAAATTAAGATTGATAATCTTGCAGAGCTAGTATTATCTATATTTGTTTTAAAGTCAACAATTCTGTCTTAGGCAGATTGAAACAGTCAAATGTGTAGAAGAATCATCTTAATAGGGAATGTGTTTCATTTTAAAATGGGAAAGATATTCCAACTGAATATTTTATGCAAAAGAATGTCCTTTCTTCACTTGTTTGTCTTTTTATATATTATTTTTTAGTTTTGAGTTTTGGTTAATAAAAATGTTTTGAAACTTTAATTTTGAAGTTATAATAACTTTAATGTGTATGTGGGGCCTATATGATGTGATGTTTTGACTTTGTGTTTTTTTTTTAATTTTTTTAGACTTTCCACCTCACTAGAGTTCAATTAGAGCTCTAGTTTTAGAGGGATGTATCATTGTTGTTTTAATTAATAACAAGTAAAAAAAAAAAACTGAAATCTCAAACACATTTAGAAGTTAATGTTAATTGAAAATATGCAAATAAAATTTAAAAATCCCAATAGAATGCCAGCTTTTTGATTTAGAAATGATAGAGAATCTTTTTTTCTTGACCCCCATAACTCTCATAGACACATGTCAGTGAGTGATAGAAGAAAAAAAAAAACAAAAAGTTAATCAATCCTAATACATTAGAAGTGATGAGAATCAAGAAAAGAAGGGTTCTCAACCTTTTTCCTTTTTGGTATCCCTGTTTCTTTAGTTGTTTGTTCTCTTGTTGCCTCTCTTTTTTCTTGTAGTAATTTTTCTTTTGTGTGTGTGTGTTAATTTTATTAATGGGTTCGCTATTTTGACCCCCCAATTAATAAATAAATAAATAAAATCTACTCTTTTTGTTTTAAAATATCAATCTTTTATTTTATTTTTTATTATTTCAAAATGAGTGCTGCTATTAGCACTTTATCAATTATTTTAGACCACTTATTTTTTAGCTTTTTTTATTACAATAATAATCTCAATTGAAATTACTAAAAAAATCAATAATTTTGGGACACCCTATTTCAGAATTATGCCCACACGCCTACTACATTATGAGTTAGGGTTTATGAGAAGACCCACTTCTATTACCATCCATCCATCTTTCCTAAATCTCATCTTCAAAACGAACCCACCCTCAAATTCTTGAAAACCCTTTGGCGACAATATTCCGGTAGTAATAGTGGCAACTATTTGATTGCTTACAGTTCTTTGGCAATGACAATGAGTACACATTTTTCTAGCAATCACAACTTCATGAGATAAGAGTCATAACTTTAATAATGTTCTTAACTCAGAGGAGATTGGTCTTATAAGGGTAAGTTTCTTGAAAAAAATGACAAAAATAATAAAAATTGTTTTTTATTTTTTCTGGACTGAATTCCCGAACATATGATTGAAATTTGGAAATACATGCCCGAACACTGTTCATTTGTTCAGGAACAAGTAACCAAACATTTCTTATTTATTTGGAAACAGACAACCGAAACTCATGGAGATTGTAGAACTCACAAAAGGGAAGTTTTGAATCAACAACAAGAAACACTACATTTATTTTCTTACGTCATAAATAAGTATGTGGAGATGAAATAGTAATTACTTTCGTAAGTTTCGTTAGTGTTTTGAAGAGATAGGCTTTTTGGGGCATGAGGGTGTGCATTCAATTGAATGAGTAAGATATTTTCACAAAGATAATTTTTGTATTATTTGGGGGGGGGTGAAAAGAAATTTTAAGAGTTTTAGAATTTATAAGTGGGGATCCAAAGAGATAGGGGGTCCAAAATAATTAATGGAGTGCTAATAGTAGCACTCTTCAAAATATTAGCCCCTTTTAAAAAACAATGACTACAATAACATGGATTTCTTATTTTGTCATTCTTTTAAATTCATACACAAAAAGTATAATTATGACAATTGATGTTATAAAAAAAAAAGTCAAAGGATAGCTTTGAAATTTTAATATTTTTGAAATGTAATAATTGTACTACTAAAAAAAATTATATTTTTTAAAAAGACTAATATTTTGAGACGAATGGAGTAGTTGAAATGCATTTTACTAACAAGGTAGGTGTTATTATGAAGGCGTTTATTGTATGTAAATTAAAAATTAAAAAACTGAAATGCATCTACGATGATAAAAATTAAAAAAATTCTTCTTACACAATAAATTTCTCATTATGTTGATAATATATATAATAATATTTGTACATGATGAAAAAAGTCATATACAAATGGATGTAAAGAGATGTTTATTGTATATAAATAGAATCATTCCAAAAATTAAGGAGAGTCTAAATACTTCCTCTTATTTCTCTTCATACTAACCTCCCCGTATATAACTTCAAGGGTTAGTATAGTGGCTTCAGATTCGTGGCTTAGGGTTTATCTCCCAACTAACATAAAATTCTTGAGGTTACGGATCGCAAGAAAACCTGTTTCGGAAGGTTTATTCAAATTGTATGGATTTAATTTAGTATTAGTAAACTGACTGAATACCCAGCATTAAAAAAAAAAAAAACTCCCCTTATAGGTGAAGTAATCTCAAAGAGGATTTAGAGAGATATAAAGTGGATGTATTTAGAATTGTTAGAGATTTGGCTCATATTATCTCTCTAAGCTATTTAAGCTCAATATATAATTTGGAGACTCTTTGTCAATTAATTTTGAATTAACTGTCTTCAACATTTATAACCTTAGTATTAAAGCTAGATATTAGGTGATTTCTTGTGTTGAGATTTTGCCCCAAATCTCTTTTTCTAAGAAGTAGGATTGTTGACTGTTGTTAGGGTTCGTGGAACCCACTACAACTGTCAAATTGATTTGATAAATGTAATGAGATGATTTAATCATATTTATTTTTTTTTTAAATGGACAGCCAATGAAACCAAACAAGTTTGTTTTGTTTTAATTTTTGCACAAAAAGAATATTACTATTTTTTTTTTTTTGACAAAAAAAGAAAAAGAAAAAGAAAAAAAAAAGCATAAAACTCCTAAAATCATCATTATCTATCCAAATGTTGTGTACTAACTAGGAAGTAACGTGAACTTGTTTGATCTTCAATTTGTGATTTTGCTTTCCATCCTATTGTGATTTCAACTCTATTACAGCTGCAAACCTCAATATGTCAAGTTATGGAAGTACTTTGTCTAACCCAATTTCTATTTCTTCATCCTACTCTCTCTCTCTCTCCTCAAAATTCAAAACATATCATTGTGCCGTTCACAATCTTCCAAAATAGCTCATAAAGAAGCACAACCAGCACTTTCCAAACTAAAATTTGTCAAGTGAATAATAAATCCAACGAATTGACTTAAACCTAACTCTATTTGCATTTTAGTTCATTCTCTTTGAAGGAATTTAAAAGTTGATGTGTGCCGGCCGATTTGATTAATATACTTGAACTCAAATAAATAAAGAAAAATTATATATTAATGGGGAGTAGGACAAATATTTATAAAAATGTAGGAATCTTTGTGAGGTGTAATTTGTATTTTTTTTTACACATGAAAGAGTTGCACTCTCATGTATTTGTAAATATTTTTGGTCAACTACCTTAACATGTAATTTTCCCAATAAGAAATGTTAAATCTTAGGGTCTGAAGGGAAAGGAGCTCTAGAGCAACAAGTTACTGTGAGGCTCACGTGAATCCAACTTCGGCCTACTTTGATAATCTGTATCATTCAATTTGTATAATCTATCAAGCAAGTCACTTATAGAAAAAAATTAAATTGATTGGATATTGATAATCACATGATAATGTTATAATTATTTCAAAAAAATTGAATGGTCTATTATCAAAATTATGTTCGCCATTCATTTTTTTTATTATTTTTTAAATAAATGTGATATGATCATTTAGTTACCGATGTTTGATTAATCTGATTGTTTTTTCTTATCAATGATTTGCTTGACAAATCTTAAGAGAATAACGATTTAAATTATCAAAATAAATTATGAATAGACCATCTAAACCCTCACAAGAGTCTGTTGAGTCTTTTTTTTTTTTTTTTTCTAGCTTTTTTTTTGGGTCAAATTGTAGGATGTTAGTTTGTTAGTGAAGTTAAATTACAACTGAATAGTCGTCATTACTCTATCAGCTCAAACCCCTGACCTTTCTCTCATCACATCCTAAAATATGACTAAAAGACCACTGGACCAAACCCAAGTCTATCTGTTGAGTCCAACACTTGCATAAAATGAGTAATGACATATCAAACATAAAATTTACAAGGAAAATTAAAGTCTACTCATCATTTGATTATCCAAACACTCTACACTACACCACATTTTCTTCCCAATCTTGTACTAGACAATGTCGTATAGTTTTGGAGAAGATTTTTTACAGTATTAATTAATTGTTATGCCAAATGGCAAGAAATTAGGGCACCACATGGCATTAAAATAAAGAGGGGGTGATGAGATATCTTGTCAATTTTTATTTATTTATTTTTAAAATTTCCAAAATGGTGGAGGGGATGAGATATCTTGTCAATTTTTATTTATTTATTTATTTTTAAAATTTCCAAAATGGTGGAGCCATGGCAATGACAGAGAAAAGAAATTGTAGCAAATGGCCGTCTCCTTCGTCACCTTCTTGATAGCAAAATTTCCCGCCAAAAGAGAGGCATAGATTCAAGCACAAGAAAGTTACAAAAATATGATTAGTTAATCCATTCTCTATATATTAACCAAATGAATGAATGATACAAAAACATAGAGATGGGAATATATGTACAAAATGCCTTTTTGGGGTAGAAAAATCAGAATGTACACTTAAAACTTAAAAGGCAACACTAGTGTGGGAATGGTGGAGACTAGAGGGAATAGTAAAGGGTCGGCTCCAAACAGGACCCCCCATAAATAAAAAAAATTTAAAAGAGTGACTTTGATAGAGAACCCTATGCAAATTGCAAAAGGTTTAGTATAAATCTCCCCCCCACTTTCCTTCACTTTTTAAAGTTGAAAAAACCCTACTTAGCTACCTATAACCTTAGCTATGAGCTCTTATTTTCAAAAAGACCCTAATTCCTTTGATTTTGTCATTTTTCATTTTGTAATGGACAAATTATGATGGTGGTGGATTTTGTAATTTCCTTTATATCAATTTGGGCTCTATAGTTTAAGTTATATTAATTTTACTCTTTTAGTTTTTGCAGATTCTATTAATTGAGTTCAATAGATAATATTTATTAAGAAAGTGAATATAAATTAAGGGTAAAATGATCCATTTGAAAAGGTGATAAACCATATCGAATTGGACATTAGTCTCCCAATCAATTTGAGTAAGGTGAATCACTTGTTTCGCCCTTTGATTTCAAGCTAATTTTTAAAGAGGTGTTATCAATTAGACAAAATTGATATAACATGAGAAGAACAAAATTGACACAATTAAAATTATAGGAACCAAATTAAGCCAAGAGGCAAATTACAAGGATTACAAATGTAATTTGCCCTTTTATAATTGAACATACGCGACAGCACATGATTGTTTATTTTCACATTTTTATTTTCTTATCCCAAAACATTTATAATCAAATTAACATCTGAGATTCCCATGCCTTGAAAATTCTTACATAATTGAATGTCTATGATGCTTTGAAGAAAGAAAACAAAAAAAATAGAGGAATTCGAAAAATCTCTATTAAGGTGTATTGAATCAAAAATTTGAGAAAAGTTTTATAGGGAGAAAATAAATATGAAGGAAAAAGTGAATGAAAAATAGCTAAATTTTGTTCACTTTTCTCTTTATTTATTTATTTATTATATATTTTCAAATCTCTTCTCAAATTTATAATTCAAATACAATCTTAAGTTACACATTAACAAAATTGATCCTTAAATAGTAACTTTGTCAATGGTACCTACGGATGTTGTTTTGGCACCTTGTTATGAGGAGTTCAAAGGGGAAAATGGTAGAAAAGTTTGGGTATATATTCAAACCATTCAATGGCTCAGCCGAATGAACTAATGATTTAAGTTGAATGTGATCATGATATTTGTCATCTCTAAATTTTATTATTATTAGTACCATATTGTTATTGTTGTTGTAAGTACCTCATCACTTTTTTACTCATTCATTATAGAGACTGAGATAAATGAAAGGAGAGGAGCTGAGCTAATGAACTTTTTTTTTTTTTTTTTTGATCAGCAAATGTTAGTTGTTAGTTGTTAGATTAGCACCTATGGGAGAAAATCTCTCCATCCTTGGTAAAACACTTAAGTGCTTGCACTCTCTTAATTCAACTCCCCTAAGGGGAATTGAACCCATGACCACCTTGGGACTAAGCCCTAAAGAAGACATGGTGGCTAACTAGGCTAGGAGCTGAGCTAATGAACTTGATTGCACTTCCAATAGAGCATCTCTAGGTCTTGTGTAATGAATATACCTATGGATGTTATTTTGGCAGCCTTGTTATCAGGAGTTCAAAAGGGAAAATGGTAGAAAAGTTTGGGTATATATTCAAACCATTCAATGGCTCAGCCGAATGCACTAATGATTTAAGTTGAATGTGATCATAGCCTTTGTCATCTCTAAATTTTATTATTAGTACCATATTGTTATTGTTGTTGTAAGTACCCTCTGCACTTTTTTACTCATTCATTACACAGACTGAGATAAATGAAAGGAGAGAGCTGAGCTAATGAACTTGATTGCACTTCCAATAGTGCATCTCTAGGTCATGTGTAATGAATATAATCACTTTTACCCATCATCTCACTCATTTTACACATATTGGTTAAAACTAGGGGGAGACTGAAACTGCAGCTTGAGTAGAGATGGAATAATTTTTATGAAAAATTAAAAAAAAAATGAAAATCTAAGGGACAATTCTTATAAATAAATAAAAAAAAGAAAAAGAAAAAGAAGAAGAAAAATTAAGGAATAATATGATAGTGACATTTTTGTAATTATTATTATTATTTTTTTTATGTCATAACTCAATTTTATAGGAGTCGTAATTAAAAAAAGAAAAAGAAATTATAGCCAAATAACACATGAGGTACAATTAAATAACTTTTGAATCATAACTAAAATAATATTATAACCAACATCATATTATATCATAAGTAATATCACGATAGATCATAACTAAAGACACAAAAATCGTAACTAAAAATGCATAAAAAGGGTAAAATTTTCCCACTATATATATTTGGTATATTTTTTCTTGGTTTGTATAACATTAATAACAAAATTTTATCAATTGATATGTCATGCAATAAAGAAACATTGAAAACTACAAGAAATCCCGCGTTAATAAGATGATAGAAGCCAATGGTTCGCCTAAGATTTGTTAATTTGTATAGTATTACTCTATCTAGAATCAATGGTACTCTTGAAAAATCACAAAACATATTATTAGATGTGGGTTGTCTCTACTCTCTTAATTATCTAATAAATGTGAGTTAACACCATCTTATTGGTATAAAAAAAAAAAACACTTTATTAGTTGAGAATACCATGTGTACATTACCATATGATATTGAAATTATCAAATAATTACTCGAATTAAGGATTAAATAGACTGGCCTGACTCTAATAACACTTTCCCCACCTCAATAAATAAATAAATAAAAATCACGAACCAGTAGGGGTGTAAAAATGGCCCGAGACCCGTAAGCAGCCCGAAACCTGTCCGAGGTGAGCGCAGCTCGTTTCGGCCCGATTAGGCCCTGACCTGAGCCAGCCTAGTATCTTGGGCATGGGCCTTCCATTTGAACCCTGGCCCAGCCCCCCAAAAAAATTCGGGCTCTGCGGGCGGCCCACTGGGCCCAGCCCGGCCTAGCCCAACCCACAAGACCCTCTCTCTCTGCCAAAGGTCAAATTTCAAAAAAATAAAATAATAAAAAGCAACTTACAACGGTTAAATTATTAAAAAAAAAATAAAAAATAAAAATAAAAAACTTGATCTTGCAAAAAAAAAAAAAAAAAAACAAAAACAAAAACAAAAACAAAACAATAAAAAAAAATAAAGTTGCAAGTTGCAACTAGTTGCAATAAAAAAGAAAAAAAAAAAATATATATATATATATATAAATAAACAAATTGTCAAAAGGTGACCTGCTACCCAGTGCCCCCGCCCTACTCCTGCCAGTGCCTGCTCTTTCTTTGCATCATGTGTCACATCACTCTGTATGTCACATGAAGTTAAGTTGCAAATTGCAATTAAAAAAAAAAATGTCTGCACCTCTGCAAACTTAAAAAAAAATTTAAAAAAAATTTAACGGTTATATTACCGTTTCATACAACGATAATATTTTTTTTTATTTATATGTTTACTTAAACCTTTGAAACTGCTATAAATATCCCCTTATTTTCCAAAATAAATCTCACAAATAATTCTCTCTTAAACTTTCTCAATCTCTCTCAACTCTCAATTAATTTTGAAGTGTCATCCTTAAGTGGCAATTGCAATTGTGCAACAAGAAAGTTTTATCAGAAGAAACTAATTTTTGTATCGTATTCACTAGTCAATAACATTAATTAGTTTAATTAAATTTATTAACTACTTAATTTTTTTCATTAATTATTTGTGAACATATATTAATTATTATGTTTTACTCATTGTATTGATACATTATTTAAATTCATTGTTAATTTTTATATATTGTTTTATTTACATTACTATGGATCATGATATTCTTAATGTTTACGTTGATATTGATACATATACTACACAACATGAACCTGTTGATTCTTCTTCTAATATCATTCTTCCAACAGTTGGATCATTATCTAGGAGTAGAAGTAGTAGTGTTTGGGAACATTTTGAAAAAATATCTATAACTAATCTTGATGGTACAATTATATTTAAAGTAAAATGTAAATATTATGCATATTTACTTAGTGTTGCATCTGCAGGAGGTACTAATCATCTAAAAAGGCATTATAACAAATATTTACAAAGTCAACAACCTAATATTCGAAATCAAATATAATTAGGGGCTTCATTAACTGGTAATTTGCAAACATTTTCATATGATCTTATACGTGCACAAAATTCTGTAATTGATTATATTATTAAAAAAGAACAACTTTTTACTACTAGTGAATGTCTCGATTTCACCGAAATGATTCACGAAAGTTTTGCACCGCAATATCAAAGTTTTTCAAGAAATACTACTAGAAACATGATTTTAAAGAAATTTAAGGATGTTAAAAGTGAATTATTTGACATCGTTAAAAATTTGAATGAAAGAGTTTGTTTAGCATTTGATCTGTGGTCAAATAATGATTTTGAATATCAATGTATCATTATACATTTTATTGATAATGATTGGAAATTAAATAAAAGAATTGTTTTATTTAAATTAGTTAAACTTCCATACACTGGTCATTCACTTAGTATAGAAATAAGAAATGTATTATATAAGTAGACTTTACAAAATAAAATATTTACGATTAGTTTAGATAATGCAGCATATTATAATCAAACTGTAACCCATTTAAAATCAACTTTACAATAACTTGTTGATGGTGATTTATTTCATGTTCATTGTTATACTTATATTTTAAATTTGATTGTTAAAGAAGTTATGCATGTATACAAGACTTCTGCACTTGTAATAAAAAATATAGTTGTTACTATTATGTCTTCTGCTAATCGAATTTCGGAATATAGAAAAATTTGTCAACGAGAAAATATGTCATTTGAAAAATTAATTGTAGATGTAGATAGTAGGTGGAATTCAACATATAATATGTTAAAAATAACTTGTAAATAAAGAAGTGCAGTAAATTTATTTTTTGCAACAACATTAATAGGAGGAGTACTGACTCCCACAGAACTTAATTGACACCAAGTAGCCTTATATAAAGATTTTTTTAATTTTTTTTTGATATTTCAACAAAATTATTTATATATATATATATATATTCCTAATTCACCATTTGTTTTACATGTGCTAGAAGCAATAATTAAAATTTTCATAAAATATATGGATAATAAATATTATGTAACCATTATTACTTCAATGAAAATAAAATTTGATAAATATTTTGATCATTTGCCTCATCTATTAGGTTTAGCCATAATAATTGATCCTAGGTGTAAAAAAATTTGTTTATAAGAATTTTTAGAACGTCTTTTTGTTGATCAAACATAGTTTGCCCCTATTATGCAAACATACAACAGATTATTTGAAGAATGCAAGGTAGTTGCATTTGTAAATACACCTACACACACTACACTAGCAGTCTCATTTTGAGACGGGAAATTAAGTGTTTTTTCAGCAATAAAAAGTAGAAGAATATCTCAACATACAAGTGTAAATAGTTCTGAACTACAACGTTATTTGAAAAGCTCGTCACTGGATGATTCCGATGATTTTGACATTTTGGAATGGTGGAAATCAAATGAAACTATGTGGCCTGTGGTTTCACAGATGACTCGTGATGTACTAGCTGTTTTTATTTCTATAGTTACTTTGGAAACAACTTTTAGTGCAGATGGACGAGTACTGAGCGATTACCGGAGCAGGCTCTTACCCAAAATGGTTAAAGCACTGATGATATCCAGAGATCAGATGCATGTGTTTATAAAAAGACAAAATTATAGTGAAAATGAGCGAATTCAAAATAATTTAGATGACATATTCTCGGGTAACGCTACTAAAATGTCTGTCTCCGCCGTTGATCGATTAATAATTTATTTTTTACTATTTTATTTTATTTTATTTATTTATTTATTTATTTTTTTTGTATTAGATTATTAAGGTGGAGTATAATATAAATGATTGGTAGGTTAGTAGGTGCTAACCTAATTGAGATGTACTTGACCCATAGTGATGTAATTGCTCTACCATCATCAATAATCTACACCTATTTTATTTAATAATATCAATTTTTGTAATATTTTATTTCAGTTTGAAAGTATAAATTATTCTCAATAAATGTTATATAAATAATTTCATATTGTAATATTGAAAGTTTCATTTTCATATGTATAAAATTATTCATATCGAAAGAAAAAAAATTACATAATTACATACTTTTTAGTTATAAGTTCATGATTAAAAAAATATAAGCCATACATAATTAAATTTAAATATCACTATGAAACAAAACCAAACAAAATATCTCATTAATCTTAACTAAAATACCCTAATATAATTTTTTTTTAATTTTTTATTCCTAATAAAAAAAAAAGGCCTGACTAAGTCGCAGCCCATGGCCCTAGTCCAAGGCCTGAGCCCAGGCCCTAGGCCTTATTATAAGTAGGCTTGGGCCTCTTTTTTGGCCCATACCCGGTCCGGCCAGTCAAAAAAAGAGCTCACGAGACCCGCTTGGCCCAACCCGAGCCTAGATCTGAACGGGCCAGGCTAGGCCATTATTACATCCCTACGAACCAGGAGCCATGATTTATCTTCTTTCCTCCTTACACACAAATCCTTTTATTTTTCCTTTTTTTTTTGGTCAATAAAGAATTACATAAAGGCAAAATGTTAATAATCTCAATACACATTTTCTATATCTGAAAATACTTTTATATATTTTTATTAATTCTTTACACATTTTAATACACTTTATATATATATATATATTTTTAACACTAACAACAGTTCTTAAGGTTTTTTTAACATTAATTTAGAGTAACCTGTACAATACAGTGTTAGTATCGTATGTTGATGACCAAAGGTAATACAGGTATGATTATGAGGTGGAAAGAGTGGCGAGTGGAGCTTGGTGGGGAGGCCCAAATTCCCAAAGAGATTGATCATCACATTACTATTGTGGGGCTCAGCTCTTAAATCTCTTTTGATAAGCTACCTCATTATGTCAAGCAGCGCGGCCACCCTACCAACTGGAGAGTGCCATGTGTCCTCACAAACTTTCTTTATTGTCTTTTGAATTTTAATTTTATTTTTAATTTTTGCGAAAAAAAGAGGAAATATAAAAAACATGTGGACCCTTTTGAGGGCTACAACTGTGAACAAGAAATAAAATGATAATGATTCAATCCTTAATATCCAATGAGCTTATCATAATTAACCTTCATTTGATTTGGTCTAAATTTGGACAGCTTAGATCCGTTGGGCTCTAGGTCATTTTTATTTACACTAATGATATCCTACAAATTTGAGTTCCGATATATTCAATGTTCTTTTTCATTTAATGATATATATTCTAATACTCATGATAACCTTGAAAAACTTATTGATGGTGATTCACGAAACCCCACTCCTCCAGATATTTTAAAAGGCTTCTTCTTAAGTGTGCAACCCACAAAAGGTGTAAGTGGGTTGCACATCATGTGCCACTCACACAAAAGGTGTAAGTGTAAGGTGTAAGTGTAAGTGGAAGGTATAAATGAAATGTATAAGTTGCACACCATGTGCCACTTACACAAAAGGTGTAAGTACAAGGTAAAAAAGGTGTAAGTGTAAGGTGTAAGTGAACACAAAAAGGTGTAAGGTGTAAGTTGCACACTATAGCATTACCCATTTTAAAATTTTAAATAATACTATACATTTAAAAAAATATTTTTAAAAGGTAAAAAATTTAAGGGTAAATTATAAATGCATCCTTAAAATTTATTAAAAATACAAATTCTCTCATTACATTTAAGAAATTGCATCTCACTCCTCAAGGTTTCCAATCACATAATAAATTGCCCAATCTGATAATCAACTGTTAAGTCAAATTAATAGAGTGTATGACGCAAGTAGCATTTTAACCTTTATGAAGTTAAGCACTTTATTTTTTTTCTATCTTACATTCCCTTATTTCTCATTTTCTCTCGACTAGTAACAATATTTTGCCCAACCATCATACAACCTTTTTTTCACTCTTCATTGACACTATTGTTATTATTGTTTACAAGCATTTGGCGTGTCATTGAGAATGGTCAGAGAAATATTGTGGTGGTATAGAAAGAGAGATTTGGTGGTGGATGAGTGAAAATGAGGGTAGTATGATGATTCCATTTTAGTATTAGAGGATATTTGGGTAATTTTTTTTCCCTATTAGGTTTGTTGCAAGAAAAATTCTGATAATAGGGTTTTTATAATTTCCAGAACATGATAAGAAAATCTGTATATTTGATAAACCTGAAGAGATGTATTTGCAATTTATCCAAAATTTAAAATGCATGAATTAGATTCATTCTGGGTATGACTCACATTATACCAAATTTAAATCTATATGAACACTTTTTTGAGTATTTTTTTTTTTTTGAGAGAGGGGGAGGGGGGGGGGGGGAGGGGGGGTAGTATTTCTGTTAAAAATATAAGGATAAATTACACTGACCTTCCTTGAGGTTTAGAGAAAAGATATTAACCTCCACAAATTCGGCATAATTACACTAGGCACCTTTAGGATTTTTAATTCATATAACACTTGACCCAATTTTTATTTTTATTTTTATTTTTTTATTTTTATAATAGTGGTATGAATGAAAAATAATATTATCATTTTACATTGAAATATATATTTTATCTTATGTATCTTTCTGTCTTCATATCATTTATGGAGGTGTTTGGAATGGCCAGTCTCAGGTTAAAATAGCTAATAAAACAAATCATTCCATCATATCATTCTCTGTACTTTTTTATATGTCTTTTCATTAAAAGTCAAATAATTAACTAAAATAAAAGTCAATATAATTATATCATGCTGTAAAGTTTACTGTATTTTTTCCAAAGCTCGGAGAGTATAATTTACCTAAAATATATCTTCCATTCACTTGCCACTGGCCTCATCTTCTAAAAATACTCTCTCATTTGTTGGCAAACTTTGTTTTCATTATGCATAGCACTCATTAATTTGTAATTTTGATGATTTGCAATAAACCATGCCACCAATATTTGAGCACTTCATTTTGGATCACCAATAGCATCACTTGGAAACAAACAGTTAACTAAAACCAGCAGAAAGTGAAACACATTTTGATTAGATATGTTGCCATGAAGTCCTTAATAGAATACAAATACATTACTCGGTTCTTCACTTCTTTACTGTCTTTGTAGGTTCAAAAGTTTTCCTTTAAAAAAAATATATTTTCACTTTCTTCCCTCCCACTGAAGGGTCCATCCAAGAGTAATCCTTCTGGTCTCTCTAGTTTTCAAAGAGAAAAGGGAGAGCTAAAAAAGAAGAAAATAAAAAAACGAAAAAGAAAAATAAAGAATAAAAAAGTAGTGAAAAGATTGTGCAGAACAGCTTGACTTTAATCCTTGAATCTGGATACAATGGCTCTAATATTTGACTACTATTCTACTACTAGAAAATTCAACTTCTAGTATGATAGAAAATTACCTAATTTCCATCTACTTTTTCAAAACGCAAGCTACACATTTTGGAAAGTAAATCATATTTATTTTTTTTATGGACAAAATTCATATTTAATTAACATAAGCTATTTGCAAAGGGTAATTAATCACGGCTTTTCTTCTTAATAGGCGCAATCAGCAGTCTAAATAGCCGCTCCTCTAGCCATTTCTTTCGCTAAATCATGGTGGTCACGTAGAAGAGAAGATGATAATAAAGTGGAAGAAAAATAGACGAGTGCTTTTACCCTACAAATAAAGTTTGATGTATGACAAAAAAACTAAAACAAGGGAAAAAAAGAAGGGAAAAAAAAACAAAGAAAAAGGGAAGAGGCCATTTCTGTTATTTATTTATTTTTTTCATCTTTTTCTTCTTCTTTGGTTTAATTTTCTCCACTGGCCAGATGATATAAAACTAGGAATATTCTTTGAGGGAGGGACTTTGAAATTTTAAAGAAGTTTGCTTGTTATATTCGCAGTGCTTCAAAGCTTTGCATGGTATTCTGAACATAGTTCTAAATCGTGGTATCGGGTAACATAACGGGATCGATCGTGAAGTATCGGTATCGATAGTATCAACCGGTACGTATTGAGTATCGGGCGTCGCGGTTGTAAAATTTAAAAAATCATTAGTAATCCCTTTAAAACTCAATTTTATGCATTTTTTTAACTCTTTTAACCTTAATTTATCACATTTTAATCAAAATTTTGATATGTAGAGGCACTTTTGACTCATTTTCAACTAAATGATATGTATTTATTTTAGTCTCAAGCTTTTATTTGGCATATATGTTAAACTTTTAATATAAAATTGATGTGAAAATATTTTTTTACTTATTTTCAACAATGAAATACTTCCACATGCACAACAAATTAATAAGAGAAAGAGGGACGTGAAAATAAATCATTCGCTTCAGTCATAAGCGCATACAAATAATCTACTACAAATCAACAACTCTAAAACTTAGTAATAAAAGAATTATGTGGTGGTACAGAAGAATCTCCATATCTCACATCACTTTGATCATCACTATGAATTGGTTGGCCTATTTCTCCATATTGATAGTCCTGGTAGTAGTTATTGAAAGTGCATTGATCATAAGTAGTGTTGTTGCTGCCACTGCTACTTAAAAATAAAAAATCTAAAAATATTAAACCTCTTTAAAAAAAAAAAAAAATTGAACAATCAATCTGTTGATAGACAAAAGTTTTGAAAATTGTAGTGAAAATTAGTCAAGCAGATTTGATACATGAGCCTAATTATACACTGCTACCTACCACTCAATTTATTGGTTTTAATAGGTTTATGAACAATGAGTCTAATAAATCAACTTAAAGGAATGAAGACGTAAAATAAATATAAAACATACTCTACAGGTACATTGCTAAGAAAAAAATAATAATAATAATAATATATATAAAATTATGTGCATTTAAAATATATTGAGCTTCTGAACTTATATATTGTGCATTTAAAAACAATTGCTCTTGAGTTTTATGCCGATAAAGTTAAGGTACTAATACAATATATATATTGAAGAATCATAAATATATAAATATATAAATGCTCCTAATATATATATATATATATATATTTGAAGAATCATAAATATATATTAAAATATATCTCATTCCCATACCATACCATACCATACCATAATATAAATAAAAAATAACCACAGAAACAGAACAAACAGAGGCAAAAAATATATATATATATATATATAAACCGAACACAACTTAACAAGCAAAACATGACCTATTCAGCCAAAGGAAAAAAAACAGAGCATGACTTTATACAAACAGAGCAAACAGAGGCAAAATATATATATATATAAACCGAACACAACTTAACAAGCAAAACATGACCTATTCAGCCAAAGAAAAAAAAACAGAGCATGACTTTATACAAACAGAGCATGAGAGAAACATACCTTCAACGAAGAAGCTTGAGAGAAACATACCTTCTTTTGCAGGTGCTTTTCCAGGTGCTTTATTTTGCTCAATTATTTTTGCAGGTGCTTTGCTCCACTTTTGCAGGTGCTTTGCTTTGCTTTGGTCGATTATTTTTTGCTTCGTACCGGACTGTATCGGAAATATATCGCGCACATATCGGATTCAGGCTGATACGTAGCGGGAATCGGCCGCTACGGACGCGAAATTCATTCTCACCGGTATACCGGTGAGTATCCAACTCGGCACTCCAATATTCCGGTACGAACCGGCCGGTATATTTAGAACCTTGATTCTGAGCTATGTTACCAATAATGAGGAGAAATTATTAGCTTAAATGGTTTAAATAACAATGATGATGAAGATTTTATTTTATTTTAGTTTTTAAATAGGAAGATTACTTAAACTTGAAAATTGGATGTCATTAAAATGTAAGTCATAAGAGTACTATCTTACTAATAAGAATATATATATATATATATATATTTTTTGATCAGCAAAAGAAATCTTTACTGATGGAAGGATACTGGGTATGGTGCAATGCATCAATAAAGAGGAACTTGAAACTAGCACAAAGCTCCAAGCGCCAGTTGGTGAGAAACCAACAAACCAGCAAACAAAACTACAGTCCAACAGCAAGGAAAAAAAATAGAAAAAAACAGAAAACACAAAAAGAGGCAGGAAAAGGGGCTAAGTAGCATAGTCAGCAGACACACTTCAGCAAACACACATCAGATGCAGAGCTATACCCATTAGCAAACACACTTCAGAGCTTCAACGCAGAGGTGCAAAGCTTCACCCAAGTTATCACAACCCAACCAACACTATAGTTGAGAGCAAAGCAACATTCTTACTTCAGAAATTCAACACAAAGATGCAGAGCTTCACCAAAGTTAACATTGCCCCACCACCACTACATACGCATATCAAACCCAAAACAGCAACAGTCAATAGCAGATCAACACATTCCAACCATCACTACATATCAACAATAGCCCCTCCCAAGCACCTCCTAATTTGCCTCAGATTAATAATGAAATCCTGATAATAAGATGAATCTTCTATTACTGCAGCAGTCCTTTACTTGGAAGACATCTGGGTCCCATATGCACAGTAAGCCTCTTGCAGAGCCTATAGCATCCACCACCATGAACTCCATTTTGCCCCTAACCCACACAGATCTGACTTCTTCCTCTGTTAATTCTGACTTTTTTGTCTCTTGGAACAATGCAATATTTACATTCCTCTCCTTTAAAAGCTTCTTTACTTTGCCTTTCTTCTCCTTCCTCCTTAACCCTCTAACATTCCATGAAAGAATCTTCATAATTAACCATGTTTGCACCTATTTATCTCCCCAGTTGGTGTACTTTATACCCCAACTTTCTTCTCCCCTTCAATACGCTCCGTATCCTTCAATTCGAGATCCACTATTTTCTCCAGCACTTCAGCTCTCTTTCCATTAAACTGTACACCGAGAACTTCCCCCATTTTCAGAGTTGCTTCAGCTTCATTCAGGACAACCCTCCCTTTATCAACTCCACCATCTATTGATGCAGATAGGGACATTGCCGCCACTGCTGCACGCCAAACTGCAGCCCTGGGTAAGGCTCTACTAGTTGAAGCACCTTTGCTCCCATACTTCCTCATTTGCTCGAAGGGTTTTCTCCTTAGAAAATTCTAATTAGATTTTCTCCTACTGCTAATCTTTTCTTTTCCTTTCCTATGTCTTGAATGTCTACTACTTGGATCCTTCTCATGGGCTTCAGAAAGACTTGACACTCTCCCACATGGCCTTACTTCAGCATATTTATTTCTTCTAATTAACTCCTGCTGCCCAATCCAGTTCGTGATTGACAAAGCCCACCTCTCTGCTTTAGTGTATTATTCTGGCCCAAAATCACTTCAATATTCACACCAGGCCTTTCTAGGCTTGACCTACCAAGACTTCTAACATAACCTGGCGTACACACTTGATTTTCCAAACTCTGACTGACAACCGTCTCCTCTGTAGAGCCGATCCTCTGGTTTCGCACTTCCATCATTTTATTGCAGGTCTTAGCACTCATTACTTTCCCCCCATCACTTCGAACATCTTTAGCTTCCCCTACACTCCTCTGGCATGCCACATTTTCCACCTCCATACTCCAACTACGACCACCTGGCCTGGTTTCTTAGGCTACATCATATCCAACATCCAGATCAGCAGCTGATTCATCCTCCATATCAGCATCATCATCTTCATCCTTCCTGCAATTTCCACCCTCATTTTGTTTTCCCAACACATTTGAGCTACCAAACTCATCAACATCTTGAATCTTATTACATCTACAAGTAAGTTTCAATGTTCTCACAATTACCACCTGTTCTTCGCAAACTCTCACTGGATACACCATCCCTCTGCATTTCAAATTTACAACTGAATTTATGGGTTCCATACATTTAGTGGAGACCTTAATCTTTGCACACACAAAGGATATTGGTTGGCTCATATCTCCTTCAGAACACAACACTTGCCCCTAGACCCCACATATTTTTCTTAGATTGGAACTATTCCACAGGTGTAATGGGATGCCATAGCAACTAAGCCATACACATCTTTCCTGCTCCAGTACCAGCCCAGGTTTTCCTTCAGCAATATCTTTGCACCAATCCAAGATCAGCTCTTTAATAGCTGGTATTTTCATTACCCTCTCTTCCTTTGATCTGAATGTGATAACCACATCTCTTCCCTCACTTTCTCTTACCATAATATCCTCCATTCCTATTGCTGCCAATTCCTTTTTCAGACTAACATCAGCGTATTGGACCTTCAAGCTTATAATTATACTCTCAAACAACCATCTATTTCCTGCCTGCTCTGCCTTTAACAAGATGCTCCCTATTCCTCTTGTCATTTTTCCTGCCACAGCCTCTACGTAAGATCTCTTATCTCTAAGGCCACTTGCCCCAGATCTACCCTCTCCACCTTGAACGACATTAGCTACTGATCTCCGCACTTGATTATTTAATGGTAGTCTTGCAACTTCATCAACTCCATTGTCTTTCCTAAACTCTGCGTGTTTTACCTGTAATGGTCGATCATCCACCCACAGACCATTGGCCTTCTGAACAGCTATTTTGGTTGCCACAAAGCAATCAAATCCCACGAAACCAAACCTTGTGTTAGTAACCCTTCGTCTCTTTTGCGGTATGAAAATATATTTTGCCACTCCAAATTTTGTAAAAAGATTGAACAAACCCTTTGGATTCAACGATGCTGGTAAGTTATCTACAAACACAGTGAACACACCTGCACTTCCTCTCGACCTCCATGATCCTGAGCTTCCTTTAGCCCTCACAGCTGGTATCCACCCTCCCTCCTTTTTTGTCCCTACAAAAGTTTGTGACTTGATTATGATATTTTTTATTACGCCAATTTGTGATGATATTACTACTATTAAGAATATAATACAACTAATAAAATTATGAGCGGTGATAGAGGCCTCGAATTCGAGGCCTCGAATTTGGCTCGAATGAGGTTTTTTTTTTCCTTTTCTGGTTCAAACAGAAACGAAGGAGATGAAGAAGGAAGAAGGAAGAAGGAGAAGAGAAGAGAAGGGAGGAGGAGGAGGAGGAAGGAGGAGGACTGGAGGGGGCCCTATTTACAGGGGAGGAGGAGCGCGGAGGCGAGGCAGAGGCGAGGGCTGCCGGAGACGACGATCAGGCAAGGCGACGCCGGGTGACGCTGCGACGAGCTGCTGCGAGGACGCCGGGCGACGATCGGCGGCGAACGCTAGCCCTCTTCCCCTCTCTTCTCTCTGTCTCTCTCTCTCTCTGTCTCTCGAGGCAAATTCGAGCCAATGATTCGAGGCCTGAATCATTTTTGTATATTCCTTGTTAATAGTTGAAATTTTTGGACCAAGTAATGGTCAACACTCTAATATAGTACCAGAGCAAATAATAGTTTCTGTTTTTGACTTTCACGATAATTAAAAAAGCTTGCATATGTTTAGCCAATATTATAAAGAAAAAACCTGGCCACATGTAAGAATGTATTATCCCCTTCTTTCTCTCTCTAACAGTTTAAACCACACGTGAGGGGGTGTTGCCCCTTTGCACTCTTTCTCTAAAGCTCCGTTTGTTTAGGAAGTTAGAGTTGAGATTGAGATTGAAATTGAGATAAGACTTACTATATATTATGTTTATTTTAGGAGATGGAGAGAGGATTCTTAATCCGTTGGGATTAGGATGGACCTTGAGAAGGGTATTAGGATAGACGCTTGGGACTTGATATTAGAAAAATAATTTGCCGGACTATTTTTATTTTATTTTATTTTTTTACATGTTGGACATTTTTTTTAACATTAATGTTTAATTTTTTTTGTATTTTTTGTTAAGTAAAAACATAGTTTTATTTGTTTTATTTTTTTTCTATTTTTTATATTTTTTATATGTTGGGCATTTTTTTTAACATTAATATTTAATGTTATTGTATTTTTTTATTATTTTATATTTATTTTATACAAAAATAATTTAACAATCCCTACATTAACAACTATTATCAAAACAAATATAATTTTATTTAATCTTTTATTACTAATTCCCTCACTAATAATCCTCTCAATATAAATTTCTTCCATTCTACCCTTTACAGTAAATGAAACTAACAGTTTAAATGAGCACAGTGGTCAAATGGGTCATGGTCTAAAACTTTGCGGAGCCGGATATATATTTTTTTCCTTTGTACTTTTCTCTCATGTATTTCTTTGTATAAAACAAATAAATAAATAAAAAGAAAAAAAATATTTGAAAATATGCTTTATCCCAATTCATACAGGGAATATATGTAAAGAAACAATTACGTTACCAACTCAGAAAAAGTATTTAAAAAATTACTTTAAAAAGTGTGCAACACAATCATTCTAAGGGGTTGTTTGGTAATGTTGACTTTTTAACTTTTTAAATTTTTTTAAGCTGAGACTTTTTTGTTTGTTTGGTTTTCTTATTTAGTTTTTTTAGCTTTTTTGCATTGAAATGACAAAATTACCCTCAACTTAGAAATGATGCTTTTTTGACTTTTTGTTTGCATATGAGTTAGTTTGGTAATTTTACATCCTAAATCAAGTATTTTGTCATTTTGTGATTTCGTGACTTTTTTTGTCCATATGTGCTTTTTTAGTCCCAACACAAAAACCAAACCAAGGCTAAGTTAGGTTCGTATCTCTCAAACATTAAGGACTCATTTGGGAAGGTTATTTTAGTTGGTTATTTGATTTTTTTGATTATTTTAGTCTGACTAAAAATGTTATATTTGAAATGCTATAGTTGATTTTTGATTTTTTTTTATAATTGATTTGATGGTTGTGAAAGAAAAAATAAAATGATTATAAATTAGATGTGACATTTTATTTTATTAATTATTTAAACTTATTTTATTTTTATTGATTATTTTAACCAAGTAACCTCTAACCAAACAAGTCCTAAATCTATACCATCCACCTCAATATCCACGATGAAATTCGAAATATAATTTCATGGTCCCTAAAGAAAACAGGGAATCAAAAAAGACCCCACGTGTGTGTGGGGAATGAAAGTGGAGCTTACGTTGGTTATTAGAAATCTTCTTCTTTAATCTTTATCCAATTTTTACCTTTTATGTGAGGGTTTAGGGTTTAATTCTGCCTGGGATTCCTACATCTTTGTGGGGACAACAAACCCCTTTGGTCATGTTTGTTTGGGCGGACTGGATTAGCATTCCCATGACTAATAGTCCTAGGACTACAAATTCGTTGGATTATGTATCCTATCTTAACTAATAGTCAAGTTTAAAATAATTAATCCGTACTTTAATTGTTTAACCAAATATCGGATTAATAATTTTATTGGACTATTAGTCCAATCCCAAGCTCATGTCCACCCAAACAAACATGGCCTTTGTGTGTGGGATTCTCACTTCACTCATTCTCTCTCCTACATCTCTCCATCTTTTTGGTGAAAAGAGAAAGGGTTTTGGGACTCCTATGACCCACCCACCCCTTCTCTATTCTCATAACTTGGCTCTTCTTCTTGTTGTATATATCCCTTTGAGATCACTAGATTCCTTCTAGTTATCATCACACTCACTCATTTGTCTATGTGCTATGAAAACTTCTCTCTAGAAAGGTATATTACCTCTTAAATATATTTACATATATAGATATAAGCACGCATATTTTTACATTGCATAGTTTTTCTTTTTGTTCTGATCAATTGACTAGTTCTAAAATTTGTGCATAATATTATAAATGCTTTAAGCAATTGAATTATTTCTTAGTTCAAAAATAAACAACCAAACATTACAAAATACAACATTGCTATCTGTATATTAGTTTATTATGCTCCCCATTACTTGTGTGTTCAAATTGTTTATTTTTCATCATAGTAATGTTATGGGGTAATTATTGGATACTTGAGGACTTAGGAATTTACTCCAATCTAGATCTCAAGTTCAAAATCTTTTAGGTGCTATCAATTCTTACATTGGACCAGTTCATACGGAACTCTACTCTGACTTTAATTAGGCCCCCACTAGTGGACTGTGGGATTGATCCCACAGGAATTAGTCGAAGTGCATACAAACTGGTCTGGACACCCTGAAATATCAAAAATATGGTATTGCCTACATAGTGGTCTTGGTCAATGGAAGAAATCTTACGGGTGGGGTATGGTGATTCACTTTTGTTAAGTAGTTAAAAAATAAAAAAATAACATATTTACTATAGATGGTCATTTCTCTTTTATCGGGAACACTACGTAAATAATGTCATATGATACTCCTGAACTATCTAATAATTTTTCATGTTGTTGTGGTGGTGACTGAATTTGAGTATAAAATTTACTGACTGTTGTTGCATTATTATTTTCATTGTCTTAAAAACTATTTTAACGGGTTATAACGCATGAGAGTTTTATCCCAGGTCTCATAGGACGTTCCTCATCATCATATAAATAAAAAATAAATAATCTTGTTTACTTACTAACTCTTTCTCTTTATTTTGAACTTGATGAATTTGAATATGATTTTACTAGCTTTTCATATGCCAACTTAATTAAGATACGCTTAAATAGCCATGATGCCGCTCGGGCTTTATGTTTGCTCTTTTACAGATGTCTGAATTGTTGTACGCTCTACTTTGATTCAATTTCATACTAACTTTTTTTTTTTTTTGGATTATCAAACATGTAGAGGCTCATAAAAAAATTAAAAAAAAGGATAATTAGCTCTAACATTGCCCTAAGGGTGAGTATTGCTCCATATTAGCTACTGGGGGTGTTTGTGGATTAGGGGGCTTCTCATCCGTCATTTGTCTGAACTTAGGCAGATTGAAAAAAAATCAATCCACGTCTATTCTCTTAGTTAGTTGATGCGGATTGAGCAAGTCATGTCACTACAACAAAAATAGTCTTTAGAGACGAAAACTAATGACGAAAATTTTTTTGTCACGAAATATGTATCTCTTAATGACGAAAATCATATTTCGTCTCCAAATGTATCATTCTTAGAGACAAAAATAAAATTTCGTCACCAATCTAAATTATAATAAAAAAAAATAGGTGACGAAATTATATTTCGTCATTATTTATATTTTTTTTGTCACCAAATATTTTCCCGCTAATATTTTCGGAGGCCGCCAAAATTAATAGACTTTTGGTGACGAAAAAATTTGTCACCAATTATAAAATTATTAATGACAAATATATTTTTGTCACCAATAATTTGGTGATATTTTAATATCATTTAGTGACAAAACTATTTTTGTGGCCAATATTTTTATCTTTGGTGAAGAAATAATTTTGTCACCAAAATATAATTCAGTCACTAAATATTTTAGGGGGAAATAAAAATGTTTTGTTACAATCAGTTCCTCTTCTCAATCACACACAATCATTTCTCGGTTCAAACCTATTTCACACACACACATACACAGACATTATACTACACAGGGCCCTCACCGCCGCTGCTCACATTGGATCAACCCACCGCCGCTCTACCATTTCCGGCATCCCTCACCGCCGACAGCCCTCACCGCCGCTTTGTGCCGATCGGAGAACACCGTTGTTAGTCTCTCTCTCTCTCTCTCTCTCTCTCTCTCTCGATGCTTAAAGAATATAAGTGGAGTTTTCCCATAAGTTGAGTTTATAATGGTCCTCTCTGTCCACGTTTTTAGATAATATTATTACATATTTATAAATGGATGAAAATATGCTATGCCCTATTCTTTTTCATTGATTTAAATATAATTATGTCTACCTGCATTGTATGTGTGTATGTATATATATACATGCTTACCAGTATCACCATCTTAAATGAATGTTGGATCATTGATAGAAATGGGAGTGCCAAGTCTTTGGTTGTTTCTGGTTTTTATATGAACACATTAATGATTAAAAGAGTTTTTCAAAATAGGACAGGTTGGCAATGGTCCTAATTTTAAATTGGAGAAATGGAATGTCTTAAGGGCACGATAAAATTGTCGATCAGGGGGATTTGTGTGGTTGTTTCGTGAAGACTTTTGTTACAAGTTTGACCTTGTGGAAGGAGTGCACTATGGTTCAATTATATTAAGTGCTGATGTAGATTGCCTTTCTAAGGTAATCTTTGCACAGTGACTTACCCTTACAGGTCAGATTAACAATTTTCAACAAATGGAAATCAACTCTTACATTTCTAATTTTGAATTATGCTTCATTTTATGTCAAGGAACTTTTGTCTAAGTGAGGGATCAAAAACTTGGTCCTTGCACATGCTTATTAGACATATATTTCTTGGTTAACATTCAATGAACCTTGAGAAGTCTTTTGCAGCCAATATTGATCATTGGGGTATTGGATTTTGTTTTTGTTATCCAAAAGAGGGGAGTAGCTTCTCTAATGACCTGTCAGTTTTGGCTACTTCGGTGTCTTGGTTTAGTTCTTGCACAATCAATTTAACCTGAAGAGTATGTTAATGCTTTTTTTTGTATACCATGTACCATGTAATGGTTCCTCCAAACTCATTCCAGTGCTGCCAATTTTTTTGGAAAGCTCACTCTGTGTGAGAGTTGCCCTTCAAAATTTGATTACTCATGTGATGGCCCTCCCAAAATTTAATCCGACTTCCTATTAAAACACCATTGGTGACTATATGTTAAAAAAACTTGCAATAAATAAGAAATATAGTCCACTTGATTATTGTGAAATCATAATTTTTAAAAAAAAAAAAAAAAAAAAGTTTACTAAAAGCAGTTAAATTGTCTATTGAGAAAAGAGATTTGTTTTTTACGTAGATTCCTATGGTTTTTTTTTTTATTGGACCACTAGTGAGGCTTTATGGCCCTAAAAATATAACTATAATTGGAGAACACCACCGCTGTTAGTCTCAATTTTTTCTGTTTTGGTTGATCCCCACATTTCATTCCTCAGTTTCCCTCTCACTGGTTGCAAATTTTTTTACATATAAAATATATATATATATATATACAACCTGTTATATATATAGGCTGTTATGTTTTAATCCCATCTGGCTGTTATATATATACAACCTGTTGATACTTCAATTTCAATCCCATCTGCTGCATATATATAGGCTGCATATTTTAGGCCTTTTGACAGTGGCAGTGCATTACATGTATTAGAAGCCATGCCTCTTTGGTCTCTGTAGTAGTAGTAGTAGTAATGTTATGTTTAGGTAGTATCAAGTATGCTCTTGCACTAGCTAGTATGTTTTTAGAAGGGGCCTAGGTTAGTAGGTGTAACTTGTATAAGAATCTTCATTAAAGATCTGGACATATATTTGCTGAAGTTGTTATTGAATTTTTCAATTTAATTAGTTCATAAATACACAAGTCTACATTATACTATATTGTTCCTAATCTTTCATTTGTGATCAGACGTGGATAAAAGTTGGATTGCCCTAGGTAGGACGGCTGATGGAAGGATGAGTAAACCATATAATGATGGGGTGAAGTTATTTCTTCAATTTGCAATGGGGGTTATAGACCAGAATGGTAATCTGTTGTGCCCATGTTTAAAGTGTGTGAATGTTTGTTGACAAAATCTTCAAAATGTGGAAATTCATTTGCTCCAATATGGGATTATGTAAACTTACACTGTATGGCACCAGCACGAGGAACCTCGTGTTTCAAACGAGGCTTACTATGATGATGAGATGCGACTTCATGGTGATGAAATTGTACGTGGTATTGAAGCCTTAGTGGAAGATCGAATAAGAGGGGAATCGACTGATACAACCCAAGGGGAGGAAGTGAGAATTTTTGATCAATTGTTGACTGATGCCAAGCGTGAGCTATTCCCAAATTGTACAAATTATACTTTGTTGAAGTTTGTGATTGAGGTGCTTAATATGAAGGTAACAAATCATTGGAGCAATAAGTCAGTTGATATGATGCTAGAGTTTTTAAGTAGACTTTTATCGAAAGAAAATTTGGTTCCAAAGTCAACTTATGAAGCTAAGAAAATACTACGTGACTTGGGCTTGTCATATGAGCTCATTCATGCTTGCATAAATGATTGTGTATTATTTTGGAAGGAGAATGCAACACTAGATAAATGTCCGACTTGTAAGACATCTAGATACAAGATCAATCGTGGAAGGGATAAGAAGATCCCTCATAAAGTATTGCGGTACTTTCCTTTGACACCAAGATTGAATTCAACATCATCCCTAGAGTTTACTACGTGATGCGCATAGCATACAAGTATAGACTAGATCGCCTAAATTGGAACAAAGCATCGCATATTCGTTTGTTTGGAAAATGGTTTGAGGTTTGCTACTCGCAAGTAGGCTAAATACGGATTTCAATGAATTGTCCCAATTCAAGCAATCCAACCTTCACCCACAGGCATTCTGGCAGTTATATCACATAAGCAAATAGCTTCATGGCAAGCATGCTGTCATGACAATCACTCACACTCATGCAAGATACTAAAACATAAAAGCTTACCGAGTACTCCAAACCAAAACAGGGAACTAGTTAGAAATCATGCATGATCCTAGTTTATGTTGGAATGGCTAATGCAACGCATGCAAAATGCAACTAAAATAGGCTCGGCTAATCTACGATGACATATGAAATGCGACAAGTCGATACACGTATTCAAGTTGGAATTGAAATACTGTGCAGTTAGTATGATACGCCGAACCTAGTGCATGCAAGACAGATGAATGAATGCAAACATGTGAGCATAAAGATGCTAATTGAAACATGCCCTAAACTAACCATCATAAGCTAGTAAATAAAAGGAAGAAAGACGTGGTGTTGGAAGACATGCACATACGCACGCACACTTATTACAATTGTGCCCTCTCAACGAAGGGTCCAAAAGAATAATACAAACCAAATAAATAATTAACTACTCTAGCTAATTAATTATTACAGACCCTTAATTAATTAACAAATTAATTACAAAATAAACTATGTATGAAATTCAAAAGGCCGCCGCAGCTCCGCCTTGAAATGATTGGATGATGCATGCTCGATTCGCCTTGCTCGGAAACCCGTTGCCATGCCACATGTTGCCTCTGTTTACACTGTTCTGCACCTCTGAGAATTGTGAAAATCCTAAGGTTGCTTCTGAACCACTCCCTGAGCACTTTGGGATTCCACCGGCCAAGATAAAACACCACCGGCCATGGAAATATGGTCATCGACCAAAAATGGGACCACCGGCTAAACATTTGTAGCCGACCGGCACTCTAGATGGCCGACCGACCATACTTTCTTGCAAAATGCTGTTTTGCTGCAGCAGAGGACAAACAGGGTATGGCAATGCATTTTCAAGACAATGTGTGCACAACCACCCTCCTTATCATGTTTAAGACTCAAAGGAATATGGTCCTTAACCCTCGGGCCACCAATCACGCATTTCGATGCATGATGGCCAAAGGTGTCGAATGTGCATTTAATATCAAATGAAATGCACACAACACAAAAGGGGCCCCCAACATCTATCATGGTTGATCAAGAGGCAAGGGATGCAAACATGCAAGCAAAACTAATGCAACGTGAGCATGTTAATGGCAACGCCATGCAAGGCTAATAGTAACAAGCATGCCAAATGCAATGCAACCTAAACAAGCATGCAAACATGCAAGGCATGTGACAACATTCAAGCATGTAACAACATGTGAGGCAAACATGTAACAACATGTTAGGCAACTTAACAAGAGATGCATGCCAAATGCAATACCACTTGAACATGCAACAACATGTTAATAAGCCAAGTATGTAACAACATGCAAGGCAAGCATGCAACAACATGCAAAGGATGGACTTAAACCAATATGGGCAGCTCTCAAATAGGCCCAAATCAGTAGCCAAAATACCAAGACTAAGACACCAAAAGGCAAGACACACATGCATACATATTGGTCCACAAGCTAGGCAACAAGAACACAACCCTTAGGGACACTCAGGGGGTGACAAAAGTGGGAGCATGGCAAGTCTATATGCTCTGAAATTACATGCAAAGTGAAGCCATATCATGCAAATAGCTCAAATAAAGCATGCCAAGAGACTTGAAATACAAAGCTAGTCAAGGGCTTTACACTACAACCATACCAAGCAATGCTCAAATGACCTGAAGCACTCAAAACAGACCTAAGGCAGGTCAATATGGTAGCAAAAACATGCTGGACTCACAACAAAGATAGCAAGAAAGATAGGCTCCCGAATTAGCTCACAATCAAGGCATAAGGGCACAACTCTTAAACACAATGAAAGAGTGATAATCATGGGAGCATGGTAGAAGTTTATGGCCTGAAATTACATACCAAATGATTCCATATCATGCAAATAGTTCAAATATGACATGCTAGGGGGCCCAAAGTGCAAGGTTAGCAAAGCCAAACACACCATAGCTATGTAAAACCAAACATGCATGACCAAAACCACTTAAATCAGACCTCAAGCATGTTAAATCAAAGCCAAAATGTGTTGGAGTAGAGCCAAAACATGCTAGAATAATAGGCTACAACATCAAGTATATAAGGCTAGCAAAGAGGATTTACACTACAAGTGTATAAAGCATGCAAGAGGTGAGCAAGACAGCCCAAAACAGAGTTATGGCAGGTCTGAAAAGTCACAAAAATGAGGCTAAACAAAGCCTCCAAGAAGTAGAAACACATGCTCTTTTGGAGGGCCATCAATACAAGCAAACAAGAGAAGAGGAGGGGGGACAACCCCCTCCTATTTTGACCCTCAAAACAAGTTTTCTACCACTGAAATTCCTCTGGAATTCAATGGCTTTAAGGCCAAAAGGAAATTGTTTTAAAAGTTTGAAAGTTGGCTCACAAGGCCTTACAAGCCAAGGAGCAAAAGGGAGAACAACCCCCTAGCCAACCAAGGCACAAACCAAGACTTTTAGGACTGAAAAACAGAGGAAAAACAAGAGTTTTTGTAGTTCAACACCACCCCCAAAACAGCCCCAAAGTAGTGTGAAAAGATGGCCAAACAAATGTGTAAAACAAGCTTAAAGGGAGAGAGATGTTACCCTTGATGCATAGCTGCAAAACTAGCTCAAAATCTGAGCCAAAACACCCTTTTGAGCTCCAACAAAGTCCCAAGTAAGCTTAAAGCAACCTCCTCCCAAAGATGGACCACTTTCACCAAGGACGTCTAGGCAAAAGAGAGGTATTTCTCTAAGTATAGCTCTTGTTATGCACACCAAGGCAAGAGAAGGAAAGAGAGACAGAGATTTTAGGTCTGGAAGTTGTAGAGAGAGAGAGACTTTTTAGAGTGAGAAGCTCTCAAGCTTCTCCAAGAAGGTTGTTCCTTGAAAATGAGAGATATAGTCTCATATATAGCAAAAATGAAAGCTGGCTTGAAAATATCTGATTTGGGACAGCTGGAGCAAGCTGGCAACAGCTGGAGGAGAAATATCTGTCAAAAATCTGAGTTTTGGGCACTTCTGGCCAGCCGGCCATCTTTAGTGCCGGCCTGCTACTTGTGATGGCCGGCCTGCTACTTTTTTGGCCGGTCTGTTACTTTTGTAGCCGATAGCACATATTTGTGGCCGGTAGCAAATTCTGCTCTGCAGGTCCAACTTCAAATGGGCATAACTCCTTCATATGAACTCCTTTTTGGGTTATTCTTGTGCCTAAACTGAAGCTCCGGAAGTAAGCTTTCCAATGGTGGCAGCCTTGCATAAAAAGTCCAACTGTACAAAACATTATGCCTCTTTTGGTGAAGCCTCTCAGTTTTGGTCCTAGCTGGATTGATGCCCAACTTCAACCAATCATATCTCCCTCATCCGGACTCGGCTTTAGGAGATTCTTAAGTGAAAAACGAAGCCCCGGAAGTAAGATTTCCAATGGTGGTAGCCTCATAGCTTAAATCCAAGTGTATAGATAGATAGGTTTGATTTAGCGAAGACCGCTTGACTCTTTCTTAGCGATTCATACCCATCTTCTTCCCCAACTTGGTTTCTTCCCTCTTCTCCTCTTTTCTTCAACTTCAAACCCCTAAGCAAGGTGTTTTGAAAGATTTTTCAAATATTTCAACTCTCTTTCATTCATTTCAACTTTGTCCTTGCTCAGTTTACCGAAAAGCGCAACATTTAACAAAATGCGAGTCTCAGAGCATCGTAGAAACTTTATTTCAAAAGTGTTTTGAAAGAGAGGGTTTTAAGGTCTAAAAACCATTCAAAATAGCTTTGGTCCACAATAGGGTGTGAAGTTTGGATTTGACTCTCCTCTTGCCGAAGAAATTGAACTTTGCTCTGCATAGCCTGCATCATCAAGTAAACCATCAGTAACGTCCAAGTCTTAAGGGCTGTCAAAAATGGAGTGTCTACAGTAGGGTCATCAGATGCGATAATGGAAGAGAATAGAGATGATGAAGGAGATGAAGACCATAACATTCCTGATGTTGATATGGATCCTGATATGGATTATGATATGAAATTTTTAGTATATCACTTTATTTTCGAACAGATGTTATTAATTAATGTAATTTTTATTTTATATGATTATGTTACTTTCTTTTTCTTCTTTTATGTAATAGTGTATGATGACATTGTCTATATTTTTCAATCAAAGTTGAATTATGTTATATAGTTGTAGAAAATGGTTCGAGGCAAAAAACAATGGTTGAAACCAGGTGATTTGAGAACTAAGAAGCTAACAGAATACGAGAAACAAAGAAATAAGCGAATCAAGGAGAACTGTGAGGTAATGAACAATCTTGGAGTGAAGAATATTACAAATTCTTTAGGGAGTGTGGTTCAGCCCAAATGTGCAACTGCAAGGGAAAATGGATTTAGGGTTGAGGTAGATGATGATGTTGAGTATAACCCTTCTGAGAGTGAGGATGACAATGATGATGAGTCATTGGGTTCCTTTGACCGCGAGGTATTATACACATTATTTTATATTTGTGTGTGAACATGTCTTTTTCTTTTTACATTTCTTCTTCACATATCTTACACATCATATCTTTTTTAAAATATATTTTAACTGTTTTAAATATCGTTTTCACTGTTTCATTATGTTCTTTCAGGAACAACAGATGGCACCAGGACTACGTTTACGGTCTCATTCAAGGCCATTAACTCCCACCCCAGAGGAAAGGATGGATCCCCCAACTGAGGAGGTCGGTACCCAATCCTTAACACCTTATAATGTGCAACCTGAGGACGAGGTGACTGCATCTACCATCATTGGTAAGTTTGCAAAGTTGTTTTTAAGGTTTAACTTGCATTGGTTTACTTACTAACTCAATTAATATTATATCCTTACAGCATCACATGACAGACGTGGTCGTGGCCCGACACGCGGCATACAGGCCCATCGCATTGTCGAGAAGGATGGGAAGATGTTAATTCTTATACCTGAACAGTTTCGTGCACCAGTAGGAGACAACGCCTCCAAGCTAGTCTCCAAGATTGGTATAGAGGTTCGAACGCAGTTACCAGACCTGAGCGTTCATAGGTGGAAGAAGGTGAATGTTGCTGATAAGGAGCCGATGATCCAACGCTTAGCGGTAATTATTGACAAACTCTTTTCATGTTTAGGCTCTGTTTCTTTGTAATTTTTAATTTTTTTTTCATTTTGCAGGATCAGTTTGATCTACAAGGCAATCGGACTGATATAGCCAAGGCTTTCGACACACAATTTGGTCGACGATTGAGTGGTTTCACCTATAAGTTGCACAAACAATACAAGCAACTTAAGGATGTAAGAGGGGAGGATTATGCGAGAAGCCACCGACCTGCAAGAGTTACCCTCAATCAGTGGACATCTCTAATTGACAAGTGGAATAGTCAAAAATTCAAGGTAAAATGTTTTACGTATGTTAATTGTCAAAAATTAAGTTTTTTCTTACTAATGTTATCTTTTCTTGTTTGTATTGATGTTTCAATTGTGTAGGAACAATCACTAGCTAATGTGAATAATAGGATGCAAATGAAAACAAAACATCGATGTGAATCAAAATCAATCCCGGTCAGGGTACACAGCTCGGTGCGTTCTACTAATTTATTTTATTGGATTAGAAGGATTTGTTATTTAAATCATTGAATTAACATTGACAAACAAATGAAGCAGATAATTGCAAATGGCAAAGTGCCCGATTTAGCAGAATTTTACAAGTCCATCCACTACAATTCGGACACGCATGAATGGATTTCATCGAAGAGCCAAGTTAATTATGTATGTACAAGGCAATGCCTTTCAATTTTGATAATATTATTTATTTTGTTGTGTAGGGTAGAATAACTAATACTTGTTTGATTTATTTCAAATTAATAGGACAACATGATACAGATGCAAGCAGAACACCTTTCGCAGACTAGTGCGATCCCATTGACTCCAGAGGAGTTGTCAGTCAAGGTGTTTCAGCCAAGGCCAGGTTATGTGAAAGGACTCGGTATGAGGCCTTCTTCTTCTGTGAATACAACTGTTGCACCTGCTAAAAATAATGACTATGTTCAACGCCTCGAGCTGCAAATAACACAACAAAATGAACAAATTGCAAGGTTTGAAAAGTCAGAGAAGAAACAAAGCAAGAAAATAGAAAGTATCATCAAGTGTTTAAGGCAGAAAGGTATCACGGGAAATTTTGAGAGTGGGGAAAGTTCAGATTCTGATGGACAAGCTTCTTGGTTAGTATATTATGTTTCTATGTTAATTTAGTAGAATTTTTTTCTTCAACTAAGATAGTGAACTATGCATGTAAAAGCCCGAGAAACATCACAAACACTGAAATATGTATGTGGCTCCCAATTAGTAAACTACTTTGAAAATTTGCACTATTCCAACATGTAGGCATGAAACTAAGTCGAGAACTAAGTCGAAAACTATTCCAACATGTAGGCATGGAACTAGTCGAAAAATAGGCCACCGAAGGCCAAAATCGTGCAACAGCCACAGGACGGCCCGAGGACCACCTTAAACACCTCAGGAGGGACCAATGTGAGTTGTGGAAACTTACGGAACTTGCACGGGACTCCCGGTTTGAAAACTAAGTCCAAAAATGCACTTTTTCACAGTTAAGCTTGAAAATAGACCTTCGGGGGCCAAAATCGTGCAACAGCCACGAGACGGCCCGGGGACCACCTCAAACACCTCAGGAGGGACTAATGTGAGTTGTGGAAACTTACAGAACTTGCACGGGACTCCCGGTTTGAAAACTAAGTCCAAAACTGCACTTTTTCACACTTAAGCTTGAAAATAGACCTTCGGGGGCCAAAATCGTCCAACAGCCACAAGACGGCCCGGGGACCACCTCAAACACCTCGGGAGGGACCAATGTGAGTTGTGAAAACTTACGGAACTTGCACAGGACTCCCGGTTTGAAAACTAAGTCCAAAAATATACTTTTTCACACTTAAGCTTGAAAATAGACCTTCGGGGGCCAAAATCGTGCAACAACCACGAGACGGCCCGGGGACGACCTCTAACACCTCAGGAGGGACCAATGTGAGTTGTGGAAACTTACGGAACTGGCACGGGACTCCCGGTTTGAAAACTAAGTCCAAAAATGCACTTTTTCACACTTAAGCTTGAAAATAGACCTTCGGGGGCCAAAATCGTGCAACAGCCACGAGACGGCCCGGGGACCACCTCAAACACTTCGGGAGGGACCAATGTGAGTTGTGGAAACTTACGGAACTAGCACGGGACTCCTGGTTTGAAAACTTAGTCCAAAAATGTACTTTTTCACACATAAGCTTGAAAATAGGCCTTCAGGGGCCAAAATCGTGCAACAGCCACGGGACTGCCTGGGGACCACCTCAAACACCTCGGGAGGGACCAATGTGAGTTGTGGAAAGTTACGGAACTTGCACGGGACTCTCGGTTTGAAAACTTAGTCCAAAAATGCACTTTTTCACACTTAAGCTTGAAAATAGACTTTCGGGGGCCAAAATCGTGCAACAGCCATGAGACAGCCTGGGGACCACCTCAAACACCTCGGGATGGACCAATGTGAGTTGTGGAAACTTACGGAACTAGCACGTGACTTCCGGTTTGAAAACTAAGTCCAAAAATGTACTTTTTCACACATAAGCTTGAAAATAGGCCACCGGGGACCAAAATCGTGCAACAGCCACGGGACTGCCCGGGGACTACCTCAAACACCTCGGAAGGGACCAATGTGAGTTGTGGAAACTTACGGAACTAGCACGGGACTTCCGGTTTGAAAACTAAGTCCAAAAATACACTTTTTCACACATAAGCTTGAAAATAGGCCACTGGGGGCCAAAATCGTGCAACAGCCACGGGACTGCCTGGGGCCCACCTCAAACACCTCGGGAGAAACCAATGTGAGTTGTGGTAACTTACGGAGGTAGCACGGGACTCCCGGTTTGAAAACTAAGTCCAAAAATGCACTTTTTCATACTTAAGCTTGAAAATAGACCTTCGGGGGCCAAAATCGTGCAACAGCCACGAGATGGCCCGAGGACCACCTCAAACACCTCGGGAGGGACCAATGTGAGTTTCGGAAACTTATGGAACTTGCACGGGACTCCCGGTTTGAAAACTAAGTCCAAAAATGTACTTTTTCACACTTAAGCTTGAAAATGGACCTTCGGGGGCTAAAATCGTGCAACAGCCACGAGATGGCCTGGGGACCACCTCAAACACCTCGGGAGGGACCAATGCGAGTTATGGAAACTTACAGAACTAGCATGGGACTCCCGGTTTGAAAACTAAGTCCAAAAATGCACTTTCTCACACTTAGGCCTTGTTTGGGAAGACTAAATAAGTGCACTTTTTGTCTTTTTGGACAAAAAAATTGAGGTTGAAAATATGGATGTTTGGGTTAACTTTTTGACTTTTTATGGAAAAATGTGTAATAAAAAATTGTGAAAATTGGTTTTTAGAGGAAAATTTGAATTGGGAGTTGTGCAGTCGTAATTGTTGACTTTTGGTGAATAGTGTTAACTTTTTAACTTTTTGAGTAACTTTTTGACTTTTTGGATTATTTGGCTCTTCCCAAACAAAGCCTTAAGCTTGAAAATAGACCTTCGAGGGCGAAAATCGTGCAACAGCTACGGGACGGCCTGGGGAACACCTCTAACACCTCGGGAGGGACCAATGTGAGTTGTGGGAACTTACGGAACTAACACGGGACTCTCGGTTTGAAAACTAAGTCCAAAAATGAACTTTTTTCACAGTTAAGCTTGAAAATAGACTTTTGGGAGCCAAAATCGTGCAACAGCCACAAGACGGCCCGAGGAACACCTCAAACAGCTCGGGAGGGACCAATGTAAGTTGTGGAAACTTACGGAACTAGCACGGGACTCCCGATTTGAAAACTAATTCGAAAAATGCATGTTAAATTGTATATTTTATGGATAAGATAATAATTGTCTAACTTGCATTTTTTTTTTTTTTTTTTTGTGTTTCATTTTTTTGCAGATTCGAGATTTGATATGGACATGTTTGGTAATTTGGAGGGCAAATGATAGCTCATTTTGTGTTTTTGTTCATATTACCTTACATGTATTTTGGTTAGTTGTAAATTGTCTATTTTTGTTGGTATTACAGGCATGTTGGGTAATCCGCCCTTGATATTTTATTTTTATTGATATTAGTAGACATGTTTTTTGTTGGATATTAGGAGATGTGTTTGGTAATCCTCATGCGGTTGATATTATATTTTTGTGGATATTAGTAGACGTTTTTTGTGGATATTAGGAGACATATTTATAATCCGCATGCAGTTCATATTTTATTTTTGTGGATAGTGCTGAAATTCGAATATGATGTTTATGAAAATGAAGAGATTTCTGTATTGATTTGTAATAGATATTTTATTGAACAGGTTATTGAAATGCGCAGGGAATTGTTACTGAAAACAAAAAATTTCGGAAGAAAATAGTACTCCCATTTTCAAAAATTTTAATTTTTATTAGTGACGAAATAAAAAATGTCGCTATTAGTTTGCAAAAAATATGACGAATAATTTTGTCACTAATGATACAATACCAAACAAATAATTTTGTCATATTTGCTGAATATTTCGTCGCTAATTTGAAATATTTGGTGACAAAATGTTTTTTGTCATTGAAGAATTTTCTTTTCTGCTCATTTTAGTGACGAATTTTTTTGTCACCTTAATCCATATATATCGTTGGTGAGGAAAACTTTCGTCAGTAAAATCTATTTGGTGACGAAATATTTCGTCGCGAAAAACAATTAAAATAAAATATTATTTAGTTTTAGCGGCGAAATTGATGTTATAGAGGACGAAAAATTCACCATTCGGAGACAAAACAATTCGTCGCCAAAAACCAAAAATAGGCGACGAAACTAGTTTTCGTCACCAAGTACTTTCAGCGACGACATATAGGCCACGAACGTGGTGACAAATTTTTTTCGTTGCACATCACTTTAGTGACGAAAATTTGATGTTTGGAGATAAAATCGTCTGTCACCAAAGGCCTTTTTTGTTGTAGTGTGTGTGTGGGCGGATGGATGCGAATCGATTTGACTATTCGAACTTTATTGTTTTATACTTTATTTTTTTGGGGGGGAACTATTTTAGAGTAATTTTTAACTATTTTAGTCTTTATTTGAGTCCAAATTTTTTTATTCTTCATTTTTTACAATTAAAATAAAGGTTAAACTTTTATATTTCATAAGTAGCTAATATTATTACTAAATAAAATGTTATTTTCTTAACATACAAAGTATAAACACATAACATCATTTTCTTAAGAGAGTTGGCAGAACGGGTTGGGTCGGGTAACTTCTCATCTGCCAGCCATCTAACTTCTCATCCGCCAGCCATCCGAATATAGACGAATTTAGAAAATTTTCATCTGCATTAGTCCGTCCATACTATTCAAATCGCTTAAAAACAAATAAACTAGGTTGGATCAATAAATTTTTGTGGATCGATTGGATCCATGAGCACCACTAATGGCTACTACATCCATTTCCCGTCAATGTAATAGTATTACACGTACGTTTGAGTGCTATAACAAATTGGTTGGGAAGTTTCAGAGAAACTTCTGTCCATGTACCAAGCCAATGTCTTTTGTTTTTTTTTTTTTTCCTTTTTAATAACAAAGGACAATTTTATTGATGCAAAACAATAATAATAAATGTACAAACAGATAACATCAATAAAGAAAACAGGCCAAGGCAAAAATTCATGATTTCTAACACTATTTCAACTAAATTCTCAATGTAGAAGATTCATCTTCACTTATAGACAATAAATACGAGGGTATAATATCTATAATTTTTTGCATTCATACAAATATATATATATATATATGTATATATATATGTGGTTGACACTTGTTCTTAAAAGGAATGTTTTTAACATAACAAAGGCTGAACTGAAATGACTAAAGGGGCTGAGACATTCTAAAAATTGGTCTCTATCTTTAACATCTTTTTAAATAATAAAAGTGATATATATACATCTATAGAAGAGCTCACCTAACTCTAACAAACCTTCTTTGCGACAGGCTTTGACTAGACACGACCTCAACTCCCCCAACTCTATACTAGAAAATAAATAAATAAAAGAATTAAAAAAAAAGAGAGAGAAATACTGAAAAATGGTCAAAAGTTATTTAGAATAATCTAAATAAGTGTATTTTTTGATTTTTTACAAAAAGATATACTAAAAAATAGAGAGATGATATAATCTAAAAATAAATAAAAATATAAAAAATATATTTATATAGCAAATCCCAAATAAGCTTCCAAACTCCTTATAAGAATTTAGTATGGCCCATTTCTCTTCTTTATTTCTATTTTATTTTTTCTCTGGCAGAGAGTATGTAGGAATGACAACAACCCGCATGGGACTTAAAAAATGTGCCATTGCCTACTACTTGGAGCAGCAGCCTTTCTTCATCTATTGCTAACTTTAGATTTTAAATATTTTTACTTTTTTATTTTTATTTTTTTTTCTTTTCTAAGATAAGGAACATTGAATTGACTGGAAGGCCCCAGATGCTACTACGCTAATTTTAGAATTACAAGTCGTCATGCATCATTTCTTAGCAGAGCCGGCCTGAATTATTAGAGGCATGAGGTGAATTTTTTTAATTGAGTCCTTCCTATATCATTAGGCCAAAAAAAAATAAATAAATAAAAATGTTTGGATAAAACGATATCAAGACATGAAAAATCATTACCAGAACTAAAAACGATAAAAATATAATCGTATTGCTTTATAATTTAACAAAATTTAGATTACCAAAAAAATTAAAATAATAATTGAATCAAATCTTTATTTTTGTAGCTTATCAGTGCTATAAGAGCTAAAATTAATTGGGTGTAAGGATGAGAATTTTTAACACAACTCAATCAATATATAAAATTGAAAGTCAAAATTTTCACATTAAAGATCAATCAGACACGAATTAAAAATAAAACCATACAACTGCAGGAAATTCAGCTTTTAGAAGCGTTTAAAAAACACCGCTAATTCATTTTGTGATGCTTAGCACCAAACGCTAACGATGTGGTCATCGTTGTAGGCTTATGGCGCTTTAAAAACTTCACTAGATTAGTATAATGTGATAAATAATGGTAAAATGACGTCACGCTAGTATTTAGCGACATTTAAAAAAACGTCGCTCTGAGACGAAAGCTCTGAGAGCTATTTGAATCTTCGAAGATGAATCACTGAGAATGATAAGGGTTTAGAGAGAGAGGGAGAGAGAGAGAGAGACAGAAAGCTCGAGATTTGAGAGTCGAGATTTGAAGACATGAGGCTTCAAAATAAGGGTTTACAAAATCAGGCTTTAATAATTATTCTCAGATTCAAAATAAGGGTTCGAAAAAAAGGAGAGGGTGAGTGTGTGAGGCTTAAAGCATTTGAAGGCATTTTTAAACACCACCTACTAGTAAAACGGTGCCGTTTTAATTAAAGAAAAATGTGACATTTATAAAACACCGTTAAATATTAGAAAAAGTGGCATTTAAAAAAACACCATTAAAAAAATGCCATCAAAATTCACATTTCTTGTAGTGGACAACATAAAAATAAATGAATTGAGCTAATATTAAAGTAATTATGAAATAACACGACAGATTCATATCCCTAGTTGGTCGCCTCACCTCATGGTTGGCCCTGTTTCTTAGTTCAAATGACAGAGAAAGAAAACAAAATTGCTATGCTAGTTAGGGTGGACTCAAAATTTTTTAACTGGAAGCAAAATTATATACAATTTTTCACCATTTGGCAATCTCATATCCAACAAAATCTTAAATGAAGGAAACTCCAAATATAATGCCATTGGGAAAATTTGGAAGGGGCAAAAAATATATATATATGTATATATTTTGAAGTCAAAAATAATTTTGAAACTATAAATAGAAATAATATATATATATATATATACACATACTAGTGGTAATCCATGCTATGCACAAGACTTTATAAATTTTAAAAAAAAAATTATTATAATTATCTTGAAATAATTTAATATTTTATTTTGTAATATACCTGAAATTTATAAGTTAATTTTTATGTTTATAACTTTTTAAATTATTAGTTTAAGAAAATTAATATATATAAATCTATTTAATGCAATTTTGATAATTTGCATTAAAAAAAAAAGTTAAACCTGATTAAATGAGATTAAATGAGTTATGTCATATCTCTTCTTGTTATGAAAATATACAAATTTAAAAGTTATAATTAAGACAAATATACAACTTTATTATTAAATGTGAAGTGAAGTAACAATAATTGATATGATATTTATATTATTAATCTAATAATTTAAGTTATATTTCTTTTGATTTCAATTTCATAACTAAAAATACAATATGAATATAATACACACATGAATTTCTAGTCTTTAAGAAAAAGAACATTTCAGACTATTTCCAACTATTCATTATTTTCTTTTAATTTTTTTTATTTAATTTGATTTTAAATTTGAATAAAAAAATTGATTTGACATAAATTACTTTAACTTTTTCATTAAAATTTTATCAAATTTTAAAATAACTTTCATTCTCATCCCAATTTTTTTTTTTTTTTAATCTTTTCATCAATTTTGATGGAAAAAACAATACTTTCCAACACTTTATCTTTTTAAATTTTTATCAAATTATAATTTGATAAAAAAAAAATATTAAGGGTTGAAGAGTCTCTTAACTGGAATTATAGTAAAACATCTTGAAATAGTGAAAGTTTGAGTATGTGGTTGGTTGAAATGTATAATTTGATTAACTTTCTTCTCATATTTGTATAAAAATTAACACTTATGACCACATCAATACAAGTCGGATTATGAAAAAAAATTTGAAGTGTCAAATATTTTCCACTTGTAAATATCTTACCTATTAAAAAAAAACAAAAAAGAAAAGAAAAAAAATGTATAGCTTTTGGATATGTGTTTATCAATTTTGTTTTATAGACATAAACAACTAATATTTCAATTTAAAAAAATTAAAAAGTAAAAAAAAGAAAAAAATGGATTGGGTTTTTTTGTGGATAAAAGAAGTCATCTAACTCCTCTATATACTCTTCAAGATGGATTATTTTAATCGCATAAAAAAATAGAAATTATATTTGAAGATTATCCCTATATATATTATGCTATTATAGACAACTATTGTGGTAACAAATCAATTATAATATATATGAAAAGTTATATTAAGCTTTTATTTTCAATTAATTTAATTATAATTGACAAACTAACAAATAGCAGTAATGATATAATGAAATAGAAAGAGGATAAAAATAAAAAACACAATGATATTTAAAAGTTATAAATATGCCTAGTAAAATCTTGAATTCCCATAAATTTTCACATTTTCTATAAAATAAAATGACAATAAAAAATAAAAAATTAGATACCCATTTTTTTTTTTTAATTTCAATTTTTATGTCTTCATTAAAGAAGACAAAATCCGATCAAAATCTTTGGCACAGAACATGAATAGATACTTTGATTGCAACCATCATCATTAATAATACTTCTCTACCATGCAAGCCTGTAAATAAACACATAAACCTCACTAAAACTGAAACCAAAACCAAACCAACAGTAAAGAAAGAGAATCACACATGAAAGAAAATAAAATTAAAAAACAAATAAATTATATAGAGTGGTAGGATGTTACCTCCAACAACTTATACCTCGCCTAACCCAATTCGTCAGCTCTTCCACCAGTGCCCTAAAAGTCAAGGAGTTGGGTTGACTAATCAGATTATTTTTAAATAAAACTTGAAAATTGATTAATTTGTCTCATTAAGTGATTTAAAATTTTGATAGATATACATCAAAAAAAAATATATAGATAATTATATTACTAAATCATAATTCAAATTTAGATATTGTCATATTTTTTTGAGATCCATATCTCAATTCTTATCTTTTTTATTTTTGTATGGTTGCTATTTGTTTTGTTTTGTTTTGTTTTGTTTCTCTCTCTCTCTCTCTCTCTCTCTCTCTCTCTCTCTCTCTCTCTCTTCAATTTACTTAAGATGGAATTGTGGGTTTCTATTTTTTTTATTTAATTTATCTGTGATTTTATTTTTTTTAATTATTATTATTTAGGTAAGTTATGATGTGAGTTAGATATGTGATAGACATGTGAGTTTTATTGATTTAAAGAATGATGGTGGGTGATATTTTAAAATTAAATTTGTTTAGACAGACTTTATAAATTTTAAAATTTAAAATTGGATATTGAGAGGCAAAAAAAAGATTTGAACTGAATAAATAAAAATCTAATTTATTAATTTTATCTGTTTGTATATCTAATTTTTAATTTTTTGGTTATGTCATAATATAATATATAAGATATAGATAGATACTTACAACTCTCATAAAGAATATTATCTGATTTTTTGAGGAGAGAGAAGAAAGACAAGTTTTAATATTTTCTCTTTGGAAATCGGTGAGAGAGATTAGGATGAAGAGTTTATGAAATATTTTTATTATCTTTCCACTTGAAATCGATAAATTAAGGTGAGAGATATTAGGATAGAGATTAGGATGTAGAGATTATGAAATATTTTTGTTATCTTTCCATTTAAAATCCATAAATTAAGGTAAGAGAGATTAAAATAGAGAGATTATGAAATATTTTTGTTATATTTTCATTTGAAATTCGTAAATTAAGGGATAATTATTATTTATAAAATAATTAAATAAATAAATAAGCCAATAGATTTTTTTTAAATCTATTTTATAAATTGAAAAATTAATAATTTTAGAATGAGAGTTTAAAACTCTTACAAGGTTTCTTATTACAAACTTCATTTTCTTTATATAATATATAGATAAATTGAAATTTTAATGGGGATAAAGAAAAAAAAATTAAACAATAGATACAAGTGGTATTTTAAAATTCTAGAAAGCATATTTGAAAAATAATTTTAAAACCGAACACAAAAATAAAAAAATAAAAAGAAGAAGAAAAAAAAAGAAAAAAAAGATTGCCTTGTAATTTGCTCCACCCATGCTGGTACCCGGGCACATAAGACACAGCCTGTTTTCAATGATTAGTTTCTTTCGCACTGGCTTCACAATTTGGTAGCATTAACATCAAAGAGTTAGTAGGAGCGTAATATTTAAGTTTGAGTCAATGTTTAAATTTGAGTTTCACTATTGTATATAATGATTTCGTTTATTTTGACGTAAAATATTTTTATTAAAAATATTATATTTATTTTTTGTCTTTTGATTGAACAAAAAACAAGTTAAATATTTTTAAAAGAAAATATGTTTGTAGAATTTTCTAAAAAATGACTTATTTCTAAAAATTTTATAAGTTAATTTTTATAAAATTGACTGCCACTCACTATCTTTCAACACATTTAATTTTTTTAAATAAATATCTTAACTCATTAAAAAGTCATAAATGACACTAAAAGAAAAGATGCGGGTAATCATATTATCTGAAGGGAAAATGGTTTTGGATCGAATGGCTTCAATCACAAGCCTTATTTGGAAAACCCTTCGTTAATTGAAAAGTTACAAGAGTTTCTCAATATTATATCCACACTCTAAATCCCTAGGTTCTACAATGGTTTGGTGATCTAGGAGGGAAGAACAAAGAGAGAAATATTTTTTTGCAGAGATCTTTCGAGTAAAACTCCCACACTCAATAATTCGTATTATTATTTTCTTTATATCAAATATATAGAGATTTTTTGTTGATAGAGGTGGAGTCATAATCTCCCACAATAACTCAAATACCTCTTTAGATAATTCTCTTAATTATCTTATATTATAAATCATGTGAATTATCTATAACCTATGTGGACATTCCATGGGTTATGGGTTAGGTCAAATCCGACCCAATTTCTAATATCTCTCACTCGTCCACATCATTGGTTATATTCACAACCATCATTTCTCAAGCTCTTATTCAATCCACTCCTCGTATAAAAAAATGGAACATGCGACCTGACAAGAAGATATAAAGGTAGCAGCATTATATTAAGCCACCATAAACTAACATAGCACATCACTCGAAATATCTTATCTACACCCCACATTCATTGGATCACACCAAATCGAACATTTTAAAACCCCTCGCGAGTCATAGCTCATAAACATGCTTGACCTCAACACTGTATCTATACTTATGATTATATCGTGATCTCAAATTCGACACAATCGCCAGGGCAAAGAGCTATAATACAAGGGTATGATTTCCAACAATCTTTCCTAACCACTCATGTCAATTCTTGACCACTTTCCTAGACATAGTCCTTTGGATCGTATTCATCATGACCCTTGAATGACATGCTAAAGTAGCGACATCAACTCATCATTTCATGACATAGTTCCAGGTTCAAGGGTATAGAGTGGGCCTGTTATTGACCTAACATGGCTCACATAGTGCTAGAGCAAGGATCTATTTAGCCACTCCCTTAAGTGGTTAATGATAGCACATACCGTATGATATGTATGCTACGACAGAGCTCCTACTAATTTGGGTCTGCTACTCTCTAACGCCATACAAATCTTAGTTTAGTCGCTATACAAGCTCCTAACCTGAGTTTCTTAGCATATTTGATCATTTAGCGCTTATCTACAACGTTACATTCGACAATATTTCGGCTTCATGAAGGTATGGATAACATCATATTTGACTTTTTAAAGTCTCATCTTAGCCAATGCTAATGGGACATCTTACAATAAACTAGTTTTATTCACTTCTCAAGTTACAAAATATTTACCTCGCTTGCTCTATAAGCGACAAGATAATTAATGTCTTATCCCGTTCATTCTACAAGTGCTAGGGTGATTGCCAGTGTAAGAAGGCCACTGTAAGTCTGGTGACATCGTATACAATGTGTGCTAATAGTATCAATTATGTCATAAAACTATATGAATAAATAATTATGCATAAGATACTCATAAAAATATCTAACAAAGTCAATAAGATATCCAAAAAATACATCAAATCCTAAGAAGTCCTAAACTCCTAACATGAGTTTGGAAAACATCTCTAGTAGTGACTTTAATAACTGGATCAGCCACAATCCTATTAGTGGAAGATATGCTATAGGACTACCTCCACTTGTGCAATAACATCTCGAATAAAGTGAAATTGAATGTCAATGTGTTTGGTTCTACAATGATACTTGTGATCCTTAGAATATGTCAAAGTTGTCATATTGTCAACATAGATCATAACAGCTTCATCTGCAAGAGCCGTGACCCAAGGCGCTATAGGAATCTCCTCAACAAAAAACAGCTTCTTGTACTGCTGCTGAACAAGCAACGTACTCTGACTCCATCGTGGACAAAACAATGTATGATTGCTTCTTACTAAATTGGAGTGTTAATGGGTTTGGAATAGTGCATACAAAACCGTTTCAAGATCCTCATAATGTAAGTCTCTTGAGACAAACTAAGAAGCCTCTTAGAGCGATCTCTCAGGATCTTAACTCCGAGCACATAATTTGCTTCTCCCATGTCCTTCATTTCAAAAGTACAGGACAACCACCCCTGAGTGGCGACAATAATCTCCATGTTATTTCTAGCTAACAAAATGTCATCAACATACAACAATAGAATAAGGGAACTCTTTTGTAATCGTTTGACATACACACAATGCTCTTCCTCCATCATCTCAAACCCAGTCGAAAGATGGCTTTATGGAATCTAAAGTACCATTGTCTAGATGATTGCTTTAGGTCATAAATGGAACATTTGAGGCGGTATACTTTGCACTCTTGTCCATTGACCTTAAAGCCTACTGGTTGATCCATATAGATCTCCTTATCTAGTTCTCTATTGAGAAATGCAGTCTTAACATCCATTTAGAAAAATTCCAAATCCAAATGCGTAACAATAGCTAGAATTAGGCGAATAGAGGCAAATCTCACCACTGGGGAGAATATCTTATTATAATCTATACACTCTCTTTGGGTATAGCCCATGAGATGGGCTTTGTTTTTATCGATTGACCCATCAGCCTTGCGCTTAATTTTTAAGACCTATTTGTTACCAATGGTCTTGCACCCAGGTGGAAGGTCAACTAACACCCAAACTTGGTTCCGAGCCATAGAACTCATTTTATTCTTCATCGTAGCCATCCAGTCATTAGCATTAGGCGAAACTAATGCTTCCTCATAGGAAGCAAGCTCATTAAAATTATCATAACTCAAACCCACCCCTAAAAGTTTAGGTCATAACCGGCCAGTAATCCGTAGATTACCGAAGGCCTCAAATGATTATACAGAATATTTGTGCTAATGGGGCCATAAACGGAAGTATATAATAAAGAGAAGTCCATTGAGCTGTGCCAATCATGAGCAAAATCATAGAGTTAACCACGTAACACAATAATACATGTTCATCAAAAATATAAGAGTTAGAGGAAAATTGTACATAATGTTTACAACCTAAGACCATGAAAGCAAAAACATAATAAGGTCAAAGTGTGGTGTGAGTCAAGACAAAACTCCGGCTCGGAGGCATGACTCGATTGGGTCTGAAGCTGACTCTAGGGCTGTGCTCCATGCTGCTAATCACCTACATGTGCATACATAAAATTGGGTGAGCGAAGCTCAATGAGTAATAATACAGTAAAACAGTGTAAGTAAATGATCATAAGGATCTCACAATATCTATAATCATATAAACCAAGCGGCATTAGGCCCAAGCATATAACAAGTGGTCTCGGGTCCAATCATATAACCAGCGGTGTCGGGCCTAATCATATAACCAGCGACCTCAGGCCCAATCATATAACAAGTGGTCTCAGGCCCACTCATTTATCAAGTAGCCACGGGCCTAATTATTTAACAAGCGGCCTCGGGCCCAATTATTTAATAAACGGTCTCGAGCCCAATTATTTAACAAGCGACCTTAGGCCCAATCATTTAACAAGTGGCCTTGAGCCCAATTATTTAACAAGCGGCCTTAGGCCCAATCATTTAGCACATGTCATATAATATCAATGAAGTTTCATCATTTCCAATCAATTTATAATGTTAGCACCAATCATCGTTCATGGTTCAAGATACGCAACAAAGAGTATGAGTGTACTATATTGCTACTCACAGTGCGTTTCGTCTTGCGGCGTTGCCTCCGGCACATGACCTACACAAAACATGTCACATACACATTCAAAAAATCATTTGTTTCAATTCTTACACTTTTCTTTAATTTCTCTCAAGTGTTCAATGTTAATCTTCTCTACATGTGAACCACGTACAAAGCATGTTCCAAATATGTACTTTAAACGGCCCTAAATGTTCATGGCTTAAATTAATGTTTCCTACAATAATTTCATATGTTTTTGATTGAACATATCATGTTTACTTATTTAAGATTTAAGAAAATAGCAAGAAGCGAAAAGAAACTAAGTTAGGGTAGGAAATGGCATGAATTGGTTTAAAGAAAATAAATAGCCTTCACTAATTTGAGCATATCTATTTTTGCACTTAGAATTTGGATGTGAGACCATCACCATTAGAAACTAGACTTCGAGGCTTGAATTTAGGCTCAAGAATCGCTTAAAACGGAGTCTGGATGAAGGAGATATGCCTTTTTGAAGTTGGGCTGAAACAAGGGTTCCGCACATGCGAAAGTCTTTACTACTCGTGCGGTCTAAATCTGCTCGAGCGGAAACACCAGCCGCTCGAGCGCCCAAGGAGCAGAATGAAAACCTCTTTTTTTCTTCATATTCCGCTCGTGCGGTGCCCGTGGCCGCTCGTACGATCTAGGCAAAATCAGATAGTCCGAAAATGGTTCAAAGATGCAAACTTCCTAAACTCATTTCCAAGCCCAAATTCATGTAAAAACAACTCAAAAACATGATATATAAGTATGATACAAGTGTAATTCTACATTAAATATATCAACCTTGCATCAACAACAAATTCATACTCATCTCTTTTCCATATTCATACATTACATAAACAAATTCAAAATACATGATCCATGAGCAATCTTTCAACAAATCTTGTTTTCATGAATTATCTAGGGTTTGTTTCATGGGTCAATCACAAGAGTGAACTTGAATCAAACAAAGATGGAGAGATTAGGGTTCAATTTCATGCCTTTAGCTTAAGCCACCACACAACTCAAAATCCTAGCTCAAAATTCCTAATTTCTTCATGATTTCAAGACAAAGATGAGTTAAAAACAAAGTTTGTAAGTAAATTTCTATACTTTAACTCAAATCTATGGTTTGCCCCTTGATTCCCTTCAAATCCCTAGCTTTCTCCTCTTCCTCTCTCTCTAACTCACACTTTGAGCTCTCTTCCAACAAAATGAAGAACAAAAGGCTAAACATATACACTTAACTCAAAAATCTCAATTTATTCATTACGAATCATAATTTTTTAAAATCTCACCAAAGGCTCTAAAATTCATGCTAATCATAGCTATGAAGTCAGTTTTTGTTTATCGCGCCTCTACGGCCTTCAATTTCAGTTCAAGGTTTTAATTGCAACAGGTAATCCTATTTTCAACAGATATTTTTTCGAATTCACATATTTCCTATACTCAAACTTGCAAATTCATATCAATACATAATCACATATATAATTAAGTATAGTATGGGTTAGGTTATCACAACCTTCCCCCCCTTAGGAAGTTTGGTCCTCCAAACTTGTTCACCTCAAGTTGAAAACAATTCCGGGTATCGTTGTCGTATTTCTTCTTTCCATTCCCAAGTGGCTTCATTCCCGTGATGTTCTCTCCATTCCACTTTTACCATTGGGATAGTCTTGTTTCATAGTTGCTTAACTTGCTAATCAAGGATGCGAAAGGGTTTCTCCTTATAAACCATGTCGTCATCTAGCACAATTTGATAATAGTCAATAACATGATAAGGGTCCCGAAGGTAGCCTTGCAACATTGATACGTGAAACAAATTGTGCACTTGCTCCATGCCTGATGGTAAAGCAATCTGATGGGCAATCGGACTTAATTTTTCCAGAATCTGAAACGGCCTTATGTACCGGGGTGATAATTTTCCTTTCTTCCCAAATCTTGTGTGCCATTTCATTGGAGTGACTTTGAAAAAAACATGTCCCTAACTTCAAACTCCAAGTCTCTCATTCTTTGATCTGCATAGCTCTTTTGTCGGTTTTGAGCGATTTTCAATCTCTGTTGGATGACTTGAATCTTTTCCGTGGTAACTTGCAAAATTTCAGGCCCAATTAATGACCTATCTCCAACCTCGATCTAACAAACTGGAGTTTGGCATCTTCTCCCATACAAGGATTTATATGGTGCCATTCTAATACTGGAGTGGAAACTGTTGTTATAAGAAAATTTCGCCAAAGGTAAATGAGCCTTCCAACTTTCACGGAAATCCAAAACACACATCCGGAGCATGTCCTCCAACGTCTGTATAGTTCTTTTAGATTGTCCATCAGTTTGTGGATAAAATGCGGTACTGAACCTCAACTCTGTCCTCAATGATTTTTGAAGCTTTGCCAAAATCTTGACACAAACTTAGAATCTCTATCCGACACAATGGAAACCAGAACACCATGTAATCAAATAATCTTCGCAACGTACACCGTAGCAAGTCTATTAGCACTATAGACAGTTTTCATAGGCAGAAAATGAGCAGACTTAGTCAATCGATCCACAACAACCCATATAGAATCCATACCTCGGGGTGTTCGGGGTAAACCCACAATAAAATCCATAGTTATATGTTCCTACTTCCATTCCGGAATAGGGAGAGGTTAATGTAACCCCACCAATCTTTGGTACTCCGCTTTCACTTGTTGACATTGAAGGCACCTCAAAATGAACTTCGAAATTTCTCTCTTCATGTTGGGCCACCAAGAAGCTTGCTTGAGATCTTGGTACATTTTGGTATTTCCGGGATACATAACAAATCTAGATTTGTGAGCTTCTTCTAAAACCCTTCCTTTAATTTCAGGGATGTTAGGAACACATAATCTTCCCTTGAATTTCAACACTTGAGCTTCCAAGGAAAATCCCGGTCTTGGCTTTGCTTTTATCTCATCATGTACTTTCTTGAGAAATTCATCGTCCAATTGCCTTCGTTTGATTTCCTCAATAATAGCCGGTTGTGCGGCCATTGCGGTTAACATTCCATCCCATTTATGTAGCACAATCTCCACCTCCATTCTTTCCAAGTCAAGCAATAGTTCATTCCGCTCCATAAGTACACATGCTAAGTTTCCCGTTGACTTTCTACTAAGAGCATCCGCTACCGTGTTGGCTTTGTCGGGATGATAATGAATCTGCAAGTCATAATCCTTGATGAGTTCCAACCACCGCCTTTGACGCATATTAAGCTCCTTTTGAGTAAAGAAATACTTCAGACTCTTGTGGTTGGTGTAGGCTTCACATGTTGCTTTATAAAGATAATGCTGCCAAATCTTCAATGCAAACACCACAGCAGCTAATTCCAAATCATGCGTAGGGTAATTCTTTTCATGTGGCTTCAATTGTCGAGATGCATACGCAATCATTCTTCCATTCTGCATAAGTACACACCCCAAACCCTTATGAGAAACATCACTATAGATCACAAACCCTTCTGTACCTGACGGTAAGGCAAGAGCCGGTGTTGTTTTGAGTCTTGTCTTCAATTCTTGGAAGGCGGACTCCCACTGTTCTGTCCACTCGAATGGAACACTGTTTTAGGTTAACTGGGTGAGCGGCACCGCAATCTTGGAGAAATCTTTAACAAATCTTCGATAGTAACTCACTAAACCCATAAAACTGCGTACTTCTGTAACATTGGTAGGAGCAGGCCAATTCACAATAGCTTCTATCTTTTGCGGATCGACAAACACACCATCCTTGCTAATTACATGCCCAAAAACACAACTTCATTCAACCAAAATTCACACTTCTTTAATTTAGCATATAACTTCTTGTTCCTAAGTGTTTGAAGAATTAATCTCAAATGCCTTTCATGATCCTCACTACTCTTTGAATAAATAAGAATGTCATCAATGAATACCACCACAAACTCATCCATGTACGGTTTGAAAACCCGATTCATTAAATCCATAAAAGTTGCCGGTGCATTCGTAACCCCAAATGGCATGACTAAAAATTCATAATGGTCGTACCTGGTTCGAAAGGCGGTCTTCTCAATATCCTCTACTTTGACTTTCGACTGATGGTACCCGGATCTCAAGTTGATCTTTGAAAACACTTGTGCCCCTTGTAATTGGTCAAACAAATCATCAATCCGTGGTAAAGGATATTTATTCTTCACCATTACCTTATTAAGTTCTCGATAATCAATACACAATCGAAGGGTCCCATCATTTTTCTTCACAAACAAAATGGGTGCGCCCCATGGCGATGTACTCGGTCGGATGAAACCTTTGTCAAGCAATTCTTGCAACTGTATTTTCAATTCCTTTATTTCTGCCAGAGACATTCTATACGGAGCCTTGGAAATAGGTTGAGTACCTGGTACAATATCAATAATAAATTCAATCTCACGGTTTATCAAGTCCCCTAGCAATTCTTCTAGAAATACATTCGAAATTCACTAACAATTTGAATATTTTCAATACCCACCTCAATTGTCTCTGTATGCAAAATACTACACAAATAACCCCTACAACCTTTCTGAAGTAGTTTACAAGCTTTCATAGCCGATATCAAATAGGGTGGAGGGACCACTCCATGTCCCACAAAAGTAAACTCTTCTTGACCTGGTGGTCGGAAAACAACTTGTTTGGACACACAGTCAATGGTTGCATGATACTTAGCTAACCAATCCATTCCCAAAATTACATCAAAGTGTACCATTTCAAGAGGCATCAAATTAGCACATAATGAAATATCTCCAAGTAAAAGCTCACATGCCGGATACATAGAAGCACAAAACATATAATCCCCAGATGGGAGAGACATACACAACACATAATTCAAGGGTTCCATAGATCTATTCAAATTATGAGCAAAGGTTTTCGAAACAAAGGAATGAGTGGAACCCGAATCAAGTAGCACATGAGCAGGTTGGCCATTGACAGAAAGCATACCTGAAACCACAGCATTTGAATTTTGGACATCACCCGGAACAAGAGCAAAGACTCTTCCTTGCCTAACATTATCTCGAGAAGTAGTAGGCCTTGCTAGGGTCTTTGTTGCAGGAGTGGAATTGGCTGAACTAGTAGTTGGCCTATTCCCTTTTTGTTGCCCAAACATAGGACAATCTCTCATCACATGTCCCGTTTTCCCATACTTAAAGCAAGCTCCTGATGCTCAATAGCAAACCCCTCGATGCTTCTTCCCATACTCTGAGCAAGTTGGTGGTGAATCACGATTAGACCCTGCAGTGTTTGAAGTTCCCAAATTTTGCTTCTTATTTTGCGAGGACGCCAACTCTTTGTGCATAGTGGAACCTTGCCTTTTGTCTTTCCAATTCGAGTATCGGTTGCGGCTGGCTTGGTTTCCTTCCGCTACGATGGCCTTATCCAATACATCCACATATTTCTGTACCTACAACACATTAATCTTCTAAAGAATGGAGTCTCGGAGACCTCCCTCAAATTTCCTCGCATTCTTGTAGTTTGTATCGACAATGTATGGTGCGAAACGGGCTAGTTTGGTAAATTGTGCCTCATACTCCGCTACAGTTTTGTTCCCTTGCTTCAAGTTTTCAAACTCCGACACCTTTTTGTCCCGGATACTCTGTGGGAAGTACTTTTCATAGAAGATCTCCAAGAATTGAGCCCAATTCATCCCTTGATGTTTTCCTCGAATAAGCATTCACTAGCGGCGCGCCTCATCTTCTAATGTAAAGGCAGCTAGCAAGACTTTTTATGCCTCTGTGCATGGAAAGAATTCAACCAATTTCTCGATACCAAGCACCCACGCCTCCGCCTTTAGTGGATCAATTCCTTCTTTGAACGATAGCAGTTTCATCTTCTTAAATTCCTTTATGAGAGCAACGGTTCGGTCGTTAGCTTGATGGTCTAGCACTACAGATGGGGGCACCGGCATTGGTGGCAGTGGTGGTTGCTGTTGTTGTTGTTGTTGTCTAAAAATCTCAGCCATTTCCATCATCATTGCTTCCATCCTATCAAGTCGTGCGGAGGTTGAATCATGCCCATCTTCCGCCCTTGTTCTCACCATGATCTGAGAAACATGCACTATAACTTTCACAGATAATATGCATATAAGTCACATATACAAATGTACATTTCCATGTCATACCAGATGTGAATGCATTATGGATGTAACTTAAACCTTTTCTAGACTTCTTATTGCTCATATGGACTCGTGTGTGAGAAATTAACTCGTGCTCTGATACCACTCTGTCAAGACCCGAACTCGCCCCTAAAAGTTTGGATCATAACTGGCCAGTAATCCGTAGATTACCGAAGGCCTCAAACGATTATATAAAATATTTATGCTAATGGGGCCATAAACGGAAGCATATAATAAAGAGAAGTCCAATGAGTTGTGCCAATCATGAGCAAAATCATAGAGTTAACCACGTAACACAATAATATATATACATGCTCATCAAAAATATAAGAGCTAGGGGAAAATTGTACATAATGTTTACAACCCAAGACCATGAAAACAAAAACATAATAAGGTCAAAGTGCAGTGTGAGTCAAGACAAAACTCCCTCTCGGAGGCATGACTCGATTGGGTCATAAAAGGCTCCTAAAGCTGACTCTAGGGGTGTGCTTCATGCTGCTGATCACCTACATGTGCATACATAAAATTAAGTGAGCGAAGCTCAATGAGTAATAATACAGTAAAACAGTGTAAGTAGATGATCATAAGGTTCTCACAATATCCATAATCATATAAACCAAGCAGCCTTAGGCCCAAGCATATAATAAGCGGCCTTGGGCCCAAACATATATCAAGCGGCCTTGGGTCCAATCATCTAATCAGTGGCCTCAGGCCCAATCATATAACAAGCGGCCTTGAGCCCAGTCATTCATCAAGCAACCTCGGGCCCAATCATTTAACAAGCGGCCTCAGGCCCAATCATTTAACAAGCGGCCTCAGGCCCAATCATTTAATAAGCGGCCTCAAGCCCAATCATTTAGCACATGTCATATAATATCAATGAAGTTTCATCATTTCCAATCAATTCATAATGTTGGCACCAATCCCCGTTCATGGTTCAAGATATGCAACAAAGAGTATGAGTGTACTATATTACTACTCACAGTACATTTGGTCTTGCGGCGTTGCCTCCGACACACGACCTACACAAAACATGTCACATACTCATTCAACAAATCATTTGTTTCAATTCTTACACTTTTTTTTAATTTCTCTCAAGTGTTCGATGCTAATCTTCTCTACATGTGAACCACGTACAAAACATGTTCCAAATATGTACTTTAAACGGCCCTAAATGTTCATGACTTAAATTAATGTTTTCTACAATAATTTCATATGTTTTTCATTGAACATATCATGTTTACTTATTTAAGATTTAAGGAAATAGCAAGAAGCGAAAGGAAACTAAGTTAGGGTAGGAAATGGCATGAAACGGTTTAAAGAAAATAAACATCCTTCACTAATTTGAGCATATCTTTTTTTGTACTTAGAATTTGGATGTGAGACTACCACCATTAGAAACTAGACTTCAAGGGATTGAATTCAGTCTCAAGAATCGCTTAAAACAGAGTCCGGATAAAGGAGATATGTTTTTTTGAAGTTGGGCTGAAACAGGGGTTCCGCACGTGCGGAAGACTTCATTGCTTATGCGGCCCAAATCTGCTCGAGTGGAAACACCGGTCGCTCGAGCACTCAAGGAGCGGAATGAAATCCTCTTTTTTTCTTCTTGTTCTGCTCGTGCGGTGCCTGTGGCCGCTCGTGCAGTCTGGGAAAAATCAAACAGTTCAAAAATGGTTCAAAGATGCAAACTTCCTAAACTCATTTCCAAGCCCAAATTCATGTAAAAACAACTCAAAAACATGATATATATAAGTATGGTACAAGTGTAATTCCAAATTAAACATATCAACCTTACATCAACAACAAATTCATAGACTCATCTCTTTTCCATATTCATACATTACATAAACAAATTCAAAATACATGATCCATAAGCAATCTTTCAACAAATCTTGTTTTTATGAATTATCTAGGGTTTTTTTTCATGGGTCAATCACAAGAGTGAACTTAAATCAAACAAAGATGGAGAGACTAGGGTTCAATTTCATGCCTTTAGCTCAAGCCACCACACAACTCAAAACCCTAGCTCAAAATTCCTAATTTCTTCATGATTTCAAGACAAAGATGAGTTAGAAACAAAGTTTGTAAGTAAATTTCTACACCTTAACTCAAATCTATGGTTTGCCCCTTGATTCCCTTCATTTTCTAGCTTTTTTCTCTTCCTCTCTCTCTCTAACTCACACTTTGAGCTCTCTTCTAACAAAATGCTAAACATATAAACTTAACTCAAAAATCTTAATTTATTCATTACGAATCATAATTTTTCAAAATCTCACCAAAGGCTCTAAAAATCATACTAATCATAGCTATGAAGTCGGTTTTTGTTTATCGCGCCTCTACGGCCTTTAATTTCAGTTCAAAGTTTCAATTGAACAGGTAATCCTATTTTCAACAGATATTTTTCCAAATTCACATATTTCCCATACTCAAACTTGCAAATTTATATCAAACACATAATCACATATATAATTAAGTATAGTATGGGGGTTATCACAAAAATCCAACGAAGTACACATGAAAAAATCCCCATCAATCTCATTACGACTATCAAGAATGGTTCCATGTTCACTTCTACGTAATTAGGGATTCTAGTGAGTCATTTTTTACTGGGACACTTCCATAGAAGGTTAATCACTTCCACTATCTTTGGTGATTTTAGGATGAGTCTCTAATTCTCTACCCTCACCACAAGATGGTGTGATTTCCTTAGAATCCTACAACTCAAATAGTGTAAGATTTTTCTTTACTTCACCAATACAAGGAAATTCATTCCCAATAAAATTGACAGGTCGCGACTCAATTTCAATCATTCCACCATCAAAGTGTTCACTATATATTACATAATCCCTTAATCATTTTGAGTATCTAACACACACTTGTTTATTTGCTCTAGGGCCTAACTTCTCATGCCTATGAGAAGTATTACACAACCCCAAGATCGCAAATGCTCCAAATCTTATTTTGCGCCTTTCCATAATTCATATGGAGTTATTGGAATTGACTTTGAAGGCACACGGTTAAGGATGTAGACATCAGTTAAAAGAATATCTTGCCAAAAAGATATAAGGAGGTTGGCTTGAGCCATCATTGGTCTAACCATTTCAAGTAAAGTGTGATTTCGTCTTTCTGCCACACCATTTTGTTGCGGAGTACCTAAAATCGTTAATTGCCTGTGTATCTCCTTTTCCTCACACAGCCCCTGAAACTGATGTGATAAATACTCACGTCATCAACCTGTTCGAAGGATTTTTAATTTCCTCTATGTCTGATTCTTAACTAGTGCAACAAAGCACTTGAAGCAATTCAACGCCTAATATATATTAAACAATTTTGAAATTAACTCCGTAATTAAATAGCACAAACTAAATACTAAAAAGAAGTCATCAAATTAAGCACAATAATTAGTATGACAGAAAAACTAATTTTCCAAAACTTTCTTAATTTCTAGAATATTTTTTTTTTCACCTTTCGGTAATTTTCAGAATTAAAACTATATATAAATATATAAGAATATATAAAGATAAAAATAAATAATCTGAGGACCCACAGCCAAAACAGATCACACAGAAAAATAGAACAATTAATAAGGAATCCCCACGCGCCGCGCGTGTCACCCACATGCCTCAGGATCTGTGCTACGCCCTATGGCTATTGGACCACACATGTGGCAGAAGCCATGCGCCCATGTACACGTAGCACGCGCATCACGCGCACTCCTTACACGTTGTTGACGTCAGCGCACTGCAACAACCTCGATCCGTAATTAGCCCATAATCCATGATTAAGTTTTAAGAATGAGATTATGTGTTAATTCTGCATTCTATATGTGTTTTGCATTCCTATTTGTTAGCTGTAGGAATATCTGTTCAGAATTCTACATTGTTCTGTTAATTGAAGGCTTTATCGGCATCCAAATATGAAATTGACTATGTTTATATGTTATTTGGAGTTTTTGAGAAAATGAAGAATTTGAGGAACTATACAAGAAATTACAAGAATTCAAGGCAATTGAGGACTCTAGGTAAGAGTTCAACTCTCATTTTATGATATTAAGATAGTTTTCATGAGTATTCAAGAGAATGTAGGAATTAATGCATGATTTGAGCTAAGGAAATAGAATTGGAAAACAAATCATAAATGCATGCATATTTTATCACAATTTGAAGTTAAATTCCAAGAACTCTCTCATGTACGTCATTATTTCAACTTGGTTTTGGAAATTCATCATGTTCTATATCATTTTGTCTTATTTGATCATGTTTTCAAAATAGAGAACTTAGATTATTACATGCATGTTCATAACATGTAAAGAAGAGCATAGTTTTGATTTGAATTTGAAGAATTGACTTGATTTTGGGCTTTGATTTTGAGAATTGACTTTCATTTCATGTTTTTATACAAATTTCTTAGTGTTTCTTCAAGTTTTAGCCCAAAAGAATGTGTTTTGGTACTTTGAAATTAGATTTGAACTTGGAACTGAAATTTGGAAATTCCAGAATTTGGTCGCATCGCTCGAGCTACCAAATCGTCGCTCTAGTGTAAATTTCAAGCTCTTAGAAGTTTTACACAGTTTGATAGTGGGCTCGAGTGACCGAATGACCGCTCAAGCGACCGCCCTTTATTTTTTATCTTGGCTCGAGCGACCAAGAAGTTGGCTAGAGTGTAAAATGAGAGCTCTCAGTATTTTTGCAGACTTTGCAGACCGCTCGAGTGAACAAAGTTGCGCTCAAGCGAATTGCCATGTTTTCTAAAAGTTTGCTAAGTGTTTCAAAGTGCATACTTGTATCCTCATTTCATCTTAGGCATTCTTAAGCTATGGTTTAAGCTGTAATAATGAGGATAAGGGTTAGAAACACACCTAGAAAGAAATGACACAAGTCAAGTGTTTACAGAGTATGTGTTTCAATGCGTATCTGTCATATGCTTGTGTAGGTCACGTGTCAATATCTGTTTGATCTGTCTGATTCGTTTGATTTGCTTCTAGAGCTATTTATGAGTAACAACTCTGCAAAGAGATGTTTACTTATATCTATTTTCTGAAACAATATTTTCTAAATGAATGAATGATTGTCCAATTTCTGAAATGTAATCGAGGCATCCTTTGAATCTGTTATCTGATATTTGATATATGTGATCTGTTACCTTGTACCAGGGATCTCTATGGGTTCCGTTCATGGAACTATCTGTGAAACCTATATGGTTATCTGTCACGATTGTGCACAATCATTGTTTGATATGAATAAGGGTCTTAATGACCATTTGCTTTGTATATGGGTCTTTACGACCAATCTGATCTGTTAACACTAATGGATGTATCACGTATGACTGCTTACAAATATGAATAAGCATATGAATCTGTTTCTGATCTGAATTTTGATTTTTGACTCTGTTATGGACATCATTCATAAACCTTTTACTCTGTTGTTATTTACTGGGCTCTAGCTTATTATTTATATTATGTATGTAGTGATCAGGCACGTGATCAGGCTTGAGACTTCCAGTTTGGATCAGTTCTGTCAGCCAACCACTGTGCCTCACGAGGAGATTCCTGATAAAGGGTTGTGGTCAAGTTTGTGAATCAGTCTTAAGCTTTTATTTTCTTTTGTTTTGCTTTGAACAACCATTGTATATTATGTAATAGGGCTAAGTCCTTTTTGTTTTATCTATATTTGGATGACGTAAGAATGAGGTGCTTATATATGTGTATATATATATATAAAGGTTAAAATTTTCTATCTCATATAAGTTTACACAACTCTATGGACATTGCATATTTGTTGTTTGCCTCCGTTAGCCCCTTATATTATGAATCTATCTTAGAGGCCTTTAATAATCTTAGGATTACTGGTCGGTTACAAAGCTAAACCTATAGGGGCGGGTTTGGATCGTGACAGAATGGTATCAAACCCACTTATTTTTCAGAATTTTCCTCCCCTTAGACAATTTCACCAAATTGTAAGTGTGATTTTCAAGTAATGAATTCATTTCTTCTTCCATGGCCTTTTTCCAATCACCTTTTTTTGCATGATCAATTGCTTCTTGGTAGTTCTCGGGCTCCCCTTTATTGGATATCAACACAAACTCATTAGGAGGATACTTTCTCGAAGGTTGCCAATCACTTGTAGATTTTCTTAACTTAAGTTGTGGTGGCAGTTCTTGAATTGGATACTCTTTCTCAATTTCGGGCTCAACTTCATTAGGATTAGCATCATCCTCTATATCTTCAATAGGTGGCTACACATCTTTCCCATTTTCATCGTCCACTGAAGATGAAGGAGATAGATCCATGTCAATGAGATCACTAGTTTTTGGCTTTGGTTGATCACCTTTGCCAAAGTCTTCAATTGTTTGGTCTTTAAGAAACACAACATCACAGCTTCGAATAACTTTCTTGTTGACCGAATCTCACAATCTATAACTAAATTCATCATTTCCATAGCCAAGAAAAATGCATTGTATTGACTTGCTATCAAGCTTGGACTTCTCATCCTTTGGAATGTGAACAAAGGCTTGGCAACTAAACACTCTCAAGTGCTCATAAGACACATCTTTGCCGGTCCAAACTTTTTCAGGAACATCACCATTCAAAGGATATAGGAAGGAGATAGGAAGGAGATAAATTGATCACGTCAACTTCTGTCTTCATTGCCTCACCCCAAAAAGATCTTGGCAATTTAGTATGTGAAAGCAGACACCTTGTTCTTTCCACAATGGTGCGGTTCATCCTCTCGGCAACGCCACTTTATTGAGGAGTCTTCTTAACTATCTTTTGATGCCGAATACCTTGACTGAGACAATACTCATTAAATAGCCCAATGTATTTACCACCATTGTCTGTTTGGATGCACTTCAATTTCTACCTTGTTTCACTTTAAACCATGGCCTAAAAATGCTTAAATACATCTAGAAGTTGATTTTTAGTTTTTAATACAAAAACCCAAACTTTCCTTGAATAATCATCAACGAAAATAACCAAATAAAGTGTACTACTATGTGTTCTAACTTTTAAAAGACCATAAACATCCGAATGAATTAACTCCAAAACATTTTGTTTTCTAGAAGCAAAATTTTTATGAGAAAAAACTTTATGTTGTTTCCCCGCCAAGCAATGAACACAAGTTTTAAGATGCGTACCTTTCAAACTAGGTATTGCAGCTCCTTTTCACTCATGTGCCCAAGCCGCTGGCGCCATAATTCGATAGAAGTATCATCCTTAAGTGCATTGATAAAACCTTTATAAATTTTTCCTTTGCATCGAATAAAGTATGTGAGTCTTCTTACACTTAGCCACGACCAAAGAACCCTTTGTGAGCTTCCATTTTCCATCACCAAATTTGTAGTTGTAGCCTTCATCATGTAGTTTCCCAGTAGAGATAAAATTAAGGCGAATGTTTGAAACATGCCTTATGTCTTTAAGCAACAACTTGCGGCCCAAATTTGTTTTGAAGCAAACATCACGCATGTCAACAATCTTGGACAAACCTTCATTACCCATTCGAACACACCCATAATCTCATTTGGTGTAGGTAGTGAAGAAATCAACTCAAGAAGTCACATGAAAAGAAGCACCATAATCAATCACCTAATTGCTTTCTTGGCCTACAAAATTGACACAATCATCTTCACAAACGACCATGAGATCACCTTCTCTAGTAACTGCCGTTGCGTCTTCTTGCTCCTTATCCATACTCTTGTCGCACCTTTTTTTCTTGTTCTTAAGCTTTCGGCATTCCCACTTTATGTGCCTTTCTCATGGCAATAATGAGAGTTAATGTCTTTCTTTGAAAAAGAACCATCTCTTGATTTGTCACGGCTTTGATCATGACCATGAGGAGTCTTACTCCTCTTCCTTGTTTTGCTTCGGCCTCTCATAACAAATGCCTCTTAATGAGAACCTGCTGATTTTCTTCTAATTTCTTCATTCAATAAGCTGCTAGTGACTTGCCTCATTGTGACAATTCCATCGGGCGCCGAATTACTAACCATCACAACCAAAGTCTCCTAACCTTCGAGCAAAGAACTAAGTAGCATCAAAACCTATAACTCATCATCAAAAACAATTTTCATAGAAGCAAGTTGGTTAACAATACTCTTTATTTCATTCAAATGTTCCGGAATAGGACTGCCATCTTTATATTTTAAATTAACTAACTTTCGAGATAGAAAAGCTTTATTTGTGGCTAATTTTCTATCATAAAGACCTTTTTTTTTTTTTCATAAATCATGTGCCGAAATTTTAGTAGTAACATGATGAAACGCACTATCATCAATCCATTGACGGATAACACCACCGACTTTTCGATTAAGCCTCTTACATTCATCATCTTTCATACCATTAGATTGGCCACTATCACCCTCAATAGGCCCACATTCCCCTCTATTGATTTACAAAATAATATGTCCTCTATTTTAGTTTTCCAAGTTATCCAATTGTTTTCGTTAAAGCTAGACATACAACCCACATTCCCCTACATTGATTTACACAAATAAATAAGTCCAAATAAACCGTAAGCTCTGATATCAGTTGTTAAGGAAAATAGATGATTTCCCACAAGTAAATCAATCAATGGAAATAAAAACTAATGTGGAAAATTAAATCAACAACGACATGAGAATTTTATGTGATTCCCTCAATGTGAGGTATGTCCACGGGATCGAAATCCGATTCCACTATCAACCAAGAGTTTTCAAATAATTACAAACGAGACACGAATGGTCTCACAAAATCACCCTTAGGTGAATTCCAAATAATCACAAATAATCAAGAGGAAAGACCTTACCAAATAGACGAATAAATTATCTTCGAAACAGAGTTGAAGAAGATCCAAAATAATGAACCAAAATCAATGCCTTCTTAGCCGAAGTTGTCAACAAAAATAACTCCAAACAATGCTTCAAATCTTGTGCAGAAGAAACAGCAAATTCAAGGCCCTAAAGCAAATTCACACAGCCACTACTTTAACCAAGCCACCAAAATTTTCATCAAAAAATGGTATAGCAGCATCTCTTAGGAAAAACAAAACAATACAATATATTGTAGACTCTTGGGCCTTTTTATAAAAATATAACTGTTACCAAACAAATTATTAAATACTCATTGAGTCTCCAAAAGTTAGATATAATATATAAAAAAAATATGTTATAACCAACACTAAACTAAATTAAATTCTTTTAATAAACCAATTGGGTCTCATACTCCAATAAGGAGGTATACTCAACAGTTGGTTCATTTCTTTAAATCAAGCTCAGGTATTTTAAAGATTTGACATTTGAATAATCATTAATTTACCCTTGAAAAAAAAAAAAAAAAAATAGCATTTGAGGTTAGTGTGGGCATTCAGATGGGGGAATTAAATAAATTGAGAATGAAAAGGAACAACCCTTATAACATGGAACCAAGAATAGGGGTAGCTCTATATCCATAACCAGAAACTTTGTTACATGCTCATTCATGGCACATTGCATATATATAGGTCCTATAAATATTCATAGGGCCAACATCCTTCACACTTCATTGGAACTTCCAGCGTACAACGCTCAAGCGCATGAAAAATTTGTCAATATATAGATGATAGATGGAGGGTAATGCAAATCATTCCAGAGATTAGGTCTATTACTTTACTTTTTGTTATTTAATACACCACTTGAAGGAAAAGTCTAAAATACCCCTATACATGAGTACTCTTGTTGTGCAAACAGTGTACATTTTTATCACTTTTTTGGAACTCAAAATGCACTTTACCCCCTTCTATTTCACTCAACGATCAATTTATCCCCTAACGTTTGGGTACAAACACATTACTCTCTTATATCTAGGTATGTGTTTCATACTTCTTGTTAACTTAAATAAAATTTACGAGCACATAACTCTCTTATATCTAGGTATGTATTTCATACTTCTTGTTAACTTAAATAAAATCATGGGGATTTTTTTTTTTTTTTTTTTAAAGTCTCTGGTATTAAGATTTTATAGCATAAAGGACACTCAATATTTTCATAATGTCTAAGGTCCCTCAACATCGATCTAGAGAAAATTCGACCTAGAGAATTTCTCTGGACTTCCCAGATATTTTCTCTCCAGAGAAATTATGTGTTCTTGACTAATTTTCTCTGTGTTTTTTATCAAACCAGACTATAAGCCATTTAGACAATAACAAACCAGAGAAAATTGAACAACCATCATTTTGACCAATTTTCTCTGGATTATAAGACATTCGAACAACAGGTGCACCAATGTCGATCGAAGCGATCTTGCTTCTAGTGTACGCATCAAATTTTGCACATACAAATAGAGCAAATGAGAGTTACCTTGTCAAATAAGAGAAATGCAGAGAAAATTGAACAGCATAGAGAAAATTTAACAAGGCAGAGAAAATTAAACATGCTAGAGAAATTACACATAACAAAGAAAATTAAACATGTCAGAAAAAATTACACACACGAGAGTGTTAAGTGGAAGTTCTCTCTTCTCGTCCAACTTCATTTCTCATCTTCCCAAATTCTCTGGTTTGCTTATAATTTTCTCTGTGTTTTGGTCAAATTAGAGAAAAATGTGTTTTGACTCAACCAAAGAAAATTGATTAAAAATGAACCTCAAGATCAATATATACCCAATCATCATCAAACCAGAGAAAATCCATTCAAAATCAGATTTTTCATTTTTTTTCCTTCCAATATCTAAGCAAGTAAACAAATTAATAGAGAAACTGAAGCAACCACATATCAAAAAGGAACCAACATATGCCTGAGTTTTCCAGAAAAAATTCACAGTGAACAACCAGAGAAAATTCACACAGTGGCCAAAATTCAGAGAAAATTCACACAGTGGCCAAAATTCAGAGAAAACTCACATAGTGGCTAAATCCACTTCATTTTGACCTATTTTCTCTAGACTATAAGACAACAACAAACTAGAGAAAATTGAACAACCACCATTTCATTTTGACCAATTTTCTCTGGACTGTAAGACATTTAGACAACAACAAATCAAAGAAAATTAAACAACTACCATTTTTATTTTGACCAATTTTCTCTAGATTGTAAGGAAACAACAAATCAGAGAAAATTGAACAACCACCATTTTCATTTTGACCAATTTTCTGTGGATTGTAAGATATTTTCTCTGGACATTATGCTGGGCAATTAAGATGTGATTCTTCCATTTCAGTGCTTAATTTTGCCAGTTTATAATGCCAAGAACAACCTATATCTTCTTCGCTTGTAGTTTGACTAGGTGTGATTGCAACATCAGATAAGACTTCATCTCTGTTACTTTCTTCACTCCCTTTTATATTAGTCTCATGCTCAAGAAGCATTGTTGAAGATTGCATTTTAGGGTCACCAACATTTGCTTCTTTTGGTGAATTTGTGAATGTCTCAGATTTAATATGGGACAAATGACTTGCTGAATCATTCACATTGTTGTTTCCAACAGCAAGTTCCTCAGTCTTGCTGTTGGAACTTACCATCGAATCAGAGTTACAACTTGACAAAATATCTTCAATGGACATAGCATTTCCTAACAGGTTGGTTTCAGTATCTAGCACCTTGGGATTGTGCATTTGACTGCTGTCTGTAGACACAACCCAACTAAAGTTTTGCTAGTTTATAATGCCATGCCCACATAAATGAATTCATAAATGACACTAGTAGGATAGGATGTCTCCATACAAGACGCTAAAAAATTGTTTCTTGCCTTATAAAAAGCAACCCATAAGTTAAAATATGCTTTGCTCACCATGGGCACCACTAATAATTCAATTGAATAAAAAAAAAATTGAATTGCTACATATAGCACAAAAGTTGAATATATGACTAACAAACCTTTAAGAATGTACGCTTGAAGATGCTTGGGGTAGAGCAGTAGCACCTTATCACAGTCCTTGATGACGTATAGAGCTCTAATTGACTATAGCAAAAGGCTCGATTACTGAAAGTCGAGCAGCAGAGCTTCACGAGTTGGACTCTCTTCGAGATTGCCGCCGAAGCCATTGACACAAGCAATAGATCGAAACCACTTCATATCTATCTGTATCTCTATCTTCTTCACCAAAGTTGTGATTTTCCTAGGTTAAGATTTTAGAGAGAGAAACGAGAGAGAAGAGAGAAGCATTGGAAGAATTGAACGATGGTCTGGTCTCTCTAGAGATGATGGAGAGGCTAAAGGGTTCCTTGTAAAGAGCGCTCTCGTACTGAATCTCGTACTTGGAGGTTAAACTGATGAAGCTTCCTATGCACGAATCTATCAAAGACGAAGATGAAGACCACGATGGTGATGGTGGTGGTGGTGGTGGTGGTGGTGGTGGTGATGATGAAGAAGCCGAAGCTTTCATGCTCGATTCGTTCGACATTTTGTCAAATTTCTCTGTGATATATGGGGTTAGGATTGAGGGACTTTAGACATCATAAAATAATATTGTAAACTTTATCCATTATTAAAAATGGGATTAAGGACCTTAGACTAATTTTCTCTAAAATCATTGATGATATATTTTAATTCACAAATTACAAATGATTATATACCTTTGTTTGCAAAAAAATATTACGGCCAAAATTGAAGGGATGAAACCATGAAAAATTTAAGAGGATAATAAGTATTACAACGTACACTTGAATGATTTTGAGGGCTCATTTTGTGTTTGGACCATCTTCACTCTCGTGAAATTTCCACATATTGTGGTTATAATGTATGGATTGGTGTGGTTCCTTTGCGCCTAGGACACCAAAATATCAAACTATGAATGAAGAAAGGAATGATATACATAGACTTTTCTTTCATCTTTCTTTTATTGATTCAAAGAATTTTAAAATGGAACTCTAATTAGAATCCTTAGCGAATCATTTCAAAATACTATATTAAAAGATGAAAACAAAAATAAGTTTTTTTTTTAAGCAATAAGAATCCAAAGGGGTATTTAGAAGTGAAGAGTTCCAGGGTATAAAATAAGCAATTCAACACCAAAAAAAAAAAAAAAAAACAAAAAAAAAAAAAAAACAAAACAAAAAATTGAACAAGGATAAAAATTCATTAGGATCAACTGCAGTAGCATATTTAATTATTAAAAAATTAATTTTAGATTTTTTTTTCCTTTCCCCGGCCCGGGGGGGGGGGGGGGGGGGAGAATAGATTTACGTTAAAAAAAAAAAAGAAAAAGAGAACCAATAAACAACAAAATAGTAAGAAGTAGCGTTGGTTTGGGCCAGCGCAAAGTGTCCGTTGGATTTGGGCCATGCTCTTAAATCCAACTATTCCAAGTCTTCTGACATTAATATTTTGGGGGCCATGTGGTCAACTTGACCCAAATTTATCATAGTAGTGGACACTTCCTACCCAAAATTGATTGGCTACTATAGAATATATGAATCAAGTTGGGTGGTTAGATAAATATCAGACAAACACTTGTATCGTTAGATGATATATATATATATATATATAGAGAGAGAGAGAGAAGAAATGAGAGAAATGGACCCGAGGTGGAGTCTTAGCCCAATAGAAATTATCTAAGACCTAAGTCTGATACTATGTTAGAATTATTAGAGGCATTCAACTTACAATCAATTTATTATAACAGAAGAATTTTTAAAGTATATAAACAAAACTTGAATGTCAATGACAAGCATGACAATCTCTTGATAAAGATTAATGGATTTTGATTAATTCTTAACCTAATTGCAATCTTACATGTCATATAACAAACAGTTATTAACACGGTATAAGTATGGGAATCGGGTAATAATATAGTTGGAGTACTATATATCATCATTTTTTTTTCTTCATTTAATTACATGGTATATACTTTACTTAATTATGTATCACACACATACCTAAAAAAAGAGTTGATAAACGAAATCTACACACAATTTACCGGTTCTTTGTGATGTATCAAATTGAGCTTACAACCCCAAATTCCTAGTTAGATTTACAAATTCACCACAATTTGTGTAATGATTTTAATTTTTGAACCTAAAAGTAAGAGCTTGCTTTTTAAGCACCTAGAAAAAAAATTTCTAAGAAATATAATTTAAAATACGTGATTTATATATATAATTTGGGTATCACCTCTGCATTAAATCATCTAAATATAAATTTACAACATACATTCAATTCTGTATATATTTTTAGGTATTTTTATTTTTTTTATAATGAAGTTTCAAGCTAATTCAATTCCAATAGTCAAAGGAGAGTCCATAAAAAATACTTGGCTATGATTCGGTGGCTAACACATGGTTTGGTGTCATTAAAAAAATGAATCACTAATTAAGCACCTACAGAAGCAACCTCGAAGTTAGATAAAAATGATTTTTTATATAATTCTAGTGCGACTCATTTCAAAATATAATATTTTTTATTATTATTCCATAATCAAATCTTTAATTCTAAAAAAATATAATGTTAATCGTTGACAGAAGCCATATTCATGTTACTTGCAGTGCTCCAAGTTGAGAAATTAACAATTCAATAACATAAACCATCCATAGATGTCATTGCACACCACATGACCTCTTCATTTTCTGGTCACATTAATCCCCAACATTACCACGGTTTTCCTTAATTAAAATGTATGATAATTCATCGGGTGATAAACGAGCCGAACAGCCACCCATTTAAATTTAATTTGAAAATTTGAAAATTTATTCAAATTTGATTCGTTAAACGTTCAAACCTATATATAAGTAAAAATCATAAATACATGATATTAAAATATCCTGGTGGGAATGCGCTATGCATGTGGCCACTTAGGAGTTGTATTTAATCAAATAGTTGTTAATGTTGACATTATGCAAAATTAAACTTGAAAAAAATAAAATAAAATAAAATTGTTTGGCATCTAGAAGTGTAAGAAAAATGCCAAATTTTCCAGCCATGTTGCCAAAGCTTATCCAACCCTTTCTTCACATGATCCCATACAGAATATACATTTTTTAATTTATTTTTAGCTATTGATATAGAACATAAATTAATCCATTATTTGTGTGCTTAATCTTCATTTTCTTTGCTAAAATCAAGATTTCAAAAGATTTAGTCACATTTGATCCCAAAAAAAAAAAAAAAGATTTAGTCACATGCTAGTTTGTCTATTATTGGGTTATTAGGTATATCAATCTAGTTATCTGTTATGACAGTTGTTGCAAATCTATCAACTTTTTCTTCAAATTAGGTAAATTCTTGATCAATGCATTATATGTTTGTATGAATTCTTCTAAGCTAATCTTACAAATATATTAATTTAACTGTGTTGGTATAAAATATACTCTGTTGTAACAATTAAGGTTTATTAAATCCCTAGTTGAAACATACTAGTTTATTTATTTTCTTTGATTTTTTTTTTTTTTTGAATGATGGATGTGTGTTAGTTTGATGTAAATTGTTCAATGCTGAATGCTTCTATTCAAACAGTCAAGTGGGGTAATTGTTAAAATGAAAATCCATCAGGATGGTGCATATATATATTTTGAATAATATTATACAAACATGAAATTTTTTTTTTTCAACATAATTTTTACATAAAATAATATGGTTGTTAGTGTTCATTTACATATCAAAAGATCTATCAGTGTAGTTCACAATTTAAAAATACTAATACCATATCATTCTAGATAATATTTTTATATAAAAATTCTGGTCATGTAGCATTTTTTTTTTGTATATTTCTCACTCTCTAAGCAAGAGAAAGAAAGATGCTTTTGGTTGGACGGAATGAAATGATTATTTCATCAAAAATTTTATTTTCATATTTGGTTTATTAAGAAAATGATGAAAAATACATTATAGATGAAATTATCATTCACCATTGTAATTCTATGGGGAGACTTAGAAATGAGCAGTGAACTAAACATAACTTTAATGTTTAGGGTTGTTTTGCGATTGAGTATTGTCTAGATAATTGTAATTCATGAAATCAATCTTTCAAAATTCAGAAGAAAATGATACAAAACAAAATTTTAGACATAAATTAATCTATCTAAAATGATGTTATAGTGATATTTTTGGATTTGGGGATCCTGCTGTGCCTTAATTTATCACTGCAGGCTACTGTACTCCCTTATGAAGATTTGTTCCGAGTGTTTTTTGACAATTTGAACCGTTCATCTTATAGGGTTCGTCAAGTAAATCATTCATACAAAAAATCAAATTGATTGGATATTTGTAACTCTATAACAAGAGCACATTTGTTTTAAAAAAAATAAAATTAACAGTTTACATAATTTGTATAATTTTTTAAAAACAATTATGACCAATCATGAAGGTTACAAATATCCGATTAATTTAATTTTTTACATGGATAATATTCTCGACGAATTCTACAATTTGAACGATTCAAATCATTAAAAAATATTCAAAAATAACTTCCACAAGAGAGCACAACAAGCTATTGTCCAGCATCCCAAGTCCGATATTTTTTTTATGAAACATAATAATTTGTTTGTATTGTTATAAAATGAGAGAATCATAAAGGTAGACATCAACTAATTTAAAAACTATACAATATTTGTATAATATGACTCAAAGTCAAATGATGCTTCATGTTATTCTTGAAGTGTTGCCCCCATCCTAGCTCTTTCATTTACCAACTAAGTCTAGACATGTTACTTACCTAAAAAAAAGTCTAGACATGTTGGTGCTAGTCCACTTGGCAATTGAGCTAAGCCAAAAAGTCCAATAATACACAACTGAAATGACATTTAATTTATGACTTTATTTTAAATTTATGAAAACTAATGAATATTCTAGACAACTTTAAAGATAAGGCTGATTTGCATATTTTTGTATAGTAGAGCCACCAGGGTTATGCTACCATGTATGAACACACAAAAAAGTATTTTACATGATGAATGGGTGACTCCTCATCACTCTTTCATATAGAAATGATATTTATTTTGAATTTAAATATAGTTAAGAAAATTTTTTAAACTTAGAATCTTCAATTTTAAATTTTGATGATGCATTACAACCATATCAAATGAAATGAATATTTCTATTCTATCTATGAAATTGAGAGTATGAAACTCATTGGCCATATTTGTTTATCTAGTGTTGGAATTGGACTGGCAATCCAGTAGGCGCCAACTGAAATCATATTTGGTTATATAGAAATACAAACAACCTCACATGGTGGGATTAATATTTTTTTATAATTTTTTTTTTTAAATTATAGATTTAGGTAAAGATTTAAAAACAAAAAATGAAAAAAGTATGTGAAATATAATGAAATATATTTATATTTTACCTACATTCTTCCGTTTCCTTTTAAAATTTTTACTCAAATTCATAATTCAAACACAACTTTGGAGTGTGGAATTGCAAATCCAATCCTATGAAATTAAAGGGGAAAATATTATTTTGTCCATACTTTACAAAAATAACAGGACCATATTTTATATAATTAGTTTTTACGTAATTTTATAGATTTAATTTTAATCAATTAATACCATCCAACTGCAGCATAAATAATTATAATTTATCTTGCCACTCTGACCTAATACCACTATAAGAGTAATTTCATTACTCAATCTTCTTGTATTCATAATATCCTACTTAACTTAATTTGGTAATTAAACATGATTGTCAAGCATATCCACACACATCTATAAAATAAAATAAAATAAAATAAAAAATTGATTTTGAATTTTCAAAAATAGTTTTTTGAGTTTTCAATTCTTTTTTTTATATTTTAATGATTTTTAAAAAATATTTTAATAATTGTTTTTTTTTTTTTTACATCCATTTAATCTTAATATACTTAAGAAGTAAAAAAATTGTACAAAAAACTTTTAAAAAATCATTGAATACGACAAAATATAAAAATATATTAAATTTTCATATTGTTTTATTTTTTGCATTTTGTAAATTTTTTAAAAGCTTTTTTATTTATTTATAAATATTATACTTTTTAAATGTATTTAGATTAAGTATATTTAAAAAATAAAAAAATTATGTAAAATATTAAAAAAAAATTCACTAAAAACAAAAGAGTACAAAAAATAAAAAATTTAATTTTCTAAAACCAAACATAGTGAGATGTTCAAATTTTAAAATATGTGAATAAAATACATTCTATATTAACTTGTATCATATTTGTTAGGTTTTTATTCTTGACAACCTCGTTTGACAAAACTCTTTTTAGTTGTAATTTTATTCGATCTTTTATTTCAATGAGGCTATGAGTTTTAGATGAGAATCCAACCCGAATTGTACTTATGCAGAGGAGTTTGTGATCTTAATTCTATCATTTTTGCCACTTCGCTGACTATGTCGAGGATCGAACTGCCCGATCAGCTCGCGGAGGTCCAAGGGACAGCGCCCCTTGGCAGGCCCGGGACAGCGCCCAAGCGGGGTCAAGGGCAGCGCCCCCGAAGCAAAAGAAAAAATTGGAGTCGAAGTTGTTTGTCCGCTCGAGCAGCTATTCCTGCGCTCGAGTGGAGATCGCGACCTTTCAGAAGTTTCACTCGCCTACAAAAGTATTGGGAGTTGTTTTTTTTTTCGCTCGAGCAACCATTCCTACGCTCGAGTGTAGATCCACTCAAGCGCCCATTCTTTCGCTCTAGCGGAGATCGCGGATCTGTTTTCTATAAATATGTGTTTCAGTTCGATTTTAGGGTACAACTTCCAGATCTTGTTCTTAAGTATTAGGGTTTTTATCTGGAGCTTCTTTCCTTGTTTTCCTTTGATATTTGTGAGAGATTAATCATGAATTGAGTGAATCATATCAAAAGATTTGTTTGTTTTATTTATTCAATATAAAAGAGAAAGTTGTTCTTCGGTGGATTTCGTAGAATTTGGGCCTGAAGTTTTGGTAGATTCTAGAATAACTCATCGTCGTGAATTCGATATCGGCGTTGTGGATTCAACGTTGGGTAAGACAATTCTGAAGTGAAGACCGTGGTGGAAGAGGCAAATACGGGTCGGTTCAGTTCGGGTGTGAATTCGCTAGATAATTGAGAGTACACTTATGTAATTCCTTTTGTCTTCTTAGTGGATTGTTTTGTGACTTTTATTCGTGGTTTTTTTATCACAATTGGAGGCACTTCAATTGTGATTTTTTCACATTAAAATCGTTGTCGATTTGTCTTGATTGTTTGATTGAAATTGTTATTTATTAGTTAAAATTGATACATAATTACAAATCAATATCTAGAGATTCTAAATTTTTCAATATTAAATTTAGATTTGCGGTATGAATTGAAATTGTGAGTTGTTTTTATGTAACCTTTGTTCAACTTACTTTAAAGTGGACCACTCCTAAAAATAGTTTGCACAAACCTTTTGGAGGAACCAATCAATAGGAAAAGAGGTATTTATCTTCAAGTATGCACCCATTTTTCTTCCTCTACAGTCCACTTTCTTTTACAGTAGAAAAAAACATGCAATTGACAGCTACTTTGCTTTTGTGTTGTCACTGCAGAGAACTTGTATTAGAAATCAATGTCTGATATTCAAAATGTGGAAGAGATGTTTATCAAATTCAAATGTAGAGTTGGAGTAGAGAGAGAGAGAGAGAGAGGGAGAGAGAATATGTGAGTGGATGGAAAATGGAAAAGGAGATGTGTCGAAGGAGGTGGGGGATTCAAGCAAGAAAGAAGGGTGAAAAACAGACGGTACTTCTTTGTTTGCTGCTCTGAAGTGGGTGACAGAGTGTGGATCACCATAACTTTTTCCACCAAAAAAAAAAAAAAACAGAGAGAGGAATTGTAAAAAGGATAAGAGCAAATTATAGCCGGAGTTCTTATATTTTGGCCATTTATTTTGGTATTTGTAATTTTAATTAACTCAATTTTTTCTTTTGTTTTAATTTAGGGGTTGTTTGAAAAGTGTTAGGTTAGTATACTTTTTGACTTTTTATGAAAAAATATAAAATTTGAGTTGGGTTTGAAGTGATGTAATAGTGATGTGATGTGATTTAAATAAGATGATTGTGACCTAAATAAGATAATAGGCAATTATAGCAAATGTTAAACAACTACTTTAGTCTAATTGGTTACATCAATTAACATTATTATATAAAAAATATGCACATAAAAGACATGTGTCATATTTCTAAGACTAAAATTTTAAATCTAATCAATTCAATGTGTTAATTTCGACCAACTCCATAATTATTTTTCGTAAACATCTTTGATGGCCTTGTCCATTAGATCAAATTAACATAAAATCTTAAATTAAGAATCACAATTGAACCAACTAAAATTGTGAGAACAAAATGACATAAGAGTGTATTTGTTTTGGGGGATTATTTTATGGGATTGGACTATTAGTCCATCCAGACTAATAGTCCATTGTTTGGTTTAATTTTTTTGCTCCGAATTAATAGTCCCTCCAGACTATTAGTCTCGCATATGAGGGATTATTGCATCCTAAGGAGAGGGGTGTGATTATTTCCATGTGATTGGTATCCATGAGACTAATGTGTGAAATATCCATTTTACCCTTGTTTGGGATCTATCAAAAAAGTCAAAAAGCCAAAAAGTTATTCAAAAAGTTAAAAAGTTAACACTATTCACCAAAAGTCAACAATTACGGCTGCACAACTCCCAATTCAAATTTTCCTCTAAAAATCAATTTTCACAATTTTTTATTACACATTTTTCCATAAAAAGTCAAAAAGTTAACCCAAACATCCATATTTTTAACCTCAATTTTTTAGTCAAAAAAGACAAAAAGTGCACTTATTTAGTCTTCCCAAACAAGGCCTTAATAAACAATTGGAAAAGAGTAAAATAGTCTTTTGAACATTTAGAAATTATTTTTTTAGTGTTGTTAATTTAAAATTATATATTAAATATAAATTCTAAATTATAATTTTAATTTAATTAAAAATAATAAATTAAAAATTATGGCCTTATAAATTAAATTTTTTTAGTGTTGTTAAAAAATTAAATTTATATATTAAATAAAATTATTTTTTTAGTGTTGTTAATTTAAAATTAAATAAATAAAAAATAAAAAATAAAAAATATAAATTATAAATTTAATTTAATTAAAAATAATAAATTAAAAATTATGGCCTTATAAATTAAATTTTTTTAGTGTTGTTAAAAAATTAAATTTATATATTAAATAAAATTATTTTTTTAGTGTTGTTAATTTAAAATTATATATTAAATAAAAAATATAAATTAAAATTTAATTTAATTGAAAATAATAAATTAAAAATTATGGCCTTATAAATTAAAAAATTTTAGTGTTGTTAAATTATAAATTATAAATTATAGATTACAAATTTAAAATTATATATTAAATAAAAGTTATAAATTACAAAGGTAAAATAGTCTTTTGAACATTTATCTTTATTCAGTCCGTCCAATCAAACATTGGATTCACTAAAAATAGTCAAATCTAGACATCCAATCCCATGACTAAACAAACAAGAGATACAAATTCAGTTCAACCAAATTATCCGGGGACAATACATCCCAAAACTAACAGTCCAATAGATTACAATCCTCGCTTATCCAGTCCGTCCAAATAAATACACCTTAAAATGTAAAAATTAACAGTCTAATTTGCCCAAAGGAAAAAAAGGATGGGGTAGATATCTCCAGTTGAAAACTCAAAAAAATTTCCAAACCAAACAGGCTAATGGTAAGGAATAATTTAAAAACATAGTATCATGAATATATATGTGATATGCATTCGCACAATAACTTTTTTGATAAATTTTTTTAATATCATTTTTATAATTTAATTAATACATGCTAATATATATTTTCATTCCCTGATTATATTTTGGGCAAACTTTATTTTAAAGCATCCATATTAGTCTCAATAAATTTTTAATCAAATTATAACTCAAAAACACTTTTATATTTTACATAACCTTTTTTTTTTTTTTTTTTTGGGTGTACACACTCCATCAGATTCTCTATATTAAAATTCGATTTTATTGATATATTTATTTTTATTCATTTTTTGTATTTAAATAATTTTTAAATATCTTTTCAATGAATACAGTACTTAAGAAATTAAAAAAAGAAAAAAAAAAGATGAAGTTAAATCTATCCAAAAAAGAAAAAAATGATAAACTATTATATAACTAATGAATAATACCTCACTTTTTTAATAGATTCAACCTCACTTTTTTAAAGAATCAATTAAAATTACAGCGACCACACTTCTTTCTTGCTTGACCCATTCAAACAGTCTTTCTCTCTCCATTTGAATTTGATAAACAAAGGGCCAAAGTTTATCACATTTAATCCATGTGATTTATTTCATTAGTGATTTATCCTCTTAAAATTTAAAAATAATATATAATTTCCTTATGTCTGTCACATGTTTTGTATTTACTGTGAAATTGAATAAAATATTTAATAGTGCACTTTAATCTACAAGCTATGTGAAGATTATATGATCATTTTTAAACGTTAAAAATTAAATCACACATGACGTAAACTACAAGAGAATAAAGTAAAATTTGTTCTTATATTTTTTTATAAAAATTTTCAATTGAAATAATGTTCTTGACCTCATGCATGGACGTCAATATTTTTACAAATATATCTTTCCCAAAAATTATTCAGAACACCAGACACTATGTCACCAACTAATCATCGATTGCCATAACTTTCTACTATTCATCCAATTATTAAAATTAGTGGTTGTCACATGCGGTACGTGTGTAATTGAAATAAATAAAAATAAAATAAAATATTTATTATATATTATGTATCACTAAAGTGGTAACACTCCGTTTAGATGGAGATGTTTGGTAAGAAAATAAAAGAAATGGTGAGAATGTAAGCCTGTCATTTGTGTTGAATGGTTAAGTAATGTGAGAAATAGTGAAAAATATTGAGAAAATGACTCTCACTAAACTTGAGTTTTGTTTCTCATCAAAAATGGTGAGATTTGGTGAGAAAAAAAATGGGTTTAATGAAACTTTTTTAAAATACCAAAATTATCTTTATGAAAAAACATAACTTATTAATACGAAAGGTTATTTTAGTAAACTAAAGTACAACTCTTTCCTTTCTTTTATACTATATCCAAACAAGATAGGTGATAAACTACATTTTCTTCTTTTTTATTCATCTAAACATGATAGTAAGAAATTATAATCATTTCTTTTCTTTTGTCATCTCCCCTACGACTTAAATAGAGTGTAAGAGTCTTCTCCAATAGATCAAATGTCACGTGACATAAGGAGAAGCAGGCACGGAGGAAACGTGACATAATGAAAAGCAATTGGATTCAATTGTAAGTGTCAACCTAATCGGGATGTACTTTTAAGTAAGGGTGCAACTTGGGCGGGCTTAACTCGAGCAATCCGAACCCAGCCTGAATTTTTTTAGGGCTTGGACAATATATTTTCAAATTCGGTACAGACTTGAGTAAAACTTCAGAAGCCCGAATTAAATTTGGACGGGTTTGGACAAAGATATCAAACAATCCGAGTAACCCGAAACCCGAATTATATATATATATAAATATCTAAAAATATAAAATATATATATATAAATTATTAGCAATTACATGATATTAAAGTAATTTAAATTATTAAATCATATTGAATATATATTATATATACAAATAACATAAAATTTACTCCTTTTTTTTCACTCATAAATTGTAAAGACTATTATAGCGGCATTTCTCTTACATTATATAAATTATTTGTTTTGATTGTATTAATGATTTTCTATATATAAAAAAATGTAAATAGAGTCAAATTTTAATAATTTAATAATGTAGATGCAAAAAAAAAAAAATGATTCGGGCAATTCGGGCAACTCGAGCAATTCAGGTTTAACTCGGGTCGGTCTTGGGCAGGCAACCTCAGGTTACAATTCGGGCTTGGACGAGCCTGGGCCGATCTCAACACAACTTGGGCTGGGCTTGGACAACCTCTCAACCCGACCGAACCTGCCTGAGTTGCACCGCTACTTTTAAGCTGTGAGAACATCTCCAACGTTTACTCTTTTGTTTTTCATCAAATTTGAGTAAAAATTTCATCTGATATCAAACGTTTCAATGAAATTTTTTAATTTTTCATTAAATTACTGGTCGACCAGGAGGATATCCGACCTGTCGATCGGTTAGTGTAAATTTACAGAAAGTCTACGTAAGGAAAATTTTGTCTGGTCGTCTAGTATATGGTCTCAACGGTTATTTACAGTAATTTAATGAAAGGCTCTAACCAATCTTAATTTGATAAAAAAAATTTAAAAACCCATACTAATTTGATATTAAAGTTGAAGTGCTGTACATTTTTTATTAATTTTAAATTTAACAACAATGCTAGAGGGCTAAAATTTTTGTGTCCACAATGGCTCAAAACTACCAAAACGACGTCGTTTTGGCATGTTTTGCATCCAAAACGACGTTATTTTGACAGTTTTGAGCCATTGTGGCCACAAAAATTATAGCCCTCAAACATTTCCCTAAATTTAATGAAACAAAAAAGAGAATCGCCAGAGACACTCTGATGATGGAGTCTCTACCAAGCCTTTTATTTGTAATGATTTCTTCATTATAAATAAATAAAATTACTTTTTTAATTGGTAAAAAATTAAAAACAAATTAAAAACAAAAAACAAAAACGTAGACACAAAGGTGTTTTGAGAAGTTGGTAAAAAGTTGACTTTTAACTTTTTACCAAGCTTTTTAACTTTTTGGAAAGTGATTTGAGAAGTTGGTAAAAAGCTGACTTTTTGCTTTTTAGTTTAATATTTATTTATAGTGTCAAATCAAATTAAAATGACCAAAATACCCTTACCCAACCCAACATAAGAAATTTATTTTTTTATTTTTTTGTCATAGGTTCTAATTTGTAATTTTAAAATTGTGTTTTTTGCCCTTCCCAAACTAATTTTGTTACGTTTTTGGCCACTTATATTTTTAGAAAATAATAAAAAACGTGACTTTTTATGAAAGTCCCAAAACGGCACAAAATTCGGCCTTCAGTTACCCATATAATATTAATTTTTTAGTGATAAAATAAAATGAACACTAAATTCAACCTACCATTACTCGGATAGATGAATTATTTCAGACTACTAATTTCACATTATTAAATGATTACTAATGACTTGGTGAATACGAATCCCATTATTGACGTAATAGTTTAATTTTTATTTTTTTTTCTTACACTATTAACCCATTAAAACTGATATTAATATTTTAAAATTGTAAACTCATTAAAATTGATATTAAGATTTTAAAATTAGAGCACTGAATCAGTGCTGTTGGGAGATTCTACTCTCTTGACCCATCACAATGAATTTGAAACACCACCTGACCGTGACCTGAAACACTGAATGACTTTTCTTTTTTCTTTTTTCCACTGATTTGCAAATCCAATCCTCCAACTTTTTCTACCAAGACTCCAAGGAGAGAGTGGAGAAGAGAGAGAGAGAAGGAAAGTGCCAAAAGGTAGTGGTGGGTGGGTACATGAGTTTGATGCCATACCCATTCTTTGTCAGCACAAAGCTTTGCCAACGTCCCCTTCACGAGAATGACCATTTCCAACTCTCCTTGTTTTCTTCTTCTCTTCCATCTCTGTTTGTCATCTTTCTCTCTTGGAATGTGTGCTTGATTCTCTCTCTCTCTCTCCTTTCTCTTAAAAGTTTATTTACTTCACCTTTAGCTTCCTCGTGGTAATTTCATGAAACCAGCAAAAATCAGTGTGGGATTGACTTTTTTTTAATAGTTTTTTTATTATTTATTTTTAGTTATTTAAATTTTTTTTTAAATTACATATTCTTAGATTTTACTTAACTAGAGGGACATGAGGAATTAGTATAAATAAAATTAAAGGAAATTATTAAAAATAAAAAAGTTTTAAAAAAAATATGACTTGTATATGCTGGTGCCAAACTCGCATGTTTTTGTTTCAGATAATTCAACACAATTTAATGTATTTATAAAAAAATAAAAAAATTAAAGAAAAAATAATTTGTGATGTAGATTTAAATTTAATATGGTGCATATAACATAAAAATAAATACATTTGAAATTTTAAATATATTTTTTGTATATTTCTTTTGGATACTAACATTTCTGATAATACAAAGGCATGATTCCAAAGCAAGAGAAGGAAGACAAATAAAAGTTGAAAATTTGTAAGGACAGAATCCCTTTGTTTCATGTCCCAAAAATATATGAGAGCAAAAAAATGTAATTCAACTTTGAAAGTTTTGTTCAATGAACCAACCCAACAAACATGTATATATATATATATATATTTTAACAAGCCAACAAACATCTATATGAGCTTGAAAAAACACATGCTATATAAATACAAAAACACCATACGCCCCTTTATTCCTCCATAAAAATCTTCAAAAGCTCACCTTAAAATTCAACCTGATATATATATACTACTTTATACACCAGTCCTCTAAGTACCAAAACAAGGATTTTAATTTAAGCCTCATAGAATAGAATATATTGATGTCTTTGATCATGATAATAATCACTTTCTTAAAATTATTTCACCGATCCGCCTGCGAAAATGGCCAAATGGGTGTTGTTCCAAATCCCAATTAGGCCATTGGGTTGAGTTGAATTCAGTTCAATTCAATTGAAATGTTGTTGTTCCAACCATGGCCAAAATGCAGTTTGATCATCAATGCCACAGAACATGTTGGTAAAGCTTTCTTCTTTGACAATGTGATCAATCTTCTCTGGTCTTGAAGAAGAGTTTTGGAAGAGTTGGGCCACACTACTAGGCCTCATAGATGGTGGAAAGAGGGGTCTGCTAGTTGGATGAGTGGAGAGAGGTGGGCTATCAAATTCAATTGCTGGTGTTCTTGACATATCTAGCTTCACATCAGAGCTGTTTTCACTTCTGTTACTGCAAGAACCCTCTGTCTCTTTGTTGAGGTTGATTGACTCAGTTGGCTCTCTACTTCTTAGTGACAATATCTACATTCATATTCAAATTGATGAATTCAACATCAATTATATATAAGCACATAGATTCTCACTGTAGTCAATTGAAAAACAAAGTGGACAAAAATAATTGTTGTAATTATTGCTATGATCCATCTAAAACGATCATGATGAACTAGCCAAAGACATCATAACGGTAATCATCAGTTATTCAAAGTAATCATTGTTTTTTCTCCATCAGAATCATGAAAACAGTCTCTTTGCATACAGGAATAGACATCTGACCTTTCTCAAATCCGCAGTAGCGGGAGATTCATGCACTGGGCTGCACCTGTATATATCTTAATCCGCGAGAAAATAAAAAAACAAGAAATACATAGAGAAAGTTGCTTCATTGGGAAATGAGAACTATCATATGTCCAAGAAGGTTTTTAGATGAAGTTTGCTACTTAATCCTTTTTATCTCGATGTACTTTCCTTTCATGAATTAATAAATATTTTCTTTGCCGATAAAATAAAAAGAAAAGAATTAATAGAATTCCCAAGAATACATACACAATTATATACACACACATATAAAAAGAATGTAGGAATCAAATATTCCATATACATACGAGGATATGCAACCATGATTTAGAATTAGAAACATAATAAACTTAGAAAAAGATATACGCACCTCAGCTTGAAGTTTGTGGTTCTGAGCTTGGAGGGCATCATTATCAGCTTTGATGGCTTCAAACTGTCTCTTAAGGACTTCATAGTCTTTCTCTAATTGCTTGGTCTTCCACCTAGCCCTTCTGTTCTGAAACCATATAGCTATTTGTCTTGGTTGAAGCCCAAGAGCCCTAGCCAACTGCATTTTCCTCTCAGGCTCAAGCTTGTTACCCAACTCAAAGTTCTTCTCAAGTGTCTTCACTTGTTCCATGTTTAGCCTCCTCTTCTTCTCTCCAGCTTGTGACCCATCATCAGAAAAATCATCATCCCCATTAGTTTCTCGATCACACATGTCAATAGCCGAGAATGTCATGGATCTCTTCCCTAGAAGTGAACCAACACCTGCACCACCACCATAATTAAACTTTTTTGAAATCCCATTTTTAGAGAGAGAGAGAGAGAGAGAGAGTACCATGGAAGTCTTGAGATGTGCATAGTGGTAGAATTGGGCTAAGAGAGGTAGGAGGTTGATGTTCATCTTCATGAGAATTTTGTAGCATGAAATTGGCTGGGAAGAAGGCCATTTCAATGCAGTTCATGACCTAGATAGACTAGTACACCATCTAAACAACAGTGGTGCTGATGATCTGTCTGTCATGAGAGAGAGAGAGAGAGAGAGAGAGAGAGAGAGAGAGAGAGAGAGAATAGGTTTTAGTGTGAAAGAGGGAATGAGGAGTCTTAATATATCACATAAGTTTCTGTCACATACATGCAGGGGAGATGCATTTGTTGATGTGTGATGGATAGCTTATATACCTTATCAGCTCTAAGGATTTATTAGATCAGCAATATTCAGGACACTAATTTTGATACTTTAATGGAACACTAATGACATGATAAGGAGAAAAAAAACAAATAAACAAACAAATCAAGACCAAAATATCACATCACACTAAATGAGACCCACTACCAACTAATTAGAGCTAACTTTAGAGCTAAAAAATTAGAATTTCAAAGTATTTTTCTTATTAGATATATATATATTTCTAAGATAGAGAAAGAGAGAAAAGAGGTCACTTTTTCTTAGTATGAGGTGGGATTTTTATTTAGGGCAAATTATATGGAATATCCTTAAATTATCGACCATTTATATTTTATTCCTTTAATGTTTTAAACTTAACAATTGCTCCCCTTAAACTATTTAAATGTGAATTTTGTTAGTCATTTGTTAGATATTTGAATGAAAATTTGTCAAGTGATATACACATGATTATATTAAATTTTATGATCAAATTACTCTATTTTTATCTTTTCTAAAAATTTAATATAATTATCATGTACACAACACTTGACAATTTTTTATCTAAATATTTAACAAATGACTAATAAAAAGACTTAATGTTTAAATTTAAATAGTTTGAGGGGAATAATTGTTGGATTTAAAACATTATAAGAGTAAAGTGTAAATGACTGTTTTTCAAAAAAAAAAAGTGTAAATGACTGATAAATTGAGGAGATTTAATATAATTTGTCCTCTTATTTAACTTCCAATTTTTTTATTATTTCAAATATATAATTTATAGTTTCTTTGCGTTGCACATAAAATGTTCAATAATTTCAGCTTACTTCCATAATTTTAATATTATTTTTAGCTTGAATGACAAAGGGTGGTATATTTTCTAAATAGACAGTTGGTCCTTTGATATTAGTTTTCATTAAGATATAGAGCAGGGTTGATTCCTTCTCTAAAGTAGAGAGAAAATGGCTTCATATTATAAGCTTTCAGGTAGGAATGGGTGACATCAGGCAAAAAGAAATGCACACTACCATTTATAAACCTATAATTTATAGCCTTTATGATGGGTGGGCGTTTTAAAGGGTACGGTATCTTTTATTTTAAATTTGGGTAAATTATACAGAGATGTGGTCTAATTATATTTTATCTTTGATTTTTTTATAAATTATATTTTTATTCTTGTGGTTAATAGTTTCATTTCATAAATTTCATACTTATATAAAAGGCAACAACTCTTAATAGAAAAACAAAAGAAATTATATTGAAAATAAAAAGTAAAGCCAAGGAAAGGAGAAAAAAAAAAGAAAAAAAAGAAATACAGCAAAGTAAGAAAAGATAGAGTGCATGAGTTTAATATTTTCATTATGTTTAAATAATTACAATGATAGGAGGGTTAGTGTAATTTTCCAAACATCAAGGAATAATATATATTAAATCCAAACTTCAAGAGTGTAAGTGTATTTACCCTAAACTTTTCGACACTAAATTATAGTAATAATCTTTATAATTTGTTTCTGATATTAATTTAATTGATTCAATTTTAATCTTTAAATTTGAAAATTGTGTCAATTAATGCTCATTGATTTTTGTGCTTGAAATTGGCTACGTGTAAGTCACACGTCCTATTTTTTAATAACAAAATTATAAATTTTCATATTTTATACATGAATCAATCTAACTTAGCAAGTTAACTCACAAAATCCACGTGTATATATATACATATATATATACTGAGACTAGAAAAGATGAAAAAGCCCATGTAATATAAAAGAAGGGTCTTAATGGTAGGAGGACGAGGGAAATAATGAGTTTAAATGGTAAGAGATGGAGAAGGCAGAGGTGTAAGCGCAATCGGCTTACGTGCTCCCCCTCTTAGTAGGGATGGCAATTCAAAACCGGCCCGATGGAAATCTCCGGTCTCGACCCCGATTTAAGCGAGTTTTTCTCGAAAAATACCCCCGCGGGGACGGGGATGGTATTTAAAACTTAATCCCCGAACAGTTTCGGGCCGGGGACGGTGATCGGTGTTCAAGCCCCGGTCCATCCCCCTCCCCGGCCCCGCCCCCGCCCCGAATTTTCCCCGAAGCAAAATTACCGTTTTACCCCTCCATATATATATACACAAATCAGCCATTTCCCTTCACTTACACACACAACCTCACACTGACTCGGTCTCACTCATCTCCTCTCATCTCTCTTCTCTCCCTCTCTCTAAAACCTTACGCAGATCTCCATCTCCCACCGCCGACCTCCCTCCTCCCACCGCCGATCTCCACCCTCCCTACGACTCTCTCTCTTCTCCCTTACAAACCCACTTCTCTCTCTCTCTCTCTTTCTTCCCTCTGCCGACACCGTTGCCTCTTCCGACGCCCCTACCTCCTTCGTCGACTCGATCTACTGACGCCATTGCTCTGCCGTGGCCGTCGTCCCTCAGATCTGCTCGATCGAGCTCATCTGCCTCTCATCTCTCTCTCAGATCTGTCTTACTATCAATTTTTTTTTTTTTTTTTGTAGTTGATCTTTTGTTAATGATCTGTTGATGGTGAGATGTTGATATTATATTATATTATATCTGTTGATGAAAAATATATCTGTTGTGTGTGTGTGTGTAACACAGTGTGTTGAACAGATCTGTAATGTATACATACAGATTATTATTATTATTATTTTTTTGTTCGTGTTTGTAATGTGTGTTAAAAAAGATTTTGTTTGTTGATCTGTTGTTGAAAAAATCTCTCTGTTTGTTGATGAACATGTTGATCAATGTTTTTAATTTTTTGGTCGGGGAATTTCGGGGTCGGGGAAACCCGATCCCCGTTAGGGGACGGGGACGGGGGTGGTTATGAGTTCCCCGTCGGGGATCGGGGTCGGGGACGGGGGTATTTCCACCATCGGGGATCGGGGACGGGGACGGGGAGTGTGATCCCCGGCCCCGCCCCGCCCCGTTGCCATTCCTACCTCTTAGAAGAGATGTATGTAAAATAAGCTTATAACTTTCATATTCTTATTATTCCACAAGCTTGTTGAAAATTCGATCAAATAATCTTTTATCGAAACCTATTTTATCCACCATATGACTTGCATGAATATTTTATCATTTTCCTACATAGGCTAAATGTCCAAATAATTAATAATTATCAAAACTTGAAACCACCACCCAATTTTTAAGAAACAAAAATCATAAAATGACGCCATAAAAGAAGCTAATCAATGATCACTAGAGGACTCGATTTGGGGACTTAGATATGAAATGAGAATGTTTTACGCACTCACCTTGCCTGACAAAAGCTCGACCTCTACTTATCATCTTGATAATTTAAAATTCAAAATTAATAAGACTTGTGCATAATAGGTGGCAAGAAATTAAAAATAAATAAATTAAAGAGCCAGAGTAGGGGATATGCATAAAAAGGGAAACATGAGTAAAAATTAGAAGGGGATAGACAAGAATAGGGAACATGCAAAGAGGGAAATGTGACAATTCATCCTAGGTGACCACTCGAGTGGTGAAAAGACCGCTCAAGCGGAGAAAAGAGACTTCCAATAGTTTGCATTGCAGGTTAGAGGACCGCTCGAGCAATCAACTAGTCGTTCGAGCGAACATGAGGAGGTTCCCAGAATCTCATTTTGTAGATTGAAATATTGAGAGTTTAAGTTCACTGCTCAAGCGGTCTACGCGATATCAGTCACTTAAAAGTGACTTTTTAAATCTTTTTCTTTCTTCATTCTCTCCTCTCTCTAGCTTCAAAAAACCTAACCCTCTCACTCTAGAAATCTCTCATTTTACTAAAATTCACACCTCTCCCTTACAAAAATCGAAGTTTATGTGAAGATAGTGTATTTCTACCGATTGATCGTTGGTTTTCGAAGGATTCTTCTTGACATAGCTTCCTTGCTTCCATCTTTGAGGTAGAATTACCTTTAACTTTGTATCTTTTTTATTTGAAGATCTTTATGTGGTATTGTTGTGACATTGATAAAGTGATGAATGTTTGAACTTACACATTGAAGTTTTCTTGCAAAAATAGTAATTCTTTACCATTTTCTTAAGATTCCTTTTATTATTCATAGATTATGGAAGTTTTACAAGATAAATGGCTTTAAATATGATGTAGGGGCAAAAGCCCTAAATTTTATGGAACCCTAATTTTTGAAATTTACAAATAATGTGTTTATACGAAATTGGTCTTCAATTCTTTAAAATTGGTGATTAGATTATGTTATTTGAGAGCTATTTGAATTGAGAATTGTGAAATTTAGATGTTCTTGAGATTTTATTTATGATTTTGGATTTGTCATTTTATATTTATCTCAATGGCTTAAATGGTGAAAAATTACTTTAATCTTCATAAATGTATAAACATTTGAAAGTCTTGGAAAGATTGTTTTGAGAGGAGTGGTAAATAACATGTGAGTTCGGGTAGGAGTTGTGTATTGTGTTGATACCCTCACGGGGAGTTAAGATACCCAATTGTCCTGTCTTGAGCTTATCGCCGGATGAATGTAAGAAAGTGTTTTTGGGTATCCACTAGTCCTGCTTTATCGTAGTCTTTAAAAGTAGAAAAACGGATGATTTTGGGTGTCCATTTCTTGCCCTATTAATAGCCAGCAAATGTGGGAATATTTTGACTATAAACCTATGTATATGTATGTATTGGGACTCTCCTTAGGGGTTTCATAGCGTATTTACCCCCTCCCCCCCCCCCTCCGGGTGTTAAGTTGTGAGATTGAGAATGTTATAAATTTATGCATCTTTTCTTCAATAAATTTCACGAATTGAATTAAACATGTTTGGTTGTGATAATGCCATGTGGATTTTCAAATAATTAGATACTCTGTTAAAAGTATTTCTACTAAACATCTAACTCATTCCTATCTAACAAATTTTCAAGAATTGGTAACGTGCAACCACCTCAATGAGGAAGAGGTGGACTCTTTTGTTTTTGTTAGTGTAAGATACCGATAACGCAGTGAGTAAAAAGATTCAAACCATACCTTATGTGATAGAATTCAAAACGAAGAATCTTGTGGGTAAATCACGTGCTTCACAACCACGAATTAAGAACACCCAGCAATGGAGTGATACCACAGTATGAATATCACCCGCTCTAGTTACAATGCAAAAGCTTGATCGTTATTCTAATGGGAGAGAGTTTGAGAGAGAGCATGGGAAAAATTAATTCGTTATTCAATTCATCCTATATCCCATATATCGTATTTGATATATAGGGTAACCATCTAACCATCTATCCATATCTCTTGATAAGATATGATAGATATAGCTAGTGATAGTGGGTTATCCAAATAGGATAGTCATGAAAATTCAAATTTAAATTCAAATTACATGGGTAATTTGAATGGGTCATGGGTCATGCCATATGGGCGCCCAAATCCAAGTCCAATACCCGGCCCAATTTCTAGTATCTCCCACTCGCACATGAGTTGACATGACATTGCCACATCTCTATCTTAATCTTCCTAAATATTGAACAATCGCATACTAGCTAATAAACCGTGCGACCTCTTAGAACACCTGCATGTGGGAGCTCTATACTAGAAACTCAAAATAAGCCAGCATAGAGACATCAACCCAAAAAGAATAGAAATAGTGTCTCATGTACGCAGAACCATCTAGCTACATTGGTCAAAAACATCTCTAATCCCTCAAAGAGCCTGTTTGACCCTCCTAGGTCCCGCATTATATTCACACTCAATCAGTATCCCATACAGAGTGATGTGAGTTGTCGACAGTGAATATAGAGCAGAGATGTAGAACTAGATGATCTTCCCTTCACCCTCATATCATTTAACTCGGAATTGACCGATTTCCTAGTAATGTCTCTTAAAGCCGAATCATACATGACTGCAGGTAACATACCAAAATAGCCGAACATCAACTCCTTTTCTTATGACATAGTCAAGGGTCACAAAAGGCACAAAGTGAAGTCATTGGGAAAAATGACTTTTAGGACTCACACGGTGAGGAAGCAGGGATCCATTCTCTTACCTCGCTAATGGGTCGATAAGCACATGCAGTACAAATGCATGCTATAGTGGAGCAACTCTTTCAAAGAGTAATGTTAAATTCATACACCGTACAGATCTTAGTCTAGTCGCTCTTAAGCGCACCAGTCGCTTCCTAGCATCTAACTCGAATTCTCTATTTGCTCGTCTCTTAGGCATCAAATGAGATCTCACATCTGGCTATCCATAACAGACACATCATGGAAAAGTGAGTACTCTCATATCCATGGTCGGTCTCTAACAAGATCTCACCTTGACTCTAACTAAGGCAACATAGCTAGCGGATAATTTTAGCCTCTCTCTTGGCTCCAAATACAATAAGCCACTAATCTCATCCTTGCTCGCTACCTAGCACTAAGGGCAATTGCTCGTGTGAGTGAGCCAATCTTGCCTACTAACACCAAATTTATTTGTTCTGTGTGTGCTAATTCACAAACCATGGCAAAAAATAGTAAACATAAATGTGTAATCAAAACAAATATGAATACTTATGGCATAAATATCTCCCCAAAAAATAAGAGTTCAACTGAATACACATATATCACCACCTACGTAGTCCTAAAGCTCTAACATAAGTAAGATAAACATCTCTAGCAGTGGGCTTAGCCAAGGGTCCGCAACTATGTAACTCGTAGGGATGTGCTCCAGGATCACTTCTTTTTCACCACAATGTCTCTGATAAAGTTGAACTTCACATCAATGTGTTTGCTTCTCCCGTGGTACTTAGGATCCTTAGTGTAAGCGAGTGCAGTCATGCTGTCACAATGGATAGTCACAGGGTCTAAAGTGTGTGTGACAATATCCAAATGCTGAAGGAATCTCTTCAACCAAACGGCTTCCTGAACGGAAAATAAACAAGCCACAAACTCAGTCTCCATAGTCGATAAGGCAATACAAGATTGATTCTTACTACTCTAAGAAATAGCACCATCACTAAGCATGAAAGCATATCCTGAAGTGGACTTACGTTCATCTAAGTCTCCTCTCCAATTAGCATCACAATAGCCAGCTGGACGTAGATCTGAACTTTGGTAGTAAAGTGTGTAATCTGCAGTTCGTCTAAGATATCGTAATATCCTCTTAACTGCTTTCCAATGAGCTGGTCCTGGGTTGGATTGGTAACGACTCACCAATCCGACTGCATAACAAATGTCAGGGCGTGTACACACCATAGCATACATCAAGCTTCCGACAACATTCGCATAGGGCATATGGGTCATCCTTTCATTCTCTTCTGGAGTCTTAGGACCCATATCAAGGCTTAGGCTCTCGTCTCATGCAACAGGAGTGTTAATGGGTTTGAAGCTCTGTATCTGGAATCGCTCTAGGATAGTCTTAATGTAAGTCTCTTAAGACAAACCAAGAAGTCTCCTAGAGTGATCCCTAAGGATCTTCACACCAAGCACATAGCTTCATCCATGACTTTCATCTCAAATGTAGAGAACAACCACTTTTTAGTAGTGACAATCATCTCCTTGTCATTTCCAGCCAATAATATGTCATCCGCATATAATGACAATATTAGAAAAATGTCCTTGGACTGCTTGACGTACACACAGTGATCTTCATCGATCATCGTAAACCCATTTGAAATAATGGTTCGATGAAATCTCAGATTCCACTGTCTAGATGATTGCTTTAAGCCATAAATAGATCGTTGAAGCTTGCAAACTCACACTCCTGACCTACTGCCACAAAGAATTCTGGTTGATCTATATAGATCTCTTCATCCAATTCTCCATTAAGAAATGCAGTCTTAGCGTCCATCTGATATAGCTCTAAGTTCAACTGAGCTACTATGGCCAGAATTAGGCGAATAGAGGCAAACCTCATAACTGGTGAAAAGGTTTCCTCATAGTCCACACCCTCTAATTGGGTGTAGCCTTTCGCCATTAGACGAGCCTTATACCTTTTTATGGAACCATCCGCCTTGCGCTTGATTTTGAGAACCCATTTGTTCCCAATAGTCTTGCGCCCTGACAGCAAATCAACCAAGTCCTAGACATGATTTTTTTTTCATAGACTCTATTTCTTCATCCATTGCAGCACTTCATTCTTTACTAGCAGGGGATGAGAGAACTTCTTTGAGATTCTTAGGCTCCATCTCATCACTCGGAGTAATCATGAATGCTTCCCCTTCAATCTCAAAACGACGACGGGATATAGCTCCATGTTTGCTTTTACACAGTTGAGAGTCCTAAGAATCCTCATCCATTGTATCTAATCCATGGGCAGGTAAATCGCTCCCACTGTCCCTAGGAGCTTGAGGAATTATTTCCTCATTCTCCACTAGGCCACTAGGTGCGCCTTCAAGTAGATCCTCCATCTCATAGAGCTCTACATCTCTAGTTACCTCATCTTTGCTAAGGAAATCCATGCCGCGTGACTCAATTTCAGTCATAATTCTATTCAGATGCTCCCCCAATAAACACTTATAGCCCTTAGAATGCTCACTATAGTGAATGACGATACACTTTTTTTCTCTAGGGCCCAACTTCCCAAACTTATAAGAAGTGTTGTGTATGTAAGTTGTCGAACCCCAAGGTCACAAATTGCCCATATAAGGCTTTTCGCCAATCCACATCTTATATGGGGTGAAAGAAATTGATTTAGAGGGCACACGGTTAAGGATGTAGGCAGTAGTCAACAAAGCATCTCCCCAATATGGAATGGAAAGATTAGCTTGAGCCATCATAGATCTAACCATGTCAAGCAATGTGAGATTCCTTCTCTCTGCTACACCATTTTGTTGCGGAGTCCGAGGAATTGTCAATTGCCTGATAATTCTTTTTTCCTCATAGAGCACTTTAAATTGCTCAGATAGATACTCGCGTCCCTAGTCAGTCCTTAGAGCCTTAATGCTCTTGTCTAATTGATTCTCAACCTCATTAACATACCGTCTAAAGCAATGCAATGCTTCTAACTTGTGAGAAACCAAATAGACATGACCAAAACGCATATAATCATCTATAATGGTGATAAAATAAGGGGCTCCATGCCTTGCCCTTACATTCATTGGTCCACATATATCAGAATAAATAAGTTGCAATGGGACAGATGCCCTTTTGGCTTTCCCAAATGGTTTCCTTGTTGCCTTTCCAGCAAGACAATGCTCACAAGTAGGCAAAGTGACTCTAGCGAGTGGACCTAAAAGGCCTTCTCTAGCCAATCTAGTCATCCCATCTTGCCCTATGTGGCCTAATCTAGCATGTCATTTCATAGAATCATTATCACAAATAGATGCAATATAAGAAACAGAGCCGTTGGTATTTTTATTAAAACTAGAATCATCCACATCCAAAATTAAGAAACCATCTAAAAAATAACCAAAACCATAAAAAATTGTTCCCAAATAAATGCTAACACCATTATTCTCAAAACAAAAACTAAAACCAAGACTCATCATGCTAATAACTGAAAACTAAGTTTTCCCAATATCCAAAGCATAAAGAACATCATGAAGACACAAGGTGTGCCCTTGTCGCATTTCCAGCTTGTATGTGCCAATGCCAAGCACCTCTATACTGGACTCGTTCCCCATGTAAACTTTTCTGCTCCCAACAAGTACTCGGTAATACTCAATGAATCCTACTCTGTTCCTTGCGATGTGGTCTGTTGCTCCTAAGTCTACAACCCAAAAATGAGGAGAATGAGCAATTAATGCTTGACTAGAAACAAAGCATTGAATGCGAGAAATTAAGCAAGAGAGTACCTTCTTCTACTTAAGGCAATCCTTAAGCGAAGTGTCCTTCTTTGTTACAGTTAAAGCATGTCAGTTTAGCCTTTACCTTCTTACCACCTCTCTTGCCCCCCTACGCTTGAAATTTCTAGCGCCATTGGGCTTTAGCGCAGCTGCTGCTTGCTTCTCAGGAGCACTTTTTGCTTTTTCACGCTTGAACTGAAAAGTCCTACATGAGCTTGACTCAACCACCATAGTAGAACCATCAGACTTAGCCGCCTCTAGGCGCTTAGCCTCTAGCTCCAAATGACGCGATATGTTCTCGAATGTTTTCATACTCTCATTATGCATCATGTTCTGTTTCATTTGCTCTCAAGAATTTGGAAGAAAGGGAATCACAGCTTGTACTTGTTGCTCTTGAGTCAAATTGTGTCCAGCAGCAGTAAGCTCACGTATCATGGCTGACATGACCCTCAAATGTTGTTTTATAGAGTGATATGCCTTTTTCTGATAAGAGTCAAACTTCGTAGTCAGCCTACGTAGCTTTTCCAAAGAAGTGACACCAAACTTTTGCTTGAGAGCTTCCCAAATCTCAAATGTAGTCGAACAATGCTCAAACTCACTAATCAAGTTGTTGTGCATGCTACTCAACATGGTAAAGCGCGTACACCGATCTTTGTTACTCCAAGTCTGATAGACTTCACGATCATGACGATGTTGAGCTGTATTGCCCTGCTTAGGCTCAACCATCACTTGTTCAAGTGTGTTCAAAACTTCTTGCTCATTGAGGCGGTATTGGATCTTACGGCGCCATATATCGTAGTTATCGCCATCCAATTTCTCTCCCTTAGTTAAGTCTGTCACCATTATCTTAACTGCCATTTCTACATACAGAGTAAAGGAAGAACAAATGCGCATGGGATATTAATGATAGCAATACAAAATTATTTTGCAACAAAAGAATCTAAATTAAATAATTATAATATTGCACACGTCTCAAGATCAAAATTTTGCTATGCTCGTAAATTTGCTAAGCTCATAATCATCTCTTGTGCCTCTAGTGACAATTATCAAGACTTAATTTAATTTCATGAGCAAAAAACAACCTCCCACTACTTATGTGATGTACAAAACATGATAATTAGTTTAATTCTATACAATAGTATCTTAATGTAAATTTATAATCAACTCATGCTATATTTCATTTAATAATGGAATTTAAATAAATAAATAAAAACTAATCATGCTTCTCTAATCACAACATATTACAAACTCTGGGTAAAAACAACAATATGTTGTGTTTAATGTTCAAATTATGCCATAACAGAAAGTATATCACTTCTGAGATTTTTTTTGGAATTTTCTGGAATTTTAAATAATTATTAAACACACAAATAAGTATTCCAGAATCTGGGAAAATGCAACAATCATACCAGTAAATAGTAAACCATTACAGTAGTTTATAGTAAAAGTTTAGCCCCAGAAACTTAGTCATGCAACACCAGAAACATTTTAAAGCAGAAATAATGAATTATTATCTCAGAAAAAATATTTTTTATTTTCATAAAATTTTAAAATTTTGACAGTAGATAAAAAATTTAATTCTAAGTACAACATACCAAGCACGCTTAAAACAATGCTATAACGAATTGCTTATAACCATTTAAAGCAATTTTAGATTTTAAAAAAAACAAATAGAGCCTTAGCATCTAACAGCCAAGCCGGCCAAGTAGGCGCGGAAAACGGTACGGCTCGGCTCGACTGGGCACAGTGCATAACGCGCGGCAACGCACATGGCACGCGCATGGAAAGCGCTGACGGGGCGCGCATGGAAAGCGCTCCTGGCATGTACGAGTTGGTAATGACGCGTGATGCGCACGTGGCTGGCACTGACGACGTTATCTGGTGCGTGCGGCTCACGTACCGCCTTCCAGGGTGTTTTCTGGTCTAATTTTGGTACTACCGGACTCTATTTTCCAAAATAAAATTAATGGTGGTCTCAAAAATGACATTTAATAAACACAAATGATAAGGTGTATTACACACTCTCTCTAATGAGAGTGGAAGTGCAGAAGCTTTGCACTTCATCTTCTTCCTTAAGCCACCAAAAACTCAAAACGAACCTAATTTAGGGTTTGATGTTTCTGATCAACCGTAAGTCCAAATCTAACAAATAATATATGGTTTTGAAGGTCTCGAAATAAGGATTCTAAATATGTAAGATTTGTAGACTGAAATTAAAGCATGTAAAACCATCATGCAAACAAAATTTCGAGAATACAAAATTGGTCTCCATTTTTTTTTTTTTTTTTTTTTTTAAATCTAGCCGTTGGATTTTCATGAAACTTTGCAGATATGTTCTATATGAAATATACTATAATATATGTGAATTTCAGGTTGATTGGAGAAAGTTCAAAAACAACATTAATTTTCATGCATATATCATGTATACATATATCAATAATTATATACATATTTTAATGCATAAAAATAAGCATGAAAATACCCTATAAGTAGCTCTGATACCAATGTAAGATACATATAATGCAGTGGATAAAAGGATTCAAGCCATATCTTATGTTATAGAATCCAAAACGAAGAACCTTATGGGTAAATCACGTGCTTCACAACCACAAACTAAGAACACTCAGCAATGGAGTGATACCACAGTATGAGTATCACCCACTCTAGTCACAGTGCAATGGCTTGATCATTATTCTAATGGGAGAGAGTTAGAAAGAGAGCATAGGAAAAATTAATTCGTTATTCGATTCATCCCACATCCCATATATCGTATATGATATATAGGCTGACCATCTAACCATCTATCCATATCTCTTGATAAGATATGATAGATATAGATAGTGAAAGTGGGTTATCCAAATAGGATAGTCATGAAAATTCAAATTCAAATTACATGGGTAATTTGAATGGGTCATGCCATATGGACACCCAAATCCAAGTCCAATACACGGCCCAATTTCTAACAATTAGAGCACGAAAGCTCATGGATGTCTAAAGTGGAAGCTCCGAGCATATTTGTTTGAGAACCGTGTGTTGTTGTAACAAGGCCTTGCCTTGCTTAATTGTAAGCCATTAATGCATCATACTTGTATCCTCTAACTTGTTGAACTATATTAATGTTGATGTACCAATTAGTTGAACTTGGAACATGTAATTTGAAAATATAGTTCAATGAGAAAAAAAACTTTTGGGTTAATGTTATTATTTGGCATGTTACAATTTCGGATTAATCATGCTTTGGGTAATAATTTAATTTAAATAATTTGGGGGCGTTATAGGAAATAAACAAAAACAAGCAAAACCATAGATGACTAATCTATATGCAACCAAGTCAACAGTGATTGCATATAGTTTATATTTCTAATATGAGTCAAAATAGGTTATATTTCTAATATGAGTGAAAATAAAAAATAATAAAAAGAGAGAAATTTACTCACCTTTCAAAGCGTAGAACTGTAATGGGGGAACATCTTGCTACCCTCAGGTTTTTCCTCTTTGTTTGGAAGAACTCCCAAATCACTTCCAGATGAATACACTCGAGACTAGACTCGACACAAGAATTTTGAACTAGGATAACCAAGTTAATGCACAAAGGTGCTAGACAACCAAGATTTCTCTAAATGCTAGAGTAATCTTTTGAATTCAGTAAATGGCTTCTTGAAAGAAATATAATAAAGGTGAAGGGCAGTTTATACAGGCTTTGGGAGGAGTATTTTTTGTCTCAAAAACAATGTGGGGTTGCACAAAATTGAATACCAATAAGACTAAATATGCAGGTGAATGATAAAAGAATAAAAAATTGCTATTGCGAAAATTGCTATTGCGAAAAACCCATGGCCAAAGCCAGTCTGGCCATGGGGAGGCCTAGTCTGGCCTCTTCTTTGGCTTGGAAAACTGTCCCCATGGCTAGTCTAGCCATGTTGGTTGTGCACGCTTTTTTGTATTTTTTTGCTAACCTTAGGTGGAGAAGTGTTTCAAAACGGATTTTGGGGCTACCCATTTTTTGAAATTAGTTCAAATTAAGTAATAAAATAGGCTCAAAATAAAATAAAATAAAGTCTGGTCCAAGTCCGGCTTGTAGTTTTTGTGAAAAAGTCTTTTTATCCTCTATTGTTGAAAATCAATGAGCAATCAAAAAACATTTATCAAAATTTCGTTTGAAATTGAATTTCAGTGAATTTTATATCATCGGAAAGTTTTTTGAAAATGCTACAGATTAATATGGACCATTTTTTAAAATTCCAATGTTTTTCACAAAAAATGATGTGCAAAAGATAGTACCTATTTATAAACTTGTGCAAGGTCAAGAGAGAATAGAAAAGAATTGGATCGTAAGGACCCAATAAGGCTCAAATTGGTTATGACTGATTTTAATTAGGATGAAGTAAGACACTTCGTGCATTCAATTCCGAAGTAAAGCTGACAAATCGGGAGTTTCTAATTGTTTTGAATACATCATAGAGTGGTGTTCCTTAAGCAAGACCAAGCATTATAGTCAGTAAAAATGGGGTGCCTACAAAGATTTTTAGTGGTCAAAGGATTATAGCGGTGGAAGGAGTATGTAAGGCCAAAGATAGGAGGAGGCAACGATGGGGCAAGATTTATGAAAAGATGTGACAACAACAGCTAGAAAGGATATGGACGTGAGAGTCATTAAGGCATAGCTGGCCACTTATGTCACGCTCCAATTTCGCGAGGATCCAACCCACACTGTAAATTAGTTCTTCATTTCCAATATGAAAATATAATTAGTTTTGAAGAACCCTTGAAAAATAATAATACATAAGAGTCGTTTAAATTAAGAGAATGAGATATAAAAGAAATGCCCTCCGACAAATGTATTTCATGCATTTTATTGGGTTACAAGGATCATGTACATCTTACATTTAGTTACTATGAATGTAAAGCATGTGACACATTATAAGTACAACTACAAAAAAAAAATAAGGTTTTAGAGACTAAAATTTAGGGACAAAATTATTTTTTAGGGACCAAATATTTTTGTTGCGAAAAGTATCGTTATTATATTTTTAGCAATGAAAATTAGACATCAGTGATGAATTATTATTTTTTTGAGACCAAATTATTTTGTCCCTAAAAGTGTATTTATTAGTGACATTTTCAAAATTTTGTCAATAAAAGGCTTATTTTTGACTTTTCGGGATGACCTTTTAGCAACTATTCTCCCGACGATAGAAATTGGTCATTAAATGTCTTTTGCAACAAAATTTTCACTTTTAGAGACCAAAAAATTTGGTCTCTAAAACTCTTATATGTTGTAGTGTACATATCACTTTTTTACAAATAAATGCCATACATACAAAATAGTTATAGCCCTATTCATAATCAAGGCTCTCATCCGTGTACAAAATAAGACATTTGGCCGTATAAAACGACAAAACAAAATGAGATTTCTTGCTCTCACATCTAAAAGCCATCAGTGTGGCAATGGCACGCCATCAACACCTGAAAATTTTATACAACAAAAAGATGAACACTAGGTCTCGTAGAAAAATTCTTATCTATAGAAATATGCACCAACAATGGATATGATCATGGATGCAATATATGTTATGCAAGAAAATTTTCATTTCCATATATCGAAAATCCGATGCAAGGTTTCAAGCGTTAATTTCGAACATTTTCACAATGATTACATCCAATCCAAAACATGGTGAATCCCTAGGTAAGTATTTGACAATAGCCTATGAAAGAACTACCAAAAATTACCTCAACTTTATTAGTTGCTAGCCGAAACAAAATTGATAACTATTTCATGCGGATTTTCAATCTTTCACCAAGTACCTCAAGCTAACTTAATCACATTTTAAGATATACACTACCCAAATTCACCAATATTTATCCCATGATTTCCAAAATCAACAATTCAATTCAAAATATGTGATTCTCATGGTGAAGTATGAATGCTCAATGCACAATGCTAAAATAGTGTAGATTTTTCATAAGTTGTCAATTCATCTTTACAACAATTGTAATCCTCCATCGATTGCTAACAATATAAATTTCTATGCATTCCAAGCCATATTTTATATAAATAAATATCGTCAATTGTATTCCAAGGTACAAGGCCATCATCAAAACAATCCATAGATTTTTATTTTGACAAATTTAGTTGTTTACAACAATGAAAATTAGGACTTTCTATGTTTTCATAAAATGCTTCAAACATCCTTCAAATAATTGCATCTTTTTATAATAAAAATATATATATTGATAGAAATTTATATTTATACAAGCCCAAATTTTATATAACATATACACACCAAATTTTTGCATCTTCTTCCAAATTTATAACAAGAAAAAAAATACCACATATACACTTCAATCCATACATACAAGAGAAAGAAAATCCCTACCTTAGGCTTACACTAGAAGAGGAGAAAGTCCCAAGTCCTGAAAGTTTGCGAATAAAAAATCAGCTTCGATAAAGTCAAAGCCCTCAAGCTGCTCTGTCCTCCGATAAAGGCAAACTCAAAACCTAGGTTGCTCAAATCCAAGCTTTTATGGTGTCACAAACTATTTTATAGAGAGAAAAAGGAAAAGAGAGAGAGGCAGAGAGACAGAGACATAGAGAGAGAAGAAAAGTCTGGAAAAAAAAAAAGATAGAAGAGAAATAAGGAAAAGAAAGGAAAAATGTGGGCTTAAGTGATTCTTGCCCAAGCGATTGATCAATCACAAAACAAAAAGAGCAATCGCATTGCGATCGCTATGTTGCATAAAAATTCAAATTGGTTCCTAACGAAGTGATCAATCGATCACATGTCAATCGCTAGCCACTACTCAAATGCTCTAAAAATTTCAAGATGAAAGGATGACTAGCTACTGCTAAAGACTCAAGTAAGAAATCAGGTGAAGCGAACGATCACCATGAGCTGTGATCGATCGTCATCCTACAAATTTCTTAATTTTTCAAAAGTTTCACCTAATCCGCTCTAATTCTAAAAAAAAAAAACTGTAGTAAAAAATGAGAAATTAGGATGCCAATAAGGATAATACTTAATTACAGTCTTACAAGTCGAATTATGATGTGTAATGCCCTCAAAATATAATATATAACTCAAAGTAAACAAGCTCGAAGAATGATGATGAGACAATAATATACATAATAAAATTGAGCCTCTCTCGAATATATTTACATACATATGATGACCATCTGATACATAAGAGTCATTGAATACAATAAAACTTAAAATGCCCTCAAGCTTACATCAAAAAAAAAAAAAGTGCAACCCTTTATACATATGGCATTCCACCTACAATTAAAGGCTTTGCAGCCATAATAAAAAGACTTTTCTAGCTTGCACTTTAATTTTGCCGCATTAGTTTTTATTCTCATTGATTGATTTACTTGTGGGGAATCACATATTTTCCCTAACAACTTGTATCAGAGTTTACGGTTTATTTGGGTTTATTTATTTGTGTAAATCAATGGAGGGGAATGTGGGTCGTATGGCTAGCTTCAATGGAAGCAATTGGGTAACTTGGAAAACTAAAATGGAAGACCTATTATTTTGTAAAGATTTGTATGGACCTATTGAGGGTGATAGTGGCAAACCTGATGATATGAAAGATGATGAGTGGAAGAGGCTTAATCGAAAAGCCGTTGGTGGTATCCGTCAATGGATTGATGACAGTGTGTTTCATCATGTTGCTACTGAAACTTCAGCACATGATTTATGGAAAAAATTAGAGGGCCTTTATGATAGGAAATCAGCCACAAATAAAACTTTTCTGTTTCGTAAGTTGGTTAATTTAAAATATAAAGAGGGCAGCCCTATTCCGGAACATCTGAATAAAATAAAGAGTATTGTTAACCAACTTGCTTCTATGAAAATTGTTTTTGATGATGAGTTACAGGTTTTGATGCTACTTAGTTCTTTGCCTGAAAGTTGGGAGACTTTGGTTGTGACCCTTAGTAATTTGGCGCTCGATGGAGTTGTCACAATGGGCCAAGTCACTAGTAGCCTGTTGAATGAAGAAACTAGAAGAAAATCAGTGGATTCCTCTCATTCAGAAGCATTTGTTGTGAGAAGCCGAAGTAAAACAAGAGGGAGGAGTAAGACTCCTCATGGTCGTGATCAAAGCCGTGACAAATCAAAAGATGGTTCTTTTTCAAAGAAAGACATTGAGTGCTATTATTGCCATGAGAAAGGGCACATGAAGCAGGAATGCCGAAAGCTCAAGAACAAGGAGAAAAGGCGTAACAAGAGTGTAGATAAAAAGCAAGAAGACACTACAGCAGTTACTACCGATGATCTCATGGTCGTTTGTGAAGATGATTGTATCAATTTTGTGGGCCAAGAGAGCAATTGGATGATTGATTCTGGTACTTCTTTTCATGTGACTTCTCGAGTTGATTTCTTCACGACCTACACTGAAGGAGATTATGGTTCTGTTCGAATGGGTAATAAAGGTTTGTCCAAGATTATTGGCATGGGTGATGTTTGCTTGGAAACAAATTTGGGTTGCAAGTTGTTGCTTAAAGATGTGAAGCATGTTCCCGACATTCGCCTCAATTTGATCTCTACTGGGAAGCTAGATGATGAAGGCTTCAACAACAAATTTGGTGATCGAATATGGAAGCTCACAAAGGGTTCTTTGGTGGTGGCTAAGTGTAAGAAGACTCACACACTTTATTCGATGCAAGGAAAAATTTGTAAAGGTGTTGTCAATGCACTTGAAGATGATACTTCTACTGAATTGTGGCACAAGCGGCTTGACCATATGAGTGAAAAGGGGATGCAAGTATTGTTCAAGAAAGAGCTTATACCCGGTTTGAAAGGTACACATCTCAAAACTTGTGTTCATTGTTTGGCGGGTAAACAATATAGAATTTCTTTTCATAAAAATGTTGTTTCTAGAAAAGAAAATGTTTTGGAGTTGATTCATTCGGATGTTTGTGGTCCTTTGAAAATTAGAACACATAGTGGTGCACTTTATTTTGTTACTTTCATTGATGATTATTCAAGGAAAGTTTGGGCTTTTTTACTAAAAACTAAAAATCAAGTTCTAGAAGTATTTAAGCATTTTCAGGCCATGGTTGAAAGAGAAACAGGGTAGAAATTGAAGTGCATCCGATCAGACAATGGTGGTGAATACATTGGGCCATTTGATGAGTATTATCGCAGCCAAGGTATTCGGCATCAAAAGACAGTTAAGAAGACTCCTCAACAAAATGGCGTTGCCGAGAGGATGAACCGCACCATTGTGGAAAGAACAAGGTGTTTGCTTTCACAAGCTAAATTGCCAAGATCCTTTTGGGGTGAGGCATTGAAGACAACGGTTGATGTGATCAATTTGTCTCTTTCCTATCCTTTGAATGGTGATGTTCCAGAAAGAGTTTGGACCGGCAAAGATGTGTCTTATGAGCACTTGAAAGTGTTTGGTTGCCGAGCTTTTGTTCACATTCCAAAGGATGAGAGGTCCAAGCTTGATAGCAAGTCAAGACAATGTATTTTTCTTGGCTATGAGCGTGATGAATTTGGATATAGATTGTGAGATCCAGTCGACAAGAAAATCATTCGAAGCCGTGATGTTGTGTTTCGTGAAGACCAAACAATTGAAGACTTTGGCAAAGGTGATCAACTGAAGCCAAAAACTAGTGATCTCATTGACATGGATCCATCTCCTTCATCTTCGGTGGATGATAAAAATGGGGGAGATGTGCAGCCACCTATTGAAGATGTAGAGGATGATGCTAATCCTAATGAAGTTGAGCCAGAAATTGAGGAAGAGCATCCAACTCAAGAACCGCCACCACAACTTGAGTTGAGGAAATCTACAAGGGACCGACAACCTTCAAGAAAGTATCCTCTCAATGAATTTGTATTGATTTCCGATCAATGGGAGCCTGAGAGCTACCAAGAAACAATTGAGCATGCAAAGAAAGGTGATTGGAAAAAGGCCATGGACGAGGAGATGAATTCCTTGCTTGAAAACCAGACTTATGATTTAGTGAAGTTGCCTAAAGGGAGGAAAATTCTGAAAAATAAGTGGGTTTTCAAATTGAAGAATACTGGCAAGAATCTGAGGTACAAGGCACGTATGAAGTTGAGCAACTTGATGTGAAGACCGCATTTCTTCATGGTGATCTTAAAGAAGAAATTTACATGGAGCAACCGGAAGGTTTTGTGGAAAAAGGGAAAGAGAAATTTGTTTGCAAATTGAAGAAAAGTTTGTATGGCCTCAAGCAAGCCCCGCGGCAATGGTTCAAAAAATTTGACTCTTTCATGATGAATAATGGTTTTTCTAAAACCACTTCGGACCATTGTGTATTTGTGAAAAATTTCCCGGATGGCAAATTTATTATTCTTTTGCTTTATGTTGATGACATGTTAATTGTGGATCAAGATTCTACCATGATAAACAGGTTGAAATTGGAGTTGAGCAAGTCTTTTGCTATGAAAGATTTGGGGCTGGCAAAGCAAATTCTTGGTATGAAAATTGTTCGTGATCGCAAAGAGGGATTGATTTGGTTGTCTCAAGAAAACTACATTGAGAAAGTTCTTGAGAGGTTCAACATGAATAAAGCAAAGCCGGTTGGCTGTCCACTTGCGGGTCACTTCAAGCTTAGTTCGAATCAATGTCCTACAAGCGAGAAAGACAAAGAAGAGATGTTGAAAGTTCCTTATGCTTCAGCAGTTGGTTCTTTGATGTACGCCGTGGTTTGTACAAGGCCGGATATTGCTCACGCCGTTGGTGTGGTGAGGCGTTTTCTCTCTAATCCGGGTAAAGAACATTGGGCAGCGGTAAAATGGATTCTAAGGTATCTTCGAGAGACTTTGAAGGTGTGTTTGTGTTTTGGGGATGGTAAGCCGATGCTTGATGGGTTCACAGATTCTGACATGGCCGGTGATGTTGATTCTAGGAAATCTACTTCGGGATATTTGATGACTTTTGCTGGGGGAGCTGTGGCATGGCAATCTAAATTACAAAAATGTGTTTCTCTCTCAACTACCGAAGCTGAATTTATTGCCATTATAGAAGCTTGCAAAGAAGAGTTATGGTTGAAGAAATTTTTGCAAGAGTTGGGTTTGAAGCAAGAAAAGTATCTGCTTTATTGTGATAGTTAAAATGCTATTCACTTGAGTAAAAATTCTACTTTTCATTCGAGATCGAAACACATTGATGTGAGATACCATTGGATTCGTGATGTGTTAGATTTGAAATTGTTACAACTTGAAAAGGTTCACACGGATAATAATATTTCAGATATGTTGACAAAGACTTTGTCGAGGGACAAACATTTAAAGTGTCGAACTTTGGCAGATATAGTTGATTTCTCCACCTAAGTCGATAGGGGGAGAATTGTTGGGTATACCTCCTTATTGGAGTGTGGGACCCAATTGGTTTTGGAAAAAGAGTTTAATTTGGTTTAGTATTAATTATAATATGTTTTTATATATTATATTTAATTTGTGGAGACCCAATCCAATTTGAAAACAATTAAGGTTTGATAATAAACCCTAGATTCACAATATTTTAGGATTTTGTTTTTGCTCATCCCGTGGTGAAGAGAACGGCTACACATACTCCACTTTGGTGAAATCAATTATTTTGGTGTGTGAACAGTGGAATTAATTTGGGTGGTTCTTTGCTTCGTTTTCGGTGTTGATTTGGTTTGTTATTTTGGATCTTCTACAACTCTGGTTCTGAAGATTTTTGTTCATCTATTTGGTGAGGTCTTTCCTCTTGTTTATTTGTGATTATTTGGAATTCACCTAAGGGTGGTTTTGTGAGACCATTAGTGTCTCGTTTGTAATCATTTGGAACTTATTTGGTTAATAGTGGAATTGGATTTCAATCCCGTGGACGTACCTCACATTGAGGGAACCACGTAAAAATACTTGTGTTGCTTCTGATTTAATTTTTCTGCATTAGTTTTTATTCTCATTGATTGATTTACTTGTGGGGAATCACACATTTTCCCTAACAATTCTCCACGCCAACTCATTGTCGTGGTTCAGCATCTGTACCTGAAAAGATTTCAACAACGTGGAACGAACGTATAGTCCAATAGTAATTTCTTTAATTTCAATTAATATATTCCATACATGTATATGATCATGATACTTCACATTATATTTATATAATATGTCAATTTCCCGTTTATATCTAAAATACATAATTTTCTCAAAAGTATCTTTATTTTGCCTCAACATTTATATGTGTACATGTACTCAATTTGTAACAAACCACAACACATGTATTCCATAACTAGTTTCGATACCATACATGATCCAAAATAATTATCAATACATACATTCATCAACAAGGATCTCTACACATATACATATACCAACAATGAATCTCAAATACATATACACCTCTATGGTCTCATCAAGCCTAACTTAACAACTCCACTTTACCGGTTACTAGCCAGAAGGAATGCGGTACCTCTATATAACACACCTCCACTTTATCAGTTGCTAGTCGGAAGTAATGCGTTACCTCATTATAGTACAACCCGCTTTACCAATTGTTAGCAGGAAGTTATCTCTATATAGCACACCACAATATACATAACAAGTACAACTCAAATTACTTTCATTCATTCTTGTTCAATTCACTTAATTATACAATTCACAAAGCCCAAGTGTTTCTATTACACATCAATCTCTATCTCATTAGTCAATTACAAATAGAGTTTCAATTTACCTTAGGTTGAATTACTTCTACAACAATACAATCCTCCACCGATTACCAATAATAGTTATCTCTATCAAAATATTCCAATTTGGCAATATTATAGCATAACTAACAACAATATAAATAATCACTGCCAATGAATTCAATAATGTAAATAATGGAACATTTCTCAAATTATCATCAAAACAATTGCCCAAAATGTATGTGATATATTCTCATCATTCTTTAAATTTATAATATTCGATTTCAATTTCCCTAAATAATCAATAAACTTTCCAATTTCTCCAAATCATATAATTTGAAGAAAATTAGGGTTTTTCTTTGAATATTTAGGACTTTTCCATTTTAAAGTTTCCAGATGCTTCGAGACCTTTCAAACTCACATTAAATGGAGAATATCTTAAGAAATACATAATACAAAACAAATCCTAATTTTTTTTATTTATAGAATATGCTTTGAAATCTCTAAAAAATTTCCAAAATTTGTGTAATGAAAATAACACATATCCATCTATATGACCATATTAAGAGAAATTAGAGAAATTCCTAACTCTTAGAGAGAAGAGAAAAACTAAGAAGAAAAACCCTCAAATTCGGACTTGCCGGAATTTCGATTCCTCTAGTCAAAACGACGCTCTCGACACGCTCCTCACTTTGGTCCAAAAAACTAGTGTTAAAATCTTCTTTAATTTTCTTGGGTTAATGGTTATTTTAGAGAGAATGACGAGAAATAGATGTAGAGAGAGAAAGAGAGGTTAAGAGAAAATGAGAGAGAGGATCATATTTTATGAGATAGGCATGAAATTCGAGGTTAGAAACGCGCTAGGCCGTACATGCAATGGCCCCCTCCGCATGTGTAGTTTCCCACAGTCTCCAACACCAATGCTTGCTTCCTTTGTCGCACATGCAAGCACACCCCACTACACATGCAAAGCTCCTCCCCCACAGGGCCGGCCCTGAGAATTCAGGGGCCCTAGGCGAGCTTATAAATTTGGGCCCCTTGTACATACGCCCAAAAAATATATATATATTTGTTAGTGGCCACTCAAGTTTGCTTGAGTAAATTTGGGCCATTTGTTCGTTTTTTCAATTGGACTAATTTTTTTATTTGTTTTTAATATAGGCCTGGAACATGTTTTTGTTTGGGCCTTTTATAATGGGCTGTTTTATTTTGGAGGGCTTCTATTTTAGTGGGTTGTTTTGTTTTTGAGGGCTTCTAATAATAATTGGACTTTATTTAAAACTTGATAGTATAATGGATCTTCAAAATTTGGGGCCCTATTTTGGACCAAATTTTGGGGGCCCTAGGCACAGGCCTTACTTGCCTTAGCTCAGGGTCGGCCCTGCTCCCCCAAAACTCGTCACAACTTGGACCAATTTGCACATGTGAGCTTACCCATTGCATGTGTGACAACACTTGTTTAAGCCTAATTCTTCCCGAGGTGATTCCACGTTTCCGTTTTTCGTCCTTATGCCCAAAACTCAAAAAATTCTAACTCACAAAACAATAGGAAAGGCTAGACACGATTTAGTGCACAAACATTAGCATATCACATGACGCTTATGATCTCGAAGGTAAGTCAATAAGTTCAAAAAGGCATACTCAGGTCAGGTCAATGATCCCTAAACATCACATCATGAGTGGTAAAAAGGAAAATGGGTCAGGTTTAAATCTGAACCGTTACAACTTACTACTAGCACTAAGAGTTGTCGTCACCTCCGTCACTATTGTAAATCATGAGGGACTTGTCGATGATATTGTTTTAGATCGTGAGATCCCATAGCAACCTTTTCTAGTTTGTCTTTCATTTTAATCCTCATCATATTTTCTTCTAATTTGGATTTTGATTTTGATGTTGTGGGTGGTGGTGTTTGGTGGATAGTGGATAATGGTGTTCGCTGGTGATGGTTGAGGATGTGCATAGTGGTGGTAGTGGTGTAGAGATGCCTGGTAGAGTAGGTTTAAAGTGGAGGAGGATTGGTATTTGACAGTGGATTGAAAATGAGAGCTTCTATTTGCACACTACTCAATCTCTCACTACATACCATCACTCAGTGCACTCCATGCACAATTTTAAAATATATTTTTTTTCTCAATTCATATCCTTAATCTACAAAATAGCCTCATCTTCTAATCCTAACCCTAACTTTTTATCAATCACCATATACAACCCAACATTGTTGATAGTGTCAGCTTCGCTCCTCTCTAGTCCATAGTTCTAAATATCGTCCGGTACGTACCGTACCAGTCGATTCGTACCGAAAAATCAGACCACCGGTTCGGATATAGACTGGTATAGCGGGGAGAATGAAATTCGCAGCCGTAGCGGCCGAGTCCCGGTACGTAGCGGCCGAGATCCGATACACAGGGCGATACAAGCCGGTTCTCGCCGGTATGGAAGAAAATCATAGCAGAAAATCGCTCGTGGCTCCAATGCTGTTTTTGGTTTTAGATTGCTAGTCTTCGCTAAAGTGAGAGTGCAGCTATAAGGTTCATGAGGAGGTCGTGCTATCCTTCGGCGGCTTCCGGCGTGTTTCAAAATGCTTTTCTGGTCGTGCTGCGCCGTTGAGCGAAGCTTTGAGGCTACAAGAAGCTAGGTATGGTACAGGGAAAGTGGGGCGCAGTGTGTATATTTTATATTTATATTTTATATAAATGTATATTCATAGTTTTGGACCAAGACATTTTGCTGAAGAAGGTGGATTGTTTTGAGTAATCTGGGCCCATGTCTTTCTTTAACCAACTCATGGGTCTAGTTGGTGTATGCTGTAGATTTATTTTAAATTGTAGATAATTAAAATTTATAATTGCGACTAAAATAAATATATATTATTTAGTTAAAAATAAGTCAAAAGTATTCATACATATCAAAATTTTGATTAAAATGTGACAAATTAAGGCTAAAAGAGTAAAAAAAAAAAATGCATAAAATTGAGTTTCAGAGGATTGCTAATGATTTTTAAAATTTCACAGCCGTGACACTCGAGTCCCGATACGTACCGGCCGATACTACCAATGCCGATACTCCGCGATCGATACCGTTACGTTACCCGATACCGCGATTTAGAACTATGCTCTAGTCCCCATTTTCTCTATCGTCGGCACTGCCCATCCCTCTTCACAATCCCTTTTTTTTCCCGTTGCCCTCTCTTCTCACCCTTCTTGCGCCACCCTTTGTCTAGCCCTCCCATTTTTAGCTCCCTTCCTTCCTCTAACACCCTTTCTCCAACCCTGTCCAACTAATGCCACCACCCCCAACCCCATAAATCTCAACTAAGAGAAAGAGAAAAAGAGAGAATTAGCGAAGAAGAGATGAAATGGAAAAAAAACTAGCATCATTTCGCAAACAAAAAAAAATGTCGATTTTTTAATATAATTCTCCAACAGATGAATAATGTTTGACCTCACCAAACTGGTCGATGGTGTTCGAAAGTTACAAAACAAACTTGAATTGAGAGTTTAGATGTTGTAAACCGAACAGAGGTTTGTTATCTAGCAGTGGTCATGGTAGCCCAAGATGTCTGTTAATAGGCGACTAAGGTTTTTGGAGAAAGAGAAATTAGAAGAATAAGAAGATCCAAGGTGATTTTTCAGTTATAGGGCTTTTAGAGGAGAATGTGAAGAAGAAAAAATAGGAAAGGGTTTGGGTTATACATAAGGAGAGGGTGACGGGATGTAGTGGTGCATGAGCTAGGAGAGAAATAGCTATGGTGGTTCTAGGCCGAGGAGAAGGGGCTCTATGGTTCTTTTGGAGAGGAGAGAAGGGTGGCAAAGTGGGGAACATGATGGAAATGCGAGCGATTTCAATAGTAAAGAAGCTAGGGTGGAGAAGAGGCATGACAATGATGAAAAAGAGGCGGACTATGGAGGATAGGGGCTGAGCCAATGACATATCCAGCAAGGGCTGGGGTGGATGATTTGGATTTCAAGAAAGAAGATGAGAGTATTTTGGAAATGTGATTCAGAGATGCAATTGTAATTAAAAAAAAAAAAATTTAAAAAATGGGGTATGTAGAGAAGATATGTGGTGTACAAATGGAAGCTCTAGAAGGACATGAAAGGAGAAATTGAGTAAAATGATCATTTTGCCCAAGCAAAATGATCACATGTCTTTTCATGTCTTTTTTTGGGTGAATAAAAATGATCACATGTCGCGCATATGATCATTTATTGTAAAAAAATCCTAACTGACGTTATCAATTAGATTGGTAAAACTAAAAACTTCATGTTTAAAAACAACCAAATTGAAATGTAAGAATCAAAATAACACTAAAATCAAAATGTGACTACTAATATAATCCAAGAGTCATAAATCTTTCATGATCATTTTCATGAAAGTTTTTTCATGATACCTAGTATTGCTCTTCAGAATTTATTTATTTATTTATTTTGTCTTAATATACATTCAACTATACAACTGTGCCTTGAAAATTCATGTTCATTTGTACCGCATCACATAAATGTGAATGCATTAAAAAATTTGGATACCTAAATTATAGAACAAAAAATTCCTACCTCTATTAAGGCAAGAGTTAAAGACTCCAACAAATGTTTGCAAAATAAAGACACAAACACAAACACAAACACTCATAGTAAAACATGTTTCACAATTGTTGTAGACTCCACATGCATGCCTGTGATGTTTTATTTATTTATTTTTTATGGGTTGTTAGTATAACTGTAAGACTTTTGTGTACTTGATTAGAAAGAGGCTCTTGGATGTGTTATATTTTTATGATGTCTCAATTTTGTGACAAAGAGGTTACTTATAAGAAAAGCAAAAAGAGTAATGAATTTGAAGGTTTTGCATTGAGAGAGCGAGAGATAGAGAATTCAAGGAAAGGTCCAACAAGAGGAGGGGCAGGGGCTGCCACCTAACCCACCAACAAGTATCATGCACCCAGGACCAAGTCCTTTCCCATCCACTATCCCCCCAGCATTGGTGTGTATCAGAGAGAGAGAAAGAGAAAAGAGAAAGAGTTTTTGAAAATGCCCAAGCAACCTCTTTCTTAACGCTACCAAAGCTGGTCTTTTTTGTCTTTATACCTTCCACACACAATCTCTCTCTCCTGCCACACCACCATATGGTAATTTATTTATTTATTTATTTTTATTTTATTTTATTTTTCAATCAGCAAAAGATCAATTGTTAGTTTATGTTAACATGTGAAGGAAGTTGAACTTACACCTTCTCCTTACAAACATGTAAGTTTTGTCATTCATTGCACTCCTACAAGTATGGAACCTAATTTTTCCTATTATAAAAGACTTAACTATCAAAGAACTAGCAACACGAGTTACGACGTTTAGTTTCACTCATATATGACTCATCCTCCCTCTTTTTCTAAAAAATATTTAGTGTGGTTGATGACATTGTAACATGTTTAATTGCATTGTATCAATACTATCTCAAATCATATATTTGTGTAAATTTCACGTACATAATAACATGCTTCACACAAATGTTTGTGTCTCAAATTCTATTAGACAATTACCAACAACTATACATTTTATCTTTCTCACCTAATGATCACAAGTAAATTACAACACTTTTTTACAATGTGACTTTTTATTTTTCTATATATATATATATAATATTCTTATCTCATATGTGGGATGTGATTCATTCACCTATAATACACTCACTAAAACATATAAGAGTTTTAGAGATCAACTTTTTTTTATCTCTAAAAGCATAGATTTTGTTTTAAAAAATATTTAGTGACTTATTTTAGTTGTTGCGAGAACAATCGTTAAAAAGTCATCCCAAAGAGTTAAAAAATGAGTTTTTAGAGACAATTTTGAAAATGTCGCTAATAAATACATTTTTACAGACAAAATAACTTAATCCCAAAAAGATTTATTTATGGAGACAAAACTTTTGATCTTAAAAGGTTAGTAATTCATCACTAAATGTCCAATTTTGTCGCTAAAAATAAAATAATAATACTTTTGGTGACGAAAATATTGTCACTAAGAATTATTTTATCCCTAAATTTTTATCTCTATAACCTTAATTTCATGCAGTGAGTTGTACCAATTTTCACTAGTTTTTTTTTTTTTTTTTTAAATTGCAATTTCTATATTTTCCTCGTGCTTCATTTTGGTCTTTATATTTTTTATTGGCTTAATTTTCATATTTAATTTTAGATTTCATGTTAATTTGGTCTAATTGATAAAATCAGCAAGATTTTTGACAAAAAAATATCACTAGATTAGTTGAAATTAAATTGTTGAGTTGATCAAGTTTACGATTTTATTCTTAAAAACATAACACATGTTGTTCATGTACATATTTTTCACAAAATAAAACAATACTAACAATTGTAATCAATTTGACCGAATTAAGATAAAATCATAAATCTATAACCAAAATCAAAACAATTAAAATTATATAAATCAAAATAATATACAAACTAAAATATAAGAACTATTATAATTTTTGTATCTTTTCATTTCTATCACTAGTACCACACAAAGCCAGAGAAGACGTGGGACCCATCGAAAGACATAATAAGCATCCAACAAATTGTCCAGAACTAGCTACTTTAACTTATTGCACACAAACAACAAATAAAAAAGATTCCATGATGTTTCCATCATCTGTAGATTTCATCATTTAAATTTCAAGGTTTGATTTTGAAAATGCTGATGACAATGGAATAGGTGAAGTTATTTATCCAGATGAAATCACTGTAACCATTTTACAAATAAAAGACAACTTATTGAGTTTTTTATTTTTATTTTAAAAGTAATTGGCTTACAATTTAACATATCAACATTCAGTATAATTTTTGTTGTACATACTTTTTTTTGTTTGCGGTGTTCTAAATAACTGTACTTTTTGTCTTTTTGAACTAAAAAATTGAGGAAGAAAATATGGATGTTTGGGTTAACTTTTTGACTTTTTATGGAAAAATATGTAATAAAAAATTGTAAAAATTGATTTGTAGGGAAAAATTATGATTGGGAGTTGTGCAGCCGTAATTGTTGACTTTTGATGAATAGTGTTAACTTTTTAACTTTTTGAGTAACTTTTTGACTTCTTTGTAATATGCCAAACTTGACATAATAATTTCATTATCTAAAAGGAAATTCATGTGTGATGCCTGCCTATGAGAATACTAAACAGATTAATGAGCCCCAATTTACACCATTTTTTCCCCTATGGGTATTGTGACATTACAATTTTTCACAACATGTAGTGGGAAAAAGGAAAGGACCCGCACCTGCATTAGGCAGTTACAGTAAAACTTGAATTGGAACGTTACACTTAAAAGTAACTTCAATACTATAAGGCATTTTGCCTATTAAAAATATGTATATAAAAAAAAAAAAAAAAAATTTGATGAAACATCCATCTCTAACTTTGTATAGTAGGAGAACTTCATATATTTTTTTTTCTATTAGCTAAGGTCCCTCAACATTTTTATAAAAAAAATTCGACTCAGAAAAATTTCAATTTTCACATAGAATTTGTGAAAATAGAAATTTATCTGAGTTGGATAAAAAAATTTTGAGTTGAATTTTTTGTGTGAAAATGTTGAGGGATCTTAACTACTATGAAAATATTGTTTGTCCTGGGAATTTTTTTTTTAAGGTCACTGATATTAAGATTTTATAGGATAAAGGGCGTGCAATATTTTCATAATGGTTGAGATCTGTTAGTAAAATTTTTGTTAGGCTTAGATCAATAGAGCTTTAACCAAAATCTCACCAAACAACACAATGATCAAACAATTGTGTTGAGGTTCTATTCCTTGAAAGTTTAAGGACTTTCTTGAAGTAAAAATAATGACAAAACAAATAAGAAAAAAGAGAGAAAGAAGAAGAAAATAATGACGTAAATGATTGAATGAACAATCAAATACAAGTAAAGTACATTAAGACTACTTCTATCTAAGTTTAAAGAGTAATGCTAGAGATCATGAAAAAAATATCATGAAGATTATCATGAAAGATTATCTACCTTTGGATTATACATATAATAAAATACCACACACTAATCAAAGAATGAAAAATCTTCATGATATTTTTTTCATGATTCCTAAGATTATTTAAGTTTAAACTACTCCTATGTAGATTAGATCTACTATTAAGATAGAAAAGAAATGCAAATCAAGTCATGTATTGATTTGTTGGTCCTTTTTACAATAGAGTCATCAATGGCAATTTATACCCAAAAAAAAATGGAGAAAAAAGCTTCTATTATCTAACCACCCATATAACTTCCACCTTCTTACATTGCCACTTATCCTCCATCTCTTGAATATTCAAAACTTGACTTAACTTCTCTCAACTTTCAAGATTTTCTTGCATAATCATAATAATAATAACAATAATAATAATAAGTAATAGAAAGTTTAAACCTAGTTGTAATTTATAGAAATTTTATTTATGGTGCAAACAATGCCCCCCAACTCTTTAAGAATGAGTATTCGAATTCTTGAAGAGTTGTATGAACATAAATATATAATAGACACTATGAAAAATATAATCGATTGCCCATATACTTAACTTCTCTCAACTTTCAAGATTTTCTTGCATAATCATAATAATAATAACAATAATAATAATAAGTAATAGAAAGTTTAAACCTAGTTGTAATTTATAGAAATTTTATTTATGGTGCAAACAATGCCCCCCAACTCTTTAAGAATGAGTATTCGAATTCTTGAAGAGTTGTATGAACATAAATATATAATAGAAACTATGAAAAATATAATCGATTGCCCATATATATATAGTTTTTTGTTTGTTGTGGCCACATCGAAATACTCCCCTATTCCCCTATAACTGTTATATAAAAAATAGAAGTAAAATTCAGAATTTTTTTTTTTTTGTAAACCACTTTATCAAAATTATTTTTTGATATGAACCACAAAGGCATTGTAGTTGTTAGATGATAGAAATAATAATGTCAATTGACTTTAGAAAATTAAATTTTTGACAAAATTAACAATGTCGAAAAATTTAAATTCATCAAATGTGGGTTGTTCATAATTTTTAACCATGTTTGACTTCAAATCACACCCCCTAATTGGATTTTCACCATCATTTTATGATTTTTTTATCAAATTTAGCCATATTTGGCTTAAAACCATGTCCTCCAATTGGATTTTCATTATCATTTTGTGATAGTTATTCATCAAATTTAGGCATGTTTGGCTTAAAATCATAATCTCTAATTGAATGTTCATCATCATTTATAATGGTTGTTCAACATTCTTTGTCATATTTGACTTAAAACCATATCCTCCAATTGGATTGAAAATGCCCAATAGCTTTTGGCAAAAAAAAGTTGTCTTCTTTTTTAATTAATGGCTTAAAAATTGCCCCCCAAGCATGCCATTTTTAGAATTTAATTTTTCCTTGGCCATGATTTTTGTGGAGAGAAAGTTTTGCATGGAAAAGCCTCTTAGAAACACATAAAATTTGTGTTTTTTAAGATTCTCTAATTTTTTACTCCAATGTTGAATTTCTCCATCAACTTGATAAAATTGACAACTAAGTTGACAAGTTTTTTCATCAAAGTAATTTATATCTTTTTGCATCAAAAATATGGCGGTGATGAAATTATTTGAAATTTTTGCCAATCAAGAGAATTAATTTCTTCTGATAGAACCAATATTTCACTCTTACACCAATAAATTTCATCCTCACAATGCCGAATTATTATTTCCATATCATTTGTCATGCCATTATGTTGGCAATAAACGGTAGAATCATTGTCATAATATTGACAATCATTATACATGGAAGATGAGGCATTCCAATAATAATTCATACCATTGGAACATTGCCACTCTATTAGCAGTTTGCATCCATGGGTGCACAAGATACAAACATGCCACTTGATGGCATAATTTCTTGATATTTTGTTCTTATCATTTTTTTTTTTCCAAGTTAAGACGATATCTCACTGGGCGTGTCAAAAATTGTTATTAAAATTTTTGTTAAGCTTAGATCAACAGAGCTTTAACCAAAATCTCATCAAACAACACAATGATCAAGCAATTTTGTTGAGGTTCTACGCCTTAAAAGTTCAAAAACTTCCTTAGAGTAAACATAATGACAAAACAAACAAGAAAAAAGAGAGAAAGAAGAAGAAGATGATGATGATGTAAATGATTGAATGAAAAATCAAATACAAGTAAATTAAGACTAATTCTATCTAAATTTAAACTACTCCTATGTAGATTAGATCTACTCCTAAGATAGATAAGAAATGAAAATCAAGTCATGTATTGATTTGTTGGTCCTCTTTACAATAGAGCCATCAATGGCAATTTATATAAAAAAAAATGTAGGAAAAAACTTCTATTATCTAACCATCCATATAACTTCCACCTTTTTACATTGTCATTTGTCCTCCATCCCTTGAATCTTCAAAACTTGACTTAGGGCTTGTTTGGTTTGTTTTTAGGAGAGTTGTTTTTTAAAAAAAATTTGGGGAGAGAGTTTAGAAATTTTTTTAGTTTGTTTGGTTGTATATTTTGGGAGAGTTGTTTTTTTTGGAAGTTTGGAATGATTTGATATTTTGGGAGAATTTGAGTAGATGTGTGTGAGAGAAAAAGTGATTGAGAATGAAAGAGGAGAGAGGAGAGAGGAGAGAGAAAAAGTGATTGATTGATGTGTAAAAGAGAGAGAGTGATTTTGAAAATTTTTTGAGAAAAATTTAAACCAAACAATTTTTTAAAATTTTTTTTCTAAAACTCATCTCCCAAATGCAAACCAAACATACCCTTAACTTCTCTTAACTTTCAAGATTTTCCTATATAATCATAATAATAACTTCTCTTATATATATGTATCAAACAATTTATTTTATTTTAATACTTAAATTTTCATCAAATATGTTTTAATTTAAAAAATTCAACATTCAATTTTTTATATTATTAATTTGAACAAACACCACCTACCTCATCCACAGAAGTCAATACCGTCCAATGACATTACATTACCAGTATATATACCATAGTTGAAGAAGGGTTGATGTAAATTCACATGCAAGTGGGGGGCTCTTTAGGAGCTGTCAAATGTATCTTGTTCATGGATGGGGAAATCACTGGTTGCCTTATTCTACATCACCGGTTGCCATATTCCACAATGGGGATGTATCTTCTAAAAAATTGAATGATGGGACCCATTACACATACAAGCAATACACCTATCTATCTTTATACTGCTGAAGTCTGAAGATGATGATGATGATAGGGATTGGGGGGATGGAGATGGGGATTGATGGTTTTGGGTCCCACACTAACTTACTGATTTTATATTGGCCAATGACAAAACTACTCTCTCACTGCTTCACATGACTTCATTGGTTGGAAGAAGCTCTCAAAGTGTGGCCCATGTTCCTAGCCCCTTGTTATGCTCTCTTGCCCCGTTTTGGTAGAGTCGTGGGAACGCGATTATAACTTATAATTTAACAGTTTATAATTTATAACTGTGAATATAAATTAATTTTTGACTTATAAATTAAGTTTTTCCTCCCCACTCAAAGAATAAGTTGATTTTTGACTTATAAAAAGTTATAAGCTGTATTGTTAAGTTGAATTAAACATATCAAAATAGCTTAAATTAAACTAAAAACTAAAATAAATTAGAAATAAGCTCTACCAAACAGGGCCTCTATCATCATATAATTCTAAAATATTATACAATATATATGTGGGTAAAATACACTTATCTCTTCAAATCTAACAAAAAAAAATACAATTAATTTTACATTGGTCTCTTTTAAGATTTTAATTTACATTAAGCTTGATCTTTTTTTAATTGTAATTTATTAATCATATAAATAAAAAAATATATATATTATCATCTATTTTCTATTAAAATATATATTTATTTTATTTATGTTAATATTTACTCGTTATTGACATTAGTTTTGTTATCTTTAATTATATAAAAAGGAGACTAATATAATTATATCATAAATATAAGACTAATTGGAAAAACAATATATACAGTATAAATAAGTAAACAAAAGATGGAGGAAATAGCTGAATCTTCTCATCATCATCCACATGCCTCCTTCTTAACTTCTGCTGTGTTCTGCTTAAAAACTGATCCCATGTGCCTTCTTTCCTTGCTTGACGTCAGTCTCTCTCTCTCTCCCTCTCTCTCTCTCTCTCTTTGATAGTGATTCGTCAACTACTGCTTCTTGTTATATATGCTTTTTATTTTTAATATATTTGTAGCTGTATATGTTTTATATTCTATTTCCAAGTGGGCCAATTAATTAGACTTTTCATAAAATCTGTGTATAATTTAAATGCCACTGCATTTCTCCTATGCCTTGTTGTGCTATTGATTGGTTGGTAAGATTTTGTGATGATATATGGAAAATTTCATCTTATCTCTTTTTAGTTTGATTTATATGTTAATTATTTCTATCATTTAAAAATTATTTATTTTTAAATGTTTAAAAGATAAATTACACATGAAATAAAACATAGAGGTTAAAAAGAATCTAACCTTCTAAAAATATGATAAAAACATCGATACTATACACAATAAGGTTAAGAGAAATTCTATTTATACAACATAATTATTCTCAGTTAACACCACTATCTTATATTTTTTTATTACCGTTATGTCCCTGAATGAAATTACCTTTTAGGAAAAAATCATAAATCCCTTCAACACCACACAAGACACCACTCTCATCAATACCAGTAACCGGTCCTCTCCTCCTCAGCATAGTCGTTGTCGTTACCATATTCCCAGCCCCATCCCTGTCTCCACCACCATGCAACCACCACCATTCACGTCGACCCACTACCATTGCGTCTCCAAACCCTAATGACCCACCACTATCGCAACTCACCTACGGTTAGCAACTGATCACGCGCAGTCCATAGAAAGAGACATAAAGAGAGATCTATGTTTGAAGAAAGAAAAAGAAAGAGATTTGTGGCACTATGACAACAGCATCGCAATGGGTATAGATTGCGGCAACTGTACGTTGTAGTAGTGGGGGGCGGTGTAGGTGGTGGGGCAATGGCAGTGAGAGGCTACGATAGTAATGAGACAGTGGCGGTAGGGGCTACAATAGTAGTGAGGCATCGGAGGTGAGGGGTTGTGGGCGGAGGGACTGGGTAGATAGCACTAGAGAAGTGTTGAAATGAGGAGGAGATAATAGTGGTTACCATTGGTGGACAGTGGGCAAGGGTTAGGGTTAGGGTTTGTTGGAGGAAATGAGGGTAATATGGTATTATATGAAAATTAGAAGTGTAAATTTGACCCAGCTCACCCAGGATTGGGCTGGCCCACTATCGAGCCACGTGGGCTCCAGCCAAAATTTGGGCCAAGCCGGCCCACGAGCAAGAAAATTAGGCAAAAGCCCAGGCCTAGAGGGTACTCTGGCCTTGAGCGGGCTGGCGGGCGAGGCCAGCGGGCCTGGGCCTAGGCTTAAGCTTGAGCTAGGCCTTGAGCCTAGGCCCAGGTCGAGCTTGACCAATTTTTTTTTTTTCATTCTATTTTTTTCATCAAAATTTTATTTTTTTTTACCAAAAATAACACCGAACCTCGAGCAAGCCGAGTCTCTTGCAGGGCTTTGAGTGGGGTTTGAGTAGGTCGATGGGCTGAATCTAACAGGACTGGTCGGGTCAGGTCGGGTCGGGTCGTGTTTCGAAACAAACTGCCCTAGCTGAGCCTCAAGCCCAGGGTCTCTGGCTGACCTCGGGCCTAAGCTGAGTTTCGAGTGGGCTTCGGGTAGGCCACAAGCCGGTGGGCCAAATTTACCCCCTAATGAAAATTGGTGGTGTATATTAAAATAAAATTAACATATTCAATTTGTGTGTAATGTGAATTGAATAAATGGTGTTTACTAAGACAAATGATGGTATGTAAACAAAATTTCCCTAAGGTTAATTATGTATAAAGAGCATGAAATTACTATCAATTTGTTAGATTATGAAATCAAGTAATCCACTTTAATAAATTCTATGAACTAGTGTATGGATTGACAAATAAATATATATATACATATAATGTAATTGTAAGGGTAAGGGTAAATTAGATTTTATTCCCTTTATGTTTGGTCACTTTTTTACTTTGGCTATTAAAAATTTTTTTTTCCCACTTTAGCCTTTCGTGTTTCAATTTTTTTTTTCTTTATTCCTAAACTAATTTTTGTTTAAAATTAGACAAAAAATATCACAATAACTGTCACATAATATAAAAAATATATTAATATATTAAAATTTAAATTTATGTAAGAGGTGTGAGTTATATATAATAAAATATTTTTATGTCACATGATTGTTAGTGTCATTTTCTGTCTAATTTTCAGCAAAAAATAACTTTAAGAGTAAAATGAAAAAAACTAGAAATATGAAGGATCAAAATGAGAAAAAATAAACTTTAAGAGCCAAAATAAGAAAGTGACCAAACATAATAGGGGCAAAGTATAATTTAAATTCGACTCCTTATTTTCAAAAAAACCTAGAAAATTAATTATGATGTTTGATAATACAAGTAACTAGGTCAAACAATTAAGACTTAAAAAATTAGAAAAATATGTGGCAAAAGATTTCCACTTCATATACCCCTACAACCAGTGAAAATTTAAAAGGAGGAAAAGAAATAAAAGTAATTTGCTCATTCAACCACCTAAACATGTTTGAAAAATTGTTTAGAAGATCGAGATTCAACTTTGGTGTGCATGGTCATGTCCCCCTAAATTTCCCCTTTTATTCTTTTCTTTGTTTCTTTTCTCTTTTATTTTATTTATTTATTTATTGGCAGTGGTTGCCAACCCCTTGTGTGAGTTTAGTTGTCAATAATGTGAGCCTACTTTTGACATATACTTTAACTACTAAACCCCAAAGCATCCAAAAATGATCAAGGATCTCATGCTATTAAATTCCTTTATATATATATATATATATTCTTTACCATTGACTTGTGTAAAAATCTTAAAATATGTAAAATTCAAGACATAATTCAATGATTAAGAGTGTATTAAAGACGCTAAAATAGAGAGATTTGAAAATAAAAGATCTCGTGCTAAGGTTGGATATTTGTTGTAGCTCCAAGTACTTATAAAAAAACTCAACAGATCTACAAAGAAACTGCCACAGTTGAGAAGGTGAGAACCAAACATAGACTCTTCGATAATGACGAACAGAGGTTTCCATCAGAGAGAACAGATGACACCTCCCAATTCCTCTCCTGCACAAAATGGAAGAATAAGAGAGGAAAAGTTTAAATAAAAAAAACTAAAATGAAAAAATAAAAATAAAAACGAGAGCCAGGCAAAATGTTAGTACTCACCCATATCATGCAAGTAAAAATATGGAATAAAAAAGAGAATTTTGATTCAGAAATATCATTTTATAACGATGTGGAATAACATGATCGATACTATAAACCATAGTAATAGTGTTTTGTTATAAAATGAAAGACTTATTAAGACCCAATATGGAAAAACATACCGTCATAAAATCATCAAATGACATTTGAGTTACTAAACTCGGTTTGTTCTATTTACCAAACTAAACACTCCAAAGTATACTCCTAAACCACCTGGACAACAACAGCTCATCTTATTTCAATACTGATAATACATATGTAGATATATCATATATGTCCATTATTATCATTATACGAATGCGAAAGTCAGCTCAAGTACAATTTTGGACAAATTAGGTCAATAGTTTCTACATTTTACCTCTTTGTATCATTTTAATTCTTATACTTTCAATTAATTCAATTTTGACCCTTAATTTTAAATTCTGTGTCAATTGAGTCCAATTGATAATGCTGTTAGTGTTTATGATGAAAAATTATCACTAAATTTGTTAAAATTAACTTACTAAGTTGAACACACTTATAATTTTGCCTTAAAAAGCATGACATGTCACTTGTGTGCATATTTTTCATTGAAAAATGTTAACAATTGTAAGCAATTGGATTAAATTGAAACAAAATCACAAATTTATAGTCAAAATCGAGCTAATTAAAATTATATGAACTAAAATGACATAGAGACCAAAATACAAGAACTATCTGCGTAATTTGATCTACAATTTTTTAATCGTTGAAACATGTCAAGGAAAAAACAAAAAATAAAACAATATCTGATCATCTCAGAAGGCCAAATACATGATGACTTGATTGTTCAAAAAGAATGAGAAAGCAAGACCTCAAACTGTTATCTCATTATATGCCTTTCTATATAAAACGACAATTTTACACTCTACACATACGTTACAGTTCCCCAAAAGGGGGGAAAAAACGAATGAATTTGAATATGGAAAAGTAAATCTATCAGACGAGAAATATATTATGTTACGTACTCGTAGCAGCCATTTCTCTGGAAAGTGAATCGCCTGGATTTGTTCTCATGGTAGAGGATCATATACAAGTTGGTCATCTCACGGAGAAAGCAAGTCAGCCAAAATGGAAACCAGATGATTTGAAATTGCTTGATAGGTCTGGCAGCTTAAGAGTTGCAATAACCCCGGCTGCAAAGGCACTCAAGGAAGCCAAAACAAATGCAGGTATGTTTCCTCCACCAAATAGAGCATCCCATGGACCCGCACCGAGGGATATTACCATCTGGGTAAAACAATGAAGTACATTAGGGGAAAATGTACAAGAAGTCTCATCCACCAAATATGTATGCCCCAAGGGGTAAAGAAAAATCTATAATACAAAAAGTATAACAATACAAGGCGAGTGTGAATGCATTCAATGGCGTAGCTATGAATTTCATTCAAAAGGGTCATTAAGCAAGTCATTATTGATGTCATGATATAATATTTTTAGTTATACACAACTTATCAAAATCAACATTCATATCATACATTGTAATTTTATATATTCAAAATCACATCAACATTAAACTTGTGTCAAATTTCATGTAAAAACAAAAGCAAAGACATTAATACTATTGCTTTAACAACAATGTAGCAAAGATCTACACCTTTCACTTTTGTCCACGCCGAGTTTTCTTTTTCTTAAATTGATGCATCACCTCATTACTTATGCCATCAAACACATCTTTTTCAATATATGTAATTTTATGTGTTTTTTCCCCATCCTATTGGGTTCAATTTGTGAATTCACAAATTTATTTTTATGTTTCCTAAATTCACCAGGGTCACTATGTAGAAGTCCAAAAAATTTAACATTCAGTGGTGTCGCTTGACACCACTGACTAAGCTGTGGCTATGCTCATGAATACATCAAAAATTCAAATGAAAACAGAAATTGACCGAAAACAATGAACTACCTGAGGTATGACAATTGCAAGATTTAGGACCCCTATGGCCAAGCCTGCGTAGATGCACAAACTCCTCAGTTCACAGTTCAGTGAAACAGAAAAAAGACAAAAAAGATAGAAAAGCAATATATATTTTACACAAACCTTGACCACCTCCTGAATCAGCAGTCAACTCCGCGGTAACAGAGAAGGGAACACTATAAGTGATCTGCAATATGGACAGTAAATTCATGTAAAACAACAGATAATAACAACAGAACTGGAAGAAAACGAACATGGTGGAGCACTCTTTGCACAAGTTTGTGAATGCATGAATAATTTATAAACATATATGACATGGAATGTGTAAGTCATTAATGGAGCACTGCCTTGCAGCAAAAAATATTGATATACTTACAGCAAGAGGAAAGCCAAGAAGAGCAAAAACCACCAAGGAGGCAATCTTAATTGTTTCATTTCCTCCAATTACATGCTGAATCCCGTTGGAATACTCTCTCACTGAAACCAAACTGATTATAGCAGTGCAAGCCATGCAAGCAAACACTATAAAATTGCTAATTGCCCAAACAAGTCTTGCACCCATCCACTGACACATTGGCTCAATCAAGAAAGAGCTAATGCCAAGAACAACCTATCCAATACAATATAGTGGTTTAATGAAGAGGGGTAACCACGGAAAGAAAAAGACAAAAATAAGGGGGAAACCAAAAAAAATATAAAATATAAAATATAAAAAAATAAAAATAAAAAGACATTGCCAGTAAGATGAACACAACTCTGAAATAAACAATTACTTATTATCATTTTAATTGCCTTCATAAATGGAGAAGTTAAGTTCGTGATGCTCAATTTTGAGTTCTTACTGAATTCAATAGCAAACCAAATGCACCTTCTCTGACACCTTGATCATAAGCTTCAACTTCAGTGACATCTCCTTTCGGGTTCCCATGATAAACTTCTCTCCCCATCCAATCCGTATCGAAAAGGAAAAAGGGAAACCAGGCCAACTGCATGCAAGAGACAGGCTGTTAAGAACATGAGGAAGGTGTGTGTGTGTGTGTGTGTGTGTGTGTGAGGGATAATAATTGGAAAGAAAATAATCGATCAAAATACAATTTCCCTAAGCCTAACATGACAAGACACCACAAAGTTGTGTATAAGTTTTGATGCATCAATTACCCAGGTAAGAGCCATGACAATAAGTACTGAATGCATGGCTGGTGGTAAATGCCTTAAGCTGGTTAACAAATTGACCAAGACTGCTCCCGGGCTATCACTGAAACTTTCACTTTGGTCTTTCTCATTGTTTGAGTCTGGCTTCTTTAAATTTCTATCCATTTCATAACTACTCTCCGACTTGTTCCCCAAAGCATTGTTAACTACATATGTATCAGGCTGAGATTTTGAAAGGTCAGAGACCATCTGTTGAGAACCATCCAAGAGAGGAGCAGAATCTGATAAACGGTGAGGATGTATTGGTGTTAATGGAACCTCCTTTGCAAAATAGAGGGTCACAAGTGTACATAAAGTAAGGAAAACCTGCACGCAAACCATACAATATTCTTGGAATTCAAAAATAATCTAAACAAAACATATATGAGCAGAATATCAGCAGCAACAAAATTTGACAACAGAGAATGGAATAATTCAGTTAAGTAAATAGACACAAAAATGAACTAAATTGAAGCAAATGCCCAAGGCAATATTTGGAATGGATGGATCTGAAATGAAGAATTACGCAAGGACCAATACTTCATTTTGGTGTGTTATTCAAAAACATTACATAAATATTTCACACATGTTTGGTAACGTTTATGTTTATAGTTTTTTCATTTATACATATAAAAATTTTGAAAACGGAAAACAAAAAATTGTTTGAAAACTCGTAAACAATTTACAAAAATTAACTACAAAAAATTGGTTTTACTTATTTAGACAAAAAAATATATGTATATATATTCATTCCTTCCTCCTCCCACCTCCTCCGGCCACCACCCACTGCTCAACCACATCCGACCTCCATCTTCTACTATCGACAACAGCCTTGGGCCACCACCTCCTCCTGTAGACGACCTCTCTCACTTGTTTTCAAAACATGTTTTTAAATCACATGTACCAAACATGTTTTTGTTTTTGGTTTATCAAATATAAACATAAACATATTTAATATTTTCTGTAAACAAAAAAAACTATATAATAATGAGTTTTGAAGGCGGCACCTTCAAAAACATGAAGAAAGCTAAGAAAGAAAGAAAAAATCAAAACAAACAAGTGTTTAAAAAAACATACTAAAAACTAAAACCAATACAAATGTATGTCAGTATATATGGTATAATAATATTAACAAAATGAACAAGTTTGAGATCTACACATCTATTCACATAAAGACAAAAATGTACAATTTGGTGCTTAACATGAATAAAAAATCATTAAATAATCAAAGCAATACACAACGGTTTGTAATTGTCAATGTTCATAAGTTCCTACCAGACAAGGTTACAAACATATAAGAAATAATAACAACAATATTTAATAATAATATAATGCCAAAAGGTGTACAAGGGGTACATATAGGGCTCCAACTCCAGTAGGTTTGAGCAGGCTGGGAGCCTTGTCTAGGCCGAGCCTAAGTTGCACTATGGCCAGCCCAGGCCTGCCTGAGCCCAACCACTCAACTCGAGCCAGCCTAACCTCAATAAGTGGAGCTCTGCTTAGGCTCTAGTTGACCACAAATGAATGGGTTGATTGGTTTTGTCAATTTTTGTGGGCTTTACGACAAATGAATAAGTTTTTCCAATTTTTTAAAGTTATGAGTTGCATAGAAAGCTAGAGGCACTAGACAGTTTGACAGGTTCAATTACAAAAGGATCTCCTGGGATATCCTTCCCAATAAAGTAAAGCTAGAAAGCGGGCAGAACAAAGAGTATGCGGAGATTGAATTCTGCTGACTAGAACAGATATGCTTTGCAAAAATATTTCATCTGCTTCATGAATTTCACGAACCCTAAAGCATTTTCCTGCCCACAAACCAAATTAGGGGGGAGAGAGAGAGAAGTTGTAAAACTCCACTCAACTGTTGTCAAAATATAGTCCCTAGATAGCATAAAAAAACATAAGGTATCAAAACAAAAATAAACATAGAATTAGAGATTTATATATATGCATTCTTGCCCATTTACTTATTTTTATACATAATGAGAAACATTGCGTATCTCGTACGAACATAACTACAAACTATAAATACACAACAATTTTCTCCTACATCTCTATAAAATCAATGAGTCATAAAGTGTTGTTGTCCATAGCCAGCAACCATATAAAGCATCTCTCCCTCTCTCTCTCTCTCTCTCTCTCTCTCTCTCTCTCTCTCTCCGTGATTGTGTATGTATATATATATATAGAGAGAGAGAGAGAGATGGAGTTCCCAAGGATAAGAGGCAGAAGAGAGATGGAGGCAGGGTTGTGGTGGTGCTGCAATGCAGGACAACTAGTGCGATTGTTGAAGGCTACAAAGAGAGGTAATGATTAGGGTTGGAACCCATGTACTTTGTTATTTCTTCTTACAATCCAAAGACGGGGAAAAAAAATCAAGGAGTTTTGAAGTATGATTCATCTAACTTCTGGAAGAAAGACACATGTAAATGGCATATATACATCTATAAAATAATTAAAATCAGGCTTGGGTTTGCATGCCAAGACCTAACTTATTTTGGCTGAGAAATGCCTAGTTTGAAGACCTAAAAAAGCTGTCAAGGCCCAATGGAGATGCATTCACTACTACAACTAAAATGTTGAGGACATTAGTAAATAATAATACCACATTAAGCCATTAGTGAAGGATTAAAAAAACAGAAGGTAAAATACATAAATATATAAAATAAAATAAATAATATATATATCTCTTAAATGACATATGAACATTACATGGCATGGAGAGAAAAAAGGAAAATATGAAAATTTTCACATGGAGCTCCTTTTGGCTTTATGTAATTATGTTGATGGTCAATTTGAGTCCTATTTTTGGGTATTATTAGGTTAGAATGTTGTTGGAAAAATTCAATACTTTGTTATTACCTTCTAGAAGTAAATTTTGTAGATTGCTCAATTGTTGGGTATTGTGGACCCTAATAAGTACTGAACATTGAGCCCTAGGTCCAATTGGGAGGGGGCTCCCCCAAGGGTTGGGGGGTCCAGGGGGTGAACCACGTAAATCCTTCTACTCTGGGGTGAACCAAGTGGCCCAAATTTTTTTGGATACTTTGGTAATTTCCTGTTGTTTCCACGTTGCCCTAATTTCTATGCTTATAAATTAATAAGGGGCGCCCTCTTGTATTGGTAGAGAGTTGTAATTGTTGTAATTGTTTTCTGATCATAGTGAAATCCACAGTAGCCGTGAACGTAACCCTATTCTGGGGTGAACTACATAAATTCTTGTGTTCTTATTTGTGTGTGATTTCTTCGATTCATTGTATCTTTCTTGTTTGCTATTTTTTGTCTCACCGATTCTGATTAAAAAGAATCGATTCCCTAAGACAAGTTGTAGAGGTCACCCGTGAATCATTTTATGGGTCACACATTGTTATTTGGGTCTTATATGGAGTCTATTAATTTTGAAAATACTCCAGCTTGAAGTTAATTTAGCTTCCCAATTTTGAAAACATAGTCCTAATAATAGAATTTAGAGAAATGTGTGATGCTTTCTGCAACCTTATCTTTGGGTGTAATTCCTATGGACTTCTAGATGGGATTCCAAGAGTTTCTTCTTCACTCTCACAACTATTAATCTCTGGACATTGTTCACAACTATTAGGCGGGATTCCCAGAATTTCGTTGTCTTTTTTTTCTTCTACTCTCTCACAACTATATTCTTTACCCCCTGTTCTTAGGGCCCAAAAAGTGCCATTTTCAAAAATTAAACCCTACCCACTCACACCCATATCAATTTTAACCCCTTTACCTACCTATTAGCCTTCAATTTAACTGCTTAAACCAAAATTTAGCAGTTATTCAAGCCTTCAAACTCTGCCAAATCTAAAACTCCTGCAACCTAGAATTTTTTAATTCAAGCCAAATTAGAATCCTTTCCCACTCTAAACCCTAAATTGTTCTCCCTCCTAGAACCCTAACCCTAGAAGCTTTTCATAACCAAAAGCCACCACAATTTTCTATTGTGGGTAGCCTCAGGTCCTAGTTTCGTAATCTGCCCTTCGTCAAAGATGTATTCCATTACAAAACCCCTACGAATGTCATGGGCATGAGAAACCTCTAATGAGAAAAGGTATATGCAGAAATAACTCACCACTGCAACCAGAAATGCTGCCTTAAGATTTCCACAGGCATCACAGCAAGCTCTACTTTTCAGGAAAGGAAACCACCTGCCCAGAAACGAGTTGTCAGATGAACAATCATCAAGAAATCAGACTTTATGCAACTTAGGAGATTAAAACACCAATTCAGCATTAATTGAAGTGAAGAAATAGTTTATACAACTCAGGTGCAAATCTTGTGCAAGTTAAAATGGCATAATGACAAGAACATAGTCACGAATAGACTGATCAAAACAAAACTAGTTCTGGTATCTAGGGGGTGTTCGGTGGAGATTATTTTAAGTTAAAAACTGATAATTAGAAACCAGAAGCTAAAACCACCCCTCCCCCAACTTCTAGAAAATCAGCTTTTTTTCAACTTATTTAAGCTATTTCTGCGTAATAAGCTCTAAGCAGAAGTTGCACCAAACAGTATAGCACGGACTCCCAAATTAAAATAAACTATAAGCTGCCTATATAATCCCCACCAAACACCCTCATTAAGGAAGCTGGACATGAACAGACAAGTGCACGCAAGTATAATATCATTGTAAAAAAATAAAAAATAAAAATAAAACTGCATTTATGTAGTTTTTTACCTGTTCCAATTTCCACTAGCGCCAGCAGAGAACCCTAGGATGTTTCCAACAGCCATCCATGAGCAAAATATAGCATTTGCAGAATTTCGTTGTTCCGGTCCTATCATAAGTAGTGAGACATTAGCAGTTTAGGAAGACATCCACATGAGGCACTTCGAACGTGATGCTAGAAGATCTATATGTAAGAATCAACAGTCCTTTTAAGATATGGAGAGCAAGTGCACCCAATACATGAGAGAGAGAGAGAGAGAGAGAGAGAGAGAGAGAGAGAGAGAGAGAGAAACTCACCCGACAAATCAGCCAGAAGAGCACGTGCAGGGCCCTGCAAAGAATATAAATGTTACTTTTTTATATGTACACATGTATAGTTGGAAAGAGTTCTCATTTTCTTTTTCTCTTTTTTTTTTTTTTGATTGGCACAAGAGTGTCCGGATCAAAGCCCGACTAATCCCCAGGGGTGCACAGGCCCTCAACAAGGAGTTTGCCGCAAGTATACCATGATTGATTCAAGGGTTTTCCCCTAGTCCAATGGCCCCAAGGAATTGTTAGCACCTAAGAGATTTCAATCCTTGAATCTTGGATGGAGCACACCCTCAAGACCTTGCCACCAAGCCAACCCTTCGGGTTAGTTCTCATTTACTACTTTCAATCACTAAACTAATTTAGCAAGCCTACCTGCACAGTATTATTGGCAAGATCTAGCATCCAAAACCCAATGATGAAGACTAAAGCTGCCCTTGTTCGAGTACCTTTGTATGTGCTACATTTGGGAAAGTTTATTAAAACATATTCTTCCACCAAAAAAAGAAAACAATGAAACAAACTGATTAAAAAAAAGCAGCAAATACCTGCAATGCTCCTTTGTGTCCCCTAAGATATATCCAATGTCTGCTGAAAAACCAATTATTATCACCTAAAATTACAACATTTTAGTTCAGTTGACATAAAGCAAAATATACAACTGGAGGAAAAATAAATGCACGGCTCTTTAATGCTCACAGCAGCTGAGATCATGACAGATCCAACAAGAATAAACGGGCGTCTTCTTCCATATTTGGAAGTGCATTTATCACTCCAAATACCTACACAAGGTTGAACCTGCAATTCAAATAAGGGAAAAAAGTTAAGAAAGTCTACTTGTAGCCATGGGGAACTGAATGACACACATTCTTCTAGTTTACAACTTTCTAAACTGAATGTACCAACACATCTACCAACAAAAAAAAAAAAAAAAGGAATAGATAAACAAAAATAAAGAATTACCAAGGCAGGGTTAGGCATGTGACATGAAAAGTATCATAGTAAACAAAAAGTACAAGCAGAGGAATCATACCAATATATGTCAAGAAAACTTGTAATCAAACATTTCCACCGTAAGCATATCAGACACTAACCAGAAATGGTGAACCTTTGCCAACTTTTTGGCAGAGAAGTGCTTCTCTATTTCTACCTTGCACAATATAGCTGAAATGAAAAAGGTGCCTCTGAAACAAAAGCATCACTCAAAGGAAAACGGCTCCTTTGAAACAAAAGTGTCAAAAAATACATCTTGGTGTTCAGTTTTTTCAATGAAACTCAATGTAGATAGCTCTACGAACTCTTAACTGAAGGTACCTACATTGGATTTGTGTTGGGTTTAGGGTTAAGAAGGCTTGTGTTGGGTTTAGGGTTAAGAAGGCTTCTAGGGTTAGGATTCTAAACGGTAAAGAAAGTTTCTAGGCTTTCTGAAAAAATGTGTGAGATTTGGATTGATTGTCAAAAAGGCATGCCGTGTTTTCAGATTTGTGATTGTTGGAAGTTCTAAGGAGTAGCTTTTTCAGTATTTAGTGTAAAATCAAAGGACCAAAACTATGAAAAGGGCCTAGAGTTGTTAGAAATGAATAGGTTAGGATTTTGGGGTTAAAAAAACTACTTTGTCAGACTATCAACAATACCTTGTGTATAGTGGTTTTGAAGGAGGAGAAGTGATGCAGTACAAGAAGCTTAAGAAAGAGTAAACTCAAAGAATCGGTGCTATTTGAAGATTGACATGATTTCAAAGAGAAACCGATAGGAACTATACATAATCATGTTTCTAGTATTATTAGTGTCTTATTTCATGATTATATTTATGCTTTCTACGATTTTTAGGTCAAGGATATTTTGGTAATTTTCAAATTTGCTGACATGGGTTGCAGGGGTCGCCCATGGGTTGTCTTGTAGGTTAAGTTATTTAATTAGTTTCTATTTATGTTTCTTATTTGATCTTATATTGGTTTTAAAAATCCACATATTTTTAGTAGTTTTCTTTTTTAATTCCAGTTGGAATAAGAAGCCTCTAAAGTCTATGTAATGCTTAATTTAATATATATATAACCAAACCAAACCAAGCCTTAATATATATATATTTTATAAATAGATTGGGAATTAGAGTTGACATCAAAGTTACCCAACTCACACCATTAGGGTGGCTCTACTTTGACTAGTTTCATAAAAGAGAGAGGAGCCGCTTTGACCAAGGCATGTGATACCTCCTAAGGTGTACTACACATTACTAGTTCTTGGCACAACCTGCAAGAATGAGTTGACCTACACAGCCCAACTATCCTATAAAAGGAGGCCTCCAACTCCATACAATTTACAAACACAAATCTGAAGGAGAGCTGACTCTCCTACACCTTCGCTAAGAGGCCACTCTACTAAGGTTGTCTCAACTCTTCCTCTCCACCTCTGGTGGTCATGCACTATCTTTGTGCCAATCATGATTCCCAGAAGGCCCACGGTCCATACAAATCTCCATAGACCTCCCATAAAGATAAAATGCAATGCCTCAACAAGATGTTGCAAATGAATAGAATGGGAGCAAAGTCTTTGCATCCTCAACGTACATGCAATATCCATTGAGTAAAGTTCCTTGCAACTAATTGAATGATTCACTGTTAATATTTTGTCCAAGACTGCTATTCATGTTAAGATATCCATCTTTAAAGAGGTCAAAACAGATATCTGAACCCAACCACTCAGCACCTCAAGAAAAAATGCAACCATGATCCCTGAACGGCAATGTCCAAAACTTTTGCCACCTCATCACAATTTAAACAAATGAAGCAAAGGAATCCAAACACAGATAGAGAAAAGCTCATTTTCCATTCCTGCCTCTCAATCAAGGAACCCAAAAGTTGTGAACACCATACAATTCATAATAAAAGGTGATTTCTTGTCAAACAAGGTTATGGCATAAATGAAGAATAGGCAACAAAAATGAATGAACAAACCAACTCTACTTTTTAAAAAAAAAAAAAAAAAAAATCCATAGCCATTGCTTTATGACCAAACAAGCTTAGTAGCATGGTTACTACCAAGAGAACTCACTTCTAATGTCTTTATCAACCACCACACTACACATAACACACTTCTGATATATCTAAACACATATATCAAAGATGCCTTTGTCGTGTCCAAAAAATTCAGAATAAATTTTATCACTTCACCACATGGTAACCATGTGTTACCACAAGTTGGATATGTTGTAGAGATGTTGTGTTGCTTGATTTTAGTAACAAAAACAGAAGGAAAAAACAACGAAAATGAAAATAAATGCAAAAGGTTAATCCAACTAATCAAAAAAATTAAACAATTCCATCTTTATCTAGATCTAGTTATAGTAATTGAGAGGCTCAATACCTCCAATAGCTAAAATACTAACATCCAGCATTTTCCAATGCCATGATTGCCATTAATAGAGCCGCCAACGAGCTGAGCCCAGCAGAGCTTTAAGGTGTTGGATTCAGCTCTACATCCTAAGGATGTGATCAAGTTCAGCTCATGTTTGTCAAAAGCACAGCCCCAGTTCCACCTGCTCAAACTTGCTGGTGACTATTCCACAAGCTCATGGCCCAAGCTTGAGTAAGCTCAGTTTAGTCCTGTTAATTGGTTTTGAGTAACATATGTTTTATTCTAACTGATGGAAGACTGAAAAAGCAAAGGACAAAAGAAAAATTCATGATGTAACATATCTTGTAAGTTGTCAGCCAATCATGTGACTTGTGGGCAACTTTTTTACCTTTTATATCATATTATGTTTACAACAATTGCAATGGTCAAATTTAAACATGAGGTTAATAAATAGGTATGTATGTAACTTTAAGGGAATTACAAAAACATTGCAAGTTCACATCCCTGAACCCAACAAGGTAAACATCAGCCTGAAGTGGTTCATGTAATAATTAAATGGGACCAACATCAAATCAAGTTTGAGTTGTTCATGAACAGTTCGGGCCATTTACAACTTTGTTTCAAACTTTTAATATCTCTGAGGTAAACTGTAGTATCTTGAAACATGGCAAACCTTCAAAATGAATCATTACCACTCATCACTTCACTAATTTAAAAATTTTTACAGTCAGTATATGGTTTGACGATAAAAAAATTGTATGAGAAGAGAAGTTATTGTTGATAGTTGTACAGATCTAATGTTGCTAACCTGCAAGGTCTGCTGTACAGGTGCTGACACCAACTTTACCACTTTCAGATCTATGTCTGCAGCTAAAAAATTGATTACTATTTACCAAAGAAAATCATTCCTGGTGTAATAATCGATTGCATGGAGTTTAATATTCTTGTCTGTATTGATGTTTTAAACGAGGCAGGTGCAAAAGGACTAAATGACGAGTCTTTATCATATAAGTTCTGGTAGAGTACAAGCTGGTACAGTGCAACCGAAAAACCAAACCAATCAAACAATAACCAAAACCAACCAAACACTCTTCATTTGGTTTGATTCAATTTTCAAGGCATTCTACTTGGTTTTGTTCAAGACATACTAACACCACTGGATCTTATTTTAGATTAGGGTTAAGATATTGGATAAGCCAGATCAACCAAAAATTGACCTTTAATACAATAACTTAAAGTAACTTTAGGTTCAGCTTCTTTCTTTCTGTTCATGATAATGAACGATTTGGATCACATACAGATTTAAAATAGGGAGTATCATTAGCCAAATTTTTATAAAACTCAATTAATTACATTTGAGTCTAGGATTTTCATTAAGTAGTAATAAGGGGAGAAATTATATCAATAAAAATAAATAAAAAATTCACAAAATTCCTATAAACTTTCCATAATTTCTGAAGAGAATAAAGAAGCGAAAGAGGAGACAAAACTCCTCCAAATCAAACCAAACTAAACATCAAATGATCTGGTTTGATGTGGTTCCAAAAGCTAATGGTGGGGTTTCAGCTTTCAGAAATGGAAACTGATCCTACAATGGTTTTGTTTAGGTTATCGATAGTTCACAAATCAAGATAGACTCATGAAGCGTTGTCAAGATTAAGACCTTACATCTCCAAATAGCTCGCCAAGGAGGAAAGACTGTTCCTCTACCACACAAATCCTGATAGAAAGACAAGACAAAGAACATCCCATGCTTCGATATCTTCCACACTACAGCATCCTAGTTGGTCCCTTAAACCCTCGACTCAAAGATGCAACCAAAGAGAGTCTCCATGGACTAAGGCCCTGTTTGGCAAGTAGCTATTTTAGCCAAAAAGGAACCAAAAAAGCCAAAAAAAAATTAATTCGTACTAAAAAGTCAATGATTCCTTACCATTCACTCCACAAAGTCAAAGATTCCTTTCCATTCACACTATTTTTTGCACGTTTTTCCATAAAAAGCCAAAATTTCCTTCCCAAACATATTGATTTTTTTTCATTCCATATTTTAGTCAAAAAGTCAAAAAGCAACTAAAAAAGTCGCTTCCCAAATGGACCCTAAGGCCTCATTTGGCAAGTGGTGATTTTAGCCAAAAAACCAAAAAGTCACTAAAAAAAATAAAAAAACCAACAATCTATACCAAAAAGTCAAATATTCTCTTTCCTCTCTATTTTTTGTACATCTTTTCGTAAAAAACCAAAAAGTAATCCCAAACATACTAGTTTTTTTTTTACATCATATTTTAGCCAAAAAGCCAAAAAGTTACTAAAATAACCTGCTCCCAAACGAGGCCTAAATCTCTAATTTTTCCAACTCCCTTGTAAATTGTGGATTCCATTTCACTCCTCTATTGGAAACCACCAATTAATCCTACACTAAGGCGGTCCCATCAAGGAACATGACCTTCAAAGTAAACAAATCCGGGAACATGTCCTTCAAAGTTTTGTGGCCACGCCATGAGTCCAACCAGAACCTCACCCTTCCCCCGTTACTCACCCTAAACAAGATTATTTTGAAGAATTCACCCCAAACACTCACGATTCCTTTTCATAACCCCAACCCATGTGAGACCATAAACCCTGCCTATGCCCTAATTTCCCCAAGTGCACCCATATCTCCTCTCCATAGCCTCTCTCTTCCACATTTAACCTCCATAATCATTTCCCAATAAAGTATAGAGGAACTTATCCATCTTACAAATCCCCAAACGTCCCCTATTGACTAGCGAACACACACTCTCCCAATTAGCCAAGTGGTACTTGAAATCGCCCCCCCCCCCCCCCCCCCCAAAAAAAAAAATAAATAAAAAAAATCCCCACAAAAAGCCTCTTTGGAACCTCTATACCTTTCAAAGTTCCACCATAGAGCATAGAACAATAAACAGAGACATCAGAACAACCTATGGAAAGGAACTTTTATTTTGAGTAGCTAGCTTCTTGTCAAATCTCTCCACCACCTATCTCAAAATTGACTAGGCTTTAAATGAAGAACCAAACAAAAAATCCAAGTATGAAGTAGGCAATGAATCAAAATAGAAATCCAAGATCCCATGTCATCCACTTCCCCTACCCTAATGAGAGCAATCTTTATTAAATTAACATAAAGTCTAGAAACAACCTTGAAGCATAGAATGACGCACCTAACAACCTCAATCTTCCTCCTTAGATTTGCAAAAGAGAACAATATCATAAGCAAACAATAGATGAGACAAACATATCCAACGTCCACCTCAACCCGTACTTCAAACCCATTACTTAGACCTTCCCTTATCACCCTATTAATCATACAAACAAAATCTTAAATTCTTTAGAATCTTCAACAATGTTCTTCTTCTTCTTTTCTTCTTCATAAATCCACAATTTCAATGATTTTGTGAACATGTCCTAATTTCTATAATAGAAATGCAGTACACCAATAAGCAAAGGAAGAGGTCATTGAATAAAAAAATTATGCATGCACACATATAAACACATACCATTTCAATATTCTGACATGACCACGCCATGTTTGTGTCCATCTTTGTTTCACTATATCTGTGTCATATTGAATCAGGGCCTAGAGGTATAATTAGGGCCTAGAGGTATGTGCATCCAACCCAGAAGTCAGATTTGCTCCTAAACTGTGATTTAGTCTACCAATTAAAATAACAAATATATCTAACTACTACAAACATATCAAATCTCATGCAATGGCATCACTAGCAAAATTTCCACACAAAAATGATATGATTCAGTAGAGTATCCAACCCATTGAAAATAAAGTTGCAGTCGTCACCTACCACAAGGCCTGTAATAGGGCCACAAAGCCAGATAAATGAAGAAAAAGCATGTTGTATTCCAAGCGTCTGCATCAATGAGTCAAAGAAGAGCATAGTTAACCCAACAAGAATATACACAATCCACAATGAGTATTATATACCACAATGTTGAAAATTACAAAAATTTATTCACATGAACATGTATGTATGTATGTTTATATGCAAGTGCTTATATAAGATCAATTCATATATTTATGCATCTACATAACAGACAAAAGCAAGTGCAATAGTATATGAAAAATATTACATTACCTTTAAACGTCCTTGAAGCCTTTAAAAGCCAAATGTATGTGTGTCACAATTGCAAGTAACAATTTTGTTCTCTCTCCAAATTAGTAACAATTTTTTATATAAACAAACAAAAGCACTAAAGTAAGGCGGACCTTGCCATATAAACAGTACTTTTCACCAGATGTTGTTTAATTTAATCAAGCAAAACGCATATATCGAATGTGTTTCACTTCAATCATATATTTACTCATTGTCTAAAAACTCCTATTTATCCAAGTCAAGTTAAACTAACAACCATTGCCTTCCTATTGCATCTCCAACGCTGTTCGGTACAACTTAAAAAAGGTGATTATAGCTTATTTTAATTTGGGAGTCTATTTAGTGCAACTACTACTTATGGCTTATTAGGCAGCAATAGCTTAAATAACCTGGAAAAAAAAAAAAAAAAAAGGGTTGATTATAGGGAAGTTGGGGAAGGGGTGCTTGGCTTCAGCTTTCTGATTATTAACTTTGACCTTATAATAAGCTGCACCAAATTGGCCACTACATTTAGCATTCATTTGGCCACTAAGAAAATGGGAAAACAATAAAGGAGGAAAATTAGTAATTTCTCTCCTTTTCATCCTTAATCCTCTTGGGTTTCATCTTAGTTTAATGGAAAATTCTGTGTTGCACTTATGTTTAGGCTTAGTTATATGATTTAGATTTTAATGCAGCATCTTCATAAGCATGTTAAGATTCAAACTTTCAATCTTTCCAACAAAACAGAGTTAAGCATAGCATCAGAATTTGCAAATGTACAACTTCAAAATTTCACTGATTCAGTCCAAATGTTCATGCTTTCTCTCTATATATTCTTAAAACCCAAAATTAACATTCAATAAATCTGACAATTAAACACAAAATCTAGATTTTTTCACATGATAGAGAGACCTGAATGTAAGGAGTGAGAAGAGAGAGTTGCAAAGCCCAACCGAATTGAACACCGGCGGCAACGGTGCAACTGAGAATCAAGGTCGCCAAAGCGGCATGCTTCGGTGGGGGATGAGAGGGAGAAGAACTGGAAGGCAGATCGGAGACGATTCCATTTGAAAACCTTGATTTCTCATCAACCTCAATCTGATGATGATGAGGTTGAGCTTCCTCCAAACCCACCAATTCCACTTCCTGTCTCAGATTCTTGTAAGGCACCCGGATCGACACCGAGTCCATTTTCACCTATATATGAATCTATCCTTATATATGAATCTATAACTGTGTGTATATATATATATATATGATCTAGTTGATCATGGCAATAGATAGATCCAATTCTCTGGTTTTGAAATGTAGAGAGCGATAGAGAGAGGGAGCGAGCGAGAGAGAGCGAGGTGGGGGGAGATCAAATTTGGGCGATGGATCTCTTCTGAACTCGGGTGTAGGGGGGTGAGATGATGGATAAATATTTTCCACATTCTCACAAAATTTTATTTTTGGAAATTACATTGACAGCTTGAGGGATTGGTTCAATTATTACCCACTCTTGATATTTTGGAAATTACATTTTTATTCTTGTGGTTAATAGTCTTATTTTATAAACTCCTACTGAAATAAAAGATAACAACTCCTAGTAGAAAAATAAAGAAAATTATATTAAAAAAATAAAGGAAATGAGAAAAAGAAAAAGATAAAGTAAAGCAAAACAAAAAAAGGAATAGTACTTGAATTTAATGTTTTCATTCCGTCTAAATAATTATAATGACAGGGGTTAGTGTAATTTCCCAAACGTCAGGAGTGATATGTATTAAACCCAAACTTCAAGAGATATAAGCGTAATTTATCCTTTATTTTTTCTCAATTTCGCCTATTCAAGTTTTTTAATTTATTGTTAAAATTAATTTCTATTAAAAATCAGATAAAAAATAACATATTAACAGTTATATGGTATAAGAATACTTTATTATGTATACAAAAAGTTTAAGTGCATAGATGACTAAATACAGATTTTAACATAAAAACTATACATTCGGCTGTTCGGCTAGTCGACTAACTAGAGCTTATTGACCATAACTGACATAATATCTTCCGATCGATCAACCGGTCGTTCAATAGAACAATTTATGTGTACGTAGTATTGCTGTTATGTATAACTTACATTTCTAATATAATTTTAAATCTTAATATAATAATATATTATTTATGTTATGTAATAGATATTATACCATTTTCTATCTAATTTTAAAAATAAATAAAAAAATTAAAATATAAAAGATAAAAACGAAAAAATAAATAAATTGTAAAGTGGTTAAATATAAGGGGTAAAAGTATAATTTACCCCGTGAGATAATGATGTAGTGCGTTGCAGTAGCATTAAGCGTCATGTCTAGTATGGTTAGTTTGATTGATGGGCCCAATGAAAGCATCAGCAACCGTGTTGAATTGAAGATGTATTCCAATGAAGTTGATCATTATTGACTTTTAAAATTTGGGATTAGATCAGAGCCGTTTATCTAATTTGTTTTTGGTTTTTAAGGGTACCGTACGTGTCTTCATGACAAAGATAGCGTGGAGTCACCGACAGAGAAATGGGAGTCAAATTCACGAAACGGTAATGGTCTACCTTACACAACATACAAAATGGACTCCTTTTTTTTTTCTTTTCTTTTTTTTTTATTATAACAAACAATAATGTTTTGTGCCCCTAAAAATAGTACCCCTAATACCCCTAATTTCCTTTTTTAGCAACTGTTTTTTTTTTCTGTTTTTCTGTTTTCTTTTTTCTTTTTCTTTTTTTATACCTGAAATGGCAATTCGGAGGATTCGGTGCCGCCGAATTCGAGCCCCCAACTTGGACCCACTATAACAAAATGGACTTTAGCGCACCACTGTTTCGCACTCTCCTTGAAATTTCAAAGAAACTACATCAAGGAGTTTTGTTCCTACATATTAAAAAAATAAAAACATCAAGTATTAATAAATGTACTTAAAATATAAATTATTTTATGTGATTTTAAAAATTATAAATATTTTTTTATTAAAATTTGTCATTTAATAGAAGGGAACAGCTATTTTCATTCCATTTTATTTCAAATATATTTTCTTCTTTATCTTTATTATACATAATTATATTGCTATCCTTAGAATTTTAGTTTTTTTTTTTGTGTAAGGGTATGTCACGACCCAAACCCGCCCCTATGGGTTTAGTACCGTAATCGGTCAGTAATCCGTGATTACTAAAGACCTGCTTAACAGTAATAACAGTAATACGGAGTACAGGGGCTGGCGGAAGTCAAAACAGTAATAAAAGATGTCTAATGAGTTGCGACAGTCTGTATGTAAAAAGACTTTTCAAATATATTCACATTCAGATCCCAAACAGTATATGCATACATATACAAGCATTCAGGTTGGAGACCAAATCCCTACCATAATAGTACAATACAAGTCTATACAGTATTACAAAACAGAGACAGAATGATGAACTGAGACACCCCAAAAAGCCTAAGCTTGGTCACACTTTGAACCTCGCAGTGAGGCACGTTGGTTAGCTTGACAAAAAGGGAGTTTAACCCAATGCTCCTAGCTCCGATCCGGTGCCTGGACACCTACATATATATATAAACAGTGAGCTAAAGTCCAGTGAATAACATATGCGTAAAGAGATTAAGAATGAATGTCCCTTCAGTATTTAAAACAGTCAGTTAAAACAGTATATCAGTCAATTAGTCATAGCAGTCATATGTGGTACATTCCCATAGCAAAATAGTACAGTAGGTCTTAACAGACCAAACAGTCAGTTGATAGCCATCATATCAGTAAACAGTAGTGGTTCCAACATGGGAATCGATAGAAATCTCTGTAACAGTAGCAGTAACAGTAGCAGTAACAGTACAATAACAGTAAATTGCTATGGATGCCACAAATACAGTTTGCAAATAGGACAAACATTCGTTCAGTAAGAAATATCATTTCAGAAAGCAGTACAGTTGGTCATTCAGAAAATATTCATGATTGAATATATCTTTACAACATTGTTACTCACAGAGTTCTGGGTTACAGATAGGCTAGTGAGCGTCCTCGAATGCCAACCCTACACAGTTACAAGATGAACACACACTAAGTTGCACGTTTGGGAAACAATAACTTAGTCCCTATCTTGACTCGGTGTAGTTCTATAGCATTATCCTCATTAAGATGCCTTAAACTAGGCCTAGGAATGCCTAGGATGGAATGAGGATGCAAAGATGCACTTTAAAACACTTTTCAAATTTTTGTTGAAACAGGAGTCTCGCTCGAGCGTGGCTTTCTCCGTTCGAGCGGACATGCAGACAAAAGAACTACACTCGAGCATAACTTTCCTCGCTCAAGCGGACTGCAAAAGTACTGGATGCATGAAATTCACACTCGACGGACGCTCGACCCCCGCTCGAGTGTGAGACACAAGTCCTCGCTCGAGCGTGCATTCCCTCACTCGAGCGGACTGTAAACACATGCAAAGTACTGGATACACGCATTTTACGCTCGAGCGTTACTTTACTCGCTCGAGCAGACTGCATGAACTCAAAGTGTACGCTCGAGCGGGAGTTCCCTGCTCGAGCGTGGATCCAAAATCTAGAATTTCCAGATTTGTCTCCAAGCATGAAATTCAACATTTAAAGCATCAAATTCGATCATTTTGGGCTAATTTTCTGGAAAACACTTTAAAACTCATAATATGACATGTTTCAAAGATCAATTTGCAAAATCAAAGCCCAAAGGTAGTTCAATTGAACCCATTTCCAAACAAAACTTCAAGAACATAGTGTACATGCAACGTGCATGAATTTAATCAACTTCAAAGCTTTTAATACAAGAACAAATGAGTCAATCCTTCCAAAAACATGCTGAATTCATGGACTAAAATCAAGATATGGACATGCATGTAGCACTTTCCATGAAAACAACCTTAAAATGCTAGAACATGTACATGCATGCATGATTTAAGCTTCAATTCAACATTTTGAACCAATTCTAAACTTAGATCACTAATGACTCATGGACCATGCAAGATACAACTAGAATTCAAGTTCAAGAAGATGATTCTCCCACCTTAGGTCTTCAATTTCAAGTCTAGAAGCTCAATTATGCAATCTACTCTTCAATTCTTCTAATTTTCCAAGCAAATCTTGAAGAACTCTATTTTCTCCTACCTCTCTTTCTCTCTAGTCGGTTTTAACTCCAGGAATGAACAAGAATGATGCATTAAAGGCTCCAAGACAATGTTGTAGGTAGTGGCCCACCAATGGCAAAAGGGTAATTAAAGCAACTAATGTGATTTAGCTTATTTGATCCAATTTAATCATACCAAATCAAATTTCAACTAAATTTACCATAAAATCACATTAATTCTAATTAACACAGAACATTAATCAGTTCCGGATTCGGCTGCCGATAAGACCTTCAATTTGCAGTTTAAAACATAAAACATGAATAGATTGATTACTAGTCAAACAGATGGAAATGCGTTTAAACTAATACACTCAATCAATCAATCAGGATTTTAGTCAATCAGTCACTTAACATGCTTAATCATGGATTAGCAGTAATCAGTGGTGAGGGTTGTCACAAGGTGTTTGGGCCCGTTTGTTTTCAAAAGTAAAATAGAGGGGATTCGTAGTGATGAGATTAATAGTGAGGAGATTGTTAGTGAGAGGATTAACTAAAATTGTGTTTGTTTTGATGATAGTTGTTGGTGTAGAGATTGTTAAATTATTTTTACATAAAATAAACATAAAGTAATAAAACAAATAAAAAAAATACAAAAACATTAAACATTAATGTTCAAAAAAAGGCCCAACATGTAAAAAATAAAAAATAAAATAAAATAAATAAAACAAATAAAATTATGATTTTTACTTAACAAAAAATACAAAAAAAAAATAAATATTAATGTTCAAAAAAAATACCCAACATGTAAAAAATTTTAAAAAAAATAGTCCGACGGACTGTTTTTTAATACCAAGTCCCAAACCTCCATCATAATCCCCTCTCCAAGACCCATCCTAATCCGGAGAGCATTATGAATCCCCTTTTTCATCTCCCAAAACAAACACAACATTAGTGGGTTACACCTCCATCTCAATCTCAATCCCCCCTCTATCTTCCAAAAACTTTTGTCTACTATTTAGAAACTCTTGTGTGCAAAAACACGTAGGCTGCGTTTATATGTTTGATTACGGGCCTATCAGAACTTGTGAACTTAGTTCAAGGTGTAGAAATGTTTGACCATTTTTGACTTCTAACACAAAGAAATGATTGTGTGGCTTAAAAGAATCACTACTGGTTCGGATCTTACCCCAATGAAGACAACTTTTACTAAGGTGCTAAAGATAGGCTAAACTAAAATTGAACTTTCATTAATCTGAAATGCAATACAATTGACTAATCTAATTGATCTATACTGAGCTAAGAAGCAAAGCTAAGTTGAGTTACAACTATGAAGCTAAAATAAATGAAAGACTCTTGGTCGAATTGATTGGTACTAAACCCCTTCAAATGTTGCACTTGAAGCCCTTTATATAGTATTGGGGGAACCTCCCCATTTTGCTCAACTGTCAGGAATGTGGTAACCTCTCCTGGTGACATGTGTCATCCTTAGCTTGAACCCCACCCCCATGAGTAGGAACGATTTTGACCATTCATAAATAGTGCCAATCTTTGTAGTTTTGACTAGATCCATTGAGGTTCTATAGGTTTCCATGTATCCCTCAATAATCAAATTTGAATTTATTTTGCATGATTTGGGAAAAAGGCTCCTCTATTGTAGTATGGATTGATCCTTAAAACCTTTTCCTTTGCCATGCATGCTTATCCATACGAAACCTCCAACCCGATCTTGCATGATTTAGGGAATTCAGTTCCTATATTATAGCCTTCTTGTTGATGTTGTTAAATCTTCAAATCCCATGTAATTTAGATTTGGGGTGGCTGCTATGCTGCGGGCACAATAGCTACTGTTGTGTAGCCAAATAGGCCCATTTCAAGGTCCGTTGTGTCCCCAGCACAACAACTATCCCAAATTCATATAATTTTCATCCATAACAGTCATTTAGCAACAAATTAGGGAATAAGGTAACTATTTTAGGAGATAAACCTCAACAACCTCCTAACTTTTAAGAACAGTTGAAGCTCCATTATCATTGAATAATTATTTAATTTGTTAATTAACCAAACAACTTAGTTAATTAATTAAATAAATAACATAAAGTAATTTAATTTGTACAAAGGCCATTTGACTTCGGTAGTGAGTTCTAAAAAATCTTTGACTCTTCATCTTCTATTACCACATAATATTAAATAATTTAGAGAATTACCACATGACCGTTTTTACCAACCAAAAAAAAAAAAAAATACAAAGAAAGTGCCAATAGAACTTTCCTCCGTGTCTATTGGAAAAGTTCGTAGATGTGAAATTAGCTTGTGCCCAAGGTCCACTGCAACCATTTTGATTTGTTTGGAAATTGAACATTATGATTTATGCCTAATGATGATGTATAACAAATACAAAATTAAAGCTAAATAAATACCATTTACATTTTTCGAATAGTTACAATGACAATTGTTTCCTACGTATCATTTATTTTTTTGGTTTTTTGAGCAGGTTTCCTACGTATCATTGAAATCCCCACCAACATCATATATCCTAGACTAATTATTTTTTATTTGAGTTTAACTTCTCTCAAATTCATATAAACTTGAGGGGTTTATGGGAATTATTACAAGTCGGATCAATTTATTTATTTTTTATGAATTAAATACATTGACTGTCTTACAATATAAATGGCTTAAATCATCGAAACGGGATTCGTTGTGAGCACTATAGTCCCTCAACTTCTCTCAAATTCATATTTAAACTTTTAGAGAAATCCAATCCTTCTTTTTCTTTATGGACTGCTAGGTTAGAACAATTTGGAAGGGAAAAAATAAAAATAAAAATAAAAGAAGCGAGATTTCATTTGGTTCATCATTAAGCGAAAAATGGTAGGGTGAATTACGCTTTACCTTTCTCAACTATATTGTATCGTATCATTTTTTTCCTCGAATTAGAAATTGCAACATTTAATTCCTCTCATCTATTAATTTTTTTTCAATCTAAACTTTCTTGAAAAAAAAAAAAAAATACCCTTTCAGCTATAGAATAAATTACACTTTACTTTTCTAAATTTTCACTCAATATCACTTTGCACCCTTCAACTAAAAAATGTTACACTTTGTCACGTTGTCTATACTATGGCTACTATTGCGGCTTTTTGAGGAGAAAAAAAAAGGATAAAAAAATAATGTCAATTTAGACAATTCATAAATTTTGATATATCATGGGTAAGTCATATGTCAATTTTTCATCTATATATATAATGAATTTTTAACGAAAGGTTTACGCTAATATAAATTGATAGTTAATATGACAAAGTATAGAATTATTTAATTAATAGAGTTAAAGTGATATTAAGTAAAAATTCAAGGGAGTAAAGTATAATTTATCTTATTGCGAAAAATTGTATTTTTGTTATAAAAGTCCAAGCTAAGAAGAAGAAAAAAATAGTAGATGAAGGAAATAAAGTGTTATAATTTTTTATTCAATGATGTAAAACTGATATATGCCAGTAGTAAAAGCGATAAAATGTAATAAGTGGTGTTATATCTCTCAATACATTTGTTAGAATAGTAGAGAGAGAGAAAAAATAATATATATTATATTGAATGAATTGTATTGAATGAATTATCCTATACAATAGAAGGCATATATATATATACGTTGAGAAAGAGTATCTTACTAGAAATCTAATTATAAGAAAGAGTATCTTATAAGAGACCTAACTATGACAATACCTAATATATCTAGGAAATTAATACCTAATATATGTAGGAATATATACCATATATACATTAACATCCTCCCTCAAACTCAAGGAGGATAAACATCTTGAGTTTGGAGAGAGAAACTAAAATATAAAATAAAACTAAATAAAATAAAAGGCAAATAGATTGCAAAATCCGAACGGGAGCGCAAGGGCGCTTGAAATAGATCAGATGTTGAAACTAATGCCAGGAGACAGTTTATGGTCGTGCCGGACCATTGTAGGAATTGGTTGAAACTAATGCCAAGACAATTTAAGGTCGTACTGGACTGATATAGATACTAATGCTGAGATCAAAAGCTGGAGCTAATGTCGGGAGACAGTTTATGGGGTTGTAGAGATTGGCTAATCGGAATCAATATCGGAATAGTTTAAAGAGGTCATGTCAGACCGATATAGAGAACTGGATGTTGAACCAACAAGTGTGGTACACACATAACTTATGACGTGGTATTGAATGATAATGACAACAGATAACTAAGTCGGCTTAAATGGTGCACAAGGAGCGACTTGGGTAGTGCGCCACAGGGGGCGGCTTGAGTTGCACGCCACAAGGGATGGCTTAGGCAGTTTGCATGGTGTATAACCATGTTCACCATGATATCCCCACAAGGGACGACTTAGGTAGTTTGCATGGTGTATAACTATGTTCACCTTGATATAGGTATAATACCCCTCCTCAAACGCTAATAGGTTTGAAAATATAAACCTATTTGAAGTTGAAGCAGAGAGAAAAACATAGTGAAAAAACAAATGGATTGCGAGTAAAAAAAAAAAAAAAATATGATAGAGATATTTGGAGTAGGAATAAACCAACGGACAAAGGAAGAGATCACCACGAAACGATACTGGCAGGGAAATATGACAGCAGAATAGATTAGGGGGCACAGTCACGGGGTGTCCCATATGTGTTCTAATTGGTGGAAGTGTGTGTTCCATAATTTTATGTTGCATGATTAGGGAACATGAAGGAACATGTGGGTTATGATTAGCCAGGAAAATAGCCACATGGTGTTTCTGGATCAACCAATAATTTTTTGTGAATTAGGGATGCTCAATTAGAGCTCCCAATCATTTTCCAGAATGTAATTTACTCAAAATGGTATAACATAGTGACAAACAAAATTCTCTTAAAATACCTTCTTCATTGTCGTTTAATCTCATTAAAATGAGATTTGGCAAATAATAAATTAGCATAATGTAAGTTTTTATAATGGGTCCGAATTTTTAGACTGATTTTTTCTAAAATTATCTTAGAGTAATTTTTTGTATAACAGTTGTACACTTAATTTTTTACTATTGTACCTTCAACTTTTATAGAGGCTTGTTTGAGAAGTTGGTTCCTTGACTTTTTAACTATTTTAATCTAGTTAAAAAAATTGTATTTGGAAAGTTAGTTGACTTTTTTTAATAGTTGTTTTGATGATTATGAGAGAAAAAATGAAATAATTATATGTTGAATGTAACATTTTCCAGAATGTAATTTACTCAAAATGGTATAACATAGTGACAAACAAAATTCTCTTAAAATACCTTCTTCATTGTCGTTTAATCTCATTAAAATGAGATTTGGCAAATAATAAATTAGCATAATGTAAGTTTTTATAATGGGTCCGAATTTTTAGACTGATTTTTTCTAAAATTATCTTAGAGTAATTTTTTGTATAACAGTTGTACACTTAATTTTTTACTATTGTACCTTCAACTTTTATAGAGGCTTGTTTGAGAAGTTGGTTCCTTGACTTTTTAACTATTTTAATCTAGTTAAAAAAATTGTATTTGGAAAGTTAGTTGACTTTTTTTAATAGTTGTTTTGATGATTATGAGAGAAAAAATGAAATAATTATATGTTGAATGTAACATTTTATTTTATTGATTATTTTAACTATTTTATCTTTTAATAGACTATTTTAACCTAATGCTCTTTCCAAACAACGTCAGAATTAAATTTGAGTCATCTAAAAAATTATTTTAGAAGATCCTTGCCCTTTTATAATACCAAAATTAGTCATCAAATGAAGGAAAATAAACTCACTATATCTTGATAGTTGTTTGGAGGAATTGCAAATCAATGAAGAAAAAAAAAACAGGAAATACAAAAATATGAAGATATAAATTGGCACGTGTACCCCTTGATTTTCATGAGGAACATTCGGGTTTTGGGCTTATAACGAAGCATCAGATGCCTATTAATAATAATAATCTAATCTCCTGACTTTCTTTTTTCAAAAAAAAGTGCAATTAAGGACATTTAGGGGTCTTTGTTTGGATTTTTTTGAGTTAATTTATAATTTTTAGCTTTAGAAAAGTTATTTTGAATTGTTTGGTTAAACTTATTTCAAACAACTTTTGATCCTAATAACTTATTTTAATTCAAAAAAACTGATTCTGAAAAACTGCTCATCATTTGCTTCTGATTATCAACTCGGTTGTGAACATATTAATTTACAGTTATATTCTTAGATTTTTTTTTAATTTTTTATTCTTTAAAAAATAGAAAAAGATCCAAATGAATTATAAATTATTATTATTATTATTTTTATGAGAAATGTAGACAAGTAGTAAATAACAAAAAATAAAAGTTAATTGAAAAAGCTACTTCATAACTTATTTAACAAATACTACTCAGCAACTTAAATCTATAATCTAACAGGTACACTAAACAGATTAACAGTTTCTAATTAAAGTCATAATCTATAATCTGTTAAATCATAATTTATAATCTGTTTTAACAGTTACACCAAACGGGGCCAGAGTACACCAATATTTACATTTTTTTTATATCCATCAATAAAAAATATTTATAAATAATTTGAGAATTACATCAAGTTAAATAATTAATTATGTAAGAAAGTCTAACAAACATATACACGTGTCCAACATCAACAACTATTATATTAAAAAAAAAAAAAAAACCTTATAATAAGAAAGAAAGAGAAATAACTACAAAATTTTTTTTTTTTACTAAATCAAACCAATCCAAGTCTTAATCCAAGTCTTAGATCTCATCAAATAAGGTTGCCTAAATGAATCTTTCTTCTTCACTCAATTCTATCAAAAGCTATTTTCAAAGTAGGATTCATTTCATAGGAGATCCGAGCAACTTTTTACGTGTTGACTGTCGACTACTTGACACATAACCCTCCTCCTTTATTTGAATTTGAGACCGGCAGAGTTGTTAAATAATCATGGCGGAGTTAAAAAAAACACCTCATACTACAAAAGGAAAAATAAATCTTTACAATTAATAATGATCGACTCCTTGAAAGTGAACAAGAGTGGTTCAATGCACATACAACTTGCACTTCCATGTTTTTGTTTCTTACTCCTAATTGTTTTGGTAAAATAACATAAGACGCGTCAAAAATACACTCATCTATTTTTAACTCATTTAAATAAGATAGTGAAAAAATATATATAGTCATCTACTATTTTATTTTTCAGGTGCAGTATCAATACGTTGAACCTAATTACTCCACCCCATCTCAGTCTCACCACTAGACTGCATTGGCCCGTCACCAGTAGTGGAAAAATAGGTAGTTCTTCTAAGTACATAAAATTCGATTACATAATCAGATATAATCCTTACATAGGTGAAACCCACACATTTTGATAGAGCCTACCTCATCAAGAAATGCGCACATTTTGGTAGAGCCTACCTCATGATTCAAGAATACGTTGTCAGGGACTAATAAGTAAATAAACAAACTAAACTAACTGCAACATGTGTCAATATCGGGAGCTTCTATTTACACATACCAAACCCACTCTATACACACACTTAATGAAGAGGATGTGCAAAAAGTGTAGTGAGGAGGATGTGCAAAAAGTGTATCTTGTGTGTGCAAATAGAAGCTCCCGTCAATATCCTTCGCAATAATATCGTGATAGACAATAAGCACTATACTGAAGCAGAGAATAGGAATATGATAGGATCAAAAGAGTAATCGACTCACTATTCTTTCTATTTGTATAATCATGTCAGCACAAAACCAGCAATGTTATATACTTACAATTTGTATTAAAAAATTTACCAAGAAAAATCAATGTGTGTGAAAAAACTAGAAACCACCTAGATGTTGATTTGTGATTATGTACCAATTTTAAGCAAAATATAACAATCCCAATCAAACAAGCAAGAGAAAGAGACACAAAGATTTTACGTGGAAAAACCACAATTGGTCACCTCCCAATTGTGATCAAAAAACCACGGGCCACAGCCACCAGAACAATCCACTAAGAAGATATAAAGGAATTACACAGGTATCACTCTCAATTATCTAGCGAATCCACAACGCCTAATTGAACCAACCTCTATGTGCCTCTTCCAACCCCATCTTCACCACGGAATTGTCTTTCTGATGAGCCACTCCGGATTCCACCACCGAAGCTTCAGACCGAATTCTTCAGAATCCACAACTGAAGAACAACTTTGATGAGCCACTCCAGAATTCACAACTGAAGCTTCAGGCTCGAATTCTTCAGAATCCACAACTGAAGAACAACTCTCTCTTTTGTGTAACAAACAAAACCTTTGATGTAGCCTTTTCAGATCATGAGTTGAATACTCAATAAGACATCAAAGAAAAATAAAATATCCCCAGATATAAACCTTTAAACCAAAAAGAAGATCTGGAGGAATAATTAATGAGTAGTCTAGTTTTAGGAAAAAACCAACTACTTATAAAGAACCAAAATAATCCTTGTCTTGGAAGAAAACCAACTCTTTGTAGAAGTCCAAAAGTGATCCAAAACTTCCCAAGGAAGAAATCCAACTTCTTGTAGAACACCAAAAGAAATCCTGTTTCAGAAGAAAACCAACTCTTTGAAAAAAATCCGGATTCTGAGGCTCGCTCGAGCGAGGCTTTCCTGGCTCGAGCGAGGAGAGTAAATTTCGTGATTTCTACTAGTGCCTTCGCTCGAGCGACGGATCCTTGGCTCGAGCGACCAATCACTCCTTTCAGGTTTTTGTGCGGACGCAATCCTTCGCTCGAGCGAGCATTCCTTGGCTCGAGCGAGAAAGTCTTGGCTCGAGCGAGCACTCCTTGGCTCGAGCGAGCAACGGCTGACATGCAATTTTGAATGCAATTTTGAATTTTGCTTCGGCCGCGAGCTGACCGGGCAGCTCGACCCCCGTAATAATCAGCGAAGTGGCAATCTTGAAAGCATTAACATCACAAACTTCTCTGCATGGCTCGATTCGGGTTTGGATTCGCATCTAATAAACTCATAGCCTCACTGAAACAAAAATGCGAATAAAATTACAACTCAAAGGAGTTTTGTCAAACGGGGTTGCCAAAATAAAAACCTAACAGTGTGATATGATCCAAATTCAAACTCTGTGCAAACTCCACCATGCAAGAATTAAATCTGAACCACATTGATTTTGAGTAAATTTCTTAACAAATTCCAAGTACATAGATTTATGCCAATGTAAATGGTGACTCCTCTGTGGAGGAATAGTCCGCCACCAGTTGAAGAGCACCCAAGTTTAAAAGACATCATGCTCCTCAAACATTACACAAAATTTGCATAAAACTTTGTTTCATTCATCTCTCTTAGGTTTTAGTAACAAGATTGTATGTACATTAGAAAACTACATATACTGTCTTTAAGCTAATGCTACAAGACAAGATCAAGAACCTGTACTCGTGTCAAGCCAGCTTCTCATTTTTAGCAGTCCCAGTACCCAAATCACCTGCAACTTTCGCTGCCCGAGTTAGTGCATCCGATACCCAAAGAGCTCCCTTAGAGAAGTAACTACTGCTGACCACAGAGTTTGCTGCTGCTACAGCTGTTCTCCCTGTAGCTGATACTGCTGATTTCGTGGTGTCTGAAATGTGGTACTTTTGATCCACAGACATGACAGCCTCAACCCCTGCACAAAACTTATCAGTGAGCCCAATTCTCTCACTCAGTTCAGCAACCTTGGCCACTGCAGTTGCAGAGACCTGATGAGATTCATCAATAGCTTTGGCCTTGCTCAATGCATCTTTGCCCAGTACATATCCTTTGGCTAGCATGGTTTTAACTACATCTTGAGCCATTGTTACTGCTTCTCCAGCAGAAGGAACAAATTGGCCTCCTTGTGAGGGCTGTTAAGATAAAGAAAGAGCTTAGAATGAGAATACTCCGAAAATAAGAGACTCTCTAGCATCAAACCAACTTAATAGAACAACCAAAACAAAGGAAAGATGCATACAGCTGAATCAGTTTCATCTTCAATCTTCCATGAAGGCCGATTCCAAAAATCAAATTCATCTTCATAATGCCCCCAGGGTGTTATGCAGATGTGTTGATCCAAAAGTGTAGCTCCCTGAGATGTAAAGTACATTTAAACAAAATGAAAATTTTACTTAATGAAAAAAAAAAAAAAAAAAAAAAAGAGGGAAACATTTTTACGTTCCAAAAGGGTCGATCTGGGAATAATTAATGCCATGATTCTGAAGATAGGTATAAGCTGCATTTAATTTAGATTGGATAATAGAGGCCCCAACCGAGTAAATATTGGATGTAATGGTGATATCACGTGGTGGTATCATCAGCCAGTGAGCATTGTTGATTTGATGTAGAGACCATCATTGTTGGGTTAGTGGGTGACAAGAATTGACCACTTAATGCATTTGCGAGTTTTTATTGGCCAGTGACACCACGTAATATGGTTTCACTATTCCGCTCAATATTTGTTCAATTTTAAGGGTAGAGAAGATGATCAATAATGACAGCCCAATTTGAGTATGTATCAAACGGCAAAGCAACACTTGGTTTAAATATAGCCAACTCAATGGGCTATGTGCAGTAAAAAAAAGAACAGATATAACATTCAGAGATTTCACAGTTTGAGCAGCTAAGCATTTTGCAATATTGCAGAAGATTTATGGGGAAACATATATAACTATACACATACAGAGTATGAACAGCTAAGCATTTCAACATCAAAGCATTTACTGTTGCAGTTAGTAATGGCCCCTCCCAACCCTGATTCTACAGATCCCTTAAATCAGTAGCATTTGCTCAGGTCAACACTGTTTAAGCACTACTTCAAAACTGCACGTTCTCGTTCTTGAGAAAATGAATTGTACGCTCACTGAAAATCCTGCTACCAACAAGTATTCTAAAATTCCTGGCAAAGATTTGCAAGTAGCCTTAAGCTGAACCAGGGAAAAAGGATAAGTACAGAAGAAAACTTACACTAAGCAAGACTGCTGTTTGCACGGCATAAGCATCTTTAAATGTCACATAGGCTGAACAGGCATATTCACCAACTCTGTCTTTCCAAAGACAAGCATAAGAGTCTTGAATCAGGAAAAACACATGTATTAAAAGCATTATACCAAAATAAAGAAGGTGCACTGCTAGAGAAACTAGCAAAAATGCACCTACCAGTTTCTTGTCTCTTATTGATAAGAAGCACAAGGCAATAATGAAACATTTTGAAGCTGATAGACATACAAACATCACTGGGCTATAATACTCTTATCAGGTAGCAAAAATGTGCAATAACATGCACACAACACAGGTCAAAGTAATATTATATCACGGCTAATAAATGGTTTGTTGAATTTTCATTTCATTATCCATATCCACCGTGAACGTAGAAAGTAAAGAGAAAAGTCGTGACCACAAGAGTTTTGTGAAATCAGTAAATTCATCCAGTTGAGGGTATTCTTAATTGAGAAACAAATCCCCTTCAGACAAAGTCATTTGTGGGTGACAATTTCAACTAAAGCCACATAAACACAACAACTCCAGCAGCAGCCACTAAAGCAAGAGGGTATAGGTATGTTCAAACTTCTGCCACTTGAAATGTATTGGAAAGACCTCCTTGCTTTCCTAATAACCAGCTTTACCAATTGCACTTTCCATCTCTTACAACAAAGGGCATGCAGAAAGACTAACAAAAGAAGCCAAGATTAAAGACAGAAACAAGTTTGGTTCTGCTGTAATGAGTGGAGGGAGATAAAAACCATCTTTATCGGCTTGTCTTCCTCATTACTTCTTTTTGACAACTAGCTTCTCAAGTTGGTGCCTTGGTAAGCAAGCTACCTTCAGCATCAGTAAAATCCCTATCAATAAAATAATAGGCCAGAATGGTTTGGAAGGATGTCCTACCTACTTTGATAGATAGTAGGGAATGACTGTTTCCATTACTGACACCACTTACAGATATTTAAAGGATATTATGGCTGTCCATTTTTCAATTTCTACGTTTCACTATATCCACTTTTTAATTCAAAAAATGTGGTAAACTATGAAGCTAATTACTATTAAGCCTTACATAACCCTTAAAATGTTGCATATATGCCACAGAATATACCTAACTTGTATTATGAATAGACACTCCTCTTCTCCCCCTGTAGAATTTTGTCTTCAGCACCATATTGTGTCTTCCTCCCCACTCTTGTTGTCTTTCTTAAATTATATTGGGTAAAAAGTACTTTACCCCCTTGTGGTTTGACGCTAAAGCACTTTCCCCCCTATAGTTTGAATATATGCAGATACCTCCACTATGGTTTTGGACTAATGTGCAACCATAGCACTGTTAACAGTAAATGTTAAAAAGACTAATTTACCCTTACATAAAAGGCTATTTTTTCTCTTCTCTAATACATTTAACTTTCTATATTAATCACATATTTAAGAAATTAAATCATAAATTAACGTAATCACCCTAATCTATTATCATAAAAATACCTTAATGAATTTTTAAGTTAATTTCCTATTTAATAACATTTTAAATTATATATAAAAATATATTTGTATATAATTAAAACATAAATTAATCTAAACACATTTATTACCATAAAATCAAATCATAAAATTACTTTAATCTATTTTTTAATTTTTAACCTACTTTTTTTATTTAATAACATTTTATATATATAACAAATTAAATTATAAATAAATTAAACTAAACATCCTAATTTATTATCACAAAATTACCTTATTTAATAATATTTTAAATTAAACATATACATATACATAAATAAATACATATATAAATTATAAATTAATCTAACTGCCTTAATTTATTTTCATAAAATTACCTTAATTAACTATTAATTTTTAACTTGATTTCTTATTTAATAACATTTTAAATTATATATACAAACACCTAACTTTTTTTTATTTTTTATTATAATTTTATTTTTTTGTTGATTTGTTTAATTTTGTTTCTTCTATATTGTGCAATTTGTTAGGAACATTGCAATATCTACTGGTTGCCTCTCTTTTTTAAGTTTTAATTTTAAATTTTACGATTTGATTTTATGGTAATAAAGGTGTTTAGATTAATTTATGGGTTAATTATATATTTGTATATATAATTTAAAATGTTATTAAATAAGAAATTAAGTTAAAAATTTAAACTTAATTAAGATAATTTATGATAATAAATTAAGGTAGTTAGGTTAATTTATAATTTAATTTTCTAACATATAAATATATGTATCTTTAATTTAAAATATTATTAAATAAGGTAATAAAAAAAATAAAAGTAAACAATAAAACTAAAAAGGAAAAATGAAAAAAAGACGGTCATTAGCATAGAGTAGAAGAAAAATTAAACAAATCAAAAGAATAAAAAAAATAAATAAATAAGAGATGCAACTAGCACAATAGAATAGAAAGAAAATTAAACATATGAAAAAAGTAAAAAAAAAAAAAAAAAAAAAAAAAGAAGAAAAAAAGAAGAAGAGAGGCAGTAGGATGTTTTCCACTTCAATGGGACAATTTTGGTGAGTAATAACAAGTCATTTGATATCATTTTCTTATATAGTGAAGGCTAAGGTCATTTTGGTCTTTTGGACAAATCATTTTTGGAGGAAAAATCATCAAACAGAGCCATACATGCACATTGGGCGCGTGGACCACACCTCTTGTTTGTTTGGATGGAAAAGGTAACAGTTGCACATCAATCCAAAACCACAGGGAGGTGTCGGCATATATTCAAATCATAGGGGGTAATGTGCAACAACCCAATGTTGTTTACCAAACTATATTTCATAATCATATGAAGAACCGCGACTTCAGTTGTTCTCAAAAACATCTGACCACGAATAATCTACAAAGGAGAAGTTATCCACAACTTTCACAAGAGAAAACAAAAGAGGAAGGAAAAAAAAAAGAAAAAAAAATTCTGTCGGATAACAAAAACAAAAAAGGCTCAATTAAAACATTTGAAGGGTATTTTTTTCACACCATGGTTTGGATTTGGGATTGACTACTCTTAGCGATGGCCGACAATATTTCCTTTATACCATTTTTTAGTAGGTGAAATATCATTCAATTTGCTTGGTTCCATTTTTCCAAAAACACTATTCAGAAAATTTTACTTTCTTGTTTTCAGTGTTTTTTTGTTTTTACTGAATTTTTTTAATATTTTAAGCAATTTTTTTACTTTTAGACACACCTAACATAAATATACGTAAAAAGTAAAAAATTTGTGAAAAAAACCTTTTAAAAATTCACTAAATACCAAAAATACAAAAACAATACGAGAATTCAATTCATTTTTTTGTATGTTTATGTATTTATTAATTTTTTAAAATATTTTTTCACAAATTTTTAACTTTTTAGATACATCTAAGGAAGGTGCATCTAAAAAAGTAAAAAAAATGCTTAAAATTTTAAAAATATTCACTAAAAACAAAAAAAATACGAAAATCAAAAAACTCAGTTTTCAAAAAACTTAATCCAAAAAACTCAAACCAAATACACTGATTAATACTTGAAGTGGTGCCCTTTTCAATTACCACACTCCTTTTATGTCTACTCTTCACCCATAATAGAATATTGGATAAATTACACTTTGCACCCTGCCCTTTGGGCAAAATCCCACTTTAGTAGTCAAGTTCCCCTTGCATTTCTGATCAAATGTCAATGCCCCCTTTTTGTTACTCCATTGTTAACAGAATCCAATCATATGACAAGCATGTAACTACAAAATGATGGCAAGAGATGAAAATCTTCCTCATTTCCCATCAATACACTCTTTGTCTCACATGAAAAGCATGTGAGAGTTATATAATACAATATATATATATGTTCATATGTTGAAAGTAGGGACGAGAATGTAAGAAAATAGAGCATCTGAAATCAAACATGCAATAGAGAAATTAAAGGGAAAGAAAGAGGAATATACGGAAGTCTGTGTTACTGTGGAAAATAGAGTTTCGTGATTCTAATTTCTGCAAAACCCTAGTTCATCACATTAATCATTCACAATCTGTGTTTTAATTTAGCTTAATACAGTCATAATTTAATGTAAATTTGGGGATGAAATGGCGGGAAACAAGGGTAATTTTCTTACTTTACCCTCATTTTGTAGTCATATGATTATCACATGACTAGATTCTGTTAAAGATTTAAACAATAGAGAAACAAAATGAGGACATTGACACTTAACTAGAAGTGTAGCAGGTTAACTATCACAATTTCATGTGTAAGGACCAAAGTAAGATTGGTGCAAAGTGCAGGGGTGCGAAATGTAATTTACCCTAGAATATTCAAGAAAACCTCATAAGATCCATAGCATTAGACTAGTAGCAAAACAGAATGAAAGGGGAAACCAAAAAAAAAAAAAAGGGAGGGAAAATTGGTGGAAATTTCCATTATATGATATTGTTTTCAAATAAATCCCACATCAAGTCTATTTACCCATTAAGTCCCACACTAAATGAATGTTTTGATCATTCACGAGACCTATATTTAAATTTTAAGGTCATTTATGGTTGTTTTACCCTTTGTCTAAAATGCTATGTATTGTCACGCCACAACCTCCTTTATTGGTTGGGAAGCATATCCATCAATTTCCAAATTGGTAAAATTGATTCCTTATTCATTTGTTCTTGCTTTGTTACATCATTTATCGTGTTTGTTTCTTGGCTGTATTGAATTATCGAGAAGAGCATCCATTTTTTAGAAATAACACTTCTAAGGTAGCACTCCTCTGTTCTTCACATACATTTGCTTGGAACTTATCCTCTCACACTAAACCAATAGTTTTATCACCTTTTCTCCCCCCTCTTCACCCAACAAATTTTTTACAGGTGATTTTTGTATTTTCAGTGTGAAAGCTCACAATTTTTTATCGAATGACTTTTGTATTTTTCAGAATAAGAAAATAAGAATATTCAAACTAGCTAATGGATGATTATTATTGGATGGGAATGTTCACACTTCTTATTGAGTGCTTTAAAAATGTCATAGTGTTTTACTAAGTATATTGATCAAAAGTGTGAAGTTTCACACATACTACTTTTGTGTGACAGTTTTGAGTGTGACTATTCACACAGCAATTTGCACTACTTTATTCACACCTACAGAGCAATTCACACTATTTCATAATATATATATATATATATATAAGAAAGAAAGAAAAAAATTCCAAATGGTGTACTATAACAAATATGGTTTTTTCCTAAAACATAGATTTCATTGCCATTTTTAGCACCACATATAAAAGCTGTGGTTTTTGCCTTTCGAATAGCTAGAGGACTTGTAGAATATTTTTTGGACTCAATATGGTACAAGTTTTATATATACGATTTTTTTGTTAAAAACCCCATAAAGGAAACAAGCTATCTCTGCATGTGTGTGTGTGACACACCATGGTAAGGTAATTGCACTTCACTGGTTTATGATGTCATTAAAAAATCTAGTACAAGTTTGTTAAGGCATTAAAAAAGTTCTAATACAAGATGAAAACAGCCAATTATTTATCAGGATAAATTTATGTGGAAACACATTGTCTGATGAAACTTCAAAAAAGTACCAATAACAGTACAGTAAATGAAACTTCAGCCACTAAATCTTTCCTTAAGAAATGTCTAGATTTGCCTAGTGTACAGAAAATTGCAAAAGATGAAAGATATGTTAATATCCAACAATCAAATTGTAATAACGTGACAACAACGGCAACAGAAAATCATCACTACTTTCTCTATTAAAAACAAATTCAACAAAGAAGCCATGAAATTCTCACTGTGACACAAAGACAAATATAAGATGTGAAAGAAAGTTATGGGGAAATAAATAAATAAATAAAAAATCATCAAATACATAAAAAATTCTAAATTTATTATGTTTCTCATATCACCTGACAATGTCAACATGTTCAATCGTCCCACAGAAGGCAAAGAAATCATAGACATCCTTCTCTGTTGCTTCAGGGGCCAGACCTATAACTTCGACAGTAAATGCACCTGAATCCATATCTTTCTGATCTGGTTGAAGAAAGAAGTAAATCACATGTTCATGTTAAGAATGCATTAAAAAAAAAAAAAAGGATGTTAAACATGAAGAACATGCTTTTACAAAAAATGGATTTAAATATCAACAGCAAGTATGGAATTTCAAAGCAAAATTAGATCCAATATATCTGTTCCTCACATGATTTTGAATTGAAATTGCTGTAGAATACAATATGCAATTAGCGTAGCTTCACACAATGAAAGCCTCATTCCATCTTTCTTATTTTTTATTTGACTAAAGTCTATCATAATCCCCAGCAGATACCGCTTCCTAGATAGGGCATTTACCAAAAGAACTATTGTTGTGATACTTTAATGCATAATGTAACGGTAAAAATCTACTTTTATCCATCCAACAGAAACTCTGTAATGAAAAGACAAACTTCCCTAGCCAACTGTGATTTTGCAACCACTGACAATCAAAAGGATGACAACAAACTGGATGCACATCCAGCAAATTTATCGTTCAATATGGGTTATAGTTAGAAGGAGTTCAACTCAACCATAAGTCAATTATCTCACGACACCATTTGCAGTAACAATAGCCAGGAATCAAGAATCACTATAATGTAATATTCCATGTAATTGCCAAGAAGATGACAGAAAATGAAGGAATTCTATGAATTTTTGAAAAGGTGTGATCAAATGGTGGTAGTGAGTGAGAATTAAATATAACAATGTTTCTTTTCTTTTAAATATAGGGTTAATTTCACTTTTATCCCTTGAACTATTATCATTTTTTCTACTTCATCACTATACTATCAATTTCATCTAGTTAGTCCATGAAGTTTCTAATTTCACAAACACCTATCTTCTTACTCACGCTATATTAGAGAACTTACAAACTACAACCAAACATCCATCTTCTTCGCCACTCCTCATTTCAAAACAATAAATAAATAAATTAGGGTTTAATTATATGGTTTAAATTGTTAAAATTCTTAAAATGACCTTTTTGCCCTTTATCTGAAATTAAAAACTTTAGGGACTAGGCCTCGTTTGGTAACATCACTTTTTAGCTTAAAAGTCAAAAAGTCGCTAAAAAAATCAAAAACTATCAACCTATACTAAAAAGTCAAAAATTTCCTTTTTCTCTCTACTATTTGCACATCTTTTCGTAAAAAATCAAAAAGTAATCCCAAACATACTAGTTTTTTTTACATCATATTTTAGCCAAAAAGCCAAAAAGTTACTAAAGCATGTTTCCAAACGAGGCCTAAATAAAAATTAAACTAGTTTAGGAATAAAATAAGGAAACCGCTATTCCCACTCCACTTTGCTCCAAATACACTCCATTCTTTGTCTTTATTATACATAATTACTAAAATAGTTCAATAATTGAGGTATATGTACAAAAGTAAAAAAATGTATTAATGTAATTATGTAACTATGTAGAATAAGAAAAAGGAATGGAGTGTATTTGGAGTAAACTAGAGTGGAAATAGCGGCTTCTTAAAATAAAATAAATTTTGGCTATATTTTAGGTAATACAAGTGAAATTAATCCTTTTTTTTTTTTTTAATAATAATTTCTCAAGAATCAAACGAAACAGAAAAATAACATGACAGATCTTTTTCATGCAACAAAATTAAACAACCAGAGAAGATGATCTCTGTATAGTTCACAACATAATTTTGGAAATGATCTAGGGTTCAAATAATTGTATTCCCAGATCGAGATCGAATTTTTTTTATTCCATGAAAAAAGAACACCCAGGCTGAAGACAAACACTTCGATTTTGTATACATTGCAGATTAACAAGTCCTAACAGGCAAATAAACAGCATAATCACTCGATACAAGTTTGATTTAATTAGGTATTTACAAAATATACAAAATTAAGGCAATCAAATACTAAACTAATCAATGAATAACAACACCATTTCAAAAAAAATTATTAAAAAAAAGTAAACAAATTACTAACCTGTGAAGAAATTGTTACGCTGCGAAGAGTTTATTCAAGAAAGTTCTCGACTACAGTGTGTGAACTATATATATACACACACATATAGAGACAGGGCTTTTCAGTTTTCAGTCCTTTTCATACATCACATCTCCGGCCAGTAAGAATATATGGCAGTGGTTTTGAAATAGTTCATGTTCTGAATTACGAAAGTACCCTTGGAGGAATAACTATTCAGTAATCCTAAAATATAGGTATGCGATATTTTATAATATTGTGATTGATAGGGAATACAAGTAGGTGAAGTATCATATTAAATGATTAAGAAATATAAAGAGATAAAATAAATTATGATTAATTAAAAATTCAGATACGAAGGCCTTCTTTGGTTTGTTTTTCAGAAAAATTTTTGAAAAAAATTCTCTACAAACAAATTTTTAAGAGTAATCAAACCAAACAAATTTTTTCAAAAAAAATCTCAAAATTTTGTTTGGTTACCTACTTTCCAAAATCACACTCTCTCATACACATCAAATCAATCATTTTTTTTTAAAACTCTCTCCTCAAAACAATTTTTCAAAATTATTTCTAAAAAAAGACAAATTAAACAAATTTTTATACCTTTTATTTCAAAAATTACTTTACAAATACAAACCAAACATTCTGAAAGTAGTCTATAATTTATAATTTCTCCTTGTGGCAGAGCCTCATAGGTGTCAACTATGGGTATAATTAGGTCTGTCTAACCAACCACCTTGAGTGCTTCCCACACAACCCCTTGTCATGTAATTAGGATGAGCATATGGTTGAAATTGATTCGGTTTAATAGTATTAAGATTAAATTATTACTTATATTTTTATGAATTTAAAATTAAATTATAAAAATTTTATAATTAAATAAACTAAACCTGTAAATTACAGTCCAGCTCGATTTAGAACTATGATTTTTAAAAATATTGTTATCATTCATAAACATGATCATAAAATACTATTTATAACTTAAGAACTATTTAGGTGTGTTTGTTTGACGGACTGGATAGGGGAGATTGTAATTCATTGGACTATTAGTCTTGAGATACATTGTCTCCGGACTATTTGGTTGGATTAGATTTGTATCCTATGTTTGTTTAGTCATGGGATTAGATGTCTGGATTGGACTATTTTTAGTGAATCTAATATTTGTTTGGAATATTATGAAGAAGGATAAATGTTCAAATGACTATTTTATCATTTTCAATTATTTACTAAGTAAGAGAAATATTAAACATAACTTAAATATTTTAATTATTTTTAGTTAGATTAAATAAAATTTTATTTTATTTTATTTTTTGCACAATTAAATAAATTTATTTTTAAAAAATTAAATAAATTAAATATCAATAAAAATATATGTTATTTTCTAATTAAAATTTTAAATAAATAAATTTATTTTAAATAATAATAATAATTAAATAATGAAATAAAATAAAACATCTATTAAAATTTAAAAAATGAAATTAAATAAAATTATTTTATTTTTAAATTTAGATATTTAAATTTTATTGAATTTCACTAAATATAATACATAATTAAATACCAGAGGGCAAAAATGTAATTTTATTAGCTAATCCCATGTGATGAGTTATCCCATAGTTTCTATCCCCCACCCCCATCATGAGATGTCATAATCCCACAAATATGAGACTAATAGTCCGAAACAAAACTTTTGAAACAAACAACGGACTAATAGTCTGATCTCATACCCAACCCTTCCAAAACAAACACCCCCTTTAGGTAATTGTTTATATAAAAATAAATTTACAAAAGTAAAAAATTACAACAAATGTATATATTCGACACTAAAAAGATATTTGAGTGTTTACAATAACTAACAAATTATATATATATATAAGCGGTCCAGTTCGATTCTAAACCGAATTCATAACTATAAAACCATAGATTGAACCATGAAGTACGATTCGTCTATTTTGAAGAATTAGGACTGAATAGTGCATTAAAAAAATAGACCAAATCATAAGATTTTGGTCCAACTCAGATTGGTTTGTAATTTTTTTGCTCAGCCCTACTTCTTATTATTATTGTAATTTTAAGAGTTTTTGACCAATTGTTTGCCCTTTCTCATCTCAAACCTCCAAATTTGAACAAAATTTAGGCTCTGTTTAGAATGATTTCCAAACTATATTTCTACCCCCACATTTCAACATGATGTTTGAATACCACACTCAAATCACATTTCCACAACATTTACAAAATTCTGCACAAAACTTTGTCTGAGGTGCGATTTTCAATTTTGTTTTTTTTCAAATTTGGCTTAACCGGTCGTCCGGCCGGTTGACCGGAACAGTGCAATTTTTTTTTTTTTGCAATTGACATATGTTAATTTTTATATATTCGAAAAAAATATTTTTCGAATTTTAATTTTTTTTTATGTGCTTTAATAGAATTTTGATTTATATATTTGGTTATGAGTTGTAAGTTTTTGTATCAAATATCATATGTCACATCAAAAATTCCTCACTCAATTCAAAACTCTTTTCAAAACTCTTTCACTAAACAAATTTTCTACACTCAAATCATAATTCCAAAACTCACAAACTCAAAATACAACTCATACTCTCAAATCATATTTACAAAACTCTACCAAACGCAACCTTAGATATTCCAAGTACAAGTGAGTACCGTGTAGTTTTATTTCAGGTTTTTGATAGAATTACCTCAATATTAACTTCATTTATCTATTTTTCATATTATCATATCATGTAATTTAGTTATTATTTAGTTATTGTGCTATGTCAAAACTCTCACTTTTAATTAAAAATAAAATACCAAATGTATGACGAGATTAAAATTTTCTCACGAATTGTATAGAAAATTCTTAGCCTTACTCTCAACTAATTTTAACTGTTATAGCAATTTGCGTATAAAAATATAATAAGAGTAATATTTAATTAATACTTTGTTGTTGTAGTTGGTTTAACTTTTTATTTTGTATTATAAGTTGATATTTATTTATTTTTTTCTTATTTTTTTATAATTTTTTTTTTTTTTGGAATCTAAATTTTGTTAAATCATGAAACAACAAGGACATATTTTTATCTTTTTTATTTGTAATGATTTGTTCATGTCTTGATTTATATAAGTAAATTCAGTATATAATTTTAGTGATTTCCAAAATTATGTTGTGAATTATATAGAGATCATTCTCAGGTTGTTTAATTTTGTTGCACGAAACAGATCTGTCATGTTATTTTTCTAGTTCGTTTGAATCTTGAGAAATTATATGAAAAGGGTTAAATTTCACTTTTATTCCCTAAAAAATTTACACCTTACACATGAAATGGAATTAGGTGTCAACTTGGGTATAATTAACCAAACCAACCGCCTTGATTCCTTCCCACACAACCAATTGTCTATTTTGGCAATTGGGTTAAAAATTAGTTTTTTGTCTTTTGACTTCTTTGAGTCATATCATCTCTATATTTTTTCAAAAAATTAAAAAAAAGTCAAAAAGCTAACTTTTATCATACTTCCCAAAATAAGCCTGATAAAGGATGTCTGGTGTATAACCTTCTTATAATTAGGATTAAATTATTTCTTATGATTTTATGAGATTTGAAATCGAATTAAATTATAATAATCTTATAATCAAATTAGACTAAACTAGTAAATTGCAGTTCAATTCGATTTAGAACTATGATTTTTAGAAATATTGTCATCATTCATAACATGACCACAAAATATTTGTTCACAACCTCAGAATTATTTAGGTAATTGTTTACAACTTATATAAAAATAAATTTACAAAAGTAAACAATTACAACATATTTATATATTTGACATTAATAAGATATTTGAGTGTTTATGATAACTAACAAACTATATATATGTGTATATATCTAAATGGTCTAGTTCGGTTCTAAATCGGATTCGCAACTATAAAATCATTAGGACCGAATAGTGCATTGAATAAATAGACCAAACTATACGATTTTGGTCTAAGTCAGATTGGTTTGTAGTTTTTTTGATTTTTTTTCTCAGTTTTACTTATTATTATTATTATTATTATTGTAATTTTAAGAGTTTTTATCCAATTGTTTACTCTTTCTCACATCAAACCTGAGTATCATGTCGTTTTATTTCAGGTTCTTACTGGATTTACCTTAATATTAACTTTATTTACCTATTTTTCATATTATCATATCATGTAATTTAGTTCATATCCAGTCAATGTGTTACGTTGGAACTTTCACTTTTAATTAAAACTTATCGATTTTTATTTATTTACTTATCTATTTTTATTTATTTATCTATTTATCTATTTTAAAACTTTCACTTTTAAATGTATAACGAGATTAAAATTTTCTCACAAGTGGTATAAAAAATGTTGGAACAATCTTCTGTATAAATAAAATAACTTGAAATAAATTCAAACAAAATAAATAAATAACATACCGAATTTATTTATCGAACCGAATTAAAATTAAGACCAAATCGAGTGTGTGACACTCTGTCCTTAAGACAGATTCGCCCCGCTACGGTGCTTACGGTTGAGTGGTGTCTATCTCCTAGGATACAATGATCTTCACAAATTTGTAGAAGCACTTCAAACAAATTTGTTCGCCGAACTAAACCTGTGATCTATACTCTCTTTAAATTATTCTAAAACTAAATATGAAGAATAAATGCAGTAGAGAAAAAATTAGACAACAATGAGACAAAATAACAGACTGAATTTTTTCTCCACCCCCAAACTGCTGGAATCAGATTGTATTTATAAGCAAATTTCCAAAGCCCTGAACAGGTACCAAACCCCGAAGTCAACAGGTGCAAAACTATTCACAATTTGAATATATGAATTGACCGTTGGTCAGAACAAAATTTCAAACAAATGAAAAAAGTGAGCCGTTAATGGAACAGAGTCCTTCCACCTGTTTGAAAAATTTATTATTAAACTATTTGATATATATATACTAAACAATTAGAATATATATATATATTAAAAGATTTGAATAGTTTAATAAATAAAGGAAGATGTACAAATTTTAGGAAATCGCTTAGAAACCTAAAAATTCGAATTTAGAATTAAGTTAAATTCCTACAATTACAAACTTTAGGAAACCACTTAGGAATCCAAAATTTGAATTTAGAATTAAATTAAATTCCCACAATAATTTTTATTGAAAAAATTCAAATGAATTTTATCTAAAAAATTAATGTTAGACTCGAAAAACGACGTCAACTTCTCATTCACTCATAAATGGTTTTGACGTTCTGTCTTCACCTCTTCGGACCCACCCCAAACAACGTTTGGGGCCCACTCAAATTTGGGCTAAAAAATATGCCTATATTAAACTATTTTTCCAACAATCCCCCACATGAATGAAATTTGACGGAGAGAAAATGCAACAACATGATCTAATTACAGAGAGTACAGAAATTGAAAATATTTTGCAAAGGATAGGTAGCTTTTCGCTTTGAACCTTCCCTTGTGAGACAATATCGGATTTACTAGCTAAACAGTGAACATAATGTCTTGAACACCATCCGTTTTGTTTATACAAAACTGATTTGATCATATAGTTAACGATATCTGATCAATATGATTTTTTACAAGCATATAATACTCAACGAGTTTTACATATTAAACGGTTCGAATTATCAAAACGAAACCCTTAATGGGCCCCCAAGGGCCCAACATTATCATCAAACTTTGTAATTTTACATATGTAATTTTTTTTTTTGCCCAAAAAGTGTATGACCTGCCTTCTTGCTTGGGCAGTACCGCTGACAGTGTAATTCAAACCTTTGTATTATAAAAATGTATAAAATATTATTTTAATATTTTTTATTTGTAAATAGTAATGACTTTTTTGCTTTTTGAGTAATTTTTTAACTTTTTAAATTTTTTGGGACTTGCGACCTAAGTGATTGGGAAATATAAAAAGACAAAATAAATTATAATTAATTAAAAATTCAGATATGAAGGGCTTGTTTGGTTTGTTTTTCAGAAAAATTTTTAGAAAAAATTTTCTACAAACAAATTTTCAAGAGTAATTAAACCAAATAAATTTTTTTAAAAAAAATCTCAAAATTTTGTTTGGTTATCTACTTTCCAAAATCACTCTATCTCTCATACACATCAAATCAATCATTTTTTTTAAAACTCTATCTCCAAAATAATTTTCCAAAACCATTTCTGAAAAAAGACAAGTCAAACAAATTTTCTTACTTTTTATCTCAAAAACTACTCTACAAACACAAACCAATACGAATTATTGCCAAAGTAGTCTATAATTTCTCCTTGTGGCAGAGTCTCATAGGTGTCAACTTGGGTATAATTAGGTCTGTCTAACCAACCACCTTGGGTGCTTCCCACACAACCCCTTGTCATATAATTAGGATGAGCATATGGTTGAAATTGATTCGTTTAATAGTAAATCAAGATTAAATTATTACTTATAATTTTATGAATTTAAAATTAAATTAAATTATAAATTATTACTTATAATTTTATGAATTTAAAATTAAATTAAATTATAAAAATCTTATAATTAAACTAAACTAAACCTGTAAATTACAGTTCAGTTAAAAATGTTGTCATCATTCATAAACATGATCATAAAATATTATTTATAACTTAAGAACTATTTAGGTAATTCATTATATAAAAATAAATTTACAAAAGTAAAAAATTACAACAAATGTATATATTTGACACTAATAAGATATTTGAGTGTTTACGGTAACTAACAAATTATATATATATATATATATTTAAACGGTCCAGTTTGGTTCTAAACTGAATTCATAACTATAGAACTATAGATTGAACCACGAAGTACGATTCGTCTATTTTAAGAATTAGGACCGAATAGTGCATTGAAAAAATAGACCAAATCATAAGATTTTGGTCCAAGTCAGATTGGTTTGTAATTTTTTTTAATTTTTTTGCTCAGCCCTAATTATTATTATTATTGTAATTGTAAGAGTTTTTGACCAATTGTTTGCCCTTTCTCACTTCAAACCTCCAAATTTGAACAAAATTTAGATATTCCAAGTACAAGTGAGTATGTGATGCTTTATTTCAGGTTCTTGATAGAATTATCTCAATATTAACTTCATTTACTATTTTTTCATATTATCATATCATGTAATTTAGTTATTATCCAGTTATTGTGCTATGTCAAAACTCTCACTTTTAATTAAAAATACAAAATGTATGACGAGATTAAAATTTTCTCACGAATTGTATAGAAAATTCTTAGCCTTACTCTCAACTAATTTTAACTGTTATAGCAATTTGCGTATAAAAATATAATAAGAGTAATATTTAATTAATACTTTGTTGTTGTAGTTGGTTTAATTTTTTATTTTGTATTATAAGTTGATATTTATTTATTTTTTTCTTATTTTTTTATAATTTTTTTTTTTTTGGAATCTAAATTTTGTTAAATCATGAAACAACAAGGACATATTTTTATCTTTTTTATTTGTAATGATTTGTTCATGTCTTGATCTATTTAAGTAAATTCAGTATATAATTTTAGTGATTTCCAAAATTATGTTGTGAATTATATAGAGATCATTCTCAGGTTGTTTAATTTTGTTGCACGAAACAGATCTGTCATGTTATTTTTCTAGTCCGTTTGAATCTTGAGAAATTATATGAAAAGGGTTAAATTTCACTTTTATTCCCTAAAAAATTTACACCTTACACATGAAATGGAATTAGGTGCCAACTTGGGTATAATTAACCAAACCAACCACCTTGATTCCTTCCCACACAACCAATTGTCTATTTTGGCAATTGGGTTAAAAATTAGTTTTTTGTCTTTTGACTTCTTTGAGTCATATCACCTCTATATTTTTTCAAAAAACTTAAAAAAAGTCGAAAAACTAACTTTTATCATACTTCCCAAAATAAGCCTGATAAAGGATGTCTGGTGTATAACCTTCTTATAATTAGGATTAAATTATTTCTTATGATTTTATGAGATCTGAAATCGAATTAAATTATAATAATCTTATAATCAAATTAGACTAAACTAGTAAATTGCAGTTCAATTCGATTTAGAACTATGATTTTTAGAAATATTGTCATCATTCATAACATGACCACAAAATATTTGTTCACAACCTCAGAATTATTTAGGTAATTGTTTACAACTTATATAAAAATAAATTTACAAAAGTAAACAATTACAACATATTTATATGTTTGACATTAATAAGATATTTGAGTGTTTATGATAACTAACAAACTATATATATGTGTATATATCTAAATGGTCTAGTTCGGTTCTAAATCGGATTCGCAACTATAAAGTCATTAGGACCGAATAGTGCATTGAATAAATAGACCAAACTATACGATTTTGGTCTAAGTCAGATTGGTTTGTAGTTTTTTTGATTTTTTTTCTCAGTTTTACTTATTATTATTATTATTATTGTAATTTTAAGAGTTTTTATCCAATTGTTTACTCTTTCTCACATCAAACCTGAGTATCATGTCGTTTTATTTCAGGTTCTTACTGGATTTACCTTAATATTAACTTTATTTACCTATTTTTCATATTATCATATCGTGTAATTTAGTTCATATCCAGTCAATGTGTTACGTTGGAACTTTCACTTTTAATTAAAACTTATCGATTTTTATTTATTTACTTATCTATTTTTATTTATTTATCTATTTATCTATTTTAAAACTTTCACTTTTAAATGTATAACGAGATTAAAATTTTCTCACAAGTGGTATAAAAAATGTTGGAACAATCTTCTGTGTAAATAAAATAACTTGAAATAAATTCAAACAAAATAAATAAATAACATACCGGATTTATTTATCGAACCGAATTAAAATTAAGACCAAGTCGAATGTGTGACACTCTGTCCTTAAGACAGATTTGCCCCACTACGGTGCTTACGGTTGAGTGGTGTCTATCTCCCAGGATACAATGATCTTCACAAATTTGTAGAAGCACTTCAAACAAATTTGTTCAGCGAACTAAACCTGTGATCTATACTCTCTTTAAATTATTCTAAAACTAAATATGAAGAATAAATGCACTAGAGAAAAAATTAGACAGCAATGAGACAAAATAACAGACTGAATTTTTTCCCCACCCCCAGACTGTTGGAATCAAATTGTATTTATAGGCAAATTTCCAAAGCCCCGAACAGGTACCAAACCCCGAAATCAACAAGTGCAAAACCATTCACAATTTGAATATATGAATTGACCGTTGGTCAAAACAAAATTTCAAACAAATGAAAAAAGTGAGCCGTTAATGGAACAGATTCCTTCCACCTGTTTGGAAAATTTATTATTAAACTATTTGGTATATATATACTAAACAATTAGAATATATATATATTAAAAGATTTGAATAGTTTAATAAATAAAGGAAGAGGTACAAATTTTAGGAAATCACTTAAGAACCTAAAAATTCGAATTTAGAATTAAATTAAATTCCCACAATTACAAACTTTAGGAAACTACTTAGGAATCCAAAATTTGAATTTAGAATTAAATTAAATTCCCACAATAATTTTTATTGAAAAAATTCAAATGAATTTTATCTAAAAAATTAATGTTAGACTCGAAAAACGACGTCAACTTCTCATTCACTCATAAATGGTTTTGACGTTCTGTCTTTACCTCTTCGGACCCACCCCAAACAACGTTTGGGGCCCACTCAAATTTGGGCTAAAAAATATGCCTATATTAAACCATTTTTCCAACAATCCCCCACATGAATGGAATTTGACGGAGAGAAAATGCAACAACATGATCTAATTACAGAGAGTACAGAAATTGGAAATATTTTGCAAAGGATAGGTAGCTTTTGGCTTTGAACCTTCCCTTGTGAGACAATATCGGATTTACTAGCTAAACAGTGAACATGATGTCTTGAACTGTTCAGCCGTTTGTGTAAACCAAGACAATAGAACCCACACAGTATATCTCCAGACACAGTTTAATTCTCACTATTGTGTTTATTTTGGCCCTGAACAGCCTGGTCTTTCATGAGTGCTCTAAAGACTTGTATCCCTTTACAAATCTTATAGAACCGGCCCAATTCACACTCACATAGGTGATTCTTATGAAGAGTATTCTGCCATACTCCACTAGGTTTAGCTAGATATAAGAATCATTAAAATTTTACTTAACCTCAAACGCTGCAGACATCACTATTTCATCAAAGAAATGGGTAGGAGTTAGACTCCCCAGTGACCCTTCTGAGTCATTCACAACTCGGTTGTCCTTTTGAACCTAGATCTTAGAATCTCCAGTCAACTAGGTTGGGTTGCCGTTGTGGTAACTCTTATTTAATAGGCTTAAGTCCCATTCCCCTCGATGAATTCTCAACTAACTCTCTTGCTAACCCTTTGGTTAGTGGATCCGCTATGTTGTCTTTAGACTGAACATATTCTATGGAAATAATTCCATTAGAGAGTAGTTGTCTCATGGTGTTATGTCGACGACGAATGTGTCGTGACTTACTGTTATACATATGACTCTATGCTCTACCTATAGCTGATTGACTATCGCAATGTATGCATATAGCAGGCACCGGTTTTGACCATATTGGAATATCTTCAAAGAAGTGGCGAAGCCATTCTGCCTCTTCCCCTGCTTTGTCTAAAGCTATGAATTCAGATTCCATAGTAGACCTAGTAATACAAGTCTGTTTGGAAGATTTCCAAGATACAGCCGCCCCACCAAGAGTAAAGACATACCCACTGGTGGACTTCGAGTCTCTAGTATCCGATATCCAATTTGCATCACAGTATCCTTCAAGTACTGCTGGATATCTAGTATAATGAAGCCCAATGTTACGAGTAAATCGGAGATATCTTAGAACCCTTATAATTGCTTTCCAGTGTTCTACTCCTAGATTACTCGTATATCTACTTAATTTACTTACTGCATAAGCTATATCTGGGTGAGTGCAGTTCATCAAGTACATTAAGCTTCCAATAATTTGGGCATACTCTAATTGAGAAATACTTTCTTGTACATTCTTAGAAAGATACAAATTAACATCTACAGGTGTTCTAGCAAGATGATCATCATCTTTGCTGAATTTGTCAAGTATTTTCTCAATGTAATGAGATTGTGACAAAGCATATCCTTTCGATGTTTTGGTAATTTTCATACCAAGAATTACATCAACAATGCCCATGTCCTTCATGTCAAAATGTTTATTCAACATTTTCTTAGTAGTTTTAAACATATCATTATTACTACCAATGATGAGCATATCATCAACATAAAGACATATAATGACATAACCTTTGTCTGTGTTTTTAATATAAACACATTTGTCACACTCATTAATTTTAAATCCATTTGACATCATTGCCTTGTCAAATTTCTCATGCCATTGCTTTGGCGCTTGTTTTAAACCATACTAGCCGCCGGGCACACGCGATGCGTGTGCAAACTCGTTTAAAATTATAATATGATTTTGATATTAGTTTTTCTAATAATATACATGTAAAGCATATGACTAATTATGTACAATGTAACATTTGATATTAACGTATTTGATAAATAAAACATATGCACATTACAATATGTACACGTGTTTTAAAAATTGAAATATTTACTAATCTTAACTAAAAAAACTGTACAATAAAAATACTTTTTAAATCTAAATTTGGTAACATGAGACTGGAGATCCTGCAAATCCTGCAAAAAAAAGAAAAGAAAAAAATATAAGATATATTTATCATAAGATTGCTAATAGTATACTTTGAATAAAATTATATTTTACGTTATGAATTAACACAATTTAAAAACTTACATATCGACATAGATTGACATCGTTCATATCAAATGTCACGCTCAATGATCTCTTCAATTTGTTTTGATGCAATTTTTGCCATAGATCTATGACAACATTAAACTACAAAAAATAAGATGGAATTGACCGAAAATGAAGTACGTAACTTTAGTTATACATACAAACCTATAAGTAGATTACCTTGTAACAATGTTGCACATATATTTGTAAGCTTTCAATTTTTGTATCATGCGTTGCCTATAAAACTGAGGAAAAATATCTCACTTCCTTGTAAGTTGATTGTTTGTCAAATTTATAAAATCTAAAATTAATTTGTAAATTCACAGATATGAATATATGGAGCGTAGTAGTAAAGTTCATAAGACTTGATCTTTTACCACATATATGTCCATATTATCTTTGCTGCATATACTTGCTCTATCAAATATGATAGGATTTCTGTTTAAAAAAAAGTACGATAACTATTAGCAATGTAACATATTGAAATGATTCATATAAAATATCGCAAACACGTTGCCATACCGATGTTGTCGTTGCCTCAAAAGCTCTCGCACAATTAATTTTCCCAATTGTTTTTTATCAACTTTAATAGAGACCTTCCATCCAAGACTGTATATGGAGAACTGTTTGACCTACATTAATTTAAAAAGTACAGTAAAACTCGAAATATATGCGAATGTTGTAAGACTAAATAGCAAAAATTTTACAAACATAATAATTTGAACATAAGTGAAGCCAATACCTGATTTGTAACTTTCTTATCTGCAACCATATTTGCCTCCTCTTGATAATTCTCCCAAAGTTGAAGTAGTTTTATTTTTTTAAGTATTCCTACAATTAATAATTATATAAAAAAACTTCATTAAGTACATTAATTGTAGATTTAAAAAATGACATAATATAAGCTAAATAAGAACATATTTAGTACATACCTCCTGTGTCAATAATTTGGTAACAAAACATCTTTGTAGACTACATTGCGGGTATACACTCCTTCTTCATTATTAACTGAACCCTTTTTAATCAAGACTTTTGTTGTCTGATCTGACACCCCTTGAGATAAAGCAACATATAGTTGTCCATGACTAAATACATGATCCGGAAGGTAAATTCCCACATGTGGAATTGTTTGACCTTGTGATTTATTTATCGTCAAAGCAAAACTAAGTCGAACTGGAAATTGTGTGCGAGTCATTTCAAATGGAAGTTTTAAGTTTTCCGGAGCCTTTAATGGAATGCGATGTAGGAAAACTCTCGTGCCTTTGAAATGTCCTGTTAAAATCTCTGAATCTATGAAATTATCGCTCAAAGCTCGACACAATAGCCTTGTGCCATTGCACAAAGCAAAAGAAGGGTCAAGATTCCTCAAAAGCATAATTGGGGCTCCAACTTTCAAATGCAATGTATGTGGGGGCATTCCTCCTGGTGAAATGGAATTTAAAAACTCTTGTTGATACAAATTTTGGGTATCATTTTCAACTTTATCAAATGAGTGGTACACTCTTGATTCTCCTGGAAATCTCTGAATGATTTTCTCATTGAGCTTGTCGACATCTTCATTGCGAGGAGTTATTATGCCTCTACTAACCATATACTCGGCGTCAAAAGAATGGTTTATGATATCAGGATAAATTTCTTCTAATAGTTGAACTATTGATTCTTCGCCATTCCATGGTATTGCCATCGATGTTGGTACTTTGATCATTTCATCTGTAATGGTAGGTTGTACACCATTTCCAACAGATAAAAGAAATTCACCAAACTGTTGGTCATTTATAGAGCGCATGTTTTGCTTTAAACGAAGTATTTGAATGTGACTCCAAAGAGGTGATTTGACTATCGATGCAGCAATAGTTTCAGCTTTTGTACCTTTAGGAACAACTGGAAGTACTTGTCGAAAATCACCACAAAACACCATAATTTTGCCACCAAATGGATAATCAACACCAGTTATGTCTATGAGTGTTCGATTCAAGGCTTCAAAAGCATAACGATTTGTCATTGTAGCTTTATCCCAAATGATGACTGTTGCACGTCTAATCAGTTCTGCCAAATCTGATTGTTTAGTAATGGAACACACGGATGAAGCCTCTGGATTTAAGGGGCTCTTGAATCTTGAATGGGCTGTCCTTCCACCAGGCAAAAGTGTAGCTGCAATTCCAGAAGTTGCTGTTGCAATGGCAATTCTCCCTTGACTTCTCACTGAGGCCAAGAGTGCACGATATAAATATGTCTTTCCAGTTCCTCCTGGGCCATCCACAAAGAAGATTGCACCAGTATTGCATTCCACAGCCTCCATGATTGAATTGAATGCTAAGTGTTGATCACTATTTAATGTGGCAATAGAATTTAAGTCTTCTTGAGGAGTTACAATGGAAAACTCATCTTGTATGACCTTTGGAACTGTTGAATTATCATCCAAATTCATTGTCATCTCAGGCAAATCGTATTCTGATATGTTCTTATTATGCTGTAGCAGGAGACGGTTTATATCTTGCAGAGTTTTGTTAAGGATATACATATTATTCATACTGTTTGAAGATATGTAATCTTCAATCAAGTAAGGATAAATTTCATCCCACAAAGTTCGCACCCCTGTTGGCACACAGTAAACCAAAATTGTAACGAACAATCTCCTTAAAGCTGATGGCATGTGCATGGTTGCAGCTTCTAACAAACATTGTCGTATGCTATCATCATGCTCTAACAAACCATGATGTTCAGCTGCTTGTTTAAAAGTTGGGTACGCAATTCCATTAACCATTAACAAATGATCGAATGATTTTGGTCCTCGAATATGATTGAGTAAAATTCTCAAGTAAAATCTCTCCCCTTCTGATGGCGAAACTGTGTAAATTCTACCAATTACTCTTTGATGGTTCAATCTCAACTGCCAAATCTTTGCGCTATTGCACCATCTATAGTGCTGCGGTATCTCTCGATATAAGTATCGATTTGCAGTTTCATCGTCAACATTTAATTGAAAGAATTGGGTAAGCATTGTTCTGGAATAATACTCATCGCCTAAAACATTTGTTTGTAATTTTTTTAAAATAAAACAATTTTTATGAACATTGAATTGTTTTTAAGAAAAACAGACACACAAAATTAAGCAAGCAAACAACCTAATTTTTTGAAAACATAAATTGTAAACACACAAACACAAAGGTTGATATAAAAATTGAGACCTCTGGACAGTCACCATATTTGACCCCTCTCGGTAACATGAGACCGGAGAATATGCTCCATATTGTCATAAATCTAAATTGTTAATGACTTGCATAAAATCTCTGGTATCATGTTACCGAAATTCTTTCATCTTCACCTCTCTCTCTATTTACTATAAAATCTTCCATTTTATTTGGTCAATGATTTTTTTCTGTTTTGTTGGGAGAAATACTATTCAAGAACATTGCAATCTTATGACTCTCTTTATCCGAAATATGTATCTACTGTTTATCCTAAAATGTAAGTGTAGTAGTGTTAATTTTATCCTAACCTGGTTTGGGAACAGGCTATTTTAGTAACTTTTTGGCTTTTTACGAAAAGATGTGCAGAAAAGTAGAGAGGTGATGTGATGTGTTTTAGTTGGCTTTTTGACTTTTTGGCTATTTTAGCCACTTCCCAAACATAGAGTAGTGTAGTAGTGTTTATCCTAAAAAGTTTCATTATGTAATTAGGTTCTGTGGAGGAAAAAATATTTTGAATAAAAATAGATTATGTAATTTTTTTTCTTCATTGAAAACTTTCATTGTGTGTGTTTTTGGAGAAAAAAAAAAAAGTCAGTGCTCATAATTTTGTGTGTGTCTGTTTTTGAAAAAAAATCGGTATTTTCTGTATGTTTAGGTTTTTAATTAAACAGTTTCACACGTATGTGCAATTTTTTGGAGACTTAAATAGTTTTGAATTTTTTTTCCTCTTTCACTTTTTAGGCTACTGTTTCTTTTTATGTATAAATTCAGCTTTTTTATAATTTGATTTGTTTATTTGTTTACTTTTGTGAGAAGACTGTTATGTATTTTTTTTTCTTCATTAAAAAGTTTCATTGTGTGTGTGTTTCCAAAAATGAATAAATAAAATAAAAAATTAAGTGTTCTTAATTTTGTGTGTGTATTTTTGGGGAAAAAAAAAAGCAAGTGTTTTTTGTATTTTAATTAAATTAATTTTTAGGTTCGTAATTCATATTTATGCAGGCTACTTTGAATGGAGACCCAGTAATCAAAGAAACAGAAACATGAACTCAATCCAGACAACACAAATTCACATACATTATGTACGACATGTAGTTGATAGTTACTCACAGAGCAACAAATCATAGATAAAACCACAAAAGAACATAATTAATTTAAATTAGAAAATTTAAAAGAGGTGGTGATGCTTCTGTCCTGGTACAGTTGAAAACAACCATATGAAAAAACAAAGGTTTTTTTAAGAGTAGTTACAAATATAATAAGGGACTTTACTCCCATGTCTTCTCCATTTTTTTTTTTGTTACAGTGTCTTCTCCATTATCTCTTCTGTGAAAATAAAGAAAATGGCACATAACCATTTTTTTTTTTTGCAACAAAGAACCTCAGAACATGACAACAACTCTGAAATATAATTCCCCAAAAACTCCATTTCATTGCAAAGAGAGACCCAACGAAAACCCAAATGAAGTTTCTTTCCCGCTAGGAATGTTTGAGTTTTGTAGACCGTAATTTGCAGACCCAAATTGAGATTTCTTCTTCCCCGAAAGACGGCGGTAACCCGAAGGAGAAACCCAGCTGACAATTCCTCATTTTGATATACATAGCAAGCGGTTATTTAGAAATTCAGTGGGAAAAGAAAGACAGAGAGGGTGCAGGGGAAATGCTTACCAAATTAAATAGGGAAGATCAGAAAACTGCATCATACTGTTGTGGAGAGGTTGATAACGTGGGTGGTTGTTGTTGTTGATGCGGCAGCGGCGGTGGTGGAGGTGTGCTGGAACACTGCAGAGAAAAATGGGAAAAAGATGTTAAGTTGGAAAAAAGAAAAATGCAAAAAGAATACGAAGGAAGATACAAAAGAGAAATGGGAAAAAGTTCTTAAGTTGGGAAAAATAGATGTTACCACCTGTACAACAGAAATTACAATGACAATGAACTACAATGATGAATGAGAAAGTATGGTTTCCTTGCTTAAAGGAAAAATATAACTGAAAATAAAAAATTCAATTGCAGGTGAAAAACAGAGTGGGAACTACAATGATGAATGAAAGCAAATCTAGCAAATCTTTTGCGACCAGCGAGACTCCGCTAGAAATTCGTTTCCGGGAACTACAGATTTACCTGAAATGAGGCCTGAATCGCTGTGAAAAGAAGAGAAAAAGAAAAAGATGTTACTATTTGATTTGTGAAGAATACCAAGGAAGATGGGAAATGCAACTGAAGGAAGATGGTGTAACTGCTTCAGACGTGGAGAGTGGAAAGTGGAAGGTGGAATTAGTGTTTGAATTTATCATTTTAACCCTAATTAAAATTGATTTAAGTGTAAGAAGTTAAGGTCATTTTAGGGAGAATTGGTAAAAGTTTTTTAGGAATGGCTTCATGACACCAAAATTGGTGTTGGCTTTTAATAATAGAATAGATAATGATTTAACCAATTTACACACTTTCTTTTCTTTTCCTGGAACAGAAAAACCTTCTGGTTGTTCCATGTAAATTTCTTCATTTAACTCACCATTTAAGAAAGCGGTTTTCACATCCATTTGATGAATTTCTAGATTGTATAGAAATGCAATGGCAATTAGCATTCTAATGGATGTTATTCTAGTAACCGATGAATATGTGTCAAAGTAATCAAGATCTTCTTTTTGTCTAAATCCTTTGACTACAAGTCTTGCCTTGTATTTGTCAATTGATCCATCCGCTTTTAATTTTCTTTTGAAAATCCACTTGTACCCAAGATGTTTACAACCTGGTGGCAAGTCCACTAATTCCCAAGTGTGATTTTGCAAGATGGATTCAACTTCACTGTTGACAGCTTCTTTCCATAAAGGAGCTTCAGGACTGGACATAGCCTCTTTAAAAGTTAAAGACTCATTTTCTAACAAAAATGTTAGAAAAATCTGGACCAAAAGATTTTGAGGTTCTAGCATGTTTACTATGCCTAGGTTCTTCTTCCTCATTTTGGTCTAACTCTTGCTCTTGATCATATTCTTGATCATTACTAGTAATAGCATCAAAAGATCTCTTATTATTACTAGTCTCTTGTCCAGTCTTATTTGGAAATACATGTTCAAAGAATGATGTATTCCGAGACTCAATAATAGTATTTACATGCATTTCGGAATGTTCTGATTTATGAATCAAAAACCGATATGCACTACTATTCTTGGCATAACCAATGAAAATGCAATCAATGGTCTTAGGACCTATCTTAGTCTTTTTAGGACTAGGAATAGCCACTTTAGCCAAACACCCCCACACTTTTAAGTATTTGTAGAATGGTACTCTTCCATGCCACAATTCGTAAGGTGTTTGATTCACTTTCTTTCGGGATACTTTATTAAGTATATAATTAGCAGAAAGTATTGCTTCCTCCCACAAATTCTGAGGTAATCCAGAACTTATTAACATGGCATTCATCATTTCTTTTAAAGTCCTATTTTTCCTTTCAGCAATTCCATTTTGCTGAGGTGAGTAAGGAGCGGTGGTTTGATGAATAATTCCATGTTCTTTACAAAATTCACCAAAAGGTGATTCATATTCACCACCTCTATCACTTCTAAGTTTCTTGATTTTCTTACCAAGTTGATTTTCAACTTCATTCTTATATTGAATGAAAGTTTCCAAAGCTTCATCCTTGGTTCGAATTAAATAAACATAACTATATCTAGTATAGTCATCTATAAAAGTGATAAAATATTTTTTCTCACCTCTAGTTTGAATTGATTTAAAATCACAAATGTCATTATGAATTAATTCAAGTGGTTCCGTACTTCTTTCAATTGAATGAAAAGGAGTTTTAGATAATTTTGTCTCGACACAAATTTCACATTTATGATTTGAATCAATGTCAAATTTAGGTAAACATTCCATATTAATTAATCTACACAAAGATCCATAATTAACATGTCCTAGTCTACCATGCCATAAATTTGAAGACTCAAGCAAGTAAGAAGAAGATATATTATTATTAATAACTGAAGGTACAACGGTCATTACATTTAACTTGAAAAGGCCATCAGACATGTAACTTTTTCCTACATACATCTCGTTTTTGGTAAGTACAAACTTGTCACTTTCAAAAACTAGCCTAAATCCATTCTTACTCAACAAAGATCCGGAAACTAAATTCTTGCGAATGTCCGATACATGCAACACATTGTTGAGAGTGAGTTCCTTTTCAGATGTCATCTTGAGTACAATCTTTCCTTGTCCTTCAACTTTGGAAGTTGAGGAGTTGCCCATAAAGAGTTGTTCACCATTGTCCACTATAGAATAAGATGTGAATATCTTTTTGTTGGCACAAATATGGCGAGTAGCACCAGTGTCCACCCACCATTCTTTAGGATTTCCGACAAGATTTACCTCGGAAACAACTACAAAAAGATTGATATCATCTATACCATTGGAAATATTGTCCACTTCAGTTATGTGGGCTTGAGCAGGCTTCTTGCTTGTTCTTCGTTTGCTTTTGCCTTTGCTACGGCAATCTTTGGCCCGATGTCCCTCTTTGTCACAGATGTAACATTTGCCATTAAACTTGTACTTTTTATTATCCCCCCCTTTAGAACCTTGTGATGAACTTTCTCTAGAAGACTTTCGTTTCTTGGTTTTTGAAACATGTTCCACCACATTTGCCTTAGACTCCATAGGATGCTTACCAGCCCGCTTTTCAGAATTACGGTTGTCCTCCTCAATTCTCAAACGCACAATTAATTCGTCCATAGAAATTTCTTTGCGCTTGTGTTTGAGGTAGTTCTTGAATTCCTTCCAGCCTTTTGGTAATTTTTCAATTAAGGCTGCAACTTGGAAGGATTCACTGAGTGACATGCCTTCTGCGTGAATGTCATGCAGAATGAGTTGGAAATCTTGAGCTTGGCTGATCACAGTTTTTGAATCAACCATTACAAAATCCAAGAATCTGCCAACAACAAATTTCTTTGAGCCGGCATCTTCCGTTTTGTACTTTTTCTCCAACGATTCCCAAAGTTCCTTTGCTGTCTTGATTGGTCTGTAGACGTTGTATAATGTGTTGTCAAGTCCGTTCAAGATGTAATTCCGGCAAAGGAAATCGGTATGTTTCCAAGCATCAACCGCAGCAACCACTTGCCGGTCGGTTTCATCCTCTTTCAAGATAGGAGCATCTTCACGGAGGAAACGAGTCAGGTTCAAAGTTGTAAGACAGAACAACATTTTCTGTTACCATCTTTTAAAGTCAGTGCCTGAGAACTTCTCTGACTTCTCTCCATGACTTATTGGTACTGTCATCACAGGAGATGGGGTTGGTGCAATCGCAGCCAGCACAGTAGTACTTGTTTGGGCATTAGTTTCAGTAGCCACCAATTCTAATATATAAAATAAAATTATAATTAGAATTTACACTACACAAAAAATTAAACCAAATTCACAGAATTAAATTCTGTAAAAATAAAAGAAACAAGAATGTAACTTTTATTTTCCAATTAATTTGAAAATAAAATAAAATTTTATTTAAACAAATTAATTCCACACAGAAAATTAAATTCTGTAAAATAAAAGAAATAAAAAACTATAACTTTTATTTTTCAATTAATTTGGAAATAAAATAAAATTTTATTTAACCAAAATAATTCCACACAGAAAATTAAATTCTGTAAAATAAAAGAAATAAGAATATAACTTTTATTTTTCAATTAATTTGGAAATAAAATAAAATTTTATTTAACCAAATTAATTCCACACAAGAAATTAAATTCTGTAAAATAAAAGAAATAAGAATATAACTTTTATTTTTCAATTAATTTGGAAATAAAATAAAATTTTATTTAACCAAATTAATTCCACACAGGAAATTAAATTCTGTAAAAATAAAAGAAATAAGAAAATAACTTTTATTTTTCAATTAATTTGGAAATAAAATAAAATTTTATTTAACCAAATTAATTCCACACAGAAAAATTAATTTCAGTAACACTTCAATAATTAAAATACTGAAACAGAATTTTAATTAATGAAAACTCAGAAAATAATTTCTAAAAACCAAAAATAATTTTCTGACAAAATTCCACAAAAATATATTCTGAATTGTTAATGACACTAATATTGTACTACTAGTTGTTAAAGAAAATAGACAGTATATTACTACTATCTGTCAAATAGCATATAATCACTATTTGTTTTTCCAACCAGAATATTATTTTGTAAATCCACAGAAAATATTTTTCTTAAAAGAAGAAAGAGAAAAGGAAACAAACGAAAAAATTCTGTAAACAGAATAAATTCGAATCTGTCTTAAGATTGTTGGAACAATCTTCTGTGTAAATAAAATAACTTGAAATAAATTCAAACAAAATAAATAAATAACATACCGGATTTATTTATCGAACCGAATTAAAATTAAGACCAAGTCGAATGTGTGACACTTTGTCCTTAAGACAGATTTGCCCCACTACGGTGCTTACGGTTGAGTGGTGTCTATCTCCCAGGATACAATGATCTTCACAAATTTGTAGAAGCACTTCAAACAAATTTGTTCGGCGAACTAAACCTGTGATCTATACTCTCTTTAAATTATTCTAAAACTAAATATGAAGAATAAATGGACTAGAGAAAAAATTAGACAGCAATGAGACAAAATAACAGACTGAATTTTTTCCCCACCCCCAGACTGTTGGAATCAAATTGTATTTATAGGCAAATTTCCAAAGCCCCGAACAGGTACCAAACCCCGAAGTCAACAAGTGCAAAACCATTCACAATTTGAATATATGAATTGACCGTTGGTCAGAACAAAATTTCAAACAAATGAAAAAAGTGAGCCGTTAATGGAACAGATTCCTTCCACCTGTTTGGAAAATTTATTATTAAACTATTTGGTATATATATACTAAACAATTAGAATATATATATATATTAAAAGATTTGAATAGTTTAATAAATAAAGGAAGAGGTACAAACTTTAGGAAATCACTTAAGAACCTAAAAATTCGAATTTAGAATTAAATTAAATTCTCACAATTACAAACTTTAGGAAACCACTTAGGAATCCAAAATTTGAATTTAGAATTAAATTAAATTCCCACAATAATTTTTATTGAAAAAATTTAAATAAATTCTATTTAAAAAATTAATGTTAGATTCGAAAAACGACGTCAACTTCCCATTCACTCATAAATAGTTTTGACGTTCTGTTTTCACCTCTTCAGAGTCACCCCAAATAATGTTTGGGGCCCACTCAAATTTGGGCTAAAAAATATGCCTATATTAAGCCATTTTTCCAACATAAAATTCTCAGCTTTACTCTCAACTAATTTTAATTATTATAACATTGGTAGGTTAAAAAATAGGAATTCAATGCTTAATTAGCAATTTGCATATAAAAATATAATAAGAGTAATATTTAATTAATACTTCGTTGTTGTTGTAGTTGGTTTAATTTTTTATTTTGTATTATAAGTTGATATTTTATTTATGTTTTTCTTATTTTTTTTTATACATTTTTTTGGGAATCTAAATTTTGTTAAATCATGAAACAACAAGGCTATATTTGTATCTTTTTCTAGTTGTAATGATTTGTTCATGTCTTGATCTATATCAGTAAATTTATTTTATAATTTTAGTGATTATATATATGTAAAATTTTTGTAGGTATAATTATAATTTTAGTGATTATACATATGTAAAATTTTTGTAGGTATAATAACAAGAATATATCATTCTATCCAACCACTTTTTATTTTATTTTTTATGTATGGGTTCAATTTTAAAACTTCCCCTAGTGCCCAATAACCTTTGGCTAGCCTTGGAAATAGATTTAACAAGTTAAAAATAGTAATAATAATAATTATCTAAAAGTTAGGGATAAGATACTTTTAATTTTTACTTTTTGATTATTAATATTGTTTTTTCAACATACAAACAGTAGCATCAAATAGGCCCAATATTAGTAACATGACATTTTTTCTTACTATATTTTGTAAAGAGTTAGGTTTGGACGGGACGGTATTATTGGATCCATGGAGCTCACCATGGGTCATATTTCGATAATCCGAACCATTGAATATGTAGAGTTCTTCGAGTACTTTATCCTTGTAAAAGATCATGTTGATTGGATATCGATAACTACTTGATCGGATCAATTTTTGTCAACAATTTATTTTAAAAATTATATTTACCATTAATAGAAATCCATTCCGATTAAGTAATTATTGATATCGGATCAATGTGATGTTTTATAGGGATAAATTAGTCAACAAAATTTACACATTAAACGATTCAGATTATCGAAAAAAGACCTGTAATGAGCCCTCACCGGCCTAATAATACGCTCCAGTCCAATCTCGGACTGGAGAGATGCCTAGCCCATTCGTAAATTACTTTGCCTATTAAATACACACTAGTGTACGATTTGTATTAAACAAACTTAAACACCCTATCAAAAAAAAAAAAAAAGTAAATAGGACGAAAATAGAAATTAATTGTAACCAAAATAGAAAAATCAGTCCTACAAACAAAATGTCAATAATCTGAATTGAGAGTTATATTTGACATAATTTCCTTAAAACAAATTTCGATACTCACTATGATGCTTTCGTATGAATGGACGATTGTGTTGGAAAGCAATATCAAAATTATATAGAAAATATAATTTAAATCAACACAAACTGGTTTTGGAAAAATTTTAAAACTACATATGAAATAAAAAGAAAAAAGGAAAAACACAAAAATGAAACAATGTAATAAAAATTTATAGTATAGAAATGCTTGAAGAATTCAGAAAAAATCAACACTAGTTTGAACACTATATCCTTGAGATAGAATTTGTAAGAACAGTAATGATTTAGAGCTTTAAATTCACCACTAGTGAGGTGAAAATTGAAAAAAAAGAAAAGAAAAAAGAAACAAGGCACAACATATACTGTGGCAGTGGGTGGGACCCACTGCCACATTGGGTGAGACCTACTATCACATCATTAGTGGTGACTCTAATTAGAGTTCCCAAGTATTTTTGTTTGTAAGAATATATTTCTAAGTGGGACCACGTTGATCTAAGGCCAAGTTTGGCATATGCCTAAAAAGTTAAAAAGTTATTCAAAAAATTAAAAAATTATCACTATTCACCAAAAGTCAAAAAGTACGGCTGCATAACTCTTAATCCTAATTTTCCCATGCACACTAATTTATATATTTTTTTAATACACATTTTTCTATAAAAAGTCAAAAAGTTAATCCAAATAACTATATTTTTTTCCTCAACTTTTTAATCTAAAAAATAAAAAAATATATTTATTTAAAACATCCCAAACAAATCCCAGTCTATGTGATCCGAATTGAGATTATGAATAATACCAATTGAGTTTGTAACGTTAGGCAAATTTTAAAATATGACTCTTAAATGGTAGAATCCCAATGAGACGTGACTCTTAAATTGGATAAGAATGGAACTCTGTTAGGAAAATGAATTATAGATAAGAAATAGTAAGCTCTTGTTTGTCATTTCTTAAAAAAAGATAATAAGTTAAAAAGTTATTATTTTATTTAAGTCATTTCATTTTATTTAATTCACATCATTTTTCTACCACATCATTTTAAACTCAATTCATATTTCATAAAAAATTAAAAAGTACACTTATTTAGAACATCACAAACAACCTTAAGAGAATAAAGTCTTTGGTAGAAGGGAAACCTACGATCGGGGCAGGACACTCTTATATAAAAAGCACACCCCTATAGGTTGAGGTACTGTTACGATCCTACGTATAATAATTAGTACTTAATTAATTAAAGAGATTTAAATTTTAATTACTTATTATTCTAATTTAATTTAGGGTTTATAAAAATTATTCAGTTTGTTTTATATATGATTCTATTGAAGATTTAGTTTGAAATTAGAAATCGAAAATCTAAATGGCTCAAGAGAGTATAATTAGTGAATTGAATTATTTTAATTTTGAATATCGGACCATACGAGAGTTTAATTAAATATTCGATTAAGATTTGTAAAATTGAGATTTGATTAATTAGGTCCGAATTGGAGTTAATTAAGTTATGAGAATTGAGAATTAAGGTTATTATGAATTAATTTTATTTATAATGTATTCAATTGAGTATGTAATTTATTGGCGAAGATTTTGAAGTTTAATCTAAAATTGAAAGCTTTAATGATTTAAGAAACCAAAATTGATGATGGAAATAAGTTTAATTTAATATTTGGAGCCTTTTGGAAGTTTGATTAAAAATCTAATTCAGAATGATACATTTTAATATAATTAATTGGGCTGTAAAGGAAGTCAAATTAGACAAATTAAATTATGTGAGATTTATAATTAGTTGTGATTAATTAAGTTATGTGTTAATCAAGATATATTAAGATCTAGTGTTGCCTAATTAAGTTAATTTTAATCACAAATTGAAGGGTTTAGAATTTGAAGGTGTATGTAGGTGTGGGTGTATAGAGAAATTTGGGCCTTGTTTGGTTTAACTCTCAAAACACATTCTTTGAAAAAAATTTCCAAATTTTGTTTGGTTGGAAATTTTTTGAATTTTTTTTTCAAAATCACTTTATTTCTCTTACACATCAATCAATCACTTTTTCTCTATCATTTTTTCTCTTACACACATCTAATCAACTACAACAAAATATCAAATTATCCCAAACTCTCATACTTCAAAACTATTTCCAAAATATACAACCAAACAAATAAAAAAAATTTCTAAACTTTCTCCTCAATTTTTTTTTTAAAAATTTATCTCCCAAAACCAAACCAAACACACCATTGGTGTGTGTAGAGAAATTCTGTGTGTGCATGTGAGCATGCGAGTGATGTGTTGGAATTTAAGAAGTGTGCAGGTGTGCTTGTGTGGTGTCAAGAAGCGTTGTGTGTGTTTGTGTTATGTGTTGGTGAGTATAGATGAGTTCATTTGTTTTGTGCTGGGAGTTTACTTTAGAGAGAGAGAAAGAAAGAAAGACCAACTCTAGAGAGAGAGTTTCAAAATTGTGAAGAGAAGAAGAATTGTAGGACAAGCTAAAGATTGGGCTAGAACAACTAAAGACTCTAGGTAAGATTTTAGTCCTTAATTCTTGTAAATGAGTCATCTAAAGGTTGGATTTATGAAATAATTGTGATTAATTACATGAAATTTGTTAGGAAATATCAAGAAGATGATGAATAGTAAACTAAGTTCATATCCAAGGTTGCATGTCTTATGTTTCATCATTTTTGAGAGGGTAATTTATACAGATAAATTGGGCCGAGCTAGTTTATGGGCCGCACTATGGACCGTGTTAAAAAGACTTAGAAGATGGGCCGCGGACAAGTGGTAGTCCGGTCCGAAGTAAGGTTTGCCATCGGAGGAAGTAATTGGGTTTAGTTCGGTCTCCGTTATGGGAGGGTTAACCCGGTCGCGCTGTTCGGAACCGAGGTATGGAGTCCGTTCTAAGACTTGATTAAAGGTTAGCTCGGCTTAGTTCTTCTAGGGATAGCTCGGCCTTGCATGTGAAGCCGAGGTAGAAGAAAGAAAATGAAGGCCGAGGTAACAGTTAGATCGGTCGCGACTTGTTAGCCTGACATGGCAATGTTATTTCGGTCCTGTAGTAGTTCGGCCATGAGAAAAACCATCTCACTTGGTTTAAGCAATGAGGGGGGTGTTGAAGGATAAGCATTATCTTTCAGGAGTATGAATCCTAGAAGGACTCTACATGGAAGAGTAAGAGTCCTACTAGGATTGTGCCACGCGAAGCCTATAAAAGCTCACCAACATCACCTATGGAGAGGTAATGCAACTTTGCTCCCTGAATACTTAGAGCTTTTGCCTATTTGTTTTGTTGGCTTACTTAGGCATCGGAGAGGTTTCCGGCACACACCCGCCGGCTAGCTCACGTTTGTGTTTTCAGGTAGTAGAACGACATCGTACGGAGGAGCGCAAGCTTGGTCAACAGGATTATACGAGAAGGTGTATTTCTTTCCCGTACAATTGGCGCCGTCTGTGGGAACTCAGACAAGAACAACCTTTTGATCAAGCTTTTCCTCAGGAAGAATCAATGGCGCACAACGAAGATGTGTCACAGTCCGCCATCGATGGACAAACACCACAGGGAGGTGCGAGACGCGAAGGACTACCTTTGATCCCTCCTATGGCGGACCTGGAGCAACGACAGAATCCCAGGAGGGATACAAGGGAGAGAAGGCAGACTGATAGCCCTCACCACTCCCGTTCACAGAGTCCAGAAAGACAAAGGCGGAGGATTGATCAAACCTTGGAAGAACGCGTCAAGGAGCAAGACGAATTAATACGACGGATGGCGGCGGATATGGAATCCCTAAAGCGCCAGATGAAGGGAAAAGAAGTGGCGACAGGAGCGAGGCGCACAACCAAGACGCCTCGTCGTCACTCGGAAGGTTGTAGTAGGAACACTACGCCTTCACAAGCAGAGAGTAAAAGCCTCAGGACAGGCGATACCCAACTCAGATCTTCCAGAACTCGTCACCCCAGGTCTGAAAGGACGAGATCCGAGAGGTCATACACGGAAGGGAGCACTTATTGGCCTTCACATACGCACCAAACAAGATCTAGACAGACAGAGTTACCCAGATCGTCCGACCTACGAACCGTGCTAGAAGAAAAGGCACGATGCAGGGAAGACGCCAGGGCACATGATCCACATAGAGTTTCTGCCTTACAGCGGTTGGCTCCTCGGACGCATGGAAGCGTCGAGGTTGGAATGCCAATACCGCGCCCTGCCTACTAACCAACGGACAAGGCATTGGCGAGGCTGCAGACCTCGCCGTTTGTTCCAGCAATTGAGAACGCACCCCTACCATCAGGCTTCCTTCAGCCCAAATTCACTACATACGAGGGGAAGACGGACCCCTACTCACACTTGAGCCACTTTCGCCAGGTCATGGCTGTATATCGGCAAAACGAGGCTTTAATGTGCATCCTCTTCCCGTCAAGCCTTGGAGACCTAGGCCTGACTTGGTTTGAGAAACTCCCAGAAGGCAGCATAGCCTCCTAGGCACAATTGGCGGAGGTGTTCGTCACACGATTCAGAACAAACACCAAAACCCCGGTGGAGATCGACCAGTTACTCTCCATCGACATGGGCGACAAGGAGACCCTAAGATCTTACAACAGTCGTTACTGGGAGACCTTCAACTAGATTGGGGACTGCCCCACCAATCTCGCCATTGCCCAGTATAAAAGAGGACTTCCAGTCGGGAACAGACTAAGGGACTCAATCACCATGACGCCGCCTCTCACCATGGAAGCCTTGATGGAAAGAGTGCATCAGCACATCAGGGTGGAGGAGGATGGCGCCCGTGCTAAAACAAAGTCTAGCACAGCCGCAACGCCAGAGAAAAAGGCCTCAGCAAAAGTCAATGCGGTAAACCGTCTGAGCAAGAACGGGCGGGGCAGGCGAGACAACGAAGAAGACCAGGATAAGAGATGGCTGAGAGTCCGCACTGCCATAACCACGGTCTTCAAGAAACCGATCTATCGAATTCTGAGTGAAATAAGAGACGAGCCTTTCGTCAAGTGGCCAGCCAAGCTAGGCGAGGCTCAGAAGGATTACGACAACAGATCACGGTGCACTTTCCATAAAGAAAAGGGGCACCGCACTGAGAATTGTACGCCATTAAGACAGCACCTGGAGGAGTTGGTGGCTGCAGGCCATTTGGATAAATACATTGAAGGGGGTGCGCAACCAGCCCCCCAAGACCACAATAACCCCAATGGAATGCCAATCGACGCCCCGCCTCAAGGCATTATCAACGTGATACCTGGAGTCTTTGAACCTGAGCGTGTATGCGAGCTCAGAGGATCAATCAAGAAGGCTGAGCACTTAAGAGAAGTTCTAAGTGCCCAACCTGCAGTCAAGAGGGGGAAGACTGAGGCCACAAACGTCATGTCTTTTTCGGATAAAGACTTGGCAAGAATATATTGCCCCCACAATGATGCCCTGGTCGTCACTCTCCGAGTCAAGGATTTTGACGTCAAGCGGATTTTGATAGACCAAGGTAGTTCATGTGAAATCATGTACTACGAAACATTCAAACAACTGAAGTTACAAGATAAAGACTTGGCGCCTGCCGTATCTCCCCTGATTGGATTCAACTCCATGCCAGAATGGCCCGTCGGCAAGATAATCCTCCCAGTCAGAGCAGGGAGTGTGACGAAACAAGTAGAGTTCTGGGTGTTGAAGGTCCCCTCCACTTACAACATCATCTTGGGCAGAACATGGCTGCATGCCATGCGTTCGGTGGCGTCATCCTACCACCAAGTAATGCGGTTCCCCAACGACACCAGAGTAATAGAAGAAGTCTATGGAGACCAGATCATGTCGAAGCAGTGCTTTGTCACGGTGAATGGCAGCCGCGCTGCCAAAGGATATGTTCATTCGGAGGAAGAACCTGAGAGTAATGAACTATTCGCAGATGTTGGCAAAGTGGCTAGCCAGAAAGCGGTGGAAGACTTGGTAGAGGTAAGAATAGATGAAAAGAACCCGGATAAGTTCTTTTTGCTCGGTTCGTCGTTGTCCAGCACTGAGAGATTGGAGGTCTTGGAATTTTTGACCTCTAACATTGAAGTGTTCGCCTGGACACCTTACGACATGCCAGGCATTGATCCCAACTTCATCTGTCACCAACTCAATGTCCACCCATCCGCCAGACCAATCATTCAGCGCACGCGCAGATCGACACTCCACCACGCCGAAATAGTGGCGGAAGAAGTAGGAAACCTGCTGGAGGCAGGAGCAATCAGAGAGGTACACTACCCAAGATGGATCTCTAACACAGTCGTAGTACCAAAGAAAAATGGCAAGTGGCGAGTCTGCGTCGACTACAAAACAGTCAACAAGGCGTGCCCAAAAGACAGCTTTCCTCTACCACGGATAGATCAACTGGTAGACTTGACGACAGGGCACAACCGACTTAGCTTTCTCGATGCTTACAGAGGTTACCACCAGATCACCATGCATGAACCAGACCACGAGGTCACATCCTTCACAACTCCAAGAGGATTGTACTGTTACAAGGTCATGCCCTTTGGCCTGAAGAACGCAGGGGCGACATTCCAACGGATGGTCACCAAGATGTTTGAGCCATTGTTAGCCAGAACAATGGAGGCTTACATCGACGATATGGTGGTCAAGAGCAAGGATGAGAGTGACCATCTCAAGGACCTAGGTGAGATGTTCGAGATCCTGAAAAAGCACAAGCTACGCCTCAACGCATCGAAGTGTGCATTCGGAGTAGGATCTGGCAAATTCCTGGGCTTCCTGGTAACCAACCGAGGTATTGAGGCGGACAAATCTCAGATCAAGGCTATTCAGGATCTGGAGAGACCAAACTTAGTAAAAGAAGTGTAGCATCTCACCGGCATGGCAGCCGCACTTAATCGGTTCATAAGTTGGTCGTCAGACAGACTACGACCATTCTTCCATGCTCTAAAGGCCAAGTTTGAGTGGGACGACGAATGCGACCGAGCTCTGGAAAGCTTGAAGGAGTACATGTCTTCTCCACCACTACTTGTAACCCCAATTCCTGGAGAAGAACTCTTCTTGTACCTGGCAGTCTCACAGCACGCAATTAGCGCAGTGTTGGTCCGTGCGGAAGGAATCCAGCACCTGCCCATCTATTATGTCAGCAAGACATTGCTGGGCGCCGAAACAAGGTATTTGTCACTGGAAAAACTGGCATTGGCCTTGATGATGGCCTCAAGAAAGTTGTCACACTACGTTCACGCCCACACTATAGTTGTCCTCACAGCCTTCCCATTAAAAGCATTGTTTGAAAGGGCTAACTTCTCTGGGCGAGTCTTGAAGTGGGCAGTTGAGTTAGGGCAGTATGACATCAAGTTCCAACCCAGAACCGCAATAAAGGCACAAGCATTGGCAGATTTTGTCGCAGAGTTCGCTCCTGGAAGTCATCATATCTGCCCAGTCGACCTGACTGCATCAACCGAACTAGGGATGGAAGTTGACGTCGGAATAACGCAACCCCTAGTACCGGTTACTCAGTCAAGCCCCACGGCAGACCAGAGTAAAGCAAGGAAGGAAGAAGCAAACCATGCTATACCAAGTCCAGACCCGCTAACAAACAAAGACCTGGTACAATCAGATAGCAAGGGGCAAACAGCAAGTATGGACTTTGCAGAAGACACCAGCAACATGGAAGATCCCAAGGCATCATTTGATCCCTCCACTTGCTGGAAGTTGTTCGTTGGAGAAATGTGGAATCTCTTCGTGGATGGAGCATCCAACCGGCATGGAGCAGGACTTGGCATAGTCCTCATCTCTCCAGATGGCCTAATAGTGGAGCAGGCAATCAACCTTGGCTTCCCAGCATCAAACAACGAAGCGGAGTATGAAGCGCTTCTTGTAGGACTTAAGTCAGCACTCTACATGAAGGCCACCGAGCTAATGGTTTACAGCGACTCCCAGCTGGTGGTAAACCAAATATCTGGCGACTACGAAGCAAAGGATGACAAGATGGCTAAATACCAAGAGTTGGTCAGAACAGAGATAAAGAAATTTGAAGTGGTAAGGATAGAACAGATCGGCAGGGAGGAAAACAGTAGAGCGGACGAACTCGCAGGCTTCGCCTCAATGGTAGACACCTCCATCCCTCACCCACTACTAATCGACTACCTGCCTAGACCAAGCATTGAAGACCCAGAAGCAGAAGAGGTATGTTGTGCAGAGTTAGGCCCTTCTTGGATGGATCCCATCATATTATTCTTGAAAGATGGTACCCTACCAGAAGAGAAGAAAGAAGCCAACAGAATAAGAGCAAAGTCGCAACGATTTTGGCTCTCTCCATCTCTAGCATTGTACAAAAAGTCGTTCTCAGGACCTTACTTAAAGTGTGTCCACCCCAGCAAAGTGGAAGCATTCCTGTTCGAAATACATGAGGGTGTATGCGGCAGCCATCAAGGAGGAAGATCATTGGCATACCGAGCAATTTCACAAGGATACTGGTGGCCATACATGCAAGCGGATTCAGAGAAGTATGTCAAAAAATGCGAAAAGTGTCAAAAGTTTGCGCACCAAATACACCAACCTGCCAGAGAACTACTACCATTAACTAGTCCATGGCCCTTCGCAATGTGGGGATTAGACATAGTAGGTCCACTTCCAACAGCACCAGGCAACAGGAAGTTCTTTCTCGCCGCAACCGACTACTTCACAAAATAGGTGGAAGCAGAAGCCTTGGCGTCAATCAAGGAAAAAGATGTGAAGAAGTTTGTCTGGCAGAATATCATCACTCGATTTGGCATACCAAAGGCATTAATTTCAGACAACGACACTCAATTCGACGGCAGAATTTTTAGAGGCTTTTGTGAAGAATACAAGATAGAGTTCTACAATTCTACACCGGCATATCCCCAAGCAAATGGTCAGGCAGAAGCATCAAATAAAGTCGTCTTGGATGGATTGAAGAAAAGGTTAGAGAAAGCTAAAGGCAAGTGGGCAGAGGAACTCCCTCATGTTTTATGGGCTTACCGCACCACACCTCGGCGATCGACAGGAGAAACACCATTCTCCTTAGCTTATGGCATGGAGGCAGTAATCCCACTGGAAGTCGGCCTCCCTACAATTCGGAGCGAGAACTTTGATCCAGACTTAAATGGCGAAGCCATAGCATTGGAGCTTGACCTTGCGGAAGAAAGAAGAGACAGAGCATTGGTTCACATCGCCTCCTACCAACAAGAGTTGTCCAGAAAGTATAACAAAACAGTGCATCCAAGGCAGTTCAAGATCGGAGATTGGGTACTACGCAAAGTGATGGGAAACACCTTGGTTCCAGGAGATGGCAAGTTGGGGCCTAATTGGGAAGGACCTTACAAAGTGGTCGGATTAGCAGGCAAAGGGGCATACCACTTGGAAGATAAGGACGGCAAAGCAATTCCTAGGCCATGGAACGCTGCCAATCTCAAGTTGTTTTATTTCTAGCTTTTTTTCTTTTAAGTACATGTAATTTTTTACTTTCTCAATAAAACAGGTTGATTATTTTCAGCATAATTGTTTTCAGTAGAAGGTAACTTTAGTGAGTTAGGAGCGTTGTAAACATAGTTGGCCGGATAAAACCAACTATGAACCTTTCTAAGCCTAGGATAAGGATCCAGGCTGCAGGACGTTTGGTCGGAATAACCAAACATTTTATTCCAAGTTGGTTGGAAAAACTAACTTAGAGGTTGGCTGGATTAAACCAACTCCTGTTACTCTTCAGCCGAAGTAAGTTTACGGTTGAAGAGTGGTTGGCTGGATTAAACCAACTCCTGTTACTCTTCAGCTGAAGTAAGTTTAAGGCTGAAGAGTGGTTGGCTGGATTAAACCAACTCCTGTTACTCTTCAGCCGAAGTGAGTTTTGAGGCTGAAGAGTGGTTGGCTGGATTAAACCAACTCCTGTTACTCTTCAGCCGAAGTGAGTTTAAGGCTGAAGAGTGGTTGGCTGGATTAAACCAACTCCTGTTACTCTTCAGCTGAAGTGAGTTTAAGGCTGAAGAGTGGTTGGCTGGATTAAACCAACTCCTGTTACTCTTCAGCCGAAGTAAGTTTACGGCTGAAAAGTGGTTGGCTGGATTAAACCAACTCCTGTTACTCTTCAGCCGAAGTAAGTTTACGGCTGAAGAGTGGTTGGCTGGATTAAACCAAATCTTGCTACTTTTCAGCCGAAGTAAGTTTAAGTCTGAAAAGCGGTTGGCTGGATTAAACCAACTCCTGTTACTCTTCAGCCGAAGTAAGTTTACGGCTGAAGAGTGGTTGGCTGGATTAAACCAACTCCTGTTACTCTTCAGCCGAAGTAAGTTTACGGCTAAAGAGTGGTTGGCTGGATTAAACCAAATCTTGCTACTCTTCAGCCGAAGTAAGTTTAAGTCTGAAAAGCGGTTGGCTGCATAAACCCAATTCCAGTTACTCTTCAGTCGAAGTAATTATATCGGCTAAAGAGTGGTTGGCTAGTAAGTTAGATAGCCAAAATCGGAATACGGTTTGTCGGCCCAGATATATTACGAATACTAGTTAGAAAGCAAGCATTCAAACTGAGATCACAGTTGAGCAAATGAGTTCATGGAAAATTCATTACAAGTGCAAGCATACAAAACAAAACCGGAATAAGAGTTCGGCAAAAAAGAAGATTTTTTCATTAAAACGTAAAACAAGTACAGGGGAAGGGCCGCAGCCCGGTTAGAAGTTCAAGAACAAAACAAAAAGAAAGAAGACATTCAATTGAAAAGATCATCAAGTTTGGCATCGAATTCTGCATCAGCATTTTCCCGAAGTCCGGTTTCAGGTTGGAGCACGGTTTGAGGTAGGAGCTCGGTTTCGGCATGAACCTCGGTACCAATTGGCTGCATGTTGTCAGTCTGCAGCTCATCAGTCAGGTCTTCAACTACCGGCCCCAACCGAACTGTCTGATCGTTGGGTTGCTCATTGATGGCCGGAGTAATAGTTGGTTCATTATCCTCATCCTCATCATCATCATCATCATCATCTTCATCGTTGTCAGACCCTCCCAGGAATTGCTTTTGGAGATCGACAGCGTACTGCGCCAGTGAAGCCGGAATAGAGTACTGAGGAGCATTGTAGACCTCGGTTTCAGGCCCGCAGCCGAGTTGCTCCATAGCACTCCTTCAGCCGCACTTGAAGAATAGGTCTTTGGCTGCGTCGCATTGGAGGGTGTATGCGTCCTCTGCCTCCTTGAAGCCTCGCTTTTCGGCAGCCTTTACGCTCTTCTTCAGCTGATTTATATCGGCGTCTTTCTTCTTTTCAAGCTTTGCCAGTAGGCGCAGGTACTTGTCTTTTGCTTCAGCAGCAACCTTTTGCTTTTCGGCTTCGACCGAATTAGCCAGTTCGGTCAGGCGACCATTCTCAGAGCATAGCTCGGCCAGCTCTTTTCTGGCCTCTTCTAGCTCGGTCGATTTTGCTTCGGCGTCAGCCACAGCTTGCCTTGTTGTTTTTCTGAGCTCTAGCACTTTCCTGTGGGTGAGGTTATTTTTCTGAATGGCCTGCAAAAGAATAGTAATTTTCATATTAGCCGAAGTGAAAGATTGAAGAATTAGTCAGAAAAAAGGGCAGTGCTACTTACTAGGACCATTGATTTTGTTGCAGACCGAATGGACTTCAATTCGGTGTTGAGCTGCTTTTGGTGGTGCTCCATGTCCTTGGGAAGACAGACACTCTTGGCAAGGTTGAATGCCAACAAGTGGTCCTTCTCAGCAACGACCGAGTAAGTTGCCTGGATATCTCGGTTGCTGAAGGACAATTCGGGAACCCACTTGGAAGAGGCAGCACGGTCAGAGTGCTTCGGTTGAGGGCTCTGTTGAAGGCTTGGAGGGGGGCTTGGTGGCAGAACTGTCTCATCCACAAGCCGTTGCTCGGTTTGGTTAGTCCGGGCACGTTTGCTTGGGCGAGATGACGACGGCCGTTGAGATGGGAGGGCCACCACGGTCTCAGTGGTTTGACCGGTTGGTGGTACATCGGCTGGAGTTGTTGCGGTTAACAGGGCCTTCAGCCTGCTCCTTTTTGCCATCTCTTGTTCGGCGGTGAGAGGCACTAGGTTGATCTGGGGCAAGGTTGGGTCCGGTTCTGCGGCTTCCTCAAGAAGGAAATCAATCACTCTGGCTTTGTGGTGACCGCTGTATTTGTATGTCGGTTCAAAATCTAACAGCTTGGTCCAACTTCTCTCGTTATGTCGTAGTGCGGCGCGGAGCGTATCCAAGTTCGGATAACCGTATACTGATCGAAGATGGGCTTTATCTGCAAAGGAAGACAACTGTTAGTTCGGTTCAGAAGGAGAAAGCCGAAATAAAGAAAAACATGAAACAGAACCGAAATATCTATACCGGGTATCCCTTTTTTCCAATTTATTCTTCGGCCAGGGATCTGGGCTTGATGATCTTCAAAGTTCCCAGATACCCAGAAAAAATCATCGTCGTTCAAGTCTTTATCCGGTATATCTTTGATTATTTTCTCTCGGCCACGACGTATTCTTAAGTAATATACCCACCCATCCTCTTTGGATCCTAAGGAATATTGGTGGAAAATTTCGGCTAGACCGAGGTTCAGACCGGCTTGGCGGTTTAGTTCGGCGATGCCCATTATTATACGGTATGAGTTGGTTGATAGTTGGGTTGGGCAAATTCGGGTTTGTCTAAGGAATTCACAAATCAAAGGTTGGACTGGGAATCTTAGTCCGATTTCTATTATTGATAGAAGGGTGAAAGGCACAAAACCCTCATTCCCCCAAGGTATGATATTTTTCTTGGCTAAGACAAGTTGTACATCGTCTGGTATGTTGTAATCCCTACGGAATTCGGCTAAACCCCCTGGTGTTTCTACCAAGAACCTATATTTACCCATTTATTTTAAGTTATAAATAAATTATCTCGGTCGGAAAAGTGTTCTCAGTAGCTCGGTTGAGCGCGCAGTGGAGTACCTGGGCAACCTAAGTCTGCAAAGTGAAAAACAAAGGTGTTAAGCACAGATCGTTGGACCGTGCTACAAAATCAAAGCGAAGATAGTGAAGTCCTACTTCAGCCTGGCGAAGGCTGGAGGTTTTATCTCGGTTCTAAAAAGAAGATTGAGAGCTCGGTTTGAATAGTGGGTTCGATAGCTCGGTTTCAACGAGATTTTTTGGTTATCTCGGTTTGAACTATGAGTTTCGGCTGAACCTCTAGGGGCAGCTTTCGGAGTTTGGTTAGAAACTAAGAAAGCTGGCTTAGCCCCAAGGCATAGCTTGGTTGAAGAATCAAGGATTCAAATTTGCTAGGTTCACAACGTAGTTCGGTTCGTTTATATCGGCTAGAGACGGACAGAAGATGGTTTGATTTGTTAGAACTACTAATACGAGTGGTAGTTCGGTTGTGTAGTCTAGTCTCGCTGGCATTAAAACTGCAAACAGTTTCCTAGTTCGGTTGGACGTATTTGTGGATCAAAACCAAGTGTTCTACAGGATATTGTTTGTATTCATAGTGTTCTTATGAAAATTTTTCCCAGAGAGCACAAAAGCAAAGAAAGTGTTTCGCAAAAACACAAAACTGAAGCTATGGATTAAACAAATATAACAACGAGGAAAGCAAGAACAGGTTTGAGTAGCTTACCGAGGCCGAGAGGAGATGGCAGAAACGGCAGCAAAACACAAGCTCCAGAAATGCAAGGATGAAGAACAAGCAGCACAGAGAGAGAAGATGAATAGTATAGAAGTGAGGTTCAAAGTGAAGTGATTTGTTTTGAGTAAAAGGCTAAAAGGCGGGAACTGTTCAAAAAGTGTGAAGTACGAGGGTGGCGTAACAGCTGTGAAGAGCCAATAAAAACCTGCCACGTGTCACTGGAAAGGGAAGCGTTTCAGTTGCTGCAAATTGAAGCGACATTTTGACCGGACGTAATCAGCCCGGCTTAAGTTCAGCTCGGCTGGATAAGCTAAATGGTTTTTAGCTCGGTTGGAGAAGCTAAATGATTTTTAGCTCGGCTGGATAAGCTAAAAGGTTTTTAGCTCGGCTGGAGAAGATAAAAGGGTTTTTTCAGCTCGGCCGGAATAGCTATAGGATTGTAGCTCGGTTAGAAAGGTCTACGAACTCTAGCTCGGCTGTCTCCGTAGGTCGGTTTTTAGACAAGTAATCCCTATCATGACTACGCAGATGGAATTAAGGGGCAATTGAGAGGGTAATTTATACAGATAAATTGAGCCGAGCTAGTTTATGGGCCGCACTATGGACCGTGTTAAAAAGACTTAGAAGATGGGCCGCGGACAAGTGGTAGTCCGGTCCGAAGTAAGGTTTGCCACCGGAGGAAGTAATTGGGTTTAGTTCGGTCTCCGTTATGGGAGGGTTAACCCGGTCGTGTTGTTTGGAACCGAGGTATGGAGTCCGTTCTAAGACTTGATTAAAGGTTAGCTCGGCTTAGTTCTTCTAGGGATAGCTCGGCCTTGCATGTGAAGCCGAGGTAGAAGAAAGGAAATGAAGGCCGAGGTAACAGTTAGATCGGTCGCGACTTGTTAGCCCGACATGGCAATGTTATTTCGGTCCTGTAGTAGTTCGGCCATGAGAAAAACCATCTCACTTGGTTTAAGCAGTGAGGGGGGTGTTGAAGGATAAGCATTATCTTTCAGGAGTATGAATCCTAGAAGGACTCTACATGGAAGAGTAAGAGTCCTACTAGGATTGTGCCACGCGAAGCCTATAAAAGCTCACCAACATCACCTATGGAGAGGTAATGCAACTTTGCTCCCTGAATACTTAGAGCTTTTGCCTATTTGTTTTGTTGGCTTATTTAGGCATCGGAGAGGTTTCCGGCACACACCCGCCGGCTAGCTCACGTTTGTGTTTTCAGGTAGTAGAACGACATCGTACGGAGGAGCGCAAGCTTGGTCAACAGGATTATACGAGAATGTGTATTTCTTTCCTGTACAATTTTCGAACTTGGTTTTGAAGGTCTTGCATACGAAAGAGTATATATCTTATATGGTTTCAGAAAAATTCATGGCTCACATATTTAATTTCATGTTTTGAAAATCAAGAAGAAATAGAATCCAATTGTATGTAATTTTACATATAATGAAAAGAAAAGAATTAAGGTCAAGAACTAAAAAATTAATTTGGAAAATTTATCAAGTGAGTTTGATTTGTGTTATTTCTCATGAATTTGGACTTCATTTTTACATGTATCAATGAATTTTTAAGAGATTTGAAGAATTAATTTCATGTTTGGGTATCAGAAGAACAAGTTTTGCTAAATTATAAATTTATGAACATTTTGAGCTTAGTTTTGAATCAAAGGGATTTTGATGTAAATGGTTTGATTTTGATCCTAATTTCACACATGCAAATACTTTTCTAAGAGTTTTATAACTTCAATTTCATAATTTAAAGGAAACAGAAAAGAGTTAGAAATCAATTTTATGTGATTAGAAAAGAAATTGATAAGAAAATGATGAATTGGAGCTAAGATCAAGTTTATGAGAGTTAATTTAGCAATTAATTATTTTGGATTTGATTTTGAGTTTGGATTTTAAAGTGTTGTTGTATGAAGCTTTTTGTATTGAATTTTATTTTAGAAATTCATGAGTCTCATGTTTAATTTCATGATTATTCTTCAAAGGAAAAGAAATTTGAAAATATTTGAATGCATAGAGTTTGATTTAAGTTTTGACAACTTGATGAGATTTTGAGCAAACGATTTATAAATAAATGAGTGTCTATATTTTGTAAAGTGTTTTCAAGGTTTTGATCAAGATATGTGGGTTTGAAGATTGAAAAATGCATTTGGAAACCATTGGTGAGAAATTTAGAATTCTGGAATTTTATGTCGCTCGATTGCACTTTGAAGGCTTCTAGTACTGTGCAGTCTTTAAAGACTGCTTGAGCGACTAAAAGTTCACTCGAGCGATCAGCTATTTTCAGCACATTTTGAAAAATTACATTTAGTTCATATTTTTATTCTCATCTCTTCTCAAGCATTCTAAACACGATTTATGACTCAATAAAGATTAATAAGCTACCAATCAATATAAATTAGTTAGTTAATGAATGAATCATTGATCTAGTAGTAATTATTTAAAAAGCCAAGTAAAAGGTCGGTTTATTTGGAAAAGAAGGACTTAGTAATAAAAGAATACGTGAAATAAGAACCCGGTTCATTCAAATAAGAAAGAATAAACATAGTATAACCTCGGAGTACTTAGACAGAAAAAGACAAGGACAATCAAGTTTGATCAAGGAAGTGATATTGTGTTTCAATGTGCATATGTTATGTGTTTGTGTAGGTCACGCCCCATTGTCTGCCTGATCTATCTGATCTGTCTAATCTGTTTGATCTGCTCCTGCAGTTATCTGTGAGTAATAACTTAGTAAAGCTATGTTCAACTTTATTTATTTTCTGTATGATGAAATAAGCTCTGTTTTCTGAAATGTCATGTTCTGTACAATAAATGATTGTCCAATTTCTGAAATGTTTTTGTGGCATCCTTAGCATCATATAATATCTGTTAGCTATTACCCGGTATCAGAGGTTCCATTATGAAACTTAGTATGTCTGTTATCTGTTACCCGTACCGGAGGCTCCATTATGGGGCTCAGCATATCTATCATCTGTTACCTAGTATCGGAGGTTCCATTATGGAACTCAGTATATGTGTAATCTGTTACCTGTACATGAGGCTCCATCATGGAACTCAGCATATCTATTATCTGTTACTCGGGTACGGAGGTTCCTTTATGGAACTGGTTACTCATAACTACCAATTATTTTGTATCTATTATGTATTCGTTTTGTTAGCGCTAATGGATGTACCATATATGATTAAGCATGAATTTTGATTTCTGTATATGATTTGAACAAGAATATGAATATAATTCTGATTTCATTTCTGATATGAACTGAATTCAGTTTTCTGTATCTGTTATGGACAACATTCATTAAACCCTTTACTTTGTTATTATTCACTATGCTCCAGCTCACTGTATTATTTATGTATGTAGGTGATCAAGCGTGTGACCAAACTTAGAAGCGTCTGCCTGGAATCTGTTTTTGTCAGCCAACCTATGTGTCTCCTGTGGAGGTTCTGGATATGTCAAGTGGTTATGGCCATATGATTAAAATTGAAGTTTTGTTTGGTTAAACAAGTCTTTGTTTATTTTATAAATAGGGCTAAGTCCATTTTTGTCTAATCTGTATATATATGATGACGTAAGGATGATGTGTAAATATGTATATAAAAAGTTTTAAATTTTTTTGTCTCATATGAGTCTGCACAGCTCAATGGACGTTGTATATTTGTTATTTGCTTTTGTTCGTCCCTAATATTATGTTAATATGTCTCAAAGGCCTTTGGTAATCCCAAGATTACTGGCCGATTACGATGCCAAACCTATAGGAGCTGGTTTGGATCGTAACAAGTGCACATTGTGCATGTTATAGTAATTGATTATAACTTTCAGTATTTGTACTATTGAATATTCTTTAGTTCTAGAGAGAGAAAGTCACTGACTTTAGCATCAGAGTGTCCGTCTAGAAAAAGTCAGATAGGGTACTGACAGTTCTTTACCTTGTAGATTCTCGGAGGATTCATCTAGAAGATCAACTTTGTTCCCGGATTTATATAAAGAGAAGATCTTATCGATCGTGTATGACCAAGTTATATTTTAGCACACACATAATTTATCCCTTATTACAATGCTATGAGATTGATTAACGTTTGTCTCCTAAGATACAACAATCACAATCACAAAGACACAACAATTGAATTGTGTGTCTGGTTGAAACTCTATGTATGATGCAGAGAAAAGAAAACGAATTAAGAAAAATGCATGAAGAGGGATATAGATTTGTACATGACTGTTTGTTTGTAATCTTCTATTGTGAACAATCATGACTCGCATCTCTTTAAAGATGAAGAGTAGATAAGAATAGATGCAACTGTTTAGAATAAAACAATAACAAATCATAATTTTTTTGAGAAAGTATATAAATAAAGAGTAATACTAGAGACCCCAAAAATTTTGTCAAATTTTCTACCAAATGTCTCACATGGGTATGTGACTTACACCATGTGGGTCCCATACCTATGGAGACATTTGGTAAAAATTTTGATAAAACTTATATGGTCTGTAGCATTTTTCTTTTCAAAGTGTGAAAAATACTAGATTAGCTACTAAAACTATAACATTTTTCAGTTTTGAAGACAAAAATAGAGAAATTTTCCACTTTTAAAAATAGTTTTTTTAATTGTAACTTTCAAAAGTGTTAAATTTTACCTTTTTTTTTCCCTTTCTTTTCATGTATTTTATATTCGATTGAGATTGTATTTGTATTTGATAGATCTCATTGAATAGTTTTTAAAAATATAAATTTTATTTAAAAATGGATACATAATAAAAATTATAGAATTTGAAAGTTTAAAACCCAAAAAGACAAGGGTAAATTACATTTTGTACCCTTGCATTTTGTACCAAATCTCACTTTAGCCTTTACACATGAAATTGTGACAGTTAACTCCTATACTTTTGATCAAGTGTTAATATCTCCCTTTTGTTACTCTACTTCATAAGTCTTTAATAGAAGTCAGTAATGTGGCAAACATATGATCACAAAATGAGAGCAAAAGAGAAAAACTACTCTCATTTCTCTCATATACACATTTTGTCACAAAATTTATATCAAATTATGACTATATTAGGTTAAAACAAAACGCAAATTGTGAACGATTAGGGAGATGAATTAGGGTTTTGTGAAAATTGGAATCATGAAACTCTGTTTTCCATAATAACAGTCTTCTGTCTATTCATTTTCCTCTCTTTTTAATTTCTCTACCCTTTTTTATTTCAAAAGGTTTGTTTTTTTTAAATTTTTTTTATATATCTTTTCATCCCAATTTTTCACATATGAACATATATTGTATTATATAACTCTTATTATGTGCTTATCATGTATGACAAAGTGTGTATTGATGGAAAATATGGATGAAATTCTTCTCTTATTTTATTTTATAGTCACATTCTTGGTATATAATTGAATTTTGTTAAAGATTTAAACAATGAAGTAATAGAAGGAAGACATTGACACTTGTGTAGGGATCAAAGTGAGATTTGACTAGAAGTATAGAGTGTTGGCTATCATGATTCATGCAATGTTTTGAAACCCGGACCGGACCGGCCGATCGGACCGGTTGGACCGGAAACTGGGCCTTGTTCCGGCCCGGTCAACCCCCTAAAACTGGAGTGGCAGCAAAACCAGTGTGAAAATGACAAACCGGAAGACCCGGACCGGGTTTTGAGGGTTGGCTTGGGTTTTTTTTTTTTAAAATCTTTTTTTTATTCTTTTATTTATTTATTTATTTCTTATATATTTATATATATAAATATATTTCAAAATTTTGACTAAAAATTCTTACTTCAAGAGTCTCATCTCATAAGAAAGAGTCTCATTGGAAGCTTGAGAAGATTATGAAAGTCTATTCCTATTTATAGGAAAAGATTTTTCAAAGAGAACCTATAAAATTCTATGCGGGATTCAATAAACTTATTTGAAACATATTGATTGGAGGGAGAGTTGAAAATTTCATTTCTCTCCAAAATTAAATCTAGCATTCAATCAATTTGTTTCGAGGGAATGTTTAAAAATTTTAATTTATTTAAAACAAGTGACTTTTTTTTTAATCAATTATGACTTTATTAAATATTATTAATAAATACCATGCAACAATTTTATTTTTATTTGAGTATTTATATATATATATTTATTTATTTATAATTTATAGTTATATTTTTTAATTTTATAATATTAATTATGACGTTACGGTTCGACCGCTTTGACCCGACGGTTGAACCGGTAACCCGTCCACCCGGCCCATTTTCTAGTTTGCTCATCGGTCCGGTTTTCAAAACATTGGATTCATGTATAGAGACCAAAATGGGATTTGATCAGAAATACAAGTGGTTGAATGTTATAATTTTATGTGTAGGGACTAAAATAAAATTTTGTGCAAAAGGTAGGGATGTAAAGTGTAATTTACCCAAAAGACAAAATACTTGCCAGTGCATACGATATTTTCCATGATTAAGCACTTATCACTACAAGAAAACTAACTATTTACGGCATCATGTTTACGGCATGCATTAAATGCACGTCGTAGTTAGTACATTCTACGACATTTTTTTTTTTGCAAGCCATTAATGTTTTGTCAATAACAGCATACATACTATGCAAGTCATTAATTCATATATTTATGGCATGCAAAAGTATGCCGTAAAAAATGTATGTTTTTACGACTTACAAAAATATGTCGTAAAATATTTGTACTTTAGACGACATACATTTCATGTTGTAAAATATTATAACTTTACACGACATGCTAATGAATGTCGTGAAAACTTGTACAAAAAAAAAAAAAAAATGCAATTTGATCTTTTTATGGCATGCAAAAGTATGCCGTAAAAAATGTATATTTTTACGGCATACAAAAAATGCAGAAAATGCATGTCATAATTTATGAGCTCATCACGTTCTTCTATGGCTTTATATTTACGGCATGCTTTAAATGCATGTCGTAATTAATTGCGCAATTTAAGTAAATTTAGAAAGTAAAAAAAAAAATTAATATGAAAACATTTACTAAAACATAAGAAAAAAAAAAAACTTAACAGTTTTTGAATTTCAAAATCAAACTGAGTTATACGCAAATTAAAAATTTTAGCATTTATGCAAAATGATAGGGTATTTAGGTGTTGTTTGGCATGTGTTATTTTAACACATTATTTTATTTGAAACACATTATTTTTTTATCACATCATTTTAATCTCAACAAACATTTTACATTTTATTTATAAAAAATTAAAAATTGACAATTCCCAAACAATCCCTTATTATCATTTTAACTCATAATCGTTCCATACTTCATATTTGCTAGGTATTTATTTATTTAAAAGGACATGAGAGTCCCGATCTTCATTGTCGAAAGCAAAAGCCCTAGCATTCGCTCTCAATCTTTCACGCCGAGCTCTCTGAAATTCCATGGCTATCCCTGCCTCTCACATTGCGTTGAAGATGGATGATGAAGCTATCGCAGATGACTTCTCTTTCGGGAGCTTCTTCTCTCGAGAGTTGTGTCTCAGAAGGTGTGCCATCTCTATCTCTATCGCACAAGCGTTGCCCTCTCTATCTAAGATCTGAATTTGATTTTCATTTTTGATCTGATTTGCTTTTGTATTTGATTTTCATTTTTGGTCTGATTGACATTTGTATTTGAATTTGAAGGGTTCATGCCCTAGTTCTACAGAATTGCCTTTGCATTGATTGAGCTACTGATTGTCTTGCTTTGATTGAGATATTGATTCAATTTTGGGATTGGCATTGATTAAGAAGAAGTCGACGAACAATGACGAGATGACGAACAATTCATCACTGAACTGCTCTGGTTCTCCCTCAATCTCTCCGTCGTAGGGTTTTGACTCGATCTTCCTTCACATTGTAAGATAAGTTTTTCTCTGTTGCATATATGTAGGTTTTAGTTCATGGTTATTTACATATTTCTTTAGACAATAGCAATTAGATAACGAGCTCCATTACATGATGAATATTTTCTTTTTGCATCCAAATTTGGCAGTTGAATGCCCATTCCAGCCTTCTTCCTTCAATTAATCTTTCCTATAATAAGGACAAAAATTCAACATTATAAAATTTACTATCTTGCTAAGAGCTATGAAGCTCACTGGTTGGCAGTTTCCTCGAGTTCCCTGAGAGCTATGCTATACCACTGATGATGATGAAGAATGAAATTAGGAAATGAATCTACCAGAGTTGAGAAAACAAAAGCATGTATTTGTTCGGACGAAGGTATATTTTCCCCTGATTTAATTGGAACTGGTTATTTTTTCTTAATAAATTGTTTTTATTTTTTATTTGGGCGATTTATATCCTCTGGAATTTAAGATACATTTATCCTGTTGCAGCACCAGAAAGTGCCAAAAAGAAATCTGGATGAAAATTATAATTCAAGAAAGAGGTGGCTCTTAGTTTCTGCCCCCTGGACACTTCAGTGCAACCCGGCTGTATTCTTACAAGAAGGCTCTGGTCATCACTTTTTTACTAGTTTATTGCAAACTATTTCAAAACTAATATTGCAAACCATATAATGTACTATGTAGATATTTGATTCGATCTTAAAGTGCATCCTTGCTCTACTGTTCACAGTTAATTCAGAGAAGTATTTCCCATATGCATTGCGACAATCCAATTCTGTTGTGTTAGGGAACTTGGAATATCCACCTTTTAATTGAAATGAAACAACCCTACTTTAACTTTAAACACATGCCGTTGGATTATCCCAATAAGACCATAGCAAAAAAGGAGGGAAAAAAAAAAAAAGATTGAAAGCCATCCACATAAAGTATATTAGTTGATATACTTGGGTCATACAAACAACTACTACTAAAACAGAGGAGATTGAGAAGATTGAGAACATTATCATTTTTTTGGAGACCATATGTAACGCCCTCGAAAATAAACCCATAATACATAATATTAACATGCGGAATTATAAGGAACTAAAGTATCTTATTTCATTCATCAGAGTATCGTAAAATAAAAACATCATAATAAATGCCCTATGGGCTTACATCTTGCCAAGCCAACACTTGGACACAATTCCATGAGTTCTAACTCAAAAACAAATAAAGCCCTAGGCTTGAAAGTTTACAAGTTATTCAAATAAAACAAATAAAATAAAGCAAGTCTTCGAATCCAAATCCTCACAAGCTAAGTCCTTGGAGGTAGTGAACCACCTGAACCTGAAAATGAAGTTCCCATATAGGGTGAGCCACAGCCCAGTAGAAAAATACTAAACCAAGCATACGAATTAACTAAAGCATTAGCATACGATACATGGTTAATACAAGATAATCAATTTCCAATTTCATGACACGAGTGCCTACATTGTCTATGACATATTGTCTATGACACCTTTCACTTTCCAATGTTTATTCAACTTTCCAATTATATCATTATGGCTCAGAACCTGGCCAACTATAATAGTGATCCAGATGTCACAAAAATAAATGAGACTAAAGCTCAAACCACAACACTTCCACACTTCCAACTGATACACATTATATTGATGTATCATATCAACAACAAATAGCAATATTGCTATTATCAATAAGCACACATATGAGTGATGCTACCGGAGTCCATCCCCTATCTTCTCCCAACAAATCCGGTTTAGAGGTACATCCCCTATCTTCTCCTAAACCGTGGAGTTCATCCCCTATCTTCTCCAAACAACATGCATATGCAATGAAACACACAATTGCCATATACAACACATAATCAATACAAGTAATGTTCTGTATTAATTCAACAGTCAACATAAGTGACTTAATTCCAGTTATACCTAAGCCACATGCAAGGTCTACAACAATCACGACTATCCTCCACCGATAGCCCAAAACAGTTATTTCTAAACAAGAAATAAATACAACAATGAATGTAAAATCCACATTCTCATAGGTAAGTATTTAAACTACCCAACTATATCGTTAATCTCATAATTTCCCCAACTTCATGAATCAAACCCAATTCCACATTTTTCCCTTAAATTAATTATACAAATTAATCTAAGCCAAAACCCTAAGGTTTCTTCCAAAATTACCAAACTACCCCCCACATATCAAAATACCAACACTTAGGATTAAAGCGTATAAATGGAGTAGGAAATCCCTACCTCGAAGCAAGAACCCGAAAAGAAGAAGACGGAGATGATAGCCCAAACTCCAAAGTGCTCCAAATCAATAACCGTTCAAATTAAATGGAAGCCCTCGACCCACTCTACCTCTTCAATGAAGGAACTAGGTTAGACACTCACTCTAAATAGATGAAACCTAGGAGAGAAGATGAGTTGGGAGAGAGAAAACTCGTAACCTAGGGTTTTATAAACTGAAAGGGGCTGAAAAACTGATCTGAAACACGTTGCTGCGTATATAAACTTGACAGGCCCGCTCGAGCGTACAACACACCGCTCGAGCGTAAAGAACAAAGACAAGGTCCGCTCGAGCTCAATGATAACCGCTCGAGCGTAGATTCCCCCATTCCAGAACCCACGCGAAGAACACACTACTCGCTCGAGCGTCAACAATACCGCTCGAGCTCAACACGCTCGAGCTCAGAAATCCCGCTCGAGCGTAGATATCACACCTGCAGAAGTTTTGCAGGGTTCAAAAGTACTGGAAGTGTGCAATCTCCGCTCGAGCTCAAGAAGGTCCGCTCGAGCGGAACGGCTGAAACTTCAAAAATCTGGGGTTTGATCCCAGACTCAAACCACTCACTCGAAACAGGTCTAACACACCCTAAGACTCAAACAATGACGTTAAAGGATGACAACAACAATAATATGACAACGGAATCCACGGAACATAAGTCCAGATACAATAATCAAATGGGAAAAGACCGGGGTCGCTATAACCTCCCCCCCTTAAAAGAATTTCGTCCCCGAAATTAAGCATAAGTTTTTTTTTTTTTTTTTTTTTTTTAAAAAACACGTTTCCTCAATTCCCAATGATATTATAAAACAATAAACAATAACTTGACTCAATCCCGATCACTTCATCTCTTATTAAGAGGCATCCCACAATATGTATAAATCAACATATATTTCAACCTGCATCATTATTATGCATTATTCCTTTCAATGTTAACAATTTCCATATCATATTCAATCTCATGATATAAACAACACATTCAATATATAAATGTTATATTCCACTTCCATAAAAAGGCAAGTTCAAAATGCTAACATTAAACTCAAAGCATTATCAATGTTTTCCAACTTAAGACATATATAAAATTCTCAAGTTCAACAATATTACAAAAATCTATATATATAAGATTTCTAATCACTAAACATGTCCGGATATTTCTCACGGACTTCCAATTCACGTTCCCAAGTGGCTTCCTCCACTCCGTGATGCTTCCACAAAACTTTCACCAAAGGGATGGTTTTGCCTCGCAAAACTTGATCCCGCCTATCCAAGACCCGAATTGGTCTCTCCTCATAAGAGACATCCTCATCAATTACTAAATCAGTCCAATCCAACACATGTGACGGATCTGGCTCATACTTCCGAAGCATACTCACATGAAACACATCATGAATTCCAGATAACTGCGGTGGCAAAGCTAAACGATAAGCAGCCTCGCCAATCCTCTCAAGGATCTCAAAAGGACCAATAAATCGAGGGGACAACTTCCCGCTCTTCCCAAACCTCATCAAACCTCGCCTAGGTGATATCTTTAGAAAGACATGATCACCTACCTCAAACATCAAAGGTCTCCTCCTACGGTCGGCATAAGATTTCTGACGACTCTGGGCTGTAACAAGCCTCCTGCGGATAAGCTCAACCTTCTCCGTCGTTTCCCTCACTAACTCCGGACCCAACAAAGGTGCATCACCCACCTCGGCCCAACAAATTGGAGACCTGCATGGTCGGCCATACAAGGCCTCAAACGGTGCCATACCAATACTAGACTGAAAACTGTTGTTGTAGGCAAACTCCACTAAAGGCAAGTGCCTCTCCCACGACCCACTAAAGTCGAGAACACAACCCCGAAGCATATCCTCAAGGATCTGAATAGTACGCTCGGACTGTCCGTCAGTCTGAGGATGATAAGCCGTGCTAAATGTCAACTTGGTGCCTAAAGCACTCTGCAAACTCTGCCACAACCTGGCAGTGAAACGAGGATCTCTATCTGAGACGATCGTCACTGGGACCCCGTGCAACCTCACTATGTCCCGAATGTACAAATCGGCAAGATGATCTACTGAATCTCTAACGCGCATAGGAATGAAGTGCGCCGACTTAGTCAACCGGTCTACAACCACCCAAATAGCATCACTACCGCGCTGAGTTCTCGGAAGACCCACAACGAAGTCCATAGTGACATGTTCCCACTTCCACTCGGCAATAGGCAAGGGTTGCAACAAACCCGCTGGCCTCTGATGCTCGGCCTTCACTTGCTGACAAGTAAGGCACTTAGACACGAAAGCTGCCACATCTCTCTTCATACCTCGCCACCAAAATTGGCGACCCAAATCCCGATACATTTTAGTGCCTCCCGGATGCACCGCAAGGCGCGAATGATGAAACTCTCGAAGTACCTCCTCTCGACAAGACTCCGGCACAAACAAACGGTCTCGGTATCTCACACTCAGGTCGGGATACACCGTCAAACCCTTCTCAACCTTCCCACTGGAAATCTTTTCTCGGAGCGATTGTACCTCAAGATCACCCCTCTGAGCCTCTAACACTCGAGTCACAAGTGTAGGCTGTGCAACAACAGAAAACAAGGCCGCAGCCTCAACGGATTCGCCCAAAAGCAAATCAAACTCCCCAAGTGCACCCAACATCTCCCACTCTCGGATGGCTATACTAGCTATGTCACCAACAGATTTCCTGCTAAGGGCATCGGCCACAACGTTGGCTTTCCCCGGATGATAGTGCAACTCGAAGTCATAATCCTCAATAAATTCCATCCACCTCCTCTGCCTCAAATTCAAGTCTTTCTGTGTAAACAGATATTTCAGACTCTTATGATCGGAGAATACCTCAAATTTCTCACCATACAGATAATGCCTCCAAATCTTCAAGGCAAAAATCACAGCTGTTAATTCTAAATCATGCGTAGGGTAATTCTTCTCATGAATTTTCAACTGACGTGAGCCATAGGCAACCACTTTCCCCTCTTGCATCAACACACAACCCAGACCCTCTCGTGAGGCGTCACAATAGACTGCATAACCCAACCCTCTCTCCGGAATAATCAATACCGGAGCGGTGGTCAATCTAACCTTCAGCTCCTGAAACGACTTTTCACAAGTCTCACTCCAAACAAAATTGACTCCCTTCCGAGTCAGTCTAGTCAAAGGTGAAGCTAACCTGGAGAAATCTTTCACAAACCGACGGTAATACCCAGCTAATCCCAGAAAACTGCGGATCTCAAACACACTCTTAGGCTGTGCCCAATCTTGCACTGCCTCTGTCTTGGACGTATCAACAGACACCCCTTCCCCAGAAACTACATGGCCTAAGAACTTCACCTCTTTTAGCCAGAACTCACACTTCCCAAACTTAGCATAAAGCTTATGGGCTCTAAGTAACTCTAGCACTACTCTCAAGTGCTCCTCGTGCTCCTCTTCTGAAGATGAGTAGATAAGAATGTCGTCCACAAAGACGACCACAAAACGATCTAAGAATTCCCGGAAGATCCGGTTCATCAAATCCATAAACACTGCCGGTGCATTGGTGAGCCCAAACGGCATCACCAGGAACTCATAGTGGCCATACCGCGTACGGAATGCCGTCTTCGGAATATCCTCCTCCCTGACTCTCAACTGGTGGTAACCCGATCTCAAGTCTATTTTAGAGAAACAACGGGAACCCTTCAACTGGTCAAACAGATCATCTATACGAGGCATAGGGTACTTATTCTTAACCGTAGCCCGATTCAATTTCCGATAATCGATACACAGTCTCAACGCACCACCTTTCTTCTTAGCAAAGAGGGCCGGTGCTCCCCACGGCGAAACACTAGGACGAATATAGCCCTTATCTAGCAACTCCTGGAGCTGAACTTTCAACTCAACTAACTCGGCTGGGGCAAAACGATAAGGTGCCATAGAAATCGGCGCTGTGCCGGGCACTAGATCAATAGAGAACTCAATCTCTCGATGAGGTGGCAAACTAACAAGATCCTCGGGAAACACGTCCGAGTACTCACATACCACTCTCGGCAACACAGTCTGAGTCTCATCACACTCATTACTCTCAAGGCTAGCAAGTAGACCACTCAACTCACTCCGCCCTCGCGGATCATACCCCGGTGGTAACATACTACCAACCCGGTCCCCCAGAAAATGAAAACGTTCTCCGCTAACGGTACAACAAGTGACCCTCTGACGGTAGCAATCAATAAATGCCCGGTATGACGATAACCAGTCCATACCCAAAATAACATCGAAGCCCTTCATGGGCATAACCACAAAAGAAAAAGGGATTCTATGATCATCGACCTCTATATCACAACCCCTAACACCTTGTTTCAAGATCAATTCACCCCCAAGAGGTGACACTACACAAATAGGAGATGCTAACTGTGCTAACTCCAACTCCAAAATAGATGCAAATGCAGCAGACACAAAGGAATGAGATGCACCCGTATCAATCAAAACACTAGCAACTGAATTGCAAAACAAGAAGGTACCTCTCACAACCGACGGGGCCGGTACAAGATCCTGTGCGGTAACAGCATACACACGCCCAGACGACCTCTGATCAACCTGCTCACCCCTCGGAGCATAAGATTGCTGAACAGACTGGGACGATGAAGCCCCCTGATTGGCCCTCGAGGCCTGAACGGACTGAGTTGGCTGACTACTCTGAGTCTGCCTCAAACCCGATGCACCAGGTGTGCCACTCAACTGCGGGCAAAACCTCTTCAGGTGCCCCGGCTGACCGCACTGAAAACAAGAGAGTGGGCCTCTGCCCTGACTCTGGCTCTGAGATCGAGCCGAAGAAGATGCTGCTCTCTGAACTCCTCAAAACTCTCTCAAAAACTCTCTCTCTCTCTCACACACATTGCGATCAAAGGTAAGGCTTCAATACGTGTTTCATTAGATTGGAGTTTATCAATTTTTTTTTGTTTTTTTGTTTTGGTTTCTTCGCATAGTTTACTTCAGATTCTTTGAGGGTTTTTCTTGAATGATTCATAAACTTCATTTTCTCTCTTGAATCAGCCATTCTCGCTCTCTGTTTCCTCTGTGGTTTAGTCAAAATGTCTTTTAGTTTGATTTTTTCTCAGATTGCTGAATCTTTAGGGTTCACAATCTTATGTTCTTGCTTTCTAGGGTTTTGGATTTTTGAAACTCTGTCATTTGAGTATTTTGATACTTATTTGGCAAATATTCATAGATTTGGGGCTCAGTAGATCCTTGGCATTTGATATTTGATTTTATCTTATAGTTTGATGACAAAAAAACTTTTTTTTTTTTTTTTCCATGTTTGCAGTTATAGTTTGGTTGATCTCCCAGGTTCTAGCTCTGTCTGTGTTGCTTGGTTGTGATGGCGGTATGTGAGACACTGATGTTACTTCCAACTTATCTCTGTCACTTCCTTTCATTGTTACTATTTTATTGACTCGGTGATTTTTAGGTTGAGAGGCTTTTTAAAGATGAAGCTACTGAAGAGAAGGGTGAGCGAGCCAGAATGGTAAGTTTTCACTCTCACTAATTTTATTTATGTCTTTAAGTGATTTATGTATGTGTTTATGGCATTCATTTCCATTGTTATATGTATTTGTGATAATCAAATGACACATTACATGGACAAACTTGCTTACAGTAAGCTAGTTCAGTTAACAGTATTACAACTATTTGGCTATATTATTGCCCTTGTATTTCTGACAGTTTCAGAGGTGAGATTTGTTGATTATGGCTAAGCTGGTTAGGTTAGAAGTAGTATTACAGTTTTGGATTTAAAATTTTATATTCTATTTTTGTAGTTTTAGTAGTGTCATGTTCTGGTTGTGAATTACATTTCTTATGGAACTTTAAGTCAAATTTTAACTAGCTTTTTGTACTAATGAATAAGCATTGCTCTCCTTTGGTTTTTAGGCATCCTTTATTGGTGCAATGGCAATTGCTGACTTGGTGAAGACAACTTTAGGGCCTAAGGGAATGGTAACCTTATTCTTGCCTCAGTTTGTTGCTAAATCAGAAGTTACTACTCTTTAGGTGTTTGGTACCCATTTTGTTCTCCAATTTAATTTGCTGCTCTTGCATGTAATTTATTTACAGGATAAAATTTTACAATCAACAGGCAGGGGACACAATGTTACTGTGACAAATGATGGTGCTACAATCTTAAAGTCCTTCATATTGATAACCCAGCTGCTAAAGTTCTTGTTGGTATCCTTGCTTTCTTGTTTTTGGCTTAACTGTTTAGTAGGTTGTTTATATGGCTAGTGGAAATTTTCCTGCTGCTCATGGAACATGTTTGTGCTTGGGGGATATGTCTCGGACTAATGTTCAGACAAATAGTTATTATTCAGTATATTTTCATCCTGGCTGAAAATGAACATTATCATTTTCAAAATATATAAACAAGTCAACAATTAAGCCTTATGAGATATGGGGTTTTTTTTAGTGTTTTTTTTTTTTAAATAAATAATTTACATGAATTGCAATTGCTAAATAATTCCTTTATTTTTAATTTTTTTGGTAACTATAGTTATGATTTTGCCACATTAGGTTAAACCTTATGTTTTTCTCCAAACAAGCCATCCACAGAGGAGATTGAGAACATTTTGCAACTTTGGCCATGTTAGTTTTCCATGTAAACTAATTTTTATTTTCTCTAGGCTATGTTTGGATCTTGTATTTGTGGAGGGAAAAGTGAATGAAGTAAGAGCTAAATTATTTAGGCATCCACATAAAGTGGGGGGTTGTAACAATGCCCGCGAGGGGCCTCGCTACAGTTCGGACTCGATTTTTGTTGCGGTTCCAAATCTTGAACCAAAGAGTCCAAATCCGGCAAATCGTTTTGAGAAAACTGATTTTTTGAAAGAAGTGCCAAACATGGACTGCTTTGCCAGATAACAGAGTCGCCACCTAAATATTTTAAAATGGGAAATTTAGGAAACCCTGACTCGGTGCCAAAAGGCCACGTGTCCGTCATCACCAAAGTTGGCTCGGGAACTTGGGTACGATTAGGGAAGGTCACATCGTGAGCACCCCCGCTCGCCCGGTCAAAGACCGGCCTCTACTAACCATGATATCTGTTTTTGAAAACATTGTGAGTTCTTATTCCGGTTATTAGCCTAGGTTACTATGTGATGCTCGCAGCAAACAAGTATAGACTGGGCCGTCTGAATTGGAACAAAACATTTCATGTTTGTTTGTTTGAAAATGGTGTGAAGGTGCTACCCGCAGGTAGGCTAAAATGCGGATTTGCCACTCTCGAGTGGGCTTAGAAAACAAGATTTTGCCACTATCTAGTGGGCTTAACAAACATTTGATGAATTGTCCCAATTCAAATAACTCAACCTCCACCCACAGGCATTCAGGCAGTTATATCACATAAGCAAATAGCCTCATGGCAAGCATGCTATCATGGCAGCACTCACACGCATGCAAGGATGCTAAAGCATAAAAACTCACCGAGTACTCCAAGCCAAAACAGAAACTACATTAGAAATCATGCATGATCCTAAGTATACAGAAATGCCTAATGCAACACATGCAGAATGCAACTATAGCAGGCTCGGCTATTCTAAACATGGCATATGAAATGCTACAACTAACACGTATTCAATTTTGGGATTGAAATACAAATGCAGTTTGTATGATGCGCCAAGCCCGGTGCGTGCAAAACAGATGAATGATGCAAATATGCTGTCATACTGTATGCTAATTGAAATATGCCCTATATCTAACCATCCAAAGCGGGTAAATAAAAGGGAGAAAGAAATGGGGGTTGGAAGACATACATCACACTCACACACCCTTATTACAACATTTGCCCTCGCGCAGAGGGTCCGAATAAAATAATAATACAGTCCGAATAAAAGAATATACAGTCCGAATAAATATACAGATTTCTAATTAATTAACAAATTAATTAAAGAAAAGTAAAACTGGCATGCAAGCCAGGGACTGCCTTGCTCCTGATGAATGGTATATGCTGGGCTGTTTGGCGCAGAAATCCACTGGGATGCCCTGATTAGCCTCTGTTTGCAATTCTCTCGAAATGCGTACCAGCCTCCGAAAAGTTGTTGATTGTTGATTTTGCTGTAACAGAGAGCAGGAAAAGGGCATAGCAATGTATTTCACAAATGTATGCATGCCTCGATCCTCGTGCCATCAATCACGCATCTCGATGCATGATGGCCGAGGAACCGAAATGCACAACTCAATATGGGATGAACGCAAACAACAAAAGCCTAACTCCGTCATGGGTAATCCGGAGTGTCGGTGACTTGGGAATTGAGACACGTTCCGGTACTCGGAGTACAGAATGCGCCTCGTTTCCCGTGCAATATGCATGATATGCATGAAATGCAACTAACATACAATCCTAGCATACGCAATGCTATGAAAATGAGATGCCTCGAAATGCGTGCACGCGGGCACGCAAACCGAGGCGATGGTACGACATGCAAATCAGATAAAACAGAGGTGCCTCGAAATGCGCGCCCACAGGCACGCAATCCGAGGCGATGCTATGCGATGCAAAATCGGATAAAACCGAGGTGCCTCGAAATGCGCGCCCACAGGCACGCAATCCGAGGCGATGCTATGCGATGCAAAATCGGATAAAACCGAGGTGCCTCGAAATGCGCGCCCACAGGCACGCAATCCGAGGCGATGCTATGCGATGCAAAATCGGATAAAATCGAGGTGCCTCGAAATGCGCGCCTACAGGCACGCAATCCGAGGCGATGCAAATGAGAAAATCGGATAAAACCGAAGTGCCTCGAAATGCGTGCCCGCGGACACGCAAACCGAGGCAATGATGAAATGATAAAATCGGATAAAACCGAAGTGCCTCGAAATGCGCGCCCACAAGCACGCAAACCGAGGCGATGATATGCGATGCAAAATCGGATAAAACCGAAGTGCCTCGAAATGCGCGTCACACGGGCACGCAAACCGAGGCAACGACATACAAGCATGAAAATGCAAATTGGGCTTACGCCAACATGAGAGGGCCTCAGCTCACTCACATAGGCTGCCAGAATGATAAGAATGAGGTGCCTCGAAGTGCGTGTCCATTGGCACGCAAACCGAGGCAGTGCAAAAATGATACAAATGGCATGGGAGATGATATGCAAGCATGGCAATGGAATTTCAGCAGCTAAATGAAGGGGAAAACAGTCCCGAAATGATACGAAATGGCAATCAATGCATGAAATCATCCCGAAATGCTATAATAACCCCCCGAAATGGCCTATAGCCATGCTATATATGCAAAATATGATTATGGCAGCAAGAACAGTAGCAAGGCAGTCCCAAATATGGCATTTTATCAGCACAAAGCAAGGCCAAATAATGCTCACAAGTATGGAAACAAAAGCTTGCAAAAATACGGTAAAAGAGGGGAATTACAAAGCAAGTGACATGTACAATGCTCAAACCCAAAAAATCAGTTCTACAACATTGAATATGGAACAAAAATATGCACAAATGCAAGAGATGACAACCTCTAAATCAGTATGTATATATGCTAAACATAGCATGCAATATTACGGTAAATTTGGAGAATTGCAAGACAAGTACCAAAAGAAATCGCCAAATGGCTTAAGGCCCTTAACAAAACACAAAGAATGGACCAAAATAAGGCTCTTTCTAAGCCTGATGAAGGCTGAAAACAGGAGCCAAATAAGCCTAACAAAGCACGCAAAATAATGAGCCAAAGAGAGGTATTGAGACAAGTGGTGTATAGAAAATTCAAACAGCAAAATTTCCTTCTACAACATTGAAGAGGAGCCCAAAATATGCATATTTACAGTAGATGTCATGCTCAAAATCAGATTACTCATGAGTCAAAGAAAGCTTGCAAAAACAATGGCATATGATGAGATATTGAAACAAGCATTAGATAGGGACCCCAAACGATGTTGGGACCTTAAACAAACATGAAGAACACCTCAAAATAGTGACATTTCCAGTTAATCTCGGAACTCAAAACCACAAGCAAATAGGTCTAAGAAATGAGCCAAAATAGGGCTAGAAAAGAGGGAAAGAGGACTTACCCTTGAAGACCAACACTTTGATTGCTTCTTGGACCAACTTTGGTGACTTTAAGCTTCTGGAATCCCTCCCTTGCTGCCAGAAATGGAATGGTGATGGTAAGGCTTGAAGATGATGAAGAAATGGGGTTGAAACTTGGAGGTTTTTTGACTTGGAAGTATAGAGAGGGAGAGAGATATAGATATGAGGCTCCAAACAATTTTTTCTAACCCTTCAAACAGATCTGGAGGGCTGTATTAATAGGCAAAAACGTTTAGAAAAGAGGGGGAAAAAGAGGGGGGAAAAAAGGGGGGGAAACATTTCAAGTTTCCCTCCAAAAATGGCCAAAAGGGAAAGTGGTAGCTACGGTTCTCAAATGGCCGAGAGCCCTTCAACAAAGTCGAAGAGGGGCTCAAAATAAGACACTTTTTAGTTCGGGTCGGAGTCCAAAAATGTATAATGAAGGTTCGGGAGCCGAAATACGCAATTCGGGGCCCCGAAAATGGGCTGTTAGGCACCGGGAGTGGTACTCGACCACGAAGTGGGTTTCTGAGACCCCAGTGTTCCTTAAAAGGATGAAACAGAGGTACCTGCCAAAATTGAACAAAGAACAATGCGAAACGAATGCTCGGGGGCCAAAACCGCGTGGTTCGGGGTCCCGAAAATGGGCTGTTAAGCACCGGGAGTGGCACTCGGCCACGAAGTGGGTTTCTGAGACCCCAGTGTTCCTCGGAACATTAAAACAGAGGTCTCCGCCGAAAACCGAAGAAGTCGGAGATGGTTGGGCGGTCCCGAGCCGAGGCACACAGCCTAACGGCTCCGAAAACCGGGAACCGGGCTCCGAAATGGGCAAAATGGCCTACGGCCACGAAAAGTAGCTCACGGCCACCGGGAGATAGCCTACGGGACCACTCCCTCCCCTCAGGAAAGAAAACAGAGAAAACCGAGCCTGGTTCGCAAACCGAGACAAGGCACAGAAGAGAGTTCGGAAGTCCGGAGGCAGGGCACACGGCCGCGACTCTGAGACTTCTGAACGAGCACAGCATGCAACATCACCAAGCGCTCAATCGGTGACGTCTGAGTCTTAAGGTCGGTCAAAAATGGGGTGTCTACAGTTGCCCCTCTTTGACAGAACTCGGAAGTCATAACAATGACGGGAGTGAATGTCAAAGCCCAGAGACGGCCCATTTTTGACAAGGCCGAAGACTTAGACAATCATACAAGATGAACAAAGATATGTGTGCCCGCAAGCGTGCCCTCAGGCAAAGGGGGCAAAATGCAAATGATATGCACAGAGCCAGGTGATCATGCAAGTGCAGCAAGCTGTAATGAAGCAAGTATTGACAAATAGATGCAACAGTTTTAAGCGAGAATGCAAAGCAACAACTACATTTCATGCAGTTAGGATGTAAGAGAATTATGTAATTCTCATTGCGTCTCACACGGAGAAGATACGATACCTGCGCGATTCGTCTGGTCGCACCAGCCTCAAATGAACCGTACATACAATATCGTGCCTGCAAAGCAGAGAAATTTGACAAGAACAATATGCAACAACATATATTCCGTGTAATTCCTATGATGTGACACACGCAGTGTCTGTGAGTGGATGCATCGCAATGTGATACAAATAAGGTGCGCAGGGTAGCACGATGTAATGCACTAACAAGTGCAGGTGAGGTGCGCAAGATGCAAAATGATATGTAGGAAGATTTGATAATTGGACTTACACGCTACGCGAAGCCGGTTTGACAATTGGACTTATACGCTACGCGAAGCCGGTTTGAAGATTGGACTTACACGCTACGCGAAGCCGGTTTGAAGATTGGACTTATACGCTGACGCGAAGCCGGTTTGAAAGTTGGACTTATACGCTACGCGAAGCCGGTTTGAAAGTTGGACTTATACGCTGACGCGAAGCCGGTTTGAAAGTTGGACTTATACGCTACGCGAAGCCGGTTTGACAATGAAGTGAGCAAAGTGTAATGGATACACTATATGAACAAAGTGTGATAGATGCACTTAGTGAACAGGTGTGAGTGTGTGATTGATACACCAAAAGAACGTGTGTGATTGATACACAAAGCGAGTGTGTGTGATTGATACACAAGGTAGGCATAGTGTGACAGATACAAAGCGAGTGTGTGTGATTGATACACAAAGTGAATGAAGTGAGCAAAGTGTGATGGATACACTAAAGGCGAACACGAAGTGTGATAGATGCACTAAGTGAACAGAGTGTGATAGATATACTGAATGCGAACACAAAGTGTGATAGATGCACTTAGTGAACAGAGTGTGATTGATATAGTAAAAGTGAACACGAAGTGGGATAGATGCACTTAATGAACAAGTATGATTGATATACTGGATGCGAACACAAAGTGTGATAGATGCACTTAATGAACAAGTATGATTGATATACTGGGGTGTACACGAAGTGTGATAGATGCACTTAATGAACAAGTATGATTGATATACTGGATGCGAACACAAAGTGTGATAGATGCACTTAATGAACAAGTATGATTGATATACTGGATGCGAACACAAAGTGTGATAGATGCACTTAATGAACAAGTATGATTGATATACTAGGGCGTACACGAAGTGTGATAGATGCACTTAATGAACAAGTATGATTGATATACTGGATGCGAACACAAAGTGTGATAGATGCACTTAATGAACAAGTATGATTGATATACTGGATGCGAACACAAAGTGTGATAGATGCACTTAATGAACAAGTATGATTGATATACTGGATGCGAACACAAAGTGTGATAGATGCACTTAATGAACAAGTATGATTGATATACTAGAAGCAAACACAAAGTGTGATAGATGCACTTAGTGAACAGAGTGTGATTGATACACTAAAAGTGAACACAAAGTGTGATAGATGCACTTAGTGAACAAGTATGATAGATATACTGAATACAAACACAAAGTGTGATAGATGCACTATGTGAACATAGTGTGATTGATACACTAAAAGTGAACACAAAGTGTGATAGATGCACTTAGTGAACAGAGTATGATAGATATACTGAGGGTGAACATGAAGTGGGATAGATGCACTTAGTGAACAGGAGTATGATTGATATACTAAATGTGAACACGAAGTGGGATAGATGCACTTAGTGAACAAGTATGATTGATATACTAAATGTGAACACGAAGTGGGATAGATGCACTTAGTGAACAAGTATGATTGATATACTAAATGTGAACACGAAGTGGGATAGATGCACTTAGTGAACAAGTATGATAGATATACTGAATGTGAACACGAAGTGGGATAGATGCACTTAGTGAACAAGTATGATAGATATACTGAATGTGAACACGAAGTGGGATAGATGCACTTAGTGAACAAGTATGATGGATATACTAAATGTGAACACGAAGTGGGATAGATGCACTTAGTGAACAGGAGTATGATTGATATACTAAATGTGAACACGAAGTGGGATAGATGCACTTAGTGAACAAGTATGATTGATATACTAAATGTGAACACGAAGTGGGATAGATGCACTTAGTGAACAGGAGTATGATTGATATACTAAATGTGAACACGAAGTGGGATAGATGCACTTAGTGAACAAGTATGATTGATATACTAAATGTGATAAAGTGTGATGAGAGTGTGATTGATACACTAAATAATTGAAGTGTGATTGATACACTAAGTGAATGAAGTGTGATTGATACACTGAGTGAAATGAGAAAGAAACTTGATAGGTACAATGCAATACAATGCATGATGCTTACGGAAAGCAATAAATGGACAAAGCGGCGCTTTAGAAAGCACCTCATGAGGTGAGTGGCGGTGAACCGCTCTACTCCGACTAACCTTCAACTCACAGTACAAAGGCTTTGGAATGCTGACAAGGGACAACATCTGTATGTAGGAGCCACGGCTGCTGCTTGTTTTCCTGATCATATTCACAACTTTCCCTATTCTCCAACGGGGTGACAGACTAGGTTGGTTCAGTATCCAGAACTGAGGCGCATACACATGCTATCTCAATCTATGGGGCTGCCATACAGATTTCAAGCCGAGGACACGCCTCTGGGTATTTAAACCAGACTTTAGTCTCGGAAATCCCGAACCTTTGCGTTCTAGGCCACGGCCATTCGAACTCTAGTTTCCACCGTCGCAGTTGGTCTCCTAGGAACTCATCGCAAACACGTCCAAGATACCTCTGGCAGGGAATGGTACTCAGGGAGAGCACTTCTGATCGCCATTCTGGCTTGAAGTAGACTTGATTTTGAGCTTGAGGTAGAGACACACTCATACTTCGGAACATTGGCAAGACCTGAAGAGGTACACACGGAATATAGTCCCGGAGCTTACTGAAGTTGGAACAAACTCAGATGCCCGACATTTTCCTCTTTCGCTTTTGCTTTGCAGTCCGAAACTCATAGCTTCAGATAGGTCTTGGTTTTACTGTTCTCACATGACCTGGGTTGAACCCTGCAGTTTTATGAAAGAACAAATTCTGTTTTGCACAAATGTGGAGAACGGCACGGCACTCGGAGCACAAAACGATTTTATTTTTGAAATTGAGAAAATGAGTTCTCGACCGGGTATTGAGCCTACAACTGAACACAGCGAAAGAGACTCAACAACGGAAAACAAAAGGTACACAACCTAGACACATCGAGTAACACTAAAATCGAGATAAAACAAAAAGACACGACACTCAGACGTGCACAGGGAGCCTGTTTCACCGGGTAGTGTTTCCCACCCTTTCTTATTTGTGATTCTCACATCACTCGGCCCTCAAGCTCTGTTTTTCTGGAAAAACCCTTTCTCACTTTTTCTCTCATCGCACATCTCTCTATTCTTCAATCTCTCATTTTTCATCCCTCCCCTGGGTGGTTGATGGATAAACAGCAAGTTGTGGGTTCTCGCCCCTAGCATTCTGCTAGATTCTTCTTCTTCTGCTCACAATGGTGAGTTTCTCCCACAGAGGGACTGTGCTACAATTGGGTGTGTAGCGGATCTGCGGCTGACATCGATCGATGATGCCCTGCTGGGGAGTTTGGACATGGTTAGATCTGCCCAGATGAGGGAATGGGAATATGTTGATCCATTCCAGTTTGTGCCTCGCACTTGGCTTGATACTTCGTTGGTCGGAGGATGAGAGAGCTTTCTGCCCTCTTGCTGTGCCCTTCAGTTGTGCCTTTGCTGGCAGGTAGAGTGCCCTTTCTGGCAAGTATGTTGACAAAGGGAAAAAGACAGAACACCTGACTCAACTGTGCCCCTAGTTCATCATTTTGACCATTTTTTGTTTTTGGCTTTCTAAAAAAAAATTTGACCAAAATGAGAGTTAGATTAACATGCTTGTTCAATTTTTGATTTGAAATTATGCAAGTCAGGCTATGAGCACTGAAAATTTTCCTTTTTCGGGTCCAAGAAATGGCCTAGTTTTTGGAAAAGATGGAACAATTTTCGAGAAAATTAGTCAACCTCAGTAAAAATCCTCAAAAACTATTTTTGCAAATGTCCACTTGCTCAACGAGCATGAAACCTACTCCTGAGATGCACAACCTCGGATCCAAAGGAAAACTGCCCCGTGCTTGAAGAGAACTGCATGGCAACGGAAAGTTGCCCCTTGTCTGAACGGCACCGCGGCGCATTGAATGGCAACGGAAAGTTGCCCCTTGTTTGGATAGCACCGCGGCGCGTTTGAATGGCAACGGAAAGTTGCCCCTTGTTTGAATGGCACCGCAGTACATTGTAGTCAGTCCTCAGAGTGACGAGCACAACCAAATCCTCAGATACAGAGAAGACAAGGATGACCAGAACCATCGCATGGACACAATCAAATTGAAGTGTTTTACGGCTGGACTTCAGAATGAAGTTGCCTACGTATCCCAAACATGGGAATCAAGCCTTACGTAGTTCGGGGTTAAGGTACACTCGGGTATTTAACCTCTCCTTTTTATGCTCTAACTTTTGCCAAGGCGCCTATTGCAGGTTTTCGACCTTGCGAGCTTTGTTCTTCTTTCCTTTTCATTTTCATTTCTTTTCTTCTCTTTTTTTTCTTTTCTTCTCTTTTTTTTTGTTTTTTTTTGTTTTTTTTTTTTTTCTTTTCATTTTGTATCTTTGCATTTTTTCTTTTTTCTTTTTTCATTCTTTTCTTTGCTCTAACTTTTGCCTGGGTCGCCCTTCCGGGTTTTCGGCCCAGCGAGCCTCTCAAAGGGGAAAAGTGTAACAAGTCCATGCCAAATGGTGTTGAGATTGAAGCCCTCTGTATCCAGGAGAGTGGCTGTTACATTGATTTGCAGAAAGATCCACTTTTGGCTTTTTGAGCACATCGGACATTTTTTGCCCCTAGTTCGAGGAGTGCTTCTGTTCTAGCTTTGCAAGCTTCTTCTGATGAGGTCTGACCTTCTCGATCCGACTTTCCTGGCCCCTTGTTCGAGGGCTGCTTCAAATCTGGCCACACAGGCCTCACATCGTAGTTGACCGTTGAACATTCTGAATCTGAGTTCAAGGTGTTGAAAGCAGAGGGGTTGAGTCTCGAGGCTGAGAGCGATCCTAAGCTGCACAATCTCAAGGGTGATTCCACACAGGTCTTCGCAGGACCGCGCAAAACATTTTGTTTTTTGAAAATTTTTAAGAAAGCGACAAATCGCTCGCGCTGAAGATAGTGTGAAACCAGTCTGGATCAAGCCAGGGTCCTTCTCAGTACTCACGCTAACAAGCATGATTCCATTCATTAAGGGCTTAGCACGCCTCTCTTTCTCTCAATTGGTCAAAGTTTTGCAAATCCCGAGGAATTCCTTCCTCTTCGTTTTCACCGCAGTGTTCAAAAAAAGTTTTGAAAAAAACTCAGGTCATTACAATGATTTCGAGGCACAAGGGAGCAGGTGGAATGCGCTGCCATTTCATTCAGAACTTCTGGCACAACTGGCACAAGGCAGAAGCGAGCACAAGAGCGTGAAAGTCACTGCTGTTTCAATCAAAATCTGATGGTGTAACTGGCTCCACGGCAGAAACAGACTCAAAAGAGTGTAAAAGACAAACACAAAACAAGAGAGTGATGTCCGAGGTAACACCCCCGGAATCACCCGACTCCAATAAAACAGGACTGACTCGGTACAACAAGACAGACTCAACATGATTGATTTGATACAACGAGACAGACTCAACAGGACTGACTCGATACAACAAGACAGACTCGGCAGGACTGACCCGATATAACAAGACTGACTCGATATAACAAGGTAGACTCAACAGGACTAACTCGATATAACAAGGTAGACTCAACAGGACTGACTCGATACAAGAAGACAGACTCAACATGACTGACTCGACACAACGAGACAGACTCAATACCCAAGTCAGAAAGTAGAATAAGAAGCACTCGCAAATGCTCAAAATAGTGCGTGCCAAACGCCACATCCGGAGTAAACTGAGTGCCGCCCGCAGGTGGTTCATCTCCCGATCACATAACAACACAAGTCCAGAGTACTCGGGGGATATCAGACCCTTTTGAAACTATGGTTCCAAGACCACTTAGCAAAACAGAAAACAGACAGCATCTCAGCCTGATTTCACCCGAACAGATACGAACAAAGCTGAATGAGTGTGCTCTCTACTGAATTCTGCCCAAATCTCTGCCTCAAAACTGAATCTGATACCCACAGATAACTGATTCCCAAATACTGACATGGTGCCCGCAGGCCTGATGCCCAAACTCCTAAACTGATACATGCATTCCCTGTAGAGACGCACTCTAACAAGCACATAACAGATAAGTGAGAGCCAAAACACCCCTATGTTGGGGTAGGGTTTCCCTGTCCTATTTTGTCAGGAGCTAGGGTTTCACTACGCACGCAGCGGCTTCAAACAACCTATAAACGGGTAAGCAACCTGTCCTAGTTTGGAATGGTCACTATGGATCCGAATATGCACTAGGTCGAATGGTCAAAGAGGGTGCCCCGGTAAAACCGGGGTTTGTGTTCCCATGCTGTCAGAGCCCAGAGCCGATCAGCCTTACGGACATGACTTGACAAGACAAGCCTCCGGCAAATCGTTCGGGAATGGCATATGGCAAACACGGTGTCCTAGGCGCACCAATGCAAATGCAATGCAAAGAAACACACAAGTGTAGTCAAAAGCAGATATCATGAGTTCGAGTCAAGTTCTCTAAATCCCCAGCAGAGTCGCCAGAAACTGTAACAATGCCCGCGAGGGGCCTCGCTACAGTTCGGACTCGATTTTTGTTGCGGTTCCAAATCTTGAACCAAAGAGTCCAAATCCGGCAAATCGTTTTGAGAAAACTGATTTTTTGAAAGAAGTGCCAAACATGGACTGCTTTGCCAGATAACAGAGTCGCCACCTAAATATTTTAAAATGGGAAATTTAGGAAACCCTGACTCGGTGCCAAAAGGCCACGTGTCCGTCATCACCAAAGTTGGCTCGGGAACTTGGGTACGATTAGGGAAGGTCACATCGTGAGCACCCCCGCTCGCCCGGTCAAAGACCGGCCTCTACTAACCATGATATCTGTTTTTGAAAACATTGTGAGTTCTTATTCCGGTTATTAGCCTAGGTTACTATGTGATGCTCGCAGCAAACAAGTATAGACTGGGCCGTCTGAATTGGAACAAAACATTTCATGTTTGTTTGTTTGAAAATGGTGTGAAGGTGCTACCCGCAGGTAGGCTAAAATGCGGATTTGCCACTCTCGAGTGGGCTTAGAAAACAAGATTTTGCCACTATCTAGTGGGCTTAACAAACATTTGATGAATTGTCCCAATTCAAATAACTCAACCTCCACCCACAGGCATTCAGGCAGTTATATCACATAAGCAAATAGCCTCATGGCAAGCATGCTATCATGGCAGCACTCACACGCATGCAAGGATGCTAAAGCATAAAAACTCACCGAGTACTCCAAGCCAAAACAGAAACTACATTAGAAATCATGCATGATCCTAAGTATACAGAAATGCCTAATGCAACACATGCAGAATGCAACTATAGCAGGCTCGGCTATTCTAAACATGGCATATGAAATGCTACAACTAACACGTATTCAATTTTGGGATTGAAATACAAATGCAGTTTGTATGATGCGCCAAGCCCGGTGCGTGCAAAACAGATGAATGATGCAAATATGCTGTCATACTGTATGCTAATTGAAATATGCCCTATATCTAACCATCCAAAGCGGGTAAATAAAAGGGAGAAAGAAATGGGGGTTGGAAGACATACATCACACTCACACACCCTTATTACAACATTTGCCCTCGCGCAGAGGGTCCGAATAAAATAATAATACAGTCCGAATAAAAGAATATACAGTCCGAATAAATATACAGATTTCTAATTAATTAACAAATTAATTAAAGAAAAGTAAAACTGGCATGCAAGCCAGGGACTGCCTTGCTCCTGATGAATGGTATATGCTGGGCTGTTTGGCGCAGAAATCCACTGGGATGCCCTGATTAGCCTCTGTTTGCAATTCTCTCGAAATGCGTACCAGCCTCCGAAAAGTTGTTGATTGTTGATTTTGCTGTAACAGAGAGCAGGAAAAGGGCATAGCAATGTATTTCACAAATGTATGCATGCCTCGATCCTCGTGCCATCAATCACGCATCTCGATGCATGATGGCCGAGGAACCGAAATGCACAACTCAATATGGGATGAACGCAAACAACAAAAGCCTAACTCCGTCATGGGTAATCCGGAGTGTCGGTGACTTGGGAATTGAGACACGTTCCGGTACTCGGAGTACAGAATGCGCCTCGTTTCCCGTGCAATATGCATGATATGCATGAAATGCAACTAACATACAATCCTAGCATACGCAATGCTATGAAAATGAGATGCCTCGAAATGCGTGCACGCGGGCACGCAAACCGAGGCGATGGTACGACATGCAAATCAGATAAAACAGAGGTGCCTCGAAATGCGCGCCCACAGGCACGCAATCCGAGGCGATGCTATGCGATGCAAAATCGGATAAAACCGAGGTGCCTCGAAATGCGCGCCCACAGGCACGCAATCCGAGGCGATGCTATGCGATGCAAAATCGGATAAAACCGAGGTGCCTCGAAATGCGCGCCCACAGGCACGCAATCCGAGGCGATGCTATGCGATGCAAAATCGGATAAAACCGAGGTGCCTCGAAATGCGCGCCCACAGGCACGCAATCCGAGGCGATGCAAATGAGAAAATCGGATAAAACCGAAGTGCCTCGAAATGCGTGCCCGCGGACACGCAAACCGAGGCAATGATGAAATGATAAAATCGGATAAAACCGAAGTGCCTCGAAATGCGCGCCCACAAGCACGCAAACCGAGGCGATGATATGCGATGCAAAATCGGATAAAACCGAAGTGCCTCGAAATGCGCGTCACACGGGCACGCAAACCGAGGCGATGATAAAATGAGAAAAATAGATAAAATCGAAGTGCCTCGAAATGCGCGCCCACAAGCACGCAAACCGAGGCGATGATATGCGATGCAAAATCGGATAAAACCGAAGTGCCTCGAAATGCGCGTCACACGGGCACGCAAACCGAGGCAACGACATACAAGCATGAAAATGCAAATTGGGCTTACGCCAACATGAGAGGGCCTCAGCTCACTCACATAGGCTGCCGGAATGATAAGAATGAGGTGCCTCGAAGTGCGTGTCCATTGGCACGCAAACCGAGGCAGTGCAAAAATGATACAAATGGCATGGGAGATGATATGCAAGCATGGCAATGGAATTTCAGCAGCTAAATGAAGGGGAAAACAGTCCCGAAATGATACGAAATGGCAATCAATGCATGAAATCATCCCGAAATGCTATAATAACCCCCCGAAATGGCCTATAGCCATGCTATATATGCAAAATATGATTATGGCAGCAAGAACAGTAGCAAGGCAGTCCCAAATATGGCATTTTATCAGCACAAAGCAAGGCCAAATAATGCTCACAAGTATGGAAACAAAAGCTTGCAAAAATACGGTAAAAGAGGGGAATTACAAAGCAAGTGACATGTACAATGCTCAAACCCAAAAAATCAGTTCTACAACATTGAATATGGAACAAAAATATGCACAAATGCAAGAGATGACAACCTCTAAATCAGTATGTATATATGCTAAACATAGCATGCAATATTACGGTAAATTTGGAGAATTGCAAGACAAGTACCAAAAGAAATCGCCAAATGGCTTAAGGCCCTTAACAAAACACAAAGAATGGACCAAAATAAGGCTCTTTCTAAGCCTGATGAAGGCTGAAAACAGGAGCCAAATAAGCCTAACAAAGCACGCAAAATAATGAGCCAAAGAGAGGTATTGAGACAAGTGGTGTATAGAAAATTCAAACAGCAAAATTTCCTTCTAAAACATTGAAGAGGAGCCCAAAATATGCATATTTACAGTAGATGTCATGCTCAAAATCAGATTACTCATGAGTCAAAGAAAGCTTGCAAAAACAATGGCATATGATGAGATATTGAAACAAGCATTAGATAGGGACCCCAAACGATGTTGGGACCTTAAACAAACATGAAGAACACCTCAAAATAGTGACATTTCCAGTTAATCTCGGAACTCAAAACCACAAGCAAATAGGTCTAAGAAATGAGCCAAAATAGGGCTAGAAAAGAGGGAAAGAGGACTTACCCTTGAAGACCAACACTTTGATTGCTTCTTGGACCAACTTTGGTGACTTTAAGCTGCTGGAATCCCTCCCTTGCTTCCAGAAATGGAATGGTGATGGTAAGGCTTGAAGATGATGAAGAAATGGGGTTGAAACTTGGAGGTTTTTTGACTTGGAAGTATAGAGAGGGAGAGAGATATAGATATGAGGCTCCAAACAATTTTTTCTAACCCTTCAAACAGATCTGGAGGGCTGTATTAATAGGCAAAAACGTTTAGAAAAGAGGGGGAAAAAGAGGGGGGAAAAAAGGGGGGGAACATTTCAAGTTTCCCTCCAAAAATGGCCAAAAGGGAAAGTGGTAGCTACGGTTCTCAAATGGCCGAGAGCCCTTCAACAAAGTCGAAGAGGGGCTCAAAATAAGACACTTTGTAGTTCGGGTCGGAGTCCAAAAATGTATAATGAAGGTTCGGGAGCCGAAATACGCAATTCGGGGCCCCGAAAATGGGCTGTTAGGCACCGGGAGTGGTACTCGACCACGAAGTGGGTTTCTGAGACCCCAGTGTTCCTTAAAAGGATGAAACAGAGGTACCTGCCAAAATTGAACAAAGAACAATGCGAAACGAATGCTCGGGGGCCAAAACCGCGTGGTTCGGGGTCCCGAAAATGGGCTGTTAAGCACCGGGAGTGGCACTCGGCCACGAAGTGGGTTTCTGAGACCCCAGTGTTCCTCGGAACATTAAAACAGAGGTCTCCGCCGAAAACCGAAGAAGTCGGAGATGGTTGGGCGGTCCCGAGCCGAGGCACACAGCCTAACGGCTCCGAAAACCGGGAACCGGGCTCCGAAATGGGCAAAATGGCCTACGGCCACGAAAAGTAGCTCACGGCCACCGGGAGATAGCCTACGGGACCACTCCCTCCCCTCAGGAAAGAAAACAGAGAAAACCGAGCCTGGTTCGCAAACCGAGACAAGGCACAGAAGAGAGTTCGGAAGTCCGGAGGCAGGGCACACGGCCGCGACTCTGAGACTTCTGAACGAGCACAGCATGCAACATCACCAAGCGCTCAATCGGTGACGTCTGAGTCTTAAGGTCGGTCAAAAATGGGGTGTCTACAGGGGTGCTTACCATTTATGCCTAGCACTGTATCGAGGATACTAATTCATGTGCTCAATTGGTTTGGCTTCTACTCTAACCCCTTGAATTGGTATGAGGGTAATTTGGATCTAATATACAATACTTGCTCTAAATCTCTGCTCCAATTAGGTTATAATGCACTTCTGTTTTTCCATATTGATGAAGTAAAAACCACAATTTGAATTGGGAATGAAGGTAAACTATGTAGATAACGAAATATCTTGGGTTAGAGCTTTTTAGCAATTATGTTAGGTTTCTCTTGAACTCATAAAATGGCTGAAATTTTAGTTTTATTTGTTTAACATCAGGGCTTATGATGAAAGGTATCGTGTAATGGTTAAGTAATCAAGTTGTATATAGAAAATGTGAAGTTCAATATAATTTTTACTTTTGCGCAATTTAATGTTATCTACTAAGTTTTTGTTGCATGATAATCATTAACCGGTCTTTACCTTTTGATGATTAATTTTTGCATGCTCTAGGGCCTTTACAAGCTATCTGTCTCCACAGACCAGATGCCTACTATAAGCCTTATAAATTTCAAAGTAAACCTGTACTTTAGTTAGGCTTAGATGGGTTGCCCTTTTTTGTTTTGTTTCATTTTCTTTTAATGGAGTGCATTTACTCTCTCTCTCTCTCTCTCCCTCTCATCTTTAGAGTGGTTGCTCTTTTCTGTTTTGTTTCATTGTCTTTTAATGGAGTGCATTTCCTCTCTATCTCTCTCTCTCTCTCTCACAGTTTACTTGCTCATTGCACTAACATCACTTTGTACTCATCCTTATGAGTGCTATAATAAGAACTGCGCTGTTTGTTACAAATCTGTTCTCTTCGATAGGGAATGGTGGACAGACTGATTAGTCGAATCGAAAAATCTGTGAGAAACACTGTTGGGTGTCAAATATGAATGCATGAGGTGACATGGGAGTGGCCTAGGCAGATTTTGGTTGAGTGCTAAGATATTCATCAAAAAAAAAAAAAAACTTCATTGATTTAATATGATGTTTAGCAAAGCATATACATAAGTTATTTATTTATCAGAGTTCTCCTTACCGTTATATTGTTAGCTGCTCTTATTCCATCGTAGCAAGGTTTTGAAGCATATTTAAGGTTGCTATGCAAATATTTCAAGTGCCACCCCCTTTGGTTGTCTGAAAATAAGGTTCATTTATCGATCTTGTATTAAGTTGTCAAGTAGGTTACTTAAAGTGATGATCGGAAAAAAATTCATAAGTTTGTAAGTTTTGAAGAAGAGATTTCCTCTTAAGATGGATTTATTTTTTTGCAGGTTGTTGAGTTTGCCCTGGCTTTGCAGGAAGCTGGATGCTTTTCTGTTGTTTTGGAATGTGTGCTTGCATCTGTTGCTGCTGCTGCAACATTTGCTCTTCGAATCCCTACAATTGATATTGGGACAAGGCCTTTTTGTATTGGCCAAGTTAATTGATTCTTTAGCTCTCTCTACTACTCCTAATTATGAATTAGACTTGACTAGCTTGTGTTGTGTATAATCTTTTTGCTTTCATTTGTACATATAATTTGCTATCTGATCTTGTAATTTACTTTTCAAGTACTAAAGTGGGCATTTTAATGATATCACGTGTTCATATATTGAGTTTACTCATGTAATGAACTTTGAATTTGCTTCTCTCTCTGTCTCTGTCTCTGTCTCTATATATATATATATATTAAAAATAACCTTTTACGGCATACAAAATTATGTCGTGAAAAGTGTAATAATTTAGACATGTAAGAAAATGCCGTAAAAGATTATATACGGCATACAAAGTATGCCAGAAATATATTAATAATAACCTTTTACGGCATACAAAATTATGTCGTAAAAAATGTAATAATTTATGACATGCAAAAAAAATGTTGTAAAAAATTATATACGGCATACATAGTATGTCATAAATATATTAAAAATAACTTTCTACGGCATGCAAAATTAAGTCATGGAAAGGATGCTGATTTATGACATGCCAAAAATGTCGTAAAAAATTATCTACGGCATACAAAGTATGTCATTAATGTTTAATTTATTACTTTTTACAACTTTAGCTGCATGTCGTAAATGACGTTTGACTTTCCACGGCATGTCATATAACGGCATTTGTGTGCATGCCGTAAAAGAGTTTTTACGGCATGCATTGCAAGTCGTAAAAATTCAATTTTGTTGTAGTGTATAAATAAGAATTAAATTGTCCAAAAGTTTGTTAGAATTTTGAAAAAGGACTTAAGGCTCCAAACAATTGAATATCAATTTATTCAATTCAACCTTATAGGTTAATAAAAAGTTCGTGAGACCTAATTAGAAGCAAGTTAGAAATTCTCCTTAATTTTTAATTTACAAAATCCTTCTAAATAGTTTTCTCATGCATGGATAAAATCAGCACTTGAACTATCTTTCACTAGTATAAGTGTCCAATGGTTTGTATGATTTAGAAAGAAAAAGAGTTACAGAGATGATGCAAACTTTTGTTAAAATTCAACGCATTTTTGTATAAATATGTGTGCAAATAATTATATAAAATAATAAATAAAATTTCAGAAATAATTATATAAATTAAAATCTAAAAAATAAATCTTATAGAGCTTTTACAAAATGCTAAAAATGGAAGTCGAGACTTGAGTTGCACATAATCTCCTTAAAATATATTTCGTTATCGCTCCGGTGCTTTGAGTTTTGACTGGTGTCTGCTTCTCAAGATGCAACGACTATATTCAAAGTCGCAACACTACAACTTCAAGCCTGGTGAACGAAACTAGTCTTGAAACTCTCTCTCTTAGAAATCTTAAAACTTCTAAATTGTGCAGGATTTATAGAAACATAAGAGAGCGAAAAAGAAGAAAAGAATATGGAAATCCGAAATTGGAATGATCTGGATTGCTAGAATGGGGAGGCTATTTATACTTTGTAAGGTGCCAATTCGGAGGTGCTTGGATGGAAGAGACAAGAATTCGAATTCAAATTTTGACACAAATGAATTTGAATTTGAAATTTGCAAAAAAAATTCAAATGATTTTTGTCCAAAAATTATAATATGGACCAACCCAACGAGTGTGGGATGGCAGTGTATGTAGGCGTGGTAATTTGGGTGCAAACCTATGTTGTCCATAACTCCTCCTCTTACAAAACTTAGGTACCCTAAGGGCCCAAACCTAATTCTCAAATTCAAATGTTATATACACATATAAATTCCCTTGTTTTTCTATGTGAGATAAGCCTATATCACCATGTAGAAAACTCACCAAAACAACATTTCTACAAAGTCCACTTTGGAGTTGATTTCCAATTCACTTGTAAATGATTTTGTTAAACCAAATATAATCACCACACGGCATAGAATACGTCACCACTCAAACCCACTAAAAATAGTAAGTGGGACCCGTCTATAATTTAGCTCAAAGTTTGTTAAAATTATTTTTACAAAACCGTTTTCAACAACTTCCATTGTGATCAACTTTCTAACCATCATCGTTGTTGATGTAGTCGTCCCTTGCCATTATTGTCATTGATTTGCTTATGACAATCTTTGGGAGTTCAGATCCTCTCTAGCCTTCCTCTCCAACCTTTCCTCTGGGGGATGGCCTAGATTGGGCCATGTCACCCTATTGAAAATCTGTGGTTCAGATTAGGTAAAAAAAAATAAGTCAAAATTCATTCAGCAAAATAGAGCTCAGCACATCATCTTCACTCTCATCTCCTTCAAGATTTGCACTGCGAATCAGAGCTACGACATGAAAACCCTTCTTGCTACTGTTTTCCAAGGTAGGTATGACATTGGGTTTCAAGATTTTCAAGCCTCAAATACAGATTCTTGACCAATAAATACTTTAATGTGTAGTCAGGTACTTTTTTTTGCTGTTTTGGTCTTATTTTTGCTCAAATTACTACTGTTTTGGTGTTGTTTTGCTGCTGTTTTGCTACTGAAATTGCTGCCATTTTGGTGTTGAAATTGTTGTTGTTTTGTTGTTATTTTTTTAATGTTGTTTTGCTGTTATTTTGTGCTGAAATTGCTGCTTTTTCTTTTTTTTTTTTTGCTAAATTTGTTGTTGATGGACGGTGGTCGCCGGTGGAAAACGACGATGGTGCAAATCTTGAAGGAGATGAGAGTAAGGGTGATGAGCTGAGGGAGAGAAAGACAGAGAGAGAGGGAGATGATGTGCTGAGCTTTGTTTTGCTGAATGAATTTTGATTTTTATTTATTTATTTTTTTTATAGCTAATTTGAGCCGTAGATTTTCAGTGGGGTGACTTGCCCCAATCTAGGCCGTCCCTTGGAGGGAAGGCTGGAGAGGAAGGCTGAAGAGGATCTGAACTCGATCATTGGACACCACATAAAGTCATATGGACTTCGTAATGCATGGAATAAATGAAGGGTGTATGTGCATCTTTTCTAGTTCTCTAGAGCAAAAATAAATAAATAATTCCCGAATTTCATTTGTAGTAGTTAAAACTATAGTAAGTTTTAGTTTTAATCTAATTAGTGGAATTGAATTTGTGAAAACTGTTTCATGCATAGACAAATTCAAGAACTTCCAAAATTAATTTCATGATTTTTGGAGAAAGTATTTTTTTTTATTTTTTATTTTTGGATCTGTTTGTTTGGCTTTTATACTAAAAATCATACAAAATTTAATATTAAAAATCATAAATGTTGTGATCATTGTAGCGACTAGTAATGATGATGATAGTGGTGACACTCTCGTATTAAAGGTTAATGGAAACATTTTTATAATAAAATAATAAAATTTCACTGTATGAATTTTTATTTTTATTTTTATTTAATCAATGGAATTGAATTTTTTAAAATGGTTTCATATCCATTTTAGACATAATTAGTTTCATGATTTTAGGAGAACATTGAATTTTGTTAATCAATTTTGAGTTTAAAATCATACAAAATTTGATATAAAATTAGAAACATTGTGATCATTATTGTTATTAGTGATGGTGGTGATGATAATGGTAATAACAGTATTGTGGTGAATATTAATGGAAGCCTTTTTATATTTGCATAGGAAAATGTAACTGTACCAGATTTTTTTTATTATTATCAAATCAATGAAATTGAATATTTAAAACTATTTTATTTTCATGTTAGACATATAATTAGAAAAATCATTTTTAATCAATTTTGGGTTTAGTTTATTTTATTTTTATATCTAAAATTATAAAGAATTTGATATAAAAAATCAAAACAAAGTTGTGATCATTGTGGTGATAGAATTTCAATGTCCAAGCTAACTTTAATATATTGAAATTTTACTGTGTTATCTTAACTTGGATAGTAAAATTTCACTACATTTTATTTATTTATTTATTTTATATGGAATTTCATAATTTACAGAGATCTTGGGTCATTCAGATTATTGGTATGGAAAGTCACCTTCAACTAATCCAGTCAGACTTTTCCTTTGATAGATCTCTCCGAGATTTAAAAAAAAAAAAAGTTTTAAGGTCCCTGATATTAAGATTTTATAAGGTAAATGACATGCAACATTTTTATAGTAGTTGGGATCCCTCAACATTTCCATAGTGAAATTTTGCACACATAAATTTTAGTATAGAGAAATTTCAACTTTTCATAGAGAAAATTCAGAGTGAAGGGAAATTTATCTAGTATGATCACAGAGAAATTTCTACTCTGGTCTCTACTTTGCTTTCTCAAAACTTCACTGTAACACCAGTGGTAACTTCATGTTCACACTGGTGGCACTGCCTATTCTACTTCGCTATGTCTGTGGTCTTTGCTACAATGGAAATCTCTACATCAATCTATTCAACACCCAATTCAATTACATTGAACCAAACCATCATTCCATAACACTTTTCATTTAATGCCTCTCGTGCTCTACGATGCCATGGCTTTAACTCTATATCCACTCCCTTCTAAATCTATCTTGAAAACTTCCTCTCATCGCCCTAATAAACCATTTTTGCATCCCAGACACTACCATCCTCAATTCCTCTGCTCATCTAAACATGTTGAAACAACTCATCAAATACCACACCTCTCTTTCCAAGCTTTCCATTTGAGAACTTTTAAAGAATCCCCAAGGCACTTGCTTACCCACCTTTATTCACCACAAGAACATCGTGATCATGAAGACTGATTCGAAACAGGGGTCAATTGAGATCAACAATGTGTTGATTTCTTATCATGATATGTTTCTTGATGGACCCATTTCAATTTATGGTGTTCTTGTCCCTTTTTCTTCGTTATTTGGCTTTGATTAAGATTGGGAAATCACTTAGCCACCCATTTGCAAATCCAAGAATTCTAATGAATCTAAGAACATGGTCGAATGGACACATATGGTTCGATTGCTGAGCTCTAATGGGTTCGTGTCATTTGTGATCGGATTGCACTCTGTTCTTGATGGGATACTTCAAGATCACCCATATTTGAATTTTAGACGTCTTCATCGGTGGTGGATAGAAGCATCAGAGGAGGAAAGAGAATGGTAGAGATGTTTCTGAAGAGAAATTTCTCTGGTACAAATGACCTAACTACCATAATACTATTATTAGGGACCTTAACTAATAATAAAAAACATATTGGACCTCTCCTACTACCCAAAGTCAGAGAGGGATGTTTCACTAATTTTTTCTTTAAAAAATACAAGAAAGAAAAACAGACATCTACATAAAAAGTTATACAATTTTAAATTTTGAAAAGTGAATTAAGGTATTTTGGTAAATAAGTTATACATCGTGCGTTCCTTATCCTTATTTCAAAAAGAATTTATAATATTATTTTTTTGACAATAAATGTGATGTTTTGAGAAAAGAATGGACCACTCAAGCGGTGGAAGTACCGTTCAAGCGGTGAAATGGGGTCATCTAGTATCTCGTTTGCAGGTTTGAAATTTTGAGAATGAGGCTTTTTCGCTCAAGCGACCAAGTCATAGCTCGAGTGGTTCTTGTACTCATACTGCTCAAGCGGTGTATTGACCGCTCCAGCGGTTTGTTCGGGGTCAGCCAGTTAAAAGCCACTTTTTGCTCCACGTTTCTTTGCTCTTTCTTTTCTTTTTCTCTCCCTCTTCTCTTGTCTGAAAAACCTTAGCTTCAAACTCTTGATTTCACCCATTTCCACTAAAGATCTACCTTAGATCATGCAAGAAAAGTGAAGAGAAAGTGAAGATCATCCATTTTACTGTTTGGATCGCATTTTTGTCAAGGTTTTTTTTGTGTGTGTGTGTGTGTGGGGGGGGGGGGGGGGGGTTCATCTTTAGCACTCTTCTTTGAGGTAGGGATATTCTTAACCTAGTATGTTATGAGTTGAGGTGGATATGTGGTATTTTCTTAGTTATACGTATATATATATATATATATGAGATGTTTATGTTGTATTATATGGATTTGATTCATGAAAAAGGGGTTTCACCCAAATTTTTGAAAGATTTGGAATAACTCTTGAGGATAATAAGTGTTGATGAGAAAATTTTACTTTGGAAATGTAAATGGAGGAAAGTCTCAATTTTATTCAAACCCTAGTTTTGAATTTTACTCTAAAGATGAAATTTTGTTCAATTGGACCTTGGGTCATGAAATTAAGTTACTGCTTAGTTGAAATCTATATAAATATTGCTTTTCAAATTTTTTTGGAAATTTATGTTAAGATTAGGGAAATTGGATGTTGTTCAGGATGTAGAAGTTGGAAATCTGTGATTATTGGTTATGATAATTCTCTATTGAAGCATTGAATGAACCATAGGTAAATTGATACATTTACAAACTCATGCATCATGTTGCATTCTTCATGATTTTGGTTCCACAATTATTAAAATCTCTTGAATACTTGGAATTGTTGAAAGGGGGTAAATAGCGTGTGAGTCTGGGTACTGAGTTGGGTTTGAAATTGTGTTGAGTATTGTCTTGGTACTCGCACGATGAGTCAGGGTGCCTCATTGCTCTATCTTGAGCTAATCGCCAGACGAATTGGGAAAATATTTTTGGGTGTCCATTGGCCCTGCCACTTTTAGAGTCAGTGAATGTGAAAAAAGGAAAAAAGATTTTTGGGTGCCCTTCGCCTCGCCGTTTCTTGAGTCAGCAAATGTGGGGATATTTTTCATGTAAAAATGGTTTATGACTCTTGCTTAGGACGCCATTGCGTATTTACCACCCCATTGTTGAATATGAGTTTTTGACCAACGGGTATGCATTGAACATTATTGCTTTCAAAAGAGAAAAACATGGACTTCATCCTGGCATATGCGTTTTAATCATTTATATACTCTATTAATAATACTCCTATTAGGAATTAGCTCACCCCAGTTTAACAAAAATTCCAGGATTTGATGGTGTGATTCCACCCAAGTGACTTGGTGGTAGAAGTGTTTTGAATAGAGCATGTGGGCTCACTGGATGTTACTTGCTGAAAATCCTTGGGCTATTTTGTGGAGTGGGACTAAACATCCACTTTTTTGTGTAATTAAGAACGATCCTTGAAATGTGTATGCGGTTAGGGCACTTTACTTTTGTGTTTTCTAGCTCCTTGAACTGTTATTAATTATGATTAGGTGGTGTTGGAACTACAATATCTCTTGAATAGTTCAATGAGAAAAAGATCATATAGAGCAAAATGTTTTACTCTTTAATAACATTTCTAGAAATGGTTCTGAGATGTATTAAAAGTTTTCAATTTATTAGATGGATCATAATTTTAGGGGCGTTACAATAAAATTTTACAAAGAGAGACTTGTAACAAAAACCTAGGATATGAAACATTACTCCAGTTTTTATGCTATTTTTTAGGGTAAATTATAAATACGTCCCCTAAGATTTATTAAAAATACAAATTTATCCCTTACGTTTGAGAAATTACATCTCACTCTTTAATATTTCTATCATATAACAACTGGCCTCCGTTGTTAATAAACCGTTAAGTCAAACTAGCAGTGTTTATAACATAAGCAACAAATTATTTCCTCCAATACCCATATTAACTTTTATGAAGTTAAACAATTCATTTTTATTTTTATTTTTTTGTTTTTCTTTGTCCTATCTCACATTCATTATTCTTCATTTTCTCTCAACTAGTGACACCACTTTACCCAACCGTCATACCACCATCTCCCATTCTTGATTACGATCACCATCATTAATGTCTACAAACAATTGATGTATCACTAACAAGGGCTGGAGAATATTGTGATTGTGGCATCTAATAGGATTGGAACCTATCCCAAGGTTTAGAAGACCTTTGTCCTATTCATTAGACGATAGACGCCTTTCATTTATTCCAATTTTTTCCAAACTTGTTTGGAAAAAATGTGATTAAAGGAATTAGATTGAGAGAGGGATTTGGTAGTATGTGAATAAAAATGAAAGTAGTACGATAATTTTATTTTGGTATTAGAGGGCATTTGGGTAGTTTTATTTTTTGTATTAGGTCTAGTTGCAGGAAAAATTATAATAAGGGGCATTTGTAGTTTCCAGAATGTGAAGGGGAAATTCATGTTTTTGACAAACTTTAAGAGTGTATTTGTAATTTTTCCTATTTTTAATCAATCAATTATTTAATCAGTAATTTTTAATTGAACAATACTACATGTACAAAATTAAAACATAGAATGGTGTACAAAAAATGTACGTATGGTTTAGATTTATTTTAAGCATGATTCACATAATATCTAAAATAAATCTCAACTACATATTAAATTTTTTGTGCATTTTTTGTATTTTAAGTCTGTTCAAATATCATTTTTATATTTAATTTGTTATGCTTTGATTACAAGTTCCTCTATATTCATCACCTACTCTTTTTAGAGTTCCACTCAAATCATGCTAGAGACAACTAAATAAGAAGTTGGCAATACCTCACTTTGTCCAAATAATCATCAATTTAAGATAGGTTTCATAAATGAAAGAGACCCATTTACCACCTTAAAAAAAAAAAAAAAAAATCCATTTACCCAAAACTCATGGCTAGAGGGTAGAACGGTTGTAACACTCCAAATATTAAATGAACCCTAACATCACATTATAATTAATTAACTATTAAATCGGGTAAAATTTGAAATTTAATTATAATAATGCGTATTATCCTTTAATGTGACAGAAGCATAAAATGTAGTTTAGGATAATTTGGTGAAAAATATAATTATGTAACTAATTGGACTCAATGTGTAATTTTGTATAAAAAAATTTGCCGCATAATTTGAAAAAGGGAGCTAGATGTCCATTCTTCCACCAAGATCATGTTAGATAAGGAGCCCACAAACACACACAGCAACACTAGCACAATTCGTCAAGGAGAATGCAGAGTCCACATACGTAATACTAGGGTCCAATATATATTATTTGAAACTCATACCTACTTAAAAGCCTGAGCCCATAAGTGGAGAGCCAATTCGGTGTAGGACTCTACCTTCACACATACTCTAACAAACTTTCCCTCATGTGCGAACCAAACATCGAGCCTCTCCTTACTCATCCTTAAATCTTGATCTATCATCCGCAAGTTCATCATAGATTATATGCATTCCCCTTTAATCTTGATCTATAGCTCTCCAACATCGAGTCTAACCTAAGCTACCTACACACACTACATCGTGAGCTACCATACTCCATTGAGAGCCACCTTGCCTCAATCCAACCTTGCTACTTGCACTAAGAATTTTCTTTGCTTCATCAAGATGGATTTTTCTTACTTCATCAAGAATTTCCGTGCAACTCCAAGTTCACCAATATCGATGCTCCAGGAGAGTTTGCCCATAAATCGCCTTCTATCAGCTCTGATACCAGTTGTTAGATAATTAGGGATCCACAAAGCACGGTAACACTAGCCCAATTCATCGGTGGAGAAACTATAGAGTCTATATAAATAATATTAGAGCCCAATATATATTGTTTGGAATTCATATTCATTTAAAAGCTTAAGTTCATAAGTGGAGAGTCAATCTAATGTATATTAAGACCCATCTATTTTATGTTTTGTCCAATGTGGGACTTTACCTTTACACATGCTCTAACAGATCATTCCTCACCTTTTCAACTGTTGCCTCCTCAAATCCATATATATAAAAAGCTTTGAATAGTAAAAGATGAAGGAACATAGAGAAGAAAATGGAAAGAATGAAAATAAAGACGTAAGAAAAAGAGGATAGAGAGAAATGTTGGGATTTGTGGTTTTTATAGGCTTATTTTGGGCCAACTTTAAGTCCAAATTTGAGTGAGTCTCACACGTCTTTTGGAGTGGGTCCAAAGAGGTGACGTGTTTCTTATTGCATGGCAAGTCACACGGTGAAGACGGTTCGTCAAAACCATTTATGAGTAAATGGGAACTTGACGTCATTTTCGGATTCGTGGAATGGACAATTAAAGAATAAAATATGGGTTTCCTTACAAGGCTTGTCTCACATTGAAACTTTAAGTGAGCTTTTGTATATATATAAGCTCTAAGTGTACAAACTTGGGTTGTGCCCCAATGGGTCCCCCAAGTTTGTAAAAGAGAGGAATTATGGACAAATTGAACCTTAGCTCAAACCACCACACACGCGCGCGCGTTGTCGCTGCCGTTCGTCCAATTGGTAGAGCAGTGTGAGTTGTGGGTTGGGTTGGTTCGGTTCTAACATTAATTTTTTTTTGGACAAATTTTTTTTTGAATTTTTTCTAAAATTTCTTAAGGGAAAAAATTATTTTTTCTAAATAAAATTAATTCAAATTTTACACCAAATTTGAATTCAAATTCAAATTTTTTGTCCATAACAGTGCCCTTCCGGTCCTATTTCAGCAGGTTCAAACAGTTTTTCAATCTATTACACCGGACAGATTCAATTATGTACCAAATAGATTCAAACAGTTTGACAGTTTGACTTTTGCATCTGTTCAAACTGTTTTGCACCTGTTCCATTTGAATTTAGACTTGTTTAGGTTTGAATTTTGTACCTGTTTAGTCCTATAAAAGTAAAACCTTTCCAGTAGATTTAGCAATCTGAAATTCTTATTCTTGCCATCTTTTGTGCTCTCTTGCATTGATTTTCTTCATATACAATTTTAGGTAAATTTTTGATAGTGTAGAACACAGGTTCTAGTTTGCCGGTATAAATTGTTTGGAGTGCTACTACAATTTGTGAAGGTCATTGTATCCTGGGAGATAGACGTCATTTATTCGTGAGCACCGAAGCGGGGCGAATCTATCTCAAGGACAGAGTGTCACACACTTGACTTGATCTTTTAAACATTAATTCGGTTCGATAAATAAATTTTGTAAGTAATTTATTTTATTTGTTTGATTTGGTTTCAACTTATTTGTTTTACACAGAAGATTTTTCCAACAAGAATGTGAGAATAAGAGGGAAGAAAAGAAAATGAAAGAAACATTCAAGCTATGAAGGTAAATGCACCCTTGATTACTGCAATCTAGTTTTGAATTATAGATATTACATAAACATGCTATAAATATGAAAATAAAGTGAGTAACCTTCACTAAATTGGTCATATCTTTCTCTACAATTGAAATTTTGATGTAAAACACTATCATTAGAAACTAGACTTTTGGGGCTTTAGTTTAGATATAAATTTTGCTTGAAATCAAGTTTAGAGGAGGAAGATATGCTAATCTGAAGTTAGTTGTCGAGCTGTTTGGACGGTAGGCAAGGCTAGGTAGACAAAGGAGGTTGACCAGTCCATCGACTCACCAAACCAAAAGATGGTGTTTAGCTTTATGTTTGATATTTTTGACCTCAAGAACAAGTTTTGAGATCCTAAGAGACATAAAAACACTAGCAAACTGTAAAATTAGCATAAAAAAACACTAATTATTCTGTATAAAGTTATCAAAGAAGGATCAAACTTCAATGAGTGTTGAGTAATAAAGTCTAGATTAAGGTGAGTTGTATTATACGTTGAGCTACCCCAACATATTTTATGATAAAATTATGTTTTGCAAACTCTATTACTGTTTCAAAGGTATTTCTTGATTTATGAACCCTATTTGTGTAAAAAGAGAAATCCATGTATATAATTATTTGCTAAAAATGTTTTTGACATTAATTTGATAAATGACCATTTGAACAAATGTTTTTATAAGTAACACCATAGATGCACGGAGGTCTTGTGCATTTTGGGGACTTTAATATTCATTGTTTGGTTTAGTTGTGGATCCATTGATTGTCACATTGGTGGATCCTCTTTGGTGGCTCCTGTGTTACCTCGGTAACTACTTTGTCACTTTGGTGGCTCCTCTTTTGTTTTGTATTATTGTTATGGTTATATGTTCGGTATGATATAGTATATATTTGATTTTTGAAATAGATTTCAATTATCCAAAATGAATATGAACAACTTATCTATTTTAATAGAAATGCTTATTATTTTATCAATTTTAGCCTAAATATTTATCCATTGCAATTTTATTACCCTTATACTCTCGGAATATTATTACTTACTTTGCAATGAAGAATTATTGATATTGTATATATTTTCTTGATTTGTTCTGTTCACTTACAATGATATATATACATATAAGATACAAGATACAATGCTAACAACCTAACTAACTAACCATCTCTAACTAACTCTGTTATAGCATATGATCACATGTGACACAGTACACCATATACTAAACTATAACATCATTGTGATTTGCTGGATTGTGATATGTAGATGGTCGTTCTCTATCATCCCGTGTGAAGCGCATGGGCGAGGGGGAGACCATGAGCTTGTGAGTCAAATAGGAGAAGCGAGCAGTGGAAAGAGGCTTGGTGAAAATGTCAGCTAACTGGTTTGTTGTGGGAACATACTTGAGAATGAGTTGGTGGGCTGTAACTTTGTCGCGGACAAAATGGTAGTTGACTTTGATGTGTTTGGATTTGCTATGAAACACTGGATTGGTGGCCAAGGATATAGAGGATAGGTTATCACACCATAAGATGGGAGGAGAGGTGTGAGGAATAGAGAAATCAACAAGCAACATTTGAAGCCAAGTTAACTCTGCTACAGTATGAGCTAAAGAGCGGTATTCTGCTTCGGTGGAAGAGCGAGATATTGTCGATTGCTTTTTGGAAGACCATGAAATGAGATTATTGCCCAAGTAAACACAATAGCCAGAAGTAGAACGTCTGTCAGCCGAATCCCCAGCCTAATTAGAATCACTATATGCTTGTAAACCAAAATGACTAGAAGTAAAATGAAGACCATGGGCCAATGTGCCTTTCACATATCTTAGAATGCATTTAACTGATGAGAAATGACCCACCGTGGGGGAGTGCATGAATTGACAGGCTTGATTCATAGCATAAGACAACTCGAGTCTGGTGATGGTATGATATTGAAGGGCCCCAACAATGTTACGATAAAGAAAAGGTTGGGAGCATGGCAGAGAATCAGCAGCTTCGTTTGGAAGTTTGACAGATATAGGCGTGGCGTAGGGTTTGTAATCAACCATGCCTGCTTTGACAAGGAGTTCTGTAGCATACTTATGTTGAGAGAGAAAGAAACCATGAGAGGTAGGTTGAACTGAAATGCCAAGGAAGTAGGAAATATTGCGTAACTCCTTCATAGAGAAAGCAAGGTGCACATGAGCCAACAAAGTTTGAATATAAGCCTGATTATTGCTTGTTAAAAGGATGTCGTCCACATATATCAAACTGTAAGTAACAGAGGTTGAAGATTTGTGGACAAATAATGAAGAATCACACTTGCTTTAAATAAACCCTTCGGAGAGAAGAAAAGAGGAAAATGTGGAGAACCAAGCCCGATGAGCTTGTTTGAGACCATAGAGAGCCTTGTGGAGCTTACAAACCAAAGAAGCATTTTGTGGATCAACAAACCTCGGTGGTTGGTCCATATACACCTTTTCCTCAATTGGCCATGTAAGAAGGCATTGCTAATGTCCAATTGTTTGAAAGGCCATTGATAATGTAAGGCCAGACAAAGTAAGATGCGAATGGTGGGTTGTTTGGCCACGGGACTGAAGGTGTCCTGAAAATCCACACCCTGTTGTTGGAAAAAGCCCTTAGCAACAAGGTGAGCTTTGTGCCAGACAATAGTGCCATCCGAGTTGCGTTTGATTTAAAAAACCCACTTGCAACCAATAGATTGTTTAGAGGATAGAACAAGAGACCAGGTACCTTGTTACTGAAGAGCAGTGTATTCATCTATTATGGCTTGGAACCAAACAGGAGAAGAAAGAGCATGTGTATATGAAGTGGGCTCTGTAAAAGAATAGGTAGGAAGAGAAGGAGAATAAAGGGAGGTAGACAAATAGAAAGGCTTGCTTTTGGATCTGGTTTGCATGGGGCGAATATTAGTAGAAGGAGAAGGGAGAGGTAAAACAATCTCGATAGAACCAATTGGAATAGAATGAGAATAGGTAGTCTGAGTAGTAGGGGGAAGATAGGACTGCAGAACTGGGCCGAATAGGAGGTTGAAATGCAGCAGATTGAGGTGGAGAATTAGGAGCAGACTGTGGGACAGCAGATCGAGCTGCAGAATTGAGCCGAGCAGAGGCTGAAATGTAACAGATTGAGGTGGGGCAGACTGTGGAACAGCAGGTTTAGCAATAGTAGCAGGTCTAGCAATAGCAGCAGGTCAGTGGACAGATTGGGAGGCAGCAAAGGGAAAAATAGGGGAAGGATGCCAGAAAAAATGTTGTAAACCGGACAAAGAAGGGAGGGAAGTAGGCTGCGTAAAAGAAGCAACAAAAGGGAAAATATGTTCTTGAAATAGAACATGTCTAGAAAGCAAAATAGAACTTGTTGCAGAATTGAGACAGCAGTACCCTTTAACGGATGAATGATAGCCAAGAAAAATGCAAGGAGTAGATTTGGGAGCTAATTTATGAGAGGAATATGGCTTCAACCAAGGAAAACAGAGCATCCAAAAACTTTGAGATGTGTGTAGTCAGGTTTGGTTTTAAAAAGAAGTTCAAAAGGAGAGCAGTTTGATCGAGAAGCACTAGGAAGTCTATTGATGAGGTATATGGCAGTAGCTATGGCATCAAACCAGTAGGTAAGAGGTAAAGAAGATTGATGAAGAAGAGAGATAACTGTTTCAGTGATGTGCAAATGTTTCCTTTCTGCAACTCCATTCTGAGATGGAGTATAAAGACAAGAGTGTTGATGAAGTATGCCATGGAGATTCATAAAGTTCAATATGGAATGGTTAACAAATTCACCTCCACCATCTATTCGTAAAATTTTAAGAGGAAGACCAAACTATTTTTCAACAAAGGCCTTAAAAATCATAAACTTGGAAAATACCTCACTTTTATTAAAAAGGGGATAAATCCATGTGAATCGATTGAAATCATCAACAAACAACATATAATATTTGTAACCAGTAGAGCAGCCATGAAAAGGACCCTGAACATCACCATGAATCAAAGACAATGGATTATTAACAGTAGAGTTTGAAAGTTTAAATGGAAGCCTATGACATCTGGAAACAGAGCAATCAATACAACTCAAGTCATTTTTATTGAAAACAATCAACAAATGAGACTTAAGTGGTTGAAGCTTTGAAAGAGAGGGGTGGCCTAGTCTTTTATGCTAGAGTTCGGCAGATGATGATGAACCAGTAGTGGAAAATGCAGCAGCAGTAGATGGAGGCAAAGACAAAGGCGAAGAAGTAAAATGATATAAACCATTAGCGTGATATCCTTTGTGAAGAATAGCCTTAGAAGCTTTGTCCTAAATGGCAAAAGAAGAGTGATAAAAAATGATAGAGCAATTGTTGTCTTTTGCTAATTGTTGTACTGAAAGAAGATTAGATGAAATAGTAGGAACATGAAGAACTTTGTTAAGTTTAAAAGAATGATGTGGAGTTGGCAAAATGCCTTTCCCAGTTGTGAATGGGGAGAGAGTCACCATTGCCAATAGTAACTTGGTCAGGACCAGAGTAAGGCTGATAGGAGTTTAAACGATGAAGATCATTTGTTACATGTTCAGAGGCAGTGGAATCCAGAAACCAAGGAGTGGAGTTCTGAGATGTAGTATCATCAGTCATGGAGGCAACATAAGCTTTGGAATGAGTTTGGGGGTGAGATTGAGGAGAAAAAGATGACTGAGACTGAAATTCAAGATCCAGTCGATACCAACAATCCAAGGCAGAGTGGTTAGGTTTACCACAGATTTGACAAACAGAACCAAAATCTGATCTACCTAACTTGCCACGATTTGAAGATCTGCCTCTGAAGGTTGAAGATCTGCCTGGACCAAATCTGTATGATCCTCGGTAGGAACCTCTTGAGTCATGTCGAGAAGAACCGCGATTATTGTGATAAAAAGTGAAACCTTTTGATGACTGAGAATCCTTCATTGTTGCATAGGCGACAGTAAGAGCAGAGGACTGCTTTATTTTTCCTTCAATGTGAATTTCTCTAAACATAGTAAGGATGAAAGATCGTCCATGAATATGCTCTCTGATCTTGCTCGAATTGTAGTTTTTAATGAATCATATTCCGCAGGTAATCCATTCAAAGTAATAAGAACGATGTCTTCATCTTCAAGAAATGAGGAAGCAATGCTAAGTTGATCAACAAGAGTTTTAATGTTTCTGAGATATACGTCCATTGAGTCAGAATTTTTTGAGACGGAGTTTAATTTGTTCTTAAGCTGATGGATATGTGATCTTGATAGAGTTGTAAATCGTTTGGCTAATGCAAACCAAATTTCTAAACTAGTTTGAAGATGAAGAATAGTGGTGAAGATAACAGGTGAGAGAGTGGCTGTGATGCGGCTTATTAAATGTGCATCAATCATCTTCCATTGAAGTGCTTCAGGATTGCACATATCTACACCAGATGAATTGAGGATACAATTCGTTGGACATGAATACGAGCCATCAACAAATTTCAGCAGATTGGTAGCGCGAAGAATGTTCTTTATTTGACTGCTCCAGATGATGAAATTTGTATTATCTAGTTTTACAATCACAAGAGAACTCGGATTAGAGACCAGCATATTGAGATTCGAAGGAATCGTAGTTGAAGACGATGGAATCATCATTGGAGATGACAGTATTAGAGAGATGCTCGTTGGTGCTTCAAAGCTCTGATACCATGAAGAATTATTGATATTGTATATATTTTCTTGATTTGTTCTGTTCACTTACAATGATATATATACATATCAGATACAAGATACAATGCTAACAACCTAACTAACTAACTACCTCTTACTAACTCTGTTATAGCATATGATCACATGTGACATAGTACACCATATACTAAATTATAACTCCATTGTGATCTGCTGGATTGTGATCTGCAGATGGTCATTCTCTATCATGCAATACGTTTATAATTGATTTATTAATTTTCATGAGATAATGATTTGAGGAAGAGGTGAATAGCTCGTAAATAACTTTGGGAGAGTTTAGAGAACGGGAAATAGGGTTATGGAGTAGCCACACAATACACTTTTGTAATATTTATAAATTTGTTTTGAGCATGTTTAATCACCTATTTTGTAGTAATAATCTATTTGGTTAATGACCTTTTTGTTATAAATAAATAAAGGCTTTAATGTATATTTTGTACCCTTATTTAAATAATTATTTATGTTTGCGTTTGTTAATGTGATTAGTCCTATAATTGACCTTGAGTAACCATGGTTACTGGCCAATAGCTACGTACGGCCACCTAAGGATTGGCTGAGGCCCAGAGGTCACTCTTAAGTAGTACTATATAGCAGGGCCACTCGATTATGTAGCGATAAGTCGCGAACTTGCACATAGGTGAGGATTTGAACCTACACTTTTGAGATTGGGTACAGTTCGCCTAGGCTTGGAAGATTCGTCCTACCAACTATATGTCCTATCCCCCGAGAAATGGCGGAGCCAGAAAAATTGTTCAAAAGGGCACTTATTAATTACAACTTTAAAATTTTATTTTCTCATAATCAATAATAGTAGATAATAATTTTAAAATTAATATTAAGTATAAAATCTTAAATATTTAAAATAAAAGTTTTTAATTTTATTTTAAACAATTGTTATTTGCGAAAGATCATAATTGGAAATATGATATTACTTGTAATTAGTATATTATAAGTAATACAAAAGTCATGGATGCCTTATGATAGATTATATAATATATAAAATAGGGATACCGCATCATTATCTACATATGGTATTATTAATCGGTAGTAAAATAACACATGGAGTTTACTTGTCAAATATAATTAACAATTCAATAATTCTGCATTTTCATAGTGGAGTTAACTATGTTTGCATGAAAATTATAATATGTATCACTGTTGCACAAATTTTTTTTTTACAAAAGTTTCATACATAATAATGTGGCTTGTTATGGTTTATTCATTTTCAATCAAAACAATCACTATTATTTTCGTAATTGAAAAAATGCCATTAAGAAATAATTCTAAATGTTATTTCTATATAATTTTTTTGTTTGTTAATTATTTTCCTTAAGACAAAAAAAAAAAACTTACAAAATTGAGAGGAAGCACGTGCCCTGGCCCCTTCATAAATCTGTCCCAGCCCCCTGAGTGATTGACCTCGAAAAGAGTGAAATTTGAGACTTCAAAATTTATAACTTAAGGTCTTATCAAGTTGTCACACCCCTTGGGTTGCATGGAAATATTGCTCCATGTCAAGGAATCAATTATTGAAATCTTAGAATCCATCACATCCATTGATACTATCAGTTAGCTGGCTCCACTGTTTATTCATCTGTCAAGTTTGCATTTTCAGCTTCCCTCCAACCTATGATTCAGCTTGAAAGCCTAACAACATGACAAAGTCCTCCTAATTGTCATGCTTATTGATGTATACATTTTGTACTCTTTACTTATGTTCTTCATAATAAAAGTTTCTTTGCTAAGTAAAAATGTCATGGTTATTAGTAAATGATTATCATAGTACAGATCTTCTATTTCCTTAGAAAAAATTGCGTGATAGAAAGAGAATTTCGAATAAAGAAACATAAAGAAGAGGTCTTGCTCGTTGGGCAACACCTGTTTTAGTCGTGGTTGTGTACCTATCTAGCTACCTATCTAGTTTTGCTGTTGTGCTTCTGTATATCTGTTGGTCCCTCACCAACAGGTACCTGGTTTGGTGCTTTGCATCATTCCCCCCTCCTCCCCCCTCTTTTCTTTCTCTTTTATTGATGTCTTATTTTCTTTCTTGTAAGATTTTCTTTCATCAATAAAATTTTTGGTTGATCAAAAAAAAAAAAAAAAACAACAGAAGAGGACATGTAATTCTCAGTCCTAATGTCTAATATCACTGGTTACATTGGTTGTAACTCGTGATGAAAACAGTGTTGGGTTCAAAATCACATGTTAGCATGGTTGACATATATGGCCATTGCCAATGTTTGTATTTTTATTTTATTTATTTTGTCAACCATTGATTTTTTGGCATAATTGAAAATTGACTTAAGAAAAAACACTTCAAACTTACTAAAGACAACCAAGAAGAGTAAAACTAAACTATAGTAGTCTTCTCTACTTTGAAAATTAGATCCATCCAAATTACATACTATAGAAGTGTCGCCATCAACAACAACCAAAAAAAAAAAAGAAAAAGAAAAAAAAATAAGATAATTTTAAATTTTACTCACTAGTAGCAATCCACACCTAGCTTCATGGGTACAAGAGCTTTGAAAAATCCATTCAAAATTGGCAACTCCATAAATTGGGAACTGAGAAGATTTACTAAATGCAAACTGATTTATTATATATATAACATAAGTCAAGTAGTACAACAATACAACTCTGTGCTAAGCATAAGGCATACCATGAAGCCCCCAAGCTCATTCCTATATATATAAATATATCTTGGCCTACTGACCAAAACCCTAGACGGAAGATCAAGATAGCAACAGAAAGAGAGAAATGCTGAAGTTGTATTACATGAGTAAGCTCCTAATAATGGCTGCTTGAGCACTATTGCTATCAGTAGAAGCCAAAAGCTCGGATAAACGATCGCTTAGGTCATCCACCTCTCTGTGCAAGTTTCTGATATAGTTGCAAGTCTCTTCCAAGACCTTTGAACCCGAGACCTGCGCGAGCAAAATAATACATGAAGAAACGATCTTAGAGTCTATTGCTTCATTTTTTATGGAGGTCAACATTGGGGCATGTGGGACTAGTGCACCAAAAGTAATAAATGAGGTTATGGGTGTGAATGTGACACAAACTTATCTTTATAATGAAGCAAATGGAGACCACACAAAACAAGAGTGACTAAATGTGGATAGTTAGAAAAAAAGGACATTATATACCTTGTCGGAGCGCAAGCGAAGCTCGGGAATGAGTTGTTGTAACTTAGATATGAGGTCGGCGATCTGATCGTCAGAAATCCTCGAAACTCCGCCTGACTGCCTCGAGCGCGATCTTCGGCTAGACATTGTTGTCTGACAGTAATGGGAGAAAATTAGCCAGAGCGATAAGAGAGAGAGAGGGTTTGTCGCAAAACTAAGTTATCTTCAGGATGGGTGTGTGGGACTATGTGGAAGGAGTGAGATATATAAGAATAAGAGTGCCTAAGACAAGGTGAGGACAGAGAGATAGGGCAGCCGTGAAGAAGAAGAGAAAATGTGTGTGTGTGTGTGTGTGTGTGTGTGTGTGTGAGAGAGAGAGAGAGAGAGAGAGAGAGAGAGAGAGAGCAGAGAAAACTAAAGAAAGAAAGGGTGTTTGGGAGTGATGAAAGACAACTGCATGGGAGAAAGCAATGGGCTATGCCTGTTTTTAAATAGAGTTTGAAGAAGGGAAGGGAGAGGTGAAAAAAATAGGGAATTTTACATCTCAGAGTATTTTGAAAAATCATTTACAAATTCATAATATAACTTATAATATTATTTTTTAATATTTATAAAATTTAATATTAATTAAAAAATATTTTTTCAAACATTTTCTGATGTGAAATTTATCCCAAGGAAATATTTAGCATAAAATAATATTGTGCGACGATAATATTAATTAATAAAAAAATTTAATATAGTAATGAAACTATATTATTGGATTTGTGCGGAGAATAATGTTAGGCATGATAAAAGAAATACCATGAAATGTTTTATAAAAACTTTTCATCATTTGATTAGTGTGTGATGTTTTATTCTGTGTGTAATTCAATAGTGAAAAATTTTCATGATATTTTTTTCATGATACCTAACATTACTCTTGTGCGAAATAAAAAACATTTACTCAATTTAAAATTTATATGGCATGTTTAATGTGATTTCCAACCGGTTGAAATTTGATAATCAAAAAATAAATTATAAAAGCACCTCTCCTATTTCACAATAATCAAATTTTTTTTTTTATAGCTCATTTAATTTAATTATGTCTCATAAAATGTAAGTAGAAATTGTACCAAATACTCTTATATAAAATTGTAAATTTTTTTTTTTTTTGATCGGCAAAAGAAAAGACTTTATTGATGAAAGAAACACATACAGAGTATGGAAAACTACATCAATAAAGAGGAGCTCGGAGCTAAAAAAGCTCCAACCTCCGAGTTGGTGAGGGACCAACGAAGAACAAAACAGAAAGAGAAAGGAGCTCAAAAACCTCAAAATGATATATAGATCTTGTCTCAACAATATCAGCCCGGATAACATTGCATTCCAAACACTACCATAGTAGCAGCAACACACACTACCAGCAGACCTACAAACAGCCACAAACCTACAATCTGCACTACACCAGCAGCAGCAAACTGCATTGCAACCCAAAACCAGCACTGCATCCCAAACCAGCAGCACTCACTACAAGAAATGTCACTTTTGGCTACCAAAATATTGGTCGCCAAAAGTATAAAATTTGGTCGCCGAAACCATTTAGCGACCAAAATTTTTTGTCGCTAAGCTCGTCGCGGAAACCCTGTCGGCGATAGTATTGGCGACCAAAATTTGCTTAGTCGCCGAAAGTGTACACATTTGGCTACTAATCTTAGTTTAGTGGGCAAAAGGTAGGTTTCAGCGACTAAAGTATTAGTCGGCAAATGTGACTTTTGGCTACTAATCTTAGTTTAGTGGGCAAAAGGTAGGTTTCAGCGACTAAAGTATTAGTCGCCAAATGTGACTTTTGGCTACTAATCTTAGTTTGGTCGGCGAATGTGTTACTTTTTGCTACAAAAGAATTAGTCACTGAAAGTAACCATTTGGCTACCAATCCATACTTAGTCGGCAATAGTGACATTTCGGCTACTAATTTTTTAGTCACTAAAAGTTCTACATGAAAATTTTAACCTACTGTTCATTACTTTTTGCTACCAAATGTTTTGGTCGCCAAATGTTTTTGCTACTAAATTATTAGTAGCCAAAACTTTTGATTACCCATTTGGCTACCAAAACATTTGGTGGCCAAATAATTTTATGTTTTTTTAAAAAAAAAAAAAAAATTGTATACAACCTGTATTCATTTATATTATTTGTTTGTCTAACGTACAATGTGAGAGATGTAACAAGTTCCTTGAACATTCAAATCTACAAGTTTCATTCAATCTCAGATAGATATAGCCATGCAAATTGGGAGCTCAAATCTCACATTTGCAAGAAGAAAAAAAATTGCACATTAAGCACAATTTCTAAGTTATAACTCAAAAATTAAAGTAAAACCCAATATAATGGCCAAAGGGACCATTTAGAAAATACATGTACATTAAAGTGACAAAAATTGGACCATCCACTTAAATAGCAGCGTGTCCAAGTAATACAAGGCATGCTACACAGCCATTACTAGCACACATTTGTTTTTTTTTTTTATCAGCAAAAGATAAAATTTATTGATGATCAGTAGCATCTTTTATCAGTAACCCATCCTCACCATCAGCAAGCCAACAGCAAAAGCATACACCTTATAGGCCAAACAACTCCACCATCTGCAGAACACTTCAGCCATCCACATAACAGCAGCATACACCTTAGCAAACAGAGCACCAGAACTGCAGACCAGGATCCAGCAACATAACCCAATGCTTGCTCCTCTACCCAACCACTCCATGGCAGACCAACATATCAGCTTAGCATCCAGAGATCAAGTCATTGGCTCCAGAGAACTGCAGACCAGGTTTGTTAACAATTAACTACAAAACCAAAAGAAAGAATTGTGCTCATTTTGAGAATTGTGCTCATGACCATCCCATCTGGAGAAGCTTTCCCATTACTACGACTTCTTGTCATAGCATTAGGAGAAACCCAACTATTTGCTGTAAATATGTCTGGGAGGCTTGACTCCTACACATAGAACAGATTTTAGTGATTTGCTAAATCATCAATCAAGCAATGTAGTTATATGAATCAACTCTGCATAATACCCAACCAACATAACCAGGAAGTTATGATATAACAAACATAGCAAGCAATTGTGCAATGAACTAGGGGCTCAGACATGATATTTTACAAATTAAAAGGTCCAACAACATTGTCTATTCAGCAATAAACATTGTCAAAAAGAATTAAATAAATTTATATTAACACATTATATATATAATAATTTATATTAAGAGCACACGATGTAGAAAAAAACATTATAAGAGAGAGAAAAAAGTACAGTTCATCTATTCGGTATGAGTAAAAAGGGGTTCAACTATGATACAAAAATGCTGGTTTTGGGTACCATAGAAAAAAATATAGATAGTAAGTATCGTCACATTATGTGGTAGGTGGAGTCAATTCTAGTGGTAAGTAAAATCAATTCCAACAGTAAGAAGATAGTCATATTGCGTGGTAAATAATATTAGTTTCAGTGGCAAGTAGGGTCACATTATATGGTATGTAAGATAAGTTCTACTGGTAAGTAATATAATGAATACCATTTCAGTATGTTTGAATTCATTTTTGGAATAAGTTTTTTGAATTTTTTTTTTAAATAGAAAATTAATTTGACAAAAACAAACACCAAAATGATATATTAAATTTAAATAATTAAACTTTCATAGAGGTGTAAGTGAGCCAGTGTTTGGTGTAAGTGGAAGATATGGCATGGGAAACAAATATCACTTGTTTGAACTTCCACCTCTATAAAGTGTAATTATTTTCAATTGTTCTCACCTAATTGTAATTCTCTTAATTATTTTTTCTTATACAAATCTAAGGGTCCATTTGGATTGGTAAGGATTTCAAATTAAGAGATTTGAGGTTAAATGGATAGAAAAATAATGGACGAAGATAAGTAGAGATAAATATGTATTTATATATATATATAAGTATGATGTGGTCTTTAATGGGAAACAGCCTCAGCTGGAGGAGATTTGTGAGTTGAGCAAGGTTAGAATTGCTTTTTGGGTAAAAGCTCAATCTAAGGAATGCTTCTATACTGTACAGGAGATTATATATATATATATATATGTATGCATCTATATCAATAATAGAAAAAAACAATGAACCTGATAAACAATCCAGAGAGCCCAACAAAGATTGGAAAGAAACATGAGGAAACAACCCTTTATCCAATTTTCACCAGGAGAGTTATCATGCCCTTGTTGGCTGCTGTTATTATTGCTATCAAAGGGGTGATAACTATGGAGAAATGGTTTCAAATAGGGGCCCTTATAGAAAGCAAGGGTTGCCACACCTCCCATGCACAACATGATACCTGCAACCTTTGCAACTCCACCTATTGTCCTCAATTTTAACTTTTCCATCCTGCAATTCCATTCCCCCACCATTAACTCAAATACATATGAACTAGTTTCATGAAAAAAAAATACCAAATGGATAAATGGTTGAAATCAGAATAGAACATAAATTTAATGGGTACACAACTAGAGTGAATCATCTCCCCTTTGAATCACAATTTTAAAAATTAATAACAAAAAAATTCATGAACAGGGAAGTTGATCACTCTTAAGGCATTAAGAAAATATCATATTACACCGCTAATTTTCTCAGTACCTTCCATCTTTTAAATTTTTTTTTTTTATTATTATTATAATTTTTTCCCTCAAAACAATTACTCTTTTTATCAAAATTAAATTAATTTCTTAGTGCACCCCACCACCAGCCACCACTGCAACACACCACCCAATGTTGCATCTTTGGCTCCAACCCCCGTATTGCCTCCCACAATCATCCTCCTCCTCTTCTTCTTCTTCTTCTTCTTCTTCTTTCCCACTGCTTAAAACCCTCTCTCTCTCTCTCTCTCTCTCTATATATATATATATATATATGTGTGTGTGTGTATTGAGACAAAATTAAAATTTTCAATTTGTGTTTGGTGAACCTGATAAGTAGTGGTGTCTAAACAGAGTTTTACTTTCTTTCCTTTTCTAGGATAATGCCTAATTGCAAAATTGACTAAGAAATTAAGCAAAACAAATAGGGAAAAAAGTAATAGTAATAACTATATATATATATATATAGAGAGAGAGAGAGAGTGGAAGCTGACCTGAGCAAAACAGCGAGGAAAAATGTCATGGTCTGGAGGCAATTATTAATAGCAGCAGCCAAACTTGAAGACGTATAAACAAGGGTGATGCCATAAATATTGAAGCCTAAAGTAATGCTGAAATGTATAAACAAACAGCGAAGAATCTCAACTACTCAATATATGTAGTTGTTAATTTACAATATCAAAATTATTGTAAGAATAGAGAAAGCTAGCAACGGTTGGCTATACGAGAGTCTAATTGTTAAGTTGAAACTGTATTGCATATTGCCAGAGTTCAAACAGGAATGTGAGAAACGAAGAGTGAAAGATCTTGTTTTTGGTGAAGGTGGAGGAAAATTGGTAGTAATTACGTTCAACTCAAAAGAGGAGATGCAGTCTGAATTTAGTAGGATGAAGGAGTGGATTTATGTATGGTGTGACTTATTTTGGGCATCTTATCCCTGATACAATTACTACATTTTAAACCATAAATGATTGATAGTAATTATTATGGATGTTCTTTCAATTTCTCTTGATCTCATTCGATGTAATTATTTATTTTAATGATTCTTTTCTGCCTGGAAAAATTACAGCTTCTTATAACAGGACAGTCTATGATTTAACTAGGCAATTATACATTTTCATGCATCTTCACACACACAATAAAAAAAAAAAAAATTAAAAAAAGGTGACATACCATTGCAGTATTCCTGAAGATTAGCAACCGCAACCTCCAGTCCTCTGCTTGCAGTTGCATTTCCTGCAATTGATGGTGCACTTATGCCTTGTCTTCCAATATCTTCTTCAGCAAATGACCCTAAAATCGACAGCAGCAATTAGGTTATAATCGTCACAAAGCTCTGCAAACCAATGTCTGAATGTTGCCATACAAACACATTCTCATCTCAATAAATTTAGCAGTACTAACAAAACAGAAAATATTCCTAATAACAAACTCAAATACAACAAGATCTTTTCTTCTTCTTTTTTCCCCTTTTTTGAGTGTTTTTCAAGAACCATAGACAAACAAGCTGACACAAGGTGGAAAGATGAGAAAACAATTAAAAAGAGGGAACTCAACCCACACTGGAGAAATAAAGATTTACAGGATAAGAGAAGACCCAAAGCAAAGATCATTCAGGGGATAGATTACCCTCCCCATAAATTCATTCAAGTTTATATCACCCTGCCTATAAATCCATTCCAGATTTTTTGCCCAATTCCGCCTTTGTCATGCTTAATGTTTCATCTTTTACACAACTAGTTCCAAGCCAGTGTCAAGGAAGAGGATTGCAGTAAGTTGACAGCCAACCTAAAACTAAAAGTCACACCTCTATGAACATAAATTTAAATCCAAAGAATTCTTTTGTTCAGGTGTTCTCTTCTTGTTACTAAATGAACAATGATTAGCAAGGGCATTCCTCTATGAACATAAACTAAAAGTCACACCTCTATGAACATAAATTTAAATCCAAAGAATTCCTTTGTTCAGGTGTTCTCTTCTTAGTCCAATAGAATAAGATATGCTGATGTGGTACGTCATCAGAGACAAGTGCGGAGAAAGAAATTTTTTTTAAAAAATGACCATTCAATGTGTCCAGCGGTCATTGAATACTTCAATGTGACCTGAAAGGTAAAAAATGAACAAAACTTTAGCAATACTTCAATGTGTCCAGCGGTCATGACCATTCAAACTTCTCAGTGTAATCAGAAAATAAAAAGGATTAAAACATGAAAAATACGTTCGCATGTCCGGGGTTCCGCAGCACCACATGATTCACATTTTCCAGATTCAAGCGGCAAACCAAGGAACGGATTTGAAAGCTGACTAGCATGGCTTATAGGGAAATCACTATTCTCATTTTTGGGTTGTCACACCAAGAGATATAGTAAGCATATCCTCAAGTACATTGTTCAAATATTCTAAACTACATTGTTCAAATATTCTGTCACAACTACACAGTAAGAAACATAATAGTGTAAAACATTCCCTTTTCTGCACATACATGAGATCATTACAAAATGCATTAGCATCTAGAGCACGGATGGGTTAGAATCTAGGTTTGAAAGGAGCAAACCTGTAGCATCTAGAGCACGGATGGATTCACAAAATGCATTAGCAAACCTGTAGGAACAAATGATATATATATTTTGGATGGATTCACAAAATGGATTCACTTTGAACTAACAGATTTCTCAAGTACTCTGTCAATTGTTCTTGTTTGCTTGGAGATCCTAACACCCCCGCCAATAGAAGTGGTAAGATACACAGAGTAGCAAGTCTCTCAGCTACACCAGTTCTCGGTCTCAATCCTATATACAAAAATTTGTCTTAGCTAATGCAATATGTACTATCATGCTAATTTATCAGGATAAGTTTTAAGTTTGAGAAACATAATACAGGTCTGAGAGTTCAATGTACACTCATAGTTCAAATCCGTATTGCAGTCCATAATGGAGGTGAAATTTAAATTGAACCATTGATGATAATCATGCATTGAAGTTCGAATAGTTTATTACTATGTGATTTTATCCAATAAAAAATACCTGATCCATGTTACCCAATATTCAACATTACTCGTTATTTTATACATTATTAACTGAACCTAACATAGCCTAGCCTTCACCACATTTCAAGAGTCTTAAAAAGGGTTTTCTTTTCTTCCCAAGAGGCATAAATATAACTAATTCAAAACCTTTTTTTTTCCATTGATTAAAGTTTGCAAAGAAAGAGTTCATAAGAGTTCCACAATCCATTGCCATTAACATTTCATAGCAAAGAAAGAGAGAAAGAGAAATGAACTGACCAGATCCTTGAAGATGATAAAAGCTACAAGGAAGAAGAGAACGAAGAGGATTTCGATTTCCACCTTGTTTCGGCATCTTTGCTTCCACCTGCAACTACGAATGTTGTCTTTCACCAACAATTTCAAAGATTCAGATTCAAACTACAACGACCGACAACAGAGAGAGAGAAAGAGAGAGAGAGAGAGAGAGAGGATGGAATGGAAGGAACCAAAACTAACCAGAATATCATAAGGTCGTTGATGACCGTCGTCACTTGCTGCTCCCTCGCTGCTAGCCGTCGTCGAGAGAGTGAGAGAGAGAGAGACATATTTGGTAGAAATTAGGGATTGTGGTTCTAAGAGAAGGGTGAGAGTTTGGGTTTGAGATTAGGGGTTTTTTGTGTGGAGGCGGGAATGGGAAAAAAAAAAGGGGGGGAGCGGGAAGGGAAAAAAATAAAGGGGCGGGGAATGAAAAATAAAAATAAAAATAAAAATAAAAAAAATAATTAAATAAATTTATTTTTTGTTAAAATATATATTTTTTTTTTGTAGTTAATGAATTTTTTTAAAATTTTTTTTTTATAGTTACTAAGATTGAAAATTTATTTTTTTTCATTTTTATTTTAATGAAAAAAAATATTATTATTACTAAGAGATAGTGGTGGTGGTGGTGGTGGTGGTGGTGATGGTGATGGCGATGGCGAAAGAGATTAGTGGTGAAATTGTGGTAGTGGTGGTGTAAATAGAGTGGCAGGGGTGAAAGAGAGGTACTGGTAGTAATAGTGGCAATAGTGGTAGTGGAGTGGTGGCGATAGTAGTAGTAATGGTAGTCGTAGATGTGAAGTGGTGACAGTAGAAGTAATGGTGGTGGTGGAATGGTGTTTGCAGTAGTGGTGAAGGTGGTAGAGGAGATGGGTGGTGAGAGAGAGAAATGAGTGAGAGACAGATATTTTTCTTGTAGTGGATTGAGAGAGAGAGAGACAGAGTGATGAGCGAGAGAGAGACAAAGTGGTCGCTAAAAGTGCATTTTCTTGTAGTGGATTGATATTTTTCTGCGGCACATTTTATTTTTGTTATTAAAAATCATGAACTAATTTTTTGTGGTAGAGGAGAGGGAGCAGCAGTAGTGGTGAAGGTGGTGGATAAGAGATGATGGTGGTGGTGGTGGTGGTGGTGGTGGTGGTGGTGGTGGTGGCGGCGAAGGAGATTAGTGGTGAAGTTGTGGTAGTGGTAGTGGCAGAATAGATGGAGTGGCAGGGGTGAAGGAGAGGTAATGGTAATAGTAATGGCAGTAGTGGTAGTGGAGTGGTGGCAATGGTAGTAGTCGTAGAGGTGAAGTGGCAACAGTGATAGTAATGGTGGTAGTGGAATGGCGTTTGCTGTAGTGGTAAAGGTGGTAAAAAAGATGGGTGGTGAGAGAGAGAGATGAATGAGAGACAAATAGATGAGAGAAAGAGACAGAGACAGAGACAGAGTGATGAGCGAGAGAGAGACAAAGTGGTCGCTAAAAGTGCATTTTCTTGTAGTGGAGAGCTCAGTAAATAGAGAAGAGATGAGAGAGAGAGAGAGTGAGCAATGTGAACACAATGGTGACAGATAGAGAGAAAAGTGATAGAGAGAAGAAAGATGAACGAAAGACACACAGACAAACAGACAAATAGACAAACAGACAGATAAAGAAGAGTGAAGGTGGTGAAAGAGAGATAATGGTAGTAGTAGTAGCAGTAGTAGTAGTGGTGATAGTAGAGTGGTAGCGATAGTAGTAGTAATGGTAGTCGTAGAGTTGAAGTAGCGACAGTAGAAGTAATAGTGGTGGTGGAATGGTGTTTGCAGTAGTGGTGAAGGTGGTAGAGGAGATGGGTGGTGAGAGAGAGTGATAGACAAAAAAGAAACATAGAGAGAAGAGAGATAAAGAGAAATGAGCGAGAGAGACAGAGAGAGATAGCGAGAAGAGAGATGAGCAAGAGAGACATAAAGAGAAGAGAGATGAACGAAAAAGACATAGAGAAAGATAGAGAGAAGAGAGAAGAGAAATGAGCGAAAGAGACAGAGAGAGATAGCGAGAAGAGAGATGAGCAAGAGAGACATAAAGAGAAGAGAGATGAACGAGAAAGAGAGAAGAGTGATAAGTGAGAGAGAGATAAAGAGAGAAAGAGATATAGAGAGAGAGAGAGACAGAGAGAGAATGAGATGTGAAAAATAGATCAGGAGAATTAAATTAATATTTTTTTATTTTATTTATTGTATATACTTTTTACTTTATTGGAGTTTTATGACTCAGTTTATGAAAAAAAAATTACAAAATTTAGAAATAGAGAGATAGAGATAAAGACAGAGACATAGTAGAAAAGAGAAAGAGATAGAGACAGAGACAGAGAGAATCAAGATATGAGTAACAGATAGACAAAGAGAGAGATGGATGAGACAGACAGACAGACAGATAGACAGATAGATGTGTGAGAGACACAGGGAGAGAGACAGATAAACAGACAGATAGACAAACAGATAGACAGATCGACGAACAGATAGATGAGTGACAAACAGAGAGAGACAGAGACAAAAAGAGAGAGAAATGGAGCGAAAAGAGATGAGAGAGAGAGAGACACAGAAAAAGAGAGATGGACGAGAGAGATAGAGAGAGATAGAAATAAGAGAGAGAGAGAGAGAAAAAAAAATAAATGAGAGAGATAGAGAGAGAAAGATGAGCGAGAGAGACAGAGAGAGAAGACAGATGAGAGAGATAGAGAGAAGAAAGATATGCGAGAGACAGAGAGAAAATGAGACAGAGAAACAGACATGCTCTCTCTCTCTCTCAATTAATCTATAACTAAGCTTGTTTAGTGTCCCAAATATTTGACATGATCTAATGGACTGACTCTAGCCTGAAAGGTTTGATATCAAATCATACTAACACTATGTAAAGTTGATTTGCAATTAAGATGAATTCTTCTGTGAGGCATTTCATCAAACACCCTGTCCACCATTGGATCTCCCCCTTGATATGAGAAGCAGATAATATTTTTTTACTGAACAATATAATAATATATTTAAAAATTTTATATTCTTATATTCTTATATTATTTATATATATATATATATATATAATAAGAAAGAAAAGAAAGAAAGAAAATTAAAAATAAAAGAAGGAAAAAAAAATTTAAAAAAAAATTTGAGCAAGCTCAACCCATGCTTTTTTCGTCGCCAATTACTTTTATAAATCCCTCAAATTTAAATTAGAAATGTTTCCCTCCAAATTTAAATTAACAATAGTGTTTGATTATTGTTAACCGTGTATAACGTAAAAATATTTTTAAAAAGTTGAAAAAATTAATTATTAAAAAATTAAGGAAAAATTTAAAATTTGAAATAATATCAATAAGTCTTACAAATAATTGGGATATTTTGTCTTTTATTAGTACTGGTAATAATATTGAAAAATTTATTGAAATGATAAATAATTGGGATATTTTGTCTTTTATTTGTGAATTTTGATTTATTCTTAATTTATTAGTGTTATTGAAATATGATGATGTAAAAAGTATAAATAGTTTAATTGTATTTTTCATCTCAAAATAATAGTCTATTTTCAGAATTTAATTTCTTTTTATAATACAATTATTACATTTTGAAAATATTAATTTATCAAAATTACCTTTTGTAAATTAATTATTTATCTTCATAAAAATAAAAATAAAAATAAAAATAAAAATAAAAATAAAAATGTAAATAATTAATTTTTTTTTATTTACATTCGGCTACCAAAAATTTAGTAGCCGAAAGTGGGTCTATAGCGACTAAAAAAACTTTGGTCGCCGAAAGGTGACATTTGGCGACCAAAACTTTGGTCGGGAAAGATTAAAAATTAATTTTTTTTATTTACATTCGGCTACCAAACATTTAGTAGCCGAAAGTGGGTCTATAGCGACTAAAAAAACTTTGGTCGCCGAAAGGTGACATTTGGCGACCAAAACTTTGGTCGGGAAAGATTAAAAATTAATTTTTTTTATTTACATTCGGCTACCAAAAATTTAGTAGCCGAAAGTGGGTCTATAGCGACTAAAAAAACTTTGGTCGCCGAAAGGTGATATTTGGCGACCAAAACTTTGGTCGGGAAAGATTAAAAATTAATTTTTTTTATTTACATTCGGCTACCAAACATTTAGTAGCCGAAAGTGGGTCTATAGCGACTAAAAAAACTTTGGTCGCCGAAAGGTGACATTTGGCGACCAAAACTTTGGTCGGGAAAGATTAAAAATTAATTTTTTTTATTTACATTCGGCTACCAAAAATTTAGTAGCCGAAAGTGGGTCTATAGCGACTAAAAAAACTTTGGTCGCCGAAAGGTGACATTTGGCGACCAAAACTTTGGTCGGGAAAGATTAAAAATTAATTTTTTTTATTTACATTCGGCTACCAAAAATTTAGTAGCCGAAAGTGGGTCTATAGCTACTAAAGTTTTTTTTAGTCGCCAATTGTGATATGTTTAGCTACTAAATAATTTTTTAGTCGCCAATTGTAATATCTTTAGCTACTAAATTTTTTTTAGTAGCCAATAATCAACATTCCCCTACTAAAAAAAATTAGTAGCTAAAAAGTTGACTTTTGCCGACTAAAATTCTTTTTGGTAGCCAATTCCCACACTTTTGGCGACTAAATTAGTTTTGGTAGCTAAAAGTGGTCGGCAAAAATGTATTTTCTTGTAGTGACTGCATCCTAAACCAAACCAGCACTGCATACCAAAACAGTCTTCAGAGACCTGCATCCCAGCACTGCATCAATAAATAGAACCAAACCAGCATTGAAACCTGCCCTGCTGCCCAACAGACAACAAACCAAGCTAACCCAACACAGACCAGACTGCAGAACAACCCTCACCCAGACTGCAACCACACAAAACCTCCACTCAGCTCCAGAATCAGAACATAACAAACTTTCACTGCAGCCCACATACACAGACTGCAGAAAACACAACACCAAACCAGTCTTCAAAGACCTCCCACAAACCAGCAAAGCCAGAACAAATCTGAGATGCAGGACTACACCCAGCAATCCAAACAGAACACCAAACCAGATCAAGAACAGAACACGAAACCAGACTGCAACCATGCAACCTGCAGACCTGCGAAACTCAATCAGACTTTGATTTTGTCGAGATTGAATACAATGTCCTCCACAGAATGCTGCAAACCTCCAGAGCTCTGCTTGCACCACAATGCTATCCTCACTTTCACCAGCTCAGCCAAATCAACCCCATCGACACTCTTTTGATGAAAAAGACAATCATTTCTAGCTTTCCAAATTGACCACAACACAGCTACGGGAACCACTTTCCACAATGGTTGAATCGCCTTCTTGAATTTATAACCAGCCCACCAATGCATTAGAGCCTCAACTGAACCTGGAATCACCCAGACCAGATCCCACCATTTCACCATGTCTGACCATACTTTCCAAATCACAGGACACGATAAAAGCAAATGATTCATAGTCTCCTCCTCTGCCTTACATAGCAGGCACACTGTGTTGGCTTCAGAATTCAACACACCAATCCTTTTCAAAAACACAGAAGTTTTAATTCTTCCTTTCCAAGCTAACCAGCTGCAAAATTTCACCTTGGGTGGGGCAGAGTTCTTCCACAACATATCAGCAATACTTACGACTGGACCTTTTGTTAGCATCCACCACTTCCAAGACACACCCACTGAGTAAGATCCTGAAGGATTTGCCATCCATAAACAAGAATCCTCTGCTTGGTCTGCAAGAACATGTGTGCCCCTTAATACCCCTTGCAACCTAACGACCTCCTCCTCCTCCCAGGCAAATATATATAGCAATAATATTTTGGCCCCATTTGAGAAGTTAGCTATTTTACTTAGTTTTTTAGATTTTACTTTGATTTGTATTATTAACTATTTTAGCCTTTTTATTTTTATTGATTATTTTAATAAAAAAAGACCAAAAAATCTACATCCCAAAAGTGCCTTTATTAATAAATATTACCGCTTAAAAGTGTCTATTTTTTTTTTAAAGTAATGTTAGAGACCCACACATTTATACCTACAAATTTATGTGGTATGAGAGTTGGCCCTACAATTATTAAATGTGTAACAAATTAAAAGTTGACACATATCTTTTCATATTATTGTGAGTAGAATTGTGAATACTTTTTTGAGAGTCACAAATATTTTTTTTAAAATTTATTTTATTTCATGATATTTTATTAATCTATAAGATTATGCGACTGTTACAGTACTATTTAAAGAAATAAAACCAAGAAAATCAAGAAGAGAGAGATACGCCATACTGTCCTTGTTCTGTATGTCTCCCAGATTGCGTTGCGTTGAGGGAAATGTGCCTGTGCTTGTGCTTGTCTGTGGGGGAAATCACTTAAACAATGGGCCATGAAAAAAAAATTACACAAATATAGAAGGTATAATTTTTCTTGTGATGGGGGTGCAACTCAAATTCTCTGTGAGTGCAACTTTGAGTTACACCTTTCCATATTTTTGTAATTTTTTTTTTCCTGTGGCATTGTTAAATAATTTTCTCTTTGTTTATCAATCTTTCCTGTCAGGTATAACTCCCTTTTATACTCTTATCTTCAATACTTCTTCATATTTCATTTTTAGGACTCTATTCTAAGTTCATAATAATGATAATCTAAACCATTCATATGGTAAATCTCCAAATGAAAACCGTTTGTTCAAAAAATCAATTTCATCATATATTGATAAATATATAAACAAATAACTTTTTGTTTTATAAGATGAAATGTTTATGTTTAAACTCACAATTACTGTCTATTTTATAAAATAAGATGCAGTTTATTTATATATTTAATAATATCCAATAAAACTAATTCTTTACGTAACTCATTTAAATTGTTGAGATTATGAGATAAACAATTTAAATTATCGGTGTAAAGAATTAAATCCAAAAAATAAAACATAGACAGTATAGGCGAAAGCAATTCCTCCTCTCTGTGTCGATCTCAGCACGTAAGCCCATGTTATCCTTCTTAATTATCTCCACTCTTCTCATCTATATACCATATATTGTGCCTGTTTGGCATAGCTTAATTACAGCTTATTTCAGCTTTCAGCTTAATTTAAGCTATTTTGATATGTTTGATTTAGCTTATAGATTATAGCTTATAACTTTTTGGAAGTCAGAAATCAGCTTATTCTTTGAGTGGGGCAGGAGATGCTTTAAGAATAAGCTGGAAATCAGCTTATGGTCATAGTTATAACCTATAAGCTGTTTAGGCATAAGCTATAAGCACTTTCCCACAGCTCTACCAAACAAGGCTATTAAGCAGAATGAAATTTTTAACCCCAAGTCTTGTGGGAGTTTTAATCTTTTAATTTAAATTTTTTAATTTTTTGATTAAATTTTTTTTTTTAGCATTTATTAACTTCTCACAACTTTCAAGTTTTACTTTCATAATAACATTTTAATGCATTAAGAATAAGTATAAAAAAAATTCTTTGAAATCCAATACATATGAATTCCTTGAGAAATCTCAACACATGATTATTATTCCTCATAATAACACTTTAATGCATTAAGAACAAGCATAAAAAAAATTTCTTAAAAAGTCCAACACATATGATTACTATCAAAATATTAAACTTTAATGTAATATAATAAAAAAAAAGACATTTAATTTCTTGAAAAGATAATAACACTTTAATGCATTAAGAATAAGTATAAAAAAAAAAATTTATTGAAAAGTCCAACACATATGATTAAATTTTAATATAATACAATTAAAAAAAAGACATTTAATTCTTTGAAAAGTCCAACACATATGATTATTATCAAAATATTAAACTTTAATATAATATAAAAAAGGAAAAAAAGAAGACATTTAAAAAAAAAAATTAAAAATCACAATTCACATATATAGATAATTGTAAACACAATCCGTGCATAGCACGAGTGATATGCTAGTTTATTTATTAAGGGGAAGTTGCATTTTATTCTCTTTGGATGTGTTTGATTGGGAGATAAGGGGGGATTATTTATTGCACGGATTGTAATTCGCACAGTAAATCTAATCCGATGTTTATTTTTTTTTTAGTTTGCCGGACATGGAATCCAGCCGGACTCCTTATCCCCCATATGGGGGATTATACTATCCTAGGGGGGGTGTGGGACAATTTTGGGGGGATTATTTACTGTTGAGATTAGGTGGTGAAATGACTATTTTGGCCATCTACTATTTAATTATGTATTATATTTAGTAAAATTTAATAAAATTTAAATGTCTCAATTTAAAAATAAAATAATTTTATTTAACTTTTTATTGATGTTTTATTTATTTATTTTTAAATAATTTTTTATAGATATTTTATTGATGTTTTATTTTAAAATTTTGTTTATATTTTATTTAATTTCATTATTTAAATGTTAATAGATGTTTTATTTAATTTCATTGTTTAATTATTATTATTTTTAAAAACAAATTTATTTAAAATTTTAATTAAAAAAATAATATAAATGTTTATTGATATTTTATTTATTTATTTATTTATTTTTTTAAAAAATAAATTTATTTAATTGTGTAAAAAATAAAATAAAATAAATTTTTATTTAATCTAGATAAAAATAATTAAAATATTAAAGATATGTTTAATGTTGCTATTACTTAGTACACAATTGAAAAATAGTAAAATAGTATTTTGTTCATTTATCTTATCTAGTCCGTCCAACCAAACGTTGGATTCACTAAAAATGTCCTTTTCAGACATCTACTCCCATGAAAAAATAAATACAAGATACATATCCAATCCAACCAAATAGTCCGGGGGATTCACAGTCCCAAGACTCAAGTCCGATGGATTCTAATCCTCCTTATCCAATCCGTCCAATCAAACACACCCAAATGCGTTTGTTTGGACGGACTGGATAAGGGGGGATTGTAATCCATCGGATTATTAGTCCTGTGATACATTGTTCCGGGACTATTTTGTTGGACTAAATTTGTATCCTATGTTTGTTTAGTCATGGGATTAGAGGTCTGGATTGGACTATTCTATTAAATCCCATGTTTGTTTGGGATATTATGGAGAAGGATAAATGTTCAAAAGACTATTTTGTCCTTATAATTTATAATTTTTATTTAATATATAATTTTAAATTTGTGATCTATAATTTATAATTTAACAACACTAAAAAAAATTAATTTATAAGGCCATAATTTTTAATTTATTATTTTAAATTAAATTAAATTAAATTTATAATTTATATGTTTTATTTAATATATAATTTTAAATTAATGACAATACAAAAATAATTTTATTTAATATATAAATTAAATTTTCAACAACACTAAAAAAATTTAATTTATAAGGCTATAATTTATAATTTATTATTTTCAAATAAATTTAATTTATAATTTATATTTTTTATTTAATATATAATTTTAAATTAACAACACTAAAATTTTTTTTATTTAATATGTAAATTTAATTTTTTAACAACACTAAAAAAATTTAATTTATAAGGCCATAATTTTTAATTTATTATTTTTAATTAAATTAAATTTATAATTTATAATTTAAATTTTTTATTTAATATATAATTTTAAATTAACAACACTAAAAAAATAATTTATAAATGTTCAAAAGACTATTTTACCATTTTCTAATTGTTTACTACGTAATAACATGGAAGGTAAAATGGACATTTCACAAAATAATCCCATGGGATACCAATCCCATGGTTTCTATCCCACCTCCCCCCATGGGATAGGATAATCCCATATTTGTGGGACTAATAGTCCGGAGCAAAAATTTTCAAACAAATAATGGATTATTAATCCGATGGGATTAATAGTTCAATCCCACACCTTTATCCCTCAAAACAAACATGCTATTGAATTTAGACCCATAACAATTTTAGAGATAAAATTCTTAACAAATTTTCATAATACTTTGGCTTATTTTGGTAATTACCTATTTTAGTTAAAAAATAAAAAATCACTATAACAAACTTAACTCTTACCTTTACTTTTGTATAGATTTTTTCATAAAAAATTAAATAAAATAATTAATTTTCAAAATAACCTTTGTCTTTTGTAAAATTAAAATCAGTTTTTTACTTTCACCAATTTAAAAGTACCTAGAGACTTGTTTTACTAACATAACATGTATAGCTAAGCCTAAGCTAGCAAGAGTGGTGAGGGATTGTTTTGACCAGTCAGATCAGATCAGATCAGATGAGATTACAGGAATCTATAAAAAGTTCAACCAAAATTTTTGGTCACCATACTACACGTGGTGTCTCGTAATCTCTGCGCTAGAGACTGACCTTATTCCTCGGCATGGCATGACTTCTTTTGTTTTTTGTTCCCAAAAAATAAAATAAATAAATAATGCTAAGGGCATAGGTCTATTTTTTGATTTTTTTAGGTCATTAAGGTTTTGGTTTGACATGCGTTTATTTTAATTTAAAACTCAAAAATTTATTAAAAAAATTTAAAAATCTATAATATATATTAAAAAGTCAAAAATTTTATATATTTTTTTATTTTTTCACATCTTTTTATAAAAAAATTAAAAAATTATTCCAAACATACTAATTTTTTTATCTCATATTTAAACTAAAAAGTAAAAATATTATTAAAATAGTATGTTTCCAAACGAGGTTTAAGTCTAATGTCTAATTTCTTTCCGCTAAAAGAATATAATTTGTTCAAAAGAACACTATCTGTTAAAATTAAATTAACATATCTCTTGAAATCACCCTATTTATCAATCTATTAAAATTCACTAATCCTATTTGTCTATCTGTTAAAATTTACAAAACTAATTATTTGTTAAAATGTGACACATGTCACTTATTTAATATCATATCTGTTGAATATCACATATTTCTCCACCTCACTACTACAGGCAGAGAGTTTTCTGGCACTGGCAATTTTTTTTTGCGACTTTTCCGACATGTCTTCAATACTAAATAAGATTTTTCCTTAAATCTAATGCCTTATACATACTTTATGATGGACTTTTCATCAAATTTCTTTTAATATACATTGTTAAATTTATTTTTTAATAATTAATTATCTAACATGACATTGGACTTATTTAGTAGATCTTATTATAAGATGAAAACTCATAATTAGATAATAGAAGCAAAAAAATATATTTTTTCTAACTTTCAAAGAATTCGATTTTTTTTCAACTTATTTAAGTAAAACTTTCAAATTTAAAATAAGTTATAAACAAATTCATTTAATCTAAGGTAAACTATTTATTAAGTCTTATTTGAAAGACTTATACAAAATATGGTCATATGAAAAAACATATAACCCAATAGGTCTTATGGTTTTTTTTATGAACACATCTACTCCAAATCTTTTAATTAATAACATGATTAATGATAATATCATATATGAGAAATCCAATGTTACCATAGATTATGATCATATCTATATAGTTAGAAATTTAAAACTCAAAATAACCTAATTAATAACAATACCATATATGGAAAATCCAATGTTACCAAAGATTGTGATTATATCTATATAGTTAAAAGTTTGAAATTCAAAATAACCTAATTAATGGTAATACCATATATAAGAAATCTAATGTAATCATAGATTGTGATCATATCTATATGGTTGGAAATTTGAAATTCAAGACATAAATGCAACATGTAATATCTCAAACTCAATGTGACATTCCCAAACCCAACATGATATTTCCATATGCTTAACTTGATTAATGGAAATACCATAGATGAGAAATCCAATGTTAGCATCATATCTATATGGTTAGAAATTTAAAATTCAAAACATAAATCTAACATCCCAATTTCAATGTGACATTCCCAAACCCAACGTGACATTCTCATATACTTCTCATTCCAAACCCAACGTAAATATAACATGTAACATCCCAAATCCACCGTGACATTCCCATATACTTCTCATCCTAAACCCAACATGATATTCCAATACTCCACTATTGAATTATGAACAATGTAACATCCTAAATGTAACATGTAACATCCTAACTCAACCCATGTATTGAACCACCATCACCCCAAACCCACCGTAACTTCAACATTAAGCGATGAGATTTAATCCACATTCAATTACAACCCCAAATCCTTAATATACTGTGATATGTATGTAAACACTGATTATAACAAAGACACAATACAGATTCAAACACATATACAATCGAACAAACACACAAATGTCATCTACTACATGTTGTATGTGGATTAACGTTACATACTAAATGTAACATGCATCGTAACACGATTATCTAGGTCCCAATGTACAATTGCCATTCTACGACGTGATTCATATTCGACATCCAATTAACAACCAAAACCAAATACCCCCAACCCAACCCAACCTTTGAACCCATATACGCCACCCTACACATCGAATATATCAAAATGCATTAGCTATTACAATGTTAAATACACACATTCAATAAGAACATTGGCCAAAGTGTGCCTATCAATGAGTGTAATAGATTGTCAATGCCCTATTAAAAATGAACAATCCACACTTCAACAAAAAGCAACACACTTCATCAAAAAAAAAAAAAAAAAAAAAAAAAAATCCTCTTTCTCTGAATCGATTAGAGTCGAAATCTGTCTAAAGAATCAACACACAACTCTCAAACTTCATCATATCATCGACCATATCCACATCCATTTAAGTAACATTTTGAAAATGCACTGGAATCCCGCGATCAAGGTGAAAAAAACTTTCACGGTCGTTGTCTGTAGACTTGTCTTTTTTAAAAGTCTTCCTAAACGTGATATGATGAATGAGAAAATAAAGTACAATATAGAACAAATTAAGGGTATAATAGTACACTAATATCATTCATTTACAACACATGAGACCTTATGAAACACATTACGATTTAAATAGGATTTCAAACTCTAAAAAAATATTCATAAAGTTTTACATTAAATAAGTCTTCTAAAAAGGACTTATAATTAATTTTTCCTTTAATCTACACAAAATTGTCTCATTAGAATTGTCATTTCATGGATCAAATTTTGTCTATTTTATTATTATCACTGTCATTACGTATTATGGATGTGCCTGAGATTGATATTTAAAAAAAAAAATTTCAAGAATTATTATTTTTAAGTTCTACTTGACTAGGCGAAACAAAAAATAAAAAAAATAAAAAATAAAATATTTAGAACAAAAAAGTTAACTAAAGAGAAAAAAAATCAAAACAAAGCTAGATTTTTTTTAGTAAATTTTTGTTTTTTGGATTTTTTCAAAGAGAGAGAGAGAGAGAAAAAAAAAAAAAGATCCTTTAACACTAGAATAGACTTGGAAAAGTAAATTTTTTATGACAAATTTGATTTTTTTTTTTAAATTTATAAAAGACAAAATAATTTAAAAAGAAATAGGCCTTTTTTTTAAATAAAAAAAAAATTGGGATCCCAATCAAGCAATGCTTGGGACTATATAAAAAAATAAGTATTATATAAAACATTTGATAATTTTACGTTGTTTATGTAGTGTGAAATAAGTCTTATATTAAATTATCGAGATATTTAGTCTAACATTCCTTTCAAACTTTTGGTAATGGAAGAAACTCACAATATATATATATATATATATTTGAAACTTAAGATCTTTCACCTATTTTTGTACCACTAATCTACTCAACTCTCTCGCTCTCTGCCTCGTCGGTCATTCTCTCTCTCTCTCTCTCTCTCTCTCTCTCTTTCCATTCCTCGAATCAATTTCTCACTTTACCAATACTTATCGCAACATCATCCTCCTTCAATTCCACCTTCATCGAGTCCATTCCCAGCTCCAACTTTCAAGACGAATCCCTAATTTCCCTAATGTTTTCTCTCTTTCTACATATATATATCTACATATATAGTTTAATTGTATTTTGTGTTAAGCTTGGTGTTGTATTCAGGAACACCAAGCTCGGTAAGCACATGATCTCTCCCTTCAATTTCAATGTGTTGAACAGAGGGAATGAAAGTTTGGGTTAGGATTTCAATGGGTTTTTGTTTTTCAATCTTAATTCTTGGTTTGAATTGAAGCTTTGTTGAATTGAAAGGGAACTGATCAATCTAGGATTTATCAATGGCATCATTTGGTTTCTTTCTTATCTGTATGCTCCATTCTCTGGTTGAGTCAAAACATAATTTTCTCTAATTTGGTCAAAACACAGAGAAAGTTGCAAGCAAACTAGAGAAAATTAGTCAAAACACAGAGACATTTGTGAGCAAATCAAACAAAATTCAAACTAGAGAAACTTCAAAACACTGAGAAATTTGTATGTGTTTTGAAATTTCTCTAGACCAAAATTTCTCTAGAAAAATATTGAGGCATCCCAACCACTATGAAAATATTGCATGTCATTTATTCTTGAAAATTTTAATATTAGGGTTCTTAAAAAAAAATTTCCTAAATTATTAGGATGTTATCTAACATGAATTTTAGAGATATTATTTTTTTTAAGTATTTTATCAATGAAAATTAATTTTTTTCCCCATTAAATGTTTTAGTAATGTCTTAGCAATTTAAGGGTTTTATTTAATATTGCATGAAATTGAAGATTTTTTTTTAAATAATGCTAAAATATGGATGGTTTTTGATAATATATATGCAAAACCTTAGGGGAAGTAAGTGTAATTTACCTATGTTGATAATGAATGAGTTGGTTTATGGGTATTTTTATTTTTTCACGTGCAAATTAATAGTCATTTTCACACCCAATTAACGTCGTTTGTACGAACTTAACAGATTGAGCGAATCTTGATAATAGTTTCAAAAATAAGGAAGGTTAGTATAATTATTAAAACCATATGAGAGGTCTCTGTAATTGTCAGAATCTTCAAGGGAGGCAAATATAATTTAAGGGGTCTTACGTGTAGGTTCTAATAGATGGACTTATTGTCCAATAGGTCCTATGATAATTAATAGCATTTTCATCAAACCCTACTAAAAAAGTCACCAATTGTTAATTTTTAGCGACAATTTAAAAATTTTGTCACAAAAAATGTCATTAAATTATAAGTTTTAGCGACAGTTTTAAAAAAATATAACAAAAAAAGTCACTAATTTTCAATTGTTAGAGACAATTTAAAAAATGTCAAAGAAAAATGTCACTAATTGTAAATTTTAGCGACAATTTATAAAAATCGTGACAAAAAAAGTCACTACTTGTCAATTTTTAGTGATATATGCAAAAAATTGTCACAAAAAATTATTTTTTGTGACGATTTTATTATGACTTATTTTCAATAAGACTTGATGAGAATTAAGTTCAATGGACTTATTAGTAGTTTACCCTATAATTTACCCTTGTTATTTTAACTAGACATATTCTAATTGTTAACTGTGGCAGATTCTATTTATATCTAAAAAATGTTTAAGTAAGCCAAAATTTTTAGTACACCCTATTAAATTATTTAGAATTACAATTTATTCTTAGTACGTCCTATGTTTTACCCAAATTACCCTTTTGAGGTACACCCAAATAAATCAAATTAAAAAAAATTCAAATTACTTTTGAAAAATCTTTCTTTTGTTTACGTACATACATGGGATACGATCAGGAAACCTGGCACCAGTGAAGGTGACACCAGCGAAACAGGACAGCGAAGTAGAAGGAGAACAACAAAGGAGGACGACGAATATTCAGTGTGCTCTTCATCATTATTATTTGGACTTTTAGAATCGAACAAAGTGAATTTGTTTGGACTTTCAAAACCAAACAATTTCACTTTATTCGGCAATCTACCGAACAAAGTGAAAATTGTTTGATTTTGAAAGTTTGAATGATAATAACAAAAAACAGGCTGAATATTCACTTTTATGTGCAAAAAAAAAACATAGATTTCAATAATTGTAATTTGATATTTATGTGACTACTTACCTCCTCTCTGATGAGTTGTTTCAAAAAATTATTTTGATTATTACTCTCATTCATTGTTTGCTTTTATTCAAATTTTCTTTTATTTACAAGTAACAATATAATAAAAAATAATTAGTCTGTTTTGTTTCAATTTTCTGGATTCAATTTTTTAAAAATTGAATTTTTTTCTTTTTCGTATTTTTTTTTGTATTTCGTGAATATTTTTAAAATTTTAAGCAATTTTTTTTTTAATTTTTTTATTTTTAGATGCACCTTACTTAGATGTATCTGTGATGATCGGGAATGTAACCCTTCTGGTTTTTTATTTTATATTTTATTTTGATTAACTTGTGTTAGAGGTGTCGGGGATTAATTTGAGGTCTTATCGACTGTTTGGGTTCACCGTTCTTGAAACCTTCTTCAGATTCTCGTCTTTATTTTATTCCAGAGTTGAGTTTTTCTTGTTTCGGAAGGCGTGAGGTTGGATTAGGGGTGTCTCGGGTTCAACTAGTAAAATTTATGGTAGGGAGATAGGACCATACGTACGGAAGAGGGACCGCATGTGCGGAAGAGGGGCTGCACGTACGGGAGGTAAGGCTGCACGTGTGGTGAGGATAGGTTGTCAAGGGTGCAGTACTGCTTTTATTGCACGAGCAAGGACAAGTGCGGGAAGTGGACCGCACATGTGGGGAAAGAGGCCGTACGTGAGGTGAAGGATGTGCCGCACGTGCGGAAGAAGGTGCACACGCGTGGAAAATGCTGAGTCCAAATTTTCTTTTCCTTTTCTCCTACTTGGGTTGCGTGTATCTCATTTTTTTCTCATCTCACTCTCTCTCTCTCTAAAGCACATTTCTCCCCATTCTCTCTACTTTTCCCTCACCAAACTACATTAAATCCTTAATTTCTCCAAATCAATTAAAGTTTTGACCCTAGTTCCTTCATCAAAGTTGGAGAACTCTTTGAGGGCTATGTTGTGTGCAGTGGAGATCGGGTTTCAACACCGTTGATTTTGGGGGTTTCTTTTTGGAAAACCCTTTCAAAAATGAGGGAAATATCTAATTTTGGTGAAAACCTAGAAATTGGTGATTTTGGGAAAAAGGTTGAGTTCTCTTGAGATTTTGTTTTGATAAGGTATTATAGTGATGAATGATTGAGGATTGTTATTATTTTTGCATATAATGAGAAATCCCATGGAATATGAGAAATGGTTGGTTTTAAGGTTACTGTATAGCATACTATTGATTGGTCTCGAAATGACCAAGTTGAAAATATTGATTAACATGTGGAGAATATATGTAATGTGGAAATGTGATTTATTCCTCGATAGACATGTGTGTGTGTGTATATATATTGTGAAATTACATTGAGAAAAGAGGTGGAAACTTGATCATAATAGAAGATTGTGTGGTGGAACTAAATATGGAAACATTTTGTACTGCATCGATACATGTTGCATTGACATTCATTTTCATTTGGTTATTATGAATTTCAAATTGAGATTTGATAGCTATTGCATTGAGAAAGAAATTTTTTATGAAACAAGATCATATTGAATTGTTGTTGGGGTAAATATGTTTGGTAAGTCCGGATAGGGGGTGTAGATTGATATTGTTTAAGTTAGGTTGAGTGTCCAGGATGAAAGACCGAAAACACACGTGGAGGATGTACCACGTGCCTTCCGATTAGCTACCGGTAAAGTAGGGATTTGGTAGTGCTGGTTATGCCTACTTGTAGACACCAACCTAGGGATTACCTGAGTCATATTTACTGCCCCTTTGAACTTTATTGAAACCATTGAGTTGTTGAATTTTCAAGATTTCATGGTACAAAAAGGTTTTCAAAGGATAAAAACATGTGTTTTTCAACATGGTATGGCATATGCATTCATCCCATGAGATTGTATAAAATGTATATACTTTGTTAAGATTTTTCCTACTGGACTTTGTGCTCACCCTATGGGATTTGGTACAGGAAAGGATGTGGTGATTCCGCTGAATTAAAGGCGTGGGATATATTTTGAGAGCACAATGCTCTTTGTTTTGTTGTAATTATTTTGCCGAGCCGAGGGCTATATGTGTATGGGTTAAAAAAAAACCACTTTTGTGTAACTGGACATAACCCTTGAGGGAATTTAATTGTTTTTGAACTGCCATACCACATGCTATAGATTCACATACTAGGGATGTTGAATGTATATTTGTATGCAAAGTATCTTTTGTAAATCTCTTATTGATTAATGAATACAAATGATGGAGATTTGTAGATGATGTTAACATTGAGCACTTACTCTTTTTAATGTCTAATACTAGGAGTTGGTGAATATTTATTGAGAAAATTTTTGAGGTGCGACAACTTGGTATCAGGGTTACCAGGTTTGAATACTTGGGGCTCATGGGAAGTGATTGTTTTTCCACAATGGATTCATTTCATTAAACTAGGAGTTGTTTCATGCTTTAAGCGTTATGTGATAACATGTTTATATGAGTAGATGGGTATGGGATTGAACTTTTGGGATGTTGTTTGCACCTATTAAATCCCTTGAAGTCTTATTAGAAAGGCACTTGATCAATACTCGTTCTGATAAGAACTCTCGGTATTTCACGGGACAAATCTCATCGGAAAGGAGTAATCCGTATCTGCTTACATGATTATGTGCGTACATGGAGTGAAACTAAGTGATTTTATGAAATGGAAACTTATGAAATTAATATGATGTGATGTGTGAGACGAAGTTGCGAGCACATATGTGTTGTTGTGCTAGGTTGTCTATTGATGTCCTTATTTAGGATGTCGGAATGAGGTCATGTGCGTGGTGGTAGAGGCGGGAGGTGTGGTAGGCCTCGTCGAGGCGTTCATGAGGTACTGGTTCATGCGGTTCCAGTGCAAGAGGAGGGGTTCGGTCAAGCTAATGTTGCCAAACAAGCAGGCCTGGCTAACGTGGCCGAGCAAAGAGGGCAAGCAAGAGTCCCCGACCAAGCGGGTCAAGCTGCTATTGGTGCCTTAGCTGGAGAGATGGTAGAGGCTTTGAGGGGATCTATGAACATGTTAAGGATGGAGAATCAAGCTCGGGAAAATGTCGTAGAGACTAGAGTGGCTATCCTTACTCAGGAATTTTTGCAGGTTAAACCAGATGAGTTTCATGGGGGTCCAGAGCCCAAGAAAGGGGATGAATGGTTGGAGCAAACAGTGAAGATATTTGAGATGCTTCACATTGATGATAGCGAATTGAGGGTGACTCTAGTGAGTTACTATCTCAAAGGAGATGCAGACCAATGGTGGAAATATGCCAAAGGTAGAGTGGGACCGACATGGAAAGCTTTTGTTACTACTTTCCAAGACAAATACCTACCTCCCATTGCTAGGGAGAGATTGATGCAAGAATTTCAAAACCTCAAACAACTAAACCTATTTGTGGCCGAGTTTGAAGCGGCCTTCACTAGCTTGTCCCAATTTACACCGGAGTCAGTAGCAACGGAGGAGCTCCGTTGCATAGAGTTGGAGAAGAGGTTAAGAACTAAGATTTTATTCAAGGTTATTGGAAAAATTGTAGCTTGCTTTTCATGCTCTTCGTAGAGGTTTAGTCTCCTCGGATATGATAGCCCTACAGTTCGAACTCCCGCGGTTCTGAATCTGGTTTCACTAGTGCAATGTGAAATAGATAAACACAAATGAGTCCAAATTTGGCAAATCCTTTGGAAAATTGATTTTTGATCAAAAATTCCAAAAATGGACTGCATTGCCAGATTTTAGAGTCGCCACCTAAATATTTTAAAGAAATTTAGAAAAACAGTGACTCGTGCCAAAGGCCACTTATCCGTCATCACCAAAGTATCTCAGCTCGGGAACTTAGGTATAAGAAGGGAAGGCTATGAATTGAGCACCCCACTCACCCGATCAAAGATCGGCCTCTACTAATCATGATGTGATTCTTATTTATATTATATGATATTGTTCTGATTATTATGCTATCTATATTAAGTGATGCACACAAGTATAAACTATTTCACAAAATTTGGGACGCTTTGATTTCATGTTTGTTTGAAAATTGTTTTGAATATGTACCACTTGAAAAAGTGATCACGTACATACACTAATCAAATCATCCCAACTCAAGCAATTAGCCTTCATTCACAGGCATTCAAACAGGTATATCACTTAAGCACTTAGCCTCATGGTATTTACGCTTGATATGGCAACAATCACAGGTATGCAACATGCTAAAGCGAAAACGCTCACCTAGTACTCAACCGAGGCAAGCCAAAAGAAATAAAATAGTTAGAAAAAATGCATGACCCTAACGATGTAAAATGACTAATGTAATGCATACAACATGCAACTAATGGGCTCGACAACTAGTATGGCATGTGAATCAATTCAAGATATGCGATGAAGCACATATTCAAGTAAGAATTTGAAATTTGACATTAGTTAGTATGATGAGCCGAACCCTTATGCATGCAAGACGAATGGATGCAATCATGGAAAATTTTAAGTAAAACATGATACTATATGCTATCCATCATAAGCAAGTAAATAAAAGGGAGAAAGAAATGGAGGTTGGAAGACACGTAATATTACATATTTGTCTTCGTGTAGGAGGGTCTGAATGAATGTCCTAATTAACTAACTATTACAACACCAAAATTTAATTAGCTATTCTAACTAATTATTACAACACCAAAATTTAACTAGCTATTCTAACTAATTTTTACAAATTGAATGAATCTAATTACTTAATTACAACACAAGACAAATTTAATTAACTAAGTAATTAGCTATTACAAGTTCAAAGGGATTAACTAATTTAAGCACGACATACTACTATTTAATTAACGAATGACGGGAAGCGTGGAATCGCCTATGCATGAACAAGAATTTCCACTTGAAAACCCTTCTGTTTTGCTGCCAGAATTGCTCTGTTATGTAGTCAGAAAATTGAACTATTTTTTATCCCAGCCTTTGCTCTGTTCTGCCATGAAAATGGCACTGCTGGTCTAAAATGAGGTGGCCGGCCGGCTGGCTGGACGGTTAGGTGGTCGGCCAGCCGGCCACTATTTTTGGGCTTTGCCCTGTTACAATAGAAAAGAAACAGAGCACAAACAGAGTATTTTTAGGGGATGTTTTTCCACTACCTCTCGTTATCATCAAACAGATCAAAAAAGGGGTATTCTCAATTCACAAATCATCAATCGACGCAAATTTATTGCGTGATGATCTATGCATCGAAGGACAAAGTCTTAATAAATGACAATGAAAGACCAACAAAACCTCCTTCCTATTATGGAATTGATCAAGGGAAGTGGTAGACCTTGAATCTTGAACCATTATCATCACTAAAGAGTATGAAATGATTCAAGACTCAATGGGTTCAATTAACGTCTAATTGAACCCAAACCATTTTTATTACTATTGTTACCTCTTTTGGTCCATTTTATTAGTCCTTTTTTTTTAATTACTTTTCCATTCTTTAGTCATTTTAGTCCAAAAATGAGAATTAAGTCCATTGATGGAGATAAGTGTCAAACAAGGAGTTGTTTTTAGCATGAGAGAGATGTAACACCTTGGTAATAAACCTCTGAAGAGATTAAACCATTAAGCATGGAAGGGTCTTTTTCTCAAGCTTTGAGTAACACTCACTTGAAACGACTATCAAATAACGAAAAAAACATGAAATGAGGGAGGTTGTAGAGGTAATTATGCAAAGTGTGAACATATGTAAGACAGCTATGAAAATAAAGACTATCAACTCAAATAGGTTGGTGTTTAAGGCCTAAACCACCAAACCTATGAGGACTATAACACTACAAGCATACTATACAAAGCATAAATGACATAAACACCCTAAAATAGTCCTAAAAACAGCTAAAATAGTACTGTTTTGCCTAAGGAGGGTGGCTAACCCCTTCACTTTTTGAACCTCAAAACCACTTTTTTAGCCTCTGGAAAACTCTGAAAAATAGTAGGAAAAAGTTAAAAAATAGATGGGAAACGTAAGGGCAAAAGCTTGGAAAATAAGGTTCAAAGAAGGGTGATTAACTCCTCTACCTTTTATAGCTTTAAGCCACAACTTTCAGCCCATAAAAATAAGATAAAAATAGTGTAAAAATTGCAAGTAAAGCTAGGGAGGAAATAGTGTAAAGAAGCTAGAAGTTATATCTCTTGAAGAGGAGTAACACTTTGATTCACAAACTAACAAATTCTCACTTTCAAGTGCTGAAATTTAAGCTCAAGAACCTCAGCAAGGAGCCCTAAAAAATTGGTTTAGGGAGTATAGGTAGGGTGTATATAGGTTGCAAGATAGAGAGAGAGAAAGAGAGAGAGAGAGAGAGAGAGAGAGAGAGAGAGAGAGATTTTCAAGAATTTGAGCTTTTGGAATTTTTTCTAACGTAAAAACATAAGGTATGGCTCTTTATATATAGAAAAACTGGTTGATATCTCAGAAATATCTATATTGAGCCAGTTGGTGCAGTGTATGCACATGGAAAGACAACTGGCAACAAATATCTGCTCTACTGGGAAACCTGGTCGGCCGGCCTGGTGAGGGACAGTCGACCACCAATTTCTAGCCAACCAGCCACCTTTTGGCCTGCAGACTTTTGGGTGGTCAGGCTTGAAAAAAATTCTATTTTGGTCCAAAAGTGGTGCAAGGTTTTAGGCTTTTGAGACTCAAAACCGAGGCTTCCTGCTGAGGAAATCGAATGTTTGTCCAGTGTAACTTTTCATCATCGAGTGATCAACCTAAGGCGCCCAAGTCTTAAGGGCGGTCAAAAATGGGGTGTCTACAATTGCCTATCTTTGACAGGGATCAAAGTCATGAAATGACGTGAGTGAATGTCAAAACCCAGAGATGACCCATTTTGACAAGGTTGTAAGACTTGGGAAAGCAATCAAGAGATAAAAGTAAATTGGTTGAACTCAAAAGTTGCCTATGTATCCCTTTGCAAGGAGTCAAACTAGCGTAGTTCAGGGGCAAAATGCAACATGAGAAATGATGCGATGCAACAGTGGAGAACACAAATGAACATATTGCCCGGAAAATAAGAAAATGAGATTCAAGGCAATGCAACAATGAAATTAACAAATGAGAATTGTTACCAAGAAATAATCTTAACTACACTTCCGCGTAGAAAGGTTAACAAGAAACAATCCAAGCGACACTACCGTGTAGAGAGGTGATCTTAACTACACTTCCGTGTAGAGAGGACACAAGAACAACCAAACTATATTACCGCGTAGAGATGTGATCCTAACTATACTTTCGCGTAGAGAGGACACAAGAACAACCAAACTACACTTCCGCGTAGCAAGGTACAGGAACAAACCAAGCTACACTTCCACGTAGCAAGGTACAAGAACAAACCAAGCTACATTTCCGTGTAGCAAGGTACAAGAACAAACCAAACTACACACCTGCGTAGTGAGGTGATCCTAACTACACTTCCGCATAGAGAGGACAAGAACAAACCAAGCCACACTTCCGTGTAGCAAGGTACAAGAACAAACCAAGCTACACTTCCGCATAGCAAGGTACAAGAACAAACCAAACTACACTTCTACGTAGCAAGGTACAAGAACAACCAAGCTTCATTTCCGCGTAGCGAGGTACAAGAACAAACCAAGCTACACTTATGCGTAGCGAGGTTAAAGAACAAACCAAGCTACACTTCCGCGTAGCAAGGCACAAGAACAAACCAAGCTATACTTCCGCATAGTAAGGTTAAAGGGGAACAGCCCAAATCATACTCATGTGACAAGGGTGGATACAAGAATTGAAAAGCACGACGCACATGAATGCAACATAATGCGATATAACTGATACGAAGCATAATATAATGCGTGTTCAGTGCAACAAAATAGGTATGTGAACTACGATGCAATTCAAGTTGTATGCAATACAATAGACATGCGAATTAAAAAGACAGACATAATGTGGTGTTCAAAGACACCTTGCAACAATATCCGATCTATCGCTCGGAGGTTCCTTAAAATGCTCAAAAAGGATACAATTTGCTCAAATTTGGAATTGGGACACGTTCTCATCTTGTAGTGACAACGGGGCTTGAAACAGCGTCACCGGAATCACATTTCAGGATTTTCTACGGCCGAAACAACAACTTCTGCAATTCTTCACTCCAAGAAGAGTACAAGACTCTGCATGCTCAGAATAGGCAAAACCTTAGCAAAATCAGCTTTGGGCCAACTTTTTGGCTTGCCGGCCACAAAACCTGGACGGTCGGCCACTAACTAGTCGGCCGGTCAGCCGTGGCAGTTTCGGGGGTAAACTCGACATTTTGGCTTGAGGTCTCATTAAAAAGGGCTTCATTTTACACACACACACATCCGAAATCACTCCCCTCTCTCTTTAGGCACTCCCTCTCTCTCTAGATTTGCACTTTATACACGTTTCCCAATGCCCCATGCAAACTTTATTCGCGAAACGCCTTTAGCCCTCTTCGTTTTGAACCGACTGGAATTTGTTTTCGTTGATTTTTTTTTTTTTTTGGGTTTTCATCACTTTGGGCTTATTTCCATCGTGTTTTTCTTGGGTTTCACACATTTTCCCAGATTTTGACTTTTTCTCTCATTTCTCTCTCATAGGGTTGACTTTTTTGGGTTTTCCCTATTTTTTCTTCATTTTCCCATTTTCCACCACCTTTTCTCCCACTTTCCACATGGTGGATGATATCCCACATGATGACGCCCCTCCCGAGGTACCGACACTTCCATTTGCTGCTGAGGTTGAGGAGCCCATAGCTAATGAGGTTGACAGAGCGGTAGAGGACATCGCTGCAGACTTTGAGGCAGATGAGGTCTTTCCTTTAGGACTTGAGCCCGAGTTACTACCATTGAGGTTGAGGCCATTCGACTTGGCCACTTACCACCCTCGGATCCATGCGATGGCCCCGGTAGGATATTGTAGTTCGAGGACTTTGATGGTGGCGTACCTGAGGATGTTTTGTTGAGAGAGCGGACCTCTCATCTTTCTTACGATGCTGTTGAGGTACAAACTTGCTCTCATGCACTTTACTTGTTTTGTCATTCCATTACTGCCTTTCATTACTGTATTTCATTCTGTTACACAACTGATGCTTGTTACACAACTGATGTTTTCTTGCTTTGCCAATACAGGGTGATGCCTGCTTTTGGAGTGGATATGAGGCAGTGATAGCGAGGGACTGGTATCATGAGCTCCCCGCTCGGGTTCGCGATCTTGTTAATGAGGTGTGCTTCGGCCTCTTCTGCTCTGGACTCCCACGGAGCCTTGGTGGAGAGGTGGTGGGACACCACGAACTCCTTCCACTTCTCCTCCACCGGGGAGATGACTATGACCCCCTACGATTTTTCTATGATCACTGGCTTGAGAGTAGGGGGTGATCTGATCCCTTTTGACATGGACATAGGCCTATGGGAGGCTACATGGATTCACCTACTTGGGACACGCCCTCCGCTGGACAGACCTGCCATGGTTCAATACAGTTGGTTCTACGATCGCTTCCATAGGAGCCAGTCAGAGACATAAGAGGAGGTGAAACAGTACATGCGGGGCTTTCTGATCTATCTCCTCGATACCATCTTGTTCGCGAACAGGTGGAATACCGTAGGACTGTACCTGCTGAGTGCTCTCGTGATATTGCCTCGGGTCTGGTTCTATGACTAGGATGGTGCTGGCCTTACCACCTTGTACGGGTACATGAGCTCCGGTTTCCATAAGAAGGGGAACAAGGTCGGAGGCTATTGGAGAGCCTGGGAGGTACACACTGCACTTTCTTTTAATTTCTACTTGCTTATTATGCTTTTTGCTTTGCACTTTTTGCCTTTATTTCTGCCCATGTATTGTGCTTTCTGCTTTGCACGTTCTATATTTGTCATTGTTCACACATTGTGCCTTCTACTTTGCACTTTCTGTTTTAATATCTATTCACACATGTTGATTCACAAATTATCTTTGCCTTACAGCTTTGGGTCTATGCCTATTTCCCGGCCTTTGCTGTAGTGTCGAGGGATGAGATAGCGTCGGTTGTGCCCTATTCTTGGTGTTATGACGACAGGTGCCACCCTAGGCATCGTGATGACATGACCTTTGCTTACTACCGCCGATACTTTGATACGGTGGTAGCCCATGAGGTAGTTTGCGACCGTATTCTCTTCTGCTTTGTTTCCATTGCTACTGCTCTAATTTATACCTTGACAACTAATAGTAACTAACAACACATTCTCTATTTACAGATAGCATGGCGGCCATGGGCCATGATGCCTGCTAGGCTACGGGACCAGTATGCTGGATCTTGGGCTACCTCCTAATATCAGATCTTGCTAGAGGGTCCATTCTGCCGATCCTGGTATCTAGGAGAGAGGTTCGTGCACCAGACCTTGGGCCTGCCTGCTCCATTCGTTCCTGCTCCTTCTCTGGCATCCATGAGGACAGCGGATAGCCCCCTAATTGAGGCTGTAGTTTAGTACATGGCGGGGTTAGACGTTGATTTCTTTAGAGGGGTCAGGGATTATGCGACCTTCATCTAGACATACTTCATGCCGTCCTTGACAGGAGTTCGCGCAGGCGATGCTGCAGGTGCTGCTTTGGCTAGAGAGGCTGCTCATGCCGTCGAGGCTGATATTGGAGGGGCCTTTCCTACTGTGCATGCAGCTGGTTGGCTAGCGATTCCTACCGCGATTTCCTGCTGGCGGCCGAGTGGGACGGTCTATTAGATCCTGATAGAGCTGCCGGAGGTGGAACATGGGTATGTCATGGCTCCGGGCGCACCACAAGTATGGACCGCGCTTTACATCTTACATCTCACATTTTCCTTTTTTGGATACTGATTGTTCAACTTCACCTGCAGGCGCCTACAGAGTACATGGACAGTCTCCTCCAGTTGATTGCCTCTCTGGTTCACATGGTGTAGATGAGAGAGAAGCTGCTTGCACTCCACGATATCCAGGTATCCTCCATTCTTCTCATGCATTTCTTTGCTTACCCATATTGTTGTGCACCACACTACATCGACATGCCATACTCACACTAATATACGATACTCATACTTACTCATACTGACATGCATTTTGATACTGCCTCACACTGCACTAACACACTGCACTTATGCTGAATTTGCCTTCTGCATCATACCTATATCGGATATTAAACTTTGCCTGATACTCTGATGCTTGTTTTCAGATTCCACCTGTACCGATGGCACTAGCGGCATCGGCAACACCGTCGGCATAGATAGCACCTCCTCCAATGGCTGAGAAGAGAGGTAGCCAGGCCCCAGCAAGTGGCCGGGATAATCGTCGAGGTCGGGGTAGAGGTAGGGGTGCCCAGGGTCAGAACAATGAGTCCCAGACAAAGGAGAACTTCTCTTCTTCAAAGCCAATTTTGAGTGGAGATAACACTGAGACCAGCAGCACCGAGAGGCTATGAGCACGCACTCTGAGTCTGAGAGTGAGGACCATGATGCTGACTTGGGGTCAGGGAGTGAGGAGGCTACCGAGACTGGCTTTGAGTTAGGTAGTGGAGATAGCGATGCCAGCTCTGGCTCGGAGTCCCAATCTTCTGGTGATAGCGGCGCCGACGGAGACAGTGCCCCCAAGTCCCCTCTGAGGAAGAGGACGAAGAGAGCCTCTCGGGCTTGATGCGACTAGCGTAGATTTTTGTACTCTTTTGCTTATTTTCTTTTGTTTTGGTAGCTTAGCACTTGTATAGCTTCAGATAGGTCTTTACTTTTGCTTTTGAAAAACTTGTATTCCCTCTTTTGTAAAAACTATGATCAGGGTAAAACTCCTACAGTTTTATAAAAAGAGCTTTGTTTTGCATCATGAGCATAACACCACACTTGCGTAAAAACAAAAATGGGACCGCATTCCAAACTGAAAAAGCTTGTGTTGGAATGATGTTCTTAACTGGATATTGAGCCGACAAATGACCAAAATATAGAATACAAGACCAAAATACATAATACAACTCGATAAATGAAAAAAACAAAGTGAAAACAATCTAAACACAGCTATTTATATTTGCTGAAAACAAAAGACTCAAAATAAGACCTCAAAGCACAAAGACTAGAACAAAACCAAATTGCCTAACTGCCAGGCCAACAAAAGTGGTCGGCCAGCCAGTAAAGGGGACGGCCAGCCAAGAGATGTGGCTGGCTGACTAGGTATTGTGGTTGAATAGCTAACTGACAGGTGGTTTCCACTCATACAACCTTATCCTTTATAAAAGGTCTTCCTCCGCTGTTTCTTCGACAGAACTTCATTTGTGCTGCTGTTTCCTTTGAAAATGGAGACATTCCTTGTCGAGAAGCTCAAGGATTGGATAGCTACTTTGGATGGCACGAAAAAGGTAAATTTTTGAGGTTTTGGCATAAGAGTGCTTTTTCCGTTGAGCCATACTTCACTTTGTTTTTCGTTCCTCCATGTCGTCGTGCAATGTTTGAACCTGGTTACACATGTATTTCGTTGCAGAGTGAAAGGAATGTGTCCAACCCTTGAAGAATTTCAAGCATTGATGGAGACCCGGTGTGACGAGGAGATTATGCCCCAACCCCGTTTTGGCCATGCACGGGCTTTGGAATGGATGTGTGGGCTCACTTTGCACGAGGCTCGATCCTTGGCTCATGACGGGGAGCTAGATATACCCGGCTTGATTCATGGGTTTTTCGACATTGGGGACAGAGGTGATCTTCTTTGGCGAGGTCATCAGCAACATGCCCTCTGTTTATTTATGCTTGCACACTTTCTTCTTGCTCTTAGTTGTGGTGGAGCCAATATTAGGTTGATCAAGGTGGCCCAATACGTGAAAGAGGGTAAAAGCTGTATTGGTGTGGCATTGGCTGAGACCTTGGTGGGTTTAGATGCTTTTCATCAGCGAGAGACTGCTTGGTTCGCAGAGAGTCCGCTGCTTCTTCAAGTATTGTTTCCCATCCTTTCGTATTCATGCTTTCTCACATCCCTCGGCACTCATTCTCTGTTCTTATCTCAAGCTCCTCTCTTACTTTTTCTCTCCACGCACATCTCTCTATTCTTTAATCTCTTTTATTTTTCATTCCTTTCCAAGTGTGGCTAATGGATAAGTTAAAAGTGGTGGACCCTTACCTTGAGTATTCAGCCCGAGCCTATTTCTTCTGCCAGTGGCTAGTGGACTTTTCCTTAGAGGGATGGTGGTGCGACTAGATGTGCAGCAGATTTGTAGCTGACATTACCTAGCATTGCCCCTGGCTTAATTTGGCTGAGATGAGCTACAGAATGTCCTAACAACTGGGTATACAATTGATTGGCCTCATGCACTGCGTGTTTTATTTTCCGTTCTAGTTTAGAAGCCAGTGCGAACATGATCAGACCCATCCAGAAGAGGGAGTGGAATACCCGACACCATTCCTAGTTCGTGCTTTGCATTTGGTCCGATACCTTGCTGCTTAGAGGACAAGAGAGCTTTTGGCCCCTGCCCCTAGTTTCCGCTACGCCCTTTCTGACGAGTGTTTGGCTTGGCTTGAGGACGAGGCACAGGTTGGGCCAACTTTGGCCGCAGAGACTTCTGTAAGCACGAGCAGAGGATGTAGGACCGCTAGGCTTGCCCCTAGTTTATTGTTTTGACTTTTCTTTTCAAGTTTTATGATGTAAAAGTAACTTTGATAATCAGAGAGTTGGAGAATATACTTGTGTTGAAATCAATGGAATTAAAGTTGTGAGCATTAAAAATTTTCCTTTTGATCCAAAAAATGGTCTAAGTTGTAAAAGATAAAATTTTGAGAAAAATCAACTTTATTAAAACTTTTCAAAACAATTTTCGGTAATGGTCACTACCTGACACACATGGAATCAATCCTCAAGATGTACAACCCTCGAGATGTACAACCCCGAATCAGAAGGTCATAATTGCTCGCAATTGCATTCACCATCACTGCTCTCCATTGCAACTAGCCCTTCTGCCAAAATGAAGATAACACAATGAAGCACAAACGATAGACAAAGATGGCCCGATCAGACAAATGGACAGGACAGTAAGCTGGAGATGGTTATGGCCGAACTTCAGGATGAAGTTGCCTACGTATCCCAAAGATAGGAATCAGGACTTATGTTGTTCGGTTCAGGTTCACTCGAGTATTAACACTCTCCTTTTACGCTCTAACTTTTGCTAAAGCAGCCCTTTCGGGTTTTCAACCTTGCAAGCTTTATTTTTCTTTATTTCTAGTTTTTCCATGCTCTAACTTTTACCTAGGTCGTCCTTCCGGGTTTTCGGCCTAGTGAGCCTTTCAGGGATAGTATTTCTTCAACTTGTCCATATTGATCAACTATGAAAACTTCAGGCCATCTAGGTCCATAAGGATAATCGCCCCTTCTGACTAGATAGATTTGATGATATAAGGACCAGTCCAATTAGGTCGGAACTTGCCCCTAGGGTCATAGATGGGAGCTCGGTTGTCTTTGAGCACCATATCTCCTTTTTTGAGATTTCAAGATTTGACTTTCTTGTTAAAAGCCCTAGCAATTCTGTGCTGGTACCGCTGGATGTGATATAATGCCTTCAACATTCTCTTGTAAAATAACATCAATTCTTCAAATCTGCTCTGCTGCCAATCCGCCTCTACTACCTAACACTTGGCCATAGTTCTCAGCAATGGTACTTCGATCTCAATTAGCAGAACAACTTCCATTCTATACACTAGAGAATAGGGGGTCGCCCCTGTGGATGTTCGAATTGACGTTCGACAACTCCAGAATGCAAATGGCAGTTTATCTGACCTGTCCTTGTAGGTCTCCACCATCTTTCACAGGATGTTCTCAACATTCTTGTTAATGGCCTCAACAACTCTGTTGGTCTGTAGTTTATATGTTGATGACTTGTGAAAAGCCACGTTATATTTCTCAAGAAGATCCACCGCATTTTTCTTGAAGTGCGAGCCATTGTCTGAAACGATCTGGTTCAGAACCCCATACCGGTAGATAATGTTGTTTCTGATAAACTTGGCCACATAACGCCTTCAACATAGAGTAAGACTGAGCTTCCACCCACTTAGTAAAATAATCAATTGCCACCAAGATGAACTCATGTCCATTTGAACACTTTGGGGAGACTGCGCCGATAACGTCGATTCCCCGAACTGAGAAAGGCCACGGCAAAGTCATGTTACAGAGCTTCGACGGTGGGATATTTATGCGATTGGCATGGATTTGACACTTGTGGCATTGCCAAACGAAACTAATACAATCCTCCTCTATAGTTGACCAATAATAGTCTTGTCTAAGGATCTTTCGGGCTAGCATTACGCCATTCATGTGTGGTCCACATTCCCCTCCATGGATGGCCTCCATAAGATGTTTCGACTCTTCTTCCTCAACACAGAGTTTGTACATTCCCAGATGGCCTCTCTTGTACAACTTATCCTCAGAAATGATGAACTGGATGGCCAGATGCCGTATTCCCCATTTCTCTTTGACATTTGCCCCTGGTAGATACGTATCTTTATTTAGAAAATTCCAAATGTCGTAATACCAGGGGTTTTTGTCTTAAACCTCATTTATCGCAGCAATGGTCTCATAAACAAGCGTATATTTCTGTTCAATGATGATCGGACGCATCTTAACTCCAAGCGGGATGTCTACCATGGAAGATAGAGTTGCCAGCGCATCAGCAAACCGATTATTCTCTCTTAGTAGATGTGTGAACGTTAGTTTTTCAAACCTTGGAATCAGAATATCCAAGGTCTGATGATAAACCTTCATTTTTTCTTCTTTGACTTTCCAGTCTCCGTTCACTTGAGAAACAACCAAGTTTGAGTCCCCGATGACGTCCAACCTTATTGCCTCTAGTTCTAGAGCAGCTTCCAAACCAGCAATACACGTCTCATATTCTGCTTCGTTGTTGGACACTTTGAACCGGAGTTTGAAAGCTAGGGGTATATGGGACTCATCGAGTGCTATGAGAAACACACCTAACCCATAACCATATTGATTAGACACTTCGTTAAAGTACATTGTCCATGTTTCCTCTTCTACCTGCAAAATGTCTTCATTAGGGAATAGGTACTCCACTGCTTCATCTTCTTCTACTGGGTGGTTTGCCAAGAATTCCACTACCACTCTCCCTTTAATTGATTTGCGTGTGACATACTTAAGGTCAAATTCGGAAAGAAGAAGCAGCCAATGAGCTAGCCTACTCGTAAGTGCCAGTTTCTCAAAGAGATATTTGATGGGATCTAATCTCAAAACTAGGATTATGGAGTGAGCTAAGAGGTAGTGTCTCAACTTCCTTGTTGCCCATACTAAAGCTAAACAAGCTTTCTCTAGGGAAGTGTAACGGGTCTCATAATCTAGTATCTTCTTGCTCAACTAGTAGATGGCCTTCTCCACTTTATCTTTAGATTCTTGAGTTAGCATGCACCCCATGGTCAAATCTGTTATTGAAAAATACAGAATTAGAGGCTTTCTCGGCTCTAGCGGTAACAACACAGGCAGATTCTGGAGGTACTGCTTGACCTGCTCAAAGGCAAACTGAAATCAATCATCCCATCGAAACTTCTTCCCTTTCTTCAACAGACCAAATAGTGGTTCACAACTCAAGGTTAATTTTGAAATAAACCGTCTTATGAATTGCACTTTTCTCAGAAAGCCGCATACCTCCTTTTCAGTTATCGGTGGTAGAATTTCTAAGATGACCTTGATTTTGGAAGGATCAACTTTGATTCCCCTCTGTGTGATCAGAAATCCCAGCATTTTTTCTGCGGTCACCCAAAAGTGCATTTCTGTGGGTTCAACCTCAGTCGGTACTCTTTGATCCGTTGGACAATTTTTCCAGTGTGGTGTATTGGCCTTCTCGTTCTTTGGACATGACAATCATGTCGTCTACATACATCTCAACTTCTCTGTAGATCATGTCGTGCAAGATCGTGCTCGCTGCCCTCTGATATGTAGCCCTAGCATTCTTCAACCCAAAAGGCATAACTTAGTAGCAGTAGGTACCCCATGGTGTGGTGAATGCAGTTTTCTTCCTATCCTCTGGTACTATCAGAATTTGGTTATACCCGGAGAACCCATCCATAAACGAAAGCAAGGCATGTCCAGCAGTGAAATCTACCAATTCATCGTTGTGCGGCAACGGGAAGTCGTCTTTTGGGCTAGCTCTGTTCAGATCCCGAAAGTCGACATAAACACTAATTTTGTCATCCTTCTTCGGAACTGGGACGATATTGGCCAACCAAGTTAGATACTCGGACACTATCAAGAATCCTGCATCAATCTGCTTGGTGACCTCTTCTTTGATTTTCAATGTCCAATCCGGACAGATTGTGCGCAATTTCTGTTTGACTAGTCGGGTCTCAGGTTAAGAGGGATCTGGTGTTGTACAATCTCATGATCGATTCTAGGCATGTCTTCATAGGGCCACGCGAACACATCTTTGAAATCTTTTAGTAAAGTGATTAAACGCTCGTGTTCCTCCGAAGACAACATGGACCCTGATCTAGACCAAGTGGGGATCCTTCTCAGTACCCATATTAATGGCAATGATTTCATCAATACAGGGCTTAGCATGCCTCTCCTCCTCTCTATCAATCAAGTTTTTCAAAGCTAGAGGAATTTCTTCCTCTCATTTTTCGTTAAAATTCTGAAAATCTTGGTCAATGCAATAAATCAGAGGCACAAAGAAGTACACAAAATCTATAGTATTTTCATTCATAAGTTCCAGCTCTTCGGTTACAACAGACTCAAAAGAGAAAGCAAACGAGGACCTAGACAGGACCTTGGCATCGGGTTACTACCCTTGGAAATACCAGACTCAGACTCCCTGGACTGACTTGAATCTGATTCCGACTCCACAGACTCGGTGGAACCAGATTTTGGCTCATCATCTGATTCCAAACTGGAAAGAAAGCCCTTCTCCAGTTGCCAAGTAAGGCATGGTGCCCCCGATGCATCTAGAATACCACTGGTGGGATCCACACCTAGTTCATCTCTGATTATAGAGATAGCAAAGTTATCCCACAAGTTTTCTATGTCGGTCATGGGATCTGTCAAGAGATAGGCTAGTGTTGTCCTTACGTTAACCTCATTGTTGTCTGAGTCATCTTCTTTGCTCCGGCCAGTGTTGATGCTTGGTTAAGCCCTTTCTTCATCACTATATTGTAACTGATGGTCAAAGAAGATCTCGAATCCGGGGACACGTTTCTTCGAGGAATCCACCCAAGGCTCAGGAAGGCCACAAAAGGGGAAATCCTCTCATTTTCTAATAAAACGCCCATCAATGTCCCCCAGATTGGCCTGTGGACAAGCTCATAGTGCTTCTTAGCTTCTTTGGCCTTGGCTCTGTCCCTCATTTCTTTCCATTTTCTTCTCAGTCCTCTTTGGTGGGCACATAGCCCAATCCAAAGGCATGCGGGTTGTGTGGCACCTCTGCTAGTGCTACAACACCTTTCCGCCCACTCCTTCCGAGCCCCATTCTTGGAATATACCACAGCTTGTTCATGAAGTAGATGGATTGGGCACTGACGTACATACCTTCATCCGCAGGTAGGATTGGTTGCACTACTCAGGCTTTTTCCAGAGTAAATCCTAAAAGGAATACATCCTCCTCGCCATGATTGATTTCTAGCAATGGTGTAGTCACCTCTAGTGGTGAATGTATGGATGAGTTTCCAAAAATGATCACTACGCCTTTCTTATGGGGATACTTCAACATTTGATGGAGGGTGGAGGACACAACTTTCATGTGATGTAACCAAGACCTCCCTAGCAGTAGGTTAAAGGTAGCTGGCACATTAAGTACGTGGAACTCAATCTCATGCTCAGATGGGCCCACCTGGACTCGCACTTTCACTGTCCCCATGACTTCTCTACTTGTGTCGTCATATGCCCGTATCACCTGGGCCGTGGGGATGAAGTTTGCTGATTTGAGGCCTATCGCATAGGTAGTACGGGAATGACAGACATTAATGGCAGAACCGGTGTCTACTAACACCACTGGTACCCACTTCTCTCTGCACTCCACAGATATGTATAATGGCTCGTTGTGAGCCGATCCTTCCTGCGACAGCTCTTTGTCAGAGAAAGTGAGCATTGGTTTGGCGCCACTTGGGAAGACCAGGCCCATAAGTTGCTCAGGCATAGTATCAATGGACAACTTAGCCTTATCTATAGCTGATAATGCTGCTTGTCGGTGTACCCATGAAGCCATGAGTAGTCCCTAGATAGAGATATCAGCTTGGATATTCTTGAGTTGCTTCAGAACTAGCTCTTCTTCCAACTTCTTTTCCTTTTCCTTCTCGACCTCCTGGTCCTTTCCTGATGGCTTTGCCTGATCTAGGTGTGGAGGTTTAAAATACCGTCCACTTTTAGTGAGATGGCCTATTTCCTTAAAATACCATGTATTATCCGGGATGCAGTCTCCATAGTCTTCGTCAGTGTGGGCTAGATGCAGATCACTATCGTCCCACCACTCGCCATTAACTGCCGACAAACAGTTGTCCGGCTCCAATTGAATCATTTTTACAGTACAAGTGTCCCCCTTATGGCGACACGTTATTGCGATTTTTTGGCTGTCTTCAATTTTCTCTTTTTCAAACTGCCTCAGTGCAGCTTCCGGTTCAGTATCTATAGTTTTCATAACACCTACTTCTTGGGTTGGTTTTTCTGCACTTGTGCTCTCTGGCAGTTTTCCTTTCTCTTCAGCTTTTTCGGCTACCATAGCTATTTTGGCTTGCTGCCCCTCTGGTTTAACCCTGGTTTCTTCTTCCTTGTCTAACTCATCACTTAGCCACCTGGCATTATCAGTCGACCTGTTCAGATAGAACCAACCGATCTACACATTTCCTTGATCGTGCTTATCGAAGAACTGCAGGTTGTCCAAATCTTCTTTGAGGTCAGCCAGATCATCCAACCCTTGGTTCAGGCCATTCTCCCTAACCACATTAATGTACACCGAGGTTGGTGGAACCACCTCAGGCTTGAGTTGAGTAGTATGAACAATGTAATGGCTCGGGTCATACTCTCTCTCCGATGAGTCTCCAAGACACTCTAGCAACAGCCCGGCATATCCCTCTATGGTCAAAACCTCTGCTACTGCTGGTGTTGTCACCACTGATCTTTGAGGCTCAATTTATAGATTAAATGTGTCCATCACGCACAAGTCTGTGCCCTCAGGAATGAACAATATTAGTTTTGGTAGGCGAGAAGGGGTAATATAAACACTCGGATCATAGAAGGTGGATAGTGTATGGATAAGATGGAGATTTCTAGGTAGAGGGACTTGGTTATGGGCAGGTAGTGGGTTGGTGGTTATATTTAGTTTTTGGGGTGGAGTGATGACCTTGTTGTTAATAAGACCTTGAATCTCATGACGCAAGTAGAAGCATTGGTGGGTTTCATGACCATGCTGCTGGTGGAAAGCACAATATTTTGTGGGGTCATGCTTAGGTGGAAGAGGGTCTAGAAGTGGGTGAGGTTCTAAGGGTTTTAGGTGCCCTTTCTTGATCAGCACCTGCATGGCTTTGGATAGGGTCGTGTATAGTTGGTTAAAACTTATATCCGAAGGTCGGGTAGGGTTGGATGATGTTTGTGGGCCCATATTGGCGAAGGGGTCAGCAGTTTTGATTATGGTGACACCACTTACTTCTGATGGCCTTGAAGTTGTGCTACCCCCGACAACATTGGAATTGCGAACAAACGGCCTTTTAGCCGGCTCCTTATCATCAGTAATAATCCCCTGCTTCATGGCATCCTCAATTTGAACTCCTATTTCATGAAGTTCTTTGAATGTAAATAAGGAGAGAACAATCATTTTTTGCAGCAGCTTGCCATGTAGGTTCTGGACAACTATTCTAATCTAGTCTTTCTTTGAAGGTCGAGTGGTCATCATTGACACTTTGGCCCTCCATTTCGTCAAAAACTCGGAGAAACCTTCTTTTGGCTCCTAACGCGTTGCCTCCAGATCACGAGTGGAGATCTCGATTTGCATATTGTAAGAGTACTGAGCAATGAAGGACTCGACTAATTCCTCTTAATTCTACTTTACAGAATTTTCCAACTTAGCGTACTAGATGGCCGCTATACCTGACATAGTTCGACCAAAGAGGGATAGCTTCTGCAATCTAGTTAAACCCACCGACCGCAAGATATCTAAAAACAGCCATAAGTGAACCACCAGGTCCCTAGAACCATCAAAGCGATCAATGTACGGCATCTTAAACCACTTTGGTAATGTAACCGTAGACTCAGTGTACCCATCCTCTATGTCTGGAATGGAGTTGGCCCCTTGTGCTTTTTTGAATAGTTTCTCTAGTTTTTTGACTTTGAGCGTGGTTGGATCAACCTCAAATTCGAATGGTGCCTCAGTTTGATAAACTGGGGCTTTGGAAGCTTGTGCTGGGATGGGTTCTTCTTGGACTGAGAAAATCGGAATACCCTCAGTTTGTGGATCTTGAGCAGTAGCAATATTAGCAGTGGCACTAGGCACAGGAATAGCCGCAGCAGGTACATGTGATGTAGAGGCCAGAACCGGCTACTATTGTTATTGTTGTAACCTAGTTATAACCTCGGCCTGATGAGCCACATTGCGCTGTAGTGTGTCAACTGTTTGTTGCAGATGGAGTATTAATTCCTTCATATTTGCCAGGGGATACTGCGCCATTGGAATAGGTGACTGTTCTTGAGCTAGATTGGAAGTAGATGACTGTTCTTGAGCTGGACTGAATACAGGTGAGCTGAGAGGTGATTGTTGTAAGAACGACACTGGTGATCCTTGTCTGATCCTTCTTCACCTTGTAACCGGTGACAGTGAGGCAAACATGGGCTGTCCCCGAACAAGATCTCCGACCTCACAAAGTCTTCTGACGCGGGTCTAAAGTACTTGGGGGATATCAGAACCTTCTAAAGCTATGGTTTTAAACTACCTTGCAAAAGAAATAAAGAAAAGAGAACAGTAATCAGAAATCGGATAGCACCTTAGCTATGATGTTATTAACACAAACATGATCAAGGCTGTAGGACTGTACTTCACACTGAATTCTACCCCAAACGGATACCCAGTTTGCCCTGTATAGTTTCACTGTAAAGCACACACTAGTTAAAAGAGAGCCAAAACACCCTTATGAGGGGGTAGGGTTATGTAGCTCGACTTTTCGTGCCCCCTTCGGAAGACGAATAAGCCCTACAGTATTGGACTCCTGCGGTTCTAAATCTGATCTCACAAGTGCAATGTGAAATAGATAAACACCGAAGAGTCCAAATCTGACAAATCTTTTAGAAAATCAATTTTGAATCAAATTGCCAAAAATGGATTGCTTTGCCAGATACAGAGTCGCCACCTAAATATTTTTGAGAAATTTAGAAAACTCATGACTCGTGCCAAAGGCCACGTGTCCGTCATCACCAAGATTGTCTCGGCTCGGGAACTTAGGTATGAGAAGGGAATGTCATGAATTGAGCACCCTCGCTCGCTCGATCAACGATCGGCCTCTACTAATCATGATATGAATCTTATCTACATTATATGCTCTTGTTCCAGTTTATTAGGCTAGCATTACTAGATGGTGTGCACATAAGGTATAGATTAATTTGCAAGAATTGGAATACTTGATTCATGTTTGTTTGCAAAATTGTTTCAAATATATACCCACTTGAAAAAGTGATCGCATATATACATTACTTAAATTATTCCAATTCAAGCAACTAGCCTTCATCCACAGGCATTCAAACAGTTTATCAATTAAGCAATTAGCCTCATGGTAAGCATGCTAAACATGGCAACAATCACATTCATGCAATATGGTAAAGCACAAAAGAGCTCACCTAGTACTCCAAGCCAAAAAGATAAAAAAAAAAGTTAGAATAATGCATAATCCTAACTATACAATATGACTAATGCAATGCATGCGATATGCAATCTAAATAGGCATGATCACTTAACATTACATGCGAAACAATTTGATAGAATGCGGTCTAAGCACGTATTCAAAGAAACATTAAACTAACAATGCAAGTTAGCATGATGAACCGAGCCTAATGCATGTAAGACTATGGATGCAAGGCATGAGAGATGCTGCACGAAATATGATGCCCTAAACTAACCAACATAAGAAGGTAAATAAAAGGGAGAAAGACGTGGGGTTGGAAGACATGCACATTATTACAAGTTTGTGCCCACACACAGAAGGATCCGAATAAACTAACTAGCTAAACTAATTAACTAGCTATTACAAAACGAAATGAATAAATTAGCTAAGCTACTTAACTAATTATTACAACAACAAATTAATAAACTATTCCAGCTAATTAACTAATTATTACAAGACAAAATTAAATAACTAGTTTAGCTAACTAATTAATTACAACATGAAGTAACCAAATTAACTACTCTAATTACTCCTCCTTGGGAAATGAGGAATGCTTATGCATGTGCAGACTTTCCATCCGAAAAAGCCACTGTTTCTGCTGTCAAATGCCTCTGTTGCATAGCAGAACACTTGTACTGATTTCCACCTCAGAACCAACTCTGTTCTGTTTCAACAAGTCACTGCTAAATTTTGCAAAGGTGGGCGGTAGACTAGAAGTGGTGGCCTGCCAGCCACAAATGATGGCCTGCCATCCATAGAAGGTGGCTTGCTGGCCACTACTGCCTGGTTCTTTCTGCTGTAACAGAGAGCAAACAGAGGAAGAGCAAAGTATTCTCAAGGGTTGTTTGTACAACTTACCCCTCCTTATCGTTAAACAGCTCAAAGGAGTGGCAAAATTTGATTCACAAACCATCAATGGATGCAATTTCATTGTATGATTACCTATGAACCAAAGGGTGCAAGTTCAACAAATGCAACAAATAAGACTCTCAAACCCCCTCCCTATCATGGATTGATCAAGGGAAGTGGTTGACAATGACTCTTGAACCAATTACATCACTAGCAAGTACGAAACGATTCAAGACTCAAGGGTTCAATTAACATCTGATTGAACCCAACCAAGTTATTATCTTGCATCATTTTTAGTCCCCAATTTTATTACTCTATTTTAAATTACCAACCATTCTTTAGTTCATTAAGTCCAAAGGTGAGCTTTAAGTCCTCTAATGGAAAGAAGTATCAAACCAAGTGTTGTTTTGGGCATGAGAGAAGCTTCATGCCATTGGTAATGAACCCCCAAAGGGATTAAACCATTAAGCACAAAACCTCAATCTCATGCTTTAAACCAGCAACTAGTTTGAACCAACTTTCAAAGCAAATGAAAAGCCAAGAAAGGAGGGACATTGCAGAGGTGATCAAGATTGATCACATGTATGGAAAGCCATAAATAAACACTATCAATTCAAATAGGATGGTGGCTAAGGCCTAAACCACCAAACCTATGAGGACTATTACACTCTAAGCATACAATACAAAGCTCAAATGTAATGAACGCTCAAAAATAGTCTTCAGACAGGTCTAAAACAATCCTAAAATATGCTGGAATTAAGCTAACAAAAGCTAGAATAATAAGCTAAAACATGGAGCATGCTAGACTAGTAAACAAACACAAGGAGGGTAGGCTACCCCCTTCATTTTTGGGACTTCAAAACAACATTTTATCTACTGAAAAAGCTTTGAAAATCAATGTAAAAAAATTTCAAAAAGAGATGGTGTAAAGATGGGAAACACAAGGGTAAAGGCTAGAAGAGCAAGGTGGAAAGAAGGGTGAACCACCCCTCCACCCTTTGAGGCCTTAGACCACAAGTTTCAGCCTAAAAATACAGAGTTTATACAGCCCAAAAACAATCGAAAAATAGTAGGAAAACTAGCAACTAAAGCAAAGCAACAGGAAAAGCCTTATACCTCTTGAAGAGAAAACCAATTCTAGGCAACAAATCAAGGCTTACACACCCTCAAAAGCTCAAACTAGGCTCAAAGGTACCTCAGCTCAAAGATAGTAAGGTTTGGTTTAGAGTGTATAGGCAAAAGCTTGCAAAAAGCTAAGAAATTGCAAGATAGAGAGAGAGAGAGAGAATTGTAGAGAGAGAGAAAGAGAGAGGGAATTTTTGCCCTAAAAGTCCAACCATGAAAATGGAAGGCGAGGCCTCCTATATATAGAAAACCATGCAACTCCCTCAGAAATATCAATACATACAAGTGTAAGAAGGTACATGCATCTGTGCCAACAGCTGGCAGAAAAATATCTGTAAAACACACTTGTGGCCGACAGGCCACTAATGTTGGCCTGCCGCCAAAAGCTATGCCCGACAACCCACTGCAGGGGCCGGCAGGCCACAAGAGGTCGCAAGGATGAAAAACTCTAGTTTTGTTCCAAAAACAAGGCAAGAGGTGTATAGGGTTTAAAAGGCTCAAAGCTGTGGCGTTCCGCTGAGGATTTTTGAGCATTTGACAAGCATACACACATTCATCATTGGGTGTGCAAGTGGTGACGTCCTAGTCGTAAGGGCGGTAAAAAATGGGGTGTTTACAGGTTACCATGTCCTAGTTTTGTCATGGACTAGGGTTTCACTACTTCAAACAAGTAGTTTCACATAATCCTGCATACGGGTGAGCATCTGGTCCTAGTTTGGAACAGTCACTATGGCTTTACTATATGCAGCTAGGCTAAATGGTCAAAAAAGGAGTACCTCAGCAAGACTACCTAATATACCTCTCACACCTAACACCGAGAAGTGAAAGGAGGATCAAGCAGTATAGCGGTATTCTAGATCCAAGGATTGTGTTTACAACATGGCAGAGCCCATGATCGGCTAGCCTTTTGGCAAGGTTTTTAGGCAAGCCTCCAATAAGTCGTCTAGGAATAGTAGATGGAAAACACAGTGACTTAGAGTAACAATGCAGATGTAATGCAAAGAACACATATATATATATATATATATCTGTAAATAAAACTTCACATCATGAAGTCCGAGTCATGTTCTCTATCTTTCCCTAGCAGAGTCGCCAGAAATTGTAGCTTGCTTTTCGTGCTCTTCGGAGGGGTTTAGTCTTCTTGGATATGATAGCCCTACAGTTCGGACTCCCGTGCTTCTGAATCTGGTTTCACAAGTGCAATGTGAAATAGATAAACACAAATGAGTCCAAATCCGGCAAATTTTTTGAAAAATTGATTTTTAATCAAAAATACCAAAAATGAACTGCATTGCTAGATTTCAGAGTCGCCACCTAAATATTTTTGAAAAATTTAGGAAACCCGTCACTCGTGCCAAAGGCCACTTATCCATCATCACCAAAGTGTTTCGGCCCGGGAACTTACGTATGAGAAGGGAAGGTCATGAATTGAGCACCCCACTCACCTGATCAAAGATTAACGTCTACTAATAATGATGTGATTTTTATTTATATTATATGCTCTTGTTCTGATTATTATGCTATCTTTACTATGTGATGCACACAAGTATAGACCATTTCACAAAATTTGGGATGCTTTGATTTCATGTTTGTTTGAAAATTATTTTGAATATGTACCACTTGAAAAAGTGATCTCGTACATACACTAATCAAATCATCCCAACTTAAGCAATTAGTCTTCATCTACAAGCATTCAAACAGGTATATCACTTAAGCACTTAGTCTCATGGTATTTATGCTTGATATGGAAACAATCACACGTATGCAACATGCTAAAGCGAAAATACTCACCTAGTACTCAACTGAGGCAAGCCAAAAGAAATAAAATAGTTAGAAAAAATGTATGATCCTAACGATGTAAAATGACTAATGTAACGCATACAACATGCAACTAATGGGCTCGGCAACTAGTTTGGCATGTGAATCAATTCAAGATATATGAAAAAGCACGTATTCAAGTAAGAATTTGAAATTTGACATTGGTTAGTATAATGAGCCGAACCCTTATGCATGCAAGACGAATGGATGCAATCATGGAAAATTTTAAGTAAAACATGATACTATATGCTATCCATCATAAGCGAGTAAATAAAAGGGAGAAAGAAATGGGGATTGGAAGACATACATAATATTACATATTTGTCTTCGCGCAGGAGGGTCCGAATGAATGTCTTAATTAACTAACTATTACAACACCAAAATTTAACTAGCTATTCTAACTAATTATTACAACACCAAAATTTAACTAGCTATTTTAACTAATTATTACAAATTGAATGAATCTAATTACTTAATTACAACACGAATTTAATTAACTAAGTAATTAGCTATTACAAGTTCAAAGGGATTAACTAATTTAAGTATGACATATTACTATTCAATTAATGAGCAACGGGAAGTGTGGAATCACCTATGCATGAACAAGAATTTTCACTTGAAAACCCCTCTGTTTTGTTGCTAGAATTGTTTTGTTTTGCAGTTAGAAAATTGAACTGCTTTTTACCCTAGCTTCTGCTCCGTTTTGCCTTGAAAATGGCACTGCTGGTCTAAAATGAGGTGGCCGACCGGCCTTGAAAAGTGGTTAGTCGGACTGTTAGGTGGCTGGTCGGCCACTATTTTTGGGCTCTGCCCTACTACAATAGAAAAGAAACAAAGCACAAACAGAGTATTTTCAGAGGATGTTTGTCCACTCTACCTCTCCTTATCATCAAACAGATCAAAGAAGGGGTAGTCTTAATTCACAAATCATCAATCAACGTAAACTTATTGCTTGATGATCTATGCATTGAGGGATAAAGTCTCAATAAATGACAATGAAAGACCAACAAAACCTCATTCCTATCATGGAATTCATCAAGGGAAGTGGTAGACCTTAAATCTTGAACCATTATCATCACTAAAGAGTATGAAATGATTCGAGACTCAATGAGTTCAATTAACGTCCATTTTTGTTACTCTTGTTACCTCTTTTGGTCCATTTTATTAGTTCCTTTTTTAATTACCTTTCCATTCTTTAGTCATTTTAGTCCAAAAATGAGAATTAAGTCCACTAATGGAGAGAAGTGTCAAACAAGGAGCTGTTCTTAGCATGAGAGAGATGTAATGCTTTGATAATAAACCTCCGAAGAGATTAAATCATTAAGCATGGAAGGATCTCTTTCTCAAACTTTAAACAACACTCACTTGAAACGACTCACAAATAACAAAAAAAAAAAAAAAAAGAAAAAAGAAAAAAAAAGAAAGGAGGGACGTTGCAGAGGTGATTATGCAAAGTGTGAACATATGTAAGAAAGCTACGAAAATAAAGGCTATCAACTCAAATAGGTTGGTGTTTAAGGCCTAAACCACCAAACCTATGAGGACTACAACACTACAAGCATACTATACAAAGCATAAATGACATAAAAACCCTAAAATAGTCCTAAAAACAGCTAAAATAGTGCTGGAATTATCATGAAACAACTATAAAAAGTGAACTATAATAATGGAGAAATGAAGCTAGTAAGCAAGCCTAAGGAGGGGTGGCTAACCCCCCACTTTCTAAACCTCAAAACCAATTTTTTAGCCTCTGGAAAACTCTAAAAAATAGTAGAAAATTTGAAAAATAGATGGGAAACGCAAGGGAAAAAGCTTGGAAAATAACGTTCAAAGAAGGGTGGATAACTCCTCTACCTTTGATAGCTTTAAGCCACAAGTTTCAGCTCATAAAAATAGGATACAAACAGTGTAAAAATGACAAGTAAAGATAGGGAAGAAGTAGTGTAAAGTTATACCTCTTGAAGAGGAGTAATACTTTGATTCACAAACTAACAAATTCTTACCCTCAAGTGCTAAAATTTAAGCTCAAGAACCTCAGCAAGGAGCCCTAAACAATTGGTTTAGGGAGTATAGGTAGGGTGTATATAAGTTGCAAGATAGAGAGAGAGAGAGAGAGAGAGAGAGAGAGAGAGAGAGAGATTTTCAAGAATTTGAGCTCTTGGAATTTTTTCTAAGCTAAAAACATAAGGTATGGCTCTCTATATATAGAACAACTGGTTGATATCTCAGAAAATATCTATATTGAGCTAGTTGGTGCAGTGCATACACATGGGGGGACAGTTGGCAACAAATATCTGCTCTACCGGGAAACCTGGCCGGCCGGCCGGCCAGGTGGGAGACGGCTGGCCACCAAATTCTAGCTAGCCGACCACTTTTTGGCCTGCAAGCTTTTGGGTGGTCAGGCTTGAAAAACATTCTGCTTTAGTCCAAAAGTGGTGCAAGGTTTTAGGCTTCTGAGACTCAAAATTGAGGCTTTCTGCTGAGGAAATCAAATGTTTTTCTAGCATAACTTTTCATCATTGAGTGATCAACTTGAGGCGCCCAAGTCTTAAGGGCGGTAAAAAATGGGGTGTCTACAAACATGATCCGGAACTATGATCGTCTTGTGAAGGTGACGACACATAGAGATTATTGTGCATGCCGAGGAGGAGACACTTCGGGGTTCGAGGTCTAGGGGCTAGAAGTCACATGGGGAGTTTAGACCCAGCAAGAAGGACATGGGCCCTTCTTCATCCCAGCCCCAGTCACAGCGGTCTAGATCTACTTTTCCTTTGCCTAGTGCGAGCTTGGGAAAGAATTCTCTGGGCATTTTCTCATGTTTCAACTATGGCTAACCAAGTCACAAGGCCAATTCCTACCCACAGAAGGGAGGAGGGCAGTAGATGTTACCACCACTACCACCTAATCGATCTCAAAGTCAGTCCCAGAGTAGGGGACAAGGATCTACATGTTTTTAGTGTGGTTAGTCGGGGCACATGAGTAGAGCTTGCCTGCAATTGGGAGGCACATTTGGTGCATCAGGGTCGAGGCAGACGTAGAGCCACCAGCAGACTCATTCAGTTCAGGCCACCCGAGCTAATTAGGGAGCCACCTCGACTCAGTTAGTGCCGCAGGTCTATGCTCTGAGAGATGAGTATGTTGATCAGAGGCCACATGGATGCGTGTGTTATAGCGCTAGAGCAGTTGCTAGGATCCTTTATTGTGAGAGGTAATTTTGTTGTGTTCAATTCGTTGGCTAGTGTGTTGATTGATACGGGTGCGTTGCATTCATTTATATCTACTGCTTTTGCTTCTGTATTGGGGTTAGAAGTTGACCAGTTGGAGTCGCCATTGTGAGTGGAGTCACCGGTTGGGGGTAGAGTGGCATTGGGGCAAGTGTGTCGCTCTTGCGAGATTGAGGTAGCAAATTGTCGACTCTCTTTTGATTTCATCATCTTAGACATGGATACTTTTGATATTATATTGGCATGGATTGGTTGGCACATTTCCGGGCTACTATAGATTGTCAGTGCCACCGAGTGTTCGTATGTATACCTATCAGGGATTGTTTTCATTTTCGGTGTGATCGGGGTGATGGTTCAATTTCCTTGTTGTTTGACCTTAATGGTTGAGGAGGACTTATTCTTTTTTCCATTTCCTTAGCTAGTGAGGGTAGCATGGTTTAGAATGATTTGCCAAGGGTAGTTTGTGAATACCCTAATGTTTTCCTTGAAGATCTTACCGGGTTGCCACCTCACCGGGAGATTGAATTCTCCACTGATTTAGTGCCTAGCACGGCACCAATTTCCATGGCACCTTATAGATTTGCACCTGCCGAGTTGCATGAGTTGAATATTCAACTGCAAGAACTTTTAGACAAGGGCTTCATTCGCCCTAGTACATCACCTTGGGGAGCACCGACTTTATTTGCAAAGAAGAAGGATGGGTCCTTGTAGTTGTGTATTGATTACCGCAAATTGAATAGAGTTACCGTTAAGAACAAGTACCCTTTACCCAGAATAGATGACTTATTTGACCAACTTAAGGGGTCTTGTTGTTTTTCGAAGATAGACTTGAGGTCGGGGTACCACCAGTTGAGGGTTAGGGAGGAGGACATCCAGAAAATGACATTTTGCATGCGATATGGCCATTACGAATTCTTAGTAATGCCTTTCAGTTTAACCAATGCATCGACTTCCTTTATGGACTTGATGAATCGAGTCTTCCGAAAATTTTTGGACTGTTTTGTGGTTGTCTTTGTGGACGACATCTTGATATATTCAGCCTCCGAGTAGGAACACGAACAACACTTGCGGATTATGCTTGACTTACTTAGAGTGCACCAATTGTATGCGAAATTTGAGAAATGTGAATTTTGGTTGATGGAAGTAAAGTTTTTGGGACATATTATGTCCGGAGATGGGGTAACGGTGGATTATTTTAAAATAGAGGCCGTGCAAGATTGGGAGCAACAGAAAAATGCATTTGAAATCTAGAGTTTCTTAGGGTTAGCTGGGTATTATCGTCATTTCGTGAGAGATTTCTCTAGACTAGCTGCCCAACTAACCAGGTTGACAAGGAAGGGTGTCAAATTTGTATGGAACGAGACTTGTGAGATGTCATTCCAAGAGCTTAAGACTAGGTTGACCACCGCACCGGTTTTGATAATTTCAGAAAGGGGCTTAGGTGATACCGTTTATTATGATGCGTCGCGGGATAGGCTTGGTTATGTGTTGATGCAAGAGGGGAAGGTTGTGGCCTATGGTTCTCGACAATTAAAAACTCATGAGAAGAACTACCCCACCCATGATTTAGAGTTAGCGGCGGTAATTTTTGCCTTGAAGATCTAGAGATATTATTGTATGGTGAGAAGTTTAATGTTTTCTCTAACCATAAGATCTTAAAATATTTGTTTTTCCAAAAAGACTTGAATTTACGACAGCAGAGCTGCATGACTTTGAGTTACACTATCACCCAGGGAAGGCTAGTGTAGTGGCCAATGCCTTGAGTTAGAAATCTGTGAGTAGTTTGGCAAGTGTGGCCATTTGGGAATGGGTTATGCTAGGCAACATCAGTGATTTTGATTTGCATTTGGGTGAGTCCAGCGAGGGTGCTACCTTGTTTACTTTGATTGCACAACCCACCTTGATTAATAAGGTCATAGAAGCACAACAAGGTGACCGTGAGGTAGAGACAATCCATGATAGGATCTCCAATGGGAAGGAAGGGAAGGGTTTGAACATACACTCGGATTTGAATATGAGATATCTAGACCATGTGTTTGTGCCATAATCTTGTAGAGAGGAGGTTTTCCGAGAATTTCATCATTCACGCCTTGCGGTATATCTGAGAGGCACAAAAATGTATCATGATCTTAGCCGTTAGTTTTGGTGGAGGGATATGAAGCGTGATGTCACTTTGTTTGTTTCGAAATGCCTTACTTGTCAACAAGTGAAGGCCAAACACCAAAAGCTAGTGGGTTTGTTACAGCCCTTACCAATAGTTGAGTGGAAATGGAAGCATGTTACCATGGACTTTGTAGTTGGGCTTCCTAGGACACAACGAGGCAATGATGTCGTTTGGGTGGTTGCTGATAGATTGACTAAGTCTACGTACTTCATTCCTATGCGCACTAGTGACTCAGTTGATTATTTGGCTGAGTTGTACATTAGAGATATAGTCTAACTTCATGGGGTGCCGGTCACCATAGTCTTGGATAGAGACCCATGTTTCACTGCCCTATTATGGCAAAGCCTTCAAGAGGCATTGGGAACTAAGTTGACCTTTAACACAGCTTACCATCCTCAAACCGATGGGCAGTCAGAGCGCACTATTCAAATTTTGGAGGACATGCTGAGAGCTTCTGTCCTTGATTTCAAGGGACTTTGGGAGAGGCACCTACCATTGATTGAATTCGCCTATAACAATAGTTATCAGACTAGTATCGAGATGGCACTGTTTGAGGCCTTGTATGGCCGACCTTATAGATCACCAGTTTGTTGGGCCGAGGTGGGTGATACACTGATGTTGGGCTCGGAGATTGTTAGAGAGATGATTAAGAAAGTTGCTCTCATTCGAAAGAGGTTAGTTACGGCTCAAAGCTGGTAGAAGAGTTATGTCGATAAGAGAAGATGACCTCTATCTTTCAAGGTTGGCGACCATGTGTTTCTTAAAATCTCACCGAGATGGGGTTTAATGAGATTTGGGAAGAGTGGGAAATTGTCTCCAAGGTTTATTGAACCTTTTGAGATATTGGAATGGATTGGGGAAGTGGCATACTGTTTAGCCTTACCACCATAACTTGTTGGGGTTCATGATGTGTTCCATGTGTCTATGCTTATAAAGTATGAACCCGACCCTTCACATGTGCTTGATTGGGTTGACTTGGAGGTAGACAAGGATGCCTCATATGAAGAACGACCGGTCCAGATATTACATACCAGAGACCAAGTGTTACGGGTTAAGACTATACCATTAGTGAAAGTGTTGTGGAGACACCATGGTGTTGAAGAAGCAACGTGGGAGCGGAAGGCAGAAGTCCACTCCAAGTATCCGAATTTATTCGAGAACGCTTAAATTGTAAAGTTCTCTTGGTATTTGGAATGAAGTATTTGAGTTGCTAGTTACTTGCCATTATGATTGTTGTTGTTTAAGCATGAGAATTGTTGTAAAATTTTCACTATTGTTGTTGAACCTCATGCTTGTGATTATCATATTAGTTGCGGTTAGCCTTATGGCTATGGCCCAGGAAACTATGATATTGGTAGTGGAATGTTGTCAAGATTAAAACCTCCGTACAATTATTGAATCGTTATAGTGAGAGTTGGGTGTGGTGTCGCCGACTACCCATGGTTGAAACTGTTGTGATTTTGGAATATAGAGATTGTTATTTGAATTCCATGTTATTGGTTATAATAGTGTTTGTTGGTTATCGTCATTGTTACACCTTTGGGTTATTGAGGCATGGGTGTCTCTTTTGTTTGGCCTTTAAATTTCAGGGAAGAAATTTCCTAAGGTGGGGAGGTTGTGATAACTGGGTACGTAACCCGTCTTGTTTTTCTTTTATTTGGGATTAAATTACTCATGTTAGAGGTGTCAAGGATTAATTTGAGGTCTTGTCGACCATTTGGGTTCACCGTTCTTGAAACCTTCTTCAGATTCTCATATTTATTTTATTCTGGAGTTGAGTTTTGCTTGTTTCAGAAGGCGTGAGGTTGGATTAGGGGTGTCTTAGGTTCAACTAGTGAAATTTCTGGCAGCGAGTGAGGACTGCACGTGCTGCGGCTTGGGCAGAACACATGGAAGAGGGGCCGCACGTGCGGGAGGTGAGGCCGCACGTGAGGTGAGCATAGGCTGTTAAGGGTGAAGTATTGCTTTTATTGCATAAGTAAGGACAAGTGCGAGAAGTGAACTACACGTGCGGGGGAGGAGGCCGCATGTGCAATGAAGGACATGCCGTACATGCGGAAGAAGGCGTGCACATACGGGAAATGCTGAGTCTGAATTTTCTTTTCCTTTTCCCCTCCTTGGGCTGAGTGTATCTCACTCTTCTCTCATCTCTCTCTCTCTCTAAAACACATTTCTCCTCATTCTCTCTACTTTTTCCTCACCAAACTACGTTAAATCCTCGATTTCTCCAAATCCATTAAAGTTTCGACCTTAGTTCCTTCATCAAAGTTGGAGAACATTTCAAGGGCTATGTTGTGTGCAGTGGAGATCGGGTTTCTACACCGTTGATTTTGGGGTTTTCTTCTCTCTTTCCTTCAAGAACTTGAGGTAGGAATTTTCTTGGAGTTGTATATACATTTTTGCAAGAATATGTTGATTTTGGAACTCCCTCTTGTAGTATTGAACTTGATTTTGGTTTATGAGTGTTCGATGATTAAAAAAAAAAAAAAAAAGGGTTTATCCTTTGTTTTCTAAAAACTCTTGAGGGATTGAACTGTATTGTTAAGGAGGGTTGTTGTTTTGGAAAAACCTTTCAAAAATGGGGGAAATATCTAATTTTGGTGAAAACCCAGAAATTGGTGATTTTGGGAAAAACATTGAGTTCTCTTGAGATTCTGTTTTGATAAGGTGTTACGGTGATGAATGATGGAGGATTGTTATTATTTTTGCATATAATGACAAATCCCATGGAATATGAGAAATGGTTGGTTTTAAAGCTTGTTGTATAGCACACTATTGATTGGTCTTGAAATGACCAAGTTGAAAATAGTGATTAACATGTGGAGAATACGTGTAATGTGGAAATGTGATTTATTCCTCAATAGACATATGTGTGTGTGTGTGTATATTGTGAAATTACATTGAGAAAAGAGGTGGAAACTTGATCACAATAGAAGATTGTGTGGTGGAACTAAATATGGAAACATTTTGTAATGCATCGATACATGTTGCATTGGCATTCATTTTCATTTGATTATTATGAATTTTGAATTGAGATTTGAAAGCTATTGCATTGAGAAAGAAATTGTTCATGAAACAAGATCATATTGAATTGTTGTTAGGGTAAATACGTTTGGTAAGTCTGGATAGGGGGGTAGATTGGTATTGTTTAAGTTGGCTTGAGTGTCTAGAGTGAGAGACTGAAAACATGTGTGGAGGAGGTACCACGTGCTTTCTGGTTAGCTACCGGTAAAGTGGGAATTTGGTAGTGCTAGTTATGCCTACTTATAGACACCAACCTAAGGATTACTTGAGTCGTATTTACCGCTCCTTTGAACTTTATTGAAACCATTGAGTTGTTGAATTCTCAAGATTTCATGGCACAAAAAGGTTTTTAGAGGATAAAGATATGCGTTTTTTAAGATGGCATGGCATATGCATTCATCCCATGAGATTGTATTAAATGTATATACTTTATTAAGATTTTTCCTACTGGGCTTTGTGCTCACCCTATGGGATTTGGTGCAGGAAAGAATGTAGTGATTCTGCCGAATTAAATATATTTTGAGAGCACAAGGCTTTTTGTTTCTTTGTTTTGTTGTAATTATTTTGCCAAGCCAAGGGGTATATGTGTATGGGTTCAAAAAAACCACTTTTGTGTAACTAGGCATAAGCCTTGGAGACTGTAGCTCTTGAGAGCATTTAATTGTTTTTGAATTGCCATGCCACATGCTATAAATTCATATACTAGGGATGTTGAATGTATATTTGTATGTGGAGTATCTTTTGTAAATTTCATATTGATTAATGAATACAAATGATGGACATTTATAGATGATGTTAACATTGAGCACTTACTCTTGTTTATGTCTAATAATGGGATTTGTTGACTATTTATTGAGGAACGTTTTGAGGCATGCCAGTATCTAAAAAGTAAAATATTTGTAAAAAAATATTTTCAAAAATTAATAAATACACAAGAATACGAAAAATGTACTAAATTCTCGTATTTTTCTGTATTTCTGGTACTTAGTGAATTTTCTAAAGATTTTTTTTCACAAATATTATATTTTTTAAGTTTATTTATTTTAGGTGTATCTAAAAATTAAAAAAAATGTTTAGAATATTAAAAAAATTCAGTGAAAACAAAAAAATACGAAAAATAAAAAATTTTAATTTTCTGAAAAGTGAATCCTAAAAATAGGAACCAAACAAGCTAAAATGATGTTGACGATAATTGCGAGTTGTAGTGGGATGGATTGGAGTTTTGGAGTGATGAAGAAGAAAAAGAGAAAATAATTGAAACTTGGGAAAGAAGATGAAGAGATTTGAATAGGAAGAATACGTATAATTGATTATGGTGTATCATGAATTTATTTTTAATTTTATTTTAATGTTTAATATGTGTTGCCCTTATTAGTACATTAATATTAGAGTATAATAGAAATTAGAAATTAAAATTTGAATTGGGTGTATTGAGATAATTTTTGGATTCAAATAGAATGGCCCGTTAATCGTTAACTGTAAGTATCGGAAGATGGGTTGTTGTTGTGCTGTCTGATGGTGGGCTGTCCTCGGTCTATTAGAAAGGTAGCATAATTTTGACAATTTTTAAAACAATTAAGACTTGATCATGTTATTATAGATGTTTGGTTTAACCTGATTTTATTTCATAAATGATATACTCAATGAATTTTATAGTATGAATGATTCATATTATCAAAATAAGTACAAGACAAATCCCCACTACACTCACAACAGCAGCAACCCATGTTCTGTAAGTATTTGAAATAATTAGTAATTTAACATAACTATTGAATGGGTTTAGTTTCTTTGAAATTGTCATCTCAACTTGAAAACATTTGGGCTTGCTAGGCCTATTTTGGGACCGATTTAGGTTATTTAAACTGTTCACTTTTTAGGATTCGTTAGGAAGAATATTTATGCAAAAAATCAAAGTGATTGGATATCGATAACTATATATTTAAATCATATTTGTTTTTTAGACGATAAACATAATTTTAAAAATAGCCATCTATTTTTTTTTGTAATACAAATTTGTTTAAAACATATAGTCAGCGATATCCGATCATCTTGATTTTTTACATGAATATTTTACTCAATGAGTCCTAAAAAATAAATGGTTCAGATCACCAAAATTGGTCTAAAAATGGGCTTACCAAGTCCAAATATGTTCTCAAGTTAAGATGATCAATTTGAGAGAAGCCAAATCGTTACTGAATAAAGCTCAAGTTGGTTGCTTACCAACTTTATGTGATGCTCGTAAATGATTGGGTAAGCTCTATGGTACCCATCTAATTGGGATCATGTTATTTTGCTTTAATACTTGTATATCTATCCTCTTTATTGATGCACCACGTGTTTCATTTTCATCAATATAAAACTTTTTTTTTTTTTTTCAGTAAAAAACATAATTATTGAATTATGCTATAAATTTTCTTTCGACATCTCAAATAATTTAATAAGTGAGTATTTTAAAACAAAACACAGAATCTTTTCCACTCAAATCATGTAGATTTCAAGAGAGAGAGAGAGAAGACATGGAAGAATCATTTGCGCCCGGCCACCCATACCTTAATATTATTATGCAGTCATGCTATATACCACTAAATTTCTACCACTAATATCATCACTAATAATGTGGCAAGTCCCCCCCCAAAAAAATAAAAATAAAAATAAAGACACAAAACACATGTGACAGTGGGTGGAACCCACTGCTACATCCCTAGTGCAACCACTAATTAGTGGTCTGCATTATTTTTCTATTATTATGTGTATAAGTTTTCTTAAGAAGAGTGAAGTAAGGTTTGTCATAGGGTCAAAGTGGTCATCGAAACAGATTTCTTTTCTCTCACTATAATAAATAGTAGTTTTGGAGACTAAGGCCAAGTTTGGTATGTGTCTAAAAAGTCAAAAAGTTACCCAAAAAGTTAAAAAGTTATCACTATTCACCAAAAGTCAAAAAGTACGGCTGTACAACTCTCAATCCTAATTTTTTCCTACACACTAATTTATACAATTTTTTAATACACATTTTTCTATAAAAAGTCAAAAAGTTAACCCAAACAACCATATTTTTTTCCTCAATTTTTTAGTTCAAAAAGTCAAAAAGTGCATTTATTTATTATATCCCAAACAATCCCTAAATTTTTGATCGTTAAAAGTCAATTTTTAGTAGTCAAAATTTTGTAGCCACTAAAATTTTTGGTCATTACATTAGTCAGTGACCAATTGTCGGGAAAGGTTTCGGCGACTAAAATGAATTTAGTCGCCGAAAGTAATCAATTGCCAACTAATTTTTTAGTCACCAAAATCTTTTCAAAAAAATTAATATCATATTTTCAGCGACTAAAAAATTTTGTTGCCAAAAAAAAAAATTATTTAGGACGACTAAAGTTTTAGTTGCCAAAAAGTTTTTGTTGTTCATCTTATTTTCTTTAGCTACTAAATATTTTAGTCTCCTAAAAGTCTGATTTTATTTTTGGCTTTTAAAGTTTTAGTCGCCAAATTTTTTTTTTCATTATAATTTTTTTGGGTAAATTACAAACATACCCCCTGAGGTTTACTTAAATTACAAATTACCTCCTGTGGTTCTAGAAATTACATTACGCCTCCTAAGGTTTCTAATTTCATAACAAATAGGTCATTTTTTTAATAAATCATCAAGTTAATTAACAGCTTTTAATAATGTTAAAATTTTATTTCAATTAATAATTCAAATATTTTTATTATTATATAGGTGAACATTGTGCATTTTTACACCAAGGCAACACACACCAATAGCACTAAAAGGATAAGAAAATTTATTTGGAGGCCAAAAGTAGTGATAAAATGTGTTAGATTTTTATTCTTGGCAACCCCGTTTGACAAAACTCATTTAAGTTGTATTTGTTTTCGCACTTTTTATTTCAGTGAGGCTATGAGTTTTTAGATGCGAATCCAACCCGAATTGTACTCTGCAGAGAAGTTTTGTGATGTTAATTCTTTCAAGATTGCCACTTCGCTGATTATGACGGGGATCGAGGGGGCAGCGCCCCCGAAGCAAAATGCAAAAATGCATTCAAATTTGCCTATCCGCTCGAGCGGACATTCCCTCGCTCGAGCGGAGAATACTGAGTTCCAGAAGTTTGGTGAGTCTGCAAATATACTGTGATCCGTGTTTTCACGCTCGAGCGTCCATTTCCCCGCTCGAGTATACATCCTGGTTTGGAACACGTCATAAGCGGGCGTCAATTCCCACGCTCGAGCGGACCTCGCGATTTCAGATTCTATAAATTCTCTTGTTGCTCTAAATCTAGGGTTACACCCCTAGATCTTTTTCTTGGGTTCTAGGGTTTATATCTAGGGCTATTTTGCTAGTTTTCTTTGATGTTTCATTGAGTATTCAACTCATGGTTTAAGAAGGATACATCAAAGGATTGTTTGTTTGTTCTATACAAAAGAGAGAGTTGTTCTTCGGTGGATTCTTAAGAATTCGAGCCTGAAGCTTTGGTGGATTCTAGAGTGGCTCATAGTTAAAACAATTCCGAGGTGAAGACGGGGCTGGAAGAGACACATAAGGGTTGGTTCAATTCGGGCATGTATTTGCTAAGTAATTGAGAGTATACTTGTGTAATTCCTTTATATCTTTTTAGTGGATTGTTTTGTGGCTTTTGCCCGTGGTTTTTTTTATCACAATTGGAGGTGTCCAATTGTGGTTTTTCTACGTAAAATCGTTGTGTCGATTTGTCTTGATTGTTTGATTGGGACTGTTATATTCTGCTTAAAATTGATACATAATCACAAATCACATCTAGGGGATTTCTAGATTTTTCAATTGGTATCAGAGCAGGTCGTTCTATTTTTTTTTAAAAACTCTTTCAGAACGAGATCTTGTTTGATTTGTGATAATGGATTCAATTTGTGAGGGAAATTCTATGGTTCGACCACCCCTACTTGACGGATCCAATTATTCGTTTTGGAAAGCTTGGATGAGATCGTTTTTAAAATCTATTGATGAAAAAGTTTGGCAATCTATCATGTATGGGTGGACTGAACCGATGATTACCGTTGATGTAGTAACTTTCCCCAAACCAATTGATAAGTGGGACACAATTGATTACTAAAATAGTAGCTGGAATAGTAAAGCTATCAATTCTCTTTTTTGCGCTGTCACACCTGAAGAGTTTAGTCGAATTTGCAATTGTGAAGTCGCAAAAGAGGCTTGGAATATCTTATAAACTATTCATGAGGGCACTCATTCTGTTAAACGCTTAAAACTTCAAAGGCTTACGTCTAGTTTCGAAAACCTTTCAATGAAAGATAGTGAGACCTTTGATGAATTTTATGCGAAGTTGAGTGACATTGTAAATTCCAGCTTCAATTTAGGTGAAAACATACCGGAATCCAAGACTGCAGGAAAAATTTTGAGGTCCTTGCCCGATCGATTCCAACCAAAAGTTACGGCTATGGAGGAGGCTCAAGATGTTGACAACCTCAAGCTGGATCATTTGGTTAGAAATCTCCAAACTTATGAGGCACATAGGAATTTCAAAAAGAAACAAAAAGATACTATTGCTTTTAGTAGTGCTCATAGAGTTGGAGATGATTTTGATGAGGATTATGAGATAGATTCCAAGATTACGGATGCTTTTGTAAAATAATTTACAAATCTTTTCTGAAAAAGAATCCTAAACTTTTGGAATCTACTCATACTCATAAATCTAAAGGCAAAGATAAACTCAAAATTAATTCGCTAGCCAAGAAGGAGAAAGGAAAGATACAAGGGAACTCTGAAAGAGTCCAATGCTATGAATGCCAAGGATTTGGCCACTTTGCTCAAGAATGCCCTACTCGTTTGAGGAAGAAGAAAGCCCTCGCTATCACTTGGGATGATAAATCAGAATTTGATAAAGATGAAAGTGACAACGAAGATCAAGACGAGGAGGGACATAAACAATTCCTTGCTTTCATGGCGGCTTCCGAAACTGAAGGACGAACAGAGTATCCGAAGAGGCTGGTTGAGAATGACACTGATAATGAATTCTCGGGAAGTGATGATGAAGAGCTTGAGCAAGCTTATGAAAAGTTGTACAAGGAATCTCTTAACTTATCCAAAATGAATGACAAACTCACGACGAAACTCAAAGCATGTGAAAGTGAGAATGTTAAACTAAAGGAGGAGATTTTTGAGGCTAGGATTGATGCCATCAAGATAGCTAATGATCGACAAGCTCTTTGTGCAAAACTCTTGACTTGTGAGACAGAGAGAAATGAGTTACAACAAATCTATGCAATCTATGAAGAAAAGATTGAATCTCTCGAGATGTCTCAAGTTGCTTTGGAAGAACTAATGATCAAGAAAGAGGAAGAGCTCAAGTGTGCTATGGCAACCATTGACCTTTGGAACAAAGGATCAAAGACTTTGGACAATATCATTGGTTCTCAACAAATTTGTTCTGACAAGAGTGGCATTGGCTTTGGTGGTAAGAAAGAGCAAAAACAGAGTGCATCCACATCTTATGATACAAGAACTCAAGGGCAGGGGGAGCACAAGATTCAACGAGAGGAAAGACTTCTCAATCTTCCTAAAGTTGGTAAGGTCAAAGAAAAGAAGGTACACCCTGTACACCTTGTATTTATTTGTCATCATTGTGGTATGTATGGTCATATTCGCCCTTATTGTTATAAGTTGCATGAGAGAGTGTCTCATAGAGATGGAAGAAATTCCAACATCTCGTGAGGTAGGAGACACTTCATTGGTGGTAATAAGGTTAAGGGTCATATTAGACCTCGTTATTTTGATGTGCTTGAGATCAAACATGGAGCGAGTTTGCATTTGCCTAGCTCTAGGAATAGGAAGTTGGAAACCATGTCAAGACGGGTTCTCATTGAAGGGGAAGAGAACCACAACGTCAAGACACCACCCAAGAACCACCATTCTCACAACTTTGTTCATACTAAAGCAGTTTGGGTGAGAAAACTTGACTTGTGTTAATTTGTTTAATCATTTTAGTTTTTGGGTTTCTGTGTGTTTTTTTTTTTTTTTTTTTTTTTTTTTTTTTTTTTTTCTGAGTCATTTGATGTGTGCCTGTTTGTTTTCTGTCTTGCTTTGTTTTTTAAAAAAAAAAAAATCCAAAAAGATTTTCTTAGTATGGTTTTGCAAGCTTGAAATTTTTGAGTAGTCCTTGGTGCATATTGGAATTGATGAGAATATCCATTACATGTTAATATATGTGTGCTTTCTATGGTCATTACTCATTTCGGAGTGTGTGTTCTTTGATTAGTATGTTTCATTCTATACACACTCTTGGATTAGTAAATTTTGGAGTCTTCCGCCTTAGTGATCATTTTTCTCTATGGACTTCTGGCATTATATCTTTTGCTTTTCTAGAGGAATTGACCTATACTAGCACATCATGGGTGATGTTGAGTCTCTTAACCACCTTCCATCTTTTTGCATCTCCACGGCTTTCCCATCTATTCTTTGGAGTCCAGCCATGAGGAAAAGGCTACCTCAGAGTCACCAACCAGGCTATCCTTATTATATCCATGCTTCTCTGGTTCGGTTTCCATACTCTTGAGCGTGTCAACCGCCAATGAGTGTGAAAAAGAAAAAAAAAATGTGAAAAAGAAAGAAAAAATGTGCAAAAGAAAGAAAAGAAAAAATGTGAAAAAGAAAGAAAAAAAAAAAGGGATTCATTGATTGAGGGGAAGCCTCTGCTTTTACTCACCAAATACCCATTGATTCCTAGTGGTTTGACTTTCCTTTGTTGTGCTTAGATTCTCATACCGGAGGTCTAGCTATCAGATCACTACTAGGATTTGAATCTCGTGTTTGTCGAACTCCAAGAGTCACACACACACTTTTCTCATGGGATCGATGCTTTTCACATAATGCATCACTTTCTTTTATGAGGAATCTTCTAGAGTCTGTGCACATTGTGTTTTCAAGTAGTTGTGCTTTTTGGATAGTCTTGTGTGTTTTAAGGTACAAATCTGAAATTCCCTGCTTGCTCCACCATATTATTTTTGTCGTTTTCTTCTTGTTCATTTTTTTCAATTTGTGGTTGGTTTTAGTGAGAGGGAGTTTGGTTCATTTTGGATTGGTTTGGTAAGGGAGTTTGGCATTAGTTGGTTTGTGTGTTGCTATCCACTACTTGTTTATTGCTTACATCTCGCAGGTTATTAATTTTTCCATCATCTTGTCCTTGTTTGTGTGGTTTTTGATCTTGCTTTAGTTGATTGAGCTTCCTTTGTCAATTCGTGACAAAAAAGGGGAGAAAGTTGTTGTTCATGTTGTTTATGTTTTCATGCACATGTGTCGTAGTGTGATTTCATCCATTCATGTGCCGGGTGCATGTGTCGTAGTTTTCATGTTTTCATGCTTTCATGCTACATGTTCTTAAAATCTCCAATTTCCATCTATTCATTTTTTTATCTCATGCTTCAAGATAATCTAGTCATATGTTTATTATTTTTTTATATACTCTTGTGGCACTAATAGTTGTTTTGGAGATTGTGGCACTAATAGCTGTTTTGCAGATCTTGACCTTGAGAAAGAAGTTTGCGTTTGTTGGCTGTAATGGGTTGGGGTGATTAGGATTTTATTTGTTAGGTGTGTTTTGTCACGGCATTGCCAAAGGGGGAGATTGTTAGGTTATTCTTGGCAACCTCGTTTGACAAAACTCTTTTAAGTTGTATTTATTTTCGCACTTTTTATTTCAGTGAGGCTATGAGCTTTTAGATGCGAGTCCAACTTGAATTGTACCTTATAGAGAAGTTTTGTGATGTTAATTCTTTCAAGATTGCCACTTCCCTGATTATGACGAGGATCGAGTTGCTCAGTTAGCTCACGGGGGTCGAGGGGTAGCGCCCCCGAAGCAAAATGCAAAAATGCATTCAAAGTTTCCTGTCCGTTCGAGCGGATATTCCCCCGCTCGAGCGGAGAATGCTGAGTTCCAGAAGTTTGGTGAGTCTGCAAATATACTGTGATCCGTGTTTCCACGCTCGAGCGTCCATTTCCCCGCTCGAGCGTACATCCTGGTTTGGAACACGTCATATAGAGTCCCCGCTTGAGCGTCAATTCCCACGCTCGAGCGGATTGCGATTTCAGATTCTATAAATTCGCTTGTTGGTCCAAATCTAGGGTTACGCCTCCAGATCTTCTTCTTGGGTTCTAGGGTTTATATCTGGGGCTATTTTGCTAGTTTTCTTTGATGTTTCATTGAGTATTCAACTCATGGTTTAAGAAGGATACATCAAAGGATTGTTTGTTTGTTCTATACAAAAGAGAGAGTTGTTCTTCGGTGGATTCTGAAGAATTCGAGCCTGAAGCTTTGGTGGATTCTAGAGTGGCTCATATAGTTAAAACAATTCCGAGGTGAAGACGGGGCTGGAAGAGGCACATAAGGGTTGGTTCAATTCGGGCATGTATTTGCTAAGTAATTGAGAGTATACTTGTGTAATTCCTTTATATCTTTTTAGTGGATTGTTTTGTGGCTTTTGCCCGTAGTTTTTTTTATCACAATTGGAGGTGTCCAATTGTGGTTTTTCTACATAAAATCGTTGTGTCGATTTATCTTGATTGTTTGATTGGGATTGTTATATTCTGCTTAAAATTGATACATAATCACAAATCACATCTAGGGGATTTCTAGATTTTTCAAAATGCAATCAAACATTGTATCTCCTGTTTAACAATTCTAAGGCCTGGAGCTTATACTGACAGAGAAGAAGGATTTGGAAATCTAACACACAGCAAAATTGAGAAAAATATTAGTTTTCTTTCTTCTATCATCAACATACTTCAGTATTGAATTATAACTAAATCCTCCATAGCCAGAGAAATGACATGCTAACCCTAGTAATATGAATTGTCTTCCCTACATTAGGAAGGAACTCGAAGCACATAAATACAAGAATTCAGACACTGCAATGAACACAGTAATATAAAGCCCAAGTAGTGAACAAAGTACCTCAATATGTAATGAAGACTCCCTCCAACTCTCTTTTTGTGCCTTTTGAATCCTATTAATTCATTCTTGCCAGATTTAACTTATAAGGGCATTCAACTAATTTTCTTAATATGAATGCAGTTAATTTCCCCTTAAAGTAATTTGTAACTTGAGTAATTTTCACATACCAACCCAATCTATTTTGTTCAATAAGTACCCTAGACCCTTTTCCCTACAAGCAAAAAGTTTAAAAAATCTAAATTGTTTACTTTGTGTTTTTCTTAACAATCACCAAGGCTGGGCAACAATCTGATTATTCTGGAGATCAAAATTGAGCTTCAGATTCTGGCATTTGTTTAGCCAATATTGTTTACCATAACTATGTCAATCTTGCTAAATGTATACGCTTGCAAATTTTTATTGGTGCAATGAAATAAAAAAAAAAAAAAAAAACACACACACACACACACACACACCCTAGCAATTGAAATTCATAATATTCAAATCTCAACATTGCTGTCAAATCACAATTTGGGGCTAGGTCGATTTAGGGCTGGGTTTGTGTCAAAGTGTGCAAACGGAAGAAGACGTAGAGAGGGAGAGAGAGAGAGAGAGAGAGAGAGAGAGAGAGAGAGGGTGAAATAAAGACACACTTGGGGTAAAGTCAATTGTGGAATGATAGAGGTGTGATAGTGGTGCTGTGTGCCATGGAGGTGATGCTCCTGCACCCAACGCCGATGGACACAAAGCGAGAGAAACAGAGGCGAACAAAGGCGTGAAAGAAAGGGAGAGGTAGTGAGTCACAGTGAATCGGTGCTCCGATTGCTGGCGAACGTGAGGATGAGCAGCAAAGGAAAGCTGTTTCGTGGCTGGTAGAGCGGCGGTGAGAGAGGGAGGGAAGAGGAGCAGTGGAGAGGGAGCGAGAAAGAGAGAGGGACAGAGATGTTGAAAAGAGAGAAAGGTGCTGGTTTGTTTAGGGTTAGGTTTGGAAACAAAATATATAAATCCCTCCAATTTGTGACGAAAGATTTTGGTCATCAATTAATTTTATAAATCACTCCAAAATTTGAAATGTCTCCCTTCAAACATTTTAGTTCTTTGGCGACTAAAAATTTTTTTAGTTGCTGAAAATAAATTTTTGGTGACCAAACTTTTGGTCTCCAAAGATAAAAATTAAATTTTTGTTTTTCATTTGGCGACTAAATAATTTTAGTAGCCAAAGTTAACTATACAACGACTAAAATATTTTTTCGTTGCTAAAAACAAATTTTCGGATAAAAATTAATTTTTTGTTTTTCATTCGGCAACTAAATAATTTTAGCCTCCAAAATTATTTTTAGTCGCTGAAAATAATTTTTTGGTGACTAAAAAGATAAAAAATAATTTTTTGTTTTTCATTTAGCGACTAAAAAATTTAGTAGCCAAAACTAACTATACAGTGACTAAAATATTTTTTCAGTCACCAATTGTGGCATTTTTAGTGACTAAATTAGTTTTTAGTCGTTAATAATCAATATACCCGAACTAAAAAAAATTACTAGTTAAATATTGTACTTTTGCCAACTAATATAATTTTTGATTTCTAATTCTATAACTTTTGATGACTATTTTTTTTTTAATCTTCAAATTTAATTACCAAAAGTATAATTTATTGTAGTGTCTCTTGCATTGCATAGTTTCATGTTGAATTTCACTGTTATTCTTTTAGATTACATCACTCATAGATAACTATAAGAGGAATATAAAAGAAGGGTTGATTTTTGTTTGGTAGCAAAAGAATGTTTTTTATTTTCTTGAAATCTACACTGATAACACTGCGATATGTGTGTATTGCGTTGGGGACGTTGCATGGCCGCACGTGATGGAGATATGTCGCACATTTTTCCTGGCGAGATTCCTGGTGGACGTTTCCAACATATAGTGGACGCTTTACATTTTTTGGTGAGATTATGGGTTCAATTTTTATCTAGATGAGTTTGATATTATTTATTTATTTCTTTGTTCGAAGAAATTATCTAATAAGTCAGCTTTATATCCGATATGGAGTGCTCTTGCAATTGTATAGAATTATTTAACTAATGTTTTTATAATTTTGCCTACTGTGATGCTTTATCAATTGATTCAAAAGTAATTGCTAGCTCACCAATCTAGTGGTGTGCTAATAAATGATAGAGTGTGTAATTTGGTGTCAATGTCGTTAGAATGATTTTGCACATTGTGATGTTTCTTCACTCTCGCCTTCTTTTTTGATGCTTTTGTATTGTACTTTGTACTTTGCTTCTCATCAATAAAATTTCTTTCTGCTGGTAAAAAAAATAAAATAAAAATTGTAAGTAATGTTTCCATATGGTAAGGCAACCTACCAAATAACTTGTCGTTTGTGAGAGTGTTATTGAGTGGTTGTTGGGCTTGTGGACTCTTTGTAGTCATTGTTATGTTAGGTCGTGATAATTGTTGGACTTGTAGAAATGTAGTATGTACTAGATTATAAGTGTTTAGTTTAATGTAATTATTATTATATTTATAATTGATCTTCTCTTGATTAGCCCAAAAAAAAATAAAAATAAATAAATAAATAAATAATTATAATGATTAATTGTTAAATTGTGACTTTTGAATCAATTATAAAGTACTAAATGAAAAAAGAAAGTGTTGGTGAAGATTCAAATTTACTTGATAATAGATTCGGGGGATTGTGATCTTCTCCATTCTAAAATTGTAATGGAAGATTTTCATTGTATTATCTAAGGATTTGTAATATTTCTTTCTAAATTTAAAATATTAATAAATTCTTATGATTATTTCACAGTTCTTAAATAGAATGTTCATTACAATCATGAAATGAAGAGAATCTTAATCCGGATTCAAGTGTTCCATTTTGTTCACACTTGATTGGTTTAAGGGAGAATTGCAAAAAAAAAAAAAAAAAAAAAATTATCTTAACACAAAATAATTACAATGTCATAGAAGTACAAAAAATTTATGCATTAGATTTTGAACTCAATTTATGCATTAGATTTTACAACTAAATCTAATATTTCCATCTCTTTGTAATTATTTTAAATTATTATTATTATTTTGTAATTATCACTTGGTTTAAAATAGTAAAATTCATAATTTTGATAAGAGTAATATATATATATTTTTAAATATAAGATGCAGTGTTCTAAACTAATCATAATTTTAGGGGTGTAAATCTGGTCCGGTCTAGCCTGGCCCATGTTAGGCCTCGCGGGCTCCCTCCAAAATTTCAGCCGAGCCGAGCCGACCCACGGCCAAAAAATTAGGCTCAGGCCCTGGCGTAGGGGTATTTTGGGCTTTGGGTGGGCTGGTAGGTCGGGCCTGGGATTGGCCCAGTGGGCCTGGGTCCGGCCTAGCTATTTTTTTTGTTTATTTTAATTTTTTCTACCAAAATTTTATTATTTTCTATTAAAAAAGACACTGGGCCTGGTCTCGGGCAGGCCGGGCCTTGAGTGCGCCTGAAACGGGCCAATGGGCTAGGTCGGGCTCTAAAATGATGGCCCAGGGTCTCGGGCTAGGCTCGAATTCGGGCCCAAACGGGCCTAAACAAGCCAGGCCCGCCTCGGGCCGCGGGCAGGCTTCGGGGCCCCCAGAGGCCGTGGGCTAATTTTATACTCCTACATAATTTGTATTTTGGACGCATAAAAGTCTTTTCATTTTGAAGTAGGGGTGGGTATGGCTGTAGTGGCCCATATAACCCCACCTTAGCTTTTAAAAATGTTAATTATATATTTTATTAATCACTGGTACATTTATTGAGGGCTAAATTAAAAAATTTTATATATTGAAAATTAAATTAGTATAATTAAAATATTAGAGACTAAAATGATACGAGATTCATATTTTGAGAACAAAAAATGTAATAAATCCTTTTTAAAATTTGAATAAATATTTGATTTATAAGATTGGGTTAGATTGAGGATTTGAGTCTGTTTAATTTTTTAACTGAATTTGGCATGAGAAATTCTAATCCAACCTTTTCGGTCCACTTATAAAATTAATATTAATTTTTATATTATTTAATAAAATAATAAAATATAAGAAAACTATACCCCACACACATATATATACACTTCTTTCTATTTCTTAAATTCAAACAATTGTTAAATGATCTAAATTAATTTTACTATTAGATTTTGTTAATAGCTTAAATTCAAATAATTACTAAAAGGGCTAATTCATTTAGAACTGTCCAACACCCCCTCCCCCCTCCCCCCCAAAAAAAAAGAAGAAAAAGATAAAGATAAATAGCTCATATTGAGGTAAATGTGTAATTTAAAAGTTGCTTCAAATGGAATTTGAAATCGGTGTCAAACTTAAAATGACACATGAATTCTTATTAAAGAAAATTAGTAAAAAGTCCATTTTAAAGAGAGTGTAAAGCATTAGGTCCTATAAATATTTCTTACTTTTTACATGTGAAGTATACTATTTGTAAAATATTGTAATGAGAAGTACATTTTGTTATTTTGGAAGATATTTTGTTTCCAATTTTACCCCTTAACCTATTTGTTGATATTTTTTTATTTATTCAATTTTTTCGAACCTATCTGTTTAAATTTGTATCTATCTGTTCAATCTTTTCTCCTATCTGTTCAATTTTTCCCCTTATTTGTTGAAATGTGTTAATTTTTATTATCTATCCAACTTTTTCCCTCTATTTGTTCAAGTTTTTGATCTTTTATGTTCAAATTTTGATCATATCTGTTAAAATATTTTTCATCTGTTGAAATTCACTATGCTCCTATATGTTGAAATTCACTATGCTCCTATATGTTGAAATTCACTAAACTCCCATCTGTTCAAATTTGTATTGATTTGCATCTATCTATTGAACTTATCAGTTCAAAAAATTAATCTTCTTATCTATTGGATTTTTTCAACCCAAAAATTAATATATTTTATTTTGTTTATGTTTTTGTAGTATTCGTGATTAAGAGTAGAATTTGGAGAGAGAAAAAAAAGAAAAGAAGTCATCTAGGCTCATTGTATTCCATGAGCAAAAGTTCATTCGAATATTTCATCGAACAACTTCCTTCAAATGTCAAGTTGGCCTCCACATTCAATTTCAGTCCCCAACCTTCTTCTTCTTCAACACTTCCACAGAATGAGTAAAAATAATATAGGCAAAAGAACAATAAAAACTCAAAAAAACCCAATGAATGTCCAGAAAATAGAGAAATCAAAAGAAAAAGAAAAAAATAGAGTATTTTCATACTCTCTCCTCTTTCTCTCTCTCTCTCTCTCTCTCTCTCTCTCATTTTCTCTCTACAATGTCGATCATCGATGACAGCGATTAGGTTGGAGGACTATAAGCACAACCTAGTCCACTATGGCGTTGCACTCGACAATTACACTACCCTTTCGAATCATCTCATCCTTATCTGGGCTCGTCAATCAAACACAGATTCACACACAATCGAACTCACTGGCCTAGGAGCAAGTCTCCAACCAGATCTCCGCCGTGCTCGATGACTGCGACAATCCTCACCTTGAAACTCCTCTCTAACTTATCGTTCATTTTAATGACGTATTTTCCCGTACTCTTGTCGGCTCTCGCGCTGATTTCTCGCTTCAAAACGTTGCCGATTTGAATGCCTTGAAAATTTAAATACCATTTTATAAGTTACCAATCTATTATTATGATTCAACTTCATAACCTTAATGAGATCTAGAGAATTAAAGATAACAAATTTATAAATCCATAAACCATTTATTTCTCGTAAATGGGCCATCTTATACACTACGACATTGTACAATATAAGGAACTATAAAATATACATCAAATTGCCCTAGGGGCTTACACATTTCAAGGCTAAGAGCCTGGATCTCAAATGAAATAAAATACTATCTCGGCAAGTAAGCTGGCTAGCTGAAAACAAAAAACATCAAAGGAGCTTCAGTGCTCCATCTAGAACTCCATGTGCTTCTCGACAATTGAAGTCACACCTTGGTCATCTAGAATTTGGAAATATCCAGCCCATAAAATGAGAGTAAGCATTGGCGCCCAGTGGGAAATAAATGTAACACAATATATATAAATGTTCATGCAATGTCTCATAATGTACAAGTCCTATAACTTTGTTTGAAATTCAATGCTTAACATAAACTTTAAACCCACGATTTACTCAACACTTGGGCTTTAATTCTTTATGAGAAAAACCTCTTTTTCCATTTTATAAAATCCCAACACATCTCATAATACCCTTACATTTACTGGCCACCAAGTACGAAAGGGCAATTGGGTACCTTTTACATTTCTGAAAACACTTCCACATTTACTGGCCATCAAGTACAGAGGGGCAATTGGACACCCATTACATTTCAAAAATACCTCCATATTTATCGACCATCGAGCATAGAGGGGTAATTGGACACCCAATACATTTATTTAACTATATCCCCCACATTTACCAGTGCTAAGCATGGAAGGGTAATTGGGCACCTTAACCATATACCAATTACATTTCCACATTCTTCGGCCTTCGAGTGCGGAAGGGCATTTGGGCACCTCAATACACGTAACACGTACTAAGATTACACACACACAATTACACACCCCAACACTTAATCCATCATCCTATGGATGTAATGCAATGCAATAGTTCACAATCTTGTAACTTAACTGAAGTCCAATTCAATCACACACAAAATCAACAAATAAATACAATATGAAATACATATATATTTCCATATCTCCAAGTCATTCCTGTTATCAATTTTAATTATATACCAATTCACACATTGAATCTTTCAACATTTTCATATTTCCACCCAAACCAACTTCCTTTAATCCTTCATTAACATCATCATAACAGAAATTTCATTCTACATACGGATACTCAAGAAGATTAATTTAAATTTCAACATAAAGTACCAATTTAATTCAAGCCCTCATTTAAAACAAAATCCCAAACATAAGGTTTCAAGAAAATTATGGATTTTCCTCATTTCATCATCAAATCCAGTAATCATTAAATATTTCTCATCAATATCTCAAAACATTCTAAATATTTCAAAAATTGTAGTGAAAACCCCATTTTTGAATATAAACATCTTTTAATCAAAGATTTCAAACTCAAATCAACCCATACTTTCCATAATATAGTATAATCAGATGAAATCATAAATAATTAGAATTAAGAGAACTCCTTACCTCAAGGATGAGAGCTACCTAGGAAGACCCAAACAAAACCTCTACGAAACGGTGATTCAATGGGTCAAAAGAAAGATCTTCACTCCTCCTTCACTAATCTTGCATGATCTATGGTGGATCCTTGGTGTAATGAGGTGAAATCAAAGGTTTTGTGGCTAGGGTTTTCGGACAGGAAGAGGCGAGGAAGAGAAAAAAGAGAAAAGTGAGAAAATAAACAAAAAGTAGGTTTTATACTTGTTGATCCTGAATAGACCGCTTGAGCGACCACTCTTGCACTCGAGAAAACTTCAACATCTCCCAGAATCTTAGACCTGCAAAAGTATTGGATGACTCGCTAGACTGCTCGAGTGAAGAAGAAGAAGAAACAAAAAATTTTCCCAGAGTGCTACATGTTGAAGGCGATGTGTTGCTGGTGCTCCTCCATTACCAGTACCATGCCTCATGGTTGAAGTTTCACTATCTCATCATCATCATCAACACAATTGTATACAGATTCAATCTCATCTCTACAACATCTTCACTTTACCACTATCACTCTCGTTCTACCTTTTTCACAACGATGCAACCCATTGTTGTGTAGTTTCAATTCAAACAACGTTGGAACCAACTTAGAGAAAGAGAAGAGAGAGATAGAGATGAGTAGTATGCAAGTGTAGCTGTCGAATCAAGCAATTGTGAAGTTGTTCGTTGGAGGCGGGATTATGCTTGAAACAGAGGCGATGAGATTAGAGTCAATGTTGGATTGTCGCGATCTTAGATCTAAAGCAGGGTTTTGGTCAATGCAAGAAGAGGAGAAGGAAGAAGAGACATCATCGATGGCGGCGATAAGGGAAGCAACGAAAATTGAAGATAAGATGAGGAGAGAGATGGTGGTATGGGAAGAAAGAGAAGGTTTAAAGAAATTGGGTTTGAGGGAAGACATATGTGTATAACGGTAGGATAGGTATGTATATGGGTAATTAGGTCATTTCGCTGAAACATGCCCTTATAAATATAGTAATTTAACGTATCAACTTTTAGATTGAAAAAATTCAAATTTGGATTTCTGAACAGAGTATATAGTGCAAGTCTATTGTGCCTTGTCCTATGCCCACTCTAGTTATTGTAGACATCCCATTTTTGACCGCCCTTAAGACTTGGGCGCCACTGATTGATCACTCGGTGATGAAAGTTATGTTGTGCAAATGTTCGATTTCTTCAGCAAGAAGAGCTTCTAAATCCCAACCTTATACCCCATTTTTTACCAAAACTATTTTGACCAAAAATTAGTTTAGATCTTAAAATCCTCTTTTTCAAAATATTTTTGAAAATGTTTCTATGATGTTTTGAGGCTCGCATTTCGTTAAAAATTATACTTTTTGGTAAACCGAAAAAGGACAAAGTGAAAATAAATGAAAGGGAGGTGTACCCTTGAAAAAATACTTAAAACATCTTATTTAAAGGTTTGAAGTTGAAGAAAATATTAGAGGAGGGAAGAAAATTAGTTGGGGAAGAAGTTGGGCATTAATCTGTTAGGACAAAATTGAGCATTCTTCACTAAAATAGGCATATCTCTTTGCACACTTAGAATTTAGATGTGCGGCCACCTCCATTGGAAATTTGACTTCCAAGGCTTCAATTTAGACTCAAGAATGACCTAAAACCAAGTTCGGATGAGGGAAATATGCCTACTTGAAATCGGGCCTAGAAGTAGATTTTTGTGGCCGGCCACTAATGGTGGCCTACCAGCCAGTTGTGCAAAATTTGGCCATTTTGAGTGGTTTGGCCTTCCAAGTGTCCCCCACTAGTGGCCTGCCTGCCACTAATAGTAGCCTGCCTACCGACCACTTGTGTTAAAAGCAGATTTTTTGCAGATATTTTCTGCTAACTATTTCTACACTACACCAGCTGTTTGTATATAGATATTTTCGACCTATGCTCATGTTTTCTATATATACTTGACCTTCTCTCTTGGTTTAAAGGTTAGAAAAATTTAGGAGTGAGAAAACATTTTTGAAGAGCAAATTTTGAAAAATTCATCTCTATAATTCTCTCTCTCTCTCTCTCTCTCTCTCTTGCAACTTGCATAGCCTTTTGCCTAAACACTCTAAACCAAACCTAGAGAGCTTCTTGCTGAGGTTATTTGAGCTTGAATTTGAGCTCTTAAGGCACTTGAGAGTGTGAATTTAGTGGTTTGTAACTCAAAGAAGCATTCATCTTTTAGAGATATACCTTCTAGTGTTTTTGTACCTTCTCTACACCACTTGTTCTCCATCTTTTCTTACTGTTTTTAAGCTGTTTATTACCTATATTTTTGGGCTGAAACTTGTGGTTTAAGGCCATTAGGGGTGGAGGGGTGGATCACCCTTCTTTGTACCTCATTTCTTAGGCCTTTGCCCTTGTGTTTCCCACTTCTTTGTCAACTTTTTTTTAGCTTTTAAATAATGAATCTCAGAGCTTTTGCAGTGGCTAAAATCATGTTTTGATGTCCCAAAAATGGAGGGAGATAGCCTTCCCTCCTTGTGCTTGCTTACTAGCTTAACATGCTCCATGTTTTAGCTTATTGTTCTACTTTTTTTTGTCTTAATTCCAGCATGTTTTAGGACTATTTTAGAACTATTTGTTGTTCATTGCATTTGAGCTTTGTATAGCATACTTGTAGTGTAATTGTCCTCATAGGCTTGGTGGTTTAGGCCTTAGCCACCAACCTATTTGAGTTAATAGTGTTTATTTCTTGCTTTCTATACTTGTCAACACCTTTAATCACCTCTGCAACCTCCCTCCTTTCTTGACTTTTTCTTTTCTTTGAAAGTTGTTTCAAGCAACTTGTTTGTTTAATCTTGAGATTGAGGTATTGTGCTTAATGGTTTAATCCCTTTGGGGGTTCATTACCAACGGCATGACACTTCTCTCATGCCTAAAACAACTCTTGGTTTGGTACTCCTCTCCATTAGAGGACTTAAAGCTCACTTTTGGACTTAATTAACTAAGGAATGGTTGGTAATTAAAATGAATTAATAAAATTGGGACTAAAAGTGATACAAGATAATAAAAACAACTTGGGTTCAATCGGATGTTAATTGAACCCATTGAGTCTTGAGTTGTTTTATACTTGTTAGTGATGTAAACGGTTCAAGAGTCAATGTCAACCACTTCCCTTGATCAATCCATGATAGGGAGGAGGTTTGAGAGTCTTTTATTGTTGTATTTATTGAACTTGTACACCTTGGTTCATAGGCCATCATGCAATGAAATTGCATCGATTCATGACTTGTGAATTGAGCTTGCCACTCCTTTGAGCTGTTTTGATGATAAGGAGGGGTAAGGTGTACAAACATACCTTGAGAATGACCTATTTTGTGCTCTGTATGCTTCTGTTGTAGAAGGGGGAACCCAGCTTTAGTGGCTAGCAGACCACTATTTCTGGACGGCAGGCTACTAGTTGTGGTCGGCCAGCTATCACTTCTGGCCTGCCGGCCACTTTTGTCAAATTGAGCAGCAACCTTTTTGGAATAGAATAGAGCAGAGGCTGAGGTGAAAAGATGTTCTAACTGTGTAACAAAGGCATTCTGGTAACAGAACAGTGGGCTTTTTAGGTGGAAATCCGTGCATGCATGAGCATTCCTTGCTTCTCGGGGCTGAGTAGTTAAAGTAATTAGCTTAGTTACTTCTTTCATGTGGTATTCATGTTGTAATTAATTAGATTCTAATTTGTAATTAATTAATTAGTGTAATTAAATAGAACAGTTAATTAATTATTGGTTTTGTAATAACTACCTAGAATAGTTAGTTCATTCAGTTTGTAATAATTAGTTAATTCATTTTGTAATAGCTAGTTAATTAGTCTAGTTAGCTTATTCGGACCCTCTTGCGTGAGGGTGCAATTGTAATAATGTGTATGTCTTATAACCTCACGTCTTTATCCATTTTATTTACTTGCTTATGATGGTTAGTTTAGGGTATCATGTTTTGTTTAGCATCTCTCATGCCTTGCATCCATTGTCTTGCATACATTGAGCTCGGCACATCATTCTAACTTGCATTGTTAGTTAATACTTCTTTGAATACGTGCTTAGACCGCATGCTATCAAATTGATTCACACGCCATATTAGTAGCTGAGCCTAGTAATTGCATATCGCATGTGTTGCATTAGTCATATTGCATAGTTAGAATCATGCATTATTCTAACTCTATCATCTTTTTTGGCTTGGAGTACTAGGTAAGCTTTTGTTTGTTTTAGCATATTGCATTTTACGTTAGTGTTGCCATGTCAAAGCATGTCCACCATGAGGCTAAGTGCTTAATTGATAAACTGTTTGAATGCTTGTAGATGAAGGCTAGTTGCTTGAATTGGGATAGTTTGATTAATGTACATTTGAGCCCATTTCTTCAAGTGGCACATTCACAAACTTTTTTCAAAAACAAACATGAAATCAAATGTTTCAATTTTTACAAATTAGTCTATACTTGTGTGTGCATCACATAGTAAGTTAGCCTAATAACTGGAACGAGAGCATAAAATGTAAATAAGAATCACATCATGATTAGTAGAGGCTGATCTTTGATTGGGCGAGCGGGGGTGTTCAATTCATGACCTTCCCCTCTTGTATCTAAGTTCTTGAGCCGAGATAATCTTGGTGATGACAAACACGTGGCCTTTGGCATAAGTTATGGGTTTCCTAAATTTTTCAAAAATATTTAGACGGCGACTCTGTATTTGGAAAAATAGTCCATTTTTGGCATTTTTGATTCAAAATCGATTTTCTAAAAGATTTGTCGGATTTGGACTCTTTGGTGTTTATCTATTTCACATTGCACTTGTGAGATCAGATTCAAAACCGCGGGAGTTCGATACTGTAGGGCATATTCATCTTCCGAAAGGAGTGCGAAAAGTCGAGCTACAATTATGAAAATTGTTGACTTGAACTCTACCACATTTTCACACTTATATATATAATTTTTTTTAGGATAAAGAAAGAAAAATTATTATTCATGTGAATGAAATGAGTGCACATAAACATCCCCAATACATCAATAATAAACGAAGAAAAAACTATCAAGTTTTTGACAATACACTCACCTTTAGTGAATTCCTAATAGAGAGATTTATTTATAAATCCCATTTAGAGGACTTATAGTCCAATAAATCCATAAAATTCTCTTATGTTCCACCTAGTCTCATATATTTAGACTTGTATATCAGGTGATCCTTTTTTTCCTTATTTATAATATTTTTGGTAATAATATACCCTTTGTTTTATTTTTGATAGTAAGTATTACACACAATTGCAATCTTCACGTTTCCTTTTGAAAATTGGGGGAAATTGCAAAATAACAAAAAGATAGAGAGATAAATTGGGTGATGATCATCAAAGAAAGAAACAAAACAAAACAAACCCAGAAAGAAATGCCATGAGAACTCATTATCATCATCATGATTCTTCCATTGTTGTGGTTCAAAGCTCTATGTTCTTTCATTATTGTGGTTTGAAACTCTGTGTTCTTTCATTATTGTAGTTCAAAACTCTGTGTTATTCCATTGTTGCAGTTCAAAACTTTATTTTCTTCCATTTAGAGATTGTAAGGGCAAGATTAGCACCGTTTTTGTGCGTGCTTGGAAAGTTGACTATTTTAGTAGGCTATTTTAGTTTTGACTATTTTAGTAGGCCAAAACTTAAGTGTTTGGGAAGATGATTGGATTTTTTTGTAGTTGGATGTGATATTTATGAGAGAAAAAGTGAAATGATTATAGGTTTGATGTGATTTTATCTTATTGGCTATTTTAGCATATTTTGTCTTTTTGTAAATTTTAGCCAAAAAATAGCCCAAACCCAACTTGCCAAACACTCCCTTTGTTTTGCAACTGCATGTAGGTATGCGTTTGGTAGGGATTCATGTTCAGTAATGTTTGGTGGGATGTATGTTCAAAATTGTTCAATAATTGATTAAAGTTTGATTCAGCTTTTTGTTTCAAGATGGATTGATATGATATTTTGTATTCATGTGTATGTATGCTTATTGGTTAGGTATTTTAGTAAATGTGAACATTCATATCTACTGAAGTCATTGTTGTCGTGAATTTTCAGATTTTAATATTTTATATTTGGTGATATGAATTTCTACATAAGAAGAATGTGATGGTTGCATATAATGTGCAATGTAGACTGATAATTGCATGATTATTGCATAATGCAAATGTTCACATATCACTGATTATTGTAAGAAATCTGCATGATTTTTACATGATTATTACATGGCGAGAATGTTCACATTGGTGTTGTGATCATCACATCATTAATTAATGCTAATATTTACATTTAGAAATAATCATACAAACCTAAACAACAATGTATTATTTTGGTCACACAATATTGTGTATCTTAACAGTACAACAATTGGTAGCCAAAAAAGAAGTAAATATATTTAGCGACTAAATAGTTGGTAGCAATAATAATAATAATAATAATAATATGAAAAAGAAATTTTGGAGACTAAATATTTAGTAGCCATGAAAAAAAAAAAAAGGAAAAAAAAGAAAAGACCAGACTTTAGGTGACTTCTATTAACCCCCCAAATTTCATGTGATTTTGAGCATGACTTGTTTTTGGCCTTTGCATTGCTTGTCCATTTGATCCGAGAATTGTATGGCCATGCATGCTACATCATCATGGATCCGTCCTAAAATTATGTTTTCTATTAACACCAAGTTTTACACGATTTCAAGCACGGCCCATTTTTGGATTTTGCATTGCCGGTCTGTTTGATCCGAGAATTGTATGGCTATGCATGTTACATCATCATGGATCCGTCCTAAAATCACGTTTTCTATTGACCAACCAAATTTCACGCTATTCCGAGCCTGATCCATTTTTGGCTTTTGTAATGCCTGTCCATTTGATCCGAGATTTGTATGGCCATGCATGCTACATTATCATGGGTCATTCCTAAAATTATGTTTTCTATTGACCCACCAAATTTCACGCGATTTCGAGCTCAGCCTGTTTTTGACTTTTGCATTGCCTCTGCGTTTGATCCGAGAATTGTATGGCCATGCATGCTACATCGACATGGATCCTTCCTAAAATCACGTTTTCTATTGACCCACCAAATTATACGCGATTTCGAGCCAACCCATTTTTGGCTTTTGCATTGCCTGTTCGTTTCATCCGAGAATTGTATGGCCATGCATGTTACATCATCATGGATCCTTCCTAAAATCACGTTTTCTATTGACCCACAAAATTTCACCCGATTCTAAGCCTGGCTAGTTTTTGGCTTTTCCATTGCCTCTCCGTTTTTGCCGAGAATTGAATGGCCATGCATGCTATATCATCATAGATCCATCACAAAATCACGTTTTCTATTGACCCACCAAATTTCACGCGATTCCAAGCCCTTCCCGTTTTTGGCTTTTGCATTACATGTCCATTTAATCCGAGAATTGTATGGCCATGCATGCTATATCATCATGGATTCATCCTAAAATAATGTTTTCTATTAACCCACCAAATTTTACGCGATTTCGAGCCCGGCTCGATTTTGCCTTTTGCCTTTTGCCTTGTCCATTTGATTCGAGAATTATATAGCATTCGTGCTACATGATCATGGATCCATCCTAAAACCATGTTTTCTATTCACCCATCAAATTTCACGTGATTCTAAACCCAAACGATTTTTGACTTTCACATTACTTGTTCGTTTGATCCAAGAATTGGATGCCCATGGATGTTACATCATCACAGATCCATCCAAAAATCACGTTTTCTATTGACACACCAACTTTCACGGGATTCTGAGCCCGGACTGATTTTGGCTTTTGCATTGCCTGCCCATTTGATCCGAGACTTATATGGCCATGCATGCTACATCATGAAGGATCCGTCCTAAAACCACGTATTATATTGACCAACAAAATTTCACGCGATTCCGAGCCCAGCCCGTTCTTGGCTTTTGCATTGCTTGCCCATTTGATCCAATAATTGTATGGCTATGCATGCTACAGCATCATGGATCTCTCATAAAATCAAGTTTTCTATTAATCCACCAAATTTCACGTGATTCAAAGCCTGACCTATTTTTGGCTTTTGCATTGCCTGTCCGTTTGATCCGAGAATTGTTTGGCCATGCATGCTACATCATCGTGGATCCAACCTGGAATCACGTTATCTATTGACCCACCAAATTTTACGCGATTCTGAGCACAACCTATTTTCGGCTTTGGCATTGCCTGTTTGTTTGATCCCAGAATTGTATGGTCATGCATGCTACATTTTCTTGGATTCGTCAAAAAATCACGTTTTGTATTGACTAACCAAATTTCACGCGATTCCCAGCCCACACTGTTTTCGGCTTTTGTATTGCCTGCCCGTTATTTTTCGTCTTTTGCATTGCCTGTTACTTTGATCCGAGAATTGTATAGGCAAGCATGCTACATTTTCATGTATTCGTCCAAAAATCACGTTTTGTATTAGCCTACAAAATTTCATGCGATTCTGAGCCCAACATATTTTTTGCTTTTGCACTGCCTGTCTGTTTGATTCGAGAATTGTATGGCCATGCAAGCTACATCATCATGGATCCGTCCTAAAATCACGTTTTCTATTGACCCACGAAATTTCGCGCGATTTCGAGTTTGGCCCATTTTTGGCATTTGCATTGCCTGTCCGTTTGATCCAAGAATTCTATGGCCATGCATGCTACATCATAATGGATCCTTCTTAAAATCGCATTTTTTATTGACCCACCAAATTTCACGCAATTTCGATCTCGGTCCGTTTTAGGCTTTTGCATTGCCAATCCGTCTGATCCGAGATTTGTTTGGCCATGTATGCTACATTATCATCGATCCTTCCTAAAATTACGTTTTCTATTGAACCACCAAATTTCACGCGATTCCGACCCCTGCTCAATTTTGGCTTTTGCATTGCCTCTCTATTTGATATGAGAATTGGATGGCCATGCATGCTACATCATCATGGATCCTTCCAAAAATTATGTTTTCTATTGACCCAATAAATTTTGTGTGATTCTGAATCTGAGCCTTTTTCGTATTTGTCTTGGCTATCCGTTTGATCGGAGAATTGAATGGCCATGCATGCTATATCATCATGGATCCTTCTTAAAATCACGTTTTCTATTGAGCCACCAAATTTCAAGCAATTTAGAGATCGGCCCGTTTTAGGCTTTTGCATTAACTGTCCCTTTTATTCGAGAAATGCATAACCATGCATGCTACATCATCGTGGATCCTTCTTAAAATCACGTTTTATATTGTTCCACTAAATTTCACGTGATTCAGAGCCCCACCTATTTTTGGCTTTTGCATTGCTTGTCCGTTTGATCCGAGAATTGTATGGCCATGCATACTACATGATCATGGATCCTTCCTAAAATTAAGTTTTCTTTTGACCCACTATATTTCACGCGATTCTGAGCCTGACCCATTTTTGGCTTTTGCATTGCCTGTACGTTTGATTCGAGAATTGAATGGCCATGCATGTTACATCTTCATGGATTCGTTCTAAAATCACGTTTTCTATTGATCCACCAAATTTCACATGATTTCGAGCCCAGCTTGTTTTAGGCTTTTGCATTGCCAGTTCGTCTGATTTGAGAATTGCACGGCCATGAATGCTACATCATCTTGGATCCGTCCTAAAATCACGTATTCTATTGACCCACCAAATTACACGCGATTCTGAGCCCGACCTGTTTTGGCTTTTCCATTGCTTGTCCGTTTGATCTGAGAATGGTTTGGCCATGCATGCTACATCATTATGGATCCATTCTAAAATCATGATTTCTATTGACTGGCCAAATTTCACGCGATTCTGAGCCCCACCCGTTTTTGGCTTTTGCATTGCCTATCCGTTTGATTTGAGAATTGTATGGCCATGAATGCTACATGTCTTAGATCTATCCTAAAATTACGTTTTCTTTTGACCCACCAAATTACACGAGATTCCAAGCCTAACCTATTTTTGGCTTTTGCATTGCCTGTCCATTTGATCCGAGAATTGTACGGTCATACATGCTACATCATCATGGATCATTTCCAAAATCCCATTTTGATTGACCCACCAAATTTCAGCGATTCTTAGCCTGGCCCCTTTTTTGGCTTTTGCATTGCCTGTCCATTTGATCTGACAATTGTATGGCCATGCATGCTACATCATCATGGATGCTTCCAAAAATCACATTTTCTATTGACTAACCAAATTTCACGTGATTCAGAGCCCGACCCGTTTTTGGATTTTGCATTGCCTGTCTGTTTGATCCGAGAGTTGTATCGCCATGCATGCTACATTATCATGGATCCGTTCTAAAGTCATGTTTTCTATTGACCCACAAAGTTTCACACCATTCCGAGGCCGACCTGTTTTTGGCTTTTGCATTGCCTGTCCGTTTGGTCCTAGAATTGTATGGCCCTGTATGCTACATCATCAAGGATCCGTCCTAAAATCACGATTTTTATTGACCCACCAAATTTCAAGCGATTTCGAGCTTGGCCCGTTTTTGGATTTTGCATTGCCTGTCCATTAGATCTGAGAATTGTATGGTCATGCATGCGACATCATCGTGGATCCGTCCAAAAATCAGGTTTTCTATTGACCCACTAAATTTCACGCGATTCTGAGTCCAGTCTATTTTTGGCAGTTGCGTTGCCCGTCCGTTTGATTCGAGAATTCTATGGCCATACATGCTACATCATTATGGATCATTCTTAAAATCACATTTTCTATTGACCTACCAAATTTCACGTGATTCCGAGCCTGGCCCGTTTTTGGCTTTTGCATTGCCTGTCCATATGATCCGAGAATCGTATGGCCATGCACGCTACATCACTATGGATCCTTCCTAAAATCTCATTTTTTATTGACCTCCCAAATTTCATGCGATTCCAAGGTTGGCCCGTTTTTGGCTTTTGCATTGCCTGTCTGTTTGATTTGAGAATTGGAATGGCCATGCATGCTACATCATGATGGATGCTTCCTAAATTCATGTTTTCTATTAACCAAACAAAATTCACGCGATTCCAAAGCCGAACCTTTTTGGCTTTTGCATTGGTTGTTCATTTGATCTGAGAATTGATTGGCCAAGCATGCCACTTCATCATAGATCCTTCTTAAAATAAGGTTTTCTATTGAATCGCCAAATTTCACGTGATTTCGAGCCCAACCCATTTAAGGCTTTTGCATTGCCTGTCCATTTCATCTGAGAATTGTATGGCCATGCATGCTACATCATCATGGATCCTTCTTAAAATCACATTTTTTATTGACAGACCAAATTTCACGGATACCGAGCCCAACCCGTTTTTGATGATTTTATTGCTTGTCCATTTTATCCAAGAATTGTATGACCATACATGCTACATCATCATGGATCATTCTCAAAATCACATTTTCTATTGTCCCACCAAATTTCACATGATTTAGAGCCCGACCCGTTTTTATCTTTTGCATTGCCTGTCCGTTTGATCCGAGAATTGTATGGCCGTGCATACTACATGATCATGGATCCTTCCTAAAATTAAGTTTTCTATTGACCCAATATATTTCACGCAATTCCGAACTTATCCCATTTTTGGCTTTTGCATTGCCTGTCTATTTGATTCGTGAATTGAATGGCCATGCATGCTACATCTTTATGGATCTTTCCTAAAATCCAGTTTTCTACTTACCCACCAAGTTACACGCGATTCCGAGCGCAGCCCGTTTTTTGCTTTTGCATTGCCTGTTTGTTTGATTCGAGAATTGTATGGCCATGAATGCTACAGCATCTTGGATTCGTCCCAAAATCACTTTTTCTATTGACCCATCAAATTACACGCGATTCCGAGCCCGACCTATTTTTGGCTTTTCCATTGCTTGTCCGTTTGATTTGAGAATTATATGGCCATGTAAGCTACGTTATCATGGATTCGTCCTAAAAGTACGTTTTCTATTGACCAACCAAATTTCACGTGATACCGAGCCTGGCCTGTTTTTGTCTTTTGTATTTGCCGTCCATTTGATTCAAGAATTGTATGGCCATGAATGCTACATCGTCTTGGATCCGTCCTAAAATCACGTTTTCTATTGACCTACCAAATTACACGCGATTTTGAGCCCAACCTGTTTTTGGCTTTTGCATTGCTTGTTCGTTTGATTTGACTATTGTATGGCCTTGCATGCTAAATCATTGTGGATCTGTCCTAAAATCACGTTTTCTATTGACCCACCAAATTCCACGTGATTCCGACCTCGACCTGTTTTTGGCTTTTGCATTGCCTGTCCATTTGATCCGAGAATTGTATGGTTATGCATGCTACATCTTCATTGATTCGTCTAAAAATCACATTTTCTATTGACCCACCAAATTTCACACGATTTCGAGCCTAACCTGTTTTTTGGCTTTTGCATTGCTTGTCCGTTTGATCCGAGAATTGTATGGCCATGCATGCTACATCAACATGGATCCACCCTAAAATCACATTTTCTATTTACCCACCAAATTACACGCGATTTCGACCCCGACCTATTTTTGGCTTTTGCAGTGCCTGTCCATTTGATCCAAGAATTGTATGGCCATGCAATCTACCTCATCAAAGAACCGTCCCAAAATCCCATTTTCTATTAACTGACCAAATTTCAGACGATTCTAAGCCCGACCCATTTTTGGCTTTTGCATTCCCTCTTTGTCTAATCCGAGAGTGATACGGCCATGCATGCTACATCATCATGGATCCTTCCCAAAATCTCGTCTTTAACGATCCACCAAATTCCACGCGATTCCCAGCCTGGCCATTTTTTGGCTTTTGCATTGCCTGTACGTTTGATCCGAGAGTTGTATAGCCATGCATGCTGCATTATCGTGGATTCTTCTTAAAATCACGTTTTCTATTGACCCACCGAATTTCACACGATTCCGAGCCGAGGCCATTTTTGCTTGTTGCATTGCCTGTCCATTCGATCCGAGAATTGTATGGCCATGCATGCTACATCATCATGGATTCGTCCTAAAATCATGTTTTCTATCAATTCCAATCTCGACTCCTTTTTGCCTTTTGCATTCCCTGATCGTTTGATCCTAGAATTGTTTGGCCACGCATGCTAAATCATCATGGATCCGTCCTAAAACCACATTTTCTATTGACCCATCCAAATTTCACACGACTACGAGCCTGGCCCATTTTTTTATTTTGGCATTGCCTGTTTGTTTGATCAGAGAATATTGGGGCTATGCATCCTACATCAACAAGGATCCTTCCTAAAATCACATTTTCTATTGACTGGCCAAATATCACGCGTTGTCGAGCCTGACCTATTTTTGGCTTCTGAATTACCTGTCTGTTTGATCTGAGAATTGTATGGTCATGTAAGCTGCATCATCACGGATCCATCCTCAAATCACGATTTCTATTGACCCACCAAATTTCACGCAATTCCGAAACTCGCCCCTTTTCAGCTTTTGCATTGCCTGTCCGTTTCATCCTAGAATTATATGGCCATGCATGCTACATCATCATGGATCCGTCCTAAAACCACATTTTCTATTGACCCATCCAAATTCACGCGGTTCTGGGCATGACCCGTTTTTTTGCTTATTCATTGCGTATACGTTTGATCCAAGAATTGTTTGGTTATGCATGCTACATCAACAAGGATACTTCCTAAAATCACGTTTTTTATTGACCGACCAAATTTCCTGTGTTTCTGAGCCCGACCCAATTTTGGCATTTACATTACCAGTCCGTTTGATCCAAGAATTGTATGGACATGCATGCTATATCATCATGGATCCATCCTAAAATCCAATTTTCTATTGACCCACTAAATTTCACACGATTCCGAGCCTGGCCCTTTTTTACCTTTTGCATTGCCTATCCGTTTGATCCTAGAATTGTATGGCCACGCATGCTATATCATCATGGATCCGTCCTAAAACCACGTTTTCTATTGACCCATCCAAATTCCATGCGATTCCTAGCATGGCCCATTTTTTGACTTTTGTATTGCATGTCTGTTTGATTCGAGAATTGTATGGCCATGCATGCTAAAACATCGTGGATCTATCCTAAAATCACGTTTTCTATTGACCCACCAAATTTAACGCGATTCCGACCCTGACTTGTTTTTTTCTTTCGCATTGACTGTCCATTTGATCAGAGAATTGTATAGCCATGCATGCTACATCTTCATGGATTCGTACAAAAATCACTTTTTCTATTGACCCACCAAATTTCACACGATTTCAAGCCCAACCTATTTTTGGCTTTTGCATTGCCTATCCGTTTGATCCGAGAATTGTATGGCTATACATGCTACATCATCATGGATTCATCCTAAAATCACGTTTTCTACGGACCCACAAAATTACACGAGATTCCGACCTCGACCTGTTTTTGGCTTTTGCATTGCATGTCCATTTGATCTGAGAATTGTAGGGCCATGCAAGCTACATCATCATGGATTTGTCCCAAAATCACATTTTCTATTGACCGACCAAATTTCACGTGATTCCGAGCCCGACCCGTTTTTGGCTTTTGCTTTGCTTATTCGTTTGATTAGAGAATTGTATGGCCATGCATGCTACATCATCGTGGATCCTTCCCAAAATTACATCTTTAATCAACCACCAAATTTCCCTCAATTCTGAACTTGGCCCTTTTTTGGCTTTTGTATTGTCTTCCCGTTTGATCCAAGAATTGTATGGCCATGCATGCTCCATCATCATGGATCCTTCCTAAAATCACGTTTTCTATTGACCCACCAAAGTTCATGCGATTCCGAGCCCAACCTATTTTTCGTATTCGCATTGCCAGTCCGTTCGATTCAAGAAATGTATGGCCATGCATATTACATCATCATGAATCCACCCTAAAATCACAATTTCTGTTGACCCACCAAATTTCATGCGATTTCGAGCCCGGCCCCATATTGGCTTTTGTATTGCCTGATCGTTTGATCCTAGAATTGTACAGCCATGCATGGTACATCATCATGGATCTGTCCTAAAGCCACGCTTCTATTGACCTATTCAAATTTCATGCCATCCCGAGCTTGGCCCACGTTTTGGCTTTTGCATTGCCTGTCTGTTGAATTGTATGGCCATGCATGCTACATCAACATGGATCCTTGCTAAAATCATGTTTTCTATTGACTAACCAAATTTCACGCGATTTCGAGCCCAGCCCGTTTTTGGCTTTTGAATTGCCTGTCCGTTTGATTCGAGAATTGTATGGTCTTGCATGTTATATCATCAAGGATCCATCCTAAAATAACATTTTCTATTAACCCAGCAAATTTCATGTGATTCCAAGCCTGGCCTGTTTTTTGCTTTTGCATTGCCTGCCCGTTTGATCTAAGAATTGTATGGCCATGCATGCAACATCATCGTGGATTCGTCCTAGGATCACATTATCTATTGACCTACCAAATTTAACGCAATTTCAAGCCTTGCCTATTTTTGGCTTTTGCATTGCCTGTCCATTTGATCCAAGAATTGTACGGCCACGCATGCTACATCACCATGGAACCTTCCTAAAATCACGTTTTCTATTGTCCCACCAAATTTCATGTGATTCCGAGGTAGGCCTGTTTTTGGCTTGTGTATTACCTGCCCGTTTGATCCGAGAGTTCTATGACCATGCATGCTACATCATCATGGATCCATCCAAAAATAAGTTTTTCATTGAACCAACAACTTTCACGTGATTTCGAGCTTGACCCATCTTTGGATTTTGTATTGCCTGTCTTTTTCATCCGAGAATTGTATGGCCATGCATGCAACATCATCATGGATCCTTCCTAAAATTACGTTTTTTACTAACTGACCAAATTTCACGTGATTCTAAGACCAACTTGTTTTTGGCTTTTGCATTGCTTGCTTGTTTGATCCGAGAATTTTATGGCCAAGCATGCTACATCATCACAGATTCGTCCTAAAATCACGTTTTCTATTGACTCACCGAATTTCACGCGATTCTGAGTTGGGCCAGTTTTTGGCATTTACGTTACCTATCCTTTTGATCTGAGAATTGTATGGTCATGCTTGCTACATCATCATGGATCCTTCTTAAAATTGCATTTTTTATTGACCTGTCAAATTTTACGCGATTCCAAGCCAGGCCCCTTTTTGGCTTTTGTATTGCCTATACATTTTATTCGAGAATTGTATGGCCATGCATGCTACATCATCATGGATCCTACCTAGAATCACGTTTTCTATTAACCTACCAAATTTCACGCGATTTCGAGGCTGGTCCATTTTTTGGCTTTTTCATTGCTTGTCCGTTTGATCCGAGAATCGGATGGCGATGCATGCTACAACATCCCAGATCCTTTATAAAATCACGTTTGCTATTGACCCATCAAATTTCACTCGATTTTGTGCCCGACCCTTTTTGGCTTTTGCATTGGCTGTCCGTTCGATTTGAGAATTGAAAAGCCATGCATCCTACATCATCACAGACCTGTCCTAAAATCCTGTTTTCTATTAACCCACCAAATTACAACCAATTCCGACCCCAACCCGACCCCGACCCCGACCCGTTACTGGCTTTTGCATTGCCTGTCCATGTGATCCAAGAATTGTATAAGCTGCATCATCATGGATCCGTCCCAAAATCACGTTTTATATTGACTGACAAAATTTCACGCGATTCCGAGCCCGACCCGTTTTTGGCTTTTGCACTGCGTGTCCGTTTGATTCGAGAATTGTATTACCATGCATTCTACCTCATTGTGGATCCTCTCCGAAATCTCATCTTTAATGAACCACCAAATTTCACTCGATTCCGAGCCTGGCCCTTTTTTGGCTTCTGCATTGCCTGTCCGTTTCATTCGAGAATTATATGGTCATGAATGGTACAACATCATGGATCCTTCTTAAAATCACGTTTTCTATTGACCCACTAAATTTCATCCAATTCTGAGCCGAGGCCTTTTTTGGTTTTTGCATTGACTGCCCATTTGATTCGAGAATTGCATAGCCATCTATGCTACATCATCATGGATCCATCCTAAAACCACGTTTTCTATTGACCCACCAAATTTCACGCTATTCCGAGCTCGGCCCCTTTTTGGCATTTGCATCGCTTGATCATTTGATCCAAGAACTGTATGGCCATGCATCCTATATCATCATGGATTCATCCTAAAGGCACGTTTTCTATTGACCCATCCAAATTTCACACGATTCTGAGCCTGGCCCATTTTTTTGGCTTTTGCATTACTTGTCCGTTTGATCCGAGAATTGCACGGCCATGCATGCTATATCATCATGGATCCGTCCTAAAATTATGTTTTCTATTGATCCAGCAAATTTCACGCAATTCCAAGCCCGACCTATTTTTGGCATTTGCATTGCCTACCTGTTTGATCCAAGAATTGTATGGCCATGCATGCTACATCATTATGGTTCGTCCTAAAATGACATTATCTATTGACCCGCCAAATTTTATGTGATTTTGAGCCCTGCCTATTTTTAACTTTTGCATTGCCTGTCCGTTTGATCCCAGAATTCTATGGCCATACATGTTACATCATCATGGAACCTTCTCAAAATCATGTTTTCTATTATCCTACCAAATTTCACGCGATTTTATGGTGGGACGATTTTTGGCTTTTGTGTTGTCTGTCCGTTTGATCCGAGAGTTGTATGACCATGCATGCTATATCATCTTGAATCCGTCCTAAAATAAGTTTTCTATTGACCTACCAAAGTTCTCACGATTCTGAGCTTGACCCATTTTTGAATTTTGTATTGCCTGCCTTTTTGATCTAAGAATTGTATGGCCATGCATGTGACACCATCATGGATCCGTCTTAAAATTACGTTTTCTATTGGCCGGCCAAATTTCATGTGATTCTGAGACTGACCTGTTTTTGGCTTTTGCATTGCCTGCACTTTTAATCTGGGAATTGTATAGCCAGGCATGTTACATCATCATGGATCCTTCCTAAATCACGTTTTCTATTGACCCACCAAATTTCGCGCGATTCTAAGTCGGGCCCCTTTTTGGCATATACGTTGCCTGTACGTTTGATCTGAGAACCAGATGGTGATGTATGCTACATCATCTCAGACCCTTCATAAAATCACGTTTTCCATTAACTTACCAAATTTCGCGCTATTCCGAGCTCGACCTTTTTCGGCTTTTGCATTGGTTGTCCGTTTGATCTGAGAATTGAATGGCCATGCATGCTATATCATCATGGATCCTTCTTAAAATCACGTTTTCTATTGACCTACAAAATTTCACACGATTTTGAGCCCGGTATGTTTTTGGCTTTTGCATTGCCTATACGTTTCATCTGAGAATTATATAGTCATGCATGCTACATCATCATGGATTCTTCTTAAAATCACATTTTTTGTTGACCCATCAAATTTCACGCAATTTTGAGCCCGGCCCGTTTTTGGGTTTTTTTATTGCCTGTACGTTTATTTGAGAATTGTATGACCATGCATGCTACATCATCATGGATCCTTCTTAAAATCACGTTTTCTATTATCCCACTAAATTTCAGGCGATTCTGAGCTCGTCCCATTTTTGGCTATTGAATTGCCTATCCGTTTGATCCGCGCATTGTATGGCCATGCATACAACATGATCATGGATCCTTCCTAAAATTACGTTTTCTATTAACCCACTGTATTTCACCCAATTCCAAGCCTAACTGATTTCTGGCTTTTGCATTGCTTGTCCATTTGATTTGGGAATTGAATGGCCATGCATGCTCCATCTTTATGGATCTGTCCTAAAATCACATTTTCTATTGACCCACAAAATTTCACGTGATTCCGAGCACAACCCTTTTTTGGCTTTTGCATTGCCTGTATGTTTCATCCGAGAATTGTATGGCCGTGCATGCTACATCATCATGGATTCGTTTTAAAATCACGTTTTCAATTGAACCACCAAATTACACACAATTTTGAGCCCAGCCAATTTTTCACTTTTGCATTGCCTGTCCGTTTGATCTGAGAATTGTATGGCCATGCAAGCTACATCATCATGGATCAGTCCTAAAATCACGTTTTCTATAGATCCACCAAATTTCACGCGATTTCGAGCCCAACATGATTTTGACATTTGCATTGCTTGTCTGTTTGATCCGAGAATTGAATAGCCATGCAAGCTACATCATCATGGATCCTTCTTAAAATCATATTTTTTATTGACCTCCTAAATTTCATACGATTCCGAGCTTGACCCGATTTTGGCTTTCGCATTACTAGTCCGTTCAATCTGAGAATTGTATGGCCATTTATGGTACATTATCACGAATCCTTCTTCAAATCACGTTTTCTATTGACAAACCAAATTCAACGTCATTCCGAGCCCAACCCATTTTTGGCTTTTGCATTACTTGTACGTTTGATTCAAGAATCGTATGGCCATGCATGCTACATCATCATAGATCCGTCCTAAAATCACGTTTTCTATTGACTAACCAAATTTCACTCGATTTTGAAGCCGACCCGTTTTTGGATTTTGCATTGCCTGCCCATTTGATCCGGGAATTGTATCGCCATGCAGGCTATATCACCATGGATCCTTATTAAAATTACATTTTCTATTAACTCACCAAATTTCACACGATTTCAAGCTCGGCTCATTTTTGGTTTTTATATTGCCTGCCCATTTGATCCGAGAATTGTATGGCCATGTATGCTACATCATGATGGATCCTTCTTAAAATTACGTTTTTTATTGTCCCACCAAATTTCATGAGATTACGAGCCTGGCCTGTTTTTGGCTTTTGTATTGCCTATACGTTTGATCTGAGAATTGTATGGCCATGCATATTACATCATCATAGATCGTTCTTCAAATCACGTTTTCTATTGAACCACCAAATTTCACGCGATTCCAAACCCAACCCAATTTTTTATTTTGCGTTGCCTGTTTGTTTCATCTGAGAATTGTGTGGCTAAGCATGCTACATCATCTTGGATCCTTCTTAAAATCACGTTTTCTATTGATCCACCAAATTTCACATGATTTTGGGCTCAGCCCATTTTTGGCTTTTGCATTGCCTGTCCGTTTGATTCGAGAATTGTATGGCCATGCATGCTACATCATCGTGGATCGGTCCTAAAAACAAGTTTTCTATTAACCAACCAAATTTCACGAGATTCTGTGTCTGGTCCATTTTTGGCTTTTGCATTGCTTGTCTGTTTAATTCGCGAATTATGTGGCCATGCATGCTACATCATTATGGCTCAGTCCTAAAATCACGTTTTCTATTGACCCATCAAATTTTGCGCAATTCTGAGCCCGGCCCATCTTTGGATTGAGCATTGACTGTCCGTTTGATCGGTGAATTGTATGGCCATGCATTCTACATCAACATGGATCCTTCCTAAAATCATGTTTCCTATTGACCCACCAAATTTCGCGCGATTCTGAGCCTGGCCCGTTTTTGGCTTGTGCATTGCCTGTCCGTTTGATATAAGAATTGAATTGCCATGCATGCGACATCGTCATGGATCTTTCTAAAAATCACGTTTTTTATTGACCCACCAAATTTCACACAATTCTGAACTTGTCTAATTTTTGGCTTTCCTATTGCATGTCTGTTTCATTCGAGAATTGTGTGGCCATGCATGCTACATTATGATGGATCCTTGTTAAAATCACGCTTTATATTGTCCCACCAAATTTCACCTGATTCCGAGATTGACCCGTTTTTGGGTTTTGCATTGCCTGTCCGTTTGATCCGGGAATTGTATGGCCATGCTCGCTACATCACCATGTGTCCGTCCTAAATCAAGTTTTCTATTGACCCACCAAATTTCATTCAATTCTCAGCTTGACCCATTTTTGAGATTTGCATTGCCTTTCCATTTGACTTGAGAATTGAATGTCCATGCATGCTACATCATCACGGATCCTTCTTAAAATAACGTTTTCTATTGGCGTACCAAATTTCACGCGATTCTGAGCACGACCCCTTTTTAGCTTTTGCATTGGCTGTCTATTCGATCCGAGAATTGTATGTCCATGCATGCTATTTCATCCTGGATCTTTATTAAAATCACATTTTCTATTGATCCACCAAATTACATGTCATTTTGAGCCCGATCCGTTTTTGGCTTTTGCATTGCCTGTCTGTTTGATTCGAGAATTGTATGTGCATGCATACTATATCATCAAGGATCCTTCTTAAAGCCATGTTTTCTATTGTCCCACCAAATTTCAAGCGATTCCGAAGTCGTCCCCCCTTTTTGGCTTTTGCATTGCCTGTCCGTTTGATCCAAGACTTGTATGGCCATGCATGCCACATCATCTTGGATCTTTCTTAACATCACATTTTCTATTGTCCTATCAAATTTCATGCGATTACGAAGCCGGCCCGTTTATGGCTTTTGCATTGCCTATCTGTTTGATTCGAAAATTGTATGGCCATGCTTGCGACATCATCATGGATCCGTCCTAAAATCACGTTTTCTATTAACCTACTAAATTTCATGCGATTTTGAAATCAACCCGTTTTTTGGTTTTGCATTGCCTATCCGTTTGATTTGAGAATATTATGGTCATGTATGCTACATCATCATGGATCTGTCCAAAAATCACGTTTTCTATTAATTTCACGCAAGTCCAAGCCCGACACTTTACATCATCATGGATTTGTCCTAAAATTACGTTTTCTATTGACCCACCAAATTTCACGCTATTTCGATCCCGTGCCATTTTGGGCTTTGCAATGCTTGTCCATTTGATCAGAGAATTGTATGGCCATGCATGCTACAGCTTCATGGATCCATCCTAAAATCACGTTTTTTATTGACCCACCAAATTTCACTCTATTTTGAGCCAGGCCCCGTTTTAGCTTTCGCATTGCCTATTCGTTTGATTCTAGAAATGTATGGCCATGCATGCTACATCATCTTGGATCTATACTAAACTCACGTTTTCTATTGACCCACCAAATTTCACTCGATTCTGAGCCCGGTCCACTTTTGGCTTTTGCATTGCCTGTCCGTTTGATCCGAGAATTGTATGGCCATGCATACTACATCATCGTGGATCCTTCTTAGAATCACATTTTCTATTGGCCAACCAAATTTCACACGATTCCGAGCCCGACCCACTTTTGTCTGTTGCATTGCATGTCCGTTTGATCCGACAATTGTATAGCCATGCATGCTACATCATCATGGAGCCTTCTTATAATCACGTTTTCTATAGTCCCACCAAATTTCACGCGATTCTGTGGACATCCCGTTTTTGGCTTTTGCAATGCCTGTCCGTTTGATCCGAGAATTATATGGCCATGCATGTTACATTGTAATGGATCCTTCCTAAAATCACGTTTTCTATTTACCCACCAATTTTTTTTGCGATTCCAAGCCCGGCCCATTTTTTGCTTGTGCATTGCCTGTCTTTTTGATCTGAGAATTGAATTGCCATGCATGCTACGTCATGATAGATACTTATTAAAATCACGTTTTCTGTTGACCCACTAAATTTCAAGCAATTCCAAGCCCATCCCATTTTTGGCTGTTTTACTGCCTGCCCATTTCATCCGATACTTGTATAGCCATGCATGCTATATCATCATGGATCCCTATTAAAATCACTTTTTCATTGACCCAAGAAATTTTTGCGCGATTTAAAGCCCGTCTCGTTTTTGAATTTCGCATTGCCTGTCCGTTTGATCAGAGAATTGTATGGCCATGCATGCTATATCATCATGGATTTGTCCTAAAATCACATTTTCTATTGACCCACCAAATTTCTTGCGATTCTGAGCTCAGCCCATTTTTGAATTTTGCATTACCTGTCTGTTTGATCTGAGAATTACATGGCAATGCACCCTATATCATCATGGATCTTTCTTAAAATCACGTTTTCTATTGACCCACCAAATTTTACGCGATTTCAAGCCCGACCCGTTTTTGGCTTTTGCATTACCTTTCGGTTTGATCCGAGAATTGTATGGCCAGACTTGTTACATCATCAAGGATCCTTCCTAAAATCATGTTTTCTATTGTCCCACTAATTTTTACGTGATTTCGAGCCCGGCCAGTATTTGGCTTTTGCATTGCCTGTCCATTTGATTCGAGAATTGAATGGTCATACATGCTACATCATCATGGATCCTTGTTAAAATCATGTTTTCAATTGACCCACCAAATTTCACATGATTCTGAGCCCTACCCGTTTTTGGCCTTCGCATTGCTTGTCCGTTCGATCCGAGAATAAATGGCCATGCTTCCTACATAATCAAGGATCTTACTTAAAATCACGTTTTCTATTGTCAAACCAAATTTCACGCAATTTCAAGCCTGGGCCGTTTTTGGATTTTCAATTGTCTATCCGTTTGATATGAGAATTGTATGGTCATGAATGCAACATCATTATGGATCCTTCCTAAAATCACGTTTTCTATTGACGCACCAAATTTCAATCGATTCTGAGGCCAACCCATTTTTAGCTTTTGCATTGCCTATCCGTTTGATCTGAGAATTGTATGTCTAAGCATGCAACGTTATCATGTATCCGTCATAAAGTCATGTTTTCTATTGACCCACCAAATTTCACGCGAATCTGAACCCAGTCCATTTTTGGCTTCTGCATTGCCTGCCTGTTTGATTCGAGAATTGTATGGCCATGCATGCTACATCATCATGCATTCTTTTTAAAATCACGTTTTCAATTGTCCCACTAAATTTCAAGTGATTTTGAGCCCGGCTTATTTTTGGCTTTTGCATTGCCTGTCTATTTGATCTAAGAATTGAATGGCTATGCATGCTACATCATCATCGATCCTTCTTAAAATCATGTTTTCTATTGACCCACTAAAGCACTACTTAATTTTGGCATTCGCATTGGCTGTCTGTTTGATCTGAGAATTGCATGGCTGTGCATGCTACATAATCAAGGATCCTACTTAAAATCATATTTTCTATTATCCTACCAAATTTCACGCGATTCTGAGCACGGCTCATTATTGGCTTTTCAATTGCTTGTCTGTTTGATACGAGAATTCTATGGTCATCCATGCAACATCATTATGGATTCTTCCTAAAATCACGTTTTCTATTAATGCACAAAATTTCACTCAATTCCGAGGGCGGCCCATTTTTGGCTTATGTATTGCCTGTTCGTTTGATTTAATAATTGTATGGCCATGCATGCTACATTATCATGTATCCGTCCTAAAATCACATTTTCTATTGACCCACCAAATTTCACGCGAATCCGAACTTGGTCCATTTTTAGCTTCTGTATTGCCTGTTCGTTTAATCTGAGAATTGTATGGCCATGCATGCTATATCACCATGGATCCGTCCAAAAAGCACGTTTTCTATTGATCCATCAAATTTCACACGATTTGGCCCGTTTTTGGCATTTGCATTGCCTGTCTATTTGATCCAAGAACTGTATGGTCATGCATGCTACATCATCATTGATTAGTCCAAAAATCACGTTTTCTATTGACCTATCAAATTTCATACGATTCCGAGGACGGCCCATTTTTTGCGCTTACATTGCCTGTTCGTTTGATCCGAGAACTGTACAGTCATGCATGGTACATCATCCTCGATCCTTTCTAAAATCATAATTTTTATTGACCCAACAAAGTTTGTGCAATTCTAAGCCCGACACGTTTTTGGCTTTTGCATTGCCTGTCCGTTTGATCCAAGCATTCAATGGCCATGCATGCTACATCATCAAGGATCCTTCTTAAAATCATGTTTTCAATTGACCCACCAAATTTCATGCTATTCCAAGGACGACCTGTTTTTGGCTTTCACATTGCTTGTCTGTTTGATCAGACAATGGTATAGCCATGCATGCTAGATCATCATAGATCCTTCCTAAAATCACAATTTCTATTGACCCAACGAATTTCATGCAATTCTGAGCCCGACTTGTTTTTGGCTTTTGCATTGCCTGTCTGTTTGATCCGAGAATTGAATGGCCATGCATGCTACTTGCATGGATTCTTTTTAAAATCACGTTTTCTATTGACCCACCAAATTTCATGTGATTCTGAGTTTGGCCCATTTTTGGCTTTCGCATTGCCTGTTCGTTTCATCCAAGAATTGTATTGCCACACATGCTACATCATCATGGACCCCGATTGAAATCACATTTTCTATTGGCCCACCAAATTTCCCGTCATTCCGAGCCTGGTCTATTTGTGGCTTTTGGATTGCCTGTCCGTTTGATCCGAGAATTGTATGGCCATGCATGCTACATCATCGTGGATCCTTCCTAAAGTCACATTTTCTATTGACCCATTAAATTTCACATGATTCCGAGCTTGGCCTGTTTTTGGCTTTTGCATAGCATGTCCGTTTCATCCAAGAATTGAATGCCCATGCATGGTACATCATCCTAGATCTTTCTTAAAATAATGTTTTCTATTGACTCAGCAAATTTCACACGATTCAGAGGCTGACCCATTTTTGGCATTCGCATTGCTTGTCCGTTCAATCCGAGAAATGTATGGCTATGCATGCTACAATATCATGGATCCTTCTTAAAATCACGTTTTCTATTGACCTGCAAAATTTCACACGATTTTGACCCCGTTCCATTTTTTGCTTTTGCATTGCCACCCCGTTTGATCTGACAATATTATGGCCATGCATGCTACACTATAATGGATCCTTCATAAAATCACGTTTTCCATTGTCCCAATAGATTTCACGCGATTCCGAGGCCGACACATTTTTGGCTTTTGCACTGCCTGTCCGTTTGATCCGAGAATTGTATGGCCGTGCATGCGACATAATCATGGATCCTTCCTAATATCAAATTTTCCATCGACTCACCAAATATCGCGCGATTCTGAGCTTGACTTGTGTTTGGCTTTTGCATTGCCTGTACATTTGATCCAGGAATTGAATGGCCATACATGCTAGATCATCATGGATTCTTCTTAAAATGACGTTTTCTATTGACCAACCAAATTTGACACTATTTCAAGCTCGTACCATTTTTGGCTTTTGCAATGCCTACCTGTTTGATCCGAGAATTGTCTGGCTATGCATGCTGCATCATCATGGATCCGCCCTAAAATCACGTTTTCTATTGACCCACCAAATTTAATACGGTACCGAAGTTGGCCCGTTTTTGGCTTTTGCATTGTTTGTCCAATTGATCCAAGAACTGTATGGCCATACATGCTACATCATCATGGATCTTTCTTAAAATCACGATTTCTATTAACCCAACAAATTTCGTGCGATTCCGTGCTCAGCTCATTTTTGGCTTTTGCATTGCTTGTATGTTGGATACGAGAACTGTATGGCCATGCATGCTATATCATCATGGATCCAACCAAGAATCATGTTTTCTTTTGACCCATCAAATTTCACGCGATTTGGAGGACGACCCAGTATTGCCTTTTACATTGCCTGTCCATTTGATCCGAGAACTATATGGCCATGCATGCTCTATCATTATGGATCCATCCTAAAATCACAATTTTTATTGACTAGACAAATTTCGGGCAATTCTGAGCCCGGCCTATTTTTGGCTTTTGCATTGCCTGTCCGTTTGATCTGAGAATTGAATGGCCATGCATGCTACATCATCATAGATCCTTCCTAAAATCACGGTTTTTATTGATCCATTAAATTTCACGCGATTCCAAGCCTGGCCTGTTTTTGGCTTTCCTATTGCTTGTCCATTTCATCCGAGAATTGAATGGCCATGCATGCTACATCATTATGGATCCATCTTAAAATCACATTTTCTATTGACCGACCAAATTTCACTCAAATCCGAGCCCGGCTCATTTTTGGCTGTCGCATTGCCTGTCTATTTGATTCGAGAATTGTATGGCCATGCATGCTATATCATCATAGATCTTTCTGAAAATCACATTTTCTATCGACCATGCAAATTTCATGCGATTCCGAGCCCAACCCATTTTGTGCCTTCGCATTGCCTGTCCGTTCGATCTGAGAAATGTATGGCCATGCATGCAACATCATCATGGATCATTCTTAAAATCACGTTTTCTAACGACACACCAAATTTCACGCGATTCTGAGTGATACGAGAATGGTATGGCCATGCATGGTACGTCATCATGGATCCTTCTTAAAATCATGATTTCTACAGACCTGCAAATTTCACGCGATTCCGAGCCCGAACCTTTGTTGGATTTTGCATTGCCTCTCCAATTGATCTGAGAATCAGATGGCCATCCATGCTACATCATCATGGATTCTTCTTAAAATCATGTTTTCTATTAACCCACCAAATTTCACGCGATTTCAAGCCCGTCCCATTTTTGGCTTTTGCATTGCCTGTCGATTTGATCCGAGAATTGTATGGCCATGCAAGCTACATCATCATGGATCTGTCCTCAAATCACGTTTTCTATTGACCAATAAAATTTAATGTGGTACCAAGGCCGGCCCATTTTAGGCTTTGGCATTGCCTGTCTATTTGATGCAAGAACTATATAGACATGCTTACTAGATTATCATGGATCCTTCCTAAAATCATGATTTCAATTGACTCGACAAATTTCTTGTGATTATGTGCCCGACCCATTTTTGCCTTTTGCATTGCTGGTTCGTTTGATCCGAGAACTGTTTAGCCATGCACGCTACATCATCATGGATCTGTCCAAGAATCACGTTTTCTATTGACCCACCAAATTTCACGCGATTCCAAGCGCGGCCCATTATTGCCTTTTAGATTGCCCATCCGTTTGATCCAAGAACTGTATGGCCATGCATGCTACATCATCATGGATCCTTCCTAAAATTACAATTTCTATTGACTAAACAAATTTTGGGCAATTCTGAGCCTGTCCTGTTTTTGGCTTTTGCATTGCCTGTTCGTTTGATCCGAGAATTGAATGACCATGCATGCTACATCATCATGGATCCTTCTTAAAATCACATTTTCTATTGACCCAACAAATTTCACGCCCTTCCAAGTACGACTCATTTTTGGCTTTTTCATTGTCTGTTCGTTTCATTCGAGAATTGTATAGCCATGCATGCTACATCATCATGGACACTTCTTAAAATCACGTTTTCTTTTGTCCTACCAAATTTCTTGCGATTCTGAGCTCAACCCATTTTTGGCTTTTGCATTGCCTGTCAGTTTGATCCGAGAATTATATGGCCATGCATGCTACATCATCATGGATCCTTCCTAAAATCACGTTTTCTATTGACCCATTAAATTTCACGTGACTCTAAGCCTGGCCCGTTTTTGGCTTTCCAATTGCATGTCTGTTTCATCTGTGAATTGAATAGCCATGCATGCTACATCATCATGGATCCTTCTTAACATCACGTTTTCTATTGACCCACCAAATTTCACGCGCTTCCGAGTCTGGCTCGTTTTTGGCTTTTACTTTGTCTGTTCATTTCATCCGAGAATTGTATGGCCATGCATGCTACATCATGATGGACCCATCTTAAAATTACGTTTTCTACTATTCCACCAAATTTCAAGTGATTCCGAGCTTGATCCATTTTTGCATTTTGCATTGCTTGTGCATTTGATCCTAGAATTATATCGCCATGCATGTTACATCATCATGGATCCTTCCTAAAATCATGTTTTCCATTGACCCATTAAATTTCACCCGATTCCAAGCCTGGCCTATTTTTGGCTTTCCAATTGCCTATCCATTTCATCCGTGAATTGAACGGATACATGCTACATCATCATGGATCTTTCTTAAAATCACGTTTTCTATTGACCCACCAAATTTCACGCGCTTCTGAGTTTGGCTCATTTTCAGATTTTGCTATGTTTGTTCGTTTCATCCAAGAATTGTATGGCCATGCATGCTACATCATCATGGACACTTCTTAAAATCACGTTTTCTACTGTCCCACAAAATTTCACGTGATTCCAAGCCTGACCCATTTTTGGCTATTGCATTACCTGTGCGTTTGATTCGAGAATTGTATGGCCATGCATGCTACATCATCATGGATCCTTCCTAAAATCAAGTTTTCTATTGACCTATTAAATTTCACACGATTCCAAGCCTGGCCCATTTTTGGCTTTCCCATTGCCTGTCAGTTTCATCCGAGAATTGAATGGCCATCCATGTTACTTCATCATTGATCCTTCTTAAAATCAAGTTTACCAAATTTCATGCCTTTCCGAGTACAACTTATTTTTGACTATTGCATTGTCTGTTTGTTTCATTTGAGAATTGTATGGCCATGTATGCTACATTATCATGGACCCTTTTTAAAATCACGTTTTCTATTGTGCCACCAAATTTCTTGTGATTTCGAGCTCGGCCCATTTTTGGCTTTTGCATTGCCTGTCCATTTGATCTGAGAATTGTATGACCATGCATGCTACATCATCATGGATCCTTCCTTAAATCACGTTTTATAATGACCCATTAAAATTCACGCGATTCCGAGCCTGACCTATTTTTGGCTTTCCCATTGCTTGTCTGTTTCATCCGTGAATTGAATGGCCATGCATGCTACATCATCATGAATCCTTCTTAAAATCCCGTTTTCTATTGACCCACCAAACTTCAAGCGCTTCCGAGTCCGGCTGATTTTTGGCTTTGGCTTTTGCTTTGTCTGTTCATTTCATCTGAGAATTGTATGGCCATGTACGCTACATCATCATGTACCCTTCTTAAGATCACGTTTTCTATTGTCCAACCAAATTTCATGTGATTCTGAGCCGGACCCATTTTTGGCATTTGCATTGCCTGTACGTCTAATCTGAGAATTGTATAGCCAAGAATGCTACATCATCATGGATCTTTCCTAAAATCACGTTTTCTATTGACCCATTAAATTTCACGCAATTCCAAGCCTGACACGTTTTTGGCTTTCCCATTGCCTGTCCGTTTCATTCGAGAATTGAGTGGCCATGGAGGCTACATCATCATGGATCCTTCTTAAAATCACGTTTTCTATTGACCCACCATATTTCACTCGATTCCGAGCTCGGCTCGTTATTGGCTGTCACATTTCCTATCTATTTGATCAGAGAATTGTATGGCCATGCCTGCTATATCATTATAGATCCTTCTGGAAATCATGTTTCCTATTGACGAAGCAAATTTCACGCGATTCTAAGCCTAACCCATTTTTCGCCTTCGCATTGCCTTTTCGTTCGATCTGAGAAATATATGGCCATGCATGCAATATCATCATGGATCATTCTTAAAATCACGTTTTCTAATGGCACACCAAATTTCACGCCATTCCGATTGATATAAGAATGGTATGGCCCTGCATGATACGCCATTATGGATCCTTCTTAAAATCACGTTTTCTATAGACCCAACAAATTTCACGCGATTCTGAGCCCGGTCCATTTTTCGATTTTGCATTGCCTTTCCATTTGAACTGAGAATCGCATGGCCATGCATGCTATGTCAGCATGGATTCTTCTTAAAATCATGTTTTCTATTAACCCACCAAATTTCATGCAATTCTAAGGCCGTCCCAATTTTGGCTTTTGAATTGGCCGTCGATTTGATCTAAGAATTGTATTGCCATGCAAGCTACATCATCATGGATCCGTCTTCAAATCACGTTTTTTATTGACCCACAAAATTTAACGCGGTACCGAGGCCAGCCCATTTTAGGCTTTGGCATTGCCTATCCGTTTGATCCAATAACTGTATAGCCACGCATGCTACATTATCTTGGATCCTTCCTAAAATCACGATTTCTATTGACTCAACATATTTCTTGCGATTCCGTGCCCAGCTTGTTTTTTGCTTTTGCATTACTTGTCGTTTTGATCCGAGAATTGTTTGGCCATGCATGCTACATCATCATGGATCTGTCCAAGAATCACATTTTTTGTTGACCCACCAAATTTCCCGCAATTCTGAGGATGGCTTGTTTTTGCCTTTTACATTGCCTGGCCGTTAGGGCTGCAAATGAAGCAAGCTGTTCGTGAACAGGCTCGGCTCGGCTCGGTAAGGGCTCGGCTCGGCTCGGCTCGTTTAGTAAACGAGCCGAGCTCGAGCTCGATTATTGGGCTCGTTTCGTTAACGAGCCGAGCTCGAGCTCGCATGTGTTCGGCTCGGTAGGCTCGGCTCGTTTATCTTTAATTAAATTATATAACAAATATATTATTTATATATTAAATAATATATAAATATATATAAATACATTATTTATATAATAAAAATATATAAATATATATATATAAATAATAATATAAATGCATTTTTTATATATTAAATAATATAAATAATATTTTTTATTTAAATAATATAAATAATATTAAAAAAAAATTATCGAGCCGAGCCGAGCCGAGCTCGAGTTCGATAAAAATTAACGAGCCGAGCCGAGCTCGAGCCCAGTCCCTTATCGAGCCGAGCTCGAGCCCAGCAAAGCTCGGCTCGGCTTGGCTCGTTTGCAGCCCTACTGGCCGTTGATCCAAGAACTGTATGGCCATGCATGCTACATCATCATGGATCCTTCCTAAAATCACAATTTTTATTGACTAAACAAATTTTGTGCAATTTTAAGCCCGGCCTATTTTTGGCTTTTGCATTGCCTGTCCATTTGATCCAAGAATTGAATGGCCATGCATGCTACATCATCATCGATCCTTCTTAAAATCACGTTTTCTATTGACCCACCAAATTTCACGCGCTTCTGAGTCTGGCTCATTTTTGGCTTTAACATTGTCTGTTCGTTTCATTCGAGAATTGTATGGCCATGCATGCTACATCATCATGGACCCTTCTTAAAATCACATTTTCCGTTGTCCCACCAAATTTCACGTGATTCGGAGCTTGGCCCATTTTTGGCTTTTGTATTGCCTGTCTGTTTGATCTGAGAATTGTATGGCCATGCATGCTACATCATTATGGATCATTCCTAAAATCACGTTTTCTATTGACCCATTAAATTTCATACTATTCCGAGCCTGGATCGTTTTTGGCTAATCCCATTGCCTGTCTGTTTCATCCTTGAATTGAATAGCCTTGCATGCTATATCATCATGGATTCTTCTTAAAATCACGTTCTCTATTAACCCACCAAATTTCACTCGATTCCGAGCCCGGCCCGTTTTTGGCTTTTACATTGCCTGTCTGTTTGATTCGAGAATTGTATCGCCATGCATGCTATATCATCATAGATCCTTCTTAAAATCACATTTTCTATTAAACAAGCAAATGTCACACGATTCCAAGCCTAACCCATTTTTCATCTTCGCATTGCCAGTTCGTTCGATCCAAGAAATGTATGGCCATGCATGCTACATCATCATGGATCAATCTTAAAATCACATTTTCTAATGACGCACCAAATTTCACGCGATTCCAAGCCTATCCCATTTTTGGCTTTGGCATTGCATGTCTGTCTGATCTGAGAATTGTATGGCCATGCATGCTGCATCATCATGGATCCATTCTAAAAACACGTTTTCTATTGACCCACGAATTGAATGTGGTACCGAGGCCGTCCTGTTTTAGGCTTTTGCATGGCTTGTACGTTTGATCCAAGAATTGTATGGCCATGCTTGCTACATCTTCATGTGTCCTTCCTAAAATCACGATTTCTATTGACTGAACAAATTTCGTGCAACTCCATGCCCGACCCATTTTTAGCTTTAGCATTGCCTGTCCGTTTGATCCGGGAAGTGTTTGGCCATGCATGCTACATCATCATGGATTCTTCAAAAAATCACGTTTTCTATTGACCCATTAAATTTCATGCGATTCTGAGCTTGGCCCGTTTTTGGCTTTCCCCTTGCCTGTCTGTTTCATCCAAGAATTGAATGGCCATGCATGCTACCTCATCATGGATCCTTCTTAAAATCACATTTTCTATTGACCCACCAAATTTCACTCGATTCCGAGCCTGACCCAATTTTGGCTTCGCATTGCCTGTCTGTTTGATCCAAGAATTGTGTTGCCATGCAAGCTATATCATCTTAGATCCTTCTTAAAATCACGTTTTCTATAGACCAAGCAAATTTCACGTGATTCTGAGCCCAACCAGTTTTTCACTTTCTCATCGCCTGTCTGTTCGATCTGAGAAATGTATGGCCATGCATGCTACATCATCATGGACCATTCTTAAAATCACGTTTTTTAATAACTTATCAAATTTCACGCAATTTCGAGTGATACAAGAATGGTATGGGCATGCATGGTACGTCATCGTGGATCTTTCTTAAAATCACATTTTCTACAGAGCCACCAAATTTCACCCGATTCTGAGTTCGGCCCATTTTCGGCTTTTGCATTGCCTGTCCGTTTGATCCGAGAATTATATGGCCATGCATGTAACATCATCATTGATATTTTCTAAAATCAAATTTTATAATGTCCCATCACATTTCACGCAATTCCAAGCCCGACGCATTTTTGGCTTTCACATTACCTCTTCGTTTGATCTGAGAATTGTCTGACATGCATGATACGTCATCATGGATCCTACCTAAAATCACATTTTCTATTGATCCATCCACCAAATTTCACGTGATTCCGAACACGGCCCGTTTTTGGCTATTGCATTGCCTGTCCATTTGATCTGAGAATTGTATGGCCATGCATGCTACATCATCATGGATCTATCCTAAAATCACATTTTCTATTGACCCACCAAATTTCACTCTATTTCGAGCCTGGTCCATTTTTGGCTTTTGCATTGCCTGTTTGTTTGATCCGATGCACAGCCAAGCATGCTACATAATCATGGATCACATTTTCTATTGATCCACCAAATTTCACACGATTCCGAGCTAAGACCGTTTTTGGCTTTTACATTGCCTGTTCGTTTGATCAGACAATTGTATGGGCATGCATGCTAGATCATCATGGATCCTTCCTAAAATCACATTCTCTATTAACCCACCATATTTCACGCAATTCCAAGCCCAGCCCGTTTCTTGCTTTTGCATTGCCCGTCCATTTGGTCTGAGAATTGTATGGCCATGCATGCTACATCGTCGTGGATCTTTCTTAAAATCATATTTTCTATTGTCCCACCAAATTTAACGCGATTCCGAGCCCAGCCCGTTTTTGGATTTTGCAATGCCCGTCCGTTTGATTTGAGAATTGTACGGCCATGCATGCTACATCATCACGGCTTCTTCCTGAAATCATGTTTTTTATTAAGCCACCAAATTTTACACGATTCCAAGCCCGACCCATTTTTGGCTTTTGTATTGCCTGTCCATTTGATCCTAGAATTGTTTGGTCATGCATGCTACATCGTGACGGATCCTTCCTCAAATCATGTATTCATTTGACCCACTAAATTTTACGCGATTTCAAGCCCGGACCATTTTTTGCTTTTGCATTGCCTGTCTGTTTGATCCGAGAATTGCATGGCTATGCATGCAACATCATCAAGGATATAACCTAAAATCATGTTTCACTATTGACCCACCAAATTTCTCATAATTCCGAACTCGTCCTATTTATGGCTTTTGCATTGCCAGTTCGTTTTATCCGAGAATTGTATGGCCAAGCATGCAGTAATCATGGACCTTTCTTAAAATCACGTTTTCTACTGGCCTACCAAATTTCACGCGATTCTAAGCTGGGCTTGTTTTTGGCTTTTGTATTGCATGTCCATTTGATCAAGAATTGTATGGCCAAGCAGGCTATATCATCATGGATCCTTTTTAAAATCACTTTTCTATTGACCCACCAAATTTCACATTATTCTGAGCCTGGCCTGTGTTTGGCTTTTGCATTGCTTTTCCGTTTGATCCGAGAATTGTTTGGCCATGCAAGCGACATCATCATGGATCCGTCCAAGAATCACGTTTTCTATTGAACCACCAAATTTCACCGGATTCCGAGGGCGGCCCGTTTTTTCCTTTTACAATGCCTGTTTGTTTCGTCCGAGAATTGTATGGCCATGCATGCTACATTATCATGGATCCTTCCTAAAATCACGTTTTCTGTTGACCTATTAAATTTCACACGATTCTGAGCCTGGCCTGTTTTTGCATTTCCCATTGCTTGTCCATTTGATCCATGAATTGAATGGCCATGCATGCTACATCATCATGGATCCTTCTTAAAATCACGTTTTCTACTGACCCACCAAATTTCACTCAATTCCGAGCTCGACCCGTTTTTGGCTTTCGCATTGCTTGTTTGTTAGATCCAAGAATTGTATGGCTATGCATGCTATATCATCATAGGTCCTTCTTAAAATCATGTTTTCTATTGACGAAGCAAATTTCACACGATTCCGAGCCCAACTCGTTTTTCGCCTTTGCATTGCCTGTCCGTTCGATCCAAGAAATGTATGGCCATGCATGCTACATCATCATGGATCATTCTTAAAATCACATTTTCTAATGGCCCACCAAATTTTACTCGATTCCGAGTGATACGAGAATGGTATGGCCATGCATAGTACGTCATCGTAGATCCTACTTAAAATCACGTTTTCTACAGACCTACCAAATTTCACGCGATTCCGAGCCTAGACCATTTTTGGATTTTGGGTTAGCGGTTCATTTGATCTGAGAATCAGATGGCCATGCATGCTACATCATAATGGATTCTTCTTAAAATCATGTTTTCTATTAACCCACCAAATTTCACGCGATTCCAAGCCCGTCTCATTTTTGGCTTTTGCATTGCCTGTCCGTTTGATCCGAGAATAATATGGCCATGCATGCTACATCATCATGGATCCATCCTAAAATCACATTTTCTATTGACCCACCAAATTTAACGTGGTACCAAGGTCGTCCTGTTTTAGACTTTTGCATGGCCTGTCTGTTTGATCCAAGAACTATATGGCCATGCATGCTACATCGTCATGGATCCTACCGAAAGGGGAAATAGAACACGCAGTGTGTGAGGCCAATCAATTGTATACCTGGCTGATGGGACATGCTGTAGCTCATCTCAATCAAATTGAGCTAGGGGCAGCGCCAAGTGATGTCAGTTGCAGATCTGTTGCACATCCAGTCACACCACAACCCTTCTGAAGGGAAATCCACTAATCGTTGGTGAAAGAAGTAAGCTCGGGCTGAGTACTTGAGGCAAGGGTCCACCACTTTCACTTTATCCATAAGGCATACTTGCGAAGGGATGAAAATAAGAGAGATTAAAGAATAGAAAGGTGTACGATGAGCGAAAAGTAAGGAAGAGGTTTTGAGAGAACAACAGAGATTGAGTGTTGAGTTATGCAAGGAATCATAAATTAGAAGGGTGGGCAACAATACCTGAAGAAGCAGTGGACTCCTCGCAAAGCGAGTAGTCTCTCGCCGATGGAAGGCATCCAAACCCATCAAGGTTTCAGCCAGGGCCAGGCCCATGCAACTCTTACCCTGTTTTAGACATTGGGCCACTTCAGTCAACCGAATGTTGGCTCCGCTGAAACTAGGGGCAAGGATGAATTGCACAGGTAAACATAAACAGAGAGCATGTTGCCGATTACCTCACCAAAGAAGGTCGTCCCTGTTTCTAATGGCGAAAAATCGATGAACTACGCCGGGAATGTCTAGCTCCCCATTATGGGCCAGGAACCAAGCCTCATGTACTGAAAACCCTCACATCCGTCCCAAAGCCTGGGTATGGCTGAAACGAGCTGAGGCATAATTTCTTCGTTACGCTAGAATTCCATCAATGCTTGAAATTCTTCGATCATCGGACACATCTCTTGTGACTCGAAGCGAAATACATGTATGATCGGGTTCTAGCATCGAGCAACGATGTGGAGGAGCAGAAAACAAAGCAAAGTACAACTCAGAGGAAAAAGATCATTCAGGCCAAAATCGTAAAAGTTCACCTTTTTTGAGCCGTCCAAAGTGGCTATCCAGTCTCGAAGCCTACTGTTGAGAAAAGTCTCCATCTTGAGAGCAAAATACCAAGGACTTGCTAGTCTGCCCAAAAAACAGCTTGGGAGCACCTTATATATACTTTGAGAAGGAGTAGTGTATGACAGCTAGACAGCACTAACCGACCTCATTTTTGGGCCCGACCGTGCCTTATTGAACCCCGGCCGTGCCTGTTTAGACCCAGCTGGGTCTAAATGTTAGCCTAGGTCAGTATAGTTGCAGAAAAGGGTTGGCCTTTGCTTCGGTGTACTATGGCTGTATTTTGAGTCTTGTGTTATTTACACCAAGTGTTTTTAGTATTTTTGAGTTGTTTTTATTTTGTTTTCGTGCTATCGAGTTGTGTTTTATATTTTGACCAGTTATAAGTTGTTATCCGATTCATGAATCAATTCAAGAGCAAGTATTCATAGTTGTTAATAGTCTTGTACAAGAGTATCATGCAAGCACCATTCATTTATCACACTTTATACGAAAAGATCGCTGCAAAAATCTATCTTTTTTATAAACTAGTGGGCCCAGCCCCGATCATTATTTACAAAGACCAAAAACAAAAGAAAAGTCTTCAAAAACAAAATACATAGGTCTATCTGAAGCTAGTTCCTAACTACAAAGCAAAAGAAAAAGCAAAAAAATCAGTAACCCATCCTCGCTCTCTTCTTCCTTGGCTGTGGAGGAGGTGCATCACTGTTATCACTAGGACTGCTAGACTGCATGTCGACCACCTCCCCCTCCTCTTTGGAGGTCGTGTACTCCTCAAAAGACTCCTCGGGAGGTGAGTGCTGTCTCACTCTGCCTCTTCCTTAGTCAGCTCCTCCTCTTCCCCTTATTGGGCCTCATCTCCGTCTTATAGCCAGAGGAGGTTCTGCAAGTGCAACTGGTGCTGGTTCAAGCTGAAAGAAGAAAGGAAAAAGAGAGATTACAGATATCAGGAAAGACTAACAGAGTTGTGAGCACGATGGTAATAACCGTAAACTAGAGGCAAAGTGTACCTCGATCCCATGGGTAGCTAGAGCAGTCTGTCTCATCCGCACCATCAGGAGCAGTCTGTTAATTGTCCGGAGGAGGTCATCCACATATCCCACAGGCACCTGCAAAAGATGTGAGAATATGAGACAAGATAATGGTATACTGTGGACAACAAGTAATAAAGCATAATGGGCAGAAAATAATGAAGCATAGTGGAAAGTACAGTGAGCTGACGTATAGAGATGTGTACCTGTTCGACCCTGGGAGCAATCACCAATCTACGATCCCTCTCCTCAATATGCTCAAGGGGGATCTTATTGATCATCCCATCTGGTCCCATGTATACGACCTCAGTCGGAATTTCAGGAAGCCTGGGAGTGGAAGCAACAGCAGGAATGCCTCTAGCAGCAACAACAACCTTCGGAATAGCACGGGCCATGCCCTGGGTAAGAGGCGCCATCACTCGATTCTGCAAGAAAGTAGTGAAGTCGCCGGACTCATGGTATCGATCACCGTCCTCCCCTAGCATCAGAAAGTTGATCTAGGGTCTGTCGTGGAGGTCATCAACTACCGGCATGCTTGGAGGAGAAGGATATGGAATGTCGGGATTAGCTACGCCTCGTGTCTAATGGACCTCTCTCTGAAGTAATAAGCCCCCCTAAAGGGACCCTCAAACAAAATTCGCATGGTAGAGGTGTGCCATGCAGCAACATAGGTTGTCCTTGCTACCTGAGGGATACCCGTCCAGGGGTGCCATTCAACCTGTGGAAGCAGATGTCAGATGTCAAAAGATCTACGTAGTATGGAAACACTGCAGTATGGAAACGCAGTATAAAAATGGTGCAGTATGGAAACGCAGTATGGAAACAGTGCAGTGTGGAAACACAGTATGGAAACAATGCCGTGTGGGACAATAATACGAAAACAGTGTAGTATGTACGTATCATGTAGAAGTTAAAGACTAGTATTTTGTCACCTGATCCGCTGTGATGGTGTCAAAGAAACGGCAAAAGTAAGGGAAGTCTCGGTCCACGCGGCGGCATTGCTCAAATTGAGAGTTGTAGTACTGGGAGCGGGGTACTGACAACTCAATCGGCTCCACTGGGACCGGAGCCAGGGAGGTGAAATACGTGTAAACCCATAGCTGCAAGCAGAAAGACATGGATAAAGTAGATAAGCAGTCATGAACAGAGCAGTTATGAACAGAGCAGATAAGCAGATACATACAAGAAATGCAAAGCAATAATGAGCAGAAAATAAAAATGCAAAGTTGAACAAAATGCAAAACTGAACAGAAAATAAGTATGAGGTGTACCTCCCAAACCCTCTAGTAGTTGCCAAGTGTATCAGCCTTTCGGCGGGATACAGAGCTCATATAGCAGTACAGGGTGGTTAAGCCTGCGCCACCTCAGTCATACTCTGCCACCTGTGGTAGGTGCACTAGTGCTCCTAGGAAATATAGCCCCATGGTAGTTTCCCTGTTCACAAGCAGGGTAGTACCGAGGAGATACATAGGAAAGCCGCGAGTGTATCGGGCGACCTCATCTGGAGTAGCTAGCTAAAAGTCAGAGAAGTGATCAAAGAGCCAACTGTACCTCACCATCCTGTGGCTGGTGGTGTCTGGGATCACCCCGAGGAGCTGAAAACACATGCGTTCTTATTTCGGTTATTAACCTAGAATTACTATGTGATGCACACAGCATACAAGTATAGACTGGATTGCCTAAGTTGGAACAAGACATCTCATGCTTGTTTGAAAATGGTTTGAAGGTGCTACCCGCAAGTAGGCTAAGACGTGGATTTGCCACCGTCAAGTGGGCTTAGAAAAACAAGATGATTTTGCCACTCTCAAGTGGGCTTAAAACTCGCAATCAATGAATTGTTCCAATTCAGGTAATCCAACCTTCACCCACAGGCATTCAGGCAATTATATCACACAAGCACATAGCCTCATGGTAAGCATGCTATCATGGCAGTCACTCGCACACATGCAAGGATGCTAAAGCATAAACACTTACCGAGTACTCCAAGCCAAAGAAAGAAGCTAATTAGAAAACATGCATGAATCCTAACTATGCTGAGATGCCTAATGTAACACATACAGGAATGCAACTAAGATAGGCTCAGCTATTCTAAGATGGCATATGAGATGCAACAATCGATACATGTATTCAACTTGGAATTGAAATACAATGCAGTTAGCATGATGCGCCGAGCCCGGTCCATGCAAAACAGATAAATGGATGCAAACATGCGAGCATAAGTATGCTAATTAAAATGTGCCCTAAACTAACCATCATAAGCTGGTAAATAAAATGGAGAAAGACGTGGGGTTGGAAAGCATGCATCACACACACACGCACACTTATTACAACATAGCCCTCCTCGGAGGTTTCGAATGAATAGTACAAAATAAACTAGCTAATCTAAGCTAATTAAACTAATTATTACACAACATTAATTAATTAACGAATTAACCAAGTAAGTAAGGAAACTAGCATGCAAATTAAACAAAATGGACTGCCTCAGCTCCGTTCTGAATGATAGGGATGCATGCATGCTCAAGTCGCCTTTTCGGGAAATCCATCGCGATGCCCCGATTTGCCTCTGTTTGCAACTGGTCCCAGAACACTGTACAAAGCTCTAGAAGGCTGCTGACCAGTTTTTGCTGCTGGTTTCCAGTTTGCTGCGACAGAGAGCGAGAAAGGGGCATGGCAAAGTATTTTCAACATATGTGTGCATGACCACTCTCCCCATCATTGCACAAGCTCCAGGGAGTGTAGTCCTTGATCCTCGTGCCACCAATCACGCATCTCGATGCATGGTGGCCGAGGAGTCAGATTGCACGACTCGATGTAAAATGAATGCACATATAAACACAACAAGGCCTAAACTCCATCATGGGTAATCCGGAGTGTCGGCGACCGAGAATCGAGGCACGTTTCGTCACTTGGAGTACAAAACATCCCTCGTTTCCCGTGTTTGGACTAAACCCTATTTCAAACACAATGCAATATATATGGCATACACAATACGACTAGCATGCAACCCTAAACGCAATGCAACCTAATCATGCTAGCATGCAAGGGATGATATGCAAACATGCAACTAGCATACACAATGCTATGAACTAAGAATGACATACTCAATGCACATGAACTATATGGCATACGCAATGCACATACGAAGATGGACATGCATGAAGACATGAACAAAGCATACACAATGCGACGATCAAGCATGCGACAACATGGATATGGCATACATAATGCAAGATGGACTTAAACCAAAATGAATGGGCCTTAGCCACACTCAAATCAGTGGCCATACATGATGAAAATGAAGCAACAACACACATGCAAACATGTACAATGCAAGGGACCAAACCTAAGGCACAAAGTGCAACTCCACCAAAGCATGGTAAGCATGAAATATGGCGTACAATCACATATTTTCCAGCTCTGAAATGACATGCAAGATGGTCCCGAATCATGCAAACACCTCACACAATGCATGCTAGATGGCCCAAATACCGAAACTAGTGAAGTGGATTACACTATAGGCATGCAAATCCATACTCAAATGGCCAAACTAGCCCCAAACAGTCCCTATTCAGGCCAAAACAGTAGCAAATATGGACTAAAATGATGGCTCGCAAACCATGGAAATGAAGTTCATGCAATGGTCCAAAAATGAGGTATTCATGCATAACTCTCAAACACATTCAAAGAGTGAAAAACATGGGAATATGGCATACATATAAGCTCTGAAATATGATTCACAATGATGCCAAAACATGGAAACACCTCAAAATACGCATGCAATAGGCTTCAAAACACAAAGCTAGGCAAGGGTATTGAACTACAACCATGCATAGCAAACATCATTCGACCATGAGGCCCAAAAATAGAGCTAAGGCAGTCCAAAATATGCACAAAATCAGTTTAAGGCATGGCCAAAAAGTGCTAGAATCAAAGGCCAAAATAGCATGCAATGTAAGCTAGTAAAAAGGATTTGCACTACAAGCATGTGAGGCAATCAAGAGGCCACTAAAGCAATAAAATTCAGAGGTATGCCATGCCAAATAAAGCCCAAAACCCACTGAAACATGGTTAATGCATGCAAGAATGAGATGCTCCTTTGATATGCTATGAAGAGGGTTGTTCTACACATGCAAGATGGACATCCAATATGGAAAAACAAGCTCTGGAAAGAGCCTATGCAGGTCCTAAAACTCATCAAAAATGGCCTGAAACATGGCTTGGAAGCATGAAAATAAGGGCTCCTTTGTAAGGCCAAAAATGTTAGAAAACAAAACAAGGAGAGAGAGGGTCACCCCTCTCTGATTTTGGCACTCAAAATAGCATGCTAACCACTGAAAATCCATTGGATTTCAGTGGCTAAAAGGCCAAACAAAGGCCAACACAAATGCTCCAAGGCATGGCTCAAAACAAGGTAAAATGAAGCATGCAAGGGGGTAGATGACCCCCAATAGAGAAATGATCTTGAACAAACATGTTAAGGGCCTCAAAATAGGACTTTTTCAGTTTACACCAAAGCTCAAATATGCTTTCAAGTATAGCTAAAAGATGAAGCAAAATAAAGCCTTAAAAGGGAGAAAGTGTGTTACCTTTGTAGCACAAAAGGACCAGCAACCTTTGGACCACAAAGACAGCCTCTCAACCTCTGAAAATGGCCTCCAAGATGCTTAGAGTGATGGTGGAGGGGTTAGGTTGGGAGATGGTATGCAAAGGTGCAAGAACCATGCACTTTTTGAGCTTGGATGTAGAGATATAGAGGGAGAAGTCTTGTATGCCTTAGACAAAATTTTTTTTGAACCCTCTACAAGGAAGGGGAGCCTTTGCTTTATAGATAAGAGGGACTAAAGATTCTCCTAGAAGCTTAAAACCAAGGGCAAACATCCTCCATACACGTGTATGGAGGATGCAGTCTGTGCCTCCTAGTTGGCACAGCTGGAATCAACTCACTGAGACAGAACTGATGGGAGCTGGCCGACCAGTTCAAGTGGTCGGTGGCCTCCTAGGGTGGTCTCCACATGAAATGCAAGCAAGTGGTATGGTGGAAGACTAGTAAATGTGGCCCAAAAACCAAGGAGACCAGCTTCCTGTCAAGAAAATCGACCGGTGAAGAGAAAGATGGTCTCCAAGGAGAAAAGGTGGTCTCCCACCCTTGTATCACCTTCCAAATAATGAAAATAGGGTCCAAGCCAAAAATGAACCAAGACGAATGCAAAACGAGGGTTCGGGTCGGGGGCCAATACGCGCAGCCGGGTGCCCCGAAAACTGACTGTTAAGCATCGAAAGTGGCATACGACCACAAAGGTGGTCTCCCGGGCCACAGTGTCCCTCTAGAGAGAGGAAATAAGGTATGTGCCAAAAATCGGAGCAAACGGAGAAAGTTAAGCGGTCCCAAACCGAGGCGCACGACCGACTGCTCCGAAAGCCGGAAACTGGTCTCCAAATGGGAACAGTGGTCTACGACCACAAAAAGTAGCCTACGGCCACTGAGAGATGGTCTACGAGACCTCTCCCTCCCCGCGGGAAGAGAAAATAGAACCTGGTTCACAAACCGAGGCAGAGCACAAAAGAGTCCCGAAGTCCGGAGGCAAGGCTCTCAGCCGAGACTCCGTAACCTCAGAACGAGCACAACATGCGCAATCACCGAGCGCTTAATCAATGACGTCTGAGTCTTAAGGTCAGTCAAAAATGGAGTGTCTACAATTGCCCCTCTTTGACAGAACTCGAAAGTCATAAGTGACGGGAGTGAATGTCAAAGCCCAGAGACGACCCATTTTGACAAGGCCGAAGACTTAGACAAACAGGCGAGATAAACAAGAGATGGGCCCGCAGGCGTGCCCTCAGGCAGGGGCACAATGCAAAAGACATGCACAAAGCCGGACATAACTTATGATTATGCAAAGAAAGCTGTAACGAAGCACATCATGCACCGGTTTTAAGCAAGCAAATGCAAATCTAACTACAACTCATGCAGAAAGGGTGTAAGAGAATTATACAATTCTCGTTACGTCTCACGCGGAGAACACAATACCTATCCGGTCCGTCTGGTCGCGCCAGCTTCAAATGAACCGTACATACAATATCGTGCCTGAGAAAGAAAGAAAACTTAACAGGTACAATATTGTTAGAAACATGCATAACAATGCAATTGAAAAGTGCATGACAACGCGGGTAAAGGGATGCACGACAATGCAACCTAAGTGTGACGCATAACAATGCGATTGAAACAAGCATGACAATGCAAGTAAAATGTACGCGACAACGCGGGTGAGGAGTGCATAACAATGCAATTGAGGCATGAACACATGTAAGTGAAGTACACACAACAACACCTACAATGTGTGAAACAAGATGTAGACACATGTAAGTAAAGCATACGTGACAACGCATGCAATGTGTGAAGCAGGAATTGAACACATGTAAGTAAAGCATACGTGACAACGTATGCAATGTGTGAAGCGGGAATTGAACACATGTAAGTAAAGCATACGCGACAACGCATGCAATGTGTGAAGTAGAAATTGAACACATGTAAGTAAAGCATACGCGACAACGCATGCAATGTGTGAAGTAGAAATTGAACACATGTAAGTAAAGCATACGCAACAACGCATGCAATGTGTGAAGTAGAAATTGAACACATGTAAGTAAAGCATGCGCGACAACGCAAGTAAAGAAAGTTCATAACAATGCAGGAGAGGTATGACTTTAATAGCATGCTTGAAACAAAACGCTGAGTAAAGAAGTGCAAGCCTCGAAGAGGGCAACTCAAACGCGACCTCCGATTCACCTCTCGAAGGGTTTACAACGTACTCAAAAGGATACACCTTGCTCTTGGTGAATAGAAACAAGTCGCACGTCGAAGACTTGAATCGAAGTTCCCGGGGAGACATTTCGCGCCGAAAAGTGCACTTTTCTTGTACTTTCTCGAGAGCCGGGGGCTCCGATCACCACCAAAATTTGCAAGGAGAGCAAAGAGTCATTGGAGACCACCCAGAAGGGCCACCGACCACCTAGGGAGGCCACCGACCAGGTTTTGTGCAAGGGGGTGGTTGGCCTACCAGGAAAGGTGGTCGGCCGACCACCTGTCCAAATCCGGGATAGTTTTGTCTTTTTACACTTGTTTCTTTAAATCCACATGTCCCAATCACTATTGCTCACACCCTCAAGGCTGAAATCAGTTCTCCTTCCTTCCTAGACCATTTTCTCTCTCAGATCTGCGCTTTATACGCATTTTCCAACGCCCCACGCAAAGTTGTTTTGCGAAATCTTTCAGTTTTCTTCACTTTGGACCGATTAAAATTTGATTTCAGAGCTTCTTTCTTCATTTTCACCACTTGAGGTAAGTTTGTCTCGACATTTGGTATATTTTCTCAGGAGTTGACTTTTGTTTGACTTTTTCATTTCCCGAGAGTTGACTTTTGTTGACTTTTTCCAATTTTGGCTCATTTTGCTCATTTTTGCTCCTTTTTGCAGATTTCTTCAAATGGCGGGTCATTTTCCTCATGGTGGAGGTCCTTCAGGTGCCGAGGGTGAGCCGGACATCATGTCCTTGCCCCCGAGAGTTCGGCCGTTTGATCCCGAGAGGTATCATCCTCGGGAGCACGTCCTTCCTCAGGCCACTTTCTACCATTTTACTGACTTTGATGACCGAGTGCCTGCGGATCTGTTGTTGCGGGAGCCAAAGACTCATCTCTCTCATCAGGCACGAGAGGTACGTACTTCACTTTTACATTCTCTGCAATGTATTCTACATTTCATGCACATTTCATACTTTCGCTATGTATACTTATCCGCTCATTCTGAACACATTTGCACACCATATTTCTGATTATTTTAGCACATATCTCACAGCACAGAATTCTGTTGAGTGGGCACACAGCTTGTTCTGAACACTTAGTCTATAACATAGCATTCTGCTTGCATTTTGAACACACAGCTCAGTCACTCGAATTTCTGAACACGCAGCTCATACTTTTTATCGTGAGCACGCAACCCACAGTTTTTGAAAGTTGAACACACAGCCCACTTTTTTGAAAGTTGAACACGCAGCCCAAACTTTTGATGGTGAACACACAGCCCACATTTTTTTGAAATCTGAACACGCAGCCCAAACTCTTGATTATGAACACACAGCCCATAGTTTTTGAAAGTTGAACACGCAGCCCAAACTCTTGAGGTGAACACACAGCCCACAGTTTTTGAAATCTGAACACGCAGCCGAAACTCTTGAGGTGAACGTACAGCCCACAGTTTTTGAAAGTTGAACATGCAGCCCACAGTTTTTGAAATCTGAACACGCAGCCCAAACTCTTGAGGTGAACACACAGCCCACAGTTTTTGAAATCTGAACACGCAACTCAAACTCTTGAGGTGAACACATAGCCCACTGTTTTTGAAAGTTGAACACGCAGCCCAAACTCTTGAGGTGAGCACACAGCCCACAGTTTTTGAAATCTGAACACACAGCCCAAACTCTTGAGGTGAACACACAGCCCACAGTTTTTGAAATCTGAACACGCAGCGCAAACTCTTGAGGTGAACACACAGCCCACTGTTTTTGAAAGTTGAACACGCCGCCCAAACTCTTGATGGTGAACACACAGCCCACTTATTTCATTTGCACGCAGCACATATTGAACACACAGTTCTTACATTTCACTGTTGAACTAACAGCTCATTCATTTCATTTGCACGCAGCTTATACATTTCATTCTGAAACTGAATACATCTGTTCATTTTGAATGCAGGTGCCCTCTCGTTCTACGCGAGGTTATGGCTCGATTATCACTAGGGAGTGGTATGCAGAGCTCCCAAAGACCGTTCGTCACATGGTGGACGGGGCAGGATTTGGGTCCTTCTGTGCGGGGCTATCTCGCTACCCTGCAAGCAGGACCTTGATGGGGGCACTCGTGGAGAGATGGTGGGACACCACCAACTCTTTCCACTTCTCAACTACCGGGGATATGACGATGACCCCGTTCGACTTTGCGATGCTGACTGGCCTTGATGTGGCCGGCCGACCGGTCACCTACGACGAGGATATGGGCGAGTGGGAGGCTGCCTGGATCTATCTGTTGGGAGCTCGCCCATCGATTGACCGATCTTCGGGCAAAGTCAGGTACACTTGGTTCCCCGTGCAGTATAGGGGGAGTATGCCCGAGACTCTTAAGGAGATGGAGCAGTACGCTCGAGGTTTTTTGATGTTTCTCCTTGGGACCACTTTGTTCTCCGACAAGGGGAACACAGTTGGATTGTATCTGCCCAGTGCTTTGGTGGACCTATCACAGGTCAGCCAGTATGACTGGGGTGGCGCCGGCGTCGCTACCCTCTACTGCTATATGAGTGCGACCTCCCGCGGACGGGGGAACATAGTTGGCGGCTACTGGAGAGCCTGGGAGGTACCTTCTGCCCTCTTGATTTACATTTCTGCTTTTCATTATCTATACACTGCACATGGCACACTTTACATTCTGTATTCTACATTCTGCACTTAGCACTTTGTATTTTATGTATATTCTGTATTCTAATGGCCACTGCCCTATTTTCCACAGCTATGGGTTTACACGTACTTTCCGATGCTAGCCCCAGAGTTCGAGGTGGAGGTGCCTCTTACGATCTCTTACTCTCACGTATTTGAGGGTCGATGCCAAGGGAGGGCTCGAGAGACTCTACCCTTCTTGCGACAGTTTTTTGACACGGTGCGGGCGACCGAGGTACTTCAGAACTCTCAGTTCTTCATATTTTCAGCTTTGATTCATCTCACCTATTTATGACATCTGATTGGCTCATGCACTTGTTATCCTCAGATCGCTTGGCGGCCCTAGGCACCCTTGGGAGGAGATATCTGTTTCCAGTTTCCGGGGGCATGGGCTTCTTCTCAGTATAGGACTTTATTTGAGGGGCCAGTTGGCAGGGCCTGGTTTCTGGGAGATCGCTTCATGTACCAGACGATGGGCGTCCCTGAGTAGAGTGTCCCTTCAGCACCTCCAGATGACATGCGGTCCGCTGAGAGACTCACTCCCAAGGAGGTCGATGTCGCTATGTTGGGTACCGATGTAGCTCTGTACACGGAGGAGGGGGAGTATGCGACTTACCGCCACACATACTTGATGCCCCCACTGATGGGTGTCCGTACTCCTACGAGGAGGGCTACTGGTGCGTCATCATCGAGCCGAGTCCGGGCCACAGATATCCCTTCGACTAGCAGGGCCGGCACATCGAAAGGTGGGGTTGGACTGGTTCCCCCGATTCCCCTGACTTACCAGCACGCTGGGTGGCCAGATCTTCCGACTAAGCTGACAGGTTGGCGGTATGGGACATCCTACCCGATTCCATTGGAGCCCCTATTGCCTGATCACCGATACGTCAGAGACCCTGACTTACCACCGGTATGCTTTATAGTTTCGATATTTGGATATTTATTCATTCACTGATAACTTGCACTTGTATCTGCAGCCTCCCATCGAGTATTGTGACGGGTTACTCGGAGTGATGGCCTCACTCGAGGGCATGGTCTTCCAGAGGGAAACACAGCTGTTCATCGCCGGTGTTACGGTATTTTTCAATTTTCTCGCATTTATCATACTTCTGATGACATGCTGTATTTAACCATTTCACTGCATTGCTTGACTGTATGCGTAGAGCACATCTGACACACACCATATTCATACATTTTATCTGCATACACCCATTCTATGTAGCATTCTTGTTTCTGCATCTGATATACATGTTGGCTAATGTACTCAAATTGTCCTTTTCAGATGCCACCACTACAGGCCGGGCCATCCAGGCCTTCTCGAGGAGCTGGGAGAGGGGACTCGTCTCGCAGACGAGGCAGGCGTAGAGCACCCGTCATAGATGACGAGGAGTCTAGTGAGGAGGAGTCTACGCATCCTCAGTCAGAGACATCCGCAGACGGAGAGGAGGGCTCCAGTTATGGTTCTGAGAGTGGAGGTGATGTCGGGGAGGATCCCAAGGATGACAGCTCCGATTCAGACGATGGTGCTGGTGGGGGTATTGCAAAGACTGCTCAGGTGAAGAGGATGAAGAGGGCCTCCCGATCTTGAGTCCGAGAGTACTGATGCGGATGTTCCCTACTTTATTTGCCTTTTTTACTAGTAGTTGTAGCACATTGTACATTATTAGGCAATTTTATTTTCTGTAAAACTTGTACCCTTGTTGTAAAATGTTGTAACAAAGGAAGCATGATGGAATGAAAAAGCTTTTTGAAAAAGTGTTGTATTTTATGTTCTTAGCATCGCATCGCATCATTTTGTACAAAAATGAGATTGAATGAAAATTGAGCATCGAAAATTGCCAAGTCAGTTAGTGAACTAACGCAACAAACTAAACAACTTAACGTACTAAGAAACAACAAAATCTTAGCAAGTTTACAACTCGATAAGCAAATCCCGACAATGTTGATTAAACAAAGAGTAACAACTCGATATACGGAACTCAACGACTCGATAAGCAAAACTTTAACAACTCAATACGTAAAACCAAACAACAACTCGATAAACAAAGAACAACAACTCGATAAGCAAATGCATCTCGGACAATTGGAGTGACGGAACGCATCCGAAACAGAGGTAAACTCAGACCTTCGACACTCCCAACGTATGGAAAAGCTAGGATCTCTCTTCTAGAAACTAGGAACAGACCAAAGACCAACTTTTCTCCATGGCCGACCACTAGAAGGGGCTGGCCGACCAGCTATTTTCCTTGGAGACCAAAGGGGTGGTCGGTCTACCAGAAAAAGTGGTCGGCTGACCACCTGGTTTGGTGACCACCAGATTTTTGACACGTGTGCCCAAACAGTGCCTTATCCTCTATAAAAGTTCTAGCTTCGTGGTTCTTTCATTTCATCTCAGTTTTGCATCAAAATAGAGGCATTCCTCATCGAAAATCTCACAGCTTGGATTGCTACTTTAGACGGCTCGGAAAAGTTGAACTTCCGGGGCTTCGACTTGAATGCACTATTCACGTTGAGCCGCACTCCGCTGCATCTTCCCTTTCTCCATGCCGCGGCGAGGTTTTGGAATCCGGTAACACATGTCTTTAGCTTCGGCGAGCAAGAGATGTGTCCTACCTTCGAAGATTTCCAAGCTTTGATGGAGTTCAAGCGCAACGAGGAGATCTTGCCCCAACTCCGCTTCGGCCATGCTCAAGCCTTAGGACGAATGTGTGGGCTCACTATGCACGACACTCGATCTCTGATCTGCAACGGAGAATTGGACATCCTCAGCTTGATTCAATGTTTTTCTGATCCCGGTGACCGTGGTGACCATCATTGGTAGGGCTTTCAGCGACATGCCCTTTGCTTGTGCATGTTATCTCACTTTTTGCTTGCCCCGGGCTTCAGCGGGTCTAGCGTTCGTTTGATTGAAGTTGCCCAAGGCTTGAAGGAGGGTAAGAGCTGCATTGCCATGACAATGGCCGAGACATTGATAGGCTTGGATGCTTTCCATCACCGGGAAACAACCAGATTTGCGGGGAGTCCACTACTGCTACAGGTAATGTTTCCCTCCCTATCTCACATATATATTGCTCACATCACTCGGCCCTCAGGCTCGGTTTTTCTCACAAAACCCTTTTTTCACTTTTCTCTCAACGTACACCTCTCTATTCTTTAATCTCTCATTTTTCGTCCCTCCCCAGGTGTGGTTGATGGACAAGTTACAGGTTGTGGACTCTTGCCCAGCATACTCGGCTCGTGGCTACTTCTTCTGACGACGCCTAGTCGATGCCCTTGGTGAGGGATGGTGGTTCGACTGGATGTGCTATTTGTCCGCAGACCGCATTGCTTGGTGTTGTCCTTGGCTCAATCTACCGGCAATGAACTATAGCATGTCCCGGCAGACTAGGATTCAGTTGATTGGTTTGACGCACTGCGTGTTTTACTTTCCTTTCCGGTTCCAACGCCAGTTCGGCCATGATCAGACTTACCCGCCAAAGGGGATAGAGTACCCTGCTGCATTCCCGGTTCGAGGCGCATAGCTTGCTCAGTATGCCACAGTATGGAGGACGAGAGAACTCCTAGCCCCCGCTCCCACTTTCAGTTGCACTTTGTCTGATGAGTGCATAGATTGGCTCAATGAAGAGGCACAGATTGGGCCCACTTTGGCGTCAGAAGCTTCGACCAGCTCTGGGAGGGGGTGCAGGAACACCTGACTTAGCTATGTCCCGAATTTATTGCTTTATTAGTACTTTCAAGTTTTCTTTATGGATGTAACCAAAAGCAACTTCAATTTGTATGCAAGAGAAGGAGGACTCTGTATTGAAATCAATAAAATTGAAGGTTGTGGGTACTGAAAATTTTCCGCTTTGGTCCAAAAATGGTCTAAGTTGTAAAAAGATTAATTTGAAGAAAATCAACTTTTATTAAAACTTTTCAAAACCATTTTCGACATGGATTAGAACTGGACATGCTTGAGATCTGTCACTGAGATGCACAACCCCGGATTCCAGCAACTGGAAAGTTGCCCCTAGTCTGAGTAGCACTGCACCGGAGATCACAACCGAACTCTTGAATGCTGAATAGACAAAGATGACAGAGACGATCAAATGGACAAAGTTGATCGGGGAAAAGTTTATGGCTGAACTTCAGGATGAAGTTGCCTACGTATCCCAAAGATGGGAATCAAGCCTTACGTAGTTCAGGCTCGGGTTCACTCGAGTATTTTCACTCTCCTTTTATGCTCTAACTTTTGCCAAGGCCGCCCTTTGCGGGTTTTCACCCTTGCGAGCTCAGTTTTTGTAATTTCAAATTTTTCATGCTCTAACTTTTGCCTAGGTCGCCCTTTCGGGTTTTCGGCCTAGCGAGCCACTCAGGGGTAATATTTCTTCAACTTGTCCATGTTGATCGACTGTGAGAACTCTAGGCCATCTAGGTCCATCAGAACGACAGCTCCACCTGACCAGATAGACTTAATGATGTAGGGACCCGTCCAATTGGGTCTGAACTTGCCCCTAGGGTTGTGGATGGGAGCCCGATTATCTTTGAGCACCAAATCTCCTTCTTTCGAATTCCTGGACTTAATTTTCTTGTTGAAAGCCCTGGCAATTCTGCGCTGATAACCCTGAACATGGTACAGTGCTTTCAGTCTTCTTTCATCAAAAAGCATGAGTTCTTCGAATCTGCTCTGCTACCAATCTGCTTCGGCTATCTGACACTCGGCCAATACTCGCAATGACGGAACCTCAATTTCGATAGGTAGAACGGCCTTCATCCCATAAACCAATGAATACAGAGTCGCTCTAGTAGGAGTTCTAATTGAAGTCCGGTAGCCCCACAGAGTGAATGGCAACTTATCTGGCCAGTCCCGGTAGGTTTCCACCATCTTCTGCAAAATGTGTTTGATGTTCTTGTTGGCGGCCTCAACTGCTCCATTGGTCTGCGGCCGATATGTAGATGACTTGTGAAAAGCCACGTTGTATTTCTCCAACAAGTCTATCACTTCCTTCTTGAATTGGGAACCGTTATCTGAAATAATCTCGTTTGGGACCCCGTAGCGACAGATGATGTTGTTTCTGATGAACTTCGCAACATGTGAAGCCTTCAACACCGCATAAGATTGGGCCTCAACCCACTTTGTGAAATAGTCTATCACGACCAGAATGAACTCATGCCCATTAGACCCCTTCGGAGTGACAGCCCCGATCACATCGATTCCCCAAACTGAAAATGGCCATGGCAAAGTCATATTGTACAACTTTGACGGCGGGATATTCATGCGGCTTGCATGGATCTAACATTTGTGGCATCGCTGAACAAAGCCGATACAATCCTCCTCCATAGTGGACCAGTAGTAACCCTGTTTGAGAATTTTTCAGGCTAGCATCACCCCGTTCATGTGCACTCTGCACTCTAATCTATGGATGACCTTCATTAGGCGCTTCGATTCTTCGACGTCGACACACAGTTTATGCATTCCCAGATGACCTCTCTTGTACAGTTTACCCCCACAGATGATGAACTGAGCAGCCATTCTTCTGATTGCCCTTTTGTCCTTGGCATTTGCCCCTGGTGGATACGTTTCTTTCTCCAAGAAGTTCTAGACATCGTAATACCAAGGGTTCTTATCTTGAACCTCTTCTGTGGCAGCCATTGACTCGTAGGCCGGCACAAACTTCTGGTCAATGATGATCGGACGCATCCGGACTCTAAAAGGGATGTCTATCATGGAAGATAGAGTTGCTAGTGCATCTGCAAACTTGTTGTTCTCTCTTAACAGATGAGCGAAGTTCAGCTTCTCAAACTGAGGAATCAGCAGGTCCAAGGTCCGGTGGTACATTCTCATCTTTTCTTCTTTGACTTTCCAATCTCCCTTAGCTTGGGATACAACAAGGTTCTAGTCCTCGATGACGTCCAACCGTTTTGCCCCTAGTTCTAGGGCGGCTTCTAAACCAGCAATGCACGCTTCATACTCTGCTTCGTTGTTCGAGACTTTGAACCAGAGCTTAAATGCTAGAGGGATACGGGACTTGTCGGGTGCTATCAGCAACACCCCTATCCCATACCCGTACTGGTTGGACGCTCCGTCAAAATACATCATCCAAAACTCATCGTCGATATGTAAAATAGCCTCATCTGGGAATAAGTATTCAACTGCTTCATCCCCTTTAACTGGGTGATCGGCTAGGAATTTCGCTACTGCTCTCCCCTTTACTAACTTGCGAGTCACATACTTCAAATCGAATTCGGAAAGCAGAAGCAACCAACGGGCTAGCCTCCCCGCAAGTGCTGGTTTCTTGAAGAGATATTTGATGGGATCTAATCCTGAAACCAACATTACAGAGTGAGCTAACAGGTAGTGCCGCAGCTTCCTGGTAGCCCATACCAAGGCCAAACAAGCCTTCTCGAGTGGAGTGTAGCGGGTCTCGTAATCCAACATCTTCTTTCTCAGATAGTAGATAGCTTTCTCCACTTTATCCTCTAATTCCTATGCAAGCATGCAGCCCATCATAGTTTCAGTCACTAAAAGGTACAAAATCAACGGTTTTCCCGGCTCGGTGTAGACGTCCCCGAACGCCCCGGGAGGGTTAAGTCCCGTTCCGTTCATATGGGTTCACTACAGTTCAAGGACCCGATTGTCACGGTTCTAAATCTTGAACCAAAGAGTCCAAATCCGGCAAATCATTTTGAGAAAAACATATTTTTTGAAAAGAAGTGCCAAACATGGACTGCTTTGCCAGATACAGAGTCGCCACCTAAATATTTTATTTTTGGGAAATTTAGGAAACCCTGACTCGTTTGCCTAAGGCCACGTGTCCGTCATCACCAAAGTTGCCTCGGCTCGGGAACTTGGGTACGATTGGGGAAGGTCACTTCGTGAGCACCCCCGCTCGCCCGGTCAAAGACCGGCCTCTACTAACCATGATATCAAGTTTTGAAAACATTGTGTGTTCTTATTCCGGTTATTAGCCTAGGTTACTATGTGATGCGCACAGCATACAAGTATAGACTAAGTCGCCTGAATTGGAACAAAACATTTCATGTTTGTTTGTTTGAAAATGGTTTGATGGTGCTACCCGCAAGTAGGCTAAGACGTGGATTTGCCACCCTCGGGTGGGCTTAAGAAAACATGATTTTGCCACTATCTAGTGGGCTTAAAACAAACATTTGATGAATTGTCCCAATTTAAGTAACACAACCTCCACCCACAGGCATTCAGGCAGTTATATCACATAAGCACATAGCCTCATGGTAAGCATACTATTCATGGCAACATTTACACGCATGCAAGGATGCTAAAGCATAAAAACTCACCGAGTACTCCAAGCCAAAACAGAAACTCATTAGAAATCCATGCATGATCCTAGGTACACAGAATTGCCTAATGCAACACATGCAAAGATGCAAACTATAGCAGGCTCGGCTATTCTAAACATGGCATATGGAATGCTACAACTAACACGTATTCAATTTGGAATTGAAATACAAATGCAGTTTGTATGATGTGCCGAGCCCGGTGCGTGCAAAACAAATGAATGATGCAAACATGCTGTCATACTGTATGCTAATTGAAATATGCCCTAATCTAACCGTCATAAGCGGATAAATAAAAGGGAAGAAAGACGTGGGGTTGGAAGACATACATCACACTCACTCACACTTATTACAATCATGCCCTCGCGCAGAGGGTCCGAATAAATATACAGTCCCGAATAAAAGAATAGTACAGTCCAAATAAATATTACAGTCCAAATAATATAAATTCCTAATTAATTTACAAATTAACTAAGAAAATAATAAAACTGGCATGCAAGCCAGGGACTGCCTTGATTCTGCTCCGGATGATGGAATGATGCATGTTTGGGCTGCTTTGCGCGGAAATCCACTGGAATGCCCCGATTAGCCTCTGTTTTGCAATGATTCTTGAAAAGCGCGCCAAGCCTCGGGAGACCGCTGATTCTTGATATGCTGCACCAGAGAGCAGGAAAGGGGCATAGCAATGTATTTTCACAAATGTATGCATGCCTCGATCCTCGTGCCACCAATCACGCATTTCGATGCATGATGGCCGAGGAGTCAAATTGCACAATTTTAATATAGAATGAATGCATATGAACACTACAACAAAACCTAACTCCATCATGGATAATCCGGAGTGTCGGTGACTTGGGAATTGAGGCACGTTCCGTCACTCGGAGTACGGAACGTACCTCGTTTCCCGTGCCCGGGCTAACTCCTATCCCGAACACGATGCAATATGCATGATATGCGTGAAATGCAACTAAGACACAATCCTAACATACACAATGTTATGGAATGGCATACACGCTACACGAGGTGATACACAACCGAGCATACACAATGCTATGAATGAAATGGCATACACAATGCAATAATGGGCTTACACCAACATGAGAGAGCCTCAGCCTTACTCACATAAGAGGCCATCAGATGAAAACAAGACAACTCGAAATGCGTGCACACGTGCATGCAAACCGAGGACCGGCCCTCCGGCACCGAAATGCCACTCTAATGAGACATGGCAAAGACATAGAATATGATATGCAAACATGCAAAAATCAGTAGCAAAATGAGGGGGAAAACAGCCCCGAAACAAGGCGAAATGAAACCCGATGCATGGAATCTCTCCCCGAAATGCGGAATTAAGCACATGAAATGGCCTATAGCTATGCAATGCATGCATGATTCGTACATGATGGTGAACACACAGCCCACACTGATTGAGAGTAGAACACGCAGCCCTAACTCTGATTTTCTGAACACACAGCTCAAATTGATGGTGAACACACAGCCCACACTGATTGAGAGTAGAACACGCAGCCCTAACTCTGATTTTCTGAACACACAACTCAAATTGATGGTGAACACACAGCCCACACTGATTGAGAGTAGAACACGCAGCCCTAACTCTAATTTTCTGAACACACAGCTCAAATTGATGGTGAACACACAGCCCACACTGATTGAGAGTAGAACACGCAGCCCTAACTCTGATTTTCTGAACACACAGCTCAAATTGATGGTGAACACACAGCCCACACTGATTGAGATTTGAACACACAGCCCAAACATTTTACTTCACACGCGGCCTATTTACTTGCACACAGCTTATTTATTTCATTTGCACACAGCTTATTTATTTATACTGACACATGTATTCATTCTGAATGCAGATTGGTTCTCGCACCGTACGAGGATATGGTTCCACCACTGCTAGAGAGTGGTATGCTGAGCTCCCGGAGGCAGTCCGGGACTTAGTTGATTTGGCAGGGTTCGGGGCCTTCTGCGTTGGGTTATCACATTGTCCTGCCCGGAGGACACTATTGGCAGCTCTGGTGGAGAGATGGTGGGACACCACCAACTCCTTCCATTTCTCCGCCACCGGGGATTTGACCATGACCCCGTTGGATTTTGCTGTAGTGACCGGCCTGGATATAGGAGGCTGGCCCATTCCTTACGACGAGGACATGGGCGAATGGGAGGCCGCTTGGTTACATCTATTGGGGGCCCGTCCACCTGTGGACAGAGCTTCTGGGAGAGTCCGATACACCTGGTTCTCTTCCCATTTCCGGAGGGAGGGGATGGAGCCCGGGACTCCTGAGGAGGCTGAGCAGTATGCCCGTGGTTTCCTTATGTTCCTCTTCGGGACGACTCTGTTTGCCGATAGAGGGAACACGGTCGGGTTATATCTACTGAGTGCTCTGGTGGACCTGTCACAGGTCGGACGGTACGACTGGGATGGCGCCGGCCTGGCTACCCTTTACTGCTACATGAGCGCGACCTCCCGCGGGCAGGGGGATTCACCTGGCGGTTATTGGAGAGCCTGGGAGGTATTTTCTATCCTCTTAATTGACATTTCTGCTCCCCATTACTTGTACATTGCACACACGGCGCACTTTGCACTCTGTATTCTGCTCTCAGCACTTTGTATTCACATTCTGCACTGTTTTCCACAGTTGTGGGTCTACGTATATTTTCCAACGTTGGCCCCAGAGTTGGTGGTGGCAGGGCCCCTCATGACCCCGTATTCATTGGTATTCGAGGGCCAGCACCGGCCGAGACCCCGAGAGACTCTCTTCTATCTGCGGCAGTATTTTGACACTGTGCGGACGACAGAGGTATTTCAGAACTCTCAGTTCCTTTCCGTTTTCATCTTTGATTTGCCTTGTATATCCCCGATTTCTGATTGGTTTATGCACTGGTTATCCGCAGATTACGTGGCAGCCTTGGGCGATCTTGGGTGATGGTCTCCGATTTCAGTATGCCGGAGGATCAGGCACCTCCCAGTACAGGATCCTGCTCGAGGGACCGGTTGGTAGAGCATGGTTTCTGGGGGAACGCTTTCTGCGTCAGGTATGGGGGTACACTTCTCAGGACCCTCCCGCAGCACCTCCAGCCAGTATGCGGACTGCTGATAGGCTTTCTTCCCAGGATGTTGTTAGTGCTATGCCAGGCACTGATGCTTTGCTACATCTTACGGAGGGAGACTACGCCACTTATCGCCATACATATCTGATGCCTCCCTTGACGGGAGTGCGTACTCCGTCACTGAGGCCCACTGGTGTGTCATCTTCGGGTCAGGCTCGTGCTACAGATATCCCTTCCTCCAGCAGGGCTGGTACGTCCAGAGGTGGGCGCGGATTCATTCCCCCGATCCCTCCGAGTTGACGAGTTGGCGATTTGGGACTCCTTACCAGGTCTCGCTGGAGCCTCCTCTTCCTGACCATAGATATGTTAGAGACCCTGATTCACCACCGGTATGTTTTACAGCTTTGATTTATCAGTCAGATACTTGGGCATTCATTCCTTTACTGATAGTTTTGCATTTGTATCTGTAGCCTCCCGTTGAGTATGTGGATGAGATGCTTGGAATGCTGGCCACATTTGAGGGCATGATCCTGCGGAGAGAGGCACAGCTGGCTATTATGGGTGTGCAGGTACTATTCATCTTTCCTGCATTTATCATATTTCTGATGACACACTGGTTTTGGACATGCTACTGCATTGATAGGCTGTTTGTGTAGAGCACATCTGACACACACCCCACTCTCATACTGTACTTGCATCTGATTTTCATATTTGAACTGATGTATTGAACTCTTCACTTTTAGATGCCTCCGGTATATGCTCCGCCGCAGGCCGGGCCACCCGGGCCTTCTCAGGGAGGTCGATCGTCTGGGTCTTTTCGAGTTGCTGGGCCCTCTGGGCCCTCCCGAGGAGCTGGGCCATCCAGGCCTTTTCAGGGAGCTGGGCCATCTAGGCCTTTTCGAGGAGCTCGAGGAGCGGGGTCGTCTCGCAGACGTAGGGCACATGTTGTGGAGCCTGATGAGGAGGAGGAGGAGGAGGTCGCAGACCGTGAATCAGAGACATCTGCTGAGGAGGGGGACTCCGGTCTTGGTTCCGGGAGTGGAGGCGAGGCTGAGGGGGATCCTGAGGATGACAGTTCCGACCCCGATGGTGATGATGGTGCAGAGGTTATCCCGCAGAAGAGGATGAGGAGGGCCCCTTATTCTCGCTCCCGAGGGCATTGATGCTGTTTCCTGCTTTATTTTACTTTTTGCTAGTAGTTTGTAGCACTCTGCATATTATCAGGCAGTTTTATTTTCTGTAAAACTTGTACCTTTATTTTGTTGTAAAACATGACGGAATGAAACAGCTTTTGAAAATGTGTTTGTATTTGAAATTCTTAGCATCGCATCGCATCATTTTGCACAAAGATGGAATTGAATGGATATGTGCCTTGTGTATTTACTTGATCAGGTAATGAACCGACGCAACAAATCAAACAACTCGACTCACTAAGAAATAACAGACTCTTAGCAAGTTTACAACTCGATAAGCAAAATACAACAATGTTAACGACTCGATAAACAAGACTTAACAAAATTGCGTAAACAAAGAGTAACGACTCAAAACACAAAATGCGACAGCTCGACAAAACTTACAACTTGATAAACAAAACGACAACTCGATAAGCAAAATACAACACAGTGTACTTCGGACGATCTGGGTGCTGGGACGCATCCGAAACTGAGAAAAACGAAGGCCTCCAACATTCCCGATGCGTGAAAGTGCCTCAAACTTCCTTCCGGAGGGCAAGACAGGACCAATGAGCGTGGCCGGCCATATTTTACATTTGGGGATTGAAAGGTGGCCGGCCGGCCCGTTTTTTTTTTTTTGAGTCAAAGGTGGCCGGCCTGCTAGAATAGGTGGCCGGCCGGCCACCTTTCCCTGCAGCCCACAGAATTCTGACACTTGTCCCCCTTCGAATAGTGTTTCGCCTCCTATAAAAGCTCCAACTTGGGAACTCATTCATTTCATCACTACTTTGCACAAAAATGGAGGCATTTCTCGTAGAAAATCTCACATCTTGGATCACTTCTTTAGATGGTTCGGAAAAGTTGAACTTCCGGGGTTTCGGCTTGAATGCACTATTCATGCTGGGCTAGACTCCACTGCACCTTCCTTTCCTCCATGCGGCGGCGAGATTTTGGAACCCGGTGACGCACGTCTTCAGCTTCGGAGGGCAAGAGGTATGTCCCACTTTTGAAGATTTTCAAGTCTTGATGGAGTCTGAACGCTCAGAAGAGATCTTGCCTCAGTCTCGTTTTGGCCATGCCCAAGCTTTGGGGCGGATGTGCGGTCTCAACGCGCATGATGCTCGATCCCTGATTTGTAATGGGATGTTGGATATCCCGAGCCTGATTTACCGATTCTCCGATGCTGGTGACCGCGGTGACCATTATCGGCAAGGTTTTCGACAACATGCCCTCTGTTTGTGCATGCTATCTCATTTTCTGTTTGTCTTGGGCTCCGGGGGAGCTAACATTCGTTTGATTGAAGTCGCTTAAGGCTTGAGGGAAGGAAAGAGCTGTATCGCCGTGACATTGGCTGAGACACTGCTGGGTTTGGATGCCTTCTACCGTCAGGAGACAACCAGGTTTGCGGGGAGTCCACTACTGCTGCAGGTAATGTTTCCCACCCAAGCTCACATATGTATTTACTCACATCGCTCGGCCCTCAGGCTCGGTTTTTCTCACAAAACCCTCATCTTACTTTTCTCTCCTCGCATATCTCTCTATTCTTTGTTCTCTCATTTTTCATCCCTCCCCAGATATGGTTGATGGATAAATTGCAAGTTGTGGACTCTTGCCCTGCTTACTCAGCCCGCGGCTACTTCTTTCGACAACGCCTGGTCGACGCCCTTGATGAGGGATGGTGGTTTGAATGGATGTGCAATTTGTCATTTGAATGCATTGCTTGGCCCTGTCCTTGGCTTAACCTTCCGGCGATGAGCTATAGCATGTTCCAAGATACTGGGATCCGGTTGATTGGCCTGACCCATTGTGTATTCTATTTCCCATTCCGCATTCTGCGCCAGTTCGGCCATGATCAGACTTGCCCTCCGGAGGGGATAGAGTATCCGGTCGCCTTCCCGGTCCGAGGTGCACACCTTGCCCGACATACTACGGCTTGGAGGACTAGAGAGCTCCTGCCCCCCGCCCCTATTTTCAGTTGCACTTTGTCTGACGAGTGCTGGGATTGGCTCAATGAGGAGGCACAGATTGGGCCTAGGTCGGCATCGGAGGCTTCGACTAGCTCTGGGAGGGGGCGCAGGGACACCTGACTTGACTATGCCCCAGATTTATTGCTTTATTAGTACTTTCAAGTTTTCTTGATGAGTGTAATAAAAAGCAACTTCAATTGTATGCAAGAGCAAGAGAACTCTGTTTTGAAATCAATGAAATTGAAGGTTGTGGTACTGAAAATTTTTCGCTTTGGTCCAAAAATGGTCTTAGTTGTAAAAAGATTAATTTGAACAAAGTCAACTTTTATTAAAACCTTTCAAAACTATTTTCGATATGGATCAGAACTGGACACGCCTGAGATCTGTCACTGAGATGCACAACCCCGGATCCTAGCAACTGGAAAGTTGCCCCTAGTCTGAATAGCACTGCACCGGAGATTACGATGAATGCTGATGGACAAGGATGACTGAGATGATCAAAATGGACAAAGTTGATCGGGGAAAATGTTTATGGCTGAACTTCAGGATGAAGCTGCCTACGTATCCCAAAGATGGGAATCAAGCCTTACGTAGTTCAGGCTTAGGTTCGCTCGGGTATTTTCACTCTCCTTTTACGCTCTAACTTTTGCCAAGGTCGCCCTTTGCGGGTTTTCAACCTTGCGAGCTCAGTTTTTATAATTTCAAATTTTTTTGTGCTCTGAGTTTTGCTTAGGTCGCCCTTTCAGGTTTTCGGCCTAGCGAGCCTCTCAAGGGTAGTATTTCTTCAACTTGTCCATATTAATCGGTTGGGAAAACTCTAAGCCATCTAAATCCATCAAAACCACAGCTCCACCTGACCAGATTGACTTGATAATGTAGGGACCAGTCCAATTGGGTTTGAATTTGCCCCTTGGGTCGTGGATGGGAGCTCGGTTGTCCTTGAGTACCAAATCTCCTTCTTTCAAATTCCTGGACTTAACCTTCTTGTTGAAAGCCCGGGCGATTCTGCGTTGATAGCCTTGGATGTGGTACAGTGCTTTCAGCCTTCTTTCATCGAAAAGCATGAGTTCCTCAAATCTGTTTTGCTGCCAATCCGCTTCGGCTATCTGGCACTCAGCCAATACTCGTAATGACGGGACCTCAATCTCAATAGGCAGAACGGCCTCCATCCCATAAACCAATGAGTACGGAGTCACCCCAGTAGAAGTTCTGATTGAAGTCCTGTAGCCCCACAGAGCAAATGACAGCTTATCTGGCTAGTCTCGGTAGGTTTCCACCATCTTCTGCAGTATGCGCTTGATATTCTTGTTGGCAGCCTCAACCGCTCCATTGGTTTGCGGCCGGTATGTGGATGACTTATGAAAAGCCACGTTGTATTTTTCCAACAAGTCTATCACTTCCTTCTTGAAGTGGGAACCGTTATCTGAAATTATCTCATTTGGGACCCCGTAGCGACAGATGATGTTGTTTCTGATAAACTTTGCAACATGCGAAGCCTTCAACACCGCGTAAGATTGGGCCTCAACCCACTTTGTGAAATAATCTATCGCAACCAGGATGAACTCATGCCCATTCGACCCCTTTGGCGTAACAGCCCCGATCACATCAATTCCCCAGACTGAAAACGGCCATGGTGAAGTCATATTGTACAACTTTGTCGGCGGGATGTTCATGCGATTTGCATGGATCTGACATTTGTGGCATCGCCGAACGAAACCGATACAATCCTTCTCCATGGTAGACCAGTAGTACCCTTGTCTGAGGATTTTCCGTGCCAGCATTACCCCATTCATATGTGCTCCACACTCTCCTCCATGGATGGCTTCCATTAGGCGCTTCGACTCTTCGGCATCAACACATAGTTTATGCATTCCCAGATGACCTCTTCTATACAGCTTACCCCCGCAGATGATGAACTGAACTGCCATTCTCCTGATTGCCCTTTTGTCTTTGGCATTTACCCCCGGCGGGTATGCTTCTTTCTCCAAGAAATTCCAAATGTCGTAATACCAGGGGTGTTCGTCCTGAACTTCATCTATGGCTGCAATCAACCCATAGGCAGGTGCAAATTTCTGGTCAATGATGACTGGACGCATTCGGACTCCACACGGGATGTCTATCATAGAAGATAGAGTTGCTAAAGAATCTGCGAACCTGTTGTTCTCTCTTAGTAGATGAGTAAAACTTAGCTTCTCGAACCGAGGAATTAGCAAATCCAAGGTTTGGTGATACATCATCATCTTTTCCTCTTTTACTTTCCAGTCTCCTTTTGCTTGAGACACAACAAGGTTCGAGTCCCCAATGACGTCTAATCGTCTTGCCCCTAGTTTTAGGGCTGCTTCTAGGCCAGCAATGCACGCCTCATATTCTGCTTCATTGTTCGAGACTTTGAATCGGAGTTTGAAGGCTAGAGGGATACGGGAATTATCGGGTGCTATCAGCAACACTCCTATCCCATACCCATGTTGATTTGACGCTCCGTCAAAGTACATCGTCCAAGCTTCGTCGTCGATATGCAAAATGGCTTCATCTGGGAACAAGTATTCGACTGCTTCATCCCCCTCAACCGGATGGTCGGCAAGGAACTCTGCTACTGCTCTTCCTTTGACTGACTTGCGTGTGACATACTTCAAATCAAATTCGGAGAGCAACAGCAACCAACGAGCTAGCCTACCCGTAAGTGCTGGTTTCTCGAAAAGATATTTGATGGGATCGAGACGTGAAACCAGCATTACGGAGTGAGCTAACAAGTAGTGCCGCAGCGTCCTGGTAGCCCATACCAAAGCTAAGCAAGCCTTCTCCAGCGGTGTGTACCGAGTCTCATACTCTAGCATCTTCTTGCTCAGATAGTAGATGGCTCTCTCCACCCTGTCTTCAGACTCTTGTGCAAGCATACAGCCCATCGTGGTCTCAGTCACTGATAGGTACAAAATCAACGGTTTCCCTGGTTCTGGTGGTGATAAAGCGGGCGGGTTCTGTAGATATTCTTTGATCTGCTCAAACGCTGCTTGACATCGGCCGTCCCATTGAAATTTCTTGCCTTTCTTCAGGAGACCAAAAAGTGGTTCACAAGTCAAGGTTAATTTTGAGATAAACCGTCTTATGAATTGCACTTTACCCAGAAAGCCTCTCATCTCCTTTTCAGTCCTTGGTGGGGGCATTTCTAGGATGGCCTTGATTTTGGAAGGGTCGACTTCGATGCCCCTTCGTGTAATCAGAAACCCCAGCATTTTTCCCGCTGTAACACCAAATGTACACTTTTGAGGGTTCAGCCGCAACCGGAATTCCCTGATCCTTTGAAAGAACTTATGCAAGGCGGTGTAGTGGCCCTCTCTTTCTTTGGACTTGACAATCATGTCGTCCACGTACACCTCAACCTCCTTGTGGATCATATCATGTAATATTGTGGTCGCGGCCCGTTGATAAGTAGCTCCAGCATTCTTCAACCCAAACGGCATGACTCTATAGCAGTATGTCCCCCACGGGGTGGTGAATGCAGTCTTTTCCCTGTCTTCTGGTGCCATTATTATCTGGTTGTAACCTGAGAAGCCATCCATAAATGAAAGCAATGCGTGCCCTGCTGTGAAATCCACCAACTCATCAATATGCGGTAAGGGAAAGTCGCCATTCGGACTAGCTCTGTTCAAATCCCTGAAGTCCACGCATACTCGGATCCTGCCATCCTTCTTCGGCACTGGAACGATGTTGGCCAACCAAGTCGGATATTCAGATACCAGCAGGAAGCCTGCGTCAATTTGCTTGGTGACCTCTTCCTTAATCTTGAGAGCCCAGTCCGGGCGGATTCTCCTGAGTTTTTGTTTGACTGGTCGGGCCTCGGGGTCAAGGGGGATCCGATGCTGTACAATCTCAGGATCGATTCCAGGCATGTCTTCGTAGGACCACGCGAAAACATCTTTGAAATCTTTTAATAAAGCGACTAAGCGCTCGCGTTCCTCCGAAGACAACGTGGACCCGATCTGGACCAGCCGCGGGTCCTCCTCAGTACCAATGTTCACGGTAGTGATTTCGTCCACTAGGGGTTTAACAAATCTTTCCTGCTCCTGCTCAATTAATCGTTGCTAAACCGGAGGAACTTCGTCCTCATCGTTTTCAAAATTTTGAATGTCTGAATTAATGCAATAAATTAAGGGCACAGAAAAGTACTTAGAAACCACAGTTGCTTGATTCTCATTAGGCACATCCAAATCGTCCGATTCATTTACAACAGACTCAAATGAAAAGGAAAAAGACGACCTAGACAGGACTGTGGCATCCGGGTTAACATCCCCAGGAGTACCAGACTCAGACTCAGTCGAGCTGGAATCTGATTCCGACCCACAAGACTCGGTGGAATCAGATTCCGGCTCACTACCTGACCCGGTGCTGCTGGACAAAAATCCCTCCTCGTATTGCCAAGTGAGAGAGGGTGCGATAGATGCATCTAAGATAGCTGCTGGTTGGCTCGCGGCCGTTTCATCCCCAATCATGGAAACCTCGAAGTTATCCCCCAAGCACTTATGGTCGATCGGAGGATCAGAGAGTAGACATGCCAGCGCTACCCCCGTTTCAAATTCTGTGCCCTCAGGATCCACTGCCCTACACTGCTCAACCTCAGCTGATGGGTCCGTCTGCTCTTCGACAACATCCTCCCCAGGTAACTGCAGGTCGAAGAAGATCTCAAAACCGGGCACGCGCTTCTTCTCCGCGTTTATCCACGGCTTTGGGAAGCCGCAAAATGGAAAGTCCTCCCCCTCTCGGACGAAGCGTCCGTTCAGGGTGCCCTGGATGGGCCTATGCATTAATTCAAAAGGCTTCCCAGCCTGCTTTGCTCTGGCTCTTCCGGCCATTTCTTTCCCTTTCCTCACCCAGTCCTCTTTGGTGGGCAAATAACCCAGTCCAAAGGTATGCGGGTTGTGTGGCACTTCGGCCAATGTTGCGACGCCTTTCCTGCCGCTCCTTCCTAATCCCATCCCGGGGATGTGTTGTAGTTTGTTCATGAGGTAGACGGATTGAGCACTGACGTACACACCTTCATTCACAGCCATAATGTTTTGCACAACCCGGGCCTCGGCCAGAGTAAATCCTGATATAAACACGTCCTCCATGCCGTGCTCGATTTCTAGGACTGGTGTAGACACCTCCGGAGGGGAATGGATCGATGAATTCCCAAACACAATGGCTACTCCCTTTCCATAGGGGTATTTCACCATCTGATGCAGAGTGGACGAGACGGCCTTCACCTGGTGCAACCACGGTCGCCCCAAAAGTAGGTTGAAAGTTGCGGGAACCTCCAAGACATGGAAATCTATCTCGTGTTGTCCAGGTCCAACCTTTGTCTGAATTTTGACAGTTCCCATCACTTCTCTGCTGGTATTATCGTACGCTCTGATCACCTGAGTTGTCGGGATGAAGTCCGCGGGCTTCAACCTGATTGCATACGCTGTTCTGGCTGGGTAGACATTGATAGCAGACCCGGTATCAACAAGTACCACCGGTATCCACTTGTCTCTACATTCCACGGAGATGTAGAGAGGTTTGTTATGATTCACGCCCTCAGGCGGCAGTTCTTTGTCTGAGAAAGTTAAAGCCGGGGAACCCCCTCCCGGAAAAACTAGCCCGACCAGCTGCTCTAGTGTAGTGTTTATAGAGAGTTTGGCCCTGTCCATAGCAGATAGGACAGCCTGTCTGTGTACTCGCGACGCCATAAGCAGTCCCCAGATGGAGATGTCTGCTTGTATCTTCTTCAATTGCTTGAGCACAGCTTCTTCTTCAATCTGTTTCTCTCTCTGTTTCTCAGCTTCCTTGTCTTTCCCGGATGCCTCAGGTTGGTCTAAGTGCGGAGGCTTGAAATACCGCCCAGTTCTTGTCATATGAGCAATCTCATCGAGATACCAGGTGTCATCTGGTTGATTACTTCCCCAATCCTCGTCTGTGTGGGCAAGACATAAGTCATCGTCTTCCCACCACATTCCGTCGGCAGCCGACAGACACCTGTCCGGCTCCGGTATGATCGTACTCGCAGCACCTTCAGCCTTCATGCTCGCAGCATTTCCTGTTCCTGTGCACACAGCACTCTCGACCCCCACATGGGCCTTGGCTTTTCTGATTCTCTCGGAATCCTCAAATCTTTGTTGCTCCAACTGTGTCAGTACAACTGGTTGGTCGGTATTTCCTGCATTTACAATCCCCAAATTCTGAACGAAATTCTTAGTGCCGGCGCTCTCCGGCATTGTATTCTGACTCTCGGCCCTTCCGGCCACCACTGATACTCTTGCCCCTGCCGGGCCCTGTTTTTGTTGATATTCCACAACGTCTGGTTGATCATCTAACCATCCGGTAATTTCCGCCGACTCCTCATATTCGAACCAGTTGATTGCTGTATCCCCTGATTCTTGGTCGTTGAAGAACTGGAGGTTGGCAAGGTCCTCTCCTACAGCTATTAGGTCATCTGTTCCCCACTCAAATCTGTCTCCCTGAATCACACATATTTCTGCTTTTTCTGGCAGCCCCATACTCAGTTCAGACTGGCCCACTGACTGGATGTATTCACTTGGATCATAGGCTCCTGCAGCGAGATTCTCAGACTGTTCCGTCCCAAACTCAACAACCCCACTTTTCTCCGAAATCTGCCCTGTCCCATCTTCGGTGGTCACCACCTTTGGCTCAGATTGGGTTGTGGAGATGTCCATCATGCACAAGTCAGTGCAGACAGGAAGGATCACCTCCGACTTAGGTAGGTGGGATGGGGTGATATGGATACTAGGATCGTAAGACACGACCCCAGTTTGGATGAAGTTGATTCTGTTGGGAGGAGGGGCTTGGTTATGTGGTGGGAGGGGATTTGTTGTGACGTTGGGTTTTTCGGGAGGCGCGATCACCTGCTTGTTGATAAGATCCTGGATCTCATGACGCAATCTAAAGCAACGATCGGTGTCATGACCGTGCTGTTGGTGATACGCGCAGTACCTTGCCGGGTCATGAGAGGGAGGGAGTGGATTCGGTAGTGGCCTTGGCTCCAAGGGCGTCAAATGCTTCTTCCTGATTAATACCCCTAAAGCCTTGGACAGGGGCATATAGAGGGGTGTAAAGGTTCTTTGGCCTCTGGGCGGATACTTTGTGGTTTGGGTATTACTTCCGGATGCACCGGAGAAGGGCGTGGCTGCAGCGAGCCTTGGATGGGGAGGGGGATTGGTGGTGACCATACTGACCTCCGAAGCTCTTGTATTTGCAGCGCCACTCGGGCCTGCGTTGTTGTTGCGGTTAAATGTCCTCCGAGGTTGCTCCCGGTCCTGGTCAATCAGACCTTGTTTCATCGCATCCTCGATTTGTACCCCCATCTCGTGTAGGTCTGAGAAGGTGGGAAAGGGGAGTACAATGATTTTCTGCATCAATTTCGGTTGGAGATTGCGCACAATCATCCTGATTTGGTCCTTATCTGTGGGCCTCAAAGTCATCATCGATGCTTTCGCCCTCCATCGAGTCACAAAATCGGAGAAAGTCTCCTTGGGCTCCTGTCTCGTCGTCTCAAGATCACGAGTTGTGATCTCGATCTGTGTATTGTACGAGTACTGTGCAACAAAGGCCTCAGCCATTTCATCCCAATTTCTCTTGACATCATCTTCCAGCTTTGCATACCAGATGGCGGCCACACCTGACAAGGTTCGGCCGAATAGTGAAAGTTTTTGTGGTCTAGTCAGGCCCATTGGCCGCAGAATGTCCGAGAATAGCCGAAGATGGACCATGGGGTCCCCTGATCCGTCGAAACGGTCAATTTGCGGCATCTTGAATCTTTCGGGCAGTGTCACGGCCACGTCGGTATATCCATCCTCCATATCCGGAATAGTCTTCACCCCCTGGGATTTCTTAAAAAGCTTCTCTAGTTTGCTCAATTTCAGAGCTGTATGGTCTATCTCGAACTCGAAGGGAGAGTCCGGATGGTTGGCAGGTGTATGGGTCTTGGACAGTTGAGGCGGAAGCGGGGGCGGAGCCAGCCCCGTTGGAAGGCCCGTGTCCTCTTGAATGTTCTGGGCATTGGGTAGGGTGCTTTGGGGATTTGGCAGGGTATTTTGAACAGTGGGTGTTTGCTCGGGTAATGGGACCCCCGACGGAGGAGGAGCCGAGTGTGAGGTTGATGTTCCGGTTTGCTGCTGGAGCCTAGTAATGAGCTCAGCCTGTTGGGCGATGACTGTGGCCTGTTGCTTAGAAAATTCCGCTTGGCGGATGGCATCCTCTTGCATCTGTCTCATGCTCTCCTGCATTTGACGCAACATTTCCTCTATCCCGGCCATATTCTGTTGGTCCAGCTGACTGATCGGTAAGTGTATCTCTATGGCGGAAACAGAAACCCCAACCTGACTGTTTGCTGCTAAAGTAGCTCGCTGCCCGGTAATCCCTGCTCTGACTCACTGCGCCTCATTGGCTTTCTTCTAACAACTGGGGTAGGGAGTGGAACACTGGATGTCCGTCAACCAAATCCTTGGATCGATTGAGTCGGCGACCTCGTGTCCAAAGTGCTTGGGGAATATCTACTGGTTCGGAAGCAATCGTGCTAAAACTGCCCCTAGCAAAAAGATAAATAAAGCGAAAAGAAAATAAATAACCAAATAAACGGGCAGCATAACAGCTTAAATTAAACACACAACACACGGCTGGGCATAACAACACACGGCTGATAAGCTGAATACACACTGTCCTCAAACACTGATCAATATCCCTGAATCACTGTCCCCGAAACTGAATCGGATACCCGCAGATAACTGATTCTCAAATACTGACTGATGCCCGCAGGCTTGATGCCCAAACTCATACTGATACATGCATTCCTGTAGAGACGCACTCTAAAGCACATAACAGATAAGTGAGAGCCAAAACACCCCTATGTTGGGGTAAGGTTTCCCTGTCCTATTTTGTCAGGAGCTAGGGTTTCACTACGCACGCAGCGGTTTCAAACAACCTACAAACGGGTAAGCAACATGTCCTAGTTTGGAATGGTCACTATGGATCCGAATATGCACTAGGTCGAATGGTCAAAAAGGGTGCCCCGGTAAAACCGGGGTTTGTGTTCCCATACTGGCAGAGCCCGTAACCGGTCAGCCTTATGGACATGCCTTGACAAGACAAGCCTCCGGCAAACCGCTCAGGAATAGCAGATGGCAAACACGGTGTCCTAGGCGCACCAATGCAAATGCAATGCAAAGAAACACACAAGTGTAGTCAAAACCAGATATCATGAGTTCGAGTCAAGTTCTCTAAATCCCCAGCAGAGTCGCCAGAAACTGTAGACGTCCCCGAACGCCCCGGGAGGGTTAAGTCCCGTTCTGTTCGTTTGGGTTCACTACAGTTCAAGGACCCGATTGTCACGGTTCTAAATCTTGAACCAAAGAGTCCAAATCCGGCAAATCGTTTTGAGAAAAATAGATTTTTTGAAAAGAAGTGCCAAACATGGACTGCTTTGCCAGATACAGAGTCGCCACCTAAATATTTTATTTTTGGGAAATTTAGGAAACCCTGACTCGTTTGCCTAAGGCCACGTGTCCGTCATCACCAATGTTGCCTCGGCTCGGGAACTTGGGTACGATTGGGGAAGGTCACTTCGTGAGCACCCCCGCTCGCCCGATCAAAGACCGGCCTCTACTAACCATGATATCAAGTTTTGAAAACATTGTGTGTTCTTATTCCGGTTATTAGCCTAGGTTACTATGTGATGCGCACAGCATACAAGTATAGACTGAGTCGCCTGAATTGGAACAAAACATTTCATGTTTGTTTGTTTGAAAATGGTTTGATGGTGCTACCCGCAGGTAGGCTAAGACGTGGATTTGCCACCCTCGGGTGGGCTTAAGAAAACATGATTTTGCCACTATCTAGTGGGCTTAAAACAAACATTTGATGAATTATCCCAATTTAAGTAACACAACCTCCACCCACAGGCATTCAGGCAGTTATATCACATAAGCACATAGCCTCATGGTAAGCATACTATTCATGGCAACACTCACACGCATGCAAGGATGCTAAAGCATAAAAACTCACCGAGTACTCCAAGCCAAAACAGAAACTCATTAGAAATCCATGCATGATCCTAGGTACACAGAATTGCCTAATGCAACACATGCAAAGATGCAAACTATAGCAGGCTCGGCTATTCTAAACATGGCATATGGAATGCTACAACTAACACGTATTCAATTTGGAATTGAAATACAAATGCAGTTTGTATGATGTGCCGAGCCCGGTGCGTGCAAAACAGATGAATGATGCAAACATGCTGTCATACTGTATGCTAATTGAAATATGCCCTAATCTAACCGTCATAAGCGGATAAATAAAAGGGAAGAAAGACGTGGGGTTGAAAGACATACATCACACTCACTCACACTTATTACAATCATGCCCTCACGCAGAGGGTCCGAATAAATATACAGTCCCGAATAAAAGAATAGTACAGTCCAAATAAATATTACAGTCCAAATAATATAAATTCCTAATTAATTTACAAATTAACTAAGAAAATAATAAAACTGGCATGCAAGCCAGGGACTGCCTTGATTCTGCTCCGGATGATGGAATGATGCATGTTTGGGCTGCTTTGCGCGGAAATCCACTGGAATGCCCGATTAGCCTCTGTTTTGCAATGATTCTTGAAAAGCGCGCCAAGCCTCGGGAGACCGCTGATTCTTGATATGCTGCACCAGAGAGCAGGAAAGGGGCATAGCAATGTATTTTCACAAATGTATGCATGCCTCGATCCTCGTGCCACCAATCACGCATTTCGATGCATGATGGCCGAGAAGTCGAATTGCACAATTTTAATATAGAATGAATGCATATGAACACTACAACAAAACCTAACTCCATCATGGATAATCCGGAGTGTCGGTGACTTGGGAATTGAGGCACGTTCCGTCACTCGGAGTACGGAACGTACCTCGTTTCCCGTGCCCGGGCTAACTCCTATCCCGAACACGATGCAATATGCATGATATGCGTGAAATGCAACTAAGACACAATCCTAACATACACAATGTTATGGAATGGCATACACGCTACACGAGGTGATACACAACCAAGCATACACAATGCTATGAATGAAATGGCATACACAATGCAATAATGGGCTTACACCAATATGAGAGAGCCTCAGCCTTACTCACATAAGAGGCCATCAGATGAAAACAAGACAACTCGAAATGCGTGCACACGTGCACGCAAACCGAGGACCGGCCCTCAGGCACCGAAATGCCACTCTAATGAGACATGGCAAAGACATAGAATATGATATGCAAACATGCAAAAATCAGTAGCAAAATGAGGGGGAAAACAGCCCCCGAAACAAGGCGAAATGAAACCCGATGCATGGAATCTCTCCCCGAAATGCGGAATTAAGCACATGAAATGGCCATTTGCTATGCAATGCATGCATGATTCGTACATGAAGTGTGAAGGCAGGAGCTAGGCAGCCCCAAAACAAGCATTTTTACAGTTCGAAGCATGGCCAAACAGTGGGTACAAATAGTGCAAAATTAGCATGCAAAAATGGGGGGGCAAGAGAGGTAATGAGGCAAGTGGTAGATGCAAAGCCCAAACAGAAAAAGACCCTTCTACAACACTGAAGAGGGACCAAAAATATGATGTTTTTCAGTAGATGACAAGCCCCAAATCAGTATACAAACATGCTCAAAATGCAATGCAAGATTAAGGCCACAAGAAGGCTATAACACAAAGTATACAAAATATTCATGAAAAAGCCAAAGACCCTTAATGAAACATGACAAGGGGGTCAAAATATGGCCACTTTGAGTTCTGATCATGGCCTAAAAACAGAAGAAAGGTAAGCTCACAAAGCATGCAAAAATAGGGACCAAAGAGGGGCAATGAAGCAAGTCATACATGGGGGTCCCAAACAAGGTTGAGCCCTTCTTCAATGTTGAATAGGGACTCAAAATAGGCCTATTTTCAGTTTATATCAGGCCCCAAAACAGATCACACATAGGCTAGAAATACCATGCAAAATAATGGCATACAAGAGGGTATTGAAGCAAGTATCAAATGGGGGTCTCAAACAGGGTTGAGCCCTTAAACAAACATGTAGAACAAATCAAAAAAAGCCTAGTTTCAGTTAGGGTCGGAGCCCAAAACAGTAAGCAAATAGGCTAGAAAAAAGTGGCAAAAATGAGCTACAAAAGAGGGGGATGACAACTTACCCTTGAAGACCACCCTTTTGTTGCTTCTTGGACCAAATTTGCTGCCTCTTAGCTGCTGGAAATCCTCTCCTTGCTGCTGGAATGGAGTAGTGGTGGTGGTGCTTGGTAGTGATGAAGAAATGGTGCAAAACTTAGAGATTTTGAGAGAAATGGAGAGGGATATGTATGTATGAGCTTGAGAGCAATTTTCTAACCCTTTCTCTAGAGCTGGGAGGCCAGCTATATGGACAAGAATGGGGGAGAAATGGAGGGAAAAAAGTGGAGGGAAATGGCATCAATTTTCCCTCCAAAAAGAGTTCCCTTCGGATGCAGTTTTTGAAGGGAAAAGGGCACACAGCTGTAATGCACACACTGCAAGGAAGCTGGCCGGCTAGGTATTTTGGTTGCAGGTGGCCGGCCAGCCACCCCCCATGGCCGGCCGGCCAAGGGTCAAAAGGGTCAATTGGATTTTCTGGCCGGCCACCAAATATTGGTGTCCTCCCATGTCCCCTCAACACAACCCTGTGGTTCAAAACTGGAAACTATAAAACAGGAGAGAGAACAAGCCACTTTTAGGAGGGGTTCAAAAGGTCCAAGTTGAATTTCTGGCTGGCCATGTAATATTAGGGTCCTCCCATGTGTGCACAACACAAATATGCGGTTTGGGGTTGAAGACAGTGGCCCTAGGGTGGTCAACTTTGGCTCGGAAGTGAGAAAAACGGGCGTCGGAGGGCGCCAGAGGAATATAACTGGTTGCTGAGACAATTGCTGGCCTCCCACCCTTTAGTGACCTTCCTGGTGATAAAACAGAGATACCTGCCAAAAATGAACGAAAACCGATGCAAAACGAATGCTCGGGGGCCAAAACACGTAGTTCGGGGTCCCAAAAATAGGCCGTTAAGCACCGAAAGTGGCATTCGACCACGAAGCGGGTCTCTCAGGCCTCAGTGTACCTCACAAAGGAGTAAATGAGATGCATGCCAAAAACCGGAGCAGTCGGAGATGGTTAGGCGGTCCCGAACCGAGGCACACGGCCTGACGGCTCCGAAAACCGGGAACCGGGCTCCGAAATGGGCAAAATGGCCTACGGCCACGAAATGTAGCCCACAGCCACTAAGAGATGGTCTACGGGACCTCTCCCTCCCCTCAGGAAAAGAAACAGAGAAAAACTGAGTCTGGTTCGCAAACCGAGGCAAGGCACAGAAGAGGGTTCGGAAGTCCGGAGGCAGGGCTCGCGGCCGATACTCTGAGACTTTTGAACGAGCACAATATGCAACATCACCGAGCGCTCAACTGGTGACGTCTGAGTCTTAAGGTCGGTCAAAAATGGGGTGTCTACACTCGGGCGGTGACAACACGGGTGGGTTCTGTAAGTATTCCTTGATCTGTTCAAAAACGGCTTGGCATCAGCCGTCCCATTGGAACTTCTTTCCTTTCTTCAGGAGACCAAAAAGTGGTTCACAAGTCAAGGTTAATTTTGAGATAAACCGTCTTATGAATTGCACTTTACTGAGAAAGCCTCGCACCTCCTTTTCAGTCCTTGGTGGTGGCATTTCTAAGATGGCCTTGATTTTGGAAGGGTCGACCTCGATACCTCTCTATGTAATCAAAAACCCCAGCATTTTCCCTGCTGTAACACCAAATGTACACTTCTGAGGATTCAGCCGCAACCGAAATTCTCTGATCCTTTGGAAGAACTTTTGCAAGGCGGTGTAGTGGCCCTCTCTTTCTTTGGACTTGACAATCGTGTCGTCCACATACACCTCAACCTCTTTGTGGATCATGTCATGCAATATCGTGGTTGCGGCCTGTTGATATGTAGCTCCAGCGTTCTTTAACCCAAATGGCATCACCCTATAATAGTAAGTCCCCCACGAGGTGGTGAAAGCAGTCTTCTCCCAGTCTTCAGGTGCCATCACTATCTGATTGTAGCCTGAGAATCCATCCATGAACGAAAGCAAAGCATGCCCCGCTGTGAAGTCCACTAACTCATCAATATGCGGCAAGGGAAAGTCGTCCTTCAGACTGGCTTTATTCAAATCCCTGAAATCTACGCATACCCAGATCCTGCCATCCTTCTTCGACACCGAAACGATGTTGGCCAACCAAGTTGGGTACTTAGATACCAGCAGGAACCCTGCGTCAATTTGCTTGGTGACCTCTTCTTTAATCTTGAGAGCCCAGTCCGGGCGGATCCTTCTGAGTTTCTGTTTAACGGGTCGGGCCTCAGGGTCAAGAGGGATCCGGTGCTGTACAATCTCAGGATCGATTCTAGGCATGTCTTCGTAGGACCACGCGAAAACATCTTTGAAATCTTTTAATAAAGCGACTAAGTGCTCGCGTTCCTGCGAAGACAACGTGGACCCGATCTGGACCAGCCGCGGGTCCTCCTCAGTACCCACATTAACTGTAGTGATTTCATCAACCAAGGATTTAACAAATCTCCCCTGCTCCTGCTCTAGCAAATATTTCAAAACCGAAGGAATTTCTTCCTCGTCGTTTTCATCGAAATTTTGAAAGTCCTGATTAATACAATAAATCAAAGGCACAGAAAAGTACTCAGAAACCACAGCCATTCCATTCTCATTAAGCACATCTAAATCATCCGATTCCTCTGTTACAACAGACTCAAAAGAAAAAGAAAAAGACGACCTAGACAGGACTGTGGTATCCAGGTTATCACCCCCAGGATTATCGGACTCAGATTCAGACGAGCTGGAACCTGATTCTGACTCCATAGACTCGGTGGAATCAGATTCCGGCTCACTACCTGACCCGATGCTGCTTGACAAAAATCCCTCTTCGTACTGCCAGGTGAGAGAGGGTGCGATGGATGCATCCAAAATGCTTAACGGTGGGCTCGCAGCCGTTTCATTCCCAATCATGGACACTGAGAAGTTATCCCCCAAGCATTTCTGTATGATCGGAGGATCTGAAAGTAGACAAGCCAGCGTTACCCCCATTTCAATTTCGGTGCTCTCAGAATCCACTTTCTCATTCTGCTCAACCTCAGCTGATGCGTCTGTCTGCTCCTCGGCAACATCATCCCCGGATAACTGCAGGTCAAAGAAGATCTCAAACCCCGGCAGACGCCTTCTCTCGGCATTCAGCCATGGCTTTGGGAAGCCACAAAATGGAAAGTCCTCCCCCTCCCGGACGAAGCGTCCGTTTAGGATACCCTGGATGGGTCGGTGCATCAACTCAAAAGGCTTCCCCGCCCGCTTCGCTCTGGCTCTTCCAACCATCTCCTTACCTTTCCTCAGCCAATCCTCTTTGGTGGGCAGATAACCCAAGCCAAAGGTATGTGGGTTGTGCGGCACTTCGGCCGATACTGCAATGCCCTTTCAACCACTCTTCCCCAATCCCATCCCGGGGATGTGTTGGAGCTTGTTCATGAGGTACACTGATTGTGCATTGACATATAACCCCTCATCAACAGCCAAGATGTTTTGTACGACCCGGGCCTCAACCAGAGTAAACCATGATAGGAACACATCCTCCGTGCCATGCTTGATTTCCAAAACTGGTGTAGACACTTCTGGCGGCGGATAGATGGACGAATTTCCAAAAATAATAGCCACGCCCTTCCCGTGGGGGTATTTCAACATCTGATGCAAGGTGGCAGAGACTGCCTTCACCTGGTGCAGCCACGACCGCCCCAAAAAGTAGATTGAAGGTTGCGGGAACGTCCAGGACATGAAAGTCAATCTCGTGTTGTCCTGGACCAACCTGGGTCTGAATTTTCACAGTCCCCATCACCTTTCTACTTGTGTTATCATACGCCCTTATCATCTGGGTTGTGGGCACGAAGTCCGCGGGGTTCAACCCGATTGCATATGTCGTCCTTGACGGGCACACATTAATAGCGGATCCCGTGTCGACGAGAACCACCGGTATCCATTTGCTTCTACATTCCACAGAGATGTAGAGCGGTTTGTTATGATTCACGCCCTCGGGCAGCAGTTCTTTGTTGGACAAGGTCAACATCGGGGAACCTCCTCCCAGAAAGACCAATCCCACTAGCTGTTCAGGTGTGGTGTCTATTGAGAGTTTGGCCTTGTCCATGGCCGATAGAACAGCCTGTCTGTGAACACGTGAAGCCATAAGCAGTCCCCAGATGGAGATGTCTGCTTGTATTTTTTTCAATTGTTTCAGCACGGCCTTTTCTTCGAGGTGCTTCTCTTTCTATTTCTCCACCTCCTTGTCCTTCCTGGATGCCTCTGGCTGATCTAGGTGTGGGGGCTTGAAATACGGCCCACTCCTAGTCATATGGTCAACTTCACCAATGTACCAGGTATCATCCGGTTGATTGCTTCCCCAGTCCTCATCCGTGTGGGCAAGACATAGATCATCGTCCTCCCACCACATTCCATCAGCAGCCGACAAACACCTGTCCGGCTCCGTTACCACTGTCCTTGTACTCACGGTACCTTCTGTCCACATGTTCGCAGCACCCTCTGTTTTTGTGCATATAACACTTTCAGTCCCCACAGGGGCCTTGGCTTTTCTGGCTCTCTCAAAGTCTTCGATTCCTTCTTGTTCCAACTGAGTCAGTACAGTTTGCTGTTCAACATTCCCTATATTCAAAATGCCCAAATCCTGAGTGAAATTCTTGACACTGGCGCTCTCCGGCGATGTATTCTGATCCCCGGCCCTTCCGGCCACAATTGATGTCCTTGCCCATGACGGGCCCCTTTCCAGCTGAGATTCTTCAACAATATCTAGTTGGTCGTCAAGCCACTCGGTGACCTTTGCTGGCTCCTCAAAATCGAACCAGTTGACTGTCACGTCCCCCGGCTCTTGCTCATTGAAAATCTGAAGGTCAGCAATGTCCCCTTCCAGAATTGCTAAGTTATCTATTCTCTGATCAAGTCCATCCCCCCGTAGTACACAAATTTCTGCCCCCACCGGCAATTCCACATTTAGCCTAATCTGACCCGCTGACGCAATGTAGCCACTCGGATTGTACACCTCCTCAGCACAGTTCCCAATTTCCTCAGACCTTGAATCAACAATGCCACTTTCCTCCGAAATCATCCCTGTTCCATCTTCGATGGTCAGCACCATGGATTCAGGTTGGGCTCGGGAGATGTCCAACATGCACAAGTCAGTGCTGTCGGGAAGGAACACCTCCGGCTTGGGTAGGTGAGATGGGGTGATATATATGTTGGGGTCGTATGACATGACCTCGGTCTGGATAAAGTTGATGCGTTTGGGAGGTGGAGCTTGGTTGTGTGGTGGGAGAGGGTTGGTTGTGACATTGGGTTTCTCTGGAGGCACAATCACCCTATTATCAACGAGATCTTGAATCTCATGACGTAATCGGAAGCATTGGTCGGTGTCATGACTGTGCTGTTGGTGAAAGGCGCAGTATTTGGCTGGATTATGGGTGAGAGGAAGTTTTTCTGGTAACGGCCGCGGCTCTAGGGGCTTCAAATGCCCTTTCTTGATCAAAACTCCTAAAGCCTTGGACAAGGACATGTATAGTGGAGTGAAGGTTCTTTGGTTTTTGGGTGGGTGTCTGGCTGTTTGCGAACTACTACCGGACGCACCGGTGAATGGCATAGCTGCAAGGGTTCTTGGGGGATTGGTGGTGACCATGCTTACTTCTGAAGCTCGGGCAGTTGCGACATTGCTTGTGCCTGCGTTGGTGTTGCGGTTGAAGGTTCTCCTGGGTTGCTCTTTGTCATTGTCAATCAAGCCTTGCTTCAAGGCATCTTCGATCTGTACTCCCATCTCATGCAGATCTGAAAAGGTAGGGAAGGGGAGCACGATCATTTTTTGCATCAGTTTGGGTTGGAGGTTGCGCACAACCATCCGTATTTGATCCTTATCCGTCGGTCTTATGGTCATCATTGAGGCCTTGGCCCTCCAACAGGTTACGAATTCAGAGAAACTCTCCTTAGGCTCCTGCCTTGTTGTCTCGAGATCACGGTTTGTAATCTCGATTTGCGTGTTATAGGAGTACTGTGCAATGAAAGCCTCAGCTAGCTCATCCCAGTTCTGCTTGACATCGTCTTCTAATTTTGCGTACCAGATGGCCACCACACCCGACAGGGTCCGGCCAAACAATGAAAGCTTCTGTAGTCTGGTGAGGCCCATCGACCTTAGTATGTCCGAAAACAAATGTAGATGCACCATGGGATCCCCGGACCCGTCAAAGCGGTCGATTTGTGGCATCTTGAACCGATCTGGCAGCGTCACAGCCGTGTCGGTATACCCGTTCTCAATGTTTGGGATGGACTTTACCCCTTGGGATTTCTTGAACAACTTTTAAAGCTTGCTCAACTTCAACGCTGTAGGGTCCACCTTGAACTCAAAGGGAGAGTCCGGTTGATTGATAGGCGTAGGTGCCTTGGATAGTTGAGGTAGAATCGGGGGTGGAGCCGGCCCTGTTGGGATGTCTGTATCCTCCTGGATATTCTGGACATTTGGTGTCTCCCCGGGTAGTGGAACCCTTGGTGGAGGAGGAGCTTGATGTGAGGCTGATGCTCCGGCTTGATGTGAGGCTGATGCTCCGGCTTGCTGCTGTAGCCGGGTAATTAGCTCTGCCTACTGGGTCATGAGCACAACCTGCTGTTTGGAAAATTCCGCTTGACGAGCAGCATCCTCTTGCATGAGTTTCATACTTTCTTGGAGTTGGCGTATCATTTCCTCCATCCCTGCCATGTTCTGCTGTTCCAGCTGACTGACTGGTATATCTATCTCTGTGGTAAAAATTGAAGCCTCAGCTTGACTGTCCACTGACGGGGTAGACCACTGTTCTGGCAACCTTTGCTCGGATACACTGCGTCTTCTTGACCTCCGTCTGATAACCGGGGTTAAGGAATAAAACACTGGTTGTCCGTCGACCAGATCCTCAAATCGATTGAGTCGGCGACCTCTAGTCTAGAGTGCTTGGGGAATATCTGCTTGGTCTGAAGCAATTGTGCTAAACTACCCCTAGCAAAAAGATAAATAAAGCAATAATAACGAAATAAACAACCAGACAAATGGATAGCATAACAGCGTAAATAAACACACAACACACAGTTGGGCATCACAACACACAATTGATAAGCTGAATAGACTGTTCTCAAACACTGATCATTGTTCCCAAATCACTGCCCCCAAAACTGAATCTGATACCCGCAGATAACTGATTCCCAAAATACTGAACTGGTGCCCGCAGGCCTGATACCCAAACTTGTAAACTGATACATGCATTCCTGTAGAGACGTACTCTAAAAGCACATAGCAAACAAGTGAGAGCCAAAACACCCCTATGTTAGGGTAAAGTTTCCCTGTCCTATTTTGTCAGGAGTTAGGGCTTCACTACACACGCAGCGGTTTCAAACAACCTATAATCGGGTAAGCAACCTATCCTAGCTTGGAATGGTCACTATGGATTCCGAATGTGCATTAGGTCGAATGGTCAAAAAGGGTGCCCTGGTAAAAACCGGGGTTTGTGTTCCCATCGTGGCAGAGCCCGTAACCGGTTAGCCTTATGGCGCGCAGCCTCCGGCAAACTGTTCAGGAATAGCAGATGGCAAATACGGTGTCCTAGGCGCACTAATGCAAATGCAATGCAAAGAAACACATAAGTGTAGTCAAAACAAGATATCATGAGATCGAGTCAAGCTCTCTAAATCCCCAGCAGAGTCGCCAGAAACTGTAGATGTCCCCGAATGTCCCGGGAGAAATCCCGTTTTGTTCATTGGGCTCACTACAGTTCGGACTCAATGTCACAGTTCTGAATCTAATCTCACAAAGTGCAATGCAAGATCGATAAATCACCAAAGAGTCCAAATCCGGCAAATCGTTTTGAAAAATTGATTTTTAGAAAGAAGTGCCAAACATGGACTACTTTGCCAGATACAGAGTCGCCACCTAAATATTTTATTTTGGGAAATTTAGGAAACCCTGACTCGTGCCTAAGGCCACATGTTTGTCATCACCAAAGTTGCCTTGGCTCGGGAACTTGGGTACGATTGGGGAAGGTCAGCTATGAGCACCCCCGCTCGCCTGATCAAAAATCGGCCACTACTAAACATGATATCGAGTTTTTGAAAACACATACGTTCTTATTCCGGTTATTAACCTAGAATTACAATGTGATGCACACAGCATACAAGTATAGACTGGATCGCCTAAGTTGGAACAAAACATCTCTTGCTTGTTTGAAAATGGTTTGAAGGTGCTACCTGCGAGTAGGCTAAGACGTGGATTTGCCACCCTCGAGTAGGCTTAGAAAAACAAGATGATTTTGCCACTCTCAAGTGGGCTTAAAACTCGTAATCAATGAATTGTTCTAATTCAGGTAATCTAACTTTCACCCATAGGCATTCAGGAAATTATATCACATAAGCATATAGCCTCATGGTAAACATGCTATCATGGCAGTCACTCTCACACATGCAAGGATGCTAAAGCATAAACACTTACTGGGTACTCCAAGCCAAAGAAAGAAGCTAATTAGAAAACATGCATGAATCCTAACTATGCTGAGATGCCTAATGCAACACATGCAGCAATGCAACTAAGATAGGCTCGGCTATTCTAAGATGGCAAATGAGATGCAACAATCGATACATGTATTCAACTTGGAATTGAAATACAATGCAGTCAGCATGATGCGCCGAGCCCGGTGCATACAAAACAGATAAATGGATGCAAACATGCGAGCATAAGTATACTAATTGAAATGTGTCCTAAACTAACCATCATAAGCTGGTAAATAAAAGGGAGAAAGACGTGGGGTTGGAAGGCATGCATCACACACACACGCACACTTATTACAACATTGCCCTCCTCGGAGGGTCCAAATGAATAGTACAGAATAAACTAGCTAATCTAAGCTAATTAAACTAATTATTACACAACATTAATTAATTAACGAATTAACTAAGTAAGGAAACTAGCATGCAAATTAAACAAAATGGATTGCCTTAGCTCTGTTCTGAATGATAGGGATGCATGCATGCTCAAGTCGCCTTGTCGGGAAATCTATCGCGATGCCCCGACTTGCCTCTGCTTGCAACTGGTCCCAGAACACTGTAGAAAGCTCCAGAAGGCTGCTGACCAGTTTTTGCTGCTGGTTTCCGATTTGCTGCAACAGAGAGCGAGAAAGGGGCATGGCAAAGTATTTTCAACATATGTGTGCATGACCACTCTCCCCATCATTGCACAAGCTCCAGGGAGTGTAGTCCTCGATCCTTGTGCCACCAATCACGCATCTCGATGCATGATGGCTGAGGAGTCGGATTGCACGACTCGATGTAAAATGAATGCACATATAAACACAACAAGGCCTAAACTCCATCATGGGTAATTCGGAGTGTCGGCGACCGAGAATCGAGGCACGTTTCGTCACTTGGAGTACGAAACGTCCCTCGTTTCCCGTGTTTGGACTAAACCCTATTCCAAACACAATGCAATATACATGGCATACACAATACTACTAGCATGCAACCCTAAACGCAATGCAACCTAGTTATGCTAGCATGTGAGGGATGATATGCAAACATGCAACTAGCATACACAATGCTATGAACTAAGAATGGCATACTTAATGCACATGAACTATATGGCATACGCAATGCACATACGAAGATGGACATTCACGAAGACATGAACAAAGCATACACAATGCAACGATCAAGCATGCGACAACATGGATATGGCATACATAATGCAAGATGGACTTAAACTAAAATGAATGGGCCTCAGCCACACTCAAATCAGTGGCCATACATGATGAAAATGAAGTAACAACACACATGCAAACATGTACAAATGCAAGGGACCAAACCTAAGGCACAAAGTGCAACTCCACCAAAGCATGGTAAGCATGAAATATGGCGTACAATCACATATTTTCCAGCTCTGAAATGACATGCAAGATGGTCTCGAATCATGCAAACACCTCACACAATGCATGCTAGATGGTCTAAATACCGAAACTAGTGAAGTGGATTACACTATAGGCATGCAAAGCCATACTCAAATGGCCAAACCAGCCCCAAACAGTCCCTATTCAGGCCAAAATAGTAGCAAATATGGACTAAAATGATGGCTCGCAAAGCATGAAAATGAAGTTCATGCAATGGTCCAAAAATGAGGTATTCATGCATAACTCTCAAACACATTCAAAGAGTGGAAAACATGGGAATATGGCATACATATACGCTCTAAAATATGATTCACAATGATGCCAAAACATGGAAACACCTCAAAATACGCATGTAATAGGCTTCAAAACTCAAAGCTAGGCAAGGGTATTGAACTACAACCATGCATAGCAAACATCATTCGACCATGAGGCCCAAAAACAGAGCTAAGGTAGTCCAAAACATGCACAAAATCAGTTTAAGGCATGGCCAAAAAGTGCTAGAATCAAAGGCCAAAATAGCATGCAATGTAAGCTAGTAAAGAGGATTTGCACTACAAGCATGTGAGGCAATCAAGAGGCCACTAAAGTATCAAAATTTAGAGGTATGCCATGCCAAATAAAGCCCAAAAACCCACTGAAACATGGTTAATGCATGCAAGAATGAGATGCTCCTTTGATATGCTATGAAGAGGGTTATTCTACACATGCAAGATGGACATCCAATATGGAAAAACAAGCTCTGGAAAGAGCCTATGCAGGTCCTAAAACTCATCAAAAATGGCCTGAAACATGTCTTGGAAGCATGAAAATAAGGGCTCCTTTGTAAGGCCAAAAATGCTAGAAAACAAAACAAGGAGAGAGAGAGTCACCCCTCTCTGATTTTGGCACTCAAAACATCATTTTAGCCACTGAAAATCCACTGGATTTCAGTGGCTAAAAGGACAAACAAAGGCCAACACAAATGCTCTAAGGCATGGCTCAAAACAAGGTAAAATGAAGCATGCAAGGGGGTAGATGACCCCCAACAGAAAAATGATCTTAAACAAACATGTTAAGGGCCTCAAAATAAGACTTTTTTCAGTTTACACCAAAGATCAAATATGCTTGCAAGTATAGCTAAAAGATGAAGCAAAATAAAGCCTTAAAAGGGAGAAAGTGTGTTACCCTTGTAGCACAAAAGGACCAGCAACCTCTGGACCACAAAGACAGCCTCTCAACCTCTAAAAATGGCCTCCAAGATACTTAGAGTGATGGTCGAGGGATTAGGTTGGGAGATGGTATGCAAAGGTGCAAGAACCATGCACTTTTTGAGCTTGGATGTAGAGATATAGAGGGAGAAGTCTTGTATGCCTTAGACAAAAAAATTTTTGAACCCTCTACAAGGAAGGGAAGCCTTTCCTTTATAGACAAGAGGGACTAAAGCTTCTCCTAGAAGCTTAAAACCAAGGGCAAACATCCTCCATACACGTGTATAGAGGATGCAGTCTGTGCCTCCCAGCTGGCACAGCTGGAATCAACTCACTAAGACAGAACTGATGGGAGCTGGTCGACCAGTTCAAGTGGTCAGCCGACCACTTGCCTTGGTTGGCCGGCCAGGGTCAAAAGGTTCAAGTGGTCGGCAGCCTCCCAGGGTGGTCTCCACATGAAATGCAAGCAAGTGGTATGGTGGGAGACCAGTAAATGTGGCCTAAAAACCAAGGAGACCAGCTTCCTATCAAGAAAACCGACCGGCGAAGAGAAAGGTGGTCTGCAAGGAGAAAAGGTGGTCTCCCACCCTTGTACCACCTTTCAAACAATAAAAATGGGGTCCAAGCCAAAAATGAACCAAGACGGATGCAAAACGAGGGTTCAGGGGCCAAAACGCGCAGCCGGGTGCTTCGAAAACTGACTGTTAAGCATCGAAAGTGGCGTGCAACCACGAAGGTGGTCTCCTGGGCCACAGTGTCCCTCTAGGGAGAGGAAACAAGGTGTGTGCCAAAAATCGGAGCAAATGGAGAAAGTTAAGTGGTCCCGAACCAAGGCGCATGGCCGACGGCTTCGAAAGCCGGAAACTGGTTTCCAAACGAGAACAGTGGTCTACGACCACGAAAAGTAGCCTTCGGCCACTGAGAGATGGTCTACGAGACCTCTCCCTCCCTTCGGGAAGAGAAAACAGAACCTGGTTCGCAAATCGAGGCAAAGCACAAAGAGTCCCGAAGTCCGGAGGCAAGGCTCTCAGCCGAGACTCCGTAACCTCAGAACGAGCACAACATGCGCAATCATCGAGTGCTCAATCAATGACGTCTGAGTCTTAAGGTCGGTCAAAAATAGGGTGTCTACAGCGGCTCTCCACTGTGTCATATCATGATCGCATGGGATCAGGGCGCCAACCCCAACCCACAAGCCAGTGAGCATCGAGAAGTCATATGGAGTCATGGTCAGCTCCCTGATCGACGAGAAGCGGAATGAATCTGTGGTGTCCCACCACCTTTCCGCGAGGGCCCCGTAAAGAAGTGGCTCAGCCCTTATCGGTATAAGCCCTGAACAAAAAGGCCCGAAGCTAGCAGCATCGACCAGTGTGTGGACCTCCACGGGAAGCCTCTCGTACCAGTGCCAAGGGCTGGATGTGGGCCAGTAATTGTCAATCCTCCTGGCTATCACCTGCAAATGGGGAATATTATCAATACGTGTACAACAGTAATGAATAGTTTGCTTATGAGATTCAACATATGTGCAAAACAGAGGAAATGTTGCTTACCATGGAGGCATCGGCAGACAAGTGCTTCGCTGGCTCTCACCGAAAAATGTCCTCATCTATCCCTAGAATGAGGCCCTCGAATCTCAAGATGCCACCTGGGGTCAAAGCGTGTGTACGTGGCTGGTAGGTGACTGCGTCAAATGACCGGTCGACAGGAGAAAGAAGCGCAAGCTCAGGAACGTCCTCAGCCTCGATATCCATACCTAAGATGACGCCAATACCCACAATGGGGTCGGGCATGGGAACCTCATCATTAGCCATGGGGACGTATGAGGGAAAATGAGAAAGTGAGCGAGTGAGTGACTTTGAGCGAGAAACCTCAAAATTTTAAACCCTAGGAGAGAGAACATGGAAAAAAGAGTGAAGAATCAAGAGGGTAGAGGAAAAGTGTGGGTAAGTGGATGAGAATCTTGGGAAAATCAAGAGGAATCCCAAAAATCAACCAAAGCAAGTTTTGTTCGGTTCAAAATATAGAGGATTAAAAGGGTTTTAAGGAAAAATTTGCAAGGATTGTTGGGTAACTTAAGGAAAGGGGAAATCTAGAGAGAGAGGGAGGTTAGAGAGAGAGAAGAGGGATTTTCAGATGGAAGTGTGTGAGAAAATGAGGGTTGGGTTTTTATAAAACAACCGTGGCTCGCGGAATGACCGAACTGCCCTCGTGCCGCCATCGCGACCCGGCTGGCTCCATTGGAGCACGACCGTGCTTCATTTGGGCCCGACTAGCCCCAAATGCAACCCAGTTTTATGTTTTTGTTTGTTTTGGTGTTGGGCCTCGATCTGAAAGAGGAAAAGAAAAAATAACAACAACAGGAAAAAGGAAAGCGAGTAAAGCAAAAACATAGAGCAAAATTAAAATAAAAAAGAGAAAAGCGAGAAGGAAAGGAAGAGAAAGAAAAAGAGGAGAAAAATGAGAGGGAAGAGTAAGAGGAGGGAAAAAGGAGAATTTGTTCCTCTTTGATGGTTTTGGTTTTGTTTCATTAGTTGCGTCAGCATCTCATAATTTGGTTCAAATTCTTAATTTGTTCCGTTAATTTATTTGTTTGTTAATTTGTGTTTGGTCCTAGTTATATTCGTTCTGTTAATTTGTCCCGTTACTTCCAAATTTCGTGCACCGCGGAATCCTGGTCCCAATTGCATGCTTAATTAGGCCTATGTTCAAAAGAAAAATTAATTTTCTTGTCTTGCTTTTATGAAGCTTTTTTTAGTTTGTTAAAATTTGCGTTCGAATCTTCGTCAAAATTCGTGTTTATGTCTTGTACCTTGACTTGAGTTATCTCTGTGGGCCTTATGGCTTTGTTTCCGAGGCCTTCTCGGGAATGAGATAATCTCGTTCCTTTCTGAATTTGTCTGCTTTTAAATTTGGTTTCTTACTCATTATTTTGATCTCCTCCTTTCGCGTGCGACGCGTTAGGATTGTTTCCACTCGATTAAAAACATTGGGGCGTGCCCCCAGTGTTCACACCACCTCTTCTACTATCACGTGCGACGTGTTAGGATTGTTTCCACTTGGTTAAAAACATTGGGTATGCCCCGGTGTTCACACCACCTCTCCTCCTATCGCGTGCGACACGTTAGGATTGTTTCCACTTGGTTAAAAACATTGGGCGTGCCCTGGTGTTCACACCAATTCTCCTCCTATTGCATGCGATGCGTTAGGATTGTTTTCACTTGGTTAAAAACATTGGGCATGCTCGGTGTTCACACCACCCTTCCTCCCATCGCGTGCGACGCGTTAGGATTATTTCCACTCGGTTAAAAACAACAGGTGCGCCTGTTGTTCACACCACCTCTCCTCCTATCGCGTGCAACACATTAGGATTGTTTCCTTCGTTAAAAACAACAGGTGCGCCTGTTATTCACACCACTGTTCCTCCTCTCGTATGAGACGCGTTAGGATTGTTCCCATGGTTAGAAATAGCAGGTGTGCCTGTTGTTTACACTGCCCTTCCTCCTCTCGTGTGGACGCGCTAGGATCTTAATTACTTGGTTAAAACGTCAGGTACACCTGGGGTTCACTCCACCCTCCACCCTCTCTGTGTAAGACGTAGTTTGGCATGGAGGTTTTCATTTTCTCTATGTGAGACATACGCTTGTTGCATTGCTTCACTACTTGTTAACATATATGCAAGTGTTTTATTGCACTGTTGCATTGCATGATCATTTGCATTGCATGATCATAAGTTATGTTTCCTGTATATCATTTTGCATTTTTGCCCTTGAACTACGCATGGTTTGATTCCTTGCAAAAAGGATACGTAGGCAACCTTTGGGTTCAACCTTCGGGTTCAACCTTTGGTATTTGTATTTTGGTTTATTTTCTTGCCCAAGTCTTACGGTCGTGTCAAATAGATTGTCTCTGGGCTTTGACATTCACTCTTGTCATTTTATGACTTCAAGCTCTGTCAAAGAGGGACAACTATAGACATCCCATTTTTGACCACCCGTAAGACTTAGGCACTTGGTCCAACGCATTCGATGATGAAAACTGGATTGTGCAATTTGAGGTCTCGATGAGGGAATCCAAGGCCAAGTCCCATAATCATCCCAAAACCTTCTTACTTGCCTTATTATTACCTTAGACGTTCATTTTTGAACATTGGGCTACCTTACATTGAGCCTGAAACAGAGGAATGAGGCAGCATTTTAGGGCCCGACCATGCCCCATTGAGAGCTGGCCATGGCTATTTGGGCCCGGCTATGCCTTGCTGGCGATACACACTATTCTAGGCGAGAGCCCGCCAGTTGTCTGTTTTTGAAGATATTTTTGACTTGTTTTGCTCAAATTCTATAAAAACGAGGTTATATCTCTGTTTTGTGGGCTGAAAATTTTCAAAAGAACATATGTACACAAGATAGAGCTCATTTTTCCTATACAAGTCACCTTTAAGCCAACCTATTTCTCTTGATCAATATCCATACACCATATACCACCTTAGATCATAACCTTAGAGCCTTGGTTGAGGCTTGTGCATCATAATTCAAGCTTGAAAGCGTGCTTGAACCAAGTTTGTGTTACAAACAAGAGCTTGCTTCCTTGAGAGGTATATGCTCACCACCTTCTCTTTTATTACTTTTTTTATCTCTTGTTAGCTACTTCTTGTGTTTTTGGGCTGTCTTGAATCCATTTCAAGTGTTTAAACTTGGGTTTGTTTAGCTACCAAAGGTTAGAGAAGGTTAACACCTTCTCTTACACCTTATTTCATAGCTCAAGCCATTGTTTTTACACTTCTTTTTTTGCCTTTTAAACTGATTTTCAGAGCATGGAAAAGGCTAAAAAAAACATGGTTTGAGGTCTCAAAAATGGAGAGGTTAGCCACCTCTCCTTGCTTTTATTCACTAGCTTTTGCTTTGTCTTATTCTTTCCTACCTTTTTATGCTCTCTAACATGATTTTTAGTCACTATTTTTAGCATATTATGGGCTATTTTAGGGCTGTTGTAATTTATTTAATTAGTATATGCTTGAATATTTAGCTTATTGCATTGTAAGTCTTCACATCTAGCCTGTTATGTTGTGTTATACATGCTTTAATGGCTTTTCTATGGTTAATCAAGAATCAATCTCACAATCATATCTGCACCTCCCCCTTTTCTTCTTTTCTTCTCTTGTTTGAGAGTTATTTCAACCAATCGATGGTTATTCAAAATATGAGCTAGAGACCTATGCTCAATGGCTTAATCTCTACGAAGGTTCATCGTCAAAGGCATGGTCTCTCCTTCATATTTAGGAGTACCTCTCACTTGGCGTTCTTCTCATTTGGTGGACTTAATCATTACTTTGGACAAATAGATTAAAGAATGGAAAGGACTAATGAAAATGGCTTAAAATTGGACCAACCAACATAAAAAAGATGAGTCGTATTGCCTAGGCTCGGCCGGACATTATGTCGAGTCCATTGAGTCAAGGGTCGTCATACGTCAATTTATGATGTTTTGATGAACCTTGAAGCGTCTCTACTTCCCTCTTTGAGCTCACTACATGATAAGAGGGAGGAGTAGGTGGGTTCATTGCATTCATTGATTTTTGTCCAACTCGTGCCCGAAATCATCAAGCAATCAACTTGCTCATTGATGGTTTTGGAAGCGATTTCGTCTTTTTTCTCGAGGCTTTCCATGACAGAGAAGGGTAGAAGGGACAAACAGGGCTAAAAAAAACTCTGTCTGCATTGTTTTCACCTCAAAGCACAAAAACATAATTTTGCACAAAATTAGGGCACGACTAGCCCTATTTGGGCCTGGCCGGGCTTCATTGGAGGCATGTTGGCCTCCAATGTTTGGTAAACAAAGTGTTTTGCAGAAATAGAGGGCAATGACTGAAAGTGAAATAGTGCAAATTCCAAGGAAGGTAGACAGAGTTGCTTCTAAAAATCATCACGTGCATGACATACTTGTACTTCTTGGTTTTATCAAATGTTGTAAATTGATGCTCTCATTATTGTTATAATTAAATTATTGTTGTTGTAAATATTATTATTATCGTTGCAATTTCATGTGTTATTATTATGTTTAGTATCGTTACTATACCTTTGTTGTACCTAGAGCTAGATAGATAGTTGATTTAGAATTCATTCGAATATGTAATAAGTAGTTAGTTTAGTTCAATTTGTTCGATGGGTGTTGTAATATTTAGTTTATTTCAGACATTTGGACCCTTCTGCGCGAGGGTAAATATGTAATAATGTTGTATGTCTTCCAACCCCCATTTTTTTCTCCCTTTTATTTACCCGATTATGATGGTAGCATAGAGCATCATATTTACTTAGCATTCCCATGTTTGCATACACTTGTTTCATGAACATTTGGGTTTGGCTCGTCATACTAACCAATGTCAAAATTGAATTCATTGCTTGAAAACGTGATCTATCGCATGCCTTGAATTGGATCATATACCATGCTTATAGCCGAGCCTATAAAAATTACATAGATGTGTGCATTGCATTAGTCACATTGCATCGTTTAGGAACAGGCATATTTTCTAATTATTTTTCTTTGTTTGGCTTGCCTTGGAGTACTAGGTGAGCGTTTATTACTTTAACATCTTGCATTGCGTGTGATTGTTGCCATGTCGAACATGCTTTCCATGAAGCTAATTGCTGAAATGATATACATGTTTGAATGCCGGTGGCTGAAGGCTAATTTCTTAAATTGGGATAAGTTAATTAATGTACGTACAAACTCACATTTTCAACAAGTATCAAAAACAATTTTCAAACAAACACAAAATCAAATGTTCCAATTTTTGCAAATTAGTCTATACTTATGTGTGTCACATAGTAAAATAGCCTAATAATCAGAACAAGAGCATCTAATGTAAATAAAAATCACATCATGATTAGTAAAGGCCGATCTTCGATTGGGCGAGTGGGGTGCTCAATTCATGACCTTTTCCTCTCGTACCTAAGTTCCTGAGTCGAGACACTTTGGTGATAACGGATAAGTGGCCTTTGGCACGAGTCTCGAGTTTCCCAGATTTTCCAAAAAATTTTAGGTGGCGACTTTCAAATCCAGCAAACAAGTCCATTTTTGACATTTGATTCGAACATCGATTTTCCAAAAACAATTGTTGGATTTGGACTCTTTTTGTGTTTTCACTGTTTCACGTTACTTGTGAAATCAGATTCAGAACCATGAGAGTCCGAACTGTAGGGCTAGTTGTATCCAAAAGGAGCACGAAAAGAAAGCCACAATAGTGAAATCGTCGGCCTCGTGGTGTCTGTCACCATCCTCTCCTTGCATTAAGTGACTTATTAGGGGCCCGTCCTAGAGATCATCAGCAATCCTCATGCCAGGAAATGGAGGATATGGAACATCGGGATCAGCCTGGCCTCGGGTCTGGCAGATGAATTGCTCCCCCAAATAGTATGCTCTGTCGAAAGGGCCCTCGAAAAGGATCTGCATGGTGGTGGCCTCCCATGCAGTAACATAAATCACCCTCGAAGCCTGAGGGATGCCCATCCAAGGGTGCCAGTCAACCTGTGAACAAAATATGCAAAGCAAGTGGCCGATGTCAAAGGTCTAAGCAGTAAGAAAACAGTACAGTGTGGGACAACAATATGGAAACAGTGCAGTATGGGACAGTAGTATGGAAACAATGTAGTATGCACACAATATGTAAAAGTTAAAGGCTAGTATTGTTACCTGATCTGCGGTGACGGTATCGAAGAAGCTGCAGAAATAAGAGAAATCTCGATCTATGCACTGACGACGCTCAAATTGAGAGTTGTAGTATCGAGACCAGGGCACTGACAACTCAAGTGGCCATACTGGGATCAAAGCAAGGGAGGTGAAATATGTGTAAACCCACAGCTACAAGAAAGTAGATAAGTAGTTATGAACAGAGAAGATAAGCAGATATAAACAGGAAATGTAAAGCAAAGCAATAAAGGGAAGTGTGAAGCGTATCTCCCAAACTCGCTAATAGCTGCCAAGTAAGTCCGCCTTGCGGCGGGATATAGAGCTTATGTAGTAGTACAGGGTGGCCAGGCCGGCACCACCCCAGTCATACTCTCTCACTCGCTGCAAATGCACCAGTGCTCCCAAGAGATATAGCCCCACGGTATTTTTCTTGTTCACAAATAGGATAGTACCAAGAAGATACATGAAGAACCCGCAGGTGTATTGGGCGACCTCCTCTGGAGTAGCTGGCTGAAAATCAAAGAGGTACTCCAAGAGACAATTGTATCTCACCATCCCAGGGCCGACAGCGTCTGGGATCACTCCAAGGAGATAGAGCTGTGCAACTCTCCACTGCGCCATGTCTGGATCAAAGGAGATTGGGCTACCAGTCCCAACCCACAGGCTAGTGAGCATCGAGAAGTCGTATGGGGTCAGAGTTGGCTCCCCGATCGACGAAAAGTGGAACGAGTCTATGGTGTCCCACCATTGGTCCACCAAGGCCCCATGAAGTAATGGGTCAGCCCTTATCTGCACCAGTCCTAAGCAGAAAGGCCTTAAGCAAGCCGCGTCGACTAATGCATGGACCTCTAGAGGGAGAGCCTTTCGTACCAGTGCCTGGGGCTAGAAATAGACCCATAACCTCTAATCCTCTTGGCCATTACCTGTAGTGTGGGAATGTTATCAGTATTCGTAGTGCATTGAAAGGAATTCAAATAGGTTCAAACAAAGAGAAGAAATTATTTACTGTGGAGGCATCGGTGGACAAGTGCTCAGTGAGCTCCCGAAGTAAGATGTCCTCGTTAATCCTCCAAAGAAGGCCCTCGAATTGCAGGATACTGCCTAGGGTCAGGGCATGTGTACATGGCTGGTAGGTAGCCACATCAAATGGTCTATCAGCAAGAGGAGGCAACTCTGACTCAGGGATGGGAGGAAGGACATCCTCGGCCTCTATGTCCTCTCCTTAAGCGGCACCAATACCCACGACGGGGTCGGGGATGGGAACCTTATCGCTAGCCATAGTGAGAACAGTGGAAAAGTGGAGAAAAGTGAGTAGGTGAGTGAGTTAGAGTGAAAAACCCCAAAATCCCAAACCTTAGGAGAGAGAAAATAAAGAGAGGAAGAGAGGAAAGTGTAGGTAAAGATGTGAGAAAACAAGAAAAACCAAGGGAAAATCCCAAAACTCAACCAATTCATTTTTTGTTCGATTCAAAGTGTAGATGGTGAGAAGGGTTTTACAGAAAAATTTGCAAGGTTTGTTGGGTTTAGTGAAAAGAGGGAAAATCTAAAGAGAGATGAAGGTGTGTGTAAAATGAGGGTTAGATTTTGTTTTAAACAACCACGGTGGATGATTTTACTGAACTGCCCTGATGTCACCATTGCGTGCCGGCCGGCTCTATTTGAGCCCGGCTGCTCGGCCGTACTTCGTTGAGAGCAGGCTGGCTCCAAATGCAAACCCAATTTTGGTTTTTGTTTATTTCAATGTGTTTCAGTGTTGGATTTCAATTTGGTTTGGGAAAGGTGTAAAATAAAAAAGAGGGGAGCCGAAACAGTGAAAAGGATATTAAAAAAGAAAAAGAAAGTAAAAAGAAAGGTGAAGAAAAAGAAAATAAAAAAAACGAAAGAGGAGAAGAATAAAGAAAATATATATGAAAAGGGAAAAGGCAGAGCGTAAAAAAAAGAGAGGAAAAAGAAAAATGAAAGAAGGGAAAAAGTTTTTGTACTTTGCTCGGTTTTAATCAATTCAATTTGTTTAATCCATAGGTGTTTAAGATTCGTAATTTGTTTAATTCACAGCTTATTAATTCGCAGTTAGGTAATTTCTTAATTAGTTTGAGCTCATAATTTGTTTTGTCTAAAGTTGTTTGGAAGTCATAAGTATTTCGTTACTCGCTTCGTTAATTCATGCTTTGGTCCGTTATCTTGCTGTTTTGAGAATTTGTAATGTGTTCCATTATTCAAGCTAAGTCTATTTTCAAAATTGGCAAACTTGCTCTTAAAATTTGCTAATTCGAGCCTGGTTTTGGATTTGTGCATTGCTTTTTGAATTGTGGAAACTCGTGTTTATGCTTTGTACTGTTATCTCTGTGGACTTCATGGCTTCGTTTCTGAGGCCTTCCCAGGGATGAGATAATCTCACTCTATTCTAAATTTGTCTGCTTTTTCATTGATTTGACCTCCTCCTTTCACGTTAGACGCGTTAGGGTTGTTTTTTCCTCGGTGTTCACACCTCCCCTCCTCGCGCGTAAGACGCATTAGGGTTGTTCAAATCGGTTAAAAACATCGAGTGTGCCCGGTGTTCACACCATCCTTTCCTCCTCTCGCGTGAGATGCGTTAGAATTGTTTAACTCGGTTAAAAACAGCAGGTGCGCTTATTTGTTCACACCACCCCTCCTCATTTCACGTGAGATGCGTTAGGATTGTTTTCCTTCTTTAAAAACATCGGGTGTGCCCGGTGTTCACCGCCTTTCCTCCTCTCGCGTGAGACGCGTTAGGATTGTTTTCCTCGGTTAAAAACATCGGGTGTGCCCCGTGTTCACCGCCTTTCCTTCTCTCGCGTGAGACACGTTAGGATTGTTTTCCTCGGCTAAAAATAGCAGGTGCACCTGTTTGTTCACACCACATTTCCTTCTTTTGCATGAGACGTGTTAGGATCTCGAGTTCCTCGGTTAAAACCTTGGGTGCGCCCGATGTTCGCATCACCCTCCACCTTCCCTGCGTGAGACGTAGTTGGGCTGGCGTCTTTCCTGAACGAGGCATGGTTTGGTTTGCACTCTCTTTGTCCCTGTGTGTGTTTATTCACCTCTTTTCATGTGAGACGCAGCTTGAGTTGTTTTGCTTTCATTCAGATGTTGCATACTTGCTTTTGCTTATAGCATTGTTTCGTCGCTTATTAGTTACATTCTTGTTTCATTGCATTGTTTCATTGTATGATCATAAGTTCTGTTTCCTGCATATCATTTTGCATTCCGCCCTTAAACTACGTAGGTTTGATTCCTTGCAAAGGAGATACGTAGGTAACCTTTGGGTTCAACCTTTGGCAATTGTATTTTGCTTTATTTTCTTGCCCAAGTCTTATAGCCTTGTCAAATGGGTCGTCTTTGGGCTTTGATATTCACTCACGTCATTCCATGACTTCGAGTTTTGTCAAAGAGGGGCAACTGTAAACACCAAATTTTTGACCGCCCGCAAGACTTTGGCGCTTTGTCTTGCGCACTTGATGATGAAAGTTGCGTTGTATGTGATTCGAATTCTCAATGAAGGAATATAAGCTCGCACTCTAGAACAATCCTAAACCCTTCATATTCATGCTATTCTTACCCCAGAAATTCATTTTTGAACATTGTGTCACCCTACACTGAGTTTAAAATAGTGGAACAGTAAAGCACATTGGGAGCCAGCCGTACCACATTGGGAGCCGACCATGGCCATGGGGAGCTGGCCGGCTCTCTTTAGGGAGAAGCACTGTTCTAGGAGGGAATTAGCCAGCTGTCCATTTTTGAAGATATTTTCGACCTATTTTGCTTAAATTCTATAAATACGAGCATATATCTCAATGTTAGAGGTTAGAAAAAATTCAAAGAAGCTAAAACATAGTTGAGAGCCCCTTCTTCTTGTGCAAGCTAACTTTGAGATATTTGATCATCCATACACCATATATATACACTGCATACAACCTTGGAGCCATAACTTAGAACCTTGGTTGAGCTTTGTGAATCACAATTCAAGCTTGAGAGTGTGCTTGGACCAAGTTTGATTCACAAACAAGAGCTTACCTTCTTCAAGAGTTATAAGCTTACCGCCTTTCTATTGCTTTCATTTCTGTCTTTCTCTGCCTATTTCTTGTATTTTTGTATTGTTTTGATCCTATTTCAAGTGTTGGAACTTGGGTTTGAATGGCTACCAAAGGGTAGAGAGGGTTAACACCCTTTTTTGCACTCTACTTCATAGCTCACACCCTTGTTTTACACTATTTTCTTTGCCTTTTAAACTAATTTTCAGAGTTTGAAAAAGGCTAAAAAAAACATGGTTTGGGGTCTCAAAAATGGAGAGGTTAGCCACCTCTCCTTGATCTTGTTCACTAGCCTTGCATTTTCTTGTTCTTTCCTACTTTTTTTCTACTCTTTAACATGATTTTTGGCCACTGTTTTTAGCATATTAAGGGTTGTTTTAGGGCTGTCCTAATTTATTTAATTAGTGTATGCTTTGAATATCTAGCTTGTTGTGTTGTGTTACCCATGCTTTGATAGCTTTTCTTTAGTTAATTTTCATGTCAAGAGTTTCATCCTAATAATCAAATTCATGTGATCATTTCTGCCACCTTCCTCTTTTCTTCTTTTTTTTCTTCTTCTTTCATTTGAGAGTTATTTCAAACGATTGATGGTTATGCAAGGCATGGGAAATAGACATATGCTCAATGGCTTCATATCTACGGAGGTTCATCGTTAAGGCATAGGCTCTCTTTCATGCCAATAATCACTTCTCATTTGATATTTCTTCTTATTTAGTGGACTCAACCATCACTTTGGACAAATTGATTAAAGAATGGAAAGGACTAATAAAATCAGCTTAAAATGAACTAAACTGACATAAAGAAAATGTTTAGAGTTGGTTGGATTTGGCCAGACGTTATGCCAAATCCATCACTCTGAGAATTGTCACTTATCAATCCATGATATGTTGATGAGATTTGGGACGTGTTTACTTCCCTCTTTGAGCCTTTATGATAAGAGGAATAGGTGGTTTTCCATTACATTTGTTTAATTTTGTCCAAACGTGTTCGAAATTATCAAGCCATCAAATTGTGCTTGTTGGTGGTTTCGGACTCAAAATCGTTCTTCTCTTGAGTTTCCCATGACAGAGAAGAGCAGAAAGGACAAACAGGGCCTAGAAAGGCTCTATCTACCAGTTCTCACCTTAGAGCACAAAAATATTTTTGGCATAAAATTAGGGTATGGTCGACTCTTTTTGGACCCTGTTGGATCTCATTTAAGGCTGGCTGGCTCCTAATGTTTGGTAAACAGAGACTTTTGACAGAAACAGAGGGCAATGGCTGAAGGTTAGATAGAGCAGTCTGGGCAGACAGAGCAGTTTCTGAGCACTGTGCATGCGATCATTGGGTCTTCTAGTTGTTTGAATCAATATTCTCATTATGATTGATGTAATTACTTATTATTATTGTCATTAAGTAATTATTATTGTTTATTTGTAATTGTATGACTAGTAAAAGTAGATTGCTAGTTTATTGCTCATTATCCTTGTTGTAATAACTTAGCTAGTTAGTTATATAATTCATTTATTTGAATTTGTAATAGTTAGTTTAATTCAGACACTCGGACATTTATTCGCACCCACTTGTATGAGAGCAAATATATAATAATGGTGTATGTCTTCCAACCCCACTTCTTTTTCCCTTTTATTTACCCGTTTGTAATGGTAGCATAGAGCATCACATTTACTTGGCATTCCCATGTTTGCATACACTCGTTTCATGCACATTTGGGTTCTGCTCATCATACTAACCAATATCAATTTTCAACTTCATTGTTTGAAAACGTGATTTATCACATGTTTTGAATTAGATCATATATCATGCTCATAGCTGAGCCTATAAAAATTGCATAAATGTGTGCACTGCATTAGTCACACTGTATTGTTTAGGAACATGCATATTTTCTAATCATTTTTCTTTATTTGGCTTGCTTTGGAGTACTATGTGAACACTTATTGTTTTAGCATATCAAATCGTATGTTTGTGTTGTCACATCATGCATGCTTTCTATGAGGCTAATTGCTTAAATAATATAGTTGTTTGAATGTCGGTGGATGAAGGTTGATTGCTAAAATTAAGATAAATTGATTAATGTACAAACTCACCTTTTTAAGTGACGAGTATCAAAAATAATTTTCAAATAAATATGAAATCAAAGCGTTGCAACTTTTGCAAATTAGTCTATACTTGTGTGCATCACTCTGTAATATTAGCTAATAATTGCAACAAGAGCATATAATGTAAATAAAAATCACATCATGATTAGTAGAGGCCGATCTTTGTTCGGGTGAGAGAGGTGCTCAATTCATGACCTTCCCCTCTCATACCTAAGTTCCCGATCCGAGACACTTGGGTGATGACAGATAAGTGGCATTTGGCACGAGTCACGGGTTTCCTAAATTTCTCAAAAATATTTAGGTGGCAACACTGAAATCTGGCAAAGCAGTCCATTTTTGGCATTTGATTGAAACATCGATTTTCCAAAAGATTTGCCGGATTTGGACTCATTTGTGTCTTTTTCTATTTCACATTGTACTTGTGAAATCAGATTTAGAACCACGAGAGTCCGAACTGTAGGGCAAATTGTATATGAAAAGAGCATGAAAAGCAAGCTACACCACCCAACTCAACATTATTTGCAACATCAAAATCATTTCCAAGAACCTATTTGAAAAACCCCTCTTTTGATTTTCAACCAAAACCCTAGATTTGTTCAAAAAAATTTCAAAATCACAATATTGTTTAGAAATCACAAATAACTAAGTTAAAACTCATAAAAAGTGCGAAGAATCCCTATCTCAAGTTTTAGAAAACGAGAGAGAGCAGAAAGCCCAAAGACACCAAAAACTAACTTTGCTCTGATTAGAATGAAGCCCTTGCCACGCTCTATCTTTTTAACAAAGACACACGGGTGAAAAAGTCGACAGATCTAGGTGTATTTGAGAAAAATATATGAGTTTTAGAGAGAGAGTAAGAGATATTAGGGTTTTGAAATGTTTAGAGAGAGAGAGAGAGATGAAAAGGTGACTCAAAAAAGTATTTTTACGAATTTGTATACCCACAGTTGGCTCGAGTGCCAGATGTGTTACTCGAGCGACCTAGACACAATTTTGTTCCGCTCGAACGCAAGAAACTTAGCTCGAGCGTAGAATACGAACTCCTAATAGTTTTACAAACAGAAGACCGTCGCTCGAGCACAAGAAACTTCGCTCAAGCGAAGAATACAAACTCTCAGTAGTTTTATAGACCTACAAAAGTACTAGATGTTCACAAAGACTGCTCAAGCGCAAAAAGTGTCGTTTGAGCGAAGGAACAAAATTTTGGGCATCAACCATTTGAAAATCAAGCTACCAACATGTTCCAAACGTAACCAACACATCTCAAAGGCCAAACTCAAGAGAGATAAAGGGAAACAAGACATAAATAACTATATAAGACAATGAAACTCAGATCTAAGGTATCAAATGGGTTGGGTCTAAACCAGAAATGCTATACTATAGCTATGGTGGCAATAGCGATAGTAGTAAAGGTAGGATATTATCATTATCGTGGTAGTGGAGAGGTAGTGTAATGGAGATAAAAGGAATGGTTGCAGTAGTTATGATGGGATAATGGTGATGTCGGCAACAATAATGGTGTAGTAGCGATGGTGGTGAAATGATGCCAGTAGCTATGACAATGGTGGCAATGAGGGTGTAGCATTGTATTAGTTGTGGTAGTTGTTGCATCAATTATAGTAGTAGTAGTAGTGGTGAAATGATGGAATACATAAAATACTTTTAAAATTTTCTCTTTTTTCTATCATCTTATCATACTATTCTCATTTCATTCACTCATCATCAAAATTTTCTCTTTATATCACTAAAATTTTCTCCAACCATCCTCAACAATACACCAAGTGTTTGTAGACAATAATGACAGTTGTGCTAATTGAGCGTGGGAGAGGGTAGTGCGATAGTTGGGCAAAATGGTGTTACTAGTTGATTGAAAATGTAGAATAAGGAAGGTGAGATAAAATAAATAAATAAATAAAGTGTTTAACTTATAAAGGGTAATATAGGCATTTAAAAAAAATTATTGCTTACATCATATACTTTGTTAGTTTAATTTAGCGGTTCATTAATAGAAGAGATAATTTATTATGCGATTAAAAATCTCAAGAGATATGATATAATTTTTCAAATGTGAAGGAAAAATCTACATTTTTAAAACATTTGGAAGTTTATTAGCAATATTTGTTAAAATGGTGAATTATACTAACGGTCCTTATAGTTTGAGGCATGTGTCACTTTAGTTCTTAACTTTTCAATTGTGACACATTTGATCCTGAATTTTAAATTTTGAATTTTGTTCCAAATAAGGACAATTGAATATACCATTGCTCAATTTCAAGGGCAAAGTCGTCAATTTGATATAATATAAATTAATTTGACAAAAATAAATGTCAAAAAATTATTTTTGAATTTTAAAAATTATTTCTACCCACTAAAGATAAAATTATGTAAAATTGATAATTTTTTTAACATTTATTATTTATTTATTTACCAAATTAATTTTTATTATATGTTTGGATGATGATCATGTAATGAGTGATTATTTTTATTTTTATCAAATTAGTTTCTATTTTTCCAGAAGTCAAATATGTTGACAACTTTAATATCATTATTTAACCAATCCATTAATCCAAAACTAAAAACATTTCATCTATTAAATATATCAATTACACATTAAAAGCCTAACAACCACCTATTAAAATAAATAAATAAATAAATGTGTAAAAGATTTATTAATTCTACATAATTTTATCTTTGGTGAGTAGAAATTATTTTTAAAAATTTAAAAATATTTTCTTAACATTTATTTTTATCAAGTTGGTTTATATTTTATCAAATTGATGACTTTACTCTTAAAATTGAGCAATGGTATCTTTAATCTATACTATATATTAAGCAAAAGGGAATTTTTAACCCCAAGGCCTGTGGGAGCTTCAATATCCCAATATGAATTTTCTAAATTTTTTATTAAAAAAAAAAAAAACTCAGCATTTATTGATTTGGTCAAAATCCCCTGATCAGCATTTATTAACTTTTTTCAATCCACATGTCTGCATTTATTGATTTAGTCAAAATTCCCTGATCAGCATTTAAAATCCCCTCATACAAATAATTATAGATACAATCTGTGTATAGTTACTGCAGTATCCTTTTCAACTTCTCTCATACACTATAGTTAGTGATAAGATTGTTAAATTATTTTTATAAAAAATCTTAAAAAACATAATTTATATATTAAAAAAAATCTAAAATAAATATAATTATTTATAATTATCCCGTGCATAGCACCGGTAATAGGCTTGTCTATACTATATATTAAGTAAAAAGGAGTTTTTAACTCACAGGTTTTGTGAGAGCTCCAATATCCTAATCCTAATTTTCTAATTTTTTAATTTAACAAAAAAAAAAAAAAACCTCAGCATTTATTGTTTCTCCCAACCCAACCTCAACATTTATTAATTTCTCCCAACCCATAATCCCTTTTGACTTCTTTCATAATTACTGCAGGATTCTTTTCAATTTCTCTCATACACTATGGTTACACACAAAAATAAAGAAGATAAGAATTTAGCTATAGATCTCAAAAAAATATAACATCTAAATTTGAATTATGATTTAGTAATATAATTATGTATTTTTTTATATATATATCTATCAAAATTTTAAATTACTTAATGGGACAAATTAATCAATTTCCTAAAATTATTAATTTTTAAATTTACAAAATAGATTAAAAAAAATATTAACTGATTTATTTATTTAATAACAAAAATATTTCATAATCTCTCCCTCCTAATCTCTCTCATCAATTTCAAAAAAAAAAAAATTAAAATTTGCATTCGTTTTCTCTTATTCAAAAAATCAGATAATATTTTTTTATTAAAGTTGTAGATATCTATCTATATCTTATATATTATATTATAACACTAAAAAAAAAACTAAAAAAAATCTTTAAAGCTTATCTAATAATTATAATAATTTTTTTTTAATTTATAAAGTTCCGTGCATAGCACGGGTTACCGCTATCTATATATATATATATATATATCTATACTATATATTAAGCAAAATGAGGTTTTTAACCCCAAGGCCTGCCCAATTTGAATTTTCTAAATTTTTTATTTAAAAAAAAAAAAAAACTCAGCATTTATTGATTTGGTCAAAATCTCCTTATCAGCATTTATTAACTTTTTTCAATCTACATATGTTTCTACATGCCTACATTTATTGATTTGGTCAAAATTCCCTGATCAGCATTTAAAATCCCCTCATACAAATAATTATAGATACAATCCGTGTATGGTTACTGCAGTACCTTTTTCAACTTCTCCCATACACTATGGTCAGTGATAAGATTATTAAATTATTTTTATAAAAAATCTTAAAAAACATAATTTATATATTAAAAAAATCTAAAATAAATATAAATATCTATAATTATTCCGTGCATAGCACGGATGATAGGCTAGTTATTCTTATTTAGAATAATATTTAAAATTTATGATTAAATATATCATAATTAAAAAATTAAAAATTAAAGTAACACAAACCTAAACTATATTGACGATTAGTATAATTCGACCTTTGTAAAAATTAAATGGTGCAGAGTAGACCCATCCCAAGGGGTTAACAAGAGTCTACTAGTCTTCAATTCCAACCACAACTCAGAGAGATAGATATGCCCATACCATACCTGCTACCTATAGGCATGAATCTAGATAATTTTGGGATACCACATTCGGATTATTTAGTTTATTTAGGTCTTTTTTAGTTTTAGTTAAAAAATTAAAAAATTATTATAAATTATCATATTACTCTTTCTCTTTTCTTTTTTTTTTTTTTTTGTATATTTTTCATAAAAATTCAAAAAGTTATTAAAATAATCTGTAGTTTTTTTTCAAAAAAAAAAAAACTTTAGAAGTTTATATCAAATTATTTGTTATTACTTTACTTATAATTTATTAGATAAAAATAATTTAAATAAATTAAAAAAATGATTATCACCAAATAAGCCTTTGTTGTAAGTGTTTGGAGTTTACTTATTTTGTGGTATTTTTTTTCTTTCTTCTTATTTTCTATTTTATTGAACTTATTTTAAAAAATTTCAAAAAAAATTAGACTTTTAGAATCAACTCGACGAAACGAATAAAAAAATTAATTTTTTTTTTAATTTAAAAAAAATTGAGAAAAGACAAAAATAAACCAAAAATAATAAACAATTTTTACTTTTTCAATTTTTCTTACGGAAAAAAAAAAAAATAGATTCGTTTAAACAAGGCAAGACGCACTGGTAAAAGTAATTTCAGTGGGCTCTCTCTCAATATACCCAACAACCCATCATCATGCCCCGGTTGGGAAGTGGATTTTTGACTTTTTTTTAAGTTAAAATTTATAAAAAGGTAAAATAAAATAAATTAATTAATAAAATAAAATATTATATTTAATTCATAACTATTTTATTTTATTTTCATAAATATCACATTTAACTACATCAAAATTCATTCATCTACCTAAAAGTAAATACAAAAATTTTAACCTAAAGTAGTCAACCTCCCAAAATAGGCCCATGTATCAACCAAGTCAAAGATAAACAATCCATCACACCCTCACCTAGAGAGAAAGAAAGAGAGAGCTAGCTGCAATTGTGTTACAGTCGATTGTGTTATAGCCAATTGCGTTACAGCCAATTGTGTTATTATAGCCTAGGTTTGTCGGGGGGAGAGAGAGAGAGAGAGGGAGAGAGAGGTGCAATTGTGTTGTAGCCTAGGTTTGTAGGAGCGAGGGAGGGAGGGAGGGAGGTGCAATTTTGTTATAGGTTTGTAGTAGCCATGGTTAATGCATGTGGGTGTGTTCCCCATTGGGCGAGATGAGATTGGAGGGTTCGCAACTCGAAGTATATGCTTGCTATGACTATAAGACCGTCTCAGTACTTTTGTTTTATTAAATTTAAATTTGATTCAAATAAATTTTTTAATACTCTAATTTTATCACTAAATAATTATTAAATCTAAATTTTTTAAAATCTTTTATCAAATTAAAAATAAATATACTTTTTATCAAATCACTATTTATAACCGTTAGAACTACAGATTATTTTTACCACTGGACGACTGAGGTAATTTTTTCACAAATTTTTACAAGGAGGTGATGGTCATCCAGAGAGACAACCAACTAGACATTTGTCCGGTCAATCAATATTTTTTATGAAAGTTCAATTCTCCATTAAAGTGTACAATATTATATGAAATTTTTATTCAAATTTAATATGTAAAAATATATATATATATACAACGTGAGAGATGCTCTAACATTGTACACTTTACTCACCAACACCAACTGTATGCGTTGATGGGACTTTCAGTTCAAAACCCCCCATCACCCAGATGTTTTTGGTGGATAATCATGTGGTAAAAATAAGATTTGTGTGGTACAAAATTTATATATAGAATAAATTTGAGCTAAAAAATAATAATTTTAAATAATTTTTAGGATAAATAGGGATGGTAGTCTCTTTACTTTGATCCTTGTGTCATTTTGATTCATCTAATTTAATTGGCTTGATTTTGACTTTGAATTTATAATTTTGTCTCAATTTAGTCTAATTGATGACAACTCTTAATATTTTTTTTATGAAAGATATGCACATTATGTAGGGTTTGTTAAGTATTTCGTGCCTAACAAAAATCATATTAATTGGATATCAATAACTATATGATCGAATTGCATATTTTTTATGCTATTTCTCAAAAGAAAAACTTATTGTTTATTTTTTTGATTATCGATCATATAATTATTGATATCCAATTAATATTATTTTTGATAAGTACAAAATATTCAACAAACCCAACAAAATTAACAATTCAGATTATAAAAATAAACTCATAATACTACTTAAATTAAAATACAACAATCACTGATGTGCTATCTTAAAATACAACAATGACTGATGTGATAGTTTTGTTTTTAAAAATGTCTCACTCTAACAATTGATTAGAACAGCCGTGATCAACTTATTTATATAATTAACGGCTAGATTTTTTTTTTTTTTTTTTTTTTTTTTTTTTTTTTTTTTTTTGTTACAGGGAAATCCTCTCACTCTCCCGCAGGTCCAAGGCAGCGCCCCGAGGAGATCACCAGGGTGTCCTGTTGTTCGTTCCGAGCCAGAGACTATAACCTGGAAGCTTGTCCCGACCTCACAAGGAAGCTTGTCCCGACCTCACAAGGCAAGCTTCGGTAAGTCAGGACTCGCACAGCGGGGGAGAATTAAACCCACACCAAGTAGCTGATAAGGCATCATTGAGGTCAACCTCCTAAGTTCCGAGCCAGAGACTATAACCTGGAAGCTTGTCCCGACCTCACAAGGAAGCTTGTCCCGACCTCACAAGGTAAGCTTTGGTAAGTCAGGACTCGCACAGCGGGGGAGAATTAAACCCACACCAAGTAGCTGATAAGGCATCCTTGAGGTCAACCTCCCAGGGTGTCCTGTTGTTCGTTCCGAGCCAGAGACTATAACCTGGAAGCTTGTCCCGACCTCACAAGGAAGCTTGTCCCGACCTCACAAGGCAAGTTTCGGTAAGTCAGGACTCGCACAGCGGGGGAGAATTAAACCCACACCAAGTAGCTGATAAGGCATCATTGAGGTCAACCTCCTAAGTTCCGAGCCAGAGACTATAACCTGGAAGCTTGTCCCGACCTCACAAGGAAGCTTGTCCCGACCTCACAAGGTAAGCTTTGGTAAGTCAGGACTCGCACAGCGGGGGAGAATTAAACCCACACCAAGTAGCTGATAAGGCATCCTTGAGGTCAACCTCCTAACCAACTGTGCTACGCCTAAGAGATTGGCCCAGAAGGGATTCGAACTCAGGACCTAGGGGCTTAAACCCCAGGCCCTTGCCAAGTTGCCACCCACCCCTAGGTTAACGGTTAGATTTACTTTGACCAAAATAAATTTTCCACTCAACGCAATTTCCTAGCACTTTCTGCACATCACTCATGACGACACCCCCTTTTCCACTCAACGCAATTTCCTAGCACTTTCTTCACATCATTCATGACGACACCCCCTTTGACCAAAATAAATTTTCCACTCAACGCAATTTCCTAACACATTATTAAGGAAAATTGAAGATATCATTGTTTAATTTTAAAGGTGTAATCGTTAATTTAATAAAATAAAAATTAATTTGATAAAAATAAAAATCAATTTTTTTTTTACTTTTGAAAAATTTATTTTTATCCACCAATGATAAATTATGTAAAATTGATAAAAATTAATAAAAATTACATGATTAATTTTAAAAAAATAATTTTATATGATCATTATCCAAACATATAATAAAAATTACTTTAATAAAAAAATAAATAAATATCTAAAAGATTTATCAATTTTACATAATTTTATTTTTAGTGGGTAGAAATAATTTTTTAAAATTCAAAAATATATGTTTGGCATTTATTTTTGTCAAATTAGTTTATATTTTATCGAATTGACGATTTTACCCTTAAAAAATCTAATGAATCTTCAATTGTCCTTATTTGGAACAAAATTTAAAATTCATGGTCAAATGTGTCACAATTGAAAAGTCAAAGATTAAAGTGACACAAGTCTCAAATTATAGAGACTATTAGTGTAATTAACCTTTTATTAATTGTTTTACATTACAAGATGGAATGTATTAATTTATTAGATTTATTAAACTATTGAAATTTATCCATATTTATTTTTTTTTTAAATCTTCTAACGCTAAAATTATTCTTTTAGTACTTTACTAACCAATTGGGAAGTGAGTTAATTTTTTTTTGCCTATTTAGGATTAAAAAGTTTATTTGGGTTAAACTTTTTAATTTTTGTAAAAGAAAAAGTAAAATAATTGTGATTTAGATATGACATTTTATCTTATTAATTTTTTAACCTATTTTATCTTTTTGTGACTAAAATTAGCCTCAACTTCAAAAAAAAAATCCCATGTCAAATGAAGGTCAGAAACTCACTTATGTTGGGTTTAGAGTTTTTATAAATAGTTTTTTAAGTTTTCAATTAGTAATTTTTTTAATATTTTAATCTTTTTTTAAATTTTTTTTTTTTAGATCCATCTAATTTAAATACACTTAAAAAGTACAAAAAAATAAAAATAAAATAAAAAATCATGAAATACAAAAAAAATATGAAAGCAATTAGCGAGTGGGTGGTAGCGGTGGGTGGTGGCGGTGGGTGGTAGCGAGTGGGTGGTAGCGGTGGCAGTGGCGGTGGCGGTGGCGGTGGCGGTGGCGGGTGGTGACGGGTGGTTGTGGTGGTGGGTGGGTGGGTGACAGTGGCGGGTGGTGGGTGGTAGCGAGTGGGTGGTGGTGGTGGTGGCAGGTGGGTGGCGAGTGGGTGGTGGTAGTGGTGGTGGCAGGTAGGTGGCGGGTGGGTGGTGATTGTGGTGAGTGGTGGGTGGGTGGCAGGTGGCTGGTGGATAGTGGTGGCATGTGGGTGGTGAGTGGTTGTGGCAAGTAGGTGACGGGTGGTGGTGGTGGGCGGTGGATGGTAGTGGCGGGTGGTGGGTGGTGGTGGGTAGATGGCAGGTGGGTGGTGGGTGGTGGTGGTGGTGGTGGCGAGGGGTGGGTGATGGTGGTGAGTGGGCGGCAGGTGGGTGGTGGATGGTGGTGGCTGGTGGGTGGTGGTGGCGGGTGGTGAGTCGTGATGGCAGGTGGGTGGTGAGTGGTGGTGGCAGGTGGTGGTGGGTGGTGATGGCGGAAGACGGTGGTAGAAAATGGTGGCAGGTGGTGGCTAGTGTTGGGTGGTAAAAAAAAAAAAAACTGAAAACTCAAAATGGAAACACATTTTTTGTGTTTTCATTTTTTGGCCAAGTTTATAAACTGAGACTACTGATTTATAAATCAAAAATTTTACGAAACAAGTTTTTATTTGAGTTTTTTTAATTTTTATAAATATAAACAGAAAACTGAAAACGTAAGTGTTACCAAACGAGACCTATGTGATTTCTATTTAGCTTTGTTAGTTTCATTATTTATTAAATAATATGTATCTTACATATACACATGATTTTGATTGCATCAATATACTTCAGAAGTAAAACAAAGTAGTGAAAATAATATAAATATCATTTCTCTAAAACTTTATATTGAAATATTAACCTTAAATTGAATTATTTAATTTGTATTACTGAAATATATAATTGTTAAGTCATTAAATTTTTTATACATTTATTTGTTAATTTACATTACACATAGGAATCTTCGTTTGCGTTGAGAGTGCCTTTAGGCATGAGTTATTCTCTAGTCTAGATGATAAATTACAAGATAAATTATAAATACACCTCCTAAGGTTTGCTTAAAATAAAATTTGCCTCGTGTGGTTCTGAAAATTACATCATGCCCCTTGGAATTTTTAATTTTATAACAAATTACCCATTTTATTAATAAATCATCAAGCCAATTAAAAGTTTTTAAAGATGTCAGAAATTGATTTCAATTAATGATTCAAGTAATTTTATCATTGTACAAGAGAGCAGTTAGAAATTTAATTTTTTTCATTTAATTCTGTTAAATAAAAAGGTATTTATAATTTTTCAAATTATATGAGACAATTCGTATTTTAAGCAAATCTCAAAAAGCATATTTGTAATTTACTGTAAATTTTATACGTAAAATAGTTACCCTATCATTGAAATATAACTATTTATTTTAAGATAATTTTGTAACTGTCGCATATACATTATCATATTATATCTAAATAATAATTTGTTATTAAATGGTGATATCACAATTGCATTCAAGTTTTTTTTTTCCCCCTTAATATTCACCAATCTTGTTAAATAAGAAAAATTATCAATAATATTAGGATAAAGTACCAATAAATCCTAAAATGTGATCTTGTGAACTGTTGAGTCCTTTTTCTTTCTTATGAATCCAAAGGTCCATTAAAGTGAAAATTACATAAAAGAGTAGTCACTTACATGTTTGGGTTTAATTTTTTTAGGGATAATAATGGATTTCTCAAAATGTAAAATTACACATTTGAACAATTTGCACTATAGAAGTTTTGAATTTTTCCTCATTCTAAAACAAATCCCATATTACGAACAAAAACATAACAATGAAACACTCCAATAACATAATACTTCAATGTAACACACTAAAAAACTCATTAGTGTACTTTTTCCAAATGTAACAATGTAATACTAAAAATAAACTCTTTGATGTACTTTCTTAAACGTAACGCTCCAATGTTAAAAAAAAAAAAAAAAAATCTCTTACTATATTTTTTCCAAACGTAACACTCCATTCAATGTAATTCCAAACGTAACGCTCCAATGTAACATAAATATAACACACACACACCCAAAAATACTCCTTAGTGTACTTTTTCCAAACGTAATACTCACAGTTTGAAATTATACATTAGCTCAAAACTTACTAAGGAACATTTGTACTCTTTTTGGAATGGTTTGAAGAATCTCACATTTTTTTTTTTTTTTTAGTGTTACATTGGAGTGTTACGCTTGAGAAAAATACACTAAGTTACATTAAGGAATTATTTTGGAGTATTATATTGAAATGTTACGTTTGGGAAAAGTATACTAAGGTGTTTTTTTGTGTGTCATATTTGAATGTTACACTAAAGAGTTTTTTTGTTTGTGTTACACTAAGAAATATTTTTAGAGTATTATATTATAGTGTTACATTTGAAAAAAGTACATTAATATTTTTTTTGTGTGTGTGTTATATTCGAGAGTTACACTAAGGAGTTTTTGTATGTGTTACATTAGAGTGTTACACTAAGGAATTTTTATGGAGTGTTATATTAGAGTGTTATGTTTGGAAAAAAATACACTAAGAAATTTTTGTGTGTTATATTAGAGTGTTATACTAAGGAGTTTTTTTGGAGTGTTATATTGGAATGTTATTGTAACTCGACTTTCCGCGCTCCTTTCGAAAGGCGAATAGCCCTACAGTCTGGACTTCACTTGTGGTTCTGAATCTGATTTCACAAGTGCAAAGTGAAATAGTGAAAACACAGAAAGAGTCCAAATCTAGTAATTCTTTTTGGAAAATCAATGTTTGGATCAAATGCCAAAAATGGACTGCTTTGCCAGATTTCAGAGTCCCCACCTAAATATTTTTGAAAAACTTAAGAAACTCGAGATTCGTGCCAAAGGCCATTAGTCCGTCATCACCAAAGTGTCTTGGCTCGGGAATTTAGGTATAAGAGGGGAAGCTCATGAATTGAGCACCCCACTCGCCTGATCAAAGATTGACATCTGCTAATTATGATGTGTTTCTTATTTACATTATATGCTCTTGTTCTGATTTATTTAGTTATTCTTTACTATGTTACGCACACCCAAATATAGACTAGTTTGCAAGAATTAGAACATTTGATCTCATGTTTTTGTTTTGAAATTGTTTCGTGAATTTGCCACTTGAAAAAGTGGGCTTAAAAATATGGACATTTAAATCAAACTACCCCAACTCAAGCAATTAGCCTTCATCCACAAGCATTCAAACAATTATATCATTTAAGCACTTAGCCTTATGGCAAGCATGGTAGATATGGCAACACAAACACTTGATGCAAGATGCTAAGATGTAAAAGCTCACTTAGTATACCGAGCCTAAACAAAGCAAAATAATTAGAAAAATATGCATGCTCCTAATTAATGCACCATGACTAAATGCAATGCACACATTTATGCAATTTTCAATAAGCTCGGCTATGATTCGATTCAAGACATGTGATAAATTACGTATTCAAGCAACGAATTTCAACATTTGGTTAGTATGATGAGCCGAACCTTAGATGCATGGAAGACAAATGGATACAAAACATGAGAACACTAATGAAACGTGATGTTCTAAACTAACCAACGTAAGCGATTAAATAAAAGGGAAAAAGACATGGGGTTGAGAGACATACACATTATTACAACATTTGATCCCTCACGCAAGAGGGTGTGAATCAATGTTCAAAATTCCGAATTAACTAACTATTACAAAACTGGGCGAATGAATAATAATTAACTTAACTAAGCTAATTAACTACTTTATTACAACAATTTAACTAGCTATACCAATTATCAATAAGTAATGGCTACAACAATACTAATTATAATAAGATTAATTTACAACTATGATAATTATAACACTAATGAAACAATTAATCGCGTTCGACAAAGATGTTAAGTGAAGATGGATGAGGGTTGCATGCACAGCGCCTGAGAGCTACTCTCTCTGTCCAAGCCAACTCTGTTTCATCTTCAGCCACTGCCTTTATTTTCTGCAAAACTACAATGCTGGCCACATGCTGAGGGCCGGCCATGCATTAGTGATAGCCGGCCGGGTCTACGGATGGTCAGCCGTGCCTCAATTTGGTACAAAACTCTGTTTTTGTGTTCTGAGGTAAACCAATGCAGGCATAGTATTCTCAAGCTCTGTTTGTCTCATCTTTCCTTCTCTGTCATGGAGAGGATCGAGAGAAGGATAAAGTTGGTCCCAAAACCATCAACGAGTAAGTTGATTGCTTGATGATTCCGGATACAAGTTTGGACAAAATTCAATGAATGCAATAAATAAGACCACCCCTACCTCTTCTCATAGAGTGAGCTCAAAGAGGGAGGTTGCAACGCTTCAAGAATCATCAAAATGACATGAATTAGCATGTAACGACTCTTGACACAAGGAACTTGGCATAACGTCCGGCCAAGTTCAAGCGATTCTAACCATTTTCTTTATATGGGTTATTCCAAGTTTTAAGCCAATTTTATGAAGCCTTGCCATTCTTTAGTCCATTTGTCCATGGTGATGTTAAAGTCCTCTAAACAAGAAGTAATGTCAAACGAGAGGTTCTTCTAAAGCATGAGAGAGAGAGAGAGAGAGAGAGAGAGAGAGAGAGACTATACCGTTGACAATGAATCTTCGAAAAGATTAAGCCATTAAGTAGGAGTCTTTCTTACATATTTTGAGCAACCTCAATCGGTTGAAATCATTCTCAAGATTGAAAGAGATGGATAGTGAATTGATTGTTAAAATTAGACTTTTAGACATGGAAATAAATTGAAGAAAAGCTTAGAACAGCATATAACATGTTATGTATGCAAACTTATGAGACAACAAATGAATTAACCAAAGCTTGAACCAATTAAACAACTTAGGATAGCCCTCAAACAGCCCTTATTAGATGAAAAACAAAGGCTCAAAGTTAATGAAAAGAGCCTAAAAAAACTAAACAACGAAGAGGGAGAACAAGGCTAGTAAGCAAGAACAAGGAGAGGTGGTTAACCCCTCCACTTTTGAAACCTCAAAACATGATTTTTAGCCCCTTTTTTAACTTTGAGAATCAGTGCAAGGATCAAAGAAAAGGAGTGTAAAAGAAAGGTTTGAGCTATAGGTAAAGATATAGAAAGAGTGTAAACTCTCTCTACTCTTTTGGTAGCTCTTCAAACCCAATCTTAAACACTTAGAATAGACTGAAAGCAACACAAAACAATAACAATTAGGTAGGAAATGAAAGATATGAAAGCAAGAAGGAAGATAAAAAGCTTATACCTTGCAAATAAGTTAGCTTTTGATTATGATCCAAGCTTAGTCTCGACTCACTCTTAAGCTTGAATTATGCTTCTCAAAGATCAACCAAGGCTCTAAGATGGTGAGATAAGGTTGTGTATGGTGTATGGAGATGACACAAGGGAGCTAGGTTAGCTCAAAGGTTGCTTGCCATGGAAGAAGGAGGGGAGAAGAGCTCTCAAGGTGTATATAGGCTTTCTAAATTTTGTTTAACCCCCAAAACAATAACATAGCTTCATTTTTATAGAATTTGAGCCAGAAATATCATAAATATCTTCAAAAATGGACAATTGGCGGCCTCCCACCCAAAACAGTGTTTCTCACCACCAAGGCCCGGCCGGCCATTCATAGCCACGACCGGTCGTCACTGATGCACGGCCGGGCCTTGATGCCATCCCCTGTTTTTTTGGTTCAAACTCAGCTCAGGGTGGTAAAAGGTCCAAAAATGAGACTCAAAGATTCAAACAAGGTAAATGTTGAAGATTTGAGATTATTTTGAGAGCCTGACTGAATTTGAATCGCTGTGAACTCAAAGCACACAATTCAACTTTTATTATATTGAACCAAGCGCCTAAGTCTTGCGGGCGGTCAAAATGGGGTGTCTACAGTTGCCCCTCTTTGACAGTGCTCGAGTAATCATGAAATGACGTAAGTGAATGTCAAAGCCCAAAGATGACCCATTTTGACAGGGCCGCAAGACTTGGGCAAGAAAGCAAGACATAAATTAGATTGGTTGCACTCTCAAGCTCCCTACGTATCCCTTTGCAAGGAATCAAACTAGCATAGTTCAGGGGGAAAATGCAAACATAAGATGCAAGAATACAACTTATGATCATGCAATAAGGCCATGCAATAAAACACTTGAATGCAAATGCAATGCAAAGAATATGCCACATTTAAACAAACTGAAACATGATACAGCAATTCCAACCATGAAAAGAAGTAAGTAAATAAACACGTCTCACGTGGGAAATATAAGCCAAACTACATTTCATGTAGAAAGGATGTAAGAAAATTATGCAAGCCTAACTACGCATCGCGCAGGAAAGGCGAAGGGCGACGTAACCATCGTGCGTACCCAAGGTCTCAACCAAGATCTTAACGCGTTGCACGCGAGAGGAGGAAAGGTGGTGTGAACATTGAGCACACCTAATGTTTTTAATTGATGGTACAATCCTAACGCGTCACACGCGAGGGGAGGAAAGATGGTGTGAACATCTGGCGCACCCAATGTTTTTAACCGATTTGCAATCCTAAGTGTCACATACGAGAGGAGGAAGGGTGGTGTGAACATCGTGCACACCCGATGTTTTTAACCGAAGGTACAATCCTGACACGCCACACACAAGAGGAGGAAAGATGGTGTGAACATTGGGCGCACCCGTTATTTTTAACCAAAGGTACAATTCTAATGCGTCACACGCGAAAGGAGGAAAGACGGTGTGAACATTGGGTGCACCTGAATGTTTTTAACCGATTTGCAATCCTAACGCGTCACATGCGAGAGGAGGAAAGGTTAGTGTGAACATCGGGCACACCCAATGTTTTTAACCGAAGGTACAATCCTAACACGTCACACGCAAGAGGAGGAAATGTGGTGTGAACATCAGGCGCACCTGAATGTTTTTAACCGAAGGTACAATCGTAATGTGTCACACGCGAGAGAAGGAAAGGTGGTGTGAACATCAGGCGCACTCGATGTTTTTAACCGAAGATACAATCCTAACGCGTCGAACGCGGGAGAAGGAAAGGTGGTGTGAACATCGGATGCACCCAAATGTTTTTAACCGACGGTACAATCCTAACGCATCACATGCGAGATGAGGAAAGGTTGGTGTGACTAAGAAGAAACAAATCGCATAAGTAGGAGTCAAAACATGGATTCTACTCAAAGATAGATGAAATCAAAACAATGCCAATGTGTTAAAACAATGGGCTCAATGCACCGCGTTTCAATTCGGTTGTAAAATGGATGATGATTTTAATGTGGCACGAATGATTTTATCTGGAACTCCTTTGTATGAACCATACATACAAGATCGTTTGGTTGTAACATAACGGAACGAACTACGATTCAAGCAAAACAATGATAAATTAAAAAAAAAAAATTTAAAACAAACTAGCTTAAACAAATTAGATCAAAAATCAAATAAATGCGTTCTCTTTTGTTTGTTTTCACTTTTCGTCAACTTTTTCTTCTTTTTGTTTTCTCCTTCTTTTTTTTTCACTCACTGTTCTTTTTTTTCGTTTCCTCTCTTTCTTTTTTTTTTTCCTTCACTCATTATTATTATACACTCAAATTAAAACTCAAACAACATCAGAAATAAAATAATAATAAAATAAACTAAAATAAAATAATAATAACAAACAACACAAAAAAAAAAACAAAACTGAATTCACCAAGAGCCAGGCGGGCCTCGCCGATGCACGACCAGGCTTCGACATAACTGGCCGGGCTTCAATAGCGGCAGGGGCAATTTTGGGAAAGCCACGACCAGTGGCTATTTAAAACACAATGTAACCCTCATTTCCTCACACTCCCCCATTCGAAAACACCTCATCCTCCTCTCTCTAGATTTCCATTCCTCTTGAGTTACCCAACAACTTTTGCAAAATTTTTCCTTGAAACCCTCTTGATCCTCCACCTTTTGAACCGATTGGATTTTGGATCAGTGAAGTTTTGAGTTTTCTCTTGGTTTTTCTTAGATCCTCACACATTTTCCCAAACTTTTCCCCATTCTCCCTTTTGATTTTTTTATCTCCTCTTTATTTTCTCTCTCCTAGGGCTTTAGTTTTGTGATTTCCACCCATCCTCGCTTACCTACTCACTCTCTTTTTTCTTCTCTCTATGGCTACTGACAAATTAACTATTCCCGACCCTGCTGCAAGTATTGGTGCTGCCCTTGGTGCGGACATGGAGGCGAAGGAGGCTACTGCGTTGCTTCCCCTTAACGAGAGGCCCTTTGATGCGGCTACATACCAGCTGCGTACACATGTACCACCCCCAAGTGGCATCTTGAGATTTGAGGGTTTCATTCCAGGGATGGATGAGGACACTCTACTGCGAGAGCCCATGGAGCATGTATCTGCCGACGCCTCCATGGTACGCAACTTTTTCCTTTATTTTACTTTGCACAAATGTTGAAACTGATGAGCAAACCACTCGTCTCTTCTGTACATATACTGATAAAACTTCCAATGGGTAGTTGATAGCCAGGAGGATAGGCGGCTATGGCTCCATATCTTGCCCCCGGCATTGGTACCAGTGGCTTCCTGCAGAGGTCCTTACTTTAGTTGATGCTACTAGCTTTGGGCCCTTCTGCTCTGGAATCATACAGATGAGGGCCAAGTTATGGCTCTATGGGGCCTTGGTAGAGAGATGGTGAGATACCACCAACTCGTTCCACTTTTCCTCGACCGGGGAGATGACGCTGACCCCATACAACTTCTCGATGCTGACTAGTTTGTAGGTTAGGCTCGGAAGCCCGATCCCCTTTTATTCGAATATGACCCAGTGGAGGGCTGCGTAGCTCCAACTTCTCGGGGCGATCCCAGACACCACCAACCATAGGATGGTGCGCTACAGCTGGTTCTTGGAGCGCTTTTCTGGCACTCAGCCAGCTACTGTAGATGAGGTTGCCCAGTACACCCGTGGCTTTCTCGTATATCTTCTTGGTACTACTCTATTTGCGAACAGTGAAAATACCATGGGGTTATACCTTCTAGGGGCACTGGTGGACCTTCCTCGAGTGGTGGAGTACGACTGCGGTGGTACCGGCTTGGCTACTTTATATTGCTACATGAGCTCCGTCTCCCGCCGCAAGACGGATTCACTTGGTAGCTATTGGAGGGTTTGGGAGGTATACCCTACACTCACTTTTCTGATATGCTTTAAATTTTGTTCACTGTTGCATTTCTTGTTCATCTGATCTATTTTCTCATGTCTTCTGTTTGCAGCTTTAGGTCTACACATATTTCACTTCCCTGGCTCCAGTCCCAGTGAAGCCGATCGAGTTGTCAGTACCCCACTCCTGGTACTACAACTCACGGTTCGAGCAATGCCGCCTTGTAGATCGAACCTTCCCGTACTTTCGCCGCTTCTTTGACACGATCATGGCAGACCAAGTAGCAAAATACTAGCCTTTAGTTATTACCTACTACAAGCATATTACACTATTTTCCACACTACACGATCACTCTCATGCTGTTACATCTGTACCATATTGTCATTCTCATACTGTACTGACTTCTGACATTGCATTGATTTCTGACACCGCATTGCCATTCTTATCTGACACTGCACTAACATCTGACACTGAACTGCTATCTTATATTACACTGATTTTCTCATACTGCACTAATCTAACACTACACTGATTTCACAGGTTGATTGGCACCCTTGGGCTGGCATTCTCTAGGTGTCGAGGACGACCTACGCCGTTGCTTGGCATGCCTCTACGATGAGGATTCTATTCGAGGGCCCCTTTGGCCGGGCGTACTATCTGGGAGAGAGGTTCATTTGCCAGACGCGGGGCGTTGCTGCTCCCGACATTCCACACCCGCCTCCCCCGGCTATGAGGGTAGTGGATGAGTTGCAGGATGGTCCTGAGATCAGCCTCCTGATATTGGGTGAGGATGACGATCATCTTCATGAGCCTGGAAACTTCACTACCTTCTTACACACCCAGGTGATGCTGCCTCTTACCCCAGGCGTGGCTCGAGTTGTGCCGGAGGTTGCTGCTGCTGCAACCATTACTACTGCGGCTGTCAATGTGCCTGCTAGAGGTGCCCCTACCGTTGCTCTCATTCTTGGATTTCCTATGATCCCCACTAAGATCGTGTACATGCGTTCGGATAGAGTGATCGAGCAGATCCCACTTGAGCACATTGAGGAGAGGGATCGCAGGCTAGTGTTTGCTCCTGGCGTCGAGCAAGTACACATTCTTTTATGCTAGTCCATACTGCACTTTAGCTTGTTTTCTACCATTTCTATTCATTGTTCGCTATTACTTCTGTCTACTTATCTCAGATTCTGTTCTTTTTATAGATCCCCCGAGTGTACGATGATGGCCTTTTTCGTACGATCAACCGACTGCTCCTCATGGTACGGAGGAAGTAGATTGCCTTAGTCACCCATTAGATCGAGGTACATTCTATCTGTAGTTTACGATTGTTGCCATACTGTACACTTTGTTAATTCATACTAATATTTGTCCTCTTTTCAGCTTGAGTCAACGCCAGCAATGCTTGCAGGACCTTCCACAACTATAAGGAGAAGGAGATAGGGCCTAGTGAGAGGCCGAAGAGGAGCTGACTGGGGGAGAGGCTGAGTGAGGCAACGCTCGCCTTCTGAGGAGTCTTTTGACAGATCCACGACCCCCGAGGACGAAGGAGAGGAGATTGACTTGCAGTCCAGTAACCCCAATAATGACAGTGATGTACCTCCTCCATAGCCAAGGAGGAAGAGAGCTAGGATGGGCTACTGATGATAATGATGATTTACTGTTTTGTTTGTTTTTGTTCTTTTCGTTTTGCTATGTAATTAAAGACTAGCTTTAGCTAGAACCTTTTGTTTTTGAAGACTTTTCTTTTGTTTTATGCTTTGTTTTGTAAAACAATGATCAGGGCTAGACCTGCTAGTTTATAAAAACAAGTTTTGTTGAATGATCTCTTTGCACAATATGATGAATAGCATTTGCATGTGATGAATGGTGTAACCCTTGCATTGTAACCTTTAGAACTGTGAATGTTTTGTTCTTGAATTGATTCATGAATCGGATAATGACTTACAACCAATCAAAATGTAAAATACAACTCGATAACAGAAAAACGAAATGAAAACAACTTGAAAAAGCTAAAAAAAAATTGGTACAAACAAAATAAAACTCAAAAGTACAGTCGTGGTCCACCTGAACAAAGGCTAGCTTTTGCTGCAATTGAACTGAATTGGACCAGCACTAAGACCCGGCCGAGCTTCACTGATACATAGCCGGCCATCAGTGTGATGTCGGTCAGTGCTGTCCAACTGTCATGCATAGCTTCTTCTCAAACTCTATAAATAGTGCTCCTATGCTATTTTTCTGGCAGAATCACAAGTCTTTGATAATTTTCTCTCAAGATGGAGATGATGTTACTTGTCAATAGACTTCGAGATTGGATAACCACTTTGGATGGCTCGGAAAATGTGAATTTTCGCAGTTTCGACCTAAACGCCTTTTTTCCTTTGAGTTGCACTTCTCTTTGTTTTCTATTCTTGCATGCCGTGGTTCGATGTTGGAACCCGGTCATACATGTATTTCAATTTAGATCTCAAGAAATGTGTCCAACACTAGAAGAATTTCAAGCACTGATGGAATCCCGGCGCGACGAAAAAATCATGCCTCAGTCTCGTTTTAGCCATGCCCAGGCTTTAGGATGGATGTGTGGATTATCATTCCCCGAGGCTCGGTATTTGGCTTATGATAGGGAGCTGGACATCCTCGGTTTAGTTCATCGGTTTTCTATTATTGGCGATAGGAGCGACCTTCTCTGGCGCAACCACCGGTAACATGCTCTCTATTTATGCTTACTTGCGCAATTCCTAATTGCCCCTAGTTTCAGCAAAGCTAGCATTTGGTTGATCGAAGTGACCCAAGGCTTGAAAGAGGGCAAGAGCTGCATAGGTCTAGCATTGGCCAAAACTTTGATGGGTTTGGATACTTTCCGTCGGGGAGAGACTACCCGCTTTGTAGGGAGCTCACTACTCCTCCAGGTATTATTTTCCACCCTTCTAATTTATGATTCTTATATCACTAATCACTTATTCTCTATTTTTCTCTCAAAACCCTTTTCTTACTTTTCCATTAACACACACATCTTTATTCTTTAATCTCTCTTATTTTTCATCCCTCCCCAGGTATGGTTGATGGATAAACTACACGTAATGGGTCCTTGCCTCGAATACTCGGCCAGGGCTTACTTCTTTCACAAACGGCCAATAGATTTCCCTTCAAAGGGTTTATGGTGTGATTAGATGTGCAGCCGGTCCGCAGCTGATATATCTTGGCACTGCCCCCGGCTTAATTTAGTCAAGATGAGCTACAGCATGTCTCGACAGTAGAGTGTAGAGTTAATTGGCCTTACACATTGCGTGTTCTATTTTCCTCTTCGGTTCTGACGCCAATTTGGGCATGATCAGATACGTCCAGATGAGGGAGTGGAATTGTAGACACCCCATTTTTGACTACCCTCAAGACTTGGATGTCACCGTTGGAACGCTCGGTGATTGTCCATGTTTGTGATCGTTTTGAGTTCCCGGAGGTCCCGGCTGCGCGCCGTGCCTCAGGACCTCTCAACCGGTTTGTTCTGTGCTTGGTTTTGTACCAAGGCTTGTGTGTTTTTGCATCTGAGGGTAGGGGGGGCTTGTTAGCCATCCCTGAAGCCTACCGGCTGCCCCATACCTCCACCGGCACCCCCTAGCGGCCACCGGCACTTATTTCTCAAAACCTTTGGCCGGTCGGCACTGTATTATGCCGACCGGCACTATTTTGTGCCGGTGACTGTTTTGGCTGGTCGGTGTGACCCCTTTGAACCCCCAAGGATGGTGCATGCCAGCTGTGACAGCTGGGGTGCACCATCACCACTCCCCATGCCCGGGTTTGCACCCTTTGCACCCTTGAACCCCTTAAACCTTCTAGAAGGTTGAACCCTTGGCCAAGCTTCTTGGAGAAGCTTGGCCAGCTGTCTTAGCTTCCCTTGGAAGCCAAGACCCTCTTGCACCTCTTGAACCCCCCTCTCTTTGCTTAGCCACTAAGTTAAGAGCTTTATTTTGCCTATATAAGCTCATCTCTTCCCCTTGAGTTAGAGGTTAGCCATTTGAGATAGAAAAACCAGAGCTTGTGTATCTATACCTCTGTCATATATCTCCTCTCTCTATATTTTCCCTCTCTCTCCTCTTGTGTGTGTGTTTTTAGGCCTAAAAGTGTGGTTTTACCTTACTTTTGCACCATTACACACACTACTACACCTTAGCTCGAGATTGAGGGACTTGGAGGGTTGTTTACTGTGATTTTGGACTGGTTTTGATCACTAGAGGAGGGCTGATCCACCTGTTCTTCAAAGGATCTTCAAGGGTGAGTTTGTTACTTTAGTTTCCCCATTCTTGCAACTAGTTTCTACCCCTCTTGCTTTGTGTTTTGAGCTTTGTCTATAACTGAAAAAACTCTTGTTTTTACTTGCTCTTGAACCTTCATTAAGGTCATTTTGTGGTTTGAGTAAAGGCTCACCCTTTTAGGCTTTGTTTGGCCATTTTGGTGTCTCTTTGGTAAAGCTTTGCTTACTTGGTGTTCTTGGTCTTCTCACTACAGTGGGTTTTCAGTGGTGAGGAAGGTACTTTCAAGTCTTAGATAGGGGAGGGACACCCATCTCCCCCTTGTCCTTTGCTTGCCTTTGTATTTGGCCTAAAAGATAGCATGTGTGCATAGCCTTGTATGGCTTCATTTCAGAGTTTTTTTGAGTGTTTTGGAGCATGTTTAACCTCTGTTTTTGGTCGGATTTGTGGCCCTTAACATGCCTCTCATACTTGCTTTGTAATGCTTTACTTTGCCTGGAAGTGTGCCATGCCATTAGCCTACCATATCCTCATGTTTTAGCCTTGCATGTTATAGCATTTGATCTTGACTTGCCATGTATAAGGGCTGTGAGCCACTGATTTTATCATGTTTGATGTGCTTGACATGGTTACTTTGCATTATGGCTTGTTAGCCTTGAGTATGTGATCCATGGACATGCGTTGGTTATGTTATTTGAGTGATTTAGAGTCATTTAACATGCATATTTCAGCTCTTATATCATGCTCATGTGTCTCCATTTACCATCTTATTCATGCTTTGAATTGTTGGCCTCTTATGCTTTAAAGAGGGTCTTATGCACGCTTGTGTGTTTAGAGTTTTTGGGATGCCATGTGTGTGAGTTTTGGGTGTCATTTTGCATACTAAAAATCTGTTTTTTTGGTTGTTAAATTCATGTCATGAGTGGTTGTGTAAGTGGTAGTAAAATGCCCTTTTGGTGCCTTAGGTTTAGGCCTATGAACTTGCATGTTTGGGTAGTATTTTGGTCATCATTTAGGGCTTGTTTTGTCACTATTTTGGAGTGGTTTGAGGGCTGCCCCATTGAAGTTAAGGCCACCATTGTATGTTCATTACATGCTTGATGCATGTTTGGTTCATCGAGTGTTGTAGTAGGTTGGTCCCATTGCTTGATTGGCCCATGTTTGCATGCCACTTATACCTTGCATGCTCTAGCATTTTGCATGCCTATTGTGATAGTTGCATGACACTTGGTATGCCTTGCATCTTAGTCCCATTGTTGCATAATTTGAGCTATATTGCATACATGCATTCCATGGCTTATCTTGGGGATTGTCAAGCCAAGCATAGGATTGAGAAGAGTTCACACTTCAAGTGGTGCAACTCGTCTCAATTCTTGGTCACCAAGACCTTTGACTAAGACATGATATGGCCTTGGATTTCATTTGTTTGTTTGCATGCATTACCATTAAAATGCAACCTTGGTTCCTTAGGCCATCATGCATCAAGATGCATAATTGATGGCCCAAGAGCCAAGAGTCATGCCTCCTTGAGTCCCCGAACATGATAGGAGGCAATGGCCGTGCATACATATGCCTAAAAACCCATGCCATGCATTGCTGGTCTGCTGTTGCTGTCAAACTGTCCCCTGCAGGAACTTTCTGCCGACTGGCAGTATAATGTGCCGATCGGCACTATATTTTCAGCCGATAGCCTCCAGAGCAGCCGGTGGTCAATTTAAGCGGCCGATGACCATCTCCTCTAGCCGGTGGTGTACTGCAGTGCATTTGGAAGATGTCCTGGGACTTTGGCAGTGTTTCAGAAAGGCAGGACAGTGGAAACAGGGGCAGCAGTGGTGCGGTGTGGGCTTTCTGGGCAAGTTGGATCGAACATGCATCATTCACGCATCCCGAGGCAGGACTGAGGCCCCTTTCTCTTATGTTAACATTTAATTTGATAATTAGAAATTTCTGTAATAATTAATTTATTCCGTATTTGGACTGTATTATTTTTGGACTGTATATTCTTTCGGTCCCTCTGTGTGAGGGCATATTTGTAATAAGTGTGGGTGAGTGTGTGTATGTCTTCCAACCCCTATTTCTTTCTTCCCTTTTATTTACTTGCTTTGATGGTTAGTATTAGGGCACGTTTATTCTAGCATACCTTATGCAATGCATGCGTGCATCCATATATTTGTTACACATGCATCGGGCTCGGCACATCATACAAACTGCATTGTATTTCAATTCCAAATTGAATACGTGTTATTTGTAGCATTCCACGTGCCATGTTTAGGATAGCCGAGCCTGTCTAGATTGCATCTTTGCTTGTGTTGCATTAGCCACTTAACATGAACTAGGATCATGCATATGATTACTAACTGGTTTCTGTTTTGGCTCGGAGTACTAGGTGAGCTTTTATGCTTTAGCATATCACATGTGTGTGATTGTTGCCATGATAGCATGATTACCATGAGGCTAGCTGCTTATGTGATATAACTGCTTGAATGCCTGTTGATGGAGGTTGAATTACCTAAATTGGGACAATGCATTAAAAACTGTGAGTTTTAAGCCCACTAGTTAGTGGCAAAACCATCTTTTCTAAAGCCCACTTGAGGGTGGCAAAACCTGCATTTTAGCCTACTTGCGAGTAGCAAACCGCTTTCAAAACAAACATGTAGTGTTTTGTTCCAACTTAGGCGATTTGGTCTATACTTGTTTGCTGTGCGCATAACATAGTAATTCTAGGCTAATAATTGGAATAAGAGCATGTAATGTTTTCAAAATTGGATATCAAGGTTAGTAGAGGCCGGTCTTCGGACCGGGCGAAAGGGGGTGCTCATAGCTGACCTTCCCCGATCGTACCCAAGCTCCCGAGCCAAGACCACTTTGGTGATGACGGACACGTGGCCTTTGGCACCGAGTCAGGGTTTCCTAAATTTCTCATTTTAAAAAATATTTAGGTGGCGACTCTGTAATCTGGCAAAGCAGTCCATGTTTGGCACTTCTTTTCAAAAATCAGTTTTTCTTCAAAACGATTTGCCAGAGTTGGACTCTTTGGTTCAGATTAAGAACCGTGACACGAATCGAGTCCGAACTGTAGTGGAGCCCAAAGGGCGCGTCTACAGTTTTTGGCGACTCTGCTGGGGAGTTTAGAGAGCTTGACTCGAACTCGTGATATCCTGTTTTGACTACACATATGTGTTTCTTTGCATTGCATTTGCATTGGTGCGCCTAGGACACCGTGTTGGCCATCTGCTATTCCTGAGCGGTTTGCCGGAGGCTTGTCTTGTCAAGGCATGTCCGTAAGGCTGACCGGTTGCGGGCTCTGCCAGTATGGGAACACAAACCCCGGTTTTACCGGGGCACCCTTTTCGACCATTCGACCTAGTGCATATCGAAATCCGTAGTGACCATTCCAAACTAGGACAGGTTGCTCACCCGATATTAGGTTGTTTGAAACCGCTGCGTGCGTAGTGAAACCCTAGCTCCTGACAAAATAGGACAGGGAAACCCTACCCCAACATAGGGGTGTATTGGCTCTCATTTATCTGCTATGTGCTTTTAGAGTGTATCTCTACAGGAACACACATGTCAGTTTGCAGGATTGGGTATCAGGCTTGAGGGCACCAGTAACGGTATTTTGGGGAATCAGTTATCTGTGGGTACAAGGTTCAGACTTGGGGGCAATGATTCAGAAACAGTGATCAGTATTTGAGGAACAGTGTATCCAGTTCACTAGCAATGTGTTATGACATTCAACCGTGTGTTGTATATTATTTTATGCTGTTATGCTGTCCGATTGTCTGTTTATTTATACGCTTTATTTATCTTTTTACTAGGTAGTTGAGCATGATTGCTTCCGACCCAGTAGATATCCCTCAAGCACTCTGGACTAGAGGTCGCCGACTTCATCGATCTGAGGATCTGATAGACGGACAACCAGTGTACTACTCGCTACCCCCGGTTACTAAACGGAGATCAGTCCGGCAGAGGGCATCAGTACAGCAGTCAGTTCAGAGGGCCTTATCTACCCCACCGGTATTCAGTAGGGATCAGGATTCCGTGTCACCAACAGAGGAAGAATATATAGCGACAACTCAACCAGAACAGGATAGTATGGCTAGTTTGGAAGGGATGGTGCGCCACCTCCAAGAGAGTATGAAAACAATGCAGCAGGATGCCGTCCGTCATGCAGAATTCTCCAGGCAACAGGCTACAGTTGTGAGGGAACAGGCAGAGACAATTGCCAGACTAGAACAGCAAACCGGAGCATCTGCTTCGCATCAAGTTCCTCCCCCACCAGGAGTTCCAAACCTTGGGGAGACAGCCAATGTTCAGAATGATACAGAACTGCCCACGGGACCACTCCCACCTCTAGCCCCGCCTCAAATCCAACCCCAGCTATCAAAGACGCCCACCAACCTACTGGACTCTCCCTTTGAGTTCGAGACTGATTCTACCGCACTGAAACTGAGCAAGCTTGAAAAGCTATTCAAGAGATCCCAAGGGGTCAAGACTATCCCCGATATTGAAGATGGTTATACCGACGCAGCTGTGACGCTGCCCGACAGATTCAAAATGCCTCATATTGATCGGTTCGACGGGACCGGGGACCCCATGGTACACTTAAGATTGTTTTCAGATGTCCTAAGGCCAATGGGCCTCAGTAGGCTTCAGAAGTTGTCTTTGTTTGGCCGGACCCTGTCGGGTGTGGCGGCTATATGGTATGCCAAGTTGGAGGATGACGTCAAGAGGAATTGGGACGAAATGGCTGAGGCCTTCATCGCGCAGTACTCATACAACACACAGATTGAGATTACGACCCGTGATCTCGAGACGACTAGGCAAGAGCCTAAGGAGAGTTTTTCAGAATTTGTAACCAGATGGAGGGCCAAAGCTTCGATGATGACTTTGAGGCCTACAGACAAAGACCAAATTCGGATGATTGTGCGCAATCTCCAGCCGAAGTTGATGCAAAAGATGATAGTACTCCCCTTTCCTATTTTTTCTGACCTACATGAAATGGGGGTGCAGATTGAGGATGCCTTGAAGCAAGGCTTGATCGATAACGACCGAGAGCAACCTCGACGAACTTTCAATCGTGGTAGCAATGCAGGCCCGAGTGGCGTTACGACTACAAGAGCTCAGGAAGTGAGCATGGTCACCGCCAACCCCCCTCCAAGAAATACAGCAGCTTCACCATTCTCCGGTGCGTCCGGAAGCAACCCGCAAACGACCAAATACCCACCCAGAAACACCAGAACCTTCGCCCCACTTTATATGCCCCTATCCAAAGCTCTGGGGGTTTTGATCAAAAAAGGGCATCTGAAGCCCCTGGAGCCGCGGCCCCTACCAGAAAAACTCCCTCCTACCCATAACCCAGCCAAGTGTTGTGCATTTCATCAACAACACGGCCATGATACCGACCTGTGTTTCCGGTTACGTCATGAGATTCAAGATCTCATCGATAACGGGGTGATTCTGCCTCCGGAGAAAGCCAACGTTACTACAAACCCTCTCCCCGCACATAACCAAGCTCCACCGCCCAAAAGACTCAATTTTATCCATACTGGGGCCGTGTCCTACGACCCTAGTATTTATATCACACCTACCCACCTGCTTAAACCAGAGGTGTTCCTCCCTGACTGCACCGACCTGTGCATGATAGACATCTCCAAAAGCCAGCCCAAGTCAGTTGTGGTGACCATTGATAATGGGAGAGAGGAGATCCCAAAGGAAAAATGGGTTGTTGTGCCAGAGTCTGCGGAATCTGGGGGTCGTACTAAAAAAGCATATAGTCCGTGTGACTATATTTCGTCAATGGGCCAAGATGGGCCCAGAGTGGAATTGCCGACAGAGGCAGAGTTATGTGTGATTCAAGGAGAGAGTCTGGGACCGGGAACAGATGGTGTAACAGCTATGGGGGAGGACCTTGCCGATCTCCAGTTTTACAGTGACCAAGACCCAGTGGATGCGGCAGTCGCATGGTTCGATTATGAGGATTTAGTAGAAGTTACCGGGTGGTTGGACGATCAACCCGATGTGATAGGAGAGTTTCAGTCAGAACAGGGCCCAGCAGAGGCGAGAATATCAGTAACGGCCAGGAGGGTCGAAGAGCAGAATACATCGCCGGGGGGCGCCGGTGTCGAGAATTTCGCCCGGGATTGGAACATTTTGAGTACAGAGATAATCGAGCAGTCAGCTATGTCAGAACAAGCAAGATTTGAGGATTCCGAGAGAATCAGGAAGGCGAAGGCCCATGTGGAAGTTGAAACTGCTGTGTGCACAGGAACTGAGAACGCTGCGGGCATGTGGATAGGAGATGCTGCGAGCGCAAAAACAGTCATGCCAAAGTCGGACAGATGTTTATCAACTGCTGATGGTATGTGGTGGGAGGATGAAGATTTATGCCTCGCCCATACAGACGAAGATTGGGGAAACAACCAACCTGATAACACCTGGTACCTTGGAGAGGTCGACCACATGACACAGAGTGGGCGGTATTTCAAACCTCCACACCTAGATCAACCAGAGGCCTCGGGGAAGGATAGAGAGGCGGAGAAGCAACTTGAAGAGGAGGCTGTGCTCAAACAGCTTAAAAAGATACAAGCAGACATCTCTATATGGGGACTGCTCATGGCATCACGGGTGCATAGAGAGGCTGTCTTATCAGCCATGGACAAAGCAAAGCTTTCAATAGAAACCACGCCGGAGCAGCTGGTGGGGTTGGTCTTTCCGGGGGGAGCCACCCCGATGCTGACCTTTTCCGACAAGGAATTGCCACCCGAAGGGGAAAACCATAACAAGCCCCTCTACATCTCTGTGGAGTGTAGGGATAAATGGATACCGGTGGTACTTGTTGATACCGAGTCCGCCATCAACGTCTGCCCGGCAAGAACGGCATACGCAATTGGTTTGAAAACCGCAGATTTTGTACCAACAGCCCAGGTTATCCGGGCGTATGACAACACAAGTAGAGAAGTGATGGGAACCGTAAAAGTTCAGACAAAGGTCGGGCCGGGGCAGCATGAGATAGATTTCCATGTCTTAGAGGTGCCTGCGACTTTCAACTTGCTTTTGGGGCGGCCGTGGCTGCATTAGGTGAAGGCGGTATCATCTACTTTGCATCAAATGGTGAAATACCCCTATGGAAAGGGAGTAGCCATTGTCTTTGGGAATTCATCAATCCACCCGCCACCGGAGGTATCTACGCCTGTTCTAGAAATCGAGCATGGCATGGAAGACGTGTTCATATCAGGGTTTACCCTAGCTGAGGCTCAGGTTGTACAAAACATCATGGCTGCTAACGAAGGGATCGATGTTAGTGCCCAAGCAGTGTATCTCATGAACAAGCTCCAACATATCCCCGGGATGGGATTAGGAAAGAGCGGCCGCAAAGGCGTTGCAGCATTGGCCAGAGTGCCACACAATCCCCACACCTTCGGCTTGGGTTATCTGCCCACTAAGGAAGATTGGGTGAGAAGAGGAAAAGAAATGGCTGGGAGAGCCAAAGCAAAACAAATGGGAAGACCTTTTGAGTTGATGCATCGGCCCATCCGGGGTACCCTAAACGGACGCTTCGTCCGGGAAGGGGAGGACTTTCCGTTCTGTGGTTTTCCAGAGCCGTGGTTGAACGTAGAGAAGAAGCGCGTGCCGGGTTTCGAAATCTTCTTTGACTTACAAATATCTGGGGATGATGTTGCTGAAGAGCAGACAGACCCAACAGTTGAGGCTGAGCATAGCAAAGAAGCGGAGTCTGTGGGTACAGAGTTTGAAATGGGGGTAGCATTGGCATGTCTACTTTCAGATCCTTCGATCGACCAATTGTGCTTGGGGGATGACCGCTCGGTGTCCATGATCGGAGATGAGACGGCTGCGAGCCAACCAGCAGCTATTTTGGATGCATCCATCGCACCCTCCCTCACCTGGCAGTACGAGGAAGGGTTTTTGTCGAGCAGCACCGGGTCAGGTAGTGAGCCGGAATCTGATTCCACCGAGTCTTGTGAGTCGGAATCAGGTTCCAGCTCGTCTGAGTCTGAGTCCGATATTCCTGGGGGTGATAACCCGGATGCCACAGTCCTGTCCAGGTCGTCTTTTTCTTTCTCTTTTGAGTCTGTTGTAACAGAAGAATTGGATGGTTTGGAAGTACATAATGAGAATGAGGTGACCATGGTTTCCGAGTACTTTTCCGTGCCTTTGGTTTATGGCTTAAATCAGGACTTTCAAAATTTTGATGAAAACGACGAGGACGAAATTCCTCCGGTTTTGCAACGACTAATTGAACAAGAACAAGAGAGGTTTGTTAAACCCTTAATGGATGAAATCACTACCGTGAACATTGGTACTGAGAAGGACCCGCGGCTGGTCCAGATCGGGTCCACGTTGTCTTCAGAGGAACGCGAGCGCTTAGTCGCTTTATTAAAATATTTCAAAGATGTTTTCGCGTGGTCCTACGAAGACATGCCTGGAATTGATCCTGAGATTGTACAGCACCGGATCCCTTTTGACCCCGAGGCCCGACCTGTCAAACAGAAACTCAGGAGGATCCGCCCTGACTGGGCCATTAAGATCAAGGAAGAGGTCACCAAGCAGATTGACGCAGGCTTCCTGCTGGTATCCGAATACCCGACTTGGTTGGCCAACATTGTTCCAGTGCCGAAGAAGGATGGCAGAGTCCGGGTATGTGTGGACTTCAGGGATTTGAACAGAGCTAGTCTGAAGGATGACTTTCCCTTACCACACATCGATGAGCTGGTAGATTTCACAGCGGGGCATGCGTTGCTTTCGTTTATGGATGGTTTCTCAGGATATAATCAGATAGTGATGGCACCCGAAGACCGGGAGAAGACTGCTTTTACCACCCCGTGGGGGACATATTGCTACAGAGTAATGCCGTTTGGGTTGAAGAACGCTGGGGCGACATATCAACGGGCTGCAACCACAATATTACATGACATGATCCATAAAGAGGTCGAGGTGTATGTGGACGACATGATTGTCAAGTCCAAAGAAAGAGAGGGCCACTACACCGCCTTGCAAAAGTTTTTCCAAAGGATCAGGGAATTTAGGCTGCGGCTGAATCCTCAAAAATGTACGTTTGGTGTTACAGCGGGAAAAATGCTGGGATTTTTGATTACACAAAGGGGCATCGAAGTTGACCCTTCCAAAATCAAGGCCATCTTAGAAATGCCACCACCAATGACTGAAAAGGAGGTGCGAGGCTTTCTGGGTAAAGTGCAATTCATAAGGCGGTTTATCTCAAAACTAACCTTAACTTGTGAACCACTTTTTGGTCTTCTGAAGAAAGGAAAGAAGTTCCATTGGGACGGCCGATGCCAAGCTGCATTTGAACAGATTAAAGAGTATCTACAGAATCCACCCGTGTTGTCACCACCAAAGCCAGGGAAGCCGTTGATATTGTATCTGTCAGTAACCGAGACTACAATGGGCTGCATGCTCGCACAAGAGTCGGAAGATAAAGTGGAAAGGGCCATCTACTATCTGAGCAAGAAGATGCTGGATTACGAGACCCGCTACACTCCGCTGGAGAAGGCTTGTTTGGCCTTGGTATGGGCTACTAGGAAGCTGCGGCACTACCTGTTAGCTCACTCTGTAATGTTGGTTTCACGACTTGATCCCATCAAATATCTTTTCGAGAAACCAGCGCTTATGGGTAGGCTAGCTCGTTGGCTGCTGTTGCTCTCTGAATTTGATCTCAAGTATGTGACGCGCAAGTCCGTAAAAGGGAGAGCGGTGGCAGAGTTCCTTGCCGACCACCCGGTTGAAGGGGATGAAGCGGTTGAGTACCTATTCCCAGATGAAGATATTCTGCACATCGAAGATGAAACTTGGACGATGTACTTTGACGGAGTGTCAAATCAATACGGGTACGGGATAGGAGTGTTGCTGATAACACCTGACGATTCCCGCATCCCTTTATCATTCAAGCTTCGGTTCAAAGTCTCGAACAATGAGGCAGAGTATGAGGCATGTATTGCCGGTCTAGAAGCTGCCCTAGAACTAGGGGCAAGGCGATTGGACGTCATTGGGGATTCGAACCTAGTTGTCTCTCAAGCGAAAGGAGACTGGAAAGTCAAGGAGGAGAAGATGATAATTTACCATCAGACCTTGGATTTGTTAATCCCTCGGTTTGAAAAGCTAAATTTCACTCACCTAGTGAGAGAGAACAACAGGTTTGCAGATTCGCTAGCAACTCTATCTTCCATGATAGACATCCCATCTGGGGTCCGAATGCGTCCAGTCATCATTGACCAGAAATTTGCACCTGCCTACGAGTCAATCTCTGCCATAGATGAAGTGCAGGATAACAACCCTTGGTATCACGATATATGGAACTTCTTGGAAAAGGAGGCATATCCACCAGGGGCAAATGCCAAGGACAAGAGGGCAATTAGAAGAATGGCTGTTCAGTTTATCATCTGCGGGGGTAAGTTGTACAAAAGAGGTCATCTGGGGATGCACAAGCTGTGCGTGGAAACCGAAGAGTCGAAGCGCCTAATGGAGGCCATCCATGGAGGAGAATGTGGGGCACATATGAATGGAGTGATGCTGGCACGAAAGATCCTCAGACAAGGCTACTACTGGTCTACCATGGAGGAGGATTGTATCGGCTTTGTTCGGCGATGCCACAAATGCCAGATTCACGCAAACCGTATGAACATCCCGCCATCAGAGCTGTACAGCATGACATCGCCATGGCCGTTCTCAGTTTGGGGGATCGATGTGATTGGAGCTGTTACCCCGAAGGGGTCAAATGGGCATGAGTTTATCTTGGTAGCAATAGATTACTTTATGAAGTGGGTCGAGGCCCAATCTTATGCCGTGTTGAAGGCTTCGCATGTCGCAAAGTTTATCAGAAACAACATTATCTGCCGTTATGGAGTCCCGAATGAGATCATTTCAGACAGTGGTTCTCACTTCAAGAAGGAGGTGATTGATTTGTTGAAGAAATATAATGTGGCTTTTCATAAGTCATCCACGTATCGGCCGCAGACCAACGGAGCAGTTGAGGCCGCCAATAAAAACGTCAAACACATACTGCGGAAGATGGTGGAAACCTATCGGGACTGGCCAGATAAGTTGCCGTTTGCTTTGTGGGGCTACCGAACTTCAATTAGAACTTCTACCGGGGCAACTCCGTATTCCTTGGTATATGGGATGGAGGCCGTTCTACCCATAGAGATTGAGGTTCCGTCTTTACGAGTACTGGCTGAGTGTCAGATAGCTGAGGCAGATTGGCAGCAGAGCAGATTCGAGGAACTCATGCTCTTTGATGCAAGGAGATTAAAAGCACTGTACCATGTCCAAGGATATCAACGCAGAATCGCCCGGGCAAAATTCAGGGCACAAAAAAATAGAAAATATAAAAACTGAGCTCGCAAGGTTGAAAACCCGCAAAGGGCGGCCTTGGCAAAAGTTAGAGCACAAAAGGAGAGTGAAAATACTTGAGCAAACCCAAGCCTGAACTACGTGAGGCTTGATTCCCATCTTTGGGATACGTAGGCAGCTTCATCCTGAAGTTCAGCCATAAATTCTTCCCCGATCAACTTTGTCCATTTGATCATCTCGGTCATCTTTGTCCATCAGCATTTGCCGCAATCTCCGGTACATTGTTTTTCAGACTAGGGGCAACTTTCCGTTGCCGTACAAGTGCCGCGGTATCATTCAGACAAGGGGCAACTTTCCAGTTGCTAGGATCCGGGTTTGTACATCTCAGCGACAGATCTCAGGCGTGTCCAGTTCTGATCCATATCGAAAATAGTTTTGAAAAGTTTTAATGAAGATGACTTTGTTCAAATAAATCTTTTTACAACTAAGACCATTTCTGGACCAAAACGGAAAATTTTCAGTACCACAACCTTCAATTTCATTGATTTCAAATAGAGTTCTCTTGCTCTTGCATACAATTGAAGTTGCTTTTTTTATTACATTCATAAAGAAAACTTGAAAGTACTAATAAAGCAATAAATCCGGGGCATGGTCAAGTCAAATGTCCCTGCGCCCCCTCCCAGAGCTGGTCGAAGCCTCTGATGCCAAAGTAGGCCCCTCCTGTGCCTCTTCGTTAAGCCAATCTAAGCACTCATCAGACAAAGTGCAGCTGAAAGTGGGAGCGGGGGCCAGGAGTTCTCTCGTCCTCCATGCTGTGGCATATCGGGCCAGCTGTGCGCCTCGAATCGGGAATGTGGCCGGGTACTCTATTCCTTCCGGCGGGCAAGTCTGATTATGACCAAACTGGCGCAGAATACGGAATGGAAAGTAGAAGGCACAGTGAGTCAAGCCAATCAATTGGATCCCGGGTTGACGGGTCATACTGTAACTCATCATTGGGAGATTGAGCCAAGGGCATCGCCATGCAATACGGTCTGCGGACAAACTGCACATCCATTCAAACCACCAACCCTCGTCAAGGGCATCAACTAGGCGTTGCCTGAAGAAGTAACCACGAGCTGAATATGCTGGGCAGGAGTCCACAACTCGCAGTTTATCCATCAACCACACCTGGGGAGGGATAGAAAATGAGAGAATAAAGAATAGAGAGATGTACGATGAGAGGAAAAGTGAGAAAAGGGTTTTTGTGAGAAAAACCGAGCCTAAGAGCCGAGTGATGTGAGCAAACATAAATGTGAGATTGGTTGGGAAACATTACCTGCAGTAATAATGGACTCTCTGCTAATCTGGTCGTCTCCCGACGATAAAAGGCGTCTAAGCCCAGCAATGTCTCAGCCAGAATCATGGCGATGCAGCTTTTGCCCTCCTTCAAGCCTCGGGCAACCTCAATCAACCGGACACTAGGCCCTCCGGAACCAGAGACGAACAGAAAATGAGATAGCATGCATAAACAGAGGGCGTGTCGCCGGAAGCCCTGCCAGTGATGATCACCGCGGTCACCGATCTCAGAAAAACGGCAAACCAAGCTCGGAACATCTAATGTCCCGTCACAAATTAGAGAACGAGCATCGAGCATTGAGAGGCCACACGTTTATCCTAAGGCTTGGGCATGGCCAAAACGAAGTTGGGGCAAAATCTCTTCATTACGCTCAGATTCCATTAGAGCTTGGAAATCTTCAAAGGTAGGACACACCTCTTGCCCGCTAAAGCTGAAGACGTGTGTTACCGGGTTCCAAAACCTTGCCGCGGCACGGAGGAATGGAAAATGCAGCGGGGTACGGCGCAAAGTGAATAGTGCGTTTATGCCGAAAGCCCGGAAATTCAGCTTTTTCGAGCCATCCAAGTTGTTAATCCAAGTTGCGAGATTTTGGGCAAGAAATTCTTCCATTTGGAGTAAATCAGTGTGGAAATGAAGGAAACCACGAAGTTGAGACCCTTTTGAAGAAGATAAGGTTGAGTGAAGGACAGATGTCAACATTCTGCTGGTGCTGACATTTTAAGTGCCGACCGGCCAACTATAGTGCCGACCGGCCATCTGTTTTGGCCGGTGGATCATCTTTTCGGCCGATGGTCATTCCTCAAGGCCGGTAGCTTTTCTGCTCGGCAGGTGGTCCTCTTCCTTGCCCTCTGAGCTGTTTATGCTAGGAATTTGGAAAATCCCACCACTTCCAATACCCTCCGGAGATCAATTCTTACGAGGGCGCGCCCATTTGCTTATCGAGTTGTATTTCACTCTCCTTAAGTCTTTGTGTTGATTATTGAGTTGTACTCGCACCAGCTTGGTCATAAAGAGTCCCTTTGTTTTGCTTATCGAGTTGTAATTGGTTCACTACCTGATTATTACGATGCGATGCTTCGTTTTCAAAACATAGTGTTCTTTTCAGTCACATTGATTGCGTGATGCCTTGCAATGCGATGCATAGAATGTACAATTAAAACACCTTTTGAACGAATAGCTGTTTCATCTCCATCATATGTTTTGCAAAAACACATGCTTTTGAGAAATAAAACCTGCCTGAGGCAGTGCAATGTGCCTAAACTCCTAGTAAAAAGGAAAGTAAAGCAGAAGGTTAGCAGGGTAGCAGGGTGCTGGGTTTGACACCGGTAACCTCCCCCTTTCGATCATCGTACCTTTTGCGCCCTTGTTCGGGTCAATCGTATGATTTGGCACCCTTATCACTCAAGGCAGTCCAAGAAATCGCGCATTCAGAACATAAATGGAGCTTCGAGTTGACCTCGTACCACAACTTTCGTGAGCAATGCTCGGGACATGCGAAGGATGTCCCTTCCCGTATCCTTTCATATCTTGTGAATTCTTTAAATCATTTCAATTATACTGTGTTGCAATATGTTGCATCTTAACATCATGTTCTACCATGTTCAATTTCAAGTTTCTCTATATACACATTGCATTGCATGCGTGCTCTGCTTTACTTACATGTGTTCAATTACCTTTTTATACACATTGCGTGCACGTGTGCATTGCTTTACTTATATGTGTTCAAGTTCCTCTATGTACACATTGCGTGCATGCGTGCATTGCTTTACTCACATGTGTTCAATTACCTTTCTATACACATTGCATTGCATGCGTGCTCTGCTTTACTTACATGTGTTCAATTACCTTCTATACACATTGCATTGCATGCGTGCTCTGCTTTACTTACATGTGTTCAATTACCTTTTTATACACATTGCGTGCATGCGTGCTCTGCTTTACTTACATGTGTTCAATTACCTTTTTATACACATTGCGTGCATGCGTGCTCTGCTTTACTTACATGTGTTCAATTACCTTTTTATACACATTGCGTGTACGTGTGCATTGCTTTACTTATATGTGTTCAAGTTCCTCTATATACACATTGCATGCACGTGTGCATTGCTTTACTGATATGTGTTCAAGTTCCTTTTTATACACATTGCGTGCACGTGTGCATTGCTTTACTTATATGTGTTCAAGTTCCTCTATATACACATTGCGTGCATGCGTGCATTGCTTTACTCACATGTGTTCAAACCTACTACCTTGCTATACACATTGCTTGCATGCGTGCATCCCTTTACTCACATGTGTTCAATCCTACCATTGCTCTATGCACATTGCACGCGTTGTCACGCACTTATGATTGCATTAGTCATGCATGTTCTTAACAATATTGTACCTGTTAAGTTTGCTTTCTTTGCAGGCACGATATTGTATGTACGGTTCATTTGAGGCCGGTGAAACCGGACGAGCCGCACAGGTATTGTATCCTCCGAGTGAGACGTACTGAGAATTGCATAATTCTCTTACATCCTTTCTGCATTGTAGTGTAGATCGGCGTATGCCAGCTTATAACTGTCGCATGTGTGCTTCATTACAGCTTTCTTTGCATGATCATAAGTTATGCTCGGCTTCTTGCATCGTCTTGCATTTTGCCCCTGCCTTCGGGCGCATACCTTGTTTGTCTTGCATGTTTGTCCAAGTCTTCGGCCTTGTCAAAAATGGGTCGTCTCTGGACTTTGACATTCACTCCCGTCATCGTTATGACTTCCGAGTTCTGTCAAAGAGGGGCAACTGTAGACACCCCATTTTTGACCGCCCTCAAGACTTGGACGTCACCGTTGGAACGCTCGGTGATTGTCCATGTTTGTGATCGTTTTGAGTTCCCGGAGGTCCCGGCTGCGCGCCGTGCCTCAGGACCTCTCAACCGGTTTGTTCTGTGCTTGGTTTTGTACCAAGGCTTGTGTGTTTTTGCATCTGAGGGTAGGGGGGGCTTGTTAGCCATCCCTGAAGCCTACCAACTGCCCCATACCTCCACCGGCACCCCCTAGCGGCCACCGGCACTTATTTCTCAAAACCTTTGGCCGGTCGGCACTGTATTATGCCGACCGGCACTATTTTGTGCCGGTGACTGTTTTGGCTGGTCGGTGTGACCCCTTTGAACCCCCAGGGATGGTGCATGCCAGCTGTGACAGCTGGGGTGCACCATCACCACTCCCCATGCCCGGGTTTGCACCCTTTGCACCCTTGAACCCCTTAAACCTTCTAGAAGGTTGAACCCTTGGCCAAGCTTCTTGGAGAAGCTTGGCCAGCTGTCTTAGCTTCCCTTGGAAGCCAAGACCCTCTTGCACCTCTTGAACCCCCCTCTCTTTGCTTAGCCACTAAGTTAAGAGCTTTATTTTGCCTATATAAGCTCATCTCTTCCCCTTGAGTTAGAGGTTAGCCATTTGAGATAGAAAAACCAGAGCTTGTGTATCTATACCTCTGTCATATATCTCCTCTCTCTATATTTTCCCTCTCTCTCCTTTTGTGTGTGTGTTTTTAGGCCTAAAAGTGTGGTTTTACCTTACTTTTGCACCATTACACACACTACTACACCTTAGCTCGAGATTGAGGGACTTGGAGGGTTGTTTACTGTGATTTTGGACTGGTTTTGATCACTAGAGGAGGGCTGATCCACCTGTTCTTCAAAGGATCTTCAAGGGTGAGTTTGTTACTTTAGTTTCCCCATTCTTGCAACTAGTTTCTACCCCTCTTGCTTTGTGTTTTGAGCTTTGTCTATAACTGAAAAAACTCTTGTTTTTACTTGCTCTTGAACCTTCATTAAGGTCATTTTGTGGTTTGAGTAAAGGCTCACCCTTTTAGGCTTTGTTTGGCCATTTTGGTGTCTCTTTGGTAAAGCTTTGCTTACTTGGTGTTCTTGGTCTTCTCACTACAGTGGGTTTTCAGTGGTGAGGAAGGTACTTTCAAGTCTTAGATAGGGGAGGGACACCCCTCTCCCCCTTGTCCTTTGCTTGCCTTTGTATTTGGCCTAAAAGATAGCATGTGTGCATAGCCTTGTATGGCTTCATTTCAGAGTTTTTTTGAGTGTTTTGGAGCATGTTTAACCTCTGTTTTTGGTCGGATTTGTGGCCCTTAACATGCCTCTCATACTTGCTTTGTAATGCTTTACTTTGCCTGGAAGTGTGCCATGCCATTAGCCTACCATATCCTCATGTTTTAGCCTTGCATGTTATAGCATTTGATCTTGACTTGCCATGTATAAGGGCTGTGAGCCACTGATTTTATCATGTTTGATGTGCTTGACATGGTTACTTTGCATTATGGCTTGTTAGCCTTGAGTATGTGATCCATGGACATGCGTTGGTTATGTTATTTGAGTGATTTGGAGTCATTTAACATGCATATTTCAGCTCTTATATCATGCTCATGTGTCTCCATTTACCATCTTATTCATGCTTTGAATTGTTGGCCTCTTATGCTTTAAAGAGGGTCTTATGCACGCTTGTGTGTTTAGAGTTTTTGGGATGCCATGTGTGTGAGTTTTGGGTGTCATTTTGCATACTAAAAATCTGAGTGGTTGTGTAAGTGGTAGTAAAATGCCCTTTTGGTGCCTTAGGTTTAGGCCCATGAACTTGCATGTTTGGGTAGTATTTTGGTCATCATTTAGGGCTTGTTTTGTCACTATTTTGGAGTGGTTTGAGGGCTGCCCCATTGAAGTTAAGGCCACCATTGTATGTTCATTACATGCTTGATGCATGTTTGGTTCATCGAGTGTTGTAGTAGGTTGGTCCCATTGCTTGATTGGCCCATGTTTGCATGCCACTTATACCTTGCATGCTCTAGCATTTTGCATGCCTATTGTGATAGTTGCATGACACTTGGTATGCCTTGCATCTTAGTCCCATTGTTGCATAATTTGAGCTATATTGCATACATGCATTCCACGGCTTGGCTTGGGGATTGTCAAGCCAAGCATAGGATTGAGAAGAGTTCACACTTCAAGTGGTGCAACTCGTCTTAATTCTTGGTCACCAAGACCTTTGACTAAGACATGGTAAGGCCTTGGATTTCATTTGTTTGTTTGCATGCATTACCATTAAAATGCAACCTTGGTTCCTTAGGCCATCATGCATCAAGATGCATAATTGATGGCCCAAGAGCCAAGAGTCATGCCTCCTTGAGTCCCCGAACATGATAGGAGGCAATGGTCGTGCATACATATGCCTAAAAACCCATGCCATGCATTGCTGGTCTGCTGCTGCTGTCAAACTGTCCCCTGCAGGAACTTTCTGCCGACCGGCAGTATAATGTGCCGACCGGCACTATATTTTCAGCTGATAGCCTCCAGAGCAGCCGGTGGTCAATTTAAGCGGCCGATGACCAGCTCCTCTAGCCGGTGGTGTACTGCAGTGCATTTGGAAGATGTCCTGGGACTTTGGCAGTGTTTCAGAAAGGCAGGACAGTGGAAACAGGGGCAGCAGTGGTGCGGTGTGGGCTTTCTGGGCAAGTTGGATCGAACATGCATCATTCACGCATCCCGAGGCAGGGCTGAGGCCCCTTTCTCTTATGTTAACATTTAATTTGATAATTAGAAATTTCTGTAATAATTAATTTATTCCGTATTTGGACTGTATTATTTTTGGACTGTATATTCTTTCGGTCCCTCTGTGTGAGCGCATATTTGTAATAAGTGTGGGTGAGTGTGTGTATGTCTTCCAACCCCCATTTCTTTCTTCCCTTTTATTTACTTGCTTTGATGGTTAGTATTAGGGCACGTTTATTCTAGCATACCTTATGCAATGCATGCGTGCATCCATATATTTGTTACACATGCATCGGGCTCGGCACATCATACAAACTGCATTGTATTTCAATTCCAAATTGAATACGTGTTATTTGTAGCATTCCACGTGCCATGTTTAGGATAGCCGAGCCTGTCTAGATTGCATCTTTGCTTGTGTTGCATTAGCCACTTAACATGAACTAGGATCATGCATATGATTACTAACTGGTTTCTGTTTTGGCTCGGAGTACTAGGTGAGCTTTTATGCTTTAGCATATCACATGTGTGTGATTGTTGCCATGATAGCATGATTACCATGATTACCATGAGGCTAGCTGCTTATGTGATATAACTGCTTGAATGCCTATGGATGGAGGTTGAATTACCTAAATTGGGACAATGCATTAAAAACTGTGAGTTTTAAGCCCACTAGTTAGTGGCAAAACCATCTTTTCTAAAGCCCACTTGAGGGTGGCAAAACCTGCATTTTAGCCTACTTGCGAGTAGCAAACCGCTTTCAAAACAAACATGTAGTGTTTTGTTCCAACTTAGGCGATTTGGTCTATACTTGTTTGCTGTGCGCATAACATAGTAATTCTAGGCTAATAATTGGAATAAGAGCATGTAATGTTTTCAAAATTGGATATCACGGTTAGTAGAGGCCGGTCTTCGGACCGGGCGAAAGGGGGTGCTCATAGCTGACCTTCCCCGATCGTACCCAAGCTCCTGAGCCAAGACCACTTTGGTGATGACGGACACGTGGCCTTTGGCACCGAGTCAGGGTTTCCTAAATTTCCCATTTTAAAAAATATTTAGGTGGCGACTCTGTAATCTGGCAAAGCAGTCCATGTTTGGCACTTCTTTTCAAAAATCAGTTTTTCTTCAAAACGATTTGCCAGAGTTGGACTCTTTGGTTCAGATTAAGAACCGTGACACGAATCGAGTCCGAACTGTAGTGGAGCCCAAAGGGCGCGTCTACAGGAATACACAACTTTATTTTCGATCCGTGCCTCACATCTGCCCCGGTATCTCACGGCCTGGAGGACGAGAGAGATTTTGTCCCCTACCATTAGCTTCAGTTGCACCCTATCTGAGGAGTGTTTGGCTTGGCTTGAAGAGGAGATAGAGGTTGGACCATCTTTGGCATAGAGCCACCAGAATTAGCTGTGCCCCTAATTTTACTGCTTTGATATTTTCTTTTCAAGTTTAAGATGTAAAAAGCAGCTTTGACCTGAATCAAAGAGTTTGGAGAATGTACTTGTGTTGAAATCAATAAAATTAAAGTTGCGAGTGCTGAAAATTTTCTTTTCGGTCCCAAAAATGGTCAGAGTTGTAAATGGATAAAATTTTGAACAAAATCAACTTTTATTAAAACTTTCCAAAACAATTTTCGGAAACGATCACCACCTGAAAAGCATAGAATCGATCCTCAAGATGTACAATCCCAAATCAAAAGAAATCATAACTACCCCAGGCTGCATATCATTACTGCTGTTATGTACTCAGCTTTTCTACTCGAAATACGGAGCATAACCGAACTAATAGATGATGAACAAGGATGACTTGATTAGGGAAACGGATAGGATAGTTGAATTGGAGATAGTTATGGTCGAACTTCAGGATAAAGCTGCCTACGTATCCCAAAAATGGAAATCAGGCCTTACGTAGTTCGGTTCAGGTTCACTCGAGTATTAACTCTCTCTTTTTATGCTCTAACTTTTGCCAAAGTCGCCCTTTAGAATTTTCAACCTTGCGAGCTCAGTTTTTCTTTATTTCTAATGTTTCATGCTCTAAATTTTGCCTAGGTTTCCCTTTCGGGTTTTCAGCCTAGCGAGCCTCTCAGGGGTAATATTTATTCAACTTGTCCATGTTGATCGGTTGTGAGAACTCCAGACCATCCAAGTCCATAAGAATAACCACCCCTCCTAACCAGATTGACTTGATGATGTAAGGACCAGTCTAGCTAGGTTTAAACTTGCCCCTAGGGTCATGAATGGGAGCTCGGTTGTCTTTCAGCACCATGTCCCCTTCCTTGAGATTCCAGGACTTCACCTTCTTGTTAAAAGCCCTAGCAATTCAATGTTGGGAGCCCTGGACATGATACAATGCCCTTAGTCTTCTCTCATCAAATAACATCAACTCCTCAAACCTACTTTGCTGCTAATCTGCCTCTGTTATCTGACACTCAGCCATAATTCGTAGTGAGGGCACTTTAATTTTGATCGGCAAAACAGCCTCTATCCCGTAGACAAGAGAATAAGGGGTCGCCCCTGTAGATGTTCGGATTTAGGTTCTGTAGCCCTAGAGCGCAAATGCCAATTTATCTAGCCAATTTCTATAGGTTTCCACTATCTTCTACAGAATTCTCTTGATATTTTTGCTAGCAACTTCAACAAACCCTTTAGTCTGTGGCCTATAGGTTGATGACTTATAGAAAGCCACGTTATATTTTTCGAGAAAATCTATCACCTCTTTTTTAAAGTGCGTTCCATTATCGGAGATAATTTCATTGGGCACCCCATACCGGCATATGATGTTGTTTTTGATGAACTTAGCCACATGCGATGCTTTTAGTACAAAGTATGACTGGGCTTCCACCTATTTTGTGAAGTAATCAATTGCTACCAGAATGAATTCATGCTCGTTTGACCCTTTTGGCGTAACTATGCTGATAACGTCTATCCCCCAAACAGAGAATGGCCATGGTGAAGTCATGTTGTAGAGTTTCGACGGCAGAATGTTCATACAATTAGCATGAATCTGGCATTTGTGACAACGCCGAACAAAACCAATACAAGCCTCTTCCATGATTGACCAGTAGTAACCTTGTCTAAGATTTTTTCGAGCGAGCATTACACCATTCATGTGGGCTCCACACTCTCCTCCGTGAATGGCCTCCATAAGGCACTTTGATTCTTCTTCCTTAACGCATAGCTTATGCATTCCCAGATGGCCTCTTTTGTACAGTTTGCCTCTACAAATGAGAAATTAGACGGCTAGACACTGTATTCCCCTTTTATGCTTGGCATTTGCTCCTGGTGGATACGCCTTCTTTTCCAGGAAATTCCAGATATCATAATACCAGGGGTTCTTATCAGAAGCCTCATCTATCACGGCAATGGTTTCGTAGGCTAGCGTGTACCTCTATTCAATAATGATTGGACGCGTCCTGACTCCCAATGGAATGTCTACCATGGAAGATAGAGTTGCTAGTGCATCAGCGAATCGATTGTTCTCTCTTAGCGAATGGGTAAACGTTAACTTCTTGAACCTCGGAATCAGTATATCCAAGATCTGATGATAAGCCTTCATTTTCTCTTCTTTAACTCACCAATCTCCATTGGCTTGAGACACAACCAAGTTCGAATCCCCGATAACGTCCAACCTTTTTGCCCCTAGTTCTAGTGCGGCTTCTAAACCAGAGATACACGCCTCATACTCTGCTTTGTTGTTGGATACTTTGAACCGAAGTTTGAAGGCTAAGGGTATATAGGAGTCATCAGGTGCTATCAGCAATACACCGATCCCATAACCGTATTAATTGGCTACTCTATCAAAGTACATCGTCCACGTTCTCTCTTCTATTTGCAGAACATCTTCATCTGGGAAAAGGTACTCCACTACTTCATCCCCTTCTACTAGGTGATCTGCCAAAAATTCCACTACAACTCTCCCTTTAACATACTTGCGTGTAACATATGTAAAATCAAATTCGAAGAGAAGAAGCAATCAACGGGCAGCCAACCTGTAAGCACTAGTTTCTCAAACAGATATTTGATGGGATCTAATCTCAAAACCAGGATTACGGAGTGAGCTAACAGGTATTGCCTCAACTTCTGGGTAGCCCATACCAAGGCTAGACAAGATTTCTCAAAGGGAGTGTAACGAGTCTCGTAATCCAGCATTTTTTTGCTCAAGTAGTAAATGACTTTCTCCACTTTGGCCTTCAACTCTTGAGCTAACATACACCCGTGGTTGAGTTTGTCACTGACAGGTACAAAATCAGCGGCTTTCTCGTTTCGAGGGTGATAACACAGGTGGATTCTGTAGGTACTGCTTGACCTGTTCAAAAGCGAACTGACAGCGATCGTCCCACTGGAACTTCTTTCCTTTCTTCAGGAGACCAAATAGTGGTTCACAAGTCAAGGTTAGTTTTGAGATAAACCGCCTTATGAATTGCACTTTACCCGAAAAGTTGCGCACCTCCTTTTCAGTCCTTGGTGGTGGCATTTCTAAGATGGCCTTGATTCTGGAAGGATCTACCTCAATTCCTCTCTATGTGATTAAGAATCCCAGCATTTTTCCTGTTGTTACACCGAAGGTGCATTTTTGCGGGTTCAACCTCAATTTATACTCTCTGATCTACTGAAATAATTTTTTCAAGGTGGTGTAGTGGCCCTCTCGATCTTTGGACTTAACAATTATATCGTCCACGTGCACCTCAACCTCTTTGTGGATCATGTTGTGCAGTATGGTAGTTGCGGCCCTCTGATAAGTGGCCCCAACATTCTTCAACCCAAACGGCATGACTCGGGAATAATAGGTGCCCCATGGAGTGGTGAAAGCGATCTTCTCCCTATCCTAGGGTGCCATCAAGATCTAGTTATACCCAAAAAATCCATTTATAAACGAGAGCAATGCATGGCCCACGGTGAAGTCTACCAACTCATCAATATGCGGTAATTGCAAATCATCATTCGGACTAGCCTTATTCAAATCCCTGAAGTCAACACAGACTCTGATTCTACCATCCTTCTTTGGGACTGGAACAATATTGGCCAACCACGTTGGATACTCAGACACAAGCAAGAACCCTGCCTCAATTTGTTCGGTGAATTCTTCCTTAATCTTTAAAGCCCAAGCTAAGCGAACTCTACGCAGCTTTTGCTTAACTGGCCAGTCCTCAGGGTCGAGAGGGATCCGGTGCTGTACAATCTTAGGATCGATTCCAGACATGTCTTCGTAGGACCACATGAAAACATCTTTGAAATTTTTTAACAAAGCGATTAAACGCTCGCGTTCCTCTAAAGACAACGTGGACCTGATCTGGACCAAGCGAGGATCTTCCTCAGTACCCACGTTAATTGATACGATTTCATCTGTAAAGGGCTTAACATGCCTTTTCTCCTCATGATCAACCAAAATTTTCAAAACCTGAGGAATTTCATCCTCTTCGTTTATGTCAAAATTTTGAAAATTAAGATCAGTACAACAAACCAAAGGCACAAAGAAATAGGCAACATTCACAGCATTCTCATTCAAAAAGTTTGGATCTTCAGTTACAGTGGACTCAAAGGAAAAACTAAAAGATGACCTAGACAGGACTTTGGCATTCGGGTTACCACTCCCAGAAGTACTAGACGCAAAGAAACCCGAATCTGACTCTGATTCCACAGACTCAGTGGAATCAGATCCGGACTCACTATCTAATTCAGAACTATTGATGACCCCTTGCTTGAACTTCCAGACCAGGCGTGGAGCCTTAGATGCATCCACGATCAACTTGGAGAAATCCACTGCTGGGGTATCCCCAATCATTGGGATAGTAAAACTATCCCCCAAGTTGGTGGTCTCAACTCCAGTAGTGGAACTCATCAGTAAGCCAGCCAGTGCTTTTCCCAACAGTTTCTCCTCTTCGATGTCCAGGTTTGCAGTCATTCCTTGATCTGTGTTAGTGCTTAGGTTTACCTGTTCATCCTCCTCTTCTAGTAACTGGTGCCCGAAAAAGATCTCAAACCCTAGATACCTAGTCTTTGTTTCCCAATCATACCAGGGCTCTGGGAATCCACAGAATGGGAAATCTTTCCCTTGATGGATAAAGCATCCATTCAGGGTTCCCTGTATAGGTTTGTGGACTAACCCATACTACTTCCCGTTCCTCTTCGCCTTCAGCTTTTCTTTCAACTCCTGCCTTTTCCTTTGCCAATCTGTAGTGGTAGGTTTGAATCCTAGCCCGAAAGCATGGGGGTTATGACTCAGCTTCTTAGCAACAGTATCTCCTTGCCTGCTGCTTTGGCCTAGTTCTGACCCGGGCATGTGCCCCTGTTTGTTCATCATGTATATGGATTGTGCACTCACATAATCTCCATCACCCTTTGCCATGATGGTTTGAACCAACTGGCCTTCTACCAAAGAGAAGCTGAAAAGGAACACGTCCTCTTCCCTATGTATGATTTCTAGTAGTGGTGCAGTAGTTCCTTGGGGAGAATGGATTGCAGAGTTACTATACACAGTGGCAATCTTGTCTTTAAAGGGGTACTTCACTAACTGATGGACTGTCGATGACACAGCCTTCATCTGATGGAGCCAAGGCCTTCCCAGTAGTAGGTTGAATGTGGCCGGAACATCCATGACATGGAATTCTACCGCATGTTCAGACGGGCCGATCAAGATATTGCTCTTGAACATTCCCATGACATCCCGGCTTGTGTTATCATAAGCCCGGACAGCTTGGGTCATAGGTGTAAAAGTAACCGGCCTCAAATCGATGGCATAAGCATTTATGACTGGGCACACTTTGATCACCGACCCGGTATCTTCTAACACCACCGGAATTCACTTTTTTCGACTCTCCAAGGTAACATACAAAGACCTGTTGTGGTTGGAGCCCTCGAGTGGCAGTTCTTTATTCGTGAAGGATATTACTGGCATTACGTCCCCAGAGGTGACCAATGACACCAATTGGTCAGCGGTGGTGTCAATAGGCAGTTTGGTTCGGTTCATTGCTTCAAGCAGGGCTTGTCTGTGCTCTCGAGATGCCATTATCTGTAACAACCCTCACTTTACTCTAGTCATGCTTGCATATATTACATGATCTTGTCTTGATATGTTGCATTTGCAAACCTTGATTTGCCTTGCATAAGTGTTGCTTGCATGCTTTGTTCCTTGCTTGGTGTAAGTTTTAACCGAGGTCATCTTAAGCCTAGGTCACTCCTTTGATATGCTTACAACTAGAACCATCTTGGAATCTCTTTGGTTGACCTCTACTCGCACCCTGACATATTGGCCGAGATGTCATTATCTAGGCCGAGGTGTTCATCACCAAGGCCGAGATGTGTATTATTTAGGCCGAGATGTTATCCTTGAACCCAAGTGATCTTGCTCCTGGACTGGTATGACCTAGACTGAGTTGTGGCACATCTAGGCTGAGGTGTGGCACAGCTTGGCCAAGTGTTGTCCTTCCTAGCTGAGATCATTGTCTGCCGGAGTGCCTTACCGTCTAGCTCATTGAACACACTTTGTCATAGTCTTGTCTTTTCAGTCAGTCACCTTTTTTAGTAGAGCCAACCAACCGTCGCCACGTGCCCCTGCAGAGGGTTAAGCCAGTGACTGTCGGGAAAACATATCATTTTGTATCAAATATTGTCTTTTAGAGAAAGAGGCTCTAGGAAGAAGAAGGAGAAGTTTTGAGTGTGAAAGTAGACTTCCAAGCTTGATCGTTGGAGTTTAAACCGTTAGATTCGAGTTTTGAGGTTAGAATCTTAATCTACTCTTGTTGTTCTTATTGATCATCTAGCTGCATTGCATGATCGAACCTGTTCTGCATGCTATGCATTGATTTAAAGTTGGTTTTAGAAAGAGAAGATGGTGTTCATGTGTTCTTGGAGAAAAGTCTTGTTTTGATCCGAAAGTTTGTATCGAGAACCATGTTTTTGTGTTTGTTTTCATAAGATCTTCAAGTATGGGTACCCAGGTCCATGTTTTCGAACTCATCTCATAAAATCCCAGATTTTCGTAATAACAAGTTGTGATTGAACATTCATATTTTTCATGTTCTTCATCTTCATATTCTTCATGTTCTTCAAAGGGAAACTCAGATTTTCCCGACTTTGCTCTTGAATATGGCCGTCGGGACCACACCTCGGCGAGAAGGTGTGGGACCTCGGCCAAGACCTGGTGGGTGCCCAGCATGTTTTCCCGAGATGGGAAACAGTGTTTTGTTTTGATTTGATTTAGCTTTTGAAGAATGCCGAGATCATCTATATGCATGTGAAGCTTGTTTGAAAGTGCATTCAATAGACTTTGCCATGTGTTTGTCAGGACTTGGACTCTCGCTTGTAACCCCGACATTTGAAGAACTATGTGAGTGGTATTTTTAATAAAGCTATGTTACAATGTTTTGATAAGCTTTGCTTTGCTTTGTTTTGAAAAGTATTTGTTAAGCATGAATGACTATCCCTATTTTGTGTAACAAGTATTAGCTTTAGTTTGACAAACCTTTGAAAGTCCGTACGTGCTAGGGGACTATAAGCATTTGTAGCACAAACCTTTGAAAGTCCGTACGTGCTAGGGGACTATAAGCATTTGTAGCACAAACCTTTGAAAGTCCGTACGTGCTAGGGGACTATAAGCATTTGTAGCACAAACCTTTGAAAGTCCATACATGCTAGGGGACTATAAGCATTTGTAGCACAACCTTTGTTAGTGCCATCCCTTGAAACTTGAAAGCCTTGAAAGACTTGATTGATGAAGCTTGAAAGATTTGTTAGATGAACTTGATTCATCCCATGTTTTTGTTACAAGATATGATTATGTATTGTTTCGTTAAAGATCTCGGATATCATGCATGCAAACCCTTTATTACTTGTACCATTCACTGAGTATCCAAGCTCACCCTCTCTATATATATGTAGGTGATGAGCAAGACGGCGGCGACGCCTAGATGTGCTTTGCAACTTGTTTTGGATTCGCATTTTGTAGCATCTTGAAGATCATGCTTCTTAGCTTGCATTTCATTGTGTTTTGTGTATGATGGCTTGAGAAGCCTTTTGGTCAAGATGTATTTTTGTACTCTATTTTGTTTGTATTCAAGTTGTAAAGCTATGTAAAGATGTATGCCATTCCATTTGATTTATGCACAGCTCTTATGGACTAACTAGATTTGTATATATTGCTTCCGCACTTGAGAGCCCCATGTATTTATACTCTGATTGTGTGTGAATTTTGAAAGTTGGCCTTCGGTTATCTTGGATTACTGGCCATCATAGCACCATTCTACTAGGGGTGAAATGGCGTCGCGACATTTTCAGTCCCCAAATGGATATGTCAGCCTGAATCTTCTTCAGCTGTTTCAAGACCATGTTCTCCTCAGTATCCTTCTCTTTGCTTTCTCGGCCTCCTTTCCAGAAGTCTCTGGCTGATCTACCGCTGTGGGTTTGAAGTACCGACCACGCCGGGTCATGTGATTGATCTCATCAGTATACTAGGTGTCATCTAGGATATCAGCTTTCCAACCTTCATCAGTGTATGTATGACTCAGGTCGCTGTCTTCCCACCACTCTCCTACAGTCAAGACTGGACTGGCATCAGGTTCTATCCGGAGCATATTAACATCATGTGCCCCGTCATCATACCATTCTCCTTCCACCATAGCTCGAGTTTCATCATCCTGGTACTTTCTAAGTTTCCTCAACATCTTCTTCCGGTTCTTGGGATCTGTAGACACCCCATTTTTGACCGCCCTTAAGACTTGGGCACTACTGATGGTTTACTTGTTGGAGAAAGGTGTGCAGGGCACAGGTCCGGTTTCCTCGGCAAGGAGAGAGACAAATCTCAACTTCACACCCCATTTTGGACCAAAATTGTTTTGGATGGTTTTTAGACCTTAAAACCCTCTCTTTCAAAACATTTTTGAAATAAAATTCCTACGATGTTCCGACGCTCGCATTTCGGTAAATGTTGCGCTTTTCGGTAAACCGAGCAAGGACAAAGTGGAGATGAATGAAAGAGAGATGAAATATTTGAAAAATCTTTCAAAACACCTTACTTAGGGGTTTGAAGTTGAAGAAAAGAGGAGAAGAGGGGAGAAACCAAGTTGGAGAAGAAGATAGGCAAGAATCGCTAAGAGATGGATGAGCAGTCCTCGCTAAATCAAGTTTATTTGTCTATACACTTGGAGTTAAGTTATGAGGCTACCACCATTGGAAAGAAGACTTCCGGGGCTTCATTTTTTATACAAGAATCTCTTAAACCCGAGTCCGGATGGCGGAGATATGATTGGTTGAAGTTGGGCATCATCCCGGTTGGACCGAAACTGAGAAACCTTCACCAAAACAAGCATAACTTTCTCCACAGGAGGAATTTTAATGCAAGGTTTGTGGCATTGGAAAGCTTACTTCCGGGGATTCAATTTTGACACAAGAATGACCTAAAAAGGAGTTCATATGAAGAAGTTATGCCCGTTTCAAGTTGGACCTGCAAAGCAGATTTTTCCTACCGACCGGCCAAATAGAGTGCCGACCGGCCAGAAAAGAGTGCTGACCGGCCAAATAGAGTGTCGACCGGCCAGAAAAGAGTGCCGACCGACCATTTTTGCTAGCCGACGACCTTCCGGTGTATTCTACAGACTGAATGGATGCCAGCTGTGCCAGCTGGAGGGCACAGACTGGATCCTCCATACACGTGTATGGAGGATCTTGGCTCTTGGTTTTGAAGCTTCTAAGAGAAGTCTTACTCCCTTGGCTCTATAAAGCAAGCCCTCCTCTTCCATAATTAGGGTTCTGAAATTCCAGAGGAGACATACACTCTCCCCCCTTGTATCTCTCCATTTTAACCTCAAAGTATAAGGTTCTTGGCTCCATTTCTTCATCAACCCATAGCACAACACCTCCAACATCCATTCCAGCACATTGGAGGTCATTTTCAGAGCTTAGGAGCACCTAAACTTGGTCCAAGAGGTGCTGGTTTGCTGGTCTTCAAGGGTAAGTCCTCCTCTTCCCTTTTCTAGCCTATTCTTGCATCATATCTAAGCCGTAGTTTCTTACATCTTTGGGCTCCGACCCTAACTTAAAATAGTCTTATTTTGAGGTCCTCTTCATGTTTGATTGAGGACCTCTTGCTGTTTGAGGACAGTAGCATGCACTTCCTTCAATAGCCCTCTTGATGCCATTTTTCTTGCATAGTATATTTGGCTAGTGTGTAATCTGTTTTGAGGCATAATGTAAACTGTAAGTGAGCTTATTTTGAGCCCCTCTCCAACATTGGAGGAGGGATCATTACTGTTTGGATACTCCGTGTGCTACTTGCTTTGAAATCCATGTGGTAGTCTTATTTTTGCATGATTTATTAGCCTAGTTTGCTTCTGTCTTTGTGGCTTAGTCCAAACTGAAAGTGGCCATATTTTGACCCCCTTGTTATGTTTCATTAAGGGTCCATAGCTGTTTGAGGAATCCCGTGTATACTTCATGTTATGGCTCTCTTGTGGCCTTAATCTTGCATGATATTTTGAGCATATTTATATACTATTTTGGGGCTGGTGTTTAACTGAAAATGTGCTTGTTTTGGGGCTGCCTTGCATCTGTCTCCACACTTCATGTCCACATTATGCATGTTTGACATAGCCATAGGTCGTTTCGTGTGCTTAATATCGCATTTCGGGACCATTTCCTTGCATCGGGTGTCATGTTTGCGTATTTCGGGGCTGTTTTGCATCACTTTTAGCTACTGAAATTTGCATTGTTTGTATACCATGATCCATGCTTTGCCATGCCTTGTTAGGGTGGCATTCGTGCCTTAGGTTTGGTCCTCGGTTTGCGTGCACGTGTGCACGCATTTCGAATGTCTCATTTTCATCTCATGGCCACTGTTTTGGACCTAGTAGAGAGCTGTCCAAGTTAGTGTAAGACCATCCTTTGCATGTTGATGCATGCTCACCTTGTGTGTTGTTGCATACTTGTGTGTTGTTGCATGTTTAGGTTGCCTAACATGATGCGTGCCTTGCACACTTGCATGCTTAGATCACATCTTGTATGCTTGTCACTCCCATTGTCATTCCATATCTTGCATACTTGCTCGCTTAGGTTGTGTGCCTAACATGCATTGTGCATTACTCGCTTGCATACCCATGTTGCATACTTAGTTAACATGCCTAGGTTGCATTGCATGAGCATACATGCCTTGCCTCTTGAATTGAGTATGATAGAGGTTGGGTTTCACTTGTTTGTTTGATGTGCATTTCATTTGATATCAAAGTTGCTAACTTGGCTTTTGGGCCATCATGCGTTGAAATGCGTAATTGATGGCCCGGGGGTCGAGGGTCATGCTCCCTTGAGTCCATTGCATGATAGGGAGTGTGTCCGTGCACACATTTGCTTAAAATTCCATACCATGCACTGCTGGTCTGCTGTTGCTGTCAAAACTGTCTTCTGCAGGAATTATTTGCCGACCGGCAGTATAGAGTGCCGACCGGCACTGTATTTATTGCCGACAAACTCCTTAGCAGCCGATGGATATTGAACACGGCCGGTGGACATTCTATTCAGCCGATGATGATCCTCAGTGTGCAGAGAGCATGTTCTGAGACTTTGGCAGTTTTCCAGAGAAGCAGGGCAGTAAAAGCAGAGCCAACAGTGGTATGGTACGGGTTTCCCGGGCAAGACGGGCTCGAGCATGCATCATCACACGCATCCCGAGGCGGGGGCCGCGGCCATCTCTTCTTTGCATTTAATTTAATTAGATTAGAGGTTTTGTAATAAGTAATTCAGTATTATTTATTCGGCCTGTATATTCTTTTGGTCCCTCCGAGTGAGGGCGTATCTGTAATAAGTGTGTGTGTGTGGTGTGCATGTCTTCCAACCTCCACTTCTTTCTTCCCTTTTATTTACCTGCTTATGATGGTAGATTAGGGCACGTTTATTTTAGCATACCTTATGCTATGCATGCGTGCATTCATGCATTTGTTTACATGCATCGGGCTCGGTACATCATGCTAACTGCATCGCTATTTCAAATCTAACTTGAATACGTGCATCAAGTGATTGCATCTCACATGCCATTTCTAGATTAGCCGAGCCTACTCTAGGTTGCATCTTTGCATGTGTTGCATTAGCCATTTTCAACATGAACTAGGATCACGCATATGATTACTAACTAGTTTCTGTTTTGGCTTGGAGTACTAGGTGAGCTTTTATGCTTTAGCATATCGCATGTGTGTGAATGTTGCCATAATAACATGATTACCATGAGGCTAGCTGCTTATGTGATATAACTGCTTGAATGCCTGTGGATGGAGGTCGAATTGCCTGAATTGGGATAATACATTAAAACTGTGAGTTTTAAGCCCACTAGATAGTGGCAAAACTGTCTTTTCTAAAAGCCCACTTGAGGGTGGCAAAATCTGCATTTTAGCCTACTTACGAGTAGCAAACCATTTTCAAAACAAACATGCAATGTTTTGTTCCAATTTAGGCGATTTGGTCTATACTTGTTTGCTGTGCGCATAACATAGTAATTCTAGGCTAATAACCAGAATAAGAACATGTAATGTTTTCAAAATCGAATATCACGGTTAGTAGAGGCCGGTCTTCGGACTGGGCGAGAGGGGGTGCTTATAGCTGACCTTCCCCGATCGTACCCAAGCTCCCGAGCCAAGATCACTTTGGTGATGACGGACACGTGGCCTTCGGCACCGAGTCAGGGTTTCCTAAATTTCCCCATTTTAAAATATTTAGGTGGCGACTCTGTAATCTGGCAAAGCAGTTCATGTTCGGCACTTCTTTTCAAAAATCAGTTTTTCTTCAAAACGATTTGCCAGAGTTGGACTCTTTGGTTCAGATTTAGAACCACAACAAACAAAAAGGGAGTCCGAACTGTAGTAGCGAGGTCCCCCGCGGGCGCGTCTACAGGATCCCATTCTGTTTTCTTAGTGTTTTGAACATTGTCCGTTGTGGACTCAGCTTTTTCTTTCCCTTTTCCTTTGCCTTGTTCCAGAGCTACCTTCGCTTGGATTTCCTCTATCCTTTCCTTTTAAAACTGTTCCAGTGGCTATTCCTTCTCAGTAGGAGGTGCAGCCTCAACCTTACCCTTAACGACAACTTCTTCTTCTCCCCCTGTCTCTCCTGTCTGTTCCTCCACATCAGACTCTTCCTCACTTAACCACCTATTGCTAGTTTCTAGCTGGCTCAGGTCCTAACATCCCATCTGTACACAGCTTGTGTCTTCTTTTTCGAAGAAGTAAAGATCCTCCAGATCCTCTTCTAATTTTGCCAGATCCTCCTTTAGGTTTGCTAAGTCATGCAGGCCTTGCTCGAGCCACTCATTCTAATTCTGTGCCATTTGGTCTTCCCTAATAGCATTAATGCCAAGAAAATCTGGCAGAATGACCACTGGCTTTGGCTAATCGATGGCCATAATGTATAAGCTGGGATCATACTCCTCCGCAAGCGAGAACCTCTTCTCTATGACATGGGTATCAGGCGACCCTGTCTTTAGTGCATTCTTCTCTTTCTCCACTTCTACTGCCACGGGCCTGGGTGGGTTTTGTGGTGTTAAATCCATCATGCACGTGTCTGTGCCTTCTGGAACAACCACCTCCAGCTTTGGTAAGTGGGATGAGGTAATGCATATGCTAGGGTTGAAGGTGGGCGGTGGTGTATGGATGTGGTTAATGTTTATGGGTGGGGAGGGGACTTGGTTGTGTGCAGGAAGTGGATTGGTTGTTACGTTTGGCTTTGCAGGTGGGGTGATGACTTTGTTGTCGATGAGATCTTGAATCTCATGACATAGGCGGTAGCACATGTCTGTAGGATGGCCATGTTGTTGGTGGAAGATACAGTACTAGGTAGGGTCATGTTTGGGTAGCAATGGGTCTGGAAGTGGATAAGGATCGAGAGGCTTGAGATGCACCTTTTGCATCAATAACTTGAGGGCTTAAATTGGGCTCATATGGAGGGGAATAAAGACTCTATGATTTCGGGGTGGACCGATATTTTGTGAAGGTTGTGAGGTTGTGGCAGTAGCAAAAAGATCAGCCACTTTGGCTGTTGTGACGACATTGCTGACATCTGTAGGTCGTGAAATAGTGCTGCTGCTAGCATTGGTATTCCAAGAGAACGGCCTTCTTGCGGGTTTGCTTGTTCTGTGGATGATACCCTTTTTGAATGCACTCTCAATCTAGACCCCTAGCTCATGTAAGGAAGCAAATGTGGACAATGGTACCACCATCATTCTCTGCAGCATGTCTGGCTCTAGGTTCTGCACCACTAGACAAACTTGTTCTCTCTTGGCAAGTCTATTTGTCATTCGGGCTGCCTTGGCTCTCTGTCGGGCGACAAAATCAATGAATGATTCTTTGGGGTTCTGGGTAGTAGCGTCCAGCTCACTAATGGTTACTTCTATCTGAGTCTTACATAAGTATCGATTGACAAATGCCATAGATAGCTCCTCCAAATTTCGTTTTGTAGAATCCTCCAATTTAGCGTACAGATGGCCGCCACATCAGATAGAGTCCTTTCAAACAACGAAAGCTTCTGCGCCCAAGACAAACCCATGGGCCTTAATACATCTGAAAACAATCAGACATGCACCATTGGATCCCCACTCCCATCGAATCTATCGATGTGGGCATCTTAAATTTCTCTAGTAATCTAACCAAAGCCTCAGTGTACCTATCTTCGATATTTGGAATAGAGTTGAAGCCCTGGGATTTCCTCAATGCTTTCTCTAATCTGGAAATCTTGATCAAGGCTGGATTAATTTCATTGATATCGAAAGGAAAAATCCCTGGGGGAGGTTGAACCGGAGGATAATAAGCTGGAGCTGGAGGAAACACGTCCTGAGGATCTGGGACTGGTAGATTTTTTGCTGGCAGGAGTAGATCCGGGTTGGCTGAGCAATAGGGACCGGATGCACGGTTGATGCTGATGCACCAGATGTACGCCGCAGATCGGCAATGACTTTATCTTGTGTAGCCATCCTTTGGTTTACAGTGTCCATAGTTCTTTGGACGGCAGTCATAATGGCAGCAAATTCTTCTGCGTTTGGTGTTGTGTTCTATGCCATTGCTAACCCAGGTGAACTAGATGCTGGTGAATTGATTGACTGAGAACAGGAAGGTGTTTGTGGAGTGCATTGCACTGAATCTACTGATTGTCTGTTCCTTCTCCGCCGAGTGACTGGAGGAAGCGAGACTAGCACGGGCTAACCACCAACAAGGTCTCAAGCGTTGCACAGCCTACCGAAATGAGCCCACACAACTTGGGGAATATTGGGTCTTTCTGAAGCTATGATGGTAAACTACCTAGCAAAAAGAAAGAAAGAAAAACAAAATCAAAATTGGACAGCACTTAGGCCCTAATTCACAACAAGCAAAACACATGGCTGAACAGTAATCCCCACTGAACTCTGTTTTCAAACCTCACTGATATGAACCATCCTGTACAGTCTCATTGTAAAAGCAAATATCAAGTAAAAGAACTAAAACACCACTATGAGGGGGTGGGGTTACCCTGTCCTAGATTTTTGGCATGATCTAGGCTACACTATTTCATACAACGAGTTTCACAACATCCTGCAAATGGGTGGCACCCTGCCCTAATTTGGAATAGTCACTATAGCTTCACTATATACAACTAGGTCAAGTGGTCAAAAGGGTACCTTGGCAAGATTACCTAATATACCTCTCACACCTAACACCGAGAAGTAAAAGGAGAATCAAACGGTACAGTGGTAGTCCAGATTCAAGGGTTGTGTTCCCAACGTGGTAGAGCCCATGACCGGTCAGCCTTTGGGCAAGCCTTTCTGGCGAACCTCCGGCAAACTGTCCAAGAATAGCAGTTGGCAAACACAGTGACTTTAAGCGCACCAATGCAAATGCAAATGCAAATAAACATATAAGTGTAAATAAAAAGTCACATCATGAGTTTCAAGTCAAGTTCTCTAAAGTCCCCAGCATAGTCGCCAGAAACTGTAGCTCAACTTTCCATGTTCCTTTCGAAAGGCGAATAGCCCTACAGTTCGGACTCCATTTGTGGTTCTGAATCTGATTTCACAAGTGCAATGTGAAATAGTGAAAACACAAAAAGAGTCCAAATCTAGCAATTCTTTTTAGAAAATCGATGTTTGAATCAAATGCCAAAAATGGATTGCTTTGCCAGATTTCAGAGTCGTTACCTAAATATTTTTGAAAAATTTAGGAATCTTGAGACTCGTGCCAAAGGCCATTAGTCCATCATCACTAAAGTGTCTCAGCTCAGGAACTTAGGTATGAGAGGGGAAGGTCATGAATTGAGCACCCCACTCGCCCAATCAAAGATCTGCCTTTACTAATCATGATGTGTTTCTTATTAACATTATATGCTCTTGTTCCGATTTATTTAGTTATTCTTTACTATGTTACGCACACCTAAATATAAACTAGTTTGCAAGAATTTGAACATTTGATCTCATGTTTTTGTTTTGAAATTGTTTTGTGAATTTGCCACTTGAAAAAGTGGGCTTAAAAAAATGGACATTTAAATCAAACTACCCCAACTCAAGCAATTAGCCTTCATCCACAGGCATTCAAACAATTATATCATTTAAGCACTTAGCCTCATGGCAAGCATGGTAGATATGGAAACACAAACACTTGATGCAAGATGCTAAGACATAAAAGCTCACTTAGTACTCTGAGCTAAAACAAAGCAAAATAATTAGAAAAATATGCATGCTCCTAATTAATGCACCATGACTAAATGCAACGCACACATTTATGCAATTTTCAATAAGCTCGGCTATGAGCATGGTATATGATCCAATTCAAGACATGTGATAAATCACGTATTCAAGCAATGAATTTCAACATTTGGTCAGTATGATGAGCCGAACCTTGGATGCATGCAAGACAAATGGATGCAAAACATGAGAATGCTAATGAAACGTGATGTTTTAAACTAACCATCGTAAGCGATTAAATAAAAGAGAGAAAGACATGGGGTTAGAAAACATATACATTATTACAACATTGGATCCCTCACGCAGGAGGGTGCAAATCAATGTCCAAAAGTCCGAATTAACTAACTATTACAAAACTGGGCGAATAAATAATAATTAACTTAACTAAGCTAATTAACTACTTTATTACAACAATTTAACTAGCTATACCAATTATCAATAAGTAATGGCTACAACAATACTAATTATAATAAGATTAATTTACAACTATGATAATTATAACACTAATGAAACAATTAATCGCGTTCGACAAAGGCGTAAGTGAAGATGGATGAGGGTTACATGCACAACGCCTGAGCTACTTTGTCTGTCCAAGCCAACTCTATTTCACCTTCAGCCACTGCCTTTGTTTTCTAGAAAACTACACTGCTGGCCACACACTGAGGGCCAGCCGTCCATTAGTGATGGCCGGCCGAGTCTATGGATGACCGACCGTGCCTCAATTTGGTACAAAACTTTGTTTTTGTGTTTTAAGGTGAACCAGTGTAGACAGAGTATTCTCAAGCTCTGTTTGTCCCATCTTTCCTTCTCTCTCATGGAGAGGGTCGAGAGAAGGACGAAGTTGGTCCCAAAACCATCAACGAGCAAGTTGATTGCTTGATAATTCCGAATGCAAGTTTGGACAGAAGTCAATGAATGCAATGAATAAGAATCATCAAAATGCCATGAATTAGAATGTGACAACTTTTGACACAAGGAACTTGGCATAACGTTCGGCCAAGTTCAAGCGATTCTAACCATTTTCTTTATATGGGTTGTTCCAAGTTTTAAGCCAATTTTATCAAGCCTTGCCATTCTTTAGTCCATTTGTCCATGGTGATGTTAAAGTCCTCTAAACAAGAAGTAATGTCAAACGAGAGGTACTTCTAAAGCATGAGGGAGAGAGAGATTATACCGTTGACAATGAATCTCCGAGACTATTAAGCCATTAAGTAGGAGTCTTTCTTACATATTTTGATCAACCTCAATCGGTTGAAATCATTCTCAAGAATGAAAGAGATGGATGGTGAATTGATTGTTAAAATTAAACTTTTAGGCATGGAAATAAATTAAAAGAAAGCTTAGAACAATATATAACATCTTATGTGTGCAAACTTATGAGACAACAAATGAATTAACCAAAGCTTGACCAATTAAACAACATAGGACAGCCCTCAAACAACCCTTATTTGGTGAAAAACAGAGGCCCAAAGTTAACGAAAAGAGCCTAAAAAAACTAAACAACGAAGAGGGGGAACAAGGCTAGTAACCCCTCCACTTTTGAAATCTCAAAACTTGATTTTTAGCCCCTTTTTTAACTCTAAAAATCAGTGCAAGGAGCAAAGAAAAGGAGTGTACAAGAAAGGTTTGAGCTATAGGTAAAGATATAGAAAGAGTGTAAACTCTCTCTACTCTTTTGGTAGCTCTTCAAACCCAATTTTAAACACTTAGAAGAGACTCAAAGCAACACAAAACAATAAGAATTAGGTAGGAAATAAAAGGTATGAAAGCAAGAAGGAAGATAAAAAGCTTATACCTTGCAAATAAGTTAGCTTTTGATTATGATCCAAGCTCAGTCTCAACTCACTCTCAAAGATCAACCAAGGTTGAATTATGCTTCTCAAAGATCAACCAAGGCTCTAAGATGGTGAGACAAGGTTGTGTATGGTGTATGGAAATGACACAAGGGAGCTAGGTTAGCTTAAAGGTTGCTTGCCATGGAAGAAGGAGGAATGAGGAGCTCTCAATGTGTATATAGGCTTTCTAAATTTTGTTCAACCCCCAAAACAATAGCACAGCTTCATTTTTATAGAATTTGAGCCAGAAATATCATAAATATCTTCAAAAATTGATAGCTGGTGGCCTCCCGCCCAAAATAGTGTTTCTCGCCACCAAGGCCCGATCGGCCATTCATACCCACTGCCAGCTGTCACTGATGCATGGCCGGGCCTTGATGCCCTCCCCTATTTTTTTTTTGGTTCAAACTCAGCTCAAGATAATAAAAGGTCCAAAAATGAGACTTAAAGGTTCAAACAAGGTAAATGTTGAAGATTTAAGGTTATTTCGAGAGCCTGACTGAATCCGAATCGCTGTGAATTCAAAACACACAATTCAACTTTCATCATCGAGTGTATCGAACCAAACGCCCAAGTCTTGCGGGCGGTCAAAATGGGGTGTCTACAAGTTTAAGAAAAGTATAATAAAGAATTTTTTTGTGTTACCTTAGGGTATTACACTAAGATTTTTTTTTTTTTTTTTTTAAGTGTTACATTAGAGTATTACGTTTGAGTGTTACATTGGAGTATTACAGTTTGAAGTTATACATTTAGCCAAAACTTACCAAGTAATTTTTGTACTCCTTTTGAAATATTTGAAAATTTCCAACATCCTTTTGAAATGTTTGAAGAATCTCATATTTTAAGTCATTTTTATATTTCTTTTGAAATGTTTTCCAAATAAAATTATTTTTATATAAAAAATCCATCCCAAATTTGATTTCCATATATTGTGTACCTTACCTTTCTAGCAAAAAAAAAAGAAGCAACATAATAGAAATAAGAATATAACCGTAAATCTAATTTTTAAATAATATATTAAATCTACCTTTTCAAAATCAATGAGATTAATTAGTCTATAAGAAAATGACTAAATGGATCACCATTTCTCAGGATGGAATTTATAAATAAAATTTCCATAATATTATCTAAAATTAAAATCTAAACATTACAACACATCAGTTAAATTTTATGGATAGTTAGAATTATTGAATATTCACTAGCTAGAGAATGAGGCAAACATAGCATAATAATTACTTGCTGGATTATTTATTTATTTATTTTGTTCAATAGATAGGAAGCAAATTGCATTATGAGAAATATTAAACATCATCTCACAGACAACTAACCCTCCATAACCATTGAAATTGATAGGCATGGCCCAGAAGGGCCCAACCCATGGCCCAGGAAAGCCCAACCCGAGGTTGTCTTAAGCTCCCCAAACAATCTTGTAGATAAAGCCCAACAGCAAGCCTAGAAGGAGCATAAGGAGCCGGTCCTGCTCCAGGCTTGGTAACGTTTGGGAATGTGTTAGGGAGGGGGTCAGCCACATGGCAGACAAAGATCTTACAGAGTTATTGACACCATACATTAGGTATTAAATACAACAAGACCTCTCGCTGCAAATGGGGGGCGAGACGGCCATGATCGACAGCAAGCAGGTAGAAATCTTTCAGCTAATGGGACAACATAAATGGACAAGGAAATGATTAACAGGGAATATGAGGAAGCCAAGGCGGAACACAATTTGATAACTCTCTTTCTTTCTCTCTTCCTTTCTCTTGACCACCAACTTTCTTTAAGTTACTACCCAGATCATGTTCGTTCTAACAGAATCATTAGAGGGTCCACGGGAAGGCACCACCCCCCATTTTGGTACCTTCCCATTGGACTTCTTGCAGGTCAAGTAGGAGAAACCAGGGACCATCTTCCCGTAAAGCAATTAGATCGATCCGACCTATCCTCAGCCTATCGAATTGCACTATCAGTTGGCGCCGTTTGTGGGAACTACTCTAGTTGACAGTTGTGTTCATTGTTACTGGCGGCATTTCCCCACTCACCTTACCTTTTTACGTCAAAGTGGATGGTTATGATAAAATCTATGGCTTCGCAACACAATACCGACAACTCTTAAGCTGAATCCTCCAACCTAAACAACCCACCTAAATACTTCACGGAACTCACTAACAACATCAACCATTTGGCAAAGCAAAACCAGGCCCTGATCAACGCTTAACTCCAACATAATCTCCATGCTCCTCTTCCACAACTGCAAGACATTCCTCCAAACCAGGAACAAACCCCAAACAACCAACACCCATATCAACCGCATGTTTCCCAAGGACCTTCACCTCCTTCCTTCACCCCACAGGCTTAGCCGTCGAACCTAGAGGGCCTGCACCCCCCACCTGAGGGCTAGCACCTTCATCAGGACGAGCCCCAGCCCTTCCATAGCCATCATCCACCACACCACACTGCTGTCCATGAAGGAGAAGCTCAACCCCCATTTTTTTCTAGAGGAGACAATGTCCCTATCTGGGACGCAGAGCTGCGAGCCATGACACTTCGACTTCAGGGGGTCATGCAGAACATGCAGAACAAACCTTCCTCCACCGCTAACTTCCCCTTTATCGCTTCTATCAGAGATAAAGCTCTTCCTCCTAAGTTCAAAATGTTGTCGATCGACACCTTCACGGTACAACTGATCTAGTCGATCACCTAGAAGCATACCAGACGTTCATGATCCTCCATGTTTTTCCCGATAAGATCATGTATCAAGCTTTTCCTGTTACACTGAAGGAGTCAGCGCGACTCTAGTTCAGCCAGCTCCAACAAGACTCGGTCACTTCTTTTAACCAAATCATTGAATCATTCTTGAGCCATTTTATCGGCGCTTAACATCACTGATACCCAGCGACTAGGGGTGTAATTTTGGCCCGCGGCCCGAGGTGGGCCCGGTCCGTTAAAGCCCAAGCCCAAGCCTAGCCCGAGGCCTTGGGCCAGGGCTTGGGCCATCGTTTTGAAGCCTGGCCCGACGTGCTTGGCCCGAACCATCGGCTCGCTCAAGGCCCGCCCAAAAGCCCGGCTAGAGGCCTAGCCCACCCGAGGCCCAGTGTTATTTTTTATGGAAAATAATAAAATTTTGGTGGAAAAAATAAAAAAATAATTAAAAAAATTGTTTAGGCCCGCCCAAGCCCGCCCAAAGCCCGAGCCCAGGCCCAAGCCCAGGGGCCCAACTCGAGGCCCGGCCCACTGGCCTGCCCTAAGCCCAAATACCCCTGGGCTTCGGCCTGGGCCTGGGCTTCGGCCTAGTTTTCTGGCCCGTGGGCCGGCCCAGCCCGGCTTGGTTTTTTGGAGGGAGCCCGCAAGGCCCGACATGGGCCAGGCCAAAATTACACCCCTACCAGCAACTCAGCTACTAAATATTTGGCAAACGGAATAGGAATCGCTACGCAACTTCGTCATTCGTTTTAATTCAGAAGCTTTACAAGTTGAGGAGAACGATGACAAAGTTATCCTAACAGTCTTCATGGCCAAACTACGCCCGTCGAACTTCCTCTTTTTCCTCTCAAAAAATCCTTCAAAGACCATGGCCATCCTGTTTGCCAAATCCCAGAAATGCATAAACGCTGAAGACTTTTTGGCCGCTCGCCAAGATTCTACACTAAAATCCTCACAACCCAAAGACAAGAGAAAAGGGCCTGAGCCCAGACACTCCCAATAGGCTCACCGGCCCTTCCAATATTCGGACTGACCCCCACGCTCCGATCAGTCGGCTCATCCCCGTCCATCAGGTAGCTTCGAGCGGTATACCCCTTTTAAGTCGCCCATAGGGAAAGTCTTAAACCAAATCCAGCAAGACTATAATTTGAAATGGCCCCAACCTTCCAACTCTCTCTCCATCCGACGGGACAAGTCCAAATATTGTCGCTTCTACCGTGACCATGGCCATAATACCGAGGAGTGCATCAATCTTAAGGACCAAGTTGAAGACCTAATCCGTTAGGGACATTTAACACGATTCACTATGTCTTAACCACATCAAAGAGCCAGGGCTGATCCCCTAAGGTGAAATGGTGAACATGCCCCGTCACGGCAAGTCAACTAGCCTAGGCGAACGATGATAGAGTCCAACAACAACCCCGAGCTCCAGGAGGACCCGTTCCCCTACTAGGAGAAATCAGGGTCATTATAGGACTTGCGTGCGGCAGACCATCTTAGTTGACACAACGAGCCGAGCTCCGACGGATCATTTATGGGTCAGACAATGAAGTGATCATAGTTAACTGACCCTCCAAGCATCCCAAGCAAGGGTCGGAGCCGATCACCTTCACGGATGCAGATTGTGCCAACATCCGATACCTTCAAGATGACCCCCTGGTTATTTCTTCTCTCCTCTCCAACTACGAAGTCAGGCGCATGCTCATCGACAATGGAAGCTCATCAAATATCATCTTCCTCAACACTTTCAAGAAACTCAAGATCGGGAAAGAAAAGCGGTCGCCGCTGCAAACACCCTTAGTTGGCTTCACAAGCGATCGGGAAACCTCCATAGGATCCATCGATCTTCTAATCACTATAGGTGAGTACCCAAGGCAAACCACGAGGATCCTCACCTTCTTGGTTGTTGACTGCCCCTCCGTTTACAATGTTATACTTGGATGCACAACTCTCAATGTCTTTCAAGCTGTAACGTTCACGTTCTATCTGGCAATAAAATTCCCCATTGATCATGGGGTCGGCACCGTAAAGGGAGAGTATACTGTAGCTAGAGAATGTTACGTCGCTTCATTGAAAGAGGTGAAAATAAAGGAGGCCATGATCATCGAGGGCCTTGATGTTAGGGACAAAGAGGAACTGGTCCAAGGGGAACCAGTGAAAGAATTGGTGGAAGTTTCTATCCACCCCTCCGACCCAACGAAGACAGCTAAGATTGGCAACTAGCTGAGCCCCCAGGCCAAGGCTGACCTTGTAGCTCTCTTTACTGAGCACAAAGATGTCTTCGCCTAGATCCATGAGGACATGCCAGGCATCGACCCTTCGATCGTTACTTTTCATTTCAGCATTGAGCCCCAATTCCAACCAGTCTTCCAAAAGCAACACATTTTCCATCTAGAGTGCAATAACCTCATCTCCGGTGAAGTGGACAAACTGTTGAAGGCCAAAAACATAAACAATGTGGACTATCCCAAGTGGTTATCCAATGTGGTCTTGGTTCACAAAAATAACGATAAGTGGAGACTCTGCGTTGACTATTTTGACCTCAACCGAGCCTGCCCCAAAGATATCTATCCACTACCCAAGATAGATCTGTTGATCGATACAATTGCAGGCCACCAAATGCTTAGCTTTATGGACGCCTTCTCAGGCTATAACCAAATCTTAATGCATGTAGCTGATCAAGAGCACACATCTTTCGTTACGAACAGGGGGACTTACCATTATCGTGTAATATCACTCGGTTTGAAGAACGCAGAGGCCACTTACCAGCGTCTAGTCAATGCTATGTTCAAAAACTAGATCGGTCAGAATATGGAGGTCTACATCGATGATATGCTCGTCAAAAACAAGCTTGCTTTAGACCACTTATCCAACTTGTGGGAGACTTTCTAGACCTTGCGCAAGTACTAAATGAAGCTGAATCTAGAGAAATGTGCCTTCGACGTTGGATCTGGCAAATTCTTGGATTTTATGGTCAGCCACAAAGGAATTAAGGCCAATCCTGAAAAAATCAAGGCCTCAATAAAAATGCAATCCCCCAGAACGGTAAAGGAGGTTCAACGGCTCACTAGCAGAGTCATCACCCTAAATTGCTTCATTTCAAGGCAACCGACAAGTGTCTCCCATTTTTCAAGGTGCTTAGGATGACTTTTGCTTGGAACGCTGAATGTAATGAAGCATTCCAACAATTGAAACAGTGCATGACCAACCCTCATCTCCTCTCTCAAGTGATTCCAGGGGAGATCCTCTCCCTCTATTTGGATATTTCCAATACCACGATCAGTGCTGCCCTCATCCGAGCGAATGACTCAGTTCAACACCCGATTTACTACATTAGCCACGCACTTTGCAGGGCAGAGCAAAACTACCCCATGTTGGAGGAGATGGCTCTAACTCTAGTTATCACCTCCAAATGACTCCGACCATTCTTTCAAGCTCATTCCATCGTGGTCCTCACTGACCAACCTTTGATGAAGGTTATGCAATAATCAGAGTTGTTTAGCAGGCTCATGCAGTGAGCTATTGAATTAAGCCAATATGAAATATCTTACCGACCTCGAACAACTATTAAAGGCCAAGCTGTTGCAGATTTTATCCTAGAATTTACCAATCTCACCCTAGACATACCTCCCTCACCAGCCCACGTTATTCCTAAAGAGGTTGACCCCCACTCCAGGATTCTAATTGTAGATGGTTCATCCAAAAGAAAAACAGGTAGTGAAGCTGACCTAATCCTTACTGCCCTGGAGGGTGAGGATTTCAAATGTGCCCTTCGATTCCAATTTTATGCAAGCAACAATGAGGCTGAGTACGAGGCCCAAATAGCGGGGCCTCAGATTGGCTAAAGACATTGGGGTAGACCGTTTCCAAGTGTTCGATGATTCTCAATTGGTGGTTGGGCAGATAAGTGGGAAATTTGATGCAAAGGAGGAGAAAATGAGATCCTATAGGGAAATCGCTTTACCCCTCACTTGCCTCTTTAATAGTTTCCACATCCAGCATATCTCACAGTCCAAGAACTCCCAAGTAGATGAAATGGCCCAATTAGCCTCAGCAGACCAATCAGACCTTAGTCGCAAAGTCCGAATCAAATACCTAGCACACCTAGCAATTTCACAAGACCAACAAGAGGTCCACCTACTTCAGAATGGGCATATCCCATGGGCACAAGACATTGTCCCGTTCTTAGAACACGGAGTGTTACCAGAAAAATAAGAAAAAGGCCGATAAGGTCAGAGCACGGTCAGCCAATTATGTTGTCATTGAGGGCATCTTATACAAATGGGGACTCTCACGACCGTATCTCAGGTGTTTAAATGCTGATCAAGCCACTTATGTGATGAGAGAAATACATGAAGGGGTATGTGGAAACCACTCTAGGGGACGGTCTTTGGCCTATAAAGTCCTTCGCATGGGCTACTTCTGGCCCACCCTCAGTCAAGATACCAGCAATTTCGTACTCAACTATGGCAAATGCCAGTGCTTTGCTAACATACCTCACGCCTCTCCAACAGAACTGATCACACTTTGCAGTCCTTATCCCTTCGCCAAATGGAGAATCGACCTTATAGGCCACTTTCCAACTAGCAATGGCCAAGTCAAGTTCACCGTGGTTGCCATTGATTATTTCACTAAGTGGGTAGAAGCAAAACCTCTCACCAAGATCACCGAGCAGAATGCCTCTAGATTCGTCTGGCAATCCATTGTATGCAGATTTGGAGTTCCTCAAGCCATTGAGTCAGATAACGACAAACAGTTTGACAATGCCAAATTCAAGAAATTCTGTGAGGAGCTCAGCATCACGACATGTTTTTCATCCCTAGGCCACCCACAAGCTAACGGGTAAGTTGAAGTCACCAACTAGTCTCTGTTGAAGATTATCAAAACCAAATTTTACGCGGCTAAGGGTCTCTAGGTAGAGGAGCTACCGAATGTACTCTGGGCATATCAGATAATAGCACAAACCCCCACAAGGGAGACCCCTTTTCGCTTAACATATGACGCCGAGGCGGTCATCCCATGGAAGTTGGCCCGTTGATCGCTAGGGTAATACATCCCAATCCAGAACTGAATGAAGAGTTACAAAGGGTTGATTTAGACCTCATTGAAGAATTATGAGAATCGGTGACAGTCAGACTCGCTTCCTACCAACAAAGAATGAGGCAGAACTATAACCGTAGAGTCAAGCCCAGAGAATTTGTCATTGGAGACCTAGTCCTACGAGAAGCAACACTCACCACCAAAAACCCAACCGAGGGTAAGCTAGGAGCTAAGTGGGAAGGGCCTTACATTGTCAAATCTAGGCTGTTCCTAGGCACTTACTGCCTACAAGAGATGGAAGGCAGAGACCTCCCTCACCCATGGAATGCTGAGCATTTGAAGCGGTGTTTTCAGTAAAATGAAGTCTTTTCCTCTCATGTTGTGTATTTTGATGTTCGGACCATCTGTTCATTTTTTGTCCTTCCAATACAAAGTATAAGCTTACCATGACAAGACTTCACATTAATGAAAAAGACATTCAACCTCCATTATTTGTGTTGCACATTTTGTGAGTGTTAACCCAAGTTAAACATTAAGCCTCAGCCAGACTGAGTACGAAAACCTCAGCCAGACTGAGTTCAACAAAGCCTCAGCTAGACAAAACATGAAGACCTCAGCTAGACTAAGTTAAACATTATAAACCTTAGCCAGACTGAGCATGAAGACCTCATCCGGAGTGAGCATGAAAACCTCAGCCAGACTAAGTCAAACATTGTAAGCCTTAGCCAGACTGAGCACGAAGACCTCTGCCAGACTAAGTTCAACAAAGCCTAAGCTAGACTGAGCATGAAGACCTCTGCCAGACTAAGTTAAACATTATAAACCTTAGCCAGGCTAAGCACGAAGACCTTAGCCAGACTGAGTTCAACAAAGCCTCAACCAAACTGAGCATGAAGACCTCAGCTAGACTGAGTCAAACATTGTAAGCCTCAGCCAGACTGAGCACGAAGACCTTAACCAGACTAAGTCCAATAAAGCCTCAGCCAGACTGAACATGAAGACCTCAGCCAGACTGAGTTCGACAAAGCCTCAGCCAGATTGAGTCAAACATTGTTAGCCTCAGCCAGACTGAGCATGAAAACCTCAACCAGACTGGATTCAATAAAGCCTCAGACAGACTGAGTATGAAGATCGTAGCTAGACTGAGTTCAACAAAACCTCAGCTAGACTAAGCATGAAGACCTCAGCTATACTGAGTTAAACATTGTGAACCTTAGCCAAATTGAGCATCGAAACGCCAGCCCATTTGAGCTTCCAGGCTAAGCACGCAAGCCTCGGCCTTAGTTCGATCAGTCGGCCAGGCTACGTCCAAAATCAACCAGTTACGATCGACCGACCAGCCTTTCAGTCCATACCAACTTGGCCGACCGTCCTTTAACGAGGACTTCCTACACTATTTACTCAACGACTAGTGATCCCTAGCTCACACTTACATTTTCTTTAACAAAAAAAATAAAAAATAAAAAAGAAAAAAGAAAAAAGAAAAGAAAAGTAACATAATGTAAGTCCAAGTGCTATTCCTTGCGGATCACTTTTTGCATTCATAAGTGACTTGTTATGTCTAAGTCTTTTGCAATTTTCTCATAAGTCTTGTTTAGTTCTTTAATTTCATTTTAAAATATTGCTCAGATGGTATGTGCTCCACATTACCAAGTTAACATTAATAACAAACAATTACAAACCATTAGTTCTCATTTTCAAACATCCCAATCCATAGAAAAACAATATTGTATATAACTAAATTTTTACACAATACACTTTTTACATCACTTCATTACACCTTTGCCAAAGACAAACCTAATTACAAAAGATCAAAGACAAAGACAAAACCCAGCCAACTTCTGCTTGCTTCTCCTCCATCTCCTTCTTTTTCACTAGACATCACATCCTTTTCTTCAATGCCCTCATCCAGTGGAGTGCAGGCGACATCTCTATCTCTTGACACTACAAGGTTGAAGTCGATGTATGGGAAGGTCGCCTCCATACTTTGCTTGAACCTCACTTAATCGCTATCCCAATACACGCTCAGCAAGTGCTTGTAATAGTCAGATTGTTCAAAAGTTTTGGATTATTTCTGACTTAGTCTACCCCTCTACCAGTTCGGCAGAAGCTAAGTTTGATGGCCTAGCCTCGCCTTCTCCCTCCCTAGTTGAGCTCTTGGCCACGATCGCATCAACTATTATTTGAAATTCAGTCTACTGATTAAACTGTTCAACCGCAGTGGTATGCAGATCTGGATAGGTAGCCCTCTCAGAGGCCATCATCGTGGTTAGTTCCACCTTTTTGGCTCTCTCCTCTTCCAATGCCTTTCTCTCCGCTACCAAAGCTCTCACCAACTCTACTACTCGTGCATCTGCCTCTTTCTTCTCCTTCAGAGATGATTCACGCAGCTCTTCATTGTTGACGAGTGGTTCTTCCAGCCTCTCCTTTGCAGTATCACATGCCACTTGGGTTTCGTGGGTTTTCCTCTGTTCTGCCGCCAACTCAGTTGTTTTCTCGGCGAACTGAGCCTTGGTCTCTGCCAGTTGTGCCTTGGTCTCCACCTCTACAACTTTTGCGTGCTCTGCTATGAAGCTCTACACCACCGCTAGCACTTCCATCTTTTTGGCGTCTTGAGCATGCTTCAGGCCTTTACAGCAGGAGCTTCGTGCCGCCTTCCACCAGCGTGCACTCTCTACTCTGGCCTCCTCCAGCTCTGCCTGGGTCTTCTCTAGCTATGTTTTGAGTAGTCCCATCTCCATCTTCGCGTCCACCCCTATGCCTAGCAGAGCAGCCGCCAAGGTTAGAGACTCCATTTGGGTAGAACAAAATGCCCTTATAAGGTCAGCCTCCCCAAATCTGGAAACATCCCTGACTGTTGCGTCCTCTATGGCTCCCAACAGACGCTTTGCAGATGCTCACGCATTGCGTAGAACATTAGCAAGCTCTCTTCCTTCAGCTCGCGAGAGACCAACCACTACACCTAGATGGCAAGCGGCGATACTCCTTGCTCCAAAGGTTGTGCTCAATGTGGCTAGACATTCCCCCTTTGCTCTTAGTTCAGCCACCTCTTCTACCTCTCTCATTTCCCCTGGAGGGAGGTTAGCAGTTGGCTTTCCCTTCTACTCTTCCTCCACTCCCACCAAATCCACTATCTCAACAATTGGGGGCTCAGTCTCATTTCCTCTAACGCCAATTTCAAGCTTGGCCTCCTCTAATCTCTACTTCTGTGGCTAACGGCACCTCCACTCCCTTAACCTTCTTTCATATGGGCCTTTCTTCCCCGTCCTCAATAGCAACTTTTCTTTTTTTTATCAACGCCTTCTCCACCTCTTCTCTGTGCCTTTCCTTCAACGGGTCTACTGGAGCCTTCAAAGGCACAAAAGTTTTCAAGTTCTTCTCTGCTAGGGGTTTGGGCATTGGGGGAGCCACCCTTTCCACGATCGGTTTAGGAGCTTCCCTCAGCTCATTCTCCTTGTATTTTTCTACTACCGCCAAAATCTTCCTATTCTCTACCTCTTAGGTCTTCCTCATCGCCTCCACCTCCTCAAAAGTGGGGTCTTCCTCTCCGAGCTCAGGCCCCAGCCTCATAGCGAACAAAGCAGAAGGCTTTACCAGATCATCCCATTTCAGCCCCTCATTTTCTCTCCACTGCCTCACTTGTTTTATCCTTTTCTCTGCCACAACGTCTAAATTTGGCTCTAGAGACTTCGTGGGGACTTTCCATATCATTTGCACCCCCCTCCTACAGTTCCCTAACACAAAGAACCATTTTGTCCACCACTCATTGACAGACGAGGGAAGTCCTGTGACCAATCCTCTGCCAGCCACTGCTTTGAGGGTCACCCATGTCTCCTGTTGGCCTAAGGCCTTGTAGCAGGAGAAAAATTGAGACACGGACATTGCCTCCCCATTGGTTGCCTATGGCTAAGAGATCGTGCAAGCAAACAGAATCTTCCACACATTCGGCATCAGTTGGCCAGGAACCACCTCCAAATGGTTTAGTACGTCGATGACAAGTTGTGGGAATGGCAGTCTTAACCCACCATAGAGCATCTCTTCGTACAGGATAAACTTCATTAGCCTCGCATTTGACACTCTCTCTGCTGCCGTTGGAAGTCTCAACTCCACATCCACCGAGATCTGGTATTTGGTGCATAACTCCTCCAGATCCTCAAGCATCAATGTCGGTCTGTCTACCCAGGTGTGCCATCGGTCTGGAGTCACCTGGCTAATCGGTTAGGCAGTTGTAATCATTGTCAGTGAGATAAGCTGAGGTGGTCGAACCATCCTATTTTCAACCAACCTCGCCACCCTATACTTTTCTGTTAAGCAACTCCATTGTCATTCCACAACGCATCGGGTGTCATCACAGGGGCTCTCTGTTATGCCAGCTCTCTCATGTTCCTGTAGATGGCTTCATTTGCAGAAGCGAGGAAGTTAGCGATGTGACAGAGAAGGGAGTCGAAAGAGATGAAAGAGAAAAACTCTGGAATAAGTAGATTTTTCGCAATAAGGTATAAAAATCGCACAATGCCAAATGCCCAGGGTTTGCCTATATTCCAAGGAATGTGATTAAACCTTGTCAGTTTGAAACCAATTTGAAATCAATCTGCTAAGTATGGAGGGAACGTGCAAAATAAACGCGTCAATGTTCCAACCCCTTCGAATTCTCCCCCGCTATAACCCTTTATCTCCAGCAAATGGTCCACAATCTTTATTTCAACCCCATCAGCCACCTCGACGCTCGGCCACCCCAACGCTAGGTTACCTTGATGGTCGGCCACCCTTATGCTCGGCTACCTCAATGGTCGACGACCTCTACGCTCGGCTGCCTCGACGCTCGGCTGCCTCGATGCTTAGCTACCTCGACAATCGACCACCTCAGCACTTGGCTACCACCTCAACGCTCGGCTACCTCAAAAGACAGCCACCTCCACGCTTGGCTACCTCGACGAACGGCCACCACTACGCTCAGCTACCTCGATGGTCGTTCACCCCGACACTTAGTTACTTCGACGGTCAGCCACCCCTACGCTCGGCTACCTAGACGGTCAGCCACCTCGACGCTCACCTACTTCGACTCTCAGTCTCATCTTTCACAACTTGGGGCACTCCCTTCACCTTTTTTCTTCTCTTCGTTGGACTAAAGCTACGCTTGGGAATGGGGGACTACTGATGGGCATACCTAGGAAGGCCCAACCCATGGCCCAAGAGAGCCCAACCCACGGTTGTCTTAAGCTCCCTAAACAATCACGTAAATAAAGCCCAACAGCAGGCCCAATGAGGAGCATAAGGAGCTAGTCTTAGTCTAGGCCTGGCAGCGTTTGGGCATGTGTCAAAGAGGGGGTTAGCCACATGGAAGACAAAGATCCTGTAGAGTTATCGACACTATACGTCATACATTAAATACAATAAGACCTCTCGCTGTGGAAGGGGGCAAGACAGCTATGACCGACGACAAGTATGTGGAAAGCTTTCAACCAATGGAACAGCATGAACGAAGAAGGAAATGATTAACAGGGGATGTAAGGAAGCCAATACATAACACAATGGGATAACTCTCTCTTTCTCTCTCTCTCAACTTCTAACTTTTTTTTAAGTTATTACCCAGATCACGTTCGTTCTAACGGGACCGTCGGAGGGTCCACGGGAAGGAACCACCCCCCATTTTGGTACCTTTCCATAGGACTTCTTGCAGGTCAAGTAGGAGGAACCAGGGACCATCTGCCCATGGAGCAACTAGATCAGTCTGACCTGTCCTCAGCTGATCAAATTGCACTATCAGAAATGAATCAACAACTATAAAGGGTATCAAACTCCTCGTAGGAGTTGAAACTAAGACCTCACACCACGAAAAGGGAAGAGGGGTTGCTGATATGCCCTTAGCGTAACAGTAACTATTGTGCTTCAAATTGAGGCTTATTATGGACTTACCTTTATGATCCGAACCGTGCATTTTTAAGGCTTGTCGAGTGCTTCATACATGTCAAAAAATCATATTAATCAGATATCAGTAACCAAGTGATTGAATTATATTTATCATAAATAAAAAATAAATAATCTATTTTTCTTTTGAGAAATAGTATAAAAAATATGTAATCTGATCACGTAACTATCGATATCCGATTAATATAGTTTTTTTTATGCATGAAGAACTCAACGAACCTTACAAAATGAACAGTTCAAATTATAGAAATAAGCCCATAATAAACTTCAAATTAAGGAAACTATTGTGCCAAGGGTGCGATAGCAACCCTATACCTCACAAAAGGTGCTAGACAACCATTAAGCCAAATATCTTAATTGGATTGTTTCTATGTTGACAAATAATGATACCATAGGTCGAATATTCATTGGGAAGAGAATGAAACAAACATAACATAATAGCAGGCATACAAGGCGAGCCCTAATATTTTTAGGACCCATCTTGATATGGGACTTTTTATACTTAAGTATTAAATAAAAAGTGAATAAACTGTAACAAAATATTCCTTGAAATCACCATTCTCACATTTTTAACCCAAAAATTGTTAATCAAGCTTACATAATCCAATTTAACAACTAAATTATTTTTAATGGATAAAATTGCTAGTTCATTCAATTTTTCTTATGACATAATTGACTGAAGATAATACTTAATCAATTTTAAATGACAAGTTTCTTTTCCCATAAACAACTGTAACTAATATAATTAAGTGTTAATTAGTGAAAAGTCCAATTTAAAGAGGGTGTAAGCCATTAGATCTAAGAAAAAAAAGTCTTTTTTAGTTATAAGGACATTTGTTGATCAAAAAGACATTACCACCTATCTATTGAAATTTTTCCTATAACGTATCTGTTCAAACCTTGTTTTTATTTGTTCATTTTTGTACCTATTTGTTCAAATTTATATCTATCTGTTGAAATTCACCAATCCTATTTTTTTTTTCTTCTGTCTATTAAAATTCACCAAGCCTATTTCCCTTATCTATTGAAATTCAACAGGCTTTGTTATTTTTCTACCTATTTAATTTTGTATTCTATCTATTCAAATTCTCACACATACACACATATATATAAAGAGATAGGAGAGAGAGAGAGAGAGAGAGAGAGAGAGAGAGAGAGATAGATAGACAGACAGACAGACAAAGACAGAGACAGAAAGAGAAGTCCTATCTGTCAAAATTTTTTTCTTTTATCTGTTTACCACCCTTCCCAGAATTACTTTCTCTCTCTATCTGTCTCTCTTATTCAATGGATTCTCTCTATTCTCAATCTCTCCTTTTGTATATAATCAACACAAATAAACAAACAATTTTAAAATTAAACCTCACTTACATAAATAAAAAATAAAGATCCAAACTAGAGTTGATGCCTTCGGATTTGGATTTGAACCAAAATTGTTTGCACCTTGTAGTCACTCATCATCCTATTTCATAACAATCAAAACCAATAACTAAAAATAAAAATATAATTTTTTGTTTGATGTGAACGGGAAGAAAAAAAAAATGAAGAATTATAGTTTCATCAAATCTATCTCTCTACATTTGCTTGATGAAGACATGGTTAATTTTTCTTTTGATTTCTTTGGATTTGGAGTGAATCAGAGAATATATATATATATATATATAGAGAGAGAGAGAGAGAGAGAGAGAATGAAAGAGAAATTGTGATTTCCAGGTTGATTTAGAAATGAATGTTGAGATGTAATTCAGATTTGTATTCCTTCTTAATATTGTTACCGTTTCTAAACTCTGGAATTTTCTTGTTGGCATCTATTTGTGTTTTTCCTAAGTTATTCATGTCCTTGGTTGTGTTTTCGAGTTGAGAAATTGGGTTTTGAGTGTTTGGATGAATAGGGTGAGGTTATTTTTTCTGGGGTGGTTTTGACTATTTGTTCGTGAGTTCGCTCGAGCGGTGCATTGGTCACTCGAGCGGTCTTTGCAATCGTCCAGTTCTGGGTCAGCAATATGAGATTCCATGAGTTTTTTTTCTTCGCTTGAGCATAGATTTTGTCGCTCAAGCAGTCCTTGGTGTCTGAAGCTTGTGCTCATGTTTTGTTACTCGAGCGATATGTTTTGTAAAGTTGAACTTTTGGGAGTTTGGTTTCTTTGATTGAGCTTGGATTTGGTCATTTGAGAGGTTTGTTGTGTTTGGCACTTGAGCGAAAGTTTTACCGCTTGAGCATTCTGTTTGAATGCTACCAAAAAAGTCACATTTAATCACTTTTTGTTTTCTCTCTCTTTTCAATCTTTTTTTTTTTTCTCTTTTCTCTCATCTCTCTCTAAAACCTTGGACAAATCTTCCAATCTACTTCAATCTGTGGATTTCCATACCCTTGTTCTTTGGGATTAAAGGTTGATCTTGTAGAGGGGGGTCATTTACTATAAAAAGTTTGTGTTTTCATCAACGCTGAATTTTGGGCGTTATTCTCTTTCTCTCTTCTCGGTTTGAGGTAGTGGTTTCTTAACTATGTGCATGTTGTTTAGCTTAGCTAAGTGCTATTTTATTAGTTGGAGGTATTTGAGATTTTGGATTTTTGAATATATGTATGCTAATGCAGAAAATACGGGTAATCCTCATAATTGTTAAATCTTCATCTCTAACTTTTTTCGATAGGAGATTTTGGTTATTCTTAGAAATCAAGACGTGTTGAGTTGCTAGTAAAATCTCATTGATTTTGGAAAGTTAGAAGAATTTTGGATTATATATCATTGTTGTTGTCTTTAATTTTTGTATTAGAAATATCTATTTTGGCTATCGGTGGAAGATAACATTGTTGTGTGATAGAAATTGCATGGGAGCTAGGTGGATTAAAATGTTTATAACTCATGCATTCCATTGGGCATATCATTGTTCATTTTGAGAAACTTTTGGAAAGTGTTTAAAAAAGGCGTGAATATAATCATGAATTTGATTAGGGGATGTGGTTGTGGATAATTAATTTGGCTTTAGGTCCTTGGTGAAGGTTTGAAAACCTGCATAGAAAGGTACCAAGTTTCTTCCGGTTAAGAGTCGGTAAAGTGGTTTTGAGTAGTGCTTTGAGTGCCTACCTGCAGACATCAACCTATGAATTACCAGTGTCGTATTTATTGTCATGTTTTCAGTTTTTGAAAGGAAATATTGAGATGTGGTATTGAAACTGTCGCATAGCATTGTTTTCAAAAGGAAAACAATCATATTTTGTCATGGCATTTCATATGTATCCACCATATAGCATTCCTAAACATCATACATGTCATACATTTCATTGTAAAGCCATTCCTCTATGACTATTTTAGCCTAAAGTAGTATCCTAAACGGAGCTTGAGTTTTATAACTCTTTTGTTGTAACCAGGTTATGCCTTGGAAATTGTAGCCAAATGGCATTAATTTTTAATAGTTTAAAGTTTGTTTCTTATCAATTATATGCTATAGATTCATGTTTTAAAATCAATGAATATGTAAATACATGTGACATGATTTTGTAAGGACTTGATAGACTTCAGTGAATGGATGATAACTGTAGAAATGTCATTTGTAATGTGAGTTGGAATTTGTTTAAGCTTTCGCATGATTGATAGGTAATGTACGTCTTTGGAGTTATGAGATTGTTTAGATCAGGCTTCCATATTTTGGGGAGTTACAACTTGGTATCAAAGAATACTAGGTTCAAATACTTAAGGCTCGTGGGATGTGGTTTTCACTATTTTGGGTTTGTCTTGCTAAGTAGAAATGTTTGTATGCCTGATATGCTATCTGATAACATACTTATGTGACTAAGTGTGTATGAGATTGAACTTTTAGGATACTACTCGTGTTTGTTAAATCTCTTGAAGTCTTTTTAGAAGGGCATTTGATCAATGCTCATTCTACTAGGAATTCTTGACATTAGGTGGGATGAATATTATCTTGAGGGTGTAGTCTATATGTGATTACGCGTCTAGGTGTTTAAGTGGAATGAAAAAAAAATAAATATTTGCCTTCGTATTAGGACGTGTGAGAATTCGATGTGTACACTTTTGTATAGGTCCTAAATCGTTTGTGTCTGTCTTTAATTAGGATGTCAAGATGTAGACATGGAGAGGGTAGAGGTGGAAGGCGTGATAGGCCACACTGAGGTGCTCAAGAAGAACCAATTCAGAAGGAGATTCTAGCTTAGGAAAAGGGTGTTGGCTAGGCGAATGTGGCCGAACAAGTGGGTGTAGACACCCCATTTTTGACGGCCCTTACGACTTGGACGTCATCACTTGTACACCCTATGATGAGTGCGTATGCATGTAAAGTGCTCGAAGTCCTCAGCGGAATGCCACAACTTTGAGCCTTTCAAACCTTGCACCCTTGTTGCCTTGTTTTTGGATCAAACCCAGTGATTTTCAAGCCTGCAACCCCTAGTGGCCTGCCGGCCACTGCTTTGGGCTACCGACCATCACTCTTGGTTGCCAGCCACTGATGTGGCCTGTCGGCCACCAATGTCTTTTGTAGATATTTTGTGACAGTTGTGCCAACTGTTTGCACAGATGTATGCATCTGTTCCCACGTATATGGTCGGATGTTTTTTAGGGAGATTCATGTTGTCTATATATAGTGAGCCTCCCCTCTTGCTTTGGGGTTAGAAAAATTTTAGAGCAAAATTTTCCTCTCTCCTCTCTCTTGCAAATTTCTTAACCTTTGTCTACATATCCTTCACCTTTGCCTATACACTCTTAACCAAACCTCTTTGTCTTTGAGTTGAGGTATCTTTAAGCCTTGTTTGAGCTCTTGAGGGTGTGTTTGCCTTGGTTTATTGCTTGAAATTGGATCTTCCCTTCAAGAGGTATAACGCTTTGCCTCTTTAGTTATTGTATTCACTCTTTTTCTTGCTATTTTCCAACTATTTTTGGGCTATAAAAACTCTATATTTTGGGCTGAAATTTGGGTTTTAAGGCGAATAAAGGTTGAGGAGTGGTTCTGGCTTTCAAGGCCTTTACCCTTATGTTTCCCACATTTGCACTATCTTTTTTTTAACTTTTAAACACTGATTTTCTGAGTTATTTCAGTGGCTAAAATAATGTTTCGAAGTCCAAAATTGGAGGGGTTAGCCTCCCATGTTTTAGCTTATTGTTCTAGCCATTTTTGTCTTAATTCCAGCATGTTTTAGGACTATTTTTAGACTATTTTAGGACTGTTTCTAAGTGTTTATTGCATTTGAGCTTTGTTTTGCATGCTTGTAGTGAAATTGTCCTCATGAGTTTGGTGTTTTAGGCCTTAGACACCATCTTATTTGAGTTAATTGCATTTATTTATGGCTTTCCATACTTATGATCACTCTTAATCACCTTTGCAACCTCCCTCCTTTCTTGGGTTTTGTTTTTCTTTGAAAGTGGTTTCAAATTACTTGTTTGTTCAAGCATGAGTTTGAGATGTCATGCTTAATGGTTTAATCCCTTTGGGGGTTCATTACCAACGCTATGATGTCTCTTTCATGCCTAAAGTAACTCTTGGTTTGAGCCCTCTTTCCATTAGAGGACTTAAATTCACCTTTTGGACTCAATTGACTAAAGAATGGATGCTAATCTAAAATGAAGTAATAAAATTGAGGCTAAAAAAAGGTGCAAGATAATAACTTGTTTGGATTCAATCGGACATTAATTGAACCCTTGAGTCTTAAGTCGTTTCATACTCATTAATGATGAAAATGGTTCAAGATTCATTGTCAACTACTTCCCTTGATCTTTCATGATAGGGAGGTGGTTTTTAGAGTCTTGTTTTATTGCATTTATTGAACTTGCACACTTTGGTCCATAAGCCATCATGCAATGAAATTGCATAGATTGATGGTTTGTGAACCAAGTTTACAACTCCTTTGAGCTATTCAAATGATAAGGAGGCGTAAATTGTGCAAACAAACCCTTGAGAATACACTGTCTCTGCTCTATTTGCTCTCTATTACAGTAGGACAACCCAGTCAACAGTGGCCGATAGGCCCTATTGGTGGCCGGCAGGCCATCTTCAGTGGACGGAAGGCCCTCTGCTGGCCACCAATGCAAAATCCAGTAGTGTACTCCCCCAACAGAGTAGAGTTGGTCTGGAGGTGAAAATTAGTGCAAGTGATCTATTGTGTAACAGAGACATTCAGCAATAGAAATAGTGGCTTTTTCGGGTGAAAAACTGCATCCATGCATGAGCCCTCCATTGACCCTCGGGATCCGTGTTATAAGTATATTAATGTCGTGCCTAAATAGTGGTTTTGTACTTAATTAGTTAGAATAGCTAATTCGCTTCGTGTTGTAATTAGTTTAGTTAGCTAGAGTAGTTAATTAATTCGGTTTGTAATAATTAGTTAAGTAGTTTAGCTAATTATTCATTTGAGTTTGTAATAGTTAATTAATTAGCTTAGCTTTAATTAGTTAGCTAAATTATTCATTTGGACTCTCCTTGATGAGGGCGCAATGTTGTAATAACTTGTATGTCTTCCAACCTCAGGTCTTTCTCCTTTTTATTTACTAGCTTATATTGGTTAGTTTAGGGTATCATATTTTGTTTAGCATAACTCATGTTTGCATCCACTTGTATTGCATACACCGAGGCTCGGTTCATCATTCTAACTTGCATTGTTAGTTTAATACTTCTTTGAATACGTGCTTAGACCGCATGTTATCAAATTGATTCGTATACCATATTAATAGTCGAGCCTAGTAATTGCATATCGCATGTGTTGCATTAGTCATATTGCATAGTTAGGAATCATGCATTTTTTCTAACTCATTTCTCTTTTGGCTTGGAGTACTAGGTGAGCCTTTACTCGCTTTAGCATATAGCATGTGTGTGATTGTTGCCATATTTTAGCATGCTTGTCGTGAGGCTAATTGCTTAAGTGATAAACTGCTTGAATGCCTATGAATGAAGGCTAATTGCTTGAATTGGAATAATTTGAGTAATGTTCATATGCAATCACTTTTTTAAGTGGTACATATTCGAAACAATTTTCAAAAACAAATATGAATCGAAATGTTCCAATTCTTGCAATTTAGTCTATACTTGTGTGTGTGTGCATCACATAGTAATGCTAGCTTAATAAACCGGAACAAGAGCATATAATGTATGTAAGAACCCCAACTTTTGTAAACCTTATTAGATCCTTAAATTTTGAGTTATTATAATAAAGCCCTTAATTCGTTGATTATTCGTAAATTAAACCCTAGAACCGAAAATGCATCACGGACGAACCCATACAAACCCTAATCGACCCTAGAAGCTTAGAAATCATTTCTAACACTCTAATATTAATTATTTAACTCTCAAATTTTAGATTAATCGCTCTAAATTTTAACTTCCGATTTTCACAGTTTTCGTTCGGTTATTTCCCTTTAAATTCAAAGCAAAATAATGCAAACCGAATTATTTTTCCTAACACTAATTTATTAACTCTACACTTGAAATAGATACTTTAAATGAGTCCAAGCCCTCGCATTTTTATTAAATCACAAATTGACCCCAAACAAGTACCATTATATATTTATATATACACTTGTATCCTAAAATCTTTTTTTAAAACATTTTATTTTACAAATTCCAACAATTGTACACAAAAAAAATATAAAACAAGTCCATTAATTCACCATCACATGGCTAGCCATCACCATTGTAGGTGTAATGAATGTACTATGAGACTATTTTCCATGATTTAAGGAAGAAAAATCTTTGACTTGGTACAAACTTTTATATACATGTATATAAGCAACTAGGTTGGTTTGATTAGGAGGAAAACCTTAACTAGATCATATTTAGAAACCTAATTAAGACCTTCAATCCTCCACTATTCCATTGAATTCAAACTAAATCCAAACGATCCAATCCAATTTCAACCAAGGGGTATTTAGGACCTTTTGCACCAAATTCATTATATAAACAACCCCTCCCCTAGCATTTTACACACAAGAACAACACTTATACACACTATATTCAACTGAGAGAGAAGAAAGGAAGGAGGGTGAGCTTGGTAGAAGAGAGGAGAGGAAGAAAAAGTTTGATAGCAATTCCAACAACCCTCAAGTAAGCACAACACAACTCTCTCTTCCATTTTCCTTTTTCAAATACATGTAATTAGAAGTTTAAAGTGGTATTTTCAGATGTGTTATAATGGTATTCTTGTGTAAAAAATGAAAGGAGTTGAGCCTTGATTCTACCATTCTTCTATTTCTTTTAATCGATATATGACTATATTTTTCCTTATCAATCTCTCAAAATTTTCAAAGGCACACCTTCACCTTAATTTTTTGAGTTTAATACATATTATTTAGCATGTTTTCATCACAAGATAAGTGGAAAATTTCCCCTAGCTGACCTCTTTTCTCACCAACTTTCTATTTTCAAGAACTGTGCCAGAAAAATCTGTTTTACAGCCACCTTGCGAAAATTGTAGAAAAATGTATAAAAATATTATGGACCTCCATTTTATGTCAAAATCTTTCTTAAGGAGTTATCTTTCAAGGAAAATTTATTTCATTGAAAACGAGTGAGCGGTTTGTGAGAAAATCTAATTTTCGTAACGGTCGACAAATCTGGACAGAGCTAGAGTATTTCTGAAATAACTACAAATCTGGAAATGCTATTCCATTTCAGAAAAATGTTCTGAAAACTAGATAAAATTCCCTATGAACCATAGGAAGGCCGGGCTCTGAAAAAATCTGAAATAGCCCTTTTGAGTATAATCTTTAGGTAGTACTGAATTTGGAAATTCTGTTTTCATTAGTGTTTTATGCTCTTGTGTTCATGAATATGCTTATTAATTTATGATCATGTCTCGATATGATATTTCACATGTCATAGGTTTATGTATCTTATTTTAATCCTTCGATGGTGCTCACACTTATGCAAATCTGGAAATTATATTCATGTGCAAATTTATTTCCTTAACTACTTGAATATGCCTAGAGTTACTTGTGCCTATCTTTATATGTGAATCTCATGTGTTGTAACCTTATTTCCTTCTATTTGTACTATTTAGTTGTTCAAACTTGTGCAATAGATGTTGTTTCAAGAGCATGTCCTAACTCCAACTTAAATTATCTAACTCAAACAGGAAACTTAATGGGTGGTAATGAGTTGCGAATTTTTGGACAAGATTACTAAGATATTGATTGGTTGACAGGATGCATTCCCTATTTGGAAGTTAAAATCTTGCACAAGTGGTTTTCGGAACCCTTGAACGGAGCGGTTGTATTCGGACCCTAGGTATTTGGTGTAAGGAGGGATTTGGGCAAGGCCCATTATTATCGTCTTTTTTGAGGCCCTGCTGTTGGCGCTACGCAGTATATAACCGTTGGTTGGCATCCGAGGTTAGTTCTGCAACAAAGCAGCAAAAGAGGGGGCATACCGAATAATCCGCATCTGATTCTTGTGGTTGGGAGGACAAAGTCTCTTTGGGGGATTTCTAGATTTCTAACATCTAACCTTGTAATCTTTTATTATTGAATGATTATCATGCTTCATTACTTGCTTGTTATAATTGTGATGGTGTATTGGATTACGAAAAAGGGATGCGGTGTGTGTGCATTTACTGGGCATTCAAAGCTCATGGCGTTTCATGCCAGGTATCGAAGAAACGTACGAAGCCAACGAAGAGTCAAAGCATTTGAAGACTTAAGTTTTCCTTAGAGAAAGTTTGGAACCATTTCGCTCATTAGTCTAATTGTGCTTTTATTTATTCTTTTTGGATTGTAATAGTAATGGAACTCGTTTTGTAAATTTAAAATTTGAGACGCTGTAATTATTATTTACTTTGTAATCCTATGCCTATCTCTGCGTTGCTTATGAGACCTTGTGTCAATGCCTTTTAAGATCTGTCAAAAGGGTGGTGCGCTACCTAAGAAAGCTGGACTTAGAAGGAAGGCTAACTTGACTCCTCTGGCGATCTGGGATCTTACTTGGTTATTGGCCATAGGACTCATTAGTGTCGTTTCCTAAACTCCTAACCTTAGATAAACCCTATATTTAATTGATAATATATTCTCTGAAGTTCGCGATTTTTAGAGCGTCACAACTTGGTATTAGAGCCTAAGTTCAGCCCTCAACCTACGTAACCCGATTTGCAACTCTAGTTACTTTTTCCCATACACTAGTGTATTATTATAAAAAAAAAAAAATTGACTTAAAAGAAAACTAATAACGGATTCCCTCTCCTTGACATAGGATGGCTAGTGACCCATCAAACGTTTGGTACTACGACCACTGGGGCTATTATCGTTTCCAAGAAGACCAACACATTGAACTCCTTGACCCACAAGTTTACGACCAATGGTGTAATAGAACGAGGAAGGAAAAATTGATCGAGGAAGTAAGGAAAGTGGAGGAAGCACGCCCCTATCTCACCCCTGAACAAAAGAGAACCGTAATTCGACGCCAACACAAAAGTCAGTATCGGGCTGTCAAGTATGCACTTAAGCTTGAGAAGGATGACGAAAAATTTCTAGAAGCAATTTTCGAGGCACTTCAGAATGGGCTTGGGTTTTTCTCACATTCCACAATTTGGGAGCGAAACTTTTATCCGGAGTTCGTACTCAAACCAGAATCCCACCCAATTGGACCAGCAGAGATCCCCCCGAAAGTCAAAGAGCAACAGGCACATTGGGGTCACCGTTCCTCACACTAGGACAAGAAGTTGACCCATTCCAAGACCTTGACCGATGTAGTAGCAACCAAGGTTAGAGTTGTAATCCGTAATCTCTAACTGTTGTAAATGTATGTGTCCGTATAGGTGTAGTATGATCTAGTATAACTCTAAGAATAGTAGTAGGAAGTGTAGCAGCCACACTTGCGTTATCAAGATGTAACCTTTTGTAATAAAGCCTACTACCTTTTGTAATGGCACCTACTATCATTTGTAATGGCACCTACTATTATATATGAAGTAGTATTGTGTTTTTCTCTAAATTTGTTATCTATTATTTGATCTTATTGTTTCAAACACCCTTGGATAACTCTAACTTAGGATTAGTTGATTACCTTTTTGCATCCATAATTAGACTTCGGCTTATACCTTACTACGTACTATAAAACAGAGAAATGGTGGACTACACTCGAGTCCAATGCAATAGGAAAATGGTGCCGAGAACTCAAAATTCTGAGAATGAACTAATGCACACGATTGAAATTTTGCATCTCGGGAGTCAAATTTCGAAAGGATTAGAACACCTAAGAGGAAACAGACAAGATGGTAGGACTCATTTCTTTTTAGAGTTTAGGAGACAAAAACCACCCAAGTTTACAGGAGTATTAGATTCAAGGACGGTAAGAAGCTGGCTTCAGCAAATTGAGAAAATACTAGATACAATGGGAGTAACAGAGCATGCTGACAGAATTACTCTAGCTAGATATGAACTGGGAGGGGAAGCAGACCATTGGTGGACCTTAATCAAGGAATCTAAGGACATCACAATGATGACATGGGCACAGTTTAGAAATCTATTCTTAAAAAAGTATCTTCCAGATGTGATCAAATAGGAAAGGATTCGAGAATTTTAGAAGCTAGAACAAGACACAATAACTTAATATGTAGTAAATGCTGAAGAAAAGGTGCGAAGATTCGAGTAGGGCCTAGACCCTATAATTAGAGAAAGGGTCTTACCTCAACAACTCCAAGCATATGATAAAGTAGTAGACACTGCCTTAGATAGGAAAGTAGCTGATGCAAGGAGGATTTGGAACAAAAGGAAAGAGAGTCAATCATTTGTAGGACCCCGGAGAAATCAAAAGGGAAACATGGCACAAAAACCTTATTCCAGGCTACCACCACAACAACAAAATTTGAAAAAAAGTTTTCAGGAAAGACTAGTAAGGCTGATCCAGTGCTATCATTGTCAACAGATGGGACATAGGGGGTTCGAATGTCCCCAGCAGGACAGAGATCAAGAAAAACACTTAAGACAACAACCATGGGTAATTAAGCCAGAGACTGCTAAACAACAAAATTTCAAGGCGAAGGATATTAGGAACCAAGCCAAATTAGCACTTTATGATAAGGGAACACAAGGTCAACAAAAGGCCTAGTGAAGAATGGAGGAATATGATGAGCAAATGCTACAAGTGTGACCAACCAGGACATTTTAAGAATAACTCGCTCAATCAGGATATCGAGTAAAAGGAACGGGAGCAAACACGCAAGGGATTAGCGGTCAGAAGCCATGGACAAATATAACAAGCTGGTCGAGTATATCAGTGGGCAGGAAACGACAAGAGGCCTAGGCTCAGCAGTAGTTAGAGGCCAATCGGCAGAGCATTCACACTACAAGCAGAAGAAGATCTCACCGCGCTGCATCCAAGGGACAAGTAAGGTGCCGCAAGCAGACTTGAAGAACCGCAAAAAGAACTTAAAGAAAGTACAACTAGGATAATAGTTAGGATCCTCTTTGAAGGACTCTTTGTAATCCGAGCATAAGGTGTAAATTCACCTTAATTAATCCAAGTCTTGGTACTTTTACACTCGTCTCATAATTCTTAAGTACATGTTTTATCCATCATATCCCTCGTAACTATGCTATATCGGACCATTAGAACTTGTATCTGGACCCTTAGAAATTGAATATATGACAATTCTTGACTCCCGAAGAATGAAGATACCCGACATCAACCTCATCCTAGAAATAGATTTGTTACATGTACCTTAGCTATTATCGAAAGTTGCCAAAAGAATGAGACGGCTTACCCATCCAATGGAATGCTTTAAGGGGGGGTAGATTAGTTTCCATGATTCAACAAATCAACAAACTCAATGGCATCAACAATTACCAAAGGAAAGAGTAGATCACCACATCAAGGATTTGGCAATACAAGCCCACACACTGGAACAACAACGCCATTACCCATATGATGAACAGTTCAAAATTTTCAAAAAACACGAAAGATTAACGCATTTCCTTAGTCATTAATCGAGGAGGAATTCGATTCAAAACACTACTATTAGAACAAGACTAAGGACAAAACGGGAAAGAACTTGAGGGGAGAAGATGATCTGAATGATTAAAAATACGTTGGCAGCACTAGGATGCAATTGTCCACAACATTTCGAGAGATGAAGAATGGCTAAAATTTCGAGGATGAAATTTATTTAAGGGGGATAGGTTATGAGACCCCTAACTTTTGTAAACCTTATTAGGTCCCTAAATTTTGAGTTATTATAATAAAGCCCTTGATTCGTTGATTATTCGCAAATTAAACCCTAGAACCGAAAACGCATCACGGACGAACCCATACAAATCCTAATCGACCTTGGAAGCTTAGAAATCATATCTAACACTCTAATATTAATTATTTAACTCTCAAATTTTAGATTAATTGCTCAAAATCTGAACTTTCGATTTTCACAGTTTTCGTTCGGTTATTTATCTTTAAATTCAAAGCAAGATAATACAAACTGAATTATTTTTCCTAACACTGATTTATTAACTTTACACTTGAAATAGATACTTTAATTGAGCCCAAGCCCTCACATTTTTATTAAATCACAAATTGACCCCAAACAAGTACCATTATATATTTATATATACACTTGTATCCTAAAATCTTTTTTTAAAACATTTTATTTTACAAATTCCAACAATTGTACACAAAAAAAATATAAAACAAGTCCATCAATTCACCATCACATGGCTAGCCATCACCATTGTAGGTGTAATGAATGTACTATGAGACAATTTTCCATGATTTTGAGGAAGAAAAATCTTTGACTTGGTACAAACTTTTATATACATGTATATAAGCAACTAGGTTGGTTTGATTAGGAGGAAAACCCTAACTAGATCATATTTAGGAACCTAATTAAGACCTTTAATCCCCCACTATTCCATTGAATTCAAACTAAATCCAAACTATCCAATCCAATTCCAACCAAGGGGCATTTAGGACCTTTTGCACCAAATTCATTATATAAACAACCCCTCCCCTAGCATTTTACATACAAGAACACCACTTATACACACTATATTCAGTTGAGAGAGAAGAAAGGAAGGAGGGTGAGCTTGGTAGAAGAGAGGAGAGGAAGAAAAAGTTTGTTAGCAATTCCAATAACCCTCAAGTAAGCCACAACACAACTCTCTCTTCCATTTTTCTTTTTCAAATACATGTTATTAGAAGTTTAAAGTGGTATTTTCAGATGTGTTATAATGGTATTCTTGTGTAAAATATGAAAGGAGTTGAGCCTTGATTCTACCCTTCTTCTATTTCTCTTAATCGGCATAAGACTACATTTTTCCCTATCAATCTCTCAAAATTTTCAAAGGCACACCTTCACCTTAAATTTCTGAGTTTAATACATATTATTTAACATGTTTTCATCACAAGATAAGTGGAAAATTTCCCCTAGCTTACCTCTTTTCTCACCAACTTTCAATTTTCAAGAACTGTGCTAGAAAAATTTGTTTTATAGACACCTTGTGAAAATTGTAGAAAAATGTATAAAAATATTATGGACCTCCATTTTATGTCAAAATATTTCTTAAGGAGTTATCTTTCAAGGAAAATTTATTTCATTGAAAATGAGTGAGCGGTTTGTGAGAAAATCTGATTTTCGTAACGGTCGACGAATCTGGATAGAGCTGGAGTATTTTTGAAATAACTACAAATCTAGAAAAGCTATTCCATTTCAGAAAAATTCTTTGAAAACTAGATAAAATTCCCTACGAACCATAGGAAGGCCAGGCTTTGGAAAAATCTGAAATAGCCCTTTTAAGTATAATCTTTAGGTAGTACTGAATCTGGAAATTCTGTTTTCACTAGTGTTTTATGCTCTTCTGTTCATGAATATACTTATTAATTTATGATCATGTCTCAATATGATATTTCGCCTCCGTTTGGGAAGTGGGCTGGCTCTTTGGCTTTTTGGCTTTTTTGGCTATATGAGCCTGGGCTCAAAAGCTTGGTTTGGGAAGGGCTCTTGGCTTTTTGGCTTTTTTGACTTTTTTTGTGAGAGAAGAGTGTAATGATTATGGGGTTGGATGTGATATTTTGTCTGTTGTGGCTCATGAGCCTGTTTTGTCTTTTGTGGCTCATGAGCCACTTGAGCCCTTCCCAAACGGATGTCATAGGTTTATGTATCTTATTTTAATCCTTCGATGGTGCTCACACTTATGCAAATCTGGAAATTATATTCATGTGCAAATTTATTTCCTTAACTACTTGAATATGCCTAGAGCTACTTGTGCCTATCTTCATATGCGAATCTCATGTGTTGTAACCTTATTTCCTTCTATTTGTACTATTTAGTTGTTCAAACTTGTGCAATAGATGTTGTTTCAAGAGCATGTCCTAACTCCAACTTAAATTATCTAACTCAAACAGGAAACTTAATGGGTGGTAATGGGTTGCGAATTTTTGGACAAGATTACTAAGATATTGATTGGTTGACGGGATGCATTCCCTATTTGGAAGTTAAAATCTTGCGCAAATGGTTTTCGGAACCCTTGAACGGAGCAGTTGTATTTGGACCCTAGGTATTTGGTGTAAGGAGGGATTTGGGCAAGGCCCATTATTACTGTCTTTTTTGAGGCCCTACTGTTGGCGCTACGCAGTATATAACCGTTGGTTGGCATCCGAGGTTAGGTCTGCAACAAAGCAGCAAAAAATGGGGCATACCGAATAATCCGCATCTGATTCTTGTGGTTGGGAGGACAAAGTCTCTTTGGGGGATTTCTAGATTTTTAACATCTAACCTTGTAATCTTTTATTATTGAATGATTATCATGCTTCATTACTTGCTTGTTATAATTATGATGGTATATTGGATTGGGAAAAAGGGATGGGGTGTGTATGCTTTTACTGGGCATTCAAAGCTCATGGCGTTTCATGCCAGGTATCGAAGAAACGTACGAAGCCAACGAAGAGTCAAAGACATTTGAAGACTTAAGTTTTCCTTAGAGAAAGTTTGGAACCATTTTGCTTATTAGTCTAATTGTGCTTTTATTTATTCTTTTTGGATTGCAATAGTAATAGAACTCATTTTGTAAATTTAAAATTTGAGAGGCTGTAATTATTATTTACTTTGTAATCCTATGCCTATCTCTGCATTGCTTATGAGACCTTGCGTCAATGCCTTTTAAGATCTGTCAAAAGGGTGGTGCGCTACCTAAGAAAGCTGGACTTAGAAGGGAGGCTAACTTGACTCCTCTGGCGATGAGGGCAATATGATTTGGGGTGACTTACTAAGGGTTGTTTGAGAGTACCACACAGGGAGATTGAGTTCTCCATTGACTTAGTACCGGGCACGACATCAATTTCTATTGCATCGTATAGATTCGCACTAACTGAGTTGTGTGAATTGAAGATGCAGCTTCAAGATTGATTAGATAAGGGCTTTATTCGCCCTAGCACATCACCTCAAGGAGCACCAACTCAATTTGAGAAGAGGAAAGATGGCACACTACAATTATGTATTGATTACCGTAAATTGAACCGAGTTACGATCATGAATAAATACCTGTTGCCCAGGATAGATTTTTTTTTTTTGACCAACTTCGGGGATCTCATTGTTTTCAAAGTTTGATTTGCGATTGGGGTATCATTAGTTAAGGGTGAACGAGGAGGACATTCAGAAAATGGCCTTCCGTACGCAGTATGGTCATTATGAGTTCTTAGTCATGGCTTTTGGTTCGACAAGTGCACTGGCTTTGTTCATGGACTTGATGAATCGAGTCTTTCATGAGTTTCTAGATCGGTTTATGGTTGTCTTTGTTGATGACTTCTTGATTTATTCATCATCTAAGGAGGAAGACGAGGAGCACTTACGTGTAGTACTTAAGTTGGTTAGAACTCACCAATTATTTGCTAAATTCAAAAAGTACAAGTTTTGGCTCTCGAAAGTGAAGTTTTTACCATGTTGTGTCGAGGGAAGGGGTAACAGTTGATTCCTCTAAGACAGAAGTTATACAAGAATAAGAACAACCTAAAAACGCCTTTGAGATCCAGAATTTCTTGGGGTTAGCAGGATATTATTGACGAGGTTAGCTTTGCCTTTAACTAGATTGACGAGGAAATGAATTATTTTGTGAAAGATTTCTCGAGGTTAGGTTTGCCTTTAACTAGATTGACGAGGAAATGAATTAAGTTTGTATGGAGCGAGACTTGTGATAAGTCATTTCAAGAACTTAAGAATAGACTCACTATTGCACCTATTTTGATCATTCTAGATAGGGGTTTGGGTTATACCATATATTGTGATGAGTCCCGAGATGGGTTATGATGTGTGTTGATGCAAGATGGAAAGGTAATGGCTTATGGCTCATGTCAATTGAAAACCTATGAAAGAAACTATCCTACCCATGACTTAAAGTTAGCGGCAGTGATCTTTACCTTGAAGATTTGGAGGCATTATCTATATGGCGAGAAATTTGAGGTGTTTTCTAAGCATAAAAGTTTGAAGTACTTGTTTTCACATAAGGACCTAAACTGGATACAGAGGAGGTGGATGGAGTTTATGGAGGATTACGATTTTGAGTTACATTATTATCCGGGAAAGGCCAATATCGTAGCCGACGCTTTGAGTGGAAAACTTGTGAGTTGCATAGCGAGTATTACCATCCGGGAATGGGAGTTGTTAGAGGTTATTAGTGAGTTTGACTTGTATTTTGGTGAGTCCATTGAGGGTGTTACCTTATTTTATGTAGTTGCACAACCTACTTTGATTAGTAGAGTTTTTGAGGCACAACAACTAGATCAGGAAGCAGAGACTATGAGGCCAGTATTGAGATGGCACCATTTGAGGCCTTGTATGGCCGACCTTGTAGATCACCTATTGTTCGGTTGAGGTGGGAGATGCACCTATGTTGGGTCCAAAGTTGGTTTGTGAGACAACCGAAAAAGGTTTCTTTCATTCGCCAAAGGTTGGTTATAGCCCAGAGTCGCCAGAAGAGTTATGATGATTGGAGGAGGTGACCGTTGTCTTTTGTAGTTGGTGATCATGTTTTTCTCAAAATCTCACCGAGGCAGAATTTGATGAGGTTTGGGAAAAGTAGAAGCCATATCCGAGATTTATTGGGCCTTTTGAGATTTTAGAGAGAACCGATGAGGTGGCTTATCGTTTGGCTTTACGACCATAACTTTTCGAGATTCATGACGTGTTTCATATATCTATGCTTCGGAAATACGAGCCTGATTCTTCATATGTACTTGATTGGACTGATTTAGAGGTAGATGAGGATGCCTCGTACGAAGAGAGACTGGTTCAGATTTTAGATACCCAAGAACAAGTCTTACGAGGCAAGACTATTCCGTTGGTTAAAGTGTTATGGTGACACCACAGTGTCGAGGAATCGACGTGGGAGCGTAAGGCTGAGGTCCATATGAAATATCTGGATTTGTTGAGAGGGCTTGACTTTCCTTTCTTCATAAACTTCTTGTTTTCATCATGTGTGACTTAGGGACATTATGGAAACTTTGTGAAATCTATAATAATATGTTATTAAGTTTAATTTTTGTGTTTTCATGTTCTTTCGTTGTTAATGTGATGTCTTGGTTAGATCTTGTTGAGGTTGAGATGGAATAGTTGGAATTTGCCGTTGTTAAGGCGTCGCTTAATTTTAGGGACGAATTTTTCCTAAGGTGGGGAGGTTGTGATGTCCCAATTGTTTTAGGAACTAATGTGTTTGGATGAACAGGTTGAGGTTGGTTTTTCTAGGGTGGTTTTAACTGTTTGATCTTGAGTTCGCTCGAGCAGTGCCTTGGTTGCTTGAGCAGTCTTTGCAATCGTCTAGTTCTGGGTCTACAATCTGAGATTCTGAGAGTTTATTTTCTTCGCTCAAGCATAGGCTTCATCGCTCAAGCAGTCCTTGGTGCTTGACACTCGAGCTCATGTTTTGCCACTCGAGCAATATGTTCTAACACCTTTTGATAGGAGATTGTGGTTATGCTTAGAAATCCAAAACATGTTGAGTTGATTGTAAAATCTCATTGATTTTGGAAAGTTGGATGAATTTTGGATTATATATCATTGCTGTTGTCTTTAATTTTTGTATTAGACATAACTGGTTTGGCTCTTGATGGAGGATAGCATTATCGTGTAATAGAAATTGCATGAGAGCTAGGTGGATTGAAATATTTATAATTCATGCATTCCATTGGGCATAGCATTGTATTATTTATAATTGTTCATTTTGAGAAACTTTTGGAAAGTGTTTAAAAAAGGTGTGAATATAATGGTGAATCCGATTAGGGAATGTGGATGTGGATAATTAATTTGGTTTTAGGTCCTCGCTCAAAGTTTGAAAACCCGCGTGATAAGGTACCAAGTTCCTTTCAGTTAAGACCCGGTAAAGTGGTTTTGGGTGGTGTTTTAATTGCCTACTTGCAGACATCAGCCTAAGGATTACCAGTGTCGCATTTATTGCCTTATTTTCAATTTTTGAAAGGAAATATTGGACTGTGGCATTGAAACTCTCGCATAGCATTGTTTTCAAAAGGAAAACAATCATATTTTGTCATGGCATTTCATATGTATCCAGCATATAGCATTCCTAAACATCATACATGTCATTAAGATATTCTCTACTAGGCTTTCAACTCACCCTATATGGAAAAACTATTTCAAGTGCAGACGGTGTGCCTCCACCAAGGTAAAGGTTTGAGAGGATCTTGGAGTCTGGAGATCATTTTGTGATGCTATGGGCTTATTTGCATTAAGTTTTGTAACTCGTTTGCTGTAACCAGCTATGCCTTGGAAATTGTAGCCTTTAGGGCATTAATTTGTAATAGTTTAAAGTTTATTTTTTATCAATCAAATGCTATAAATTCATGTTTCAGAATCAATGAATGCATAAATGCTTGTGACATGATTTCGTAAGGACTTATGGACTTTAGTGAATGGATGATAACTATAGAAATGTCATTCGTAATGTGAATTGGGATTTGTTTAAGCTTTCGCATGATTGATAGGTAATGTACATCTTTGGAGTTATGAGATTGTTTAGATCAAGCTTTCATATTTTTGGGGTGTTACAAAAATAGAGTTGGTGCCTTTGGATTTGGTGTTTCCATGATTTGAGCAAGGATTGAGATTGAACACAACAACCTATCATTATCATCAACACAAATGATGGAATGAACAAACCAATAAAACCCATTTCCCCTTTCTCCGTCCTCATCCACTGCCTCGCATTCCTCTCACATGTCGTCTAGCGCTACCTTCGTCTCGGCAGCTTGTCCTCTGTCTCGGCTTAAATCTGAGTCTCTTCCATTGAAGACTCCCTCATGTCTTCGAGAAGGTTCTCGAGCTTCCATTCCGCTTTGAGGCCGACGTGTCAGTCAAGGAGACCAATGATTGCATCCGATTCGTCTCTCAGACTAACAATTCGATTGGCGATGACGTTTGGAGATTCACCCCCATGAAGATTATGGTTAGAAATGGTAGTGGCGGAGGTGGCGGAGGTGGTGGTGGTGGTAAGGTGGTGGAGGAGTTGTTGGGAGCGTTAAAGGTGGACGTGTAGAGGTTTCGACTTCAAGTGATGACTCTGTTGGAGATGGCAAGCACGGTGTTTGTTGACGAAGAGCTCATTGTGATGGTACTGAAAAGTAAAGAGTTCACCGAACAAGATGAATTGGAAGGCGTGAGACAGGTCGTTCTTGTACAATAATTGAATTTCTTGGTGATAAGAGAGAATGAAGAGGAGGGGAGAGATTTGAATAGATAGATAGAAACGAGTGTAATGCGTGACTTGTCCTTATCGACGTACGATTGTCCTTATGAACTTAATCAATAAACACATGGATTTATGGCCTTATAAATCATTAAAATGGACCTATGGATGGAGCTCTCTATAATTATTTGTATTATATGCATAATCCATGCATTTGACAAATAGTTCTATTAATTTCAAATAACTGATCATATCAATCGATTTTTTGAATTTTCTAATAAAAGAAACTAGGGCAAATTACACCAGTGATTCCTTTATTTTATCGCTCATATCATTTTGGTCCCTACACTTTCAATTGGCTCAATTTGGACTCTTTATTTTAAATTTTGTATCAATTTAGTGCAATTGATAATATTTTTAAAGAAAATTATCACTAAACTAGTTAAGGTTAACTCACTGATTTGAGTAAGTTTATGATTTTATCCATATATAAAAATATGACACATGACACTTATGTGGATATTTTCAATTAAAAAAAACGTTAAGAATTGTAATCAATTTGAACAAATTGAGACAAAATCATAAATTTATGATCAAAATTGAGCCATTTGAAATTACAAAGACTAAAATAACATAAGAACCAAAGTATTGGGACTACCATCGTAATTTGGACAAGAAATTTTTTTTTGGGTAAATTACTCATAAATTAAAATAAGGAGATATACAGACCCAGCCCTACCCAACTATACAGCAAAAGAGCAAACAAAAAAGGAAAAAACTAAAAGAAGCAGCAAAAGCTAGGACTAACTAAAGCTAATAGACAAAAGCATAAAGGATGATAAACCGAAGTAGCCCCAACAAAAGCAGCAGTAACCAGCGATCAACCACCACAAAACAAACACTAAAGCCAAAGCAAAGAACCACTAGATCCAACAGCACTTAGAAATAATTTGCAGCCAGTTCAAGGGCCCCATCCAAATAAGGATGGGGCCTTGAACAAGAAAGCTAGGGACAAACATAACTGAAGCTTAAAGACAGATAGCTAAAGAAGCAAGCTAGCACATCCCAAGTACAAAACAACACCTAAAGGAGAAAAACCCAGGAGGGATAGGCCAAAATCATCAACAGTAGAAAAGAAAGCACTAATAATAAGCTAGAGATGTCTCACTACCAGAAATACAACTAAAACAAAATAACACCTCGCATAGCCGGCAAGGAAAGCTCACAATAACAACAAATGCAAAGAAGCAACCAACTTTGTAACAGACACAACCTGAGCAAACTGGGAATAATAGATCAGTAGTTATCACCAACATGGATCTCAACCTTGGACATGCTTCAGACACTCCTCAAAACAGTACAACTGCTAACCAATAAGGATACTATATCCTAGGCACAGAGAAAAGAGGTCAACACAAAGGAGAAAGCCAATCAAGCCCTGCTAAAACAAATCTCACAGAAAGAGGTGCCATACAAAAATCTGAATAACACTCACAGCTCAAAAAGACAACAAGGGAGATAAGGCAAACCTAGAGGCTACCCCAACCTAAGCCATCCCAAGAGAGAAAATAAACAAGCTAGATAAAATAAAAATTTATATCTCACAACACTCAAGCCTCAACAATAATGTTACATATATTAACTATATATTTTCTCTATCATATATATCATATTATATTCATTACCATATGTAGATTTCTCTCCTCTTATATGAAGAAGTCTTCTATATATTGTTACAACATTCAATATAATACAGATTTCTTATTCTCTCTCTCTCTCTCTCTCTCTCTCTCTCTCTCACACACACACACACACACACACACACACATATTGTAACATGATATCAGAGCTAAAGTAAGTACCTAGTAATTTTGCTTTACTAGCGGGCAGCAACCTTGCCTTGGCCGCCCGCCGAACCTCAACCTATTCCGCTGCCATATTTTGTTTTCAATATCGCTTCGTGGTAATCTCTTCCTTTGTTCACTAGTTTATTCCTATCCCAAATATCTCTATCAAATTTTTTTTTTTTTACTCGCAATCTATTTATTTATTTATTTTGTGTGCTTCTACTCCACTTTCTTAATCCCTTTGTTTCAACCTCAAATAGGTTTCAATTTTTCACACCTATTTGAGTTCGAGGGGGGCATTATACATATATCATGGTAAGCATGGTAATATATCATGTGAACCATCTAAGTCGTTCCTGTGGCGCACAACCCAAGCCGCCCCCTATGGTGCACCACCAAAGTTGCCTCATGTGGCGCATCATCTAAGCCACCCTTTGGCACACCACCCAAGTCGCCCCCTTGGGGCACTTTCTCATAAGTCACCCCCTTGCACACTATCTAAGTTGCCCCCTAGTGCACTTTCTCATAAGTCATCCCCCTAGCGCACCATCCAAGCTGCCCATTGGTGTACTTAGTCATCTATTGCCATCATCATTCAGCACCGCATCATAAGTTATGTGTATGCCACACTTACTGGTTCAACATCCAATTCTCTACATCAGTTCGGCATGACCCTTTTAAACTATCCTAACATTGATTCTGGTTAGTCTCTACAGCGGTCTGACATAACCCCTTAAACTGCTCCGACATTAATTCCAATCAATTCCTACAAAGGTTCGGCATGACCCAGTAAACTGCCCCGACATTAACTCCGATTAGTTTCTACAACAGTTCAATGTGACGTTAAACTATCCTGGCATTAGTCCCGATCAGTTCCTACAACAATCCAACACGACCATAAACTGTCTCTTGGCATTAGCTCCGACCTCTAATCTATCTCAAGTACTTATGTGCTCCCATCTGGACTTTGCAATCTATTTGCCTCAGATCTATCTGTATTTTATTTTATTTTTAGTTTTATTTCATGTTTTAGTTTTTCTCTCCGAATTTAAGTTTGTATTCCTACTTGAGTTTGAGGGGAGGTGCTAAATATAGTAACTATATATTTTGTTTATCATACACACCATATTATATTCATTACCATACTTAGATTTTCTCCTAGTATATAAAGGAGTCTTGTATACATTGTTACAACGTTCAATATAATATAGATTTATCTCTCTCTCTCCCTCTATATATATATATTGTAACAAATAACTTCCCTACCCCAAGTACAAACGAACCTGCAAAACAAGATCTCAACTTTGATAGCGTTGGACACCTCAATGCAAAGAGCTTACAGAGTCCTGGAGAAAGCAAAAGAGATCAACATAGGAAAAGAGATACCACCTGTAAAAGGCTGCTCAATGTAACCACCACACTAACAAAGCGATATGCAAACAGGATCAAAGTAAAGCAACCTAGAAATGGCTAACACTCGCAACTAAAACTCACAATATAAGCGTCAATCACTCAACTCTCAAGTGCAAACACTCAAACTCAACAAAGAAAGCTAGTGCAGTAAGAAACAATATTTAATTCTAAGAAGAAATAAATAAGAAAACAGACAATGCAGACAAACACTCTTAAAATATAGAGCTCACATTCACTAAACCCTCAAGAAGAACATCCCTTACAGATAGTACCAGCTGATGAACCTGCACAGATTTTTAGCAAATATAATTTTGTGGTCTCACCCACTCAAACCACAAACTCACATCACTCATTCAACCTATATATATGGCCTCACCAAACTCAACCCTCAGTCTCTAAAATTGTACCAGCTAGGGACCTGCATAGAAAGGTACCATAATTTATCCAAGCCTGACTGTCCAGCCAAAGGATATGGTTACCATCAACCCATCCTCCTGCACTCAAAGCAAAAACTTAGAATTTATTGCAATAGAGACATAGGAAGCTTCCACTCCCTAACAAACTGTTTTCAAAGTCTTCAATACTTTGTTTGTTTCTAACGTCTGTTTTACTTACAGCTTTTCCTCAGCCACCAAAGGGCTTCCGTCAGTCTTTCTTTCCCAGCAAAGACTTGAGGAAACTTTTGGATCTGCCAGTCCACAAACGGAAGGCCCCTCTTCTACTTAATTTCATTCCTACGTACAAGTCAACTCTTCTCGACGTCCCCAAGAAGAAGAAAAAGAAAAGTCTGTCTCCTCCTTCCGCTACAACTCCTCAAGCTGCCTCCGCATTTCGGCAAGATCAAGGATCAACTTCTGATCCAGCCGAGCAGCCGTCAACCTCGGCTCCATATCTGATCCCGATATCCCAACGCCAACGCCGGCAACAAACCGTTTTTGCTACCGAGATGGGCCGTCAAAAAGCACTTGCCAAAGATCTCTTGGCCAGCAACCCATCAACCATTGACGCTCCACCAGCGCAATCCCAGCCCCCTCTGAACTCGAAAAGAATAAAAAAGGCTCAACCAAAGGCGAATGTGACTCAGGTTGACACTGAGGACACCTTGCCGATCTCCAAACTGGCTAAGAGCGATAAGTCCCACTCTGCCGCGGAGAAGAGGCTTACCGAGGCCCAACCATCCGAGTCTACCCGATCAAAGAGACCGAGGTCGTCCGCTGCAACCACCTCGAGGTCTTCAAAGCACGATGCCCTCTGGGCCCCCCAAATCACACTAGAAGATAAGCCAGTTATGGCCAGCGATAGTGCCGATGACATTAATGTCGGCGTTGCCCTTAGTACCGCTCTGTTTCTTCTCGGCGATCTCGACCGAAACGCCGAGTTAAGTGAATATGAGAACTATGCTCTGATGCTTCAGCGCTCCATTCAAGTAAGTGTCTTTGTTTGGTCATTTTTCTTTCTTCATTTTTTATACTTTAGAAAATTTTGTAATAACTTTTGATCTGTTTTATTTTTTCTCAGGCGATCTAGCATGCCCATTCTTTCTCAGTACAATCTTTCGAGAACCGGGAGAAGCTGGCCGAAAAGAAGAGGGAGGTCACCAGTCTTCAAAAGGCCAACAAAAGCTTACAATCAAAAATGAAAAAGTTGGAAGACCAGGCCAAGGCTGCCATCAAAGCTAAGGACGACGCCGATGAAAAAGCAGGTGCTGCTGAGGCCATTAACAAGGTTCTTAAGGCCCAGAGGAATGAGTCTGAGGAAAAGATGGCCCAAGCCCAAAAAGAACTTCAGGATGCCTTGGCTACAAAGGACGCCAAGCTCAAGGCAGCCTATGAGAAGGGCAACAATGAGGGGGTGGCCGATGTCACGGCGGACTATGAAAAGCAAGTGAAGCAGGCATGCAACAAGGGTTTCACCCTTGGTTGGATGTCTCTTCTAAAAAAACTTGAAGTCCTCGAGGACTCGCCCCTCAGGAACGCCGACGTCATTCCTCTTCCATTCCCTCCAACTCCAAGTCAATCTGACGATGAATCTGAGTCTGAGGAGGAGACATTGGTGAGAAAATCAAAGGAGGCTACTGGGACCAAGTCCCTTTCTCTGAATGAGCAAGTCCTAGACTTGACTCAAGATGAGGAGGGTGAGGAAGTCCCCAAGGATGCCACTCCAGAGAAGGCATCATCGGACGTGCCCTCTGCCGACAAGAGCCTTGATCTAACTCTTCAAGAAATCGATGCCGAGCTTTCGGCCAAGAAGGCTGCCAAGATGTCTTCCCAGCAGTCGTCTGAACTTCAAACCCAACCATCTGTTGTTGCTAAAGAGTCTTAATTTTGATGTCTTTTTTCTTCATTTTGTGCTTTGTACTTTGTTTTTCTCCTTGAAGTAATGTAAACTCTTTACATCGCCGATGTGCCTTTAATTCAACTCTTTTGTTTTGAATGCTTGCATGTTTGCCTTGTATGCTTCCATACTTAGAATATTTTGTATATCTTTAATATACACTTCAATCCTTGTGCAACCTTCTCGGGGTGACATACCTCGGTTATACAAACTGATGATTTACCTCAGCAAGTACCCAAGTACCTTTCTTGGCATAACCTTGGTTTCACCTTGTAAAATTTTTTCAAAAAATTTTCAACAAGTGTTTAACCTTAGTCTTCAACTTGTAAACTTTTCTCAAGTTTCAACAAGTGTTAGACATGATCTCGGTTTAACTTCAACTTGTAAACTTTTCTCAAGTTTCAACAAGTGTTAGACATGATCTCAGTTTAACTTCGACTTGTAAACTTGTCTCAAGTTTCAACAAGTGTTAAATATCATCTCGGTTTAACTTCGACTTGTAAACTTTTCTCAAGTTTCAACAAGTGTTAAACATCATCTCGGTTTAACTTCGACTTGTAAACTTTTCTCAAGTTTCAACAAGTGTTAAACATCATCTCGGTTTAACTTCAACTTGTAAACTTTTCTCAAGTTTCAACAAGTGTTAAAACCGTTTTCTTTCTCTCTGCCCCCTAATGTGAACCTAAGTTCCACTTGGGTTCTCATTATGCATGTATTCCAGAAACAATGTTATGTATCTTTATCAGTCACCAGTGTACAAACATATAAACAAGTGAAAACTTTATTTATGTACTTCGGCAAATGACAAAAGAACAAAAAATTCTAATGATAGAAAAATTTTAAATTACAAGTGTTCCAAGGTCTTGGCAACTCTTTGCCCTCATTATCTTCAAGCCGATATGCCCCATTGCCCAATATCGAAGTGATTCTGTAGGGTCCTTCCCAGTTTGGGCCAAGCTTGCCCTCCCTGGGATCCTTCTTGTTGCCGACGACTTTTCTCAAGACTAGGTCGCCAACTTGGAACTCCCTTGGGTTAACTTTTTTATTATAAGCCCTGGCAAGATGCTGCTGGTATGCTGCTAACTGAATTGCAGCTATTTCCTTTCTTTCTTCTAGTAGATCCAGATCTCGGGCTAATAATACGTCATTGGTCCCATTCTCCACTCCCTGGGTTCTGATCCCTGGGATGCCTACTTCCAAGGGAATGACTGCTTCTGTGCCATAAGCCATGGCAAATGGGGATTCCCCCGTTGATCTTCTCGGCATAGTCCGATATGCCCAGAGTACGCTTGGCAGTTCATCTACCCACTTTCCCTTTGCTGCTTGCAGCCTCTTTTTAATCCCATCCAAGATGACTTTGTTGGATACTTCTGCTTGTCCATTGCTCTGAGGAAAACTTGGGGTGGAAAAGTAATTCTTGATTTTGAACTTTGCACAGAAGCTCTTGATTAGCTTACTGTCAAATTGTGTTCCATTGTCTGCGACTATTACTCTTGGGATCCCAAATCTTATGATTATGTTCTTCCATATGAAGTTCTTTACGTCCACATCTCAGATCTTGGCTAAGGGCTCAGCTTCTATCCACTTGGTGAAGTAATCTGTTGCTACTAGCAGGTACTTCCTTTGCCTAGTTGCTTGGGGCAGTTGTCCGACAAGATCCATTCCCCATTGGGCAAACGGCCAAGGACTGGATACTGGGTTCAGGTCTGCTGCTGGTTGGTGTATCAGAGGTGCAAACCTTTGGCACTTTTCACACTTCTTGACGTAAGCCTCTGCGTCTTTCTGCATGTAGGGCCACCAATACCCCTGGGTAATGGCCCTATGGGCTCGTGATCTGCCCCCGGTGTGGCTTCCACAAATTCCTTCATGTATTTCATATAGAAAATCTTTAACTTGTGAAGGATGTACGCACCTCAACAGGGGTCCAGTGAAGGATCTTCTGTAGAGATGTCCTTCTGCTGTTAGACTGAATCTTGCCGACTTCAATCTGATCTTGTGTGCCTCCTTGTGGTCATCTAGCAGCTTTCCTTCTTTCAGGAATGTAACAATTGCATCCATCCAGCTTGGTCCCATGTCCACACACATTGCTTCACGCTCTGTGGTCAGTGGTTCGATGCTCGGGCCCGACAAGTAGTCAACCATTATTGTCCTTGCTTTTACAGGTTACATTGCACTAGCTAGGTTGGCCAATGCATTGGCGTGACTGTTATCATCTCGGCTAACCTGAAGTAGTCGGCAGTTCTGAAACAAGGCTGCCAATCTGATGACCTCCTTTGCATAGGCCGACATTCTTTCATCTCGGGCTACAAACTCGCCTATTGTCTGGTTAACTATAAGTTGTGAGTCACAAAAGACTATTACCTCATCTGCTTGTACTGCTGCTGCCAGCTTTAGTCCTACAATGAGTGCTTCATATTCTGCTTCATTATTTGAGGCCTTGAACCCCAAACGAGTCGACTGTTCTAGTATTTGCCCATCAGGAGATACCAGTACTACTCCTGCCCCTGCTCCCTGTCGGTTGGAACTCCCATCAACAAATGGTCGAAAGGAGTTGCCAATGTAAATGCTGCAGGGTCTGAGTTTTTCCTCTTTGCTTTGTTATTTCGCCTTTGGCTGGGCTCCTCCTTGCTTGTTTGGACATCGTTTACCTTGGCTCAATGGAGCCCGATGTTCGATGGATTCTGGCGTGAACTCCGCCACGAAGTCGGCCAAAACTTGGCCTTTGATTACTGTTCTGGGCCTGTACTCCAGGTCATACTGGCCCAAGGCGACTGCCCATCTGGCTATCCTGCCCGTCAGATCTCATTGCTGCAGCAAGGACTTCAAGGGGTGTTCAGTTAGCACCACAATTTTATGGGCTTGGAAGTAATGGTTCAGTTTCTTTGAAGTCATTACTAAAGCCAATGACAATTTCTCTAAGGGTAGATACCTTGTTTCTGCATCAGCCAAGGTTTTGCTTACACAGTAAACAGCCCTTTACTCCCCTTTTTCTTCTCGGATTACTGCACTTATCGCATGTTCTGAAACTGCTAAGTACAAAAACAACTCCTCTCCAGGTTCTGGATTTGAGAGGACTAGAGTCGTGGTCAGACACTTCTTCAGGTCGGCCAAAGTGGCTTCGCATTCTTCGGTCTACAGGAAGTCTGTGGCTTTCTTTACTAAGTTGAAGAAAGGTCTGCACTTGTCTGAGCTTCTGCTGATGAACCTATTCAGGGCTGCGGCCCTTCCGGTTAGCATTTGTACCTGTTTTGTCGACGTCAGGCTCTTCAACTCCAGGATGGCTGGCTCCTTGCCGATATCCTCTAGGATCTCCACGTCCTCGTCTTCGATCTCTGCCTTCTCTGGTTCTCGAATGCTGCAGGTGGATTTCATTGCTGCTATGGAGCAATTCTTTGCCTGTAGCTGATCTCCTCTGACATCTTCAATCCCATGCTCTGTTGGGAACCGCAATAGTTGATGCAATGTTGAGGGAACAGCCCCCATTGCATGCAACCATGGCCTTCCCAAAATGATGTTGTAAAGGGAGGGTGTGTCGATTACGGTGAACTCTGTTGTTATCTTCCTGGTGCCTGCCTACACCTCCAAGCTGGTTGTTCCCAGTGGCCATGTCGGCGTTCCATTGAACCCGACCATTGGGCTATTGGATTGCTCCATATCGTCTGGGTGAAGGGCGAGCTCCTTGTAACATCGAACGTACATGATGTCACAAGAGCTGCCTTGGTCAATCAAGATGCGCTTTACTTGGCATTCCCCAACCTGGAGGGATACTACCAAGGCATCATTATGTGGATGCTGCACCATCTCAAGGTCGGCTTCAGAAAAGGACACTACTGGTCCTTGGCATTTCTTTACCCGATGTCTTTTCTCCCCGACTTGGTAGACATGCTACAAGTGCTTCACCTTCTAGGTCTCCCCCCTAATCTCGTTCTCGTTGACCTTCGAGTGAATTACATTAATTACCCGAGGTCCTCCTGCCTGAGGTTGCTATGCTGGGGGAGGCGGAGCTGCTAGTGCCTGAGGCAATCTTACCTGTTCTTTCCTTGTTCTGGCCTCATCGACAAGGTCTCTCAGATGGCCTTGCCTCACCAAGTCTTCCAAGTGTGTTTTCAGGGCTCTGCAGCCCTGAGTCATATGCCCGTCTTCATTATGGTAAGCACAATGCCTGCCAAGGTTTCTTCCCATAAATTCTCCTAGTGCCCTTGCTAGTGTTCTGAAATAGGGTTGATTCCGAATTTGATCCAGGACTTTGTGAATTGGGATTCGAAACACAGTTGTCACTGCCTGTGTAGCCCTCAGTTCTGTCTCTTGCTTGCTCGATCCATTGTTACCTCGGCCTCGTTTCGGCGAGCCGTTTCCTTTCTCTTGCTTTGTCTCCTTAGTTCCCAACGTGTCTTCCTCGGCTCTGGCATACTTCTCCATTCTCGCCATGAGCTCTTCCATGCTTTTTGGCAATGTCTTTGCCAAAGACTTTCGTAGTGGAGAGTCGTCTTTTAGGCCGTTTTTGAAAGATACAACCGCCACCTCTTGATTACACTCTAGTATTCAGTTGAACACCTCATAGTATCTTTTTGCATAGGCCCTAGGGCCTTCATCCTTACTGATCTTCAGAGCCATCAATGCGTCCACCCTCAATGGTTGCAGCTTGTTTGTTACGAACCTGGCCACAAACATCTCAGCCAGGCCTTCCCAAGTCTTCACGCTTCCCTTTGGTAGTTTGTGGAACCAATCTGATGCAATCTCCCCGAAGGATGAGGGGAACACTTTGCAGAGCAACGGCTCGTTCCCACTATACAATGCCATTGAGTTCAAGTATAATCCAACGTGGAAGTTGGGATCTGACTTACCATCGTATATTTGGAACCTCGGCATACTGAATCTCTTCGGCGCCTCAAACTTGTCCAACTCCACCGAGAATGGTGTCCTCGGCTTATCTGGGGAGGTTACCTCGGCATCGGCATTCTGTTGCTTCCTCTTGAGGTAATCTCTTAAGTTCTCCTTTGTCCGCCCAGGAGCTCGGCTATCTCCTGCTTTCAATCTTTTTGGTGTACTACTTTCAGCTTCGTGGTGAGTCCTCTTCGACTTTTCTCCATTAGTTGTGTTGAAGCACAGTGCCTGCCCCTGAACATGCCGATGTTCTTTAGGGTCTGCCTCTTTTGTGCGATACGTCCTTCGCGATTCTTCCCTTCTTGACTCTCCTCGTCCGACCTCCCTGGAAGGTCGGTGAGAGTGTCTTTCGCTCCTGGTGTGCTAAGGGGCTACGAGGATTGTTTTCTGCCCTCCCTTCTGGGCATTGGCTGCTGGAATCGGCGTGTCCTGCAGCGGAAATGGTGGCTGCATGACGTTATTTTGCATCATAAAATTGACAACCGATTGCAGGTCTGCCAATTTGTTTGTCATCTCTTTCACTTCTTCGTCCCTCCGCAGGCACCTATCCTTCCATACCTGGAGGTTGTCCTCGTTGTAGTACCGACTTCGATCTGGTTTCTTTGGTACGTCGCCAGTCTAGCCGACGTCTTTTACTCCGTGATTCTGGTCACGAGTTTCTGTGTTGCACTCGTCTCCTTCGATATCAAGGTCAATAGGTCTCCCACTCCCAGCAGGAGTGTCGTCCCCAATCTTTTCCTTTTGTCCGTTACTGGTCATTTATTCTTCTTTCTTTCCCACAGACGGCGCCAAATTGTGTGAGTGATTTTCTGACCACACTGCCAACTCAGTAATCAGCTGGAGAGTACTGGCAGAATAGATGACACCTAGCTGACTTGCAACAAAAAGAGAAGATTCCGGCGATGGTTCGTCCACTTGGGGGCACTCCGACGATCAAGTTAGTAAATCTCTCAAAGATACTAAATAGTGCTAAACTCACTGTTCCGAATATAAATTGCGTACCTTCGACCCATCAGGGGTGCCTTACTTTTATAGTTAACTCAATCCTTGTCCCAACAGAAACCTAGCTTTAATGGACTTTAGCTCGGTACTTATCCAGGACTCTTTAATAGATAGAGATAAACTCCCTAAGAGCTTTATCCTTATCTAAGCTAAGTCCCCTCATCATTCTAGGACTCTTGTGTCCTATCCGCTTATCTCGGATTCCGACATCTTCGGAGATAACCTCGGCCTTGCCGAGATCACCTCGGCGTCATGACCAGGACACATGGCACCTCGGCTGATACGTCAGTGTCACCTTGGCCACGTGTTGGTACTCAGAAAATGTATCCCCACACAAATAATTCGTTACATTTATCCGTCTTGAATTTATCCACAAATAAGATCATACATTTAATATAGCTGACAATTTTACAAATGATAGCAGTTTCACAGGACTGTATAGAATTGAAAATCTTGCTATTTCTTTCAAGCCAGATGCAATAAATGGAGCAGGTAAAAGCATACTTCTTAGCAGTGGTGGCCAAAGATTGACCAGGTGTGTGTGCAGCAATCCAGGTCACAAGATTGACCCAAGATAGATTAGGCCAAATCACATTGCACTTAACTTGCAAAGCATTCCATATTCTAGTAGTAAAAGGGCAGGAAAAGAATAAATGATCACAATCCTCATCCCGGTCTCCACATAGAACACATGAAGGAGAACTCTTGATACCCAAAAAGGACCATCCTATCTAAAGTACTAAAGCCTTGTTTGGGTTAAACTATATAAGTGTATTTTTTTTGCATAAGTGCACTTATATGGGACACATCAATCAACATGTCTTCTCTACATCTTTTTATAAAAAGTTAAAAAATACACTTATTTAGAATATTCCAAACTAACCCTAAATAGCAAGCCACACCACAGTACTCACTCTAGGGATGTGGTATTTGAACCAGAAAATTTTGGCCCAATGGACCCTAGGTTTTATGGGCTCTCCACAAATTCCATGCAGAGCTTATGGTAAAAAGCCCATCCTTAGAATGGTTCCAGATAATCCTATGCTCACCATCAGTAGGTACCATATCCAAAGGCATGCTATCCCTAAATCTCATCCAGCTCTCAGGTTTGACATACAGGCCATCTCCATCTCAACCCATGAATAGGCTTTGCCCAAGAAAGTATTCGTTAGCTTTAAATACTTCACCATAACAATCATCTATTAGTTTTGAATCTTCCCCTTAAATGTTTGTAAAAGTATAAAATTTAATTTTAACAAATTGGGCTGGGCTTGGCTGGGCTAGCTCTAGAGAAAGATTTTTATGAGTTCAGTTTTTGTGTCTGCTCCAGTGAGAAGACAGCCTAAGGCATAGGTTGGGGGGCTAAGGTCAATATCCCTTATGAAATGGTTGGGATTTCATGAAACATCTAAGTTTGCCTGGTTTGTTTGGTACATTTTATTTGAGTTTTTTATAATTTATTTTTATTTTTATTTTGATATAGATTGGGGTGGGGTAAGGTTAATATCCTTTATGAAATGGCTGAGATTTCATGGAACGTCCAAGTGTGCCTAGTTGTTTGGGACAATTTATCTGAGTAATTAATAATTTTTTTTTAATTTGAGAGTTTGTACGAAATTATTTGGTAAAAATTCAAAAAAACTAAAAAAATGATTGTCTAAAATATGGAGAAGTAATATTTTTGATTCCCACGATCTGATTATCAATTTTTAATTTATAGTAAATTGTACTAAACATGTTCGTAGTAGTACTCAAGCCATTGATGGTAGGCTGTAGTGTAGTGCTGTCTTTGGAACTACAATACGAAATCAATTGCTGGATACCAATTGCGCTGCGTTGCTTCAACATATGAAGGATACAAGTAGTATAATTTCTCAAAATATAAGGAACAACTTAACTAACATATGAAGGATACAAGTAGTATAATTCCCAAAATATAAGGAACAACTTGACTATCTAGGTTTGAGAAACTCTACTAAAAGTTTGAACTAACTCAACACTCATTGATACTGTCGACATTTGATTACCCCATACAATAATTGTCTCAAAATCTTGAGCTATTAAAAAATATACTTAACAATCCATATCAAACTCACACTATTGCCCTTCATATGTGACCATGTTTTGCATGTAGAGAAGCAAAACAAATAAAATACACAAAAATAGATAGAACAAAATGCATAATAAAAGAAATAATTAATATGGTTGAGAAAATTTGAATACATCACCTTTTAGAATTAACGTTGATGTAGAACAAGTGACAGAAAAATTGTGAAAATTGGACAAGTGGAAGGCAAGAAGAAGTCAAACTAAGGGTAAAATAGTAAAAGTTTCATAATAAGCTCAGAATCCTCCCAAATTTGATATTCCAATCGGAAATGACATTTTAAATCAAAGTTATTGCCATTCTTAGCAATGAACTCGGTTGATTTTAGTCAAATTCTTTCATTTAGGCCTTCAAATTAGCGATTTTATTGTTTTAGGAATAATTTTATTTTGGAAAATATGTTTTAGCGTCGTATGTTTTAGTGTGTTTTCGATATTTTCTAGTATTCAGATATGCACTTAACTCAAATTTTTTATATTTGATAATTTTCTATTTATTTTTGTGTCTAGTGAATAATTAACCTAATTAGTTGTTTCTTTATTTACTTGGGGCAAAATAACTTTTGATCAATATATTTCAATTTTCAAAAATTTCCTTTGAAAAATCATTTTCTTTGTAGATTTAAGGTGTTCCTCATACGTTAAAATAATATCTAATCTAGTGTGATATTTTTTGCTTCGTCAAAAATTTATGTTAGATCACCCATGTATCAAATGTTTAAACTATTAAAAAATTGAATCAAACAATTATTACCAAGCTAATACATATCCAAGTAGGCTTGAGAGAGAGAGAGAGAGAGAGAGAGCGAGAGAGAGTTGCAAAAAAAATTAATGCACCTAAAAATATTATAACGATGATTGCATTATTTTTCAATATAATGGTGTGAACTCACATATAAATAAGGTGAATTATACTGACGGTCTCTGTAGTTTAGGATTTGTGTTATTTTAGTTTTTAATTTTTTAATTATGATATATTTTACTCTGAATTTTGAGTCAAGTTTCATTTAAGGACAACTAAAAATATTATTGCTCCATTTCAAAGGCAAAGTTGTCAATTTGATTAAATATAAAATATAAGCTAGTTTGACAAAAATAAATATGAAAAAATTATTTTTAAATTTTTAAAAATTATTTCTACCCACTAAAGATAAAATTATATAAATATAATAAATCTTTTACATTTTTATTTTTTTATCAAATTAATTTTTAATATGTGTTTGGATGATGATCATTTAATGGTTGGTTCTTTTTGTTAATATTTTTTTTATGATTATCATATAATAGATGGTTGTATTTGTTGTTAATAGAGATTTTTGGATGGTTATCATATAATGAATGATTATTAGGCTTTTAATATGTAATCGATATGTTTAATATATGAAATATTCTTAATTTTGGATTTTTTGATTTAATGGATTGGTTTAATATTCACATCAAAATTGTCGCCATGTTTGACTTTTGAAAAAAAAAAAATTTAAAAAAATTATTTTTATATAATTTTATCTTCTGAGAGGGTAGAAATAAAAAAAAAATAATATATTTATTTTAGTTAAATTAGTTTCTATTTTTTCAAAAATCAAACATGGCGACAATTTTGATGTCATTATTAAATCAATCCATTAAATCAAAAACTCGAAAATTAAAAATACTTCATATATTAAACATATTGATTACACATAAAAGCCTAATAATCATCCATTACATGATAATTATCCAAAAAATATCATTTAATAACAACTACAATCATCTATTACATGATAACCATGAAAAAAATCAACAAAACAATCAATTATTACATGATCATCATCTAAACACATACTAAAATTTAATTTGGTAAAAAAATTAAAGATTTATCATTTTTATATAATGTTATCTTTGGTGGGTAAAAATATTTTTAAAAATTTAAAAATAGTTTTTTCACATTTATTTTTATCAAACTAGTTTAGATTTTATCAAATTGACAACTTTGTCATTGAAACATAACAACAATATCTTCAATTGACCTTATTTGAAATAAGATTTAAAATTCATGATCAAATATATCACAATTAAAAAGTTATGAAGCAAAGTAATATAAATTTCAAATTATAAGGATCGTTAGTGTAATTCGTCATATAAATAAAGCGTGACATAAAAATATAATCACATTATTATAATATATGATAGCGGCATTTTGTTTCATGATCTGATGCATGCAGGCCGGCTACCAATTTGAAATTTTGCATGGCCCAATTCCAGCCTGGGGACAGGCCTTGCAATGGATTAGCCCATGAATTGTCTGCTCGAAACCATTGTTGATTTATTATAGTTTATTCCATTGCAATAAATAAATTAATAGAAAAAAAAAATTGTACTCCATATTATCTTATTTGAGTAAATTATACCGATAGTCCTTACATTTTATCACCTGTGTCATTTTAGTCCCTCCAAGTTTAATAGGATCAATATTAGCCCTTAATTTTAGATTTTGCATCAATTTGGTCCAATTAATAATGTCGTTAGGATTTTTGACAAAAAAATTTATTGAATTCATTGAAATTAAATCCCTGAATTGATTAATTTTGTAATTTTACTTCTAAAAGTATGACATATATCGTTCATGTGTGTATTTGTCATAAATAAAAATTAAAAAAAAAATGCTAACAATTGAATTCCCCCCCCCCCCCCCCCCCCCCCCCCCCAAAAACCAAAATGATAGGAAATTTATTAATGTTAAAAAGGGCTAGTAGACCAATACAGTCAAGGAAAAGCAGCTGGGCTTCAGATTGGAGCAAGGATTCTCTCCTTGAATCCCTTAACTTCCTATTTGATGGGTTATTGAGCTGACTTTTGGGTCTAATTTTGATGATCTGGACTGTTCATATTTTAAAATTTGTCCTGTATATCATACCTGTAAAAAATCAAATCAATCGGATATCAAAAACCATGTAAACTAAAAGTTTTATTAAACAATAAAACTATTTATTAAATTTTTTTTAATAAACGGTTTTTAATTTTTCTGACATTTGATCAATTTGAGTTTTTACAGGTATGATGTACACGACAAATTCTAAAATGTGAACGGTTCGGATCATCGAAATTGGATCTAAAAGTAGACCCAATAGCACATCAAGTAGAGAGTTGAGGAGAGAATTCGATGAAGGGATCCTTGTTGGTCCAAATTGGAATCAATTGATAGACCAATTTTAGATAAATGCAAAAATTTATGGTTAAACCTTAAGGTGACAAAATATGACACAAAGACCAAAATATAGAGATTAATAGTGTAATATGCTCATCTTATTTGTTTACTTCTAAACATAAGTGAGTGAGTTCAATATGTATTTATTAATGCGAATCACATTAACTTATATTTAAGAGTGAAAAATAATAAAAATAAAATTACATGTAACATTACTAAAAGAGTAATTCAATCATTTTACTTGAGAATCTTCGTACATGGACCCTCTCAGAGAGATTTTGCACCCCAAATAATGATTAATGAACATTAAAATTGTCTGAGTCATAGTGCAATGAGTCCCATTATTCAAACATGTTTTGAAGTTCATAGAAATGATCATTTCTTTCCCATATAATGTGTAAGCACCAATTAAAACCTCATGTATACTACAATCATCTATGCTATTAATTTAGGTGCAAGGATTCTATGTCCCCAAATAACTATGTCCCCTTGTCTCAATTCACTCACTGTCATTGGATCATATAAGAATCTCAAGATGTGAAAATGTCAAGACATATCCAATGATTATGAGTAAATTGAGACAGGGGAACAAAATTATTTGGGGATAAAAGATCCCTTGCGCCTTAATTTAGACTTGCCATCATTTCTAGACTCTTTACAAAATTATTGAATATTCTTCCAATATTCTTGTGACAAATTACAATCAATTAATAAAAAAAATAAATAGAGTCAACTTTATCTCCTACTAAACTGATTAAGATAGGTCAAGTTAACTCTTAACTTTTTAGACAAAAGTGTATATGCACATGGATGTGTTTAGTTCCATTTTCATAATTATTGTAAATAATAAAAATTAATTTGACCAAAATAACTACCACAAGAATACTTTATTGTTTTAAAATTTATTTTCTTCACCTAAAAAGGTACAATTATATGAAAATAATGAGTATTTTATATATATATATTACTTTTACACCAGATTGATTTTTATTTTTTATTTTTTAATTTTCAAAAAAGTGCTTTCGAAAACAAAACCAAACAGAGCGGACCTTTCAACAATTATCAAAAAAATCAAGTTCAGGTAGATTCAAAAGTAGTTTTCTGTTCTCAAAAAAAAAAAAAAGAGTAGTTTTCACAGAGTTCCTAATCCAATCATGTTGTGCCAGCGTTTTATGAATAGGGATTTGGGTCAGAATCATTAATGGTTTCTTCCATTTTTGTCAACTTTTTCTTCTTTTTTTTATGATACTGTTTCTATAAGTAGGGTATGGTTTGGAGAAGGACAACTGATTCCAGCTGCATAGAAAAAGAATTTCATTTTGTTCCACTCAAAATCTTTTTTTTTTTTTTGTTTAGCCCCTTTTATTCTTTTCTAATTTTATATATTGTCCTTGAGAATTTGATCCTAATTTTGATAATTCTAGTTGCTATTAGGACAGTCTATTTGTTTTTGTAACAATATTACATGCTTAGAAAAAAAAGAAAAAAGAAAATTATAGATCACATTTATTTTAGGTGTAATTCACATTTTATTAATTTTAAATTTACATCATACAACTCACATTCAAGATAATTTTCAGGGTAAAATTTTCAAACACTTGATGTCTAGGTCATGTTCATGGGTGCAAACTCGCCGGGTTTATTGATTTTCAACATTCAAGTCAAATGTATTAAACAAAACGATGTAAAAGTCACATGTCACGCTGATATCAACTAATATAATCGGTTTTGATTGATTTTACACAAAGACAATGAAATCATGCACGAATCAAAACTGGTCCCCTATTAATCGATTTCACTATGTGAGTTGTCGATTTCACTATGTGAGTTGGCCTGAGTAGCAGTGCTATTAACTATAACACTATTCGTTATTTAGTTGTATAATCAATTGCTACCTTCCAAAAGGCTTATTGGCCAAACATTAGTTTTGAATGAGAAAAAGAAAAAGAAAAAGGGAAAAGTGAAAGGCACATACCCTGTTGAACATAATAACTTAAAAAAAAAAAAGAAGAAGAAGAAGATATTCAACTCTTTCTATTATGATGAGACTAAAATTTGACAAAACCTAAAATGAAAAAAAGATAAATAAATAAATCTCCATGTAGAGCTACATTTTAAGAGAACATGGAATTTATCTTCTTGTCTAAAATTCTCTTTTCATTTGTCTTAATTTCAAGTAGTATCAAATTTTTTACCTAGTTGATGAATTTGTTTTAGTGCTAATAACATCATCTCAAATTCACTTTTCTTGGAAGACTTTCATCACCACTTATCATCATGTTTATCTTCATAATAAAGTGGATTAGTACCTAAAAATATCTACATATTAAAAAGAATAAGAAAACAAATTGAATTGTCAAGATCACCAATCGGTGCCGTGTCCTTGTCATGCATAAATTAATCACAATTTTTAATTCTCAACCTCATCTCTTGAGAGACATTGGAAGGTTTAAGTTCTTCACTTTGTAATTTTAATAATAAATCAAATTAATTTAAAAAAAAAGAAGAAGATTCATTTCGCCAACAAGGTAGACTTGGAGAATGGGTTTCCATTACAAATAAAGTTTAATATGTGGAGTGGACAAGTATTAATGAAATACAAAAGTTGGAAGATAAACAGAATTAATGACACTTGTAATGATTGTGGTTTGTCATGATTCTTGAAACCAATAATTTATCAAAGTGGGCAATTGTTAAGAGTATAAATTAGGGAAGATGTTACAGTACCCCAATTATGTTTAAGCTTTAGATCGTGACAATTACTTAGTTTAATCAAAATTTAAGATCCAATGGGAATCAAATTGGCCCTCGCATTTGCTTTTAGGAAAAGTTTATACGTAACATAAACTAGTTATACAATCAGATATAATACTCTTATATGACAATCTCATATTTTTGTGGATTCTAAACTTCATATGAGATGATTGTATATGAATTTGTTAATTAATTTTTGTGCAAATAGAACAACTATTGTTTTTATTATAAAACTTAGTAATGTCAATATTCACGTCACTATGTTTAAGATTACAGTGATACTATATGCATCAATTGGTATGTCAACTAATGTACCAACATACCTTATATCATTATTACTGACTCCACCTATTATATAAATTACAATTATCCAAAACATTTAAAATTATGCTATATCATCTATTAATACACTAATTGATGTACCAATTGATACATATAACATTATTCTTACAATAATTTGCTTCAACAAATAAAGCATCACAAGTTCCAAAACAAAATGAAATTGAATTACTTTGTTAGTGATCACATATTCATTAACAAATTATCAACCAATCAGCTATTAAGGAGCATTTAATTTGAATATATTAAGGAGCATTTACATTATCAATTTAATTTGAATCTAATCAATTGTGGAATGTCGCATACACCTAAATATTCTCTACTTAATTATATAAACAAGCATGGGAAAGAGAGGTCCATGAATTGAGGCTGTAAGATTGGAACCCGCACTTTTTATTTCTATGTTTATTCTTATTTTTTTATACAAATCTTACTTGAGCATTGTGTTATTAGTCGGGTGAATATAACCACATTATTTATGAATAATAAGTTCTTGTGATTTTGAACTAAAAGATATAACTAAGCTTTCGTTTGGCATATGAAATTTTTGAATTTTTTGACTAAAATAATTACAAAAAGACAAAATAAGATTTTTTAACCCAATAAGACAAAATGTCACATCCAAATCATAATTATTTTATTTTTTTTCTCACAAAAGTCAAAAAAGCTAAAGCCTATCACAAACGAGACTTTTTAGCCCCAGGCTAAAATAGCTAAAAAATCAAAAACCCACCTCACATTCTATACGAAACCTAAAATTAATAACACTTGTAAATTGATCTAAATAACCTCCTCCTCTTCTTATTCTCTTTTGAACTACATCATTTATTTTGTACCTCTTCCCATATGGGCAATTTTTAAATTACATGTGGTTTACACTGTTGATATTAGGATAAAATAAATTTTATTTTATTTTTTAAAATGAAATGTTAATGATAGCTCAATGGGTGGTCATTAACATGTATATAGGTGTAAAAAAAAAATGATAAAATGTATAAAAAAAAATAGATAATATATATATATTAAAATTTTAATTATTTTAATATTTTTAGCATCTTAACCACAACTCATAGAATTATCACATGATGGATATGCTTTAATAGATAATGGTAATATGAGAGGACAATATTGTTCCAAGTCATATCATTTTCAATTTTATATCCAAAAAAAAAAAAGGTGGCCTAGCTATTGCATCTAATCTGGCTTTTTAAGGTCAGGTCAATGAAGAGAAATGGCAAGGGCAGAGCTTAAAAATTAGGACAAATTATCAACACCCCTCGAGATTTGATTAAAATACGGATTCTTTCTTAAAGTTTAAAAAATTACATCTCGCCCATGAGGTTTATATTTACATAATAAATTGTCCCCTGAGATTTATATTTGTATAACAAATTGCCCCATTCATTGTTATGCAAATATAAATCTCAGGAGGCAATTTATAATTTCTCAAACCTGAAAGGAAATTCATATTTTAGTCAAATCTCGAGGGAGTGTTGATAATTTGCCCTAAAAATTAAAGATACTTCCCAGGGCAGGGTTTTAAAATTAAGGGTAAAAAAAACAACAACAGCATACAAACGTTTTTAGATTTTCTTAAAATATTACTTTTTTTATGATTATGAAAATTATAAATATTTTTTTTATTAAAATTTGTCATTTAACAGAGTTAACAGAAAAAATAAAATTTTTGAACTATCCGCCTATACAATAATAAAATTATTAAAATTGTTATTTGAAATATATTTCTAACATCATTAAAAATTATTATAGTAATTGACTTAATGGTTGATTAATTAAAGGAGTCAATTGTTATCCGATTAGAAATTTGAAAGAGCGGGATTAGGGATGAACATGGTTTGGTTTGGTTTGGTTCGGTTCGGTTCGGCTTTGCAATAAACCAAGACCAATCCTCAACCTACGGTATCAAAATTTTTGGAACCAAACCAAATTATGAAAATCTTGGAATGAACCAAACCAAACCATGAAAATGTGGTTCGATTCGGATTTGAATCACGGTTTTCATAAACTTTGCTATCATTCACAAAATAATTACAAATTTCTCAAAGATCAAGCAATATATCATCATTTTACAAATAAAATTATTTAAATAATTGTTTAGAACTAGTTCTACTATTATACAAGTTCACACTTGTAAACAAAGGCTTAAAAACTTATGAGGTTTGCTTCATAAGTTAAAATACTATTAGCCCACACTTTTGATATAATTATACTAATATATTTTTAGTATGATTAAAACAACCAAATTAATGACAATGGTAAATAGATAATAAAATAAACAAAAAAATATGATAACATTTATTTTTCATCAATATAATTAATAAATTATTAATAAAAAAAGACCTAAATATGATGTGATTTACAACTTTCACGGAAGTCAATATATAATTGTGACAAAAGTGTATAGTTAATTGAACTTCTTTCAAATCCTTAAAAAAGGTGAGTGTAATTTATTTATTTATTTTTTTAATCACTACAATATGATAATGTTCCAAAAAATCTCTTGAATAAATGGAGAGAGCAATGGTCATAGTCATGAATGTAATGTAGTCGTTTATAATGACTTATTTTGGGGTTTTTCTTATCAAAGTCGGTTGCTTTGAGTAGAGGCGAAATTCACGGATTTCTTGTTCCCCTCTCTTTTATTATCTCTCAACAAGACATAAAGCTACATTTTAAAAGTGGGTGGTTTGTTTCAATTTGGAAGATTTATGTGCATGCAAGTCTATATTTTAAAGAGAGACTTGTGTGTGTGTGTGTGTGTGTGTGTGTGTGTGTGAGAGAGAGAGAGAGAGAGAGGGGTTGAGGGTGACGTTTATGCTTAACAATGTTTTATTTTATTTTTTAAAAATAGAGGAGAGCACAAATATTTTGCCTCTTCTATTGACATTTTTTCTATTTAACTTTTTCTAAATGAATTGAGACTAATCTAGTAATAGGTTGTTTGAGTAGTAAGTTGTTTCAATTTGCTTGAAAATTTATCAAATTTTAAAATCTGTTAAATTTTAATTGATTTAACCCTTAAGATAATCTCAAATAAGTTCAAGTCTAGTCGAATTCAATTAATTTCATTTTTTATAGTCTGTATAAACTTATCAAGTTGATTCAAATCCAATAGTGAGTGGTTTGAGTTTAGCTTCAAAATTTAAGAAATTTCAAAATGTGTTAAAATTTTACTCATTTATTATTTAAACTCATCTTGAATAAGTTTTAATTGAGTTGAACTCAAAAAATTTAATATTTTTATAATATATATATATATTTATCCAATCGAGTTCAAGAAATTAATGATGTTCGAAAAATATTCAGTGTGTTTAGTTTCAATTTTCTGAGAATTGAGTTTTTTATTTTTTTCATTTTTTTTTTTTGTTTTTAATGAATATTTTTAAAGTTTTAAGCAATTTTTTGAAAAATGAATCTTGAAAATCCAAACCAAACAAGTTTAATTTTTTTTTATTATTTATTTAGATAACAAACTTATTTTTTAAATAAACTTTTAACGAGTTAAATATAAAATTAACTTGACACAAGTCAAATTTAAAAAATTTAATTGATCATTAACCCTATTTCTTTTATGTCAGTTAGGTACTGCAAACAAGAGCCCCTTGCAACTTGTACTCTCTTTGAAAGCTTCAAAAGCTTTGTTATCACCCACCTTTCAACCCATATGTTTTCTCTGAGGAGGGTTTGAAGAACACAAATAAATAAATAAATAAAAGTGGGGGGCATTTCTTACTTCTTCTAGAAAACCTTGTTGGAAAAAAAAATAAAAAATTAGTGACTTTAATGTGAAATTAAAATGGGTCTTACCATCGGTTGAGTTAGGTCTGAGTGAGTTTAGATTCTTTGAAATAAGATCCTTATACTACAAAAAAAAAATAACAAAAAACCATTAAGATTTGAATAAGAATTGTCTCATAAAGTTGGCTTCATGAAGAAGGGAGGTATTGGAGAAGATGTGTAACTACCTATCCCACATTGTTTGTAGAGGAAAACATTAATGGATATTTAAATCTCTAGTTTTTGATAAGGGTGAGAGCCCTTTAGGACATCCAAATCTTCTGAATGAAGGAAGTTATGGATACTTCAATGATGGGTTTAGGCCAAAACTATGTTCCAAGTTGGTTATGCAAAAAGTGCCACACGCGCACCGACCAAGCCGAGTATGGTGCATTTACTCCGTCAGTTTTGCAAAATTCATTTCTGTATTGGTTGCTAGCCTTCATGGCTGAAGGCTCTCCTCTCTCCTCCTTGTGTATAAATAAAGACCACCCTCCTTTGGCTTAGTACTTAGAATTTTTCTCTCTAGCTATACTGTCAGTCTGCATATATTATTCTTCCGAGTGTGAGAGAGTGCTGCCATTGTCAAAATTCGTCGAAACTATTCAAAAGGTGCTTCTACTCTAGCTGATTTTAATTCACGTATACTAGGAGACAAACGTCAGCATACCTCTACCACCCAATGGTGATGCAGTGAATTTGATTTAAGAAAAATATGGTTTCATAGGTTTCGGTTTACATTTCTCGATTTTCATTTTAGTATATTATTTTATTCCGGCATGTGTTTATTTTATTCATGTAGCCAACCCCATTTGATGGGACTTAAGGCTTGGTTTGGTTTGGTGTTTGTTATATATTTCTGTTCATCGAATTGTAATATCTAGTTTGAATTAGTTCCACTGTTTTCTATTGTGTAATATGAATTTAGATAAATTTGAATCAATTTATTTTTAATTAAGATCTCGCTTGGGAATAGATTTTTTTAGTAACTTTTTGGCTTTTTAGCTAAAGTTTGATGTAAAAAAACTAGTATGTTTAGGATGAATTTTTGATTTTTTACGAAAAAATGTGCAAAAACTAGAGAGAAAATATAATCTTTGACTTTTGGTATATAATGTTGACTTTTTGTTTTTTTTTTAATGACTTTTTGACTAAAATTCACAATTTGCCAAACGAGACCTAAATATACATTTTCTACAACAATCGTAAAACAAATTATTTGTTTCTCCAAAAATTAGACAAACATATTCATTTTACAAAGCAGTTTCTAATAGGCTAATTTTTCCTAAGAAAATATTACTTCGTTAGTTTGTTTGTTCTTTGTTTTTTAAATTAACATAAAAAAAAATATATGCAACTAGTGGTGTTTGGTTGTAGTCTAGTTTCCTAGTATAATTTGCATGCTCATAATTGTTTTCCCGTTTTTAGGTTAATTTGCATGCTTATTGCTTTCTAATTTCTTAGAATTATTTGCATGTTTACTACTTTCTAGGTTTTTCTAGTATTATTGGCATGTTTATTATTTAGTAATTTTATATAACTCTTGACTATTAAATTTAATTTAATTACTTAAAGTTTTTTTTTTTTTTTTTCCTTTTGTGTAGTAACTTGTCTAGCATTTTATTCTTTGGTTAATTGATTTTGCTGTTACATAGATTGCTAGAGGGGGAAAAGTGTTTAATTGCATTGCCTAAGACTTTGCAATTTTAGATTATTTGTTTTGTGTCTTGTTGTGTTTTTCTACTAATTTTTTTTAGAAGTATACCTATGTGAAAGGAAATGGAAAAATAAGAACAAAACAAATGAATATTCATTGGGGCTGTAAAACTTAAATTGGACTACTAATCTTTTTGTTGAACAGAAATACCTAAACGTAGAAGGAATTTTTCGACTCTAGAATCCTTATTTGGATTGGTTGTGGTTTTATTTTTATTAAAGCAATTTTATTTGCTTGTAAATTTTGGGAGCATTTGTTTGTAAGTTGGGAAGCAATTTTTAATTGCTTGGAAGTTAGTTTTCAAACATGTTTTAACCTGGTTTATCCTCCGAAAACTTAATTCTAAATTTTTTTCTCATTGACAAGAAGTCAACAAGCTCTTGAAAGTTTTGTCTAAGGTTAATTGGGTTTTAAGTGGAACCGTTGTGACCCCTCCAGTCTTCTTAGAAAACTTTCATAATCTTATTCGATTTTGAAGTTAGTGGTGAGATTAGTTTTGAATTAAATTTTAAACTTTGAGATTTTCTAGTATTAAGTTTGTTTTTGGGAAAAACAAAACAATGAAATTTTGTTGTCTTTTTCAAAACTGGCAACTATGACTGATGTTACTGTAACTAGTGCCGGAGCAGTGAATGTTGGTGGGGATCCAAATCCCTTGTTAATTGGCATGAGTTATGACCCTGTGGTCAGTCCTGTTGGTAATTCTGCTGTTCTGGGAGGACCTCAATCATCATGAGCGCCTAGAGAAATTCGTCGGCGTGAATTTCAAGAGGTGACAATAAAAGATGTTGTTTTACCTAACGACTCTAAGCCTTGCTAGGTTTTTGAGTGAGGATCCACCAGTTGTGGAGGAAAATGAGTGAGAGAAACAAAAACTCATGGTTCTGAATGCTTGGAAGCAGTCGGACTTCCTTTGTCGAAATTATGTGTTGAATGACTTAGCAGATACATTGTTCAATGCATTTTATGCTAAGAAATCAGCAAAGGAGTTATGGGACTCCTTGGACAACATATACAAAATTGAGGATGCTGGAGTGAAAAAATTTGCCTGGCCAAATATTGGATTTCAAAATGGTAGACTCTAAAACCATCATAAGTCAGGTCCAAGATTTCCAAGTAATTTTGCATGAGATTCATGCAGAGGCAATGTTGTTAAGTGAATCATTACAAGCAGCTTCTTTGATTGAGAAGCTACCTCATGACTAGAAAGTCTTCAAAAAAGCACAAGCAAAAGTAGATGACAGTCGATGAGCTCATTGTCAGACTTCTCATTGAAAAAGATAACAGGAAGAAAGAGGGGAGCACCCCTGCTGTTAAAGCAAATGTGGTTTAGCATAGCCAATCTTTAAGGGTCAAAAAGAAACAACCAGTGAAGAAAGGCTCCAAATTAGGGCCTAGAGGTGGTGTCACGAAGAGGCCAGTCTACAAGCCGCAAGAGCCTACTTATAGGTTTAATAGGAAATGCTATAACTACTGTAGCGATGGGTATAGAGCGATTGACTGTCACAAGAATAAGAAGTCATACAAGAAGAATCCTCCAAAGAACAAGGCTTGAGCTCACATGGCTTAAATGGAGGATCTTTCTCAAGATGTAGATGATATGCATCTTTTAACTATTGTCACTGAGGTGAACATGGTGAGATCCAATTCGAAAGAATTGTGGGTGCACATTGGGGCCACTCGTTACATCTGTGTAGAGAAGAAGATGTTCACAACGTCTGAACCAATTTCAAATGGTGAGAAGTTGTTCATGGGGAATTCTGCAACCTCAACTGTTGAGGGGAAGGGCAAAGTAGTCCTGAAAATGACTTTAGGAAAAGAGCTGACTCTGAACGATATCTTGTTTGTGCTAGACATTTACAAAAACCTTTTCTCAGGGTCTCTCTTAAGAAAACATAGGCCTTGTTTGGTTTGTTTTTGAGAGAGTAATTTTGGAAAAAAAATTCAAATTTTTGTTTGGTTTAGTGATTTTGGAAAAATTTTCCAAAATCACTTTCTCTCTCCTACACATCAATCAATCACTTTTTCCCTCTTCTCTCTCCTTCTCAATCACTTTTTCTCCCACACACATCTACTCAATTATAACAAAATATCAAATCATCACAAACTTCCATACTCCAAAACTATTTCTAAAATATACAACCAAACAAATCAAAAAAAATTCTAAACTCTCTCCCCAAAATTTTTTTTGAAAATTTATCTCCCAAAACCAAACCAACCACACCCATGGTTTCCATATGATTTTTGAATCCGAAAAGGTCATGTTGACTAAAAGTAGAGTGTATATGGGGAAGGGATATATGTCAGGTGGTATGTTCAAGTTAAATGTAGTGACTATTATCCCAAAGATTAATGGGAAAGTTTATTCTTCTGCTTATATGCTTGAGTCCCCCTAAATTATGACATGGTAGACTAGGTCATGTAAATTTTGACTCTTTGCGTAAATTAATCAAGTTAGATTATATACCATCTTTCAAGATTAATCAAAGTCATAAGTGTGAGACTTATGTAGAAGCAAAATTGACTAGGACTTCATTTCATCTTGTTGAAAGAAATACCGAGCCTTTAGATTTAGTGCATAGTGATGTGTGTGACTTGAAGGTCGTACAATCTCAAGGCGGCACTAGTATTTCATCACTTTTGTTGATGATTGCACTAAATATTGTTATATATTTGCTTAAAACAAAGATGAGGCGATTGATAAATTTATTCTTTATAAGAATGAAGTTAAGAATCAACTAAGCCGGAAGATTAAGGCTTTGAAAAGTGATCGTGGTGGAGAATATGAATTCCTATTTATTGAGATTTGGGCTCAATCCGAAATTGTAATGCCCCAGTTTTTATTACTCGGATAACATTACCAAATCATTATTATAAACAATTTCAGTGATAGCAGATAGAAATTCCAATATCTTAATAAAGATAAGTAAATGAAGATTCTCTCATTCGTATACAAAATAAATGCAACATGTGACATAATTACAACAAATTACCCGCAGGCTTACATCATTACATGAAAGAGAAAGGGTTTAACTCTCTTTACAACAATGTTATTTAGCCAACAAATAAAAGGTACCGTGGCCAACAGATAATGAAGATCCTCGATCTTGAAACATTTCCTGATGTTTATCTCAAGAAGGATTAGTAATGTGGGATGAACATAAAGTTCAGCAGGGATCCCAACATGATCCTAAACAATAACAACATACCGATAGCTATGATCATGAATGCTTTAGTCATACCATATACATAAGTGCCTGTTTATCCCTGAAGATATACTTACATAGATACTTTTCTCAAAAGTCATTCAATTATCCAACAACCAAAATCATTTGTTTTTCGTTCTTCTTGTTACCTTTTTTTATTTTAACTTTCCAGACAATAACAAGTATTTGAAAGCAAACCCACGAAATCCAATTACATTTTCCCCAATTATCGAACTTACACTCAATTCCAAATTACGATTTCCAAATATAAACGTCCCAAATGAACATGATGACAGTAAATATAAAATGCTCCTTACCTAACCACATAAGACAATTGACAACCTTCACAAAGTAATCATTACCATGCATGAAACACATAACCAACGCTCTACTAGCCTTAAGCACGATAAGCCAATGATACACCTTTCCAATACTCACGCCAATTTACTAGTCACAAGCTAGAAGGTAATGGTAACCTGGCCAAGTTCTCCAGGCGCTAGCTGGAAGGTACTGATACCTCACATTCTCAGCACAACCAATTCCCCAGGCGCTAGCTAAAAAATAATAGTACCCCTTATTCTCAGCGCATACACATTTCCAACCATCACATAATTCAACAAACATAAATAATCTGATGTGCACTATATATACAAAATCTATTCAACATCACAATGTCATCCTCCACTGATGACCAAAGACAAAACCTCTAAGCATAAATATTTAAACACACGTGATACGGTAATCCAATGCCCACTTGACCTTAAGTCCAACAACAATGATAATAACAACAATATTCAATGGTTTCAAAATCCAACTTCAAGTTCAAATTCTAAATTACAAAACATCATGGTTTCTTTCTCTTTGCAAAATCAACTCTTTTATTTTCCAAGTTAACTTGCCCAAATCCCTTTTCTTTCAAAAAGACCATTTTTCCCATTTTCGATAAAACCACAAACACGGATTCCAAGTCATAACCCAACCCAACTTAACATGATTATCCAATTAAATTTCCAATACCAAAATTTATTCTCCATTTATGCTAATAACACAATAACATAACTCAAGTTAACAAAACACAAACATTATTCAACTTTATCTCTTTTATTTCATTTGGTCAAATTATTAAATTAGGGCTTTCTCTTCCTTTTAACAGAAACATGTTAGACTACTCCCCAATCAACCCAAATAACCATCAATTTTACAATTTCAACCCAAACATTCAAACCCTAGATCCTATTTTCATGCTTTTCGAAAACTCCTTATAAACATGCTTTTTATGTGATAAAATCTACCACATGTTTATCTATAGACTAGGTATTGAAGAGGAACAAGGAAATCCCTACCTCTTGAAGCGAAGAGAAGACAACCCAAAAATCACTGGCGATGAAACAACAATCCACTCAGATTAAATGAAAGCCCTCACCAAGCTCTACATTTTGGTATAAGGAACTAGGGGTCAAAGATGTGTAGAAATAGATGAAATTAAAAAATGAAGAGCTTGGAGGCTCAAAAATGGCAGAATAAGAGAGAAAAGAGAGAGAAAAGTGATTTTGATGTGACTTTTATAGATGTTGAATTCCGACAAACAGCTCGAGCGAACAAAACACCGCTCAAGCGACCAGACACAAAAAGTGAGAATGCTTGAGTGAACAAAGTACAAAGGCTAACCGCTCGAGACCAAGAAGGACCGCTCAAGTGAGAAAAATACCCTCCATGTACTTGTGCAGGCTTGCAAAAGTACTGAGAGTTCTCAAAAACCGCTCAAGTGAAAGAAGCACCACTTGAGCGAATTGACCAAAACCTGAGCAAAGACTCTTTAGGGGAAAAAAAAAAAAACCAACTTCTAACCTGTTTCAAACGAAACCACAATACCCAAACAACTCAATTCAACAAGGAATAAGATGAACAGGGATATAAACAACCCGATAAGACAAGGAATCTAGATCCAAAACAATAAACGGGTTAGGTCTAAACCAGAATCATTATAGAAATTATCCACCAAACTACAACGCCTTATCCCTTCAGTCAAATGGTGTTGCTGAGCCAAAAAATAAGACATTAAAAGAAATGATGAATGCAATGTTGATAAGTTCTAAGTTGCCACAAAACTTGTGGGGGTGGGGGAAGCAATTCTCTCTGTGAACTACATTGTAAATAGAATACCTCGAAAGAAAGTGAATAAGACCCCGTATAAATTATGGAAAGGCCACAAGCATTCATAAAATTTCTTACGAATGTTAGGGTGTCTTGCAAAATTGGTGGTGTCTATACCCAAGTGGGTTAGGATAGGCTCAAAAATCGTGGATTGTATATTCATTGGTTATGGACAGAATAGTAGTACATATAGGTTTCTTGTGCACAAGTCTGATATTTTAGATATATACAAGAATATCATTATGGAGTCAAGGACTGTGTCTTTCTTTAAGGACGTGTTTCATTGCTGAGCCCGAAAAGAGGATCAAAGTTTCGGAAATGAACTTTGAAGATGATACTAGTGATAGTGATCAAGTTGAGGAGGTAAATGAGCCAGGAAGGAGTAAGAGGGCTAGGACTTCTAAGTTCTTCAGTCCGGACTTCTTGATTTCTATGTTGGAGGAAGAGCCTCTGACTTTCCATGAAGCTGTGACTTCACCAGAAAGTCCTTTGTAGAAAGAAGCAATTAAAAGTGAAATTAAATCCATCTTACAGAACCACACTTGGGAGTTGGTTGATTTACCCCATGCAGTAAGGCTTTTGAGAGTAAGTGGATCTTTAGAAGAAATATGAAAGCTGATGGGTCAATTGATAAATATATAGCTAGGTTAGTTATCAAAAGGTACAGACAACAAGAAGGCCTGGATTATTTTAATGCGTATTCACTTGTGACTAGGATTATGTCCATTCACATGGTGATTGCAATAGCAGCTTTGCGTGGTCTGGAAATACATCAAATGGATGTAAAGACAACTTTCTTAAATGGAGATTTAGATGAAAAATCTATATGGAGCAAGTTGAGGGATTTTTAGCTCCAAGGCAAGGTAAAAAAGTTTGTGAGCTTGTCAAATCATTGTATAGTTTGAAGCAAGCCCCTAAGCAATAGCATGAGAAGTTTGACAATACTATGTTGTCGAATGGGTTTAGAATCAACGAATGTGACAAATGTGTATATGTCAAAGACACTAACAGAGGTTATGTCATTTTGTGTATATACGTTGATAACATACTCATTGTTGGTAGTAATGATGAAATGATTAAAACTACCCAGAAGTTGTTAAACTCTGAGTTTGATAAGAAATATATGGGCCTTGCAGATGTGATTCTAGATATTAAGATTACCAGAACATCTGGTGGTATTGTACTTTCTCGGTCTCATTATGTTGATAAGATATTTGAGAAATTTAGTAAATCATATACAAGTGTGTCAAGGACACTAGTTGACATGAGTCTACATTTGGCCAAGAATAATGATGAAAATGTATTTTAACTAGAATATTCTCGGTTCATTGGAAGTTTGATGTATCTGATGAGTTGTACAAGGCCGGATATAGCCTACTTAGTTAGTATGCTTAGTAAATGCACTAGTAATCCTAATGCTATTCATTGGAAAGGCATTATGCAGGTGTTGAATTATTTACGTTACTCTTGGGATTATAGGTTGCATTACACTGGATATCCAATAGTACTAGAAGGTTATAGTAACGCAAATTGGATATCAGATATAAAGCACTCCAAATCCACTAATGGTTATGTGTTCACCCTTGGAGGGGCAATCGTATCTTGAAAATCTTCCAAGCAAACATGTATATTAAGATCAACAATGGAATATGAGTTTATTGCTTTGGATAAAGAAATAGAAGAAATTGAATGGCTATATCAATTCAATGAAGATATTCTACGTTGGCCGAAACCTATGCTAGCTATCTGCATTCATTGTGATAGCTAGTCGGCGATTAGATGGGCACAGAGTAATATATATAATGGAAAGTCTAAACATATTCGTCGTAGACATAATTCCATACGACAACTACTCTTGAATGGAGTTGTCTCTATAAACTATGTAAAGTCTAAGGACAATATTCCGGATCTGCTAACCAAAAGATTAAATCGAGAGTTAGTAGAAAAGTCGTCAAAATGAATAGAGTTAAGGCCCTTAATGAGTGTTACCAGAATCGAAAACCTAACCTAGTTGACTGGCGATCCCTAGATCTAGGTTCAAAGAGACAATCCAATTGCGTGTAACAGATGAGTCACTAAAATGGTAAATCCTCTTGCCTATTCCTTTATACAGTGATATCCTGTAGGGTGAAAGGTTAAGCTGATGCTTTTAATAACCTAAGTGCTGTAAATAGTCAATCATAGTATAGCGAAATACCTTATGTAGGTCACCTATGTGAATGTGAAGTGGGGGCACTTCTTTAAGCATTGACAAGGTTGAATTCTTTAAAATTACTCATTGAACTGGGCGAGTGTTCTAGGCCAAACCAAACACAATAGTGAAAACAGAATGATGATTGCAATAACTCCTATGTGAGGTCTATTGTCTCCGTTTACACAAATAATAGAACAGTTCAAGACATCACATTCATTACTCAGTCAGTAAATTTGATAGGCTTTCACTATGAAAGGTTCAAGACCAAAAGTTACCTTATCTGATACAGGGTTAGACTGTGTGCTCTCTCTCTGAGTCTTTGTTGTTAAGCGTTATTCGGTTTTCTTTATTCGGTCAATTTTTATTCACGTAGGAGATTGTTGGGAAAAAAAAAAATTTGTGACTTTAATGTGAAACTAAAGTGGGTCCCAACCACCAGCTGAGGTGGGATCAAGTAGGTCTAAATTTTTTGCAACATGATCTTTACACCACAAAAAGAATGACAAAAAATCCATCAAGATTTGAATGAGAAATTGTCTCATAAAGTTTGCCTCATGAATGAGGTGTCGACGAAAGTGTGTAACCACCTATCCCGCATTGTTTGTAGAGAAAAGTATTGATGGGTATTTACATTCATAGCTTTTGATAAAGATGTGAGCCGTTTAGGGCATCCAAATTTTTTGAAGGAAATGAGTTATGGATGCTTCAAGGATGGGCTTAGGCAAATATTATGGTCCAAGTTGGTTATGCAAAAAGTGCCATAAGCTCGCGCGTACGAGCTGCCTGCCCGTCTACCCGGACTGGACCGGGTCTGGGTTCGTGGGTTGTGGATCTTGGAATTAGGCTTGGGCATAAGGCTTCAGGCTTCAGGCTTTAGGTTTATTGGACTAGATAAGGTTTGGATTGGGCTAGGTTGATGGCCTTCCAACTTAATCTTTTTCTGGACTAGGTCAGATGGTGATGGTTGATGATACATATATACACACATGTGTATATAGCATGTAACCTCTATAGTTATAGTGGATTTACTCCATCAGTTTTGTAGAATTCTTTTCTACATTGGTTGCTAGCCTTCATGGCTGGAGGCTCATTTTCTCTCCCTCTTGTGTATAAATAGAGACTACTTTTCTTTGGTTTAGTAATCAGAATTTTGCTTTCTAGTTATACTGTCAGTCTGCATATATTATTCTTCCAAGTGCCATTGTCAAAGTTCGCTGAAACTATTCAGAAGGTGTTTCTACTCTAGCTGGTTTCAATCAACGTATCTTGGGAGACAAACGCCAGCATACCTCCAGCACCCAACGGTGAGGCGGCGAATCTGTTTTAAGGAAACTATAATTTCAAAGGTTTTGGTTTGCATTTCTCGATTTTTATTTCAGTTTATTATTCTATTCTAGCATGTGTTTGTTATATATTTATGTTCATTGAGTTGTAATATATAGTTTCAATTAGTTCCATTATTTTCTGTTGTGTAATCTGAATTTAGATAAATTTGAATATACTTATTTTTATTTAAATATGCATTTTATACAACAAACCTGTCCAATCATTTTCATGTGGAATTGATTAAATGCATTGAATTTCATATTGTTTCTTGCATTAACTCCATGCATATTAAAAATATGGGCAACTTACAAAAGAAAACCCTAAGGTTTAGCTTGTTTTGTAATTTAAACCACAGGTTTTTAATTTTGACAATTAAAACCCTAGAGTCTATTCTGTGTCACAATGTAAGCCCCCCATCCATCTCCGTTTCATGAAGTAACAGAGAAAGCCATTTTTGGTGCCAAAACCAACCCAAAATGACGTTGTCTCTTATTACCCCCATATATAAGGCCCTAAATCTTTGATTTCATCGATTAGGGCTACAATTTGCCCTAATTTCTTCAATTTCGTCGATTAGGGCAACGGGGTTGTTGCTATTTTGAAGAAAATCTAGACCAGGGTTTGAAGTACTGGTGCTTATAGTTATTTGGAGTGTTGGTAAGTGATTTATACGAATTTTTTTGTTACTTGGTTCTTGTAATTTATTTATGAAGTTATCTTTTCCTTTTTTTTTTCTTTTTTTTTTTTTTGATTATGTGACTAAAGTAATGGCAAACTCTGTGTTTGTATCTTACTTTATTGCATTGGTATGTGTGTGTGTTGGTTACTTTATTGTCTTTTTATATATGAAATTTTTTATCTCCATTGATGGACCACAGCATTGACTGAGTGGTTGGCTGACAGAGTGGTTGGTCCCATGCCACCTATTCAGTCCACTGGTTTTTGATACATTGATGCCTTGAAGGTGGTCCTTTTGTTATATGTTGTCTCATGTATTATTTATGATATATTTGTATATTTGTGAATGCAACAATGGATGATATAAATATGAAATTGGTTTTGCATCATAGTGGGTACTTTATTGATAGTAATGGTGGGCCTAGGAGTTACTTTGGAGGTAAAGTACATGTGTTTGATATTGTTAATGTTGATACATTTTTTGTGCCTAAGCTGATATTTATGGTGAAAAAGTTGGGGATATTTGATTACAAACAATTTTTTTATAGGATTCCCACAGAAAATATGGTTAGAGGGTTAAGAAGATTAGGTACTGACCAAGATGTTTTAGAAATGTTTCAATATTTGGCTCTACAAACACCTTAGAATTATTTGTTGAGCATCATGTGCCACACAATGTAGACACTCCTCACCCTGCTTTGTTCCTTACTGATGTCTCTATAAATGAGTATGAAGATGAAGTAAACAATGAAGATGAGGACAATGATGACTCATCAGATAGTGATTTCTTAGATAGTAATGAGGATGATGATGACCCTACTGAGATGATAGAATGTTTGATGGTAATGTAGAGAAAGAACCAAATGGAGAATGAGGCAATGCATTTGAGGAATGTGTTGTCAATGATGGAGATTCATTTGAGGAGGAATTAGTAACCCCTAAAGGCTCTGATGAGGAGGGTAATGGGAAGCCAAAGTACCCTAAATTTAGGCCTAAGGTTGATATAGATAATATTGAATTTAAAATTGGAATGTTGTTTAATAATGCCATTGAATTTAAAGATGCTGTGAGGAAATATGCAGTTAAAGGGGGTTATGATGTCAAATTCACAAAAAGTGAGACATGGAAGGTTCAAGTGAACTGTAATGATGGGTGTGAGTGGAAGCTTTGTGCATCTAAGATGAGTGGAGAGAACACATTGCAAATTAAGACATACAAACCTACACACACTTGCAACAGAACTTATAAGAACAGATGTCATGACCCGAACCCGCCCCCATGGGTTAAGGACATAACCGGCCAGTAATCCTAAGATTACCTACGGCCTCAAACCAAATCAGACTTAGCTCATCAGAGTGAAGGGGCCAAACGGAAGCAGAATTTAAAACTTTGTCCGTAGAGCTGTGCTTACATGCACATCAAACCAAACCATACATTATTCATGTTAATAACTCACAACAGAAAATACAGTAACATGCAGTTCTGTACAGACAGGATCACTCAAATCTAAGTCAGCCAAACAAAACTATATATAGACATATTTAAAGACTTCGCCAACATGACAACATAAAAAAAAATGACAAAAAGGCGAAGATGTGTCTCGTGCGTAAGACGCAAGGGCTGACTCTTCAAAACCTTTGTTGCTCCACACAGACTTCACTAAGGCTGGGTTTGGACTTCTCTTGGCTCACCTACAAACACATGAATGAGCGTGAGCGATAGCCCAGTGAATAATATCAAATAAAGAATATACATTGGAACAATATACATCAAACGGCCTTGGGCCCAATTTATATTTCTAACTAATACATACATACATAGACATATGTAAGTTAAGTAACTGCGGTTCCAAACACATCATACGACCTCGGGCCTAATTCATTAGTATCATTCAGGTCAAACTGGCCTTTGGCCCATTCGTACTTTCATTCACGTCGAACTGGCCTTTGGCCCATTCGTTTATGTCAAACTGGCCTTCGGCCCATTCGTTCGTGTCAAACTTTCATTTGTGTCAAAACGGCCTTTGGCCCATTTATGCTATCATGTCAAACTTTCATTTGTGTCAAAACGGCCTTTGGTCCATTCAAATGACAAACTGGCCTCTGGCCCATTCATTCTTTCATGTCGAAACGGCCTCTGGCCCATCCATTCATTCTTGTCAAAATGGCCTCTAGCCCATTCATACTATCATGTCAAACTTTCATTTGTGTCAAAACGGCCTTTGGCCCATTCAGATGACAAACTGGCCTCTGGCCCATTCATTCTTTCATGTCGAAACGGCCTCTAGCCCATCCATTCATTCTTGTCAAAATGGCCTCTGGCCCATTCATACTATCATGTCAAACTTTTATCTGTGTCAAAACGGCCTTTGGCCCATTCATACTATCATGTCAAACTTTCATTTGTGTCAAACGGCCTTTGGCCTATTCAGATGACAAACTGGCCTCTAGCCTATTCATTCTTTCATGTTGAAACGACCTCTGGCCCATCTATTCATTCTTGTCAAAACGGCTTCTGGCCCATTCATTCATGTCAAAACGGCCTCTGGCCCATTCTTTTATTCATATCAAACATTTGTCCATAATTCAAACTGGCAAACTTATAAGGCTTATAAGGAAATAAGCAATTGGACAAATGACAAGGTTCAAATATCGATACTTCTCACAGTGATCGGCTGATTGATTTGCCCTGGAGCTTGACCCTACACATCACATAACACATATGGGTCACAACCGATTCAATCCGTTCTTAATTCACATATTCCTCTTTAGGCTTAATTCTTATCACTTTAACTCAATTACAATGCTCAATGCATGCCTAAAAGTACTTAGAAGTGAAAGAGAACGGAAAACGAAACTCAGAATGCCTTTTCAAAATTTCAGAAAACAAGGTCCCTGCTCGAGCGTGAACTTCCCCGCTCGAGCGAACATCATGAATTCTGGGTTTTCCAGAATTTGTTCTTGAGTTCAAATCCGACCGTCCAAGGTCTAAAACCCATAAATTTGGTTCCAAAGCATGCGGACACATTATATAACATGAGTGTATAAGCAAGGTGAGGTCAATTGCTCAAAATCATGGTCCAATCCTTCCAAATAAATCAACATGTCTTTGTAAACTCAAGGCTCACACATTCAAACTTTACATAAGCTTCATATCTTCCTTAATTAAACATGCATGTCAATTTTTGACCTCATTTCCATTTCAAATAGCACCAATGATGCTCATAAACATGTAAATCAACAAAACCATGCTTGCATATGCTCAATTCTTCACAATTCTCATATTATATGCTAGATTATGCAATTTCATAGAAATTCTCTACATGCATGCACACATGGACTTCAAACTCACCAAATACAACACAATTCTAGTTCTTGATCACCAACCAACTTGAATTCACAAAATTACAAGTTCAAACTCATGAATTGAGGGGTGATTACTCGCCTAGGAGCTTAGTCTTTCCAATTTATGGTAAATTCTTGAGTGTGCCTTCAAGATCACCAAGTTCTCTAGCCAAATCTCTACCTTGAGCCTCCTCTCTCTCTCTAAATTCGGCTCCTCTCTCTCTCTCTAAAGCAAAATTTCATATGTTTGAGCTCAATGAAACAAAAATGAGAGTGTATAATGGCCCTTTAAAAGCTCCCTCAAATACATTTCTTCAATATAAAATAGTTGGGCACCCTTTCATTAATTTAATCCATTTAATTCGATCCGAATCAATTTTCAATTAAATTTCACCGTAGGCTCTAAAAATTACGTTGATCACAATGGCGTAATCAATTTCGGGTTTCGTGGCCGATAAGGCCTTCAATTTAAATTTCAAAGCAGATAATCAAACAGATATTCCTATAGTGAACAGATATAAAGCCCAAATCACATATAATCATGCAAGAACACTCAGATTCAAATTAAGCACGTAATTACCAACATAAGCATGATTAATTAGCATAGCACAGGACAAGGTTATCACAACAGACAAGTAACTAGTGCATTTTTGGCATCTAAGTATGTGAACAAATTCATGACCACCCCTACCTGGAAAATAAATGAATTCAAGGACACTATGAAAGATGATTATGTAGTAGAAATATCCAAAATGAAATGTTATAGAGCTAGGAAACAAGTATTGGTGCAACTTGAGGAAACAAATACTGAACAGTATACAAAATTGTGGGATTATGTTGTCAACTTAGAGAATAGGATATGCACTTGTTTCAAGTGGGATCTAACTAGAATCCATTATCCTTATCTCGTGGCTGTTATTTTCTTTCAAAAAGAGAGAGTTAAGGATTATGTGCATGTGGCTTTCAAAAAAAAGACCTGCTTAAGAACTTATGAGTCACTTATAAATGGGCAAGATCAGTGGCCTAAGACAGGTTGTGACCTTTTACTTCCTCCTAAGCTGAAAATGCCAACTGGTAGATCGCAAAAGCAAAGAATTAGAGACCTAGATAAACCTCAGAACCCATTCAGGTTATAGAGGAAGTGTACAGCCTCAAATGCTCCAAGTGTGGTCTATATGGTCAGAATCAAAGAACATGCAAAGGGCCTGTCAAACGTAAAAAGGATGGGGCTGCAAGTTCTTCAAAGAATGTAAGTAATGTATTGGTATGCTCTATTTGTAATATGTAATTGGCCTCCATGTACGCTCCAAATGTGGTTTAACAATTTTTTGCTAACAGGTGAGGAGTCGACAAACTTTCATGGGATTTAGATCATAAGCAATATATGGGGAAGCATCAACTGGTGGACAACAATAACAGCCACCACAAAGAAAGGCAACATTAACTGGTGGATAGCGGCAGCAACCACCACAAAGGAGACCTGCAACAAGATTAACCAGTAGAGTGCAACAGCAAGTACAGAGGGCATCAACAAAGAGAAGGAATGAAGTTGAGCAAGTCATAGATAGTCAGGCTAGTGTTAATAGAGACATGGTGAACTAAATGTTGTGAACTGCTTTTGTAATGGTCATGTCACCTGAAGACAGATTATGAATTTGGAATGCTGAACTGCTTTTTTTTTTTTCTTTTTTTCTTTTTGTAATGGTGAACTACTATTTTGCATCAACAATGGTTTTGATATGTTGTAATGGGGAACTGCTATTTCGTAATGGTTTTGACATGTTGGATGGTTATTGTACATGCTTGGTTTCTCACGGGATTCAAGTTGGATGGTTATTATACATGCTGGTTTGTGTTGTATATTGGTTTGGAATAGGTTGAACAAGGGCTTCTTTTCTAATGTGGTTCATGCTTGGTGTAAACTGGTTTGGTTTCTAATCTATTTCATGCTTGGCTTGTTCAATTTCCTTTCACCTAGACATTTTGTCAAACACATTCAGAGCATTGGCAAAACAAATACATAAACTTCATTACAAAACGTAGACAACCAAACAAACATTACCACAATCCAAAAACACATTAAAACGAAAACAAGGATTTCTCATTTCATTCAAAATTATACATGAAGTTCAAATTGGCAAGTGCATAGTTGCCATTACACTTCCTAAACCACAAATGCTTGCTAACTAACTAACTAACTAACTAACCTACACTCCCTAACTGCTCACTGTTAACATTCCAATTACAATCACTGTAACAATCAATCCATCAACAATCCATTTTCTGTCTCGGATGATAAGTTTGAACAACCTCGTCCAATCTTGCAATCTCAGTTACCATTTCCTCTAAACTTGCAACCTTGTCCACCAACTTCGGCAAGACATGTCTACCACGATGACAAGTGGGTGGATCATACCAAGAGAAGAAGCCACAAGTCCCGTTTTTTTGAAAAAATAAAAATAAAAAAGTAAATAAATTACATAATACTAATCAAAGGCAGGTTTTAGGGAACAAACATATACACAACTTTCATATTATTCACGGGAGTGGCAAACTTACTCCATAATTTGGACAACCAAGAAACCTCCCAGCTGGGTTCGCATGGGTCCATGAAGTTCGGATCTTTGCTCTCAATCCATAACTACAATAAGTCGATTCACCCCAATTGTTTCCACCCCAGCTGTTTCCTTCACTCATATTTCGTAATGGCTGAAAATGGGGCTTCGTTCCGCTTTGGATTCATCGACCGTGTTGCCCTAATCGACAAAATCGAAGAAATTATGGCAAATTGTAGCCCTAATCGATGAAATCAAATATTTAGGGCCTTATATATGGGGGATAATAAGAAACGGCATCATTTCGGGTTAGTTTTGGCGCAAAAAATGGCTTTCTCCGTTACTTCATGAAACGGAGATGGACAGGGGGCTTACATTGCGACACAGAATAAACTCTAGGGTTTTAATTGTCAAAAATTAAAAACATTGGGTTTAAATTGCGAAACACGCTAAACCTTGAATTTTTTTTTTTTAATTTGCCCTAAAAATATCATTAATGTTCAAAATTGACATTAATATATTTGGTGGTAAAATGGAGTTGGATATCTATAAGGAACATACTATGAACCCTAAATAAATTATCAAATTTTCTACCAAACCTTTCATATGGGTGTGGGACCCATACAAATTACATGTGTGTGAGTCTCACATCCATGTAAGGAATTTGGTAAAAAATTTGACAATTTATTTGAGACTTTTAGCAAAACTCTATCTATAAAGCTTGCTAACCTGTGGCACCATACATGGTATTTATTTATTTATTTATTTATTTATTTATTTTTGTGTGCAAAAGTTAGGAATTTTTATTGGGAGAAATTTAATCGCCACACCACCTGCAATCATACTCTACCAACTCCATGGACCATGAAGGAAAATAATCAATCCACGTGTTAGAAGATGTGACAACAATAATCTACGCTGCAACACTGCCTAAACGACAAATATAAAAACTTACAATGGAAAATATAGAGCATAGTCACTTTACAATCACCGTCAACAAAATGCCTATCAAGAGGAAAATCGTGAGTTACATTCAATGAGTGCATGATTGTAACTGCATCAATTGCGACAATAATTTATTGCACCACCAATGACTAGCTATGGACATAGCGAATCACAGCATCTCCAAGGCAGGTGTTAAAATTATTTTTTAGTGTATTATATGTTAAAATTGTAGGTTAAGATTTATTAGTTTAGTAAGTATGTGAGGCGTAACAATGGAGATGTTGGCCCGTTTGTTTAAAGAGTTAGAGGGAGAATTGAGATTTGTAGTAAGGTGAGACCCGATAATATTGTGTTTCTTTTGAGAAATGGGAAGGGGATTGCTAATGAATTCCGGATTCGGATAGGCCTCCCCAAGGGGATTCAAATGGGCCTCCAAGACTTGGTATTAGAAAAATAGTCCGCCAGAATAGAAATTTTTTTTTTTATTTATTTTTTATTTTACTTTTTTTATATGTTGGGCATTTTTTTTTAAACATTAATGTTTAATTTTTTGTATTTTTTGTTAATCAAAAATCATTATTTTATTTTATTTTATTTTTTTATAGAAATTTTTTATTTATTTTTTATTTTTAAAATTTTTTTACATATTGGGCATTTTTTTTAAAACATTAATGTTTAATGTTTTTGTATTTTTTTATCTGTTTTATTGTTTTGTATTTATTTATATAAAAATAATTTAACAATCCTTACACTAACAACTCTCATCAAAACAAACACAATTTTACTTAATCCCCTCACTATTAATCCCCTTCATTCTATCACTGAAAACAAACAGAACCGTTAAGGTGTGTGTTAGAATATGTGTTTAGAATAAAAAATAAAAAATACACCGTTAAGGTTTTTGGACAAAGAACCACTTACCTTTGTTTTAATTTGTTTTGATTTGATTTGGGTGAAGTGATTTTAAACCTAATACATCATATGTTATGGGCCCTTGCCACATACAACCCAAACTACCATGCAATTTATGTAATGTCAACAACCATTACAATGTCACATGGGTATTCTCTATGTTCTACTTCTCTTCCATTCTAGAACTAGAAATAACACTAACAACAAACCAAAATAATCCCAAAGACAAAAGACAAAATAAAAAGTGAAACTCATTAACTGCACAAATGAAACACACTTTATTATTTTACCCCCAAAAAAATAAAGAAAAAGAAACACACCTTATTTACAATCTCTATACAGAGTCTCTCTCTTTCTACCTTGTCTTTGTTCTGTTTAACTTTTGTTCAATAATTGGGGCAGATGGTGTGTTTGTATTTACTTTTGTTCTTTGCTTACCTAAACATACAAGTAGGAAAGTGATTTATTATATGGTAATAATATTTTTGGGGAAAAAAAAATTCATAATGATGGGTTTGTTGATATGAAACGAAAAGCGACCACGAAATAAAAAAATAAAAAATTATAAAAGTTATGTTTTTATACCATTCTCAAACACAAATATATTTAATGAAGTCAAAAATCAGTGGAGGAGGAGGCATGGTTTGGAATGTAAATGAATGGAGTCCTTCGTGGTCAGACTTGAGTTTGGCAAGTTAAAGGCTCGTTCAAACTTGATTTGTTAAATTTTTATTACTTTCGAGCTCGAGCTTGAGCTCATTAAAAAATTAATAAATAAATTCAAACATACTAAAACTCAACTCGTTAATTTGGTTCGTTTAACCTTTATTAAATAATGTAAAAATATGTATAAAAATAGAATAAATATGTTTTTTTTATATATATTTAAATAATGCAAATATAAATAATATATAGCTAAATTTATTTATATGTAAATAATAGCTAACTATAGATAATAAATTTATATAATAATAGTGGTAGATATTATTATTTTGATAAGATATTGACTTTTATTTTAGTATGTTTATATATATATATATATATGTAATTGTATAATCAAAATTTTAATTGTAATTTTAATCTCATATGCAAATATAAATTTATAATTTTTTTGACTCGTTAAGGCTCATGATTAGATTCAAGTTCGGGTCAAGCCTAACCCAACTTAGCTTGAGCTCAGTTCATTAAATTTTTGTTGAGCTTCACCTTGACCTTGAGTTTGAACTCATTAAAATCTTAATAAACAAATCAAAACATCCTAAAACTCGGCTGGTTTCCAACCCTAGGCATAGTGAGCTTAGGAGGGCAGAGCTTTTCTTTTCTTTTCTTTGAGGGGCTTTTTTTCTTAGGTTATTTACATAGAAACCTCTTAAACTATTAAAAAATATTACTTTGACCCTTTGAACTATAAAAACATATCAATGGACCCCTTAAACTATTGAGAATTATAGTTTTGCCCCTAAACTATAAATTAGACCCCTAAACTATTGACGTATTTCACTTTGACCCCTTCCATTAAGAGATCCAATTGGTACGTTTTTATAGTTTAGAGGGTCTATTAGTACACTTTTATAATTTAGGGAGTCAAAGTGATACTTCTTAATAGTTTACTGAGTCTATTTGTAAGTTTTTATAGTTTAAGATGTTAAAATAATATTTTTCAATAGTTTAAGGAGCTTCCATGGAAATAATCATTTTTTCTTTTACGTTTTGAGAAAAATTCAAATAAATCAAAACATTTAAAAAATATTACAAATCAATAGAGGTATCAAAAATAATTATAATATGAAAAAGGGTAAATTACACTTTGCCCCCTTAAAATTTCACCAATTTCTCACTTTGGCCCTTTAAGTTTAATTTTTCCCACTTTGGCCCTTCATGTTTGCAATCATTCCTAAAAAACCTAAGTGATTAATGATTAGATCAAGATTTAATTGTACCAATTCTCAAACAATTAAAACTAGCAATCTAAATCATCAAGCACGTACGAAAGTGATTTAGATTGTTATTTCAAAAACAATAAATAGACACAAACAATTTTTACGTAGAAAAAATCACTATTGAAGCACCTCTAATTGTGATTAAAAAACCACGGGCAATATGCCACAAATCAATCCACTATGAAGGAAAGAAAGAATACAAAATACCCAAACTTTGTTAATTTATCTTCAACGATTTGTATATCTTCTACAGCAACCTTCGTCTCAAAATTGATTAGATTGATGTTAATTCCACAACATCCATGTCGACTCAACGACTACGCACAGCTTCTAACACCTTTGAACACTCCATGCTTGAATCTCCGGATTCTACCGAAGAAGAACACTCTTGAAGATGATCACTCAAACAACCCTTTGATATGAATTATCCAACCATGTGAGTATAATACTCAAGCAAACATCAAAGGAAAACTAGCAAAATAGCCCCAAAAGAAAACCCTAGAGCTCCCAAAACAGATCTGGAAGCCTTAAACCTAAAAACAGACTTAAACACATATATATAGAAAATAGGGACCGCGTACCCTGCTCGAGCGCAGGACTTGCCGCTCGAGCGGAGTTACTAAAACTCGTGCGGTTAAACAGGTCTACGCTTGAGCGCTGGAACTCACCCTCGAGCGCAACAACATGTCTCCCAGTATGTTTGCAGACAAGTCAAACTACTGAGAAGATGCAAACACCGTTCGAGCGCAACTTTGGCCGCTCGAGCGGGAAGACCAAAAACCAAGGAAAAATTACAACTCAATTAAACTAAGCTTGTTCGCCGAATTGGCAACAAGTAGGGACCTAACAATCTCCCCCTTTGTGAATTCTCGAACAAAACTTTTCTAACAATTTTTCCTAACAACACATGCACTAGACACACTCACTAACATAACCAAAAGATCCAACCTAACAGACAGATACAAATTGCAAAAACACCAATGTTGATTTGATAGAGAAATACTGAGAAACATGTTAAACAATCCACCTGTGGAAACGACCAAACACCAAAAATCGAAACTGTGGAACGAAATAAGATCCAAATAGAAATAATGCATGAAAACAACCCACAAGCATCGCATTTCCAAGATATCACATAAACCAATAGTTTTTGATGTGTCTGTGTTTTGTGTCCAGCATATACAAAGCAATAGGCAAAAATATCCAAAAATAATAACCCACCACAAAACAACTCCCATTTTTTGTCCGGGAGACAATAAGACAAAACAAGAGAAACTAGCCAAAACAGGAGAAACTATCCAAAAATAAACTGGCCAAAGAAAGAACAAACTCAATGATCTGGCAGCGGTGGATGTGATGGCTGCAACTAAAGCAATGAAAGAATCTGATCCAGCTGGAGAGTGGTCTGGGTAGCTGACTGCTCAAGATAGCCAAGCCAACCATCAAAAACATCTAGATGAGCATCCATGTGAACCAACCGCTGAGTCATGGAATGCTCAAAGCGGCGAAGCTGGTCACGCATAGTCCGGGGAGGTACATCTGGCTCCTCTGCTCCTACTATGGCAGCATCAAACTCGCGGCCATAAGATCATCATCACCTGCAGAAGATGGACCTGCCCTAGAAGACTTCCCCTTAACATGTGCCCGACTTTGAGAGACGGTCTTTTTATTGAAAGGTTTGATAGGGAAGGCAAACTCATCAGCCTCAAAAACCGAGACTTCTAATTTGGACAAGAGACGATTGAGGAGACAGCCATAAGGTAGCCCTAAAGATTTTCTCTCAAACGCGGCGATCATTTTTTGAAGAATGAGAGTGGCAAGGTCGATGGAACGGTGGCAATCAATGCAAAAGAGAACAAAGCCTTGGTCCTGATTGATTTCAGAACTGTGGGTTGTGACGATGACATTGGCATAGATGATTAGGTTAAGCAAATGGAACCAGGGAAGGAGCTCACGTTGTTTGATCAAAGCTCCCTTAACCCAAGTACAAGGTGTACTGCACAAAGCAGTGGCCACCTCGTTGAAATCACAAGTTGGGCGGACTGCGAAGGAATAGTGGATAGGAAAGACACGGTCTATGCCTAACAACTTTCGGATAAGATCTGGGGTAATATAAATGAACTTAGACCGAACCCAGGTCTGAAACGAAGGACCAATGTCATCAATGCCCACAATATTACAATAAAACTTTTGGACCCAGTCAAGATTTTAGCGGCCGATAAAAGAGAGCACCAAATCACCTCCCAACGGATCGAACAAGGGTCGAATAGGTAAAGACTCAAAAGTGTTAGGTTGGACATGAAGTTCAACATGGACAGTTCTAGAAGCGTAAGCCACTCTAAAGGACTTGGCTTTTACGGCAGATGAAAACCGGTCGGGGTTATAAGTGGGGCGAGCAACAGTGGTCTTCCTACGTTTGGCAGTAGACATAGCTAACCCAAGTACACCCAAACCAAGTTAGACAAACCCCCAAAATCATATTTTAAAAAACAAGAAGAGCAAAACAAAAACAAAAAAAAAACATTAGTAGCACAAATGAGTAGGAACAAAACCAATACTAACAAAAACCAAACAATGCATAATCCATTAGTAAACCATCCATAAGACAAGTGCCAAAAACAAGATTACATAGTAGTAGCAATGATGTATAAAATAAAATAAAATAAAAAACTGGATAGAGAGACAAGTATGTGAACAGTTTAACTTGGATCAAAAAACATGCCTAATCTCACCAATATAGCATAGAATGACATCCACAAGCTCAAAAACCTACTGTGTAAAAGTGTGAACGAGTGAACAAACCACAGACTAAGCACAAAAACCAAACAAACCCCAAATCAAACCGAAAGAGAGAGAGAGCAAAGGAAAAAACTAAGAAATTTGGAGTGAGAAAACTTACCAAAGGTCAATCAGAGGAGGAAAAAGAAGAGAGATGACCAAAAACAAAGCCCAAGGAGTCGCAATCCAAACCCTGGGAGAGAGAGAGAGAGAGAGAGAATTGCAAAAAGAGGGAAAAAATGAGACTGAAAAGACGGGTTGTAGAATATATACGAGGGCTTACCGCTCAAGCATGAGACTCAACACTCGAGCGAACTCACTTATGCGCATCTCTTCGCTCGAGCGAAGAAATGGATGCTTGAACGTAAAAAACCTGCACTTAGAATCACGCGCACTCCGCAAAAGTACTGAATGAAGAAAAAACGCGCTCGAGCACCAACTTGTCTACTCGAGCGGATAAGAAAAAACACCAAAGGCAAAAAAAAAACCCTTCTGAGCAGATAAAACCAGCTTACACTGTCAAGTGGGACCTGAAACAAAAGAAAGTGAGCACAATAGCAAGTATGTGACACTAAGATAAGATAATCCACAAACCATGAAGCCCGCAAACTCGCAAGTTTGACAACATGAAGCACAATAACATGAGCAAGTCCGATAAAAATTGATCAATGAGCATAAGCTTCATAGGAATGCACAACTCAAAGACAAGCACGAGAGCTCACATAAAGAAGGTGTGTGCGTGTGTGTATGCAATCCGTAAGAGGCCACAGAGCTAGAGTTAATCCTCGTAGTGATCGGATGGCTGAACCTCCGGCAAGAGTAACTAAACATCACTAAGAAAAGTCAAACCACCAGAAATCAAGGAGTATTTGTTGAGTAAAAGCGAAGGCTCCCCCTTAATCAATGACTCCCTTTTTTCTTTTTATTTTTTAAACTTTTCTTGCTTGTGGGCACTCACTGGTGGCATGCACGCTCAAGAGTATGGAGACCAAACTAGATAAGCATGAAATCAATAAGGATGGCTTGATTGGTGCCTCTGAGGTAGCCTTTTCCTAATGCCTGGACTTCAATGAACTGAGGGAGGAACCGGGGAAGTGAAAAACGATGGTAGATGGTTAAAAGACTCAACATCACCCATGATATGCCAGTATATGTCAATTCCTCTGAAAATGTATAAGCAACACTGTTAGTGGTCCATAGAGAACTTTGATCACTTGTGCGGAAACCTCTGCAAAAACTTATCTCAAGAATGTGTACAGAATGAGATCATGAAGTCAATGAGCGTGGGCATTCAAAATGAACTATGAACAAAGAAGAATGAAATCTTCCAAGCAGTATGAGAGGTGTTCATATGAGTCTAACTACAGAGATGACAGAATCAATAACAATGAGATTATAGCATCCAAGCACACATAAAACCAATCACTCATACCTACTTAAGTAACAAGTAACACCCTAGTGACTAAGCACTACACCCAAGGTCTTTCTAAGGAACTCAAACCTAAGAAGATCAAGGGGTTTTGTAAAAATATCAGCTTTTTGATGCTCAGTGGGTACATATTCAAGAATAACAAGGCCCTCTTCCACTAACTCTCGAATGAAATGATAACGAATGTCAATGTATTTGGTGCAAGTGTGTTGGACAAGATTTTTAGAAATGTTAATAGCACTTGTGTTATCACAGAAAAGGGTGAGAGTGTCCTCGTCTATATCATAATCATGAAGCATTTGCTTCATCCACAACATTTGTGTACAACAACTTCTTGCAGTAATGTACTCAGCCTCAGCGGTCAAGAGAGAAATAGCATTTTGCTTTTTGCTATGCCCTGCAACCAGATTATTCCTAAGGTAAAAACACCTCCCAGATGTACTCTTCCTATCATCAGCACACCCTGCCCAATCGGCTTCAAAAAAACTAGTAATTTCAGATGTAGTGTTGATAGAAAACCAAACCCCAAACCCCAGTGTCCCATTAACATACTTAATGATGTGTTTGACCGTAAGAAGATGAGACTCTTTAGGAGTGGCTTGGTAACGGGCACAGACACTTACACTAAATGCAATGTCAGGTCGACTGGCTGTGAGGTAAAAAAGACTCTCTATCATACTCCTATAAAGGGTAGGATCAACATCAGTACCAGATGAATCTTTGAAAAGGTGAAGACTGGTGCTTATGGGAGTACGAGCATGTTTGGCCGACTCTAGACCGAACTTTGACACAAGGTTTTTGGCATACTTAGTCTGAGAAACAAACATACCAGAAGGAGACTGTTTAATTTGAAGACTTAAGAAATAAGACAACTCTCACATCATGCTCATCTCAAACTCATGTGTCATGCAATCTAAAAAATATTTCACAAGATGATCAGTAGTGGATCCAAACACAATATCATCAACAAAAATCTGAGCAACAAGTATATGAGACTTAGTATGTTTCACAAATAAAGTCTTGTCCACACTACCCCTTTGAAAATCATTATCAAGAAGAGAGGTAGTAAGTCTATCATGCCAAGCCCGAGGGGATTGTTTCAATCCATACAAAGCCTTGTCTAACTTGTAGACATGGTTTGGACATTTTAGATCCTCAAACCCTTTTGGTTGCTCAACATAAGTCTCTTCTTTCAAGTACCCATTCAGAAAGGCACTTTTCACATCCATTTGAAACAATTTGAAGCAAAGAAAGCATGCAACACCAAGTAAAATATGAATAGATTCGAGACGTGCAACTGGGGCAAATGTCTCATCATAGTCAACACCATCTACTTGAGTATAGCCTTGAGCAACCAACCTAGCTTTATTTCTAACCACAGTACCATTCTTATCAGATTTATTTTTAAAGATCCACTTGGTACCTATCACATTCATGTCTCTAGGTCTGGGAACAAGAGTCTAAACTTTGTTACGTTCAAATTGACCTAACTCTTCATGCATAGAATTGACCCAACTATCATCTAGTAAGGCCCCTTTTATATTCTTAGGTTCAATTAAGGAAACATGACACATATGAGATACCTCTTCCCGAATTTGTCTTCGGGTTTTCATTCGATCTAAGACACTTCTAATCACCTGTTGAGTCGAATGATTCTGTTTCACCCTTGCTGATGGTTTGAATTCTGGACTTGTAGTGGCAGAAGCATCAAAAGTGGTGTCTCTTTGTGCACTCTTTGGACTCAGACTTACCTTAGAAGTTGGTGCTAGCTCACCTGCTTGAGCTTGGTCTTCTGCTTCTCCTTGACTTTGTGGTTCAGTAACCAGGATTGGAGACTCACCATTTTCTTACTCATTTAACGCTGAAATAGAAGAACCTGTGTCATCTATAACCACACTGATCGATTCCATTAAAGACAAAGTACGTAGGTTATAGACACGAAAATCTCTACTAAAGGTTGCATACCCTAGAAAAATATATTCATCACTTCGGGAGTCAAATTTGCCCAAGAGCTCTCTATCTTTGAAAATGTAACATTTAATCCTGAAAGTTTTGAAGTATTTTACATTACGTTTCAATCCCCCCCACAATTCATATGGAGTTTGTAAAGTGTCGGGCCTTAAATATACACGATTTACAACATAAACAGCAGTATTTAAGGCTTCAGCCCAAAACCTTGGAGGAACTTTCTTACCAAGGAGCATCACCCCAGCCATCTCTTGAACAACCTCGTTCTTCCTCTCAACAGTTCCATTTTGTTGTAGAGTAATCAGTGCAGAAAATTCATGCTTAATGCCATACATATCACAAAAATCCGAAAACGAACTATTTTCAAACTTACGACCATGATCAGTTCAGATTCTTATGATACGCCCAATAGAAACACCATGTTCGTTTTGGATTTTAAGGACTAAGACCTGGAAAGCATCAAACGTATCAGATTTTTCTCTTAAAAAATTTACCCATGAAAAACGAGTATAATCATCAACGGTTAAAAAAATGTATCTTTTACCTCCAATGCTTTCAGTGCAAGTGGGTCCCATAAGATCCATATGAACCAATTCAAGAGGACGTTTGGTTGCGAAACTATTCACCTTTTTATGAGGAGCACAAGTTTGCATCCCAAGTTAGCATGGACCACACACATGGTTCACATTCTTACTCATTTTGGATACTCCTCTCACAAGCTCTTTGTTGGCAATCTTAGTTAGGTTTTTGAAATTCATGTGACCTAATCTTTGATGTCATACGTCAATGTTACTTATGACGACCGAGTGACAAGTAAGATCATTTGTGGTAACAATCCCATAGCGATTATCAAATGTGCGAACCCCATGCATGACAGTATTTCCTTTCTTATCCAAAATTTCATATTTATTTTTTGAAAATAATACTTCATCATGGGAATCACACATTTGACTAATGCTCAACAAATTTGCTTTAAGGCCGTCAACAGGCAAAATATTTTCAAGTTTAGGAAGACCAGCAACACTTATAGAGCCCTTGCCAATGACTCTAGAAGTGCCACCATCTCCAAAGGTAACAATTCCTCCTTTATATTTGTCAAAAGATGTGAAGTAGGATTTGTCACTAGACATGTGACAAGAGTACCCACTATCAAGATACCACATGTGTGAGTCACGTGCTTTCATTGCAGTGTGAACAACAAAACACGTTAAGTCGCTCTTTCTAACCCATATCTTTTTGGTCTTAGTGGAAGCAAGACTGGGAGTCTTGGTAGACGTCTTAGCATTGTGAACACCCTCATGAATCTTGGTGTTCCGCCTAAACATGTAAGGTTGTTTCCTAACCCAAGGAGTATTAGAATTTCTACCCTTTTTAGACACTTTACCAAACAACTCAAAACAATAAAGATGATTGTGGCCATACCACCCACAATGACGACAAACAAACACAGGTTTTACCTCCAGTTTGTCAATCTTACTCCCTTTGGGTTAATGAAGAGAAGTATCACCCTTGAGCTTTCCCTGTGCTCGAGTCTTCAAGTCATATGATGTAGAGGCTTGTCCCTTTTGAAGTGTTGTAGCAGTATAGCCTATCCCACTTTTATCACCACTCATTTGTTGAGACCCGATGATGCCTTCAAGTGTCTTTGCCCCTTTGTTCCATATATCAATTGTGGCTCTAGCAACTTTGAGTTCTTCCTCCTGCTGACCAATCAGCTCTTCCAACGTGGCTTGTGACATCTTAAGGATTCCAATCTTCTCTTCAAATGTAGCATAGATGCTCAAAAGTTCATTCCTTTCAGTTTCACAAGCTAGAAGCTTTCTGCAGAGGTCTTGCCTGTTATTTGAGATCTTGATGACATCCCTTTTTGCAGCTTCAATCTCTCCCTTTAGCTTGACATTTTCCCTTTCACATGCTTTGAGCTTGAGAGTGAGTTTGTCATTGATCTTGGACAAATTCAGAGATTCATCGTAAAGCTTTTCATAAGCTTGTTATAGGTCATCACCGTCAATCTCATCATTGTCTTCCAAGGTTTCATCATCTTCTTTTTGCTCCTCTTTGTCTTGGACCTCATCTAGTCGAGCAACTAAGGCATGAAAATTAGTAGATGGTGGTGAAGATGACTCTCCTCTTTCATGAAATTGACTTAGAATGTCCCATGCATCTTTGGCCTCTGTGCAATGAGCAATCCATTGTTGTTCTTCGTCAGAAATTGCTTCACGAATGGTAGTCAAAACTCTTTGATTACTCGGATTATCAGCGCTTTCAACATCTTCTTCAATGGCTTGCCAACCCTCAGGGTCATGAGCTCTCAGAAATATCCTCATTCTGATCTTCCAGAACAAGTAATTACTCTCATTGAAGGTAGGAGCATGTTGTAGATTCTGACCACGGGAAAATTCCACTGGCTTTGGAGGAGGTTGAGTGACAGTAGACCAGAATGCTATGTAAGTACTATCTCCGTCTTCACCGGATTCAGTTTCTTCGGGTTCTTGCTCTGACCCGCTTTCATCATCCCAAGTCACTGTATAAACTTTCTTCTGGTTCTTTTTCGATGGACATTCAAGAGCAGTATGTCCAAACCCTTGACATTCCTAACACTTGACACATTGCCCCATCACAGTCTTCTTTTCAGTTTTTGGAGCAATTTTTGGTGGAAAAGTTTTGGGTTTTTCATTATCCTTATCTTTTGAAATAGGGTCCTTGAAATTAGGCTTCTTTTTCTTTAAATTTTTTTTGAATTGTTTAGTAAACATAGTCGTCATTTCGAACTCTAGATCAAACTCAATCTCAGGGATCTTTGCAGTCTTATGAGCACTAGTAAAACCACACTATCTTTTTGTTTTTTCTTAGAAATCTGGTGGGCTTCATAAGTCAGCAAGTTTCCAACCGACTGATCAAGCTTGAGGGTATCAACATTCTGAGCCTCCTCAATAGCTGTAACTTTCAATTGGAACCTCTCGGGTAAAGACCTCAAAATTTTTCCAACAACCTTAGCTTCAGGGTTTTTTTCACCGAGTGTGAAACACGAATTCACGATGTCACTAAGTTTAGCATAAAAATCATCAAACGTCTCATCATCACGCATAAAAAGAGTTTCAAAAGAAGATGTGAGATATTGAAGTTTTGACCTTTTAACAGAAGTAATACCCTCGTGAACTGTTTCAAGAATGTCCCAAACCTCTTTTGCTACCTCACACGTGCAAATATGATGAAACTCTTCAAGTGTGACGGAGCAAAAAATGGAATTAAGAGCCTTACTGTTCTAACTTGAGTTTTGATTATCGAATACGTCCCATTTATCAAGAGGTTTGGGAATATCAACACCATCAATGGTGACAACAGGTTCACTCCACCAATAGATCACATAGTGCCAAACTTTCTCATCGATATACGAGCTTCCAATAAGAATAGTTTGTACCATCAAGTAATGGAGGTCTATGGGTCGAGTTATCTTCACGAATTGAATCCATATCACCAATCACACAAAATCACACTCCTATAGTTTTGATAAAAACAAAGAGTGACCGGCTCTGATACCAAATGAAAAACCTAAGTGAATCGTGACTAGATCAAGATTTAATTGCACCAATTCCCAAACAATTAAAACTAACAATCTAAATCATCAAGCACGTACGAAAGTGATTTAGATTGTTGTTTCGAAAACAATAAATAGACATAAATGATTTTTACGTGAAAAAAATCACTATTGGAGCACCGCCAATTGTGACTAAAAAACCACGGGCGAAACGCCACAAATCAATCCACTATGAATGAAAGAAAGAATACAAATTACCCAAACTCTGTCAATTTGTCTTCAACGATTTGCATATCTTCCACCGCAACTTTCGTCTCAGAATTGATTAGAGTGATGTTCATTCCACAATATCCACGTCGACTCAATGACCGCGTACAGCTTCGAACACCTTCGAACACTCCACGCTTGAATCTCCAGATTCCATCGAAGAAGAACACTCTTGAAGATGATCACTCAAGCAACCCTTTGATGTGAATTATCTAACCATGTGAGTTTAATACTCAAGCAAACATCAAAGGAAAACTAACAAAATAGCCCCAAAACAAAACCCTAGAGCTCCCAAAACAGATCTGGAAGCCTTAAACCTAAAAACGGACACATATATACAGAAAACAGGGAATGCGTACCCCGCTCGAAAGCAGGACTTGCAGCTCTAGCGGAGTCACTAAAACGCGTGCGGTTAAACAGGTCTACGCTCGAGCGCTGGAACTCACACTCGAGCGCAACAATATGCCTCCCAATATGTTTGTAGACAAGTCAAACTACTGAGAAGATGCAAACACCGCTCAAGCGCAACTTTGGCCACTCGAGCAGAAAGACCAAAAACCAAGGAAAAATTACAACTCAATTAAACTAAGCTTGTTCGCGAAATTGGCAACAAGTAGGGACCTAATAATTCCCACTTTAACTCTTTATGTTTGATTTGTCCCACTATGACCCTTTATATTTGCAATCCTTCCCACTTTACTCCTAGACTAACTTTCATCCAAAAAACTAATAGAATATGCCACGTCACCAACCCATCAACTTCACGTGTGATGTAAAAAATTCACTAAAGATGCAAAAAATGAAAAATAGAAAATAAAAAAATTGAATTTTTTTTTAGTCTTTAGTGAACTCTTTTTTCAAATTTATTCATAAACATTATTACATTATAGATGCACCTAAAAAAATAAAAACAAATTTAACCAAAAAAAAAAAAGAAAAAAGTTCAACGAAAAAAAAACGATAGTAAACTTTTCATTTCAGATTGACTATACAGGTGTTTGAGTCAATATATTTTTATTTTTCTTCATCTTTAGTAAACTTTTTTCTTTTTTAGTTAAATTTGTTTTTATCTTTTTAGGTACATCTAATCTAGATGCATCTATAATGTAACAATGTTTATGAATAAATTTGAGAAAAAAGTTCACTAAAAATTTAAAAAAAAAATTCCATTTTTTTTATATTTTTTTATTTTTTGCATCTTTAGTGAATTTTTTATATTGCACATAGAGCTGATGTGTTAGTGATGTGGCAGATTCTGTTAGTTTTTTAGATGGAAGTTAGTTTAGGAGTAAAGTGAGAAGGATTGCAAACATAAATGGCCAAAGTGGAAAGGATTGCAAATATGAAGGGCTAAAGTAGGAAAAATCAAACTTAAAGTGCCAAAGTAGGAAGGATTGCAAACATGAAGGGCCAAAGTGAACAAAAAAAATCAAATTTAAAGGGCCAAAGTAGGAAAGAAGTGAAACTTTAGGGCGGCAAAGTGTTACCCTATGAAAAACCTACTTTATTGAACAAATAAATAAATAAAAATAAATAAAAGAAAACGACCAAAAGGCCCATTCTCTTCTCTTGAATTTACCAATAAATCCCCTCATCTTCTTTTCTTTTTCATCCCTCTTTCTCTTTCCCTCTACAACTCTGGTGGCCAAGCACCACTGCGATACCCTTCATCACTCTCCTAAGCTATGGTGTCACGCCCCAAACCAGCCCCTAAAAGTTTGGGCATGATCACTTCAGAAACAGACGTCAACTTCAATATGTATAACATATGGGGCCTGAACAGAAGCATTTAACAACACAAGTCAACATCCATTGAGCTAATACTAACATGCCAGGATCCAACACGTCATATCAGGTAATTTGTCGCATAACAACACACATGTAGTTATATATACATATATACAAATATACAAACCCATCCTCGAGCCTGGGGATGCAACAAGACTAAGTTAAGAGAAGCTAATCATGCTTTACAACATTAGACGCAAGATAAGTGCGTCAAGCCAAAAGCTCTGCAAGGACTCCACAAAAATGAATGAGCTTCGTCTAAGGGTTTGGTTGTGGTGCAATAGCAAAAGACAAGTGATCCAAGTGGGACTAGGACTGACCTCCAGACTGAGCACCTACAGAACAGACATAACACAGAGTAAGCGAAGCTCAGTGAATAATAATACTTAAACAAAGCATTAAGTGACCTTGAATTATAACATATATAAGTGCAGAAAGCATATTCAGTGAATATTTTCAGAACGGCCTCAGGCCCAAATTTTATTCAGAACGGCTTCAAGCCCAGAGATATACAGAACAGCCCTAGGCCTAACAAATTTCACAGATTGGCCATAGGCCCAGATATCATCAGAGCAGACTAGTCCAGAGTTGTACAAATGTACACAAATTTTCCATTCTTTTGTAAATGTTAACGTAATCAATCTTGCGAATAACAGAGCATTAATAATAATAATTATTAACGGTAAGTAAATGTACAACTATGGTACTATTACTCACAGTGTTGTGGCGGAGCGATGGTTCCTCCCGGAGTGTGTCCTACACACATATATAATTCACACATTAGTTCCTTTTTCTTTTAAATCATTTTCTGAGTCCTTACGCTTTGAATGAATTTACAACCATTCTAAGATTATCAAATAATTATTTCAATAATATCAGAGGATCAAACACAGAAAACAGGGCGGACAAAATTTTTCGACATGGGCCGCACATGCGGCAGTCACCTCCGCACATGCGGAAGGGTGGGCTGCATGTACGGTACTCCTTCCTCGCACGAGCGGCAGAAAGCAGAATGCAATCCCATTTTTTTTTCCTCTTTTCCGCACGTGCGGCCGTGTCCCTATTTTGGCAGTCCGAAATTCAAACAAAACCCATCTTAGAAAACACATAGCAAGGTTCAAAATAGATAAATTTAACACAAGAATAAGGCTCCAAATCACATAAAAATTAATCATAAATCTACTTAGGTCCTTAATTACTTTGAGTTCATAATCATAACCAATCACAATCCTTTCCAAAGTTCTAATTATTTTTGGGTTCACTTATACACATACATATATATATATATATGTAGCCATCTAATCACATAATCCAAACCCATAGATGAGTATCCACATGAAATTATCAAGGAAGTAAAGTGCAATTTCTTCATATAACTCAAATTAGTTCCCAAGACAACCATATGGTAAGTATAACCTTCCAATTAGACAATCATCACATACAAAAATTCAACATAACCCCTAGCTCCCCCCAATTGAAAGGGCATGCTCACTTAAACCCAAGAAAGAGCTTGATTTAAGGTGGAGTTTACATACCTTGGTTTAATCCCTACAAACCCTCACAATTTTTGTCCCAATTCCCTTCCTTGTTTAACTCTCCTTATTCTTCTTCTCTAATTCTCTCCCAGGAGATATTTATGAAATGAATTTCCCAAGTCAAATGGTTAAAGAGCATTGATATTTATATATATAAGGTGAATAAGACGAAAATCAATCAGTTTAATCATTCCTAATCAAAATTTCACAGAAAGTCATTTTAAAACCTAAAAATCATGCTGACTTCAAATATAAAATCAATTTCAGATTATTAAGCTTCCAAGGCTTCCAATTTCTGATCCAAACATTCTAATTGCAACAAATTTTTCTCCTATTAGACAGATATGACTCCATATTCATAAGATTCACTTAATTAAACTTAATTTCACATGAAATTTCACAATAAGCATATAAATGCACATAATAGGGGACTAAAAGTATCCCGGAAAACATGTGCGAGGGTCGGGTTATTACACTCTCCCCCCCTTAAATAAGTTTGGTCCCTCAAACTTGTTTTACCTCAAGATAGGAACAGATGCGGATACTGGTATTGCATTTCCTCTTCTTTTTCCCCAGTCGCTTCGGTCCCATAATGTTCTTGCCATTCAATTTTTACCATAGGGATTTCTCGATTCCGTAGTTGTTTCACTTGTCGGTCCAGAATCCGTATTGGTCTTTCTTCATAGGTTAACCTATCATCCAGAACAACTTGGTGGTGATCAATGATATGAGACAGATCCGAAAGGTAGCTTCGGAGCATAGAGATGTGGAACACATTATGCACTCGACTCATACTTGGAGGAAGAGCAACTCGGTTAGCCACAGAACCTACTTTCTCCAGAATCTGGAATTGACCAACATATCGGGGTGTCAACTTACCCTTCTTTCCGAACCTTGGGTGCCCTTTCATTGGAGTTACTTTCACGAAAAAATGATTGCCTACCTCAAATTCCAAATCCTTCGTCGGTTATCCGCATAGCTCTTTTGTCTGCTTTGAGCAATTTTCAATCTTTCCCGAATAGTTTTAATCTTTTCCGTTGTCAACTGGACAATTTCAGGCCCTAACAATGATTTATCTCCAACTTTAGCCCAACACACAGGGGAGCGACATGGCCTCCCATACAGAGCCTCATAAGGTGCCATTCCAATACTCGAATGGTAACTAATATTGTACGCGAACTCTACCAACGGTAGGTGAGTTTCCCAACTTTCCTGAAAATCCAAAATACACATTCGGAGCATATCTTCTAATGTCTGGATCGTTCTCTCAGATTGTCCGTCTGTCTGAGGGTGGAAAGCTGTGCTAAACTTTAATTCTGTACCCATTGCTCCCTGTAGACTCTGCCAGAATCTAGATACAAACTTTGGATCTCTATCTGATACTATTGAAACTGGAATACCGTGGAGTCTCACTATTTCGTTTACATAGATTACAGGAAGTTTATCTGTATTTTACTGAGTCTTCACTGGTAGGAAATAGGCGGACTTGGTTAACTGGTCTACAATGACCCATACAGAATTCATACCCCGAGGAGTTCGTGGTAACCCTACAACAAAATCTATGGTCAGATGTTCCCACTTCCACTCCGGAATTGGAAGGGGTTGCAGCAATCCTGCCGGTCTCTGATGCTCTGCTTTTACTTGTTGACACTGTAGACATTTCGAGACAAAATCCACAATTTCCTTTTTCATACTTGGCCACCAAAAGTTTTGCTTTAGGTCCTAACACATTTTAGTACTCCCAGGGTGTATTGAGACTCTCGAGGCATGTGCTTCTTCCATCAATTTCCGTTTAACTTCTAACACATTGGGAACACACAATCTGTCTTGGAATTTGAGTACTGAATTCACCAAATTGAATCCCGGTCTCGGTCTTGTTTCCAGCTCATCACATATCTTCCTCAAAGTTTCATCCTCCATCTGACGTAGTTTGATCTCCTCAAGTAATGTCGGTTGGGCCATCACTGCTGCTACTATGGCCTCTTGCCCAGGCATCACAAGGTCCACCTTCATTTTATCCAATTCAATCACCAACTCCTTTTGCCCTGTAAACAAATGTGCCAAATTTTCCATACTTTTCCTACTAAGTGCGTCTGCAACCGTATTGGCTTTACCAGGATGGTAATGGATCTGCAAGTCATAATCTTTAATAAGCTCTAACCACCGCCGCTATCGCATATTCAATTCTTTCTGGGTGAAAAGGTACTTGAGGCTCTTATGGTCGGTGTAGACTTCGCAAGTAGTGCCATACAGATAATGTCGTCATATCTTCAAGGCAAAAACTACTGCTGCTAGCTCAAGGTCATATGTGGGATAATTCTTCCCATGAGGTTTAAGCTGCCGAGAGGCATAAGCGATAACCCTTCCGTTTTGCATAAGCACACAACCTAATCCTTTATACGAAGCATCACTGCAGATCACAAATCCATCGGTACCAGATGGTAAGGCAAGAACCGAAGCTGTAGTTAACTTCATTTTTAATTCTCGGAAGGCGGATTCTCGGTGTTCTGACCATTCAAACGCAACTCCCTTTTGAGTCAATTGTGTAAGCGGTACAGCAATTTTGGAAAAATTTTGAACAAACCTCCTGTAGTACCTAGCTAATCCCAAGAAACTACGCACTTCAGTTACATTGGTAGGAGTCAGCCAATTTATAATTGCCTCAACCTTGTGCGGATCAACAGATACACCTTCCCTTGTTATCACATGCCCCAAAAATACCACCTCGTGTAGCCAAAATTCACATTTTTTCAGCTTTGCATACAGTTTCTTTTCTCGAAGTGTTTGAAGAATTAGGCGAAGATGATTCTCATGAGCTTCTGTATCCTTCGAGTAAATGAGGATGTCATCGATAAATGCCACTACAAACTCATCCAGGTAAGGCTTGAAGACATGATTCATTAAGTCCATAAACGCCGCTGACACGTTAGTAACTCCAAAGGGCATAACCAAAAATTCATAATGGCCGTATCGGGTTCGAAAAGCTGTCTTCGCAACATCATCAGCTTTGACCTTTAGTTGGTGGTATCTGGACCGTAAATCAATTTTTGAAAAGATTTGTGCTCCTTGCAGTTGGTCAAACAAATCATCGATCCTGGGTAATGGGTACTTATTCTTGATTGTCACTTTATTAAGTTCCCTGTAGTCTATACATAATCGGAGTGTTCCGTCCTTCTTTTTCACAAACAGAACTGGTGCACCCCAAAGAGAGACACCCGGGCGAATGAACCCCTTATCCAGTAAATCTTGCAACTGAATCTTTAATTCCTTCATCTCAACTGGTGACATTCTATACGGAGTTTTAGAAATGGGTTGAGTTCCCAGCGCCACTTCAATTGTAAACTCAATTTCATGGTTCACCAACTCCCCTGGTAACTCTTTTGGAAAAACATCCAGAAAGTCACAGACAACTGGGATCATTTCAATACTCTCATTCATCACTTGCCCTTCCAAAACACTGCATAAATACCCCTGACACCCTTTCTGAATTAATTTACAAGCCTTTGCTACAGAAATCAAATAAGGTGGAGAAGTCACTCCATGTCCCTGAATAATATCAAAATAAGTCATGTCAAGAGGTAACAGATTGGCATATACCCGGATATCCCCAATTAGGAGTTCACAAGCGAAATATACAGAGGTACAGATCATAGAATCCCCCAAGGGTGAGGACACACGTAGCACATAGGATAATACTTCTTCAAATCCATCTAAATGTTGAGCAAATAGTTTTGACACAAAAGAATGGGTAGAGCCAGAATCAAACAATACATGAGCGGAATGACTGTGAATAATAAATGTACCTGACACTACTGTTGCAGCATTTTGCACGTCTCCCGAAACCAATGCAAATACTCTGCCTTGTCTTGCGGTGTCTTTATTATTAACAGGCTTAGCAGCTGACTTAGTGTTGGGAGCTGGTGTAAACCCCGCTGAACTTGTAACAACCCTATTGCCATTTTGTTGATTCCTCTGAGGGCAATCCCTTACCAAATGACCCGTTTTGCCACACCTAAAACAGGCTCTAGACAACCGATAACAAGTCCCACGGTGCTTCTTTCCACATTCTGAACAAACAGGAGCTGAATCTGAGATAAAGGTGGAAGCACTAGAAGTTCCTGAATTTTGTTTCTTGTTTGGTGGAGTGACTGACCCTTTTGACAATTGATTGCTTTGCCTCTTTCCTTTCCATTCAAAAATCCAATTCTGAGCTGCAAGGTTTCCCTCTGCTATAACAGCCCTTTCCAACACATCAACATAAGTGGGTAATTTTAACATGTTAACTAGGTCCAGGATAGCACTCCGTAATCCCCCTTCAAATTTTCATGCTTTCTTATAATCCGTATCCACCATATGAGGTGCAAACCGAGCTAGTTCTGCAAATTGGGCTTCATACTCTGCAACGGTCTTGTTCCCTTGTCTGAGAGTTTCAAATTCTGTTACCTTCTTATCTCGCATACTTTGGGGAAAGTACTTATCATAAAATAGTTCCAAAAATCTGTCCCACGTTAACCCTTGATGCACGGTTCTCGTAAGCATCCACCACCTCCGCGCCTCGTCTTCAAGAGTGAAAACAGTAAGTTGTACTTTTTGGGCTTCAATACAAGGGAAAACTTCGAACAGCTTTTCTATTCCCAATACCCATGCTTCAGCCTTTATGGGTCCTATTCCTCCTTTGAATGATGGCGGCTTCATCTTTTTAAATTCCCTCGTGAGCGTAATAGTACGGTCCTCAGCATGGAAATCTTGCACCACAGGCGGAGGTACCGGTGGTGGTGGCGGTTGTGGTTGTGGCTGTTGTTGTCGTATAGTCTCTGCCATTTCCATGATCATTCTTTCCATTCTATCCAACCGTGCAGAGGTGGCATCTTCCGGGTCTTCCGTTCTCGTTCTCACCATATTCTACATACAACCAATTACAAAAGATGTCCAATAGACACAGATCATAATCATTAACATTAGCAGATTACATTTAACGTTGCCATCAAGCTTTCCATGTACATTCAGAAAATTATGCATGATGCCTAAGTCTTTTCTAGACATCCTAAGGCTCAATGGATTAGTGTGTGAGATAGCAACTCGTGCTCTGATACCACTTGTCACGCCCAAACCCGCCCTTAAAAGTTTGGGCATGATCACTTCAGAAACAGACGTCAGCTTCAATATGTATAACATATGAGGCCTGAACGGAAGCATTTAACAACACAAGTCCACATCCATTGAGCTAATACTAACATGCCAGGATCCAACACGTCATATCAGGTAATTTGTTGCATAACAACACACATGTAGTTATATATACATATATACAAATATACAGACCCATCCCCGAGCTTGGGGATGCAACAAGACTAAGTTAAGAGAAGCTAATCATGCTTTACAACATTAGACGAAAGATAAGTGCGTCAAGCCAAAAGCTCTGCAAGGACTCCACAAAAATGAATGAGCTTCGTCTAAGGGTTTGGTCGTGGTGTAATAGTAAAAGACAAGTGATCCAGATGGGACTAGGACTGACCTCCAGACTGAGCACCTACAGAACAGACATAACACAGAGTGAGTGAAGCTCAGTGAATAATAATACTTAAACAAAGCGTTAAGTGACCTTGAATTATAACGTATATAAGTGCAGAGAGCATATTCAGTGAATATTTTTAGAACGGCCTCAGGCCCAGATTTTATTCAGAACGGCTTCAAGCCCAGAGATATACAGAGCGGCCCTAGGCCTAACAAATTTCACAGATTAGCCATAGGCCCAGATATCATCAGAGCAAACTAGTCCAAAGTTGTACAAATGTACACAGATTTTCCATTCATTTGTAAATGTTAACGTAATCAATCTTACGAATAACAGAGCGTTAATAATAATAATTATTAACGATAAGTAAATGTACAACTATGGTACTATTACTCACAGTGCTGTGGCGGAGCGATGGTTCCTCCCGGAGTGTGTCCTACACACATATATAATTCACACATTAGTTCCTTTTTCTTTTAAATCATTTTCTGAGTCATTACGATTTGAATGAATTTACAACCATTCTAAGATTATCAAATAATTTTTCAATAATATCAGAGGGTCAAACACAGAAAACAGAGCGGACAAAATATTTCGGCATGGGCCGTACGTACGGCAGTCACCTCCGCACGTGCGGAAGGGTGGGCCGCACGTGCGGTACTCCTGCCCCGCACGAGCGGCAGAAAGCATAATGCAATCCTATTTTTTTTTCCTCTTTTCCGCACGTGCGGCCATGACCTCCGCACGTGCAGCCGTGTCCCTATTTTGGCAGTCCGAAATTCAAACAAAACCCATCTTAGAAAACACATAGCAAGGTTCAAAATAGATAAATTTAACACAAGAATAAGGCTCCAAATCACATAAAAATTAGTCATAAATCTACTTAGGTCCTTAATTACTTTGAGTTCATAATCATAACCAATCACAATCCTTTCCAAAGTTCTAATTATTTTTGGGTTCACTTATACACATACATATATATATATATATAGCCATCTAATCACATAATCCAAACCCATAGATGAGTATCCACATGAAATTATCAAGGAAGTAAAGTGCAATTTCTTCATATAACTCAAATTAGTTCCCAAGACAACCATATGGTAAGTATAACCTTCCAATTAGACAATCATCACATACAAAAATTCAACATAACCCCTAGCTCCCCCCAATTGAAAGGGCATGCTCACTTAAACCCAAGAAAGAGCTTGATTTAAGGTGGAGTTTACATACCTTGGTTTAATCCCTACAAACCCTCACAATTTTTGTCCCAATTCCCTTCCTTGTTTAACTCTCCTTATTCTTCTTCTCTAATTCTCTCCCAGGAGATATTTATGAAATGAATTTCCCAAGTCAAATGGTTAAAGAGCATTGATATTTATATATATAAGGTGAATAAGACGAAAATCAATCAGTTTAATCATTCCTAATCAAAATTTCACAGAAAGTCATTTTAAAACCTAAAAATCATGCTGACTTCAAATATAAAATCAATTTCAGATTATTAAGCTTCCAAGGCTTCCAATTTCTGATCCAAACATTCTAATTGTAACAGATTTTTCTTCTATTAGACAGATATGACTCCATATTCATAAGATTCATTTAATTGAACTTAATTGCACACGAAATTTCACAATAAGCATATAAATGCACATAATAGGGGACTAAAAGTATACCGGAAAACATGTGCGAGGGTCGGGTTATTACATATGGCTACCATCGCTGCTACCTTTTTTACTACCCCCAGTCACTCCACTCATTTCCACCCTATCCAATCTTGTTCCCCCAATCCCAACCCACTGGAGCCACCACAAACACTCAAGTATACCCATCACAACCCCAAAACCTTATCCCTATTATGCGAAATGAAGTTTAGTGTAGCTGTAACCTTTGTGGTTTACGTAAATTGCATTTGCACTTATGTACATATAACACTTACACCGTATAAGTGACACTTGCACTTTGTTTCGTAATAGGGGATATGGGTTTGTAGTTATGACAAGAGGAGCTAGAGTTGATTAGGGTGTTCAAATTATCCAGTGAATCGAAAAACCAAACTAAACTAATTTCTTTAAGTTGGGTTGATTTGTTTTTTGAGTGTATTGATTTGGTTTTAAGTCTTCAAATCAACAAACTAATATGATTGGATTAGATCTTGGTTTATGTCTTGTCTAAATCGAGCTAATCTGAGAACCAAGAGTCCAGATCCTCTACCGTGAGATCCTGCCATGGTTCCTGCCATGCCTTCAAAATGACGTCGTTTTGGTCTTCTTCTTCTTTTTCTTTTCTTTTCTTTTTCCTTTCCTCTTGTTTTCTTCTCACACTCTCCATCCTCCACTAAACCAAAGAAATTGTGTTTGCTCAAGTGGATGACTTGTAGATTCAGCATTTGGATCAGAGTTTTAGCTACTATTTTTTTCTTTTCTTTCTTCTTTTTCCCATGTTTTCTTCTTCTTCTTCTTCTTCTTCTCTCTCTCTCTCTCTCTCTCTCTCTCTCTCTCTCTCTCTCTCCATCCTCCATTAGGGGTGAGCATGGTCCGGATTAGATCGGATTGGGGTAAAACCAGGACCAATCCGTTATCAACGGTTCTTGAAAAATTGGAACCAATCCAATCCGTTTAAATCATGGAACCAATCCGAACCAATCCATTTAAACACGGATTGGATCGGTTTAGGACCACGGATTCACATAATTAAATAACAAAAAAATATACATATAACACTTTAATTTCATAAAAACATAAACATAATGCTATATTAGTTCCACAATAGCAACATGTTATTCTATAATAACGACATACTGTTCTAAAATTTAAATAATTATAAGAAAACTAGTTTCACCATAACTATTTAGACCATTACAAATTAAAACTAAAAACTAACAAACAAAAGTAAAAAAAGAAGATATTATACGGATTTAGATTTGAGTTTAGGTTTTATATAGAATAAGAGAATATACTATGAGGAATGATGTATAATAAAAATATAGACTATTTGTATACGGTCCGAATCGGTTCCAATCCGGAACCGTGAGGTTCAATCCGGAACCAATCCGTGGACTACGGATTTTTAATTTTTTAATCCGGAACCGAACCACGGATTCAAAAAACCAATCCAAACCTATCGGATTGGACTGGACTGGATCGGATTACGAATTTCACGGATTTCTTGCTCAGCCCTATCCTCCATTGAACTAGATAAATCGTTTAGTTTCGTTGAGTTTTCCCATCAATGTCTTCCTTGAGAGTTCCTACCAGAATAGATCTTTGAGAAAACCAAGAGAAGAAGATGAATTGCAGGTGAGTCCTAACCAATTACAGCAATTAGGGTTTGAAGAAGATGAATTTGAGCTTTCCCAACCATTGATAGTCCTTGAATCTAACCAATCACGAAAGCTTCTAAAGCCTTGAGATCGTTCGAATTGCAAGTCAGGTTTTGGGAATTCAAAACCTAAACTTGTGAAGAGAACACAACAAGGAAAATGAAGATAACCCACAACTCCAACACCCCCATCTCTGAAAAGCAATTGCTATACACTAGAGAGAGAAAGAGAAGAGAGAGAGAGAGAGAGAGAGAGAGGGGGGGTAAAGTCAGGTTCCAGAGGAACTCAATTGGTAGAGCATAAATTAAGATATGGGTTTGGTTAGCTTCAACATTTTTTGGTTCTTGAGGATCAAAGAAAATATAAAGAAAGATATGTTTTTTTGGCCCTGTTTGTTTTCGAGGTAAAATGAAGAGGATTCATAGTGAGGGAATTAATAGTGAGAGGATTGATAGTGAGGGGATTAAATAAAATTGTGTTTGTTTTGATGATAGTTGTTGGCGTAGGAATTGTTAGATTATTTTTATATAAAATAATAAAACAAATAAAAAAATACAAAAACATTAAACATTAATGTTCAAAAAAAAATGCCCAGTATGTAACAAATAAAAAAATTTCTAGAAAAAAATAAAACAAATAAAACAATGATTTTTACTTAACAAAAAATACAAAAAATTAAACATTAATGTTAAAAAAAATGCCCAACATATAAAAATAAAAAAATAAAATAAAATAAAAATAGTCCGGCGAACTAAAATTCTAATACCACCTCCACCTTCCCATTCCAAGGCCTATCTGAATACCAAGGGATTAGGAGTCCCTTCCCTATCTCTCAAAACAATGACGTATAGTGGATCTCACCTCACTATCAGTCCCAAGCCCCTCTCTATAAACCCCAAACAAACGGTTTGGGTTTATAGAAACAATCATAGAGAAGAGAGAAAAGCAAAAAGGAAGGTAAATGAAGAGACAGAGAGAGCAATGTAGAGGATGGAGAGAGAGAGAAGAAAAAAAGAGAAAGGAAAAGGAGCCAAAAATAAAATAAAATAAAATAAAAAATAAGAAGCCAAAACAATGTCGTTTTAAAGGCATGATAGGGAGCATTGCAGAATCCCACGATAGAGGATCCAGACTCCGAGAACCAAACCTATTCATATATCTATATATATTTTAAAATTTTATTTACATTGACACGTCTGCACCTTATTGCTCGATTACAATAGATTTGATTGCACCTAATAATTTTTCATATATAAGAATTATTAGATAAATGAATGAAATATTAGAAACTTGAGTCAAATTTCGCAGTTGATGTAATTTTTATTGGTTATATTATGGGGCACTTACATGTTGGTCCTAATAAGTTGACTTATTATTCAATAGGTTCTATGATAATTAATGACATTTTTTATTATACAATATTAAAAAAAAGTCACCAATTGTTAATTTTCAACGACAATTAATTTGAAATTTTGTCAAAAAAAATATCACTAAATTATGAGTTTTAGCAACAGTTTGAAAAAATCACCACAAAAAGTCACTAATTTACAACTTTTAGCAACAATTTGAAAAATTCGTCACAGAAAAATGTCACTAATTATAAGTTTTAGCGACAATTTATAAAAACCATGACAAAAAAAGTCACAAATTGTCAATTTTTAGCAACGTGACAAAAAAAATATTTTTAGTTACGATTTTACTAGAACTTATTTTCAATAGGATTTTGTGGAAATTAAGTGCAACTATTAGGACCTATTGGTAGTTTACCCTTGTATTTAATGGATTTAATTTGTATTGATTATATTTAAGTTTGAGTTGGATTTAATTTGTATTGACCTGTATTAAATAATATTTTACTCTCTATTCGTGTTATGTTTAAATATTAAAGACTTGTTTATTTTAATTCTTTATTATTGATTGATTTGCTTGTTTTTAATATAGTGCAGCCGTAGTTCCAACTCAAACCAACCCAAGTTACATTGAGTTGGGTTGAATTAGTTCTAGTGTATGATTGGTTTGGTTCTAGATCCAAAAATTTAAAACTAATCATGATTGAATTGGTTCCACATTTAGTATCAAATCAAACCAAATAGACCTGTGGACACCCACCCCTAGAGGTGATTATGTGGATCTGGTAACTAGGAAAGCCTAGCAAAATAACAAATTGAATTGATGATGCTAATTGCTCTAGATGAAATGGGTCAAATCGATCCACACTTCCCAAACCGTTGCCCGAGTGTTGAGCCCGCAAAGAGACCTGCACAAGAGTTCAACCGGGAATGGGGAGTCCCCCAACGAACCCTCCGACGATCAAGTTAGAGAGGTGAGAGTGATGATGGTGTCGAGAGAGGATGGAGATAGAGAACTTAACCTTTTCTTTGTCTTAGAAGCCTGCTTATATCCTTTGCTCATCATTTCCTTGTCCACTCCGTCATGTTGGCCGAAAGTCTATGTTCTAGCTTACCTTGTTCATGGTGAGGCTGTTCTATTCCGACGTGAAGGGTTATCACAATAAATGTTGCAGGGAAACTCATTAATAGCTGATGTGTGGTGCAATAACCCTGCAGGATCTTTGTCTGCTGATGTGGCTAGTTCTTCACTTGCCAAGTGTTTAGATGTCATTGGTGCTTGGTGTAACGTTGGGTTCCTAGAATATTGAGCTTTAGTGTTATGAATCATGGATTGGGCCTTAAGTGGTGGGCCATATCCTTTATGGGCTCACCCATGTCAGTAGTCCCCCATTCCCAAGTGCAGCTTCAATCCAACGAAGGGAATAAGGAAAAAAATAGGGGTGGTGAGAGGTCAACGGAGAGAAGACCAAATGGGAGGTGGACCAACCGCGAGAAGTGACCGAGTGGAGGGATCGACCGTAAAGAGGGCCAACCGCGAAGGGTGACTGAGTGGAGAGGCCGACCATGAGGAGGGCCGACCGTGAAGGGTGACCAAGTGGATGGACCAACTGTAAGGAAGGCCGACCGCGAAGGGTGACCGAGTGGAGGGGCCGATTGTGAGAAGGGTCGACCGCGAAAGGTGACTGAGTGAACGAACCGCCCATGAGAAGGGCCGACCGAAAAGGGTGACCGACTGGCCGGACCGACCATGAGGAGGGCTGACCACAAAGGGTGACTGAGTGAGAAGGGAAAGTGGCAGTACGCAGGGCTCGAGGAGTGACGGGGCACGTGGTGAAGTGAAATGGAATAGACAGAGAAGGGGAACGGAGTAGTGGATCATAGTCGTACACGTGGCAAAATCCTGTAATGGAGGAGGTGACACGTTAGTAAAAACTGAAGGGACAGGGTGATATAGGGCAGTGAGAAGGCAGGGGCAGGAGTTTTGCGAAATTTTTCAAATTGGCAGAATTGAATCTTGACCCTTGGAATATAGGCAAGCCGTAGGCCTTTGGGGTTATTCGCTTTACCTACTTTATCGCAAAAAACCAACACATCCCTGAAGTGAACTCATTTGTTTCGTGTGATACGCCTCTACGACACTTTGTGAATTTCCTTATGCCAGCGTCCGAAGCTATACGCAGACATGTAGGAGGAATGGCGCGAGATGAGGTGCCAACCATGAGACTAGACCCTCTGCGGGACGACGATGCAGTAGAGTTGGCGAAACAATATTAGGCGAAGCGGAGGGAGGAGAGCGGAGCTGCACAAAGGGCGCGGGCTCTCCCGACTACGATGATCGCGGCTGCTAGGCTGATTAGCCAAGTGGAGCCAGATCACTGGCACACGAAAGCAGATAGATCTACATTTACAGCGGAGGAGTTGGAGGAGGTACGGAGGAAATACCAAATTCCAGAGGAAATAGAGTTGAGGCTGCCCACATCGAAGGAGAGGGCGTCGGATATACGGGCGAGAGAGTTCACCTTATACGAGGAAGCACTGCGGGGAGGTCTAAGGCTGCCACTCCCTCAAATTGTGGTGGAGGTACTTAACAAGTTGGAGGTGGCGCCAGGGCAGTTGATGTCGAACGCTTGGAAGATACTGATGGCCTGCGCGAGTGTGTGGCCGTAGGCTACCGGAGGGATGGCAATGACGGTGGAGAAGTCCTTATCCTGCTACAAGGCCTCCGATCAGCAGGAGACTTGGGTGACTCTACAGGCAGTGGCGGGCCGAGGTCTGGTGGCGGACCTGTCATCTTCAATGAAGGGGTGGAGACCGAGATGGTTCTTCTTGTCAGCAAACGGAGAGGCAGGAGTTCGCACATCATGGAAAGTCCCCACGAAATCGATGGAGCCAAAGCTAGGCGTGGAAGTTGAAGACAGGGTGAAGAAGGTGAAGGAGTGAAGGGAAGAAAAGGGGGTGAAGTGAGATGAGCTTAATCCTTTCTTCAACCCTATTTGCCTTGAGACTGGGACCACAGCCAACGGAGGCAGATCCAGCGAGGGAAGAGCTAGAGGCGCGGAGGAAGGCGAAGGAGGCGAAAGAAAGGAAAGTGTTCGCCAAAGTGGCCAAATATAAGGAGGCAAAGTTGGGGCCGGCCCTAAAACTGGTGGTGAGGGAGCGGGTCCGACCACGCCCCAAGCCATTGGGGGATAAAAACCTGACTGACTTTGCTCCGTTGCCACCACCTGTGGACCCGCTGAAGAAGAAGGGCAAACAAAAGATGGAGGCAGTACTAAAGAGAACGAAGAGAAAGAGAGTGGCCGTTGGGAGGAGTAAGGACACCCCTGTTGGGAAGAAGCTAAAGGAGAGGAAGGTGGAGGAGGCTCTAGAAAAGGAAAAGTTGAAAAAGGGGAAGATGAAGGAGGGCGCAGAAAAAGAGACCGCCTGAGTGGCTAAGAAAGACCTGGGCCTAAGTGCCCCTATGGTGCCGATGGTGGCAGCTGCACCAGAAGTAACCTCAAGCCCTAGCGAGGGAAAGACAGGGATCAGCAAGCCAACGACGAGTGCCGCACTGGCAACCGCTTTGTATCACGCACACGCGATGGCGGGTCGCTCGACGGAAGGGAAGGAAGCCAGGGTCGCAACTGACCGCTTTGTTGGAGTAGTGGAAGATGCGGCGGTGCGCTCGATGGCACGTTTGTCAGAGGCCAATCTGTTGAGAGGGTTTTACTCAGCCCAGGTGGAGGCAGCGACATTGGCGACTGCCTTGATAAATAAGGCGGCACGTGCTAGGGTGGAAGTAGAGCCGCTAAGGGCCCAATTAGAAGAGATGAAATCGGAGCTCCAGAGTCTAAGGGCAGAGACAACGGGATGGAGGAAGGCCGCCAGGAGTGCGTGCGCCAAGGGCTTGGAGTATGCACAGAGGGCGAAGGTCATAGAGGTGTTGGCAGTGGTGTAAAGCAATTCGGCGGGGCGAGCTAGTGCCAAGCTCGTCGCAACCAAGTCTGAGCTTGAAGCGGAACACCACAAGGTGATGTCGCTTGAGTTCCAGTTGGCAAGCGAGCAGAAGAAACTAGAGAAAGTCTAGAAAGCCTGCACCATCGCCAACAAAAGGTGGGAGGAGGCCATGACCAGCAACGAAGATCTGCGGGACCAGGCAATCAAGGACAAAGAAGAAGCAGATCAGCAGATCGCGGAGTTGGAGAGGGCCCTGGCGGAGAAAAGAGCCCAATTGGTGTTTGAGAGAGCGGCGTACCCAGACCTGTGCAAGGCGGCGGTGGAGCAATTCAAGGAGTCCGCCGAATTCCAGATAGCCGTCGATGCTGCAGTTGCCAGGAGCTTGGCGAGAGAGGGTGATGGGGGGGCTGGGCCGTCAAAAGCGGCCGCTGGAAGTAGGAGTGAAGAAGAAGTGATCCAGAGTTTCCAGCGGTCAGATTTTTATAAGCATGAAATGGCTGAGTTCTGGGACAACGGCTGGAAGACCTTCAAACATAAAGCAGAAGAGCTGTTCCCAAACATGGACTTCAGCCGCATGGAGATAGGCGAAGACGACGTTGCCCAGACCCCCCTGGACGAGGGGGTTGAGGAGGAAGATCTGGCCTCTACTGAGGAAGAGTGATCTTTGTAAAAATTTTGTGTTTGTGTGTTTTGTTTATTTTTGTTATGTGTAATTTCTGCAGTGAATCGTATGTAACTGTAAGTTTGTAAATAAAACAATGAGTTTTCCCTTGTACTGTTGTTGTTATTTTTTCTGAGTTGTAAATTCGAAAATAATGACAATGGCAGGGCTGAATTTAATGAAGAATGGTTGTTAAAGTAAGACTTGTGCGTGAATTGTGAAACTTGCTAGTAGATTGTGATGTAAAAAGTTTAGAAATGGGCAGCCAGCCTAACTTGTGAGAAAACCATGATGCAAAAAAAGGTTAAAAATAGGCATGCCTAAAAATGTTGAAAGTGTTAGAAATGAAAGATTGGCTTGGACGACTATGGACCTGGGTTTTAAATGAAAAAATGTAAAGTTAAAACTGTAAAGAACGTTAAAAAATGTCGTAGTATGGACCTGGATTTTAACTAAATATGGAAACCATGCTGTAACATGAAATTACGAAAATAGACCGGCCGAACTCTTCTTTCGTGCTCAGTCTGGCTGGGGCTTTAATTAACTCAGTCTGGCTGAGCTCTTCGTGCTCAGTCTAGCTGAGGCTTTAATTAACTTAGTCTTAACAAGTCATTATTGAAACATAATGCAGATAATGGAGATACAAAGTCATTGTCATTTAATGCGTAGCCTATTGATCAGAAATTTACACCATGTATGAAAAGGACAAAAATAACCAAGTGTGTAGATTGTCATACAGCAATCGATTAATACAAAAATAGGGCATGGTACTTTACTGGAAATAACGCTTCAAGTGTTCGGCGTTCCACTGGTGGGGGAGGTCGCGGCCTTCCATATCTTGGAGTCAGTAAGTGCCCGGGCGAAGTCTGGCTTTAACAACGTAAGGTCCTTCCCACTTGGCTGCCAGCTTGCCCTTGGTAGGATTTTTGGTGGCAAGAGTTGCTTCGCCCAAAACTAGGTCTCCAACAGCGAACTCCCTCGGTCAAACTTTGCAGTTGTAGTGTGCTCTCATTTTCTGTTGATACGAGGCACGTCTGACAACAGTGGTCTCTCGGAGCTCTTCAATCAGGTCTAAGTCAACCCGATGTAATTCTTCGGTGAGTTCAGGATTCGGGTGCAAAACCCTCGGGGTTGGCAGGCCGATTTCCACTGGAATGACCGCCTCAGCGTCGTATGTTAAGCGAAAGGGGGTCTCCCCAGTAGGGGTTCGGGCGGTAGTGCGGTAGGCCCAGAGTACATTTGGCAATTCCTCAGCCCAAAGTCCTTTAGCAGCTTCCAACTTAGTTTTAATGATTTTCAGGAGAGAACAGTTAGTAACCTCGACTTACCCATTGGCTTGGGGATGACCTGGGGAAGAGAAATATGGCTAAATGTGAAGCTCTGCACAAAATTTTCTGAATTTGGCATTGTCGATTTGCTTGCCGTTGTCTAAGACGATAGCTTGAGGGATTCCAAATCGGCATACGATCGACTGCCAGATGAATCTAGTTGTGTTTCGTTCAGTGATTGTGGTAAGGGGTTCCGCTTCCACCATTTAGTGAAGTAGTCAATGGCGACGATAGCAAACTTGGTTTAACTCCTGCCGGTGAGCAACGGGCCCACTAAGTCGATCCCCCATTTGGCGAATGAGTAGGGACTGCAAAGTGTAATCAGTTTTGTAAGAGGAGCATAGGGAATGTTGGCAAAGCGCTGGCATTTATCACATTTAAGCACGAATTCAGTGGCATCTTGGTTGAGAGTAGGCTAGAAGTAGCCGATGCGAAGTATTTTATGGGCTAGTGACCGAGCACTCGAATGATTACCACATACACCCTCGTGGACTTCCCTCATCACATAGGTCGCTTGGGCAGGATTGAGGCATCTGAGGTATGGTCGTGAAAATCCTCGTTTGTACAGAAGGCCACTGATGAGGATGTAATTGGATGACCGGGCCCTGACTTTGGCGGCCTGCTGTTTGTCGTCTGGTAACTCCCCACTTGTCAAAAATAGAAGGATGTCTGCCACCCATGTGATAGGTTCATTTTGGAGGAAGTGGACCTCCAGCTGGGTTGGCGAAGTGGCCGGGTGGGCTAGGTATTCAAGACGAACTCCACAACTGAGGTCCGACTGGTCAGCCGAGGCTGATTGGGCCATTTTATCTGCGTTGGAGTTTTCTGATTGAGGGATGTGTTTGATGTGGAAAGTGTTGAAAAGGCGAACAAGGGGGAGTGCAATATCCCTATAGGCTCGCATTATGTCGTCCTTGGCGTCGAATTTCCCCGTGATTTGTCCGACGATCAATTGGGAATCGCGGAACACTCGGATATGGCTTACACCAATGTCTCTGACTAGGCGGAGACCTGCTATCAGGGCCTCATACTCGGCCTCATTATTGCTTGCGTTAAATAGGAAGCGGAGAGCACACTTGAAATAACCACCCTCGGGGGCGGTGAGGATGAGACCAGCCCCACTGCCTTCTTTGTGAGATGATCCATCGACATTGAGGGTCCAAGAGTGGGGGTCGTCTGCCTCAGTGTTGAATTGCTTGGACGGGGGGGGCCGTTGTTGGAGTGGGATTAGTGAATTCCAGGATAAAATCGGCGACAGCCTATCCTTTGATCGCTATTCGAGGTCGGTAGGAGATTTCAAACTAGCTGAGCTCAACTGACCATTGCATAAGTTTGCCAGACAGCTCTGGTTGTTGCATTATCTTCTTCAAAGGTTGGTCAATGAGGACCACTATGGAGTGAGCTTGGAAGTAAGGTCGGAGTCGTCTTGAGGCTATGACCAAGGCTAAGGCCATTTTTTCCAGCAATGGGTAGTTCTGTTCTACTCCCCTAAGAGCCCGGCTAATGTAATAAACCAGGCGTTGTATTGAGTCATCCTCCCTGATGAGGGTTGCACTGACTGCGGTGCTCGATACAGCTAAGTAGAGAAAAAGGGGTTCACCCGTGAGCGCCTGAGAGAGTGGGGGGGTTGGCCATGTACTGCTTCGATTGTTGGAAGGCCTCTTCGGATTCGGTCATCCACTCAAAAACTTGCCGAAGGACTTTAAAAAAGGGGAGGCACTTGTCCGTTGCGCGGGAAATGAAGCGGTTGAGGGCGGCGACTCTGCCAGTAAGGCTTTGAACCTCTTTAACCGTTCTGAGTGACTGTATTTCTATCAGGGCCTTGATCTTTTCGGGGTTGGCCTCGATACCTCGCTGACTGACCATGAAACCCAAGAACTTCCCAGATCCTACGCCGAAGACGCATTTCTCCGGATTGAGCTTCATTTGATACTGACGTACGGTGCCGAAGGTCTCCCGTAGGTCTGTCAGATGATCAGAGGAGAGTTTGCTCTTGACTAGCATGTCATTGACATACACTTCCATGTTCCGACCTATTTGGAGATAAAAAACGACATTGACTAACCGTTGGTAGGTTGATCCGGCATTTTTCAACCCAAATGGCATGACACGGTAGTGGTAGGTTCCCCGGTCAGTGATGAATGAGGTATGTTCCTGGTCAAACGGGTGCATCAGAATTTGATTGTAACCAGAGAAGGTGTCCATGAAACTGAGCATTTGATATTCGGCCATGGCGTCGACAAGCAGATCTATGCGGGGAAGGGGATAACTATCTTTGGGGCAAGCTCGATTGAGATCAAAGTAGTCAACACAGAGTCGCCATTTACCGTTGTTTTTACGGACCAAGACCATATTTGACAGCCATCTAGGGTAGTCCACGTTCTTAACAAACTGTGCCTCCAGTAGCTTATCTACCTCAGAAATAATAAGAGCGTTGTGTTCCGTGTGAAAGATGCGCTGCTTCTGGCGGAAAGGTCGGAAATGGGGTTCGATGCTCAAACGATGAGTGATGAAAGAATGATCGATACCCGGCATGTCAGAATGGGTCCAAGCAAACACATCATTGTGCTCAGTCAGGAGGGTTGTGAGATCGGCCTTGGCTTGGGGGGATAGTTAGCTGCTGATCTTGGCTATTTTTGTTGGGTTGGTGGGGTCGATGGGGACTTCGACAAGTTCTTCCACTGGTTCCCCTCTGACTAACTCATCTTCGTCTTTGACGTCGAGTCCTTCGATGATCATAATCTCCTTCAGTTTGACCTCTTTGAGAGAAGCGACGTAGCATTCTCTGGCCACAGTCTACTCCCCCCTCACGGTGCCAACTCCGAGGTCGGTAGGGAATTTCATGGCCAGATGATACATAGAAGTGACAGCTTGAAAAGTGTTAAGGGCGGTGCGACCGAGGATGATGTTATAGGCTGAGGGACAGTCGACGACGAGAAAAATGAGCAATTTAGTAGTCTGCTGTGGGTATTCTCCAATGGTGATGGGCAGATCGATGGAGCCTATAGAGGTCACCCGATCTCCATTGAAGCCAACCAGTGGGGTTTGGAGAGGTGATAAACTTTTTTCCCCGACCTTGAGCTGGCGATAGGCGTTTAGGAAGATGATGTCTGAAGAGCTACCGTTGTCGACAAGCACCTGTCTGACTTTGTAATTGGACAGGAGAGCAGAGATGACAAGGGGCTCGTCATGGGGGTAACGGATGCTTGTGCAATCGGCCTCCGTGAAGGTGATGGGCTCCATCTACTGCTTGGGGTTTTTGAAGGGGCGGTCCAATGTTGCAGCTTCTTTATCTAAGCCCTGCCTGATTTTTCTGAGTTCTACCCGTTGGGCCGAACGGGATGGTCCTCCACACGCAAGCCCACCGACAATAACTCTGATTTCTCCAACCGGGGGGGCAGGGTTGCCTTGTGCCCGGGGTTGTTGTAGGGGCCAATAATGGCCTTGGTTTGGCTGTGCAGGTTGTCGAGGAGGGGTGCGCCGGTGGTCGTTTCTAGTAGGTTCGATCCTTGGCCGTTGCTGAGGGCGGGCTGCTGTGAACCGACTGAGACGCCCGTGGCATATCAAGCCCTCGACCTGATCTTTGAGGTTAACATACTCCTCGGTATTATGGCTGTGGTCCTGATGGAAACGGCAGTGTTTAGATTGGTCTCGCCGGTTGGAAGGAGACCACTGGGGCCATTTTAAGGGATAATCTCGTTGGATCTGGTTCAAGACTTGTTCCATAGGGGAATTAAGGGGCGTGTACCGTTCGAACCGGCCGGGCGGTCGGGTAGGTGCCGACCGGTCGGCTCGAGCAGGTTGGTCGGTATATTAAGGTGTTTGCTATGTGTATTGGGTGCTTCTGGTTTCAGAGTCCTTTCTCTTCTCTTTGGGGGTCGGGTTTTTAGTTGTGGAATCTTGTTAGACGGCTAGGGAATCTTCGGCATTCATGTATTTTTGGGCTTTGGAGATGAGGGTTGCCATGGAAGTTGGAGGGTTTTTGGAGAGGGAGAAAAGGAAATCGGATGATCGTAGACCGGCCATGAACGCCGTGAGAATGACCTTGTCATCGTTTTCCGCCACTTGCAAGGCTTCAGTGTTGAAGCGGGTGACGAAGCTGCGCAGCGACTCCCCCTCTGTCTGACGGATGTTGAGGAGTTGGGTTGTCAGACGCCGCTGGTGTTGGGCACCAATGAAGTGACTGAGAAATGAGTCACTTAGGTGCTGAAAAGTAGAGACAGAGTCGATCGGCAGCTCACTGAACCAGAGTCGGGCCGACCCTTTAAGTGTTGCGGGGGAAGCCCGACACATAATCTCATCAGGGAATGCATGGAGGATCATGAGGGTCCTGTAAGTCTCCAAGTGGTCGACTGGGTCCGTTGTACCGTCGAAAGAGTCGATCGAGGGCATTTTGAACTTAGGAGGTAGGGGTTTGTCCCTAATGGAGGCAACGAATGGTGAGTTGGCTGTGGTGGAGGGTTTATTCTGTATGTTCTGCATGACTCCTTGAAGTTGGAGTTTCATGGCTCGAAGTTCGACATCCTAAAGGGAAACGTTGTCACCATCGGAATGCAATGGAAGCTGGACACTACTAGCCTCTCCCTCGGGGGCAGGTGCTTGGAACGATAGGTGTAGGGCCCAAGGTGGCGGGTTTATATCTGGAGGAGGGGGTCGCAAGCCCTCTAAGTTGGATGGGTGGGATTGTTGGATGGGGTGGCTCGGGGATCGTTCTCGGTTATGTGGGATATCTTGAGGTAGTGGAGGAGGTATGAAAAGGTCTCTTTGAAGCAAATCATTGATCAGGGCTTGGTTTTGCTCGGCTAAGCGATTGATGCTGTTGGTGAGTTCTGTGAAATACTACGGTGGGTTGTTTGGCTTAGGAGGATCGGCTTGGGGGTCGGCAACGTTGTGTTGAGAAGCCATGGATCTAGTTGTGACCATCCACCTTGGTGGGTGGCAGGTAGGGAATATCGGAAATGGGTCTCCGGCGACAATGAGCACAGTTGCCGCACAGAGCAAAAAAGGTTCCCACAGACGGCGCCAACTGATGATGCTGATTGCTCCAGATGGAACGGGTCAGATCGATCCATGCTTCCCAAACTGTTGCCCGAGTGTTGAGCCCGCAGAGAAACCTGCACAAGAGTTCAACGGGGAACGAGGAATCCCCCAGCGAACCCTCCGACGATCAAGTTAGTGAAGTGAGAGTGATGATGGTGTCGAGAGAGGATGGAGATAGAAAACTTAACCTTTTCTTTGTCTTAGAAGCCTACTTATATCCTTTACTCATCATTTCCTTGTCCACTCCGAGCCGTCATGTTGGTCGAAAGTCTATGTTCTAGCTTGCCTTATTCATGGTGAGGCTGTTTTGTTCCGACATGAAGGGTTATCACAATAAATGCTGCAGGGAAACTCATTAATGGTTGATGTGTGGTGCAATAACTTTGCAGGATCTTTGTCTACTGATGTGGCTGGTTCTTCACTTTAGATGTCATTGGTGCTTGATGTAACGTTGGGTTCCTAGAATGTTGAGCTTTAGTGTTATGAATCATGGATTGGGCCTTAAGTGGTGGGCCATATCCTTTATGGGCTCACTCATGTCATGAATAATTAGCATAATTCTATCAATAAAATTAAATAGACAATATGAAATAAACAGAAGGTGTGAACAGAGTGAAATAATTTCTGTTTCTCTCGTGAAAGTGAGAATGAAGTGAAACTATTTCAAGATAAAATTCTAGTTGCTTATAGCATCCCCCATTTAGTGTTCATGATCATCAAAAGACTTAACAATCAAATTATCCAAAATAATATATATATATATATAGGAAATTCTATGATACACACCGCATGTTGGGGTGTAAACCATATGCGTTAGTTATGATTTTTGTGATATTTGGTTATGATCTATTGCAATATTAGTTACGGGGAGCTGTTAAGATGTGCACCTCAATAAGATGTGCACATCATATACACATTTATTTTAAGCCATTAGATTTTTACAAATGAATCTCAGCCACTGAATAATCTGATTAGGAACATTGACAACCTCTTCAACCGGTTACCTTTTTTTCAAATTTCTTCAGTTTTTTTCCCAAAGCCCTCTGTTTTTGAGACAGCACGCAGGCACTCCTCTTCGCCCTCGAAGACCATCCCCTCAAAGGCCATCCCTGCGAAGACGACCTACCCTCGACTTCGCCTGAAGGTATCTCTCTCTCTCTCTCTCTCTCTCTGTGCAACTTTTTTTCTCTCCCCCTTTCTCCATGTCCATTCTATGAAACCCTAGACCGCAGTGAGAGAACCTGAAGAACATAGACAACATGACCACAATATCAAGAAAGATTGAACACAAAATACCTAAAACCTTTGAGCCAAGAAAGGTGAACTGTTGTAAGAGTTATCCAATTTTGGGTATTTATAAGATTTATGAGAATGTTGTATTGGTTCAAGGAATCTTCATAGTCAGATTACTTGGTATGACAACTATGACTTTGTAAGAGAAAACGTGGCACAATTGACAACTATTGACAATTTTGCTTTTGTTTTTATAGATGGTGTTTTGGATAACTATCAACTTTTGAGCGTTGTAGGTTTCCATTGTCACAAAAGACATGTTGTTCACATTTGATATAGTTGCTTTGAAAGGTATCTGTTGCCTTTTATCATTAGAAAGCACATTGATTTGGGATTTTGGCATCAGCTGTTCTATGAACACAGAAAATTTCATAGAAAGAGACATAGCGTGAAACAAAAGATGGATTCCACGTGTGAAGTCGACCGTGTGTGGGACTCATCCTTTGTCTTACATCCGTGACTCATTATGTGAAAATCATTTATGCACTTGGATTTACTTTTTGATATCCTTAAAAGGTAGGAATGTTCATGGAAAAATCTACTTTTAGAGAGATTTTGTATATTTCATGATAAGAATAACATGCGTGACAATGAAATTTTTGAAAATTTAAGCCTTAAATAGAAGCCCACAACACAAATTAGGCTAAGGACATAGTAGCAGTCCTTGAATTCAAAAAACTATGGATGTATTCAAAGTTGTTGTCTTCCCATTTATTTATTTATTTACTTTCCTTTTGTATGTAACTTAACCTCTTTTTCTTTTTCTTTTTTAATTGTTTTCTAGTGGTAATCTGCTTTGCAAGTTGACAAAAAGGTAGACCTACTTGGATTTTTCAGAGGAATGACACATTGACTTCTTGAGAATTTGGTCTAACCATAAAATGAACATACATGAACCTTTTACTTCTCAAAAAAAAAAAAAAACATACATGAACCTTTTATCTCAAGTTGGTGATAAGTATCTTATTCAAAAGTAGTGCTATAACTGTTTCTAGAAACATAATTTAACACTTCAAATACTTTCTACCCACAATTGTGCCCTCCATTTACCATCGCATGGCAGTTGCAAAAGGTTTTTTGTGTTTGCTTTTTGATTATTTGTATCGATTGTCAATGTAAAGAGTGTTTTTTTTTAGGTGTGTGCACATATTATATGCATAGCAGAGCCAAAGGCGACATTACTTTTCATGATGATGATGAAAATTTTATGGTAGGTATGAATTTTGGATTTATCAAGGAAAGGGAAATATTGAAACAAATAAATATTTTTCACTTTATTTTCTTCTTTTCCTTTGTTGGCCTCCACATATAATCAATGATCCAAACATAATCTTAAAGTTTTCGTATTTGTATTTGCATATCCTACATTAAACTGTTTTAGGAAGTAAACTTGTTTTTGCCTGAGAAGATGGTTGTACTTGTATATTCACATATTCTTGAATATACAAGTTATGAAATTCTTAAGTTCTATTTACAATAAAGTACCCAAAACAGTGTGTCAAATCTGTTTTAAAAAAAAAACACCAGATTAAGAAGGGCCTGCCGTTATTTTATTTAATAGTAGGTAGAAGGGCCTACTGCTAATATACATATAATTTACAAATATGTGTTTTGCGTCCAGATGCATCACCAAATTTCTTGCAAAATAGTTTTCTTTCTCCATTTGTTAGTTCAGCATTGGTTCACTGTTAAGTTATTAAGATTAGGACTCTAAACCAACCGAGTTGACCTAATAGTTGACTTGAGAACCTAACGAATTTTAAAATGTATTTAATTTAATAAGTTGGTCACAACCCACTGTCATATTTAGTTATAACCCAACGTGGTGTTCATCACGATTCATTATAGTGACTTTCTTTTTAATAAAAATGGTCTTTGGAGGATCTTGACCATTGTGATATTTATTTTTTTATGCACATTCACATAGATCTTGACCAGTACCGCATGTTGTTAATTCTTTGAAGGATCTCATCATGCTTCATCCTTAGACAACATAACTCCTCCTCCAAGAGTTTTGCTGAGGTTCTTGAATCGGCTTTTGACAAACAAGACAAAAGAGAATTAGGAGATGAAGAAAATAATAATGCTGCAAAATGAGAAGGAAACTCACAAGTTTTCCATAATTCACAAGGAAATTCACTGTGCTCCCTTAAAATTTTAATTCATATAAAACTTTGTCTCATTTTTCATCTCTTTTACACTAAAGATAAAATTTAGCATTGATAATCGATGTGTCTATACAGTATCTATCAGCTCCGATTGCTTTAGCCTTAATAAAAAGGATGTCAAAATATGAATTGAATCGGTTTAGGTTTTTTATGTTTGTTTGCTTTGGTAGTTGTTTTGATTTTATATATATATATATACACTTGAAATTTGGCTTGAGTGTATGAAATTTGATGTGTGGGTAATTGAATTTTGTACTCATGTAACTAATATGAGACTCTAATTTTTTATTTGTTTATTGAAATCTATTATGTTTGTAACAATTACTCTAGTGCTGGCTTGTTTTTCCTATTAGAAAGAAAATTACAGTGGTTTGGGATGTATTACCTTTAGCAATTGTTTGGGAATTGTGGAAAGTGAGAAACGAATGGATATTTTGATGTTACTGTGACTTAGTTGAATACCCATTTAGTTATTTTCATTTTTTTTCATCAAAAGTGTTAAAAAATTATCTCTAATTATTTCATTAAATCTCATGAAGGGAGAGTTATTTTTTTTAGCAAATTGAGAACCAATAAAGTAAATCAAAATTTGATGGGGGAAAAAAAAAAAAAAAGCATTGGAGATGGGTTTTCTTGATCAAATTTGATGAAAAGGGGAATTTTGGATAAGAGGAAGGTTTTTAAAAAGATTTTAATGAAAGGATTTGAGTAGTTCATATAAAATCAAGCTTGTTTTACTCAAATTTGAAATCAAATTAGTTGAAAAAATTGGTGAAAGGTTGGAGATGCTCTAAAATGGTTTATGAGTTACCTTGGAGACGATGAAATGCCAAAATTTGATAGGACTAAGGCCTAAATTAGAAAATCTACAAGGTATTAACAATAGAATAAAAGTTATGAAATGATGAGATTTTTAATAGTGTATGAGGACACCAATGTCTTACAACTATTTTTGGGATTCTATGTTTGAGGAGCAAATTATTTGTGCAAAGTTCATAGAAATTTAATTTAGCTACCAAGTTGTTATGATTTGAACTTCTAATTGACTGTGCAAAGAAGTAAAAATAGGGATATCTATAACTAGTGGTGTGATTTGTAGAACGTGTGTATCTTAATGTGTTGAAATAAACTAGCAAAACTGATAGTTAAAAAGTAAGTTTGTGATGATCGGTATAGGTTGCTTGCATTAGGCTAGGTTGAGAAGCATGCATTGTAGGCATAAGATCAGTCTTAAGTGTGATGCTTGTCTTTTATACGAGGCTTGCTTCTTGGGCTCGAGCCTTTGTTTTTTTAAGCTGCAAGGTTTTGTTGTAAGCTGCTTTCCTTGATCTTCGAAGTGAGTCTTAATCCATAAGCCTCAACAGCCTTTTAAATTGATTGTGACATTGTTTGAAAATACAAAAATATGTATTAACAGTGAACATAGAGGTAGGCAATATGGCTTGCAAGGTAGGCAATAGAGGTATACAAAAATACAAAATATGTATTAATCCATCTTTTGTTGATATGGCTTGCAAGGTAGGCAATAGAAAGCGCGCTTGCCTAGTAACATCATAATCATATGAACATTTTTTTTATGGGATCATCCACTTCTTTGTTCCACCATTTAGTGTTGTAAAAAAATGGCATGAATTAAAAATTGTCTAATTTCGTCTATTTTCGTTTCTATTCACAATTCCTATTCAAATTCAAGATTCAAGCATAACCTATCAATACTTATTGTTTAATTGACTCGCATGACATGGTGTACTAAACTATTAAATTTTTGTCATTTTTCCCTTGTTTTTCCTTTTTGCCCACAAATTCAAGATTCAAATATAATCTAAAGGTATTTTTGTTTAATTGACTCACATGGCATGGGGTACCAAAATCTGTTAAATATTTGTTACTTTTCCGTTCTTTTTTCCTTTCTGTCTCCTTTTTTTTATATTTTTTTTTCAAATCGAAAATGTAAATAGGATATTTTTGGTTCAAAGAGTCTATAGCACCAGAAAATTGTCATTAATTTCAAATCAATAGTGTATATTGAAAGTTGCTGTTGTGGGGCCACATTCTAAATGAATCTTGACTATTGATGTGAAATTTAGGAGAGTTTTTTTATTATTTTCTTTCTTGGAATCATAGCATTGTTATTTTTGGTTTACTTGACTCACGTGACACGAGATACTAAATTACTAAATTTTTAATACTTTTTATTCTCTTTTTAATATCTTCTACAAATTTTTATTAAAATTCAAAATTCAAATACTGCCTAACGATATTTATTCTTTAATTGAGTGGCATGACATTGGCATGTGTACTACACTACTAATAGAGACCGACCAAGTGTAAAGATTATAGAGAATCACAACACCGTTTTAGTGTTTTTATTACCCAAATAAGCTCAAATGCATGTGGGTTTCACTCTTAGCTGTGATAAATATTGCTTTTTCATATGGCTCTCCAGCTATGCCAATATCTTTGGTGGTATCGAGTGCAAAACCACCAAAGGGTTTGTGCATCTGGTAGCTTTTTTTGGTGAAACCATACGTGGATCCTATATGCATCCCAAAATCATTTCTTGTTCATGAAATATCCTCCCTCATCAACCACATTGGATCCCATCAATGTTATATTCAGAAAGGGGAAAAAATTAAAATTTAAAATATACGAATTAAATTTATTGAGTATGATTCAAATTATATAAAGTTTAAATCTGCATAACAGGTGAGAAAATAAAAAAGAATATAGTTCCGTGCTATATCCCATGCAGCTTATTTAACCATTTTTAAGGTATTTGATGGTCCATTTTTTCAGCACTAAGATTTAGATAACGCAATTGAAAGGCAGGGCCACATTTGACCCACCCTTATGGAGTGAACTTTTGATACCTGCAATCATTGGTAAACCACAGGTATGGGTTAAAGCCCGAGAGACACTAATGAGAGTCAAACTAAGATGTCTAGGTTTACAATTCATCACAGGGTCTAACCCTATACCGCTAAACTACTGCTGTCGGCTTTTATAGTTCATCTTGGGTAGAAACGCAAGCTTGCAATTGTGGTGGTGAAGATTGCATATTAAAATTCAAATTCAAATTCGAATTCAATTTTTGTTATATATGTTTACCTTGTTCTTTGACAAAGACTTCCAACTTATCTTCTATCATGCAAAATCTCCAAGATGTACAAAGCTTATACTTTCTTGTTTGTCAATATTAGATGGTGAAAGTTGTGAGAATAAATATTCACGCCAAACAGTGAATATGATCTTGAACACCATAAAGACCAAAACACACGTGAGTTTCTTGTTTACACCTTAATGTTGTCTACCAACCACATGAACGAGTGTGTTTTTGAAAAATTATTTCTTTCCCCGCTTAACCAAAAAAATCCTTATATTAAATTAGCAAAGTGAGTCGTAGCTGCTGTTGTTTATAATTAATCAAGAATTATAACCAAATCCATAGTTGTTATCATTTGTAATTACTCACTTTATGATATATAACTTCATGTAACTATGACATATGGATTGAAGCTTGCTCAGAACATTTGGAAAATACACTCCCAATTTTTATTTTTATTTTTATTTTAAATTGTTTTGGAAAATAATAAACTAGCACACAAGGAGAAGAAAATTATGTGAATGTGCTTTGCTTTCTATGGCATTGAAACCATCATATGTCCTTAATGTTATGTTTGGATCATGGATTTAGTTAGGGATTTGGAAAAGGAAATGGAAAATGTGTGTCGAATGTAATTATAGTTCATTGACATTTCACCCACATTTTCCCACTTTGGTCCAAATTGTAAGAGATGTTATACTTTTGTGACGGAAAATGCGGCATGGGTCAAGTTGACCTACATTTGTACGAAAATGACCAAACTATTATATTCTTTTCACTTTGGTCCAAATTGTAACACATGTTATACTTTTGTGACGGAAAATGCGGGATGGGTCAAGTTGACCTTCATTTGTATGAAGACCTCCGCTATAGACCACCTCAACATGCAATCCTCCATCATACAACACTTCCATTTACATTTTGCCATGACCTATCTATTTTGAAGTGGGAAAACAAAGTTTTGTAAGTTCTAAGAATGTTTAAGAACATTACCGCGGTCATATCAACAATTAAGATTAGTCTATCATAGTCCAAGAGTAATGACTACTTAGAATTCATTGATACCATGAGAATAAGAACCAATGACTTTCTTCTACTTACATTGAAAATTTGATGATTGGTTAATAAAGTTTATGAATGTTTCGAGTTTGAATTGTTCTTGTGACAATTGACCCGGGATCCTTGACGGGAATGCGAATATTGTATGTGTGTTTTGTCAAAGTCAGGTTGAAACAGTGGAACATATTCTTCTTTTTTGCCCTTTTGTTTGGAGGCTTTGGTCAAACATTGTAAAATGGTGGGGTCTTCAATGGGTTATTCCTGGCTCCGTCAATGGAGTGCTACAATGGTGGTCTGGGTGTAGAATGAAAAAGTTGGAAAACAAAATTTGGACAGTTATTCCTCTAGCCATTCTCTGGTCCATCTAGAAACACAGAAATAAGAGTGTGTTGCAGGGCATCCAACCGAAGTCGGACGAGTTGTGTGATATTGTGAAGGTGAGAGTAGCAATGTGGATAAAGTCTTCTCCAATGGATGTGGTGTTCTCTGTTACTAATCTTGTGTATAATATGCAACAAGTGCAGTACTGCATCAGGAATGGAGGCTGAATCTGCTGTTATCTATGCTCTACTGTTGGACTGCAATGTTGTGCTACTGCTAGTCTGGTTTAGCTACTGCTGGTCTGGTTGTGCTACTGCAATGGTGATCTGTGTTAAGTACTGGCTGCAAGTGAGCTGTCTAAGGTAGAATCTGGCTGCAAGCACTGGGCTGGGCTGCTGGTTTGCTAAGGTGAGCTTGCTGCTAGGCTGCAAGTCAAGTCCTGTGTGTGATCTGATCCAATCTGTTGTAGTTCTGCCTATGGGGTGTTTTGTGCGTTTGAATCTGTTGGTCTGATGGTGGATGGTTGGTGATCTGCTGGGTAGATGATCTGTTACAATGCTAAGGTAGAATCTGGCTGCAAGTTCTGGGCCGGGCTGCTGGTATGCTACGGTGAGCTTGCTGTTAGGCTGCAAGTCCAGTCCTGTGTGTGATCTGATCCAATCTGCTGGGGTTCTGCTGGTATGGTTATGTTAAGACTGTGGGTGCAATTGGTGCTTTGATGTCTGTTATGCTGCTTCGAGTTATGCTTAGGCTAAACTGCTAGTCTGATGGTGGATGGCTGGTGGTCTGCTCGGCAGAATCTGGCTGCAAGTTTTGGGATTGGGATGCTAGTATGCTAAGGTGAGCTTGCTGCTAGGCTGTTAGTCAAGTCCTGTGTGAGATTGAATCTGTTGGTTTGATGGTGAAGGGCTGGTGGACTGCTGGATAGAATCTGGCTGCAAGTTTCTGGGTTGGGCTGCCAGTTTTGCTAAGGTGAGCTTGCTGTTAGGCTGCCAATATGGGTAGAATCTGTAAGTACTGCTTCTGGCTGAGACCCAGATGAAGCTGGTATGGCCGTGTATTGCTGATCTGCTCTGTCTTGCTGATCAAGGCCACAACTGATCTGTTCTGTCTTGCTGACCTGTTACCAAGGCCACAACTGATCTGTTCTGCTCTGTCCCTAAGTGGAATGATCTGTGTTGTTTGTTTTGTTTCTTTTTTCTTTTTTCTTTTTTCTTTTTTCTTTTTTTTTTTGTTTTGCTCTGCATGTTGGTTACTCACCAACTTCGAGCTCGGAGTTTGTGCTAGCAAATGACTTGGTGTGTATCTAGGTGCCAACCTAGTTGGGATCTGAATGTTTCACTGTGATGCTTTTTGCACCCTCCTTTTTATTGATGTACGTTATTATACTTGGTATGTTTTTTTCATCAATAAAGCTTCTTTTTTGCAAATCAAAAAAAATAATAATAATAATTATACAGATTTCAACTGTAAAAACATTGATCAAACCAAAGTAACTATATGAGTTTTAACTTAGGATACTTGTTTTTCACACTTCAATTCAAACATGTTTCAAAAGAACAAAAGAAGACTTTATAGGACACAAATGAATAGATTATGAATACAAATTTTATTAAACTCAGTTTACAAGGGAGTGGTAATTATATTAATATAATCTTTGAGATCTGTTGCACTTGTGGTGACTTGAGAAGATATTTTTTCATGTTGCCTTTTTAGTAAAGTGATAATTACTTTCTAGTAAAGATATTTGGGAAATTGCTTCATGCCATATAACTTATGATGACATAAAGAAATGATGATATAAAGAAATTGGCATGGCATGAGAATCATGGAATCTGTAACATAATATTGATTCAAAAAACAAAACCATTTTTTGAAAGAGAATTGAACTGACGGAATGTAATTCGGACTCGTAGGCTTCGAGTTTGAGCCGAAAACGCCTTAAACTCGGTTGAAAAAAGGCGTTCCGGGGGCAAAAATTCAAAACAACCCCCAAACCACCATGTGGCTCTCACAGACAGCTTCCCCATAACAAATAGGACTTGTGACAACTGACGGAATGTAATCCGGACCCGTAGGTTGGGAGTTAGAGCCGAATACGCCCAAAACTTACTCGAAAAAGGGAGTTTCGGGGGGCAAAAATTCAAAACAGCCCCCGAACCACTATGTGGCTCTCACGGGCAGCTTCCCCATGCCAAATAGGACTTCTTACAACTAACGGAATATAATTCGGACCCGTAGGTTGGGAGTTAGAGCCAAATATGCCCAAAACTTACTCGGAAAAAGCGTTTCGGGGGCGAAAATTCAAAACAGCCCCCGAACCACCGTGTGAATCCCACCGGCAGCTTCCCCATGACAAATACAACTTGTGACAACTGACGGAATGTTATTCGGACCCGTAAGTTGGGATTTAGACCCGAATATGCCCAAAACTTACTCGAAAAAGGGCATTTCGGGATAGAAAATTCAAAACAGCCCCTGAACTGCCGTGTGGCTCTCACGGACAGCTTCCCCATGAAAAATAGGACTTCTGACAACTGACGGAATGTAATCCGAACCCGTATGTTGGGAGTTAGAGCCGAATATGCCCAAAACTTACTCGAAAAAGGGCGTTCCGGGGGGCAAAAATTCAAAACAGCACTTGAACAACCGTGTGACTCTCACATGTAGCTTCCCCATGAGAAATAGGACTTGTGACAACTGACAGAATGTAATTCGGACCCGTAGGTTGGGATTTAGAGCCGAATACGCCCAAAACTTACTCGAAAAAAGCGTTTCGGGGGCGAAAATTCAAAACAGCCCCCGAACCACCGTGTGACTCTCACGAGCAGCTTCCCCATGACAAATAAGACTTGTGACAACTGAAGGAATGTAAATCGGACCCATAGATTGGGATTTACAACCGAACACGCCCAAAACTTAGTCTAAAAAGGGCGTTTCGAGGGCGAAATTTCAAAATAGCCCCCAAACTGCCATGCAGCTCTCACGGGCAGCTTCCCCATGACAAATAGGACTTGTGACAATTGACGGAATGTAATTCGGACCCGTAGGTTGGGAGTTAGAGCCGAATACGCCCAAAACTTACTCGAAAAAGGGCGTTTCGGAGGCGAAAAATCAAAACAGCCCCCGAACCACCTTGTGACTCTCATGGGCAGCTTCCCCATGACAAATAGGACTTTTGACAACTGACGAAATATAATCCGGACCCATACGTTGGGAGTTAGAGCCGAATACGCCCAAAACTTACTCGAAAAAGGGCGGTTCGGGGGCGAAAATTCAAAACAGCCCCCGAACCACCGTGTGACTCTCACGACCAGCTTCCCCATGACAAATAGGACTTGTGACAACTGACGGAATGTAATTCGAACCCGTTGATTGGGAGTTAGAGCCGAATACGCCCAAAACTGATAATTGATTCATCATGGAAGGTTGCTTTTGTGATTGAACATACATTTCTAGATATTTCCTTTTGTGATTGAACTTTATTTTGGTTATTATTTTTCTCACATGTTCTAATATCTTGAATGAAATGGCACTGACAGACATTAATAAGTAGGGATAGTTTTATATCCAATCTAATGATTCAAGTGCTTTTTACAAACAATTAATGAGGAAGTTGGTAAAAAGAATAGTTTCTATTCACATCGGGCTTTGATATTGGTTTAGCCACAGAATTTGGATACATGTTGCATACAAATAGAAGATTGTTACATTAGCTTTATGTTAGTAATGACAGATTTAGTAATGATTGTTCTACATTTAACAATGTTCCTTATAACAAAAGACTTTAGAAAGACTGATAATTGATTCATCATGGAAGGTTGCTTCTTTGATATGTTATTTGTCACTTGTTCCCAAATTCATTCATGAAGTTGGGCATTTTTGGGTCCAATTCTAATGTTTTTTTTTTTTTTTTTTTTTTTTTTTGTAGATGACTTTGTTGCGTGGACTTTCAGAGTAATATTTTGGTGTATGGAGAAGAAATTTCACTTTTGTATAGAACTAAGGTAATACTTTTGTCATCCCCGGCTTTTGTGCAGTTCACTATTACTGATACAAAAAACTTTTGGCAGCCAACAGATAATTACTGGCATAGTACATAGATCACCTTTTGTCGTCGTACATATATATGATTTTTTGTCGTGGTACATGGATGTACTTTTGTCTTGGCACATACATCACCTTTTGTCATGGTACAGATTACGATAGTAATTTGTACCATGCCAAATGGTCATTTCACATGGTAGTAAATGTAATTTTTGTATATGGAGGGCTTTGCTTTTTGTAAGATTCTATATTTTGTATGAAATTATTATTTTAGTTTGGACAATAGTTGGTTTGTGTGTACTTTGACAGTTAAAGTTATTTATTTTTTGTATACAAAAATTGACTTTTGGTGACTAAAAATTTAGTCGCCAAAAGTGAAAATTCTTGTACTATGTGTCAAAGTCATTTATACCTAACGTCATCATTTGGACATAATGACAACATGACACTAGTAGTGGCAACAATGCTATTATAATGGGCTAAGTCGATGATGATGGTTGTGTTTCAGTGGATCAAAGGGCATGATTAATTGAAGTTGGTAACAATAACATTGTTGTCTAATTCACTAATAATGACAAGGAAAGACAGAGTGAGAGTCGATGAGATAGTTATAGCAACAACATTTCAGGTAACATTAACATTGATGATAATGACTGTGTGTGTGTGTGTGTGTGTGTGTGTGTGTGTATGTGTGTGTGTGAGAGAGAGAGAGAGAGAGAGAGAGAATTATAAAACGAGAAACGTAGTTGGAGTGTCATGCGTTTTTGTTAGTGATAATGTTTGAGATAATGAAAACACAACAACAAAATTACATATAAATGGCAACCGATCAACCGATCAATTACTATTCGAATATTAACTGAATTGATATTAATGATTACGCTTTTACTAATTCATTGGGAACTATGAATAAGTTGGGAATTAATTGGTTTAGTGTGGCTTATGAAAACTAATTGATTATTGAATCAATTAGGTTTATTATATCAAGGATCTCTACAATCAATTATACAATCAATTGTGATATTTGAATCTCCCTTATATTCTAATGGATTGTACAATCAATTGTGAAAGTTCAAAACTCTAGCCACTAATCGATTGTATAATCAATTGTGGCCTTTCAATCCAATCGATTGTGCAATCAATTATGATTTTCTATTCACTCCAATATGCTATACCAATTGATTACACAATCAATTATGTTTGAAATTTTAAAAGTTGTGATGGTTTGTTAATGTTGTTATGATTTTCTAGACAAAATTACAATTAACATGCTATGTTATGATTCATTGATAAAAGTTATGATAGTTTGTTAATGTCGTTATGATTGTGGAAAAGAAAGTTATACTCAATGTGTTATAGTTATGATTCATCAGTAAAAGTTATGATTTGTACCACCAAAAGTTATGATTTGTCATGGTGAATCATAATAAAAAATGTTACGATTCAAATGTTATGATTATTAATTACAAATAACTATATTTGTTATGAGTTGTCATTATATTGTTATGATTTATAGTGTCTTTGTTATGACACTTAGGTCAATATTATGACATTGTTATGATTCATTGTAGTATTGTTATGATATTTGAAAAAAAAGTTATGATTCTTTAAGTAACCTGTTATATGACCGGTTTAGCAGGTCATTTTTTATGATGTAGCACGATATGGACCACACAATAAGTGCATATCATATGCCATTTCATAAGGTGCACATTGTAGACTTTTCCTTAGTTACGACATTATTTTAGTTATGACTGAAAATATCTTAAGTTATACCATATGTGGTATTTAGTTAGAACTCTATTTTTTTTTTCCCCTACAGTTATGATTGAAAATGATCTTATTATAACATTTACGATAATTAATACTATAAATATCATAACTTACATATGATACATACAGTATAACATCACGCTATATATATGCACTCATAATGAACTTTCTCAAATTAAACCATGTCATATTCAAATATCTCTTTTGTTTATTTTTTCAGAATATGAGCTTTTTTGGAAAGTTAACTAAAAGTTAGTTTTTAATTTTTAACTCATTACTTCTCTCATTTTTTATATATAAAAAGTCAAAAACATCCAAAATAAAATTAAAAAATCAACTTTTAACTAATTTCTCAAATCACCCAATATCACTTGAAGGATGGATGGTACGAATATATATGAAGTGACGTGAGACATCTCCATTAAACCAAAAACAAGCAATAATTAAAAGATAATTATTTTTTAATGAAGTAAAAAACCAATGCTCATCAATTATAATAATTTGAAACATATATTCAAATTGAAAATTTGACTTGGATATAAACATTACCATTCAACCTCAAAATTGTTATTTAATAAGCGAAGAATTAAATATTATCTTTTATTTTTATTAAAATATATCAACGAATACTTGGGTGGACAAGATTTTTGGACAAGGGTGGGAAGGTGCTAGACTGGTGCAGAATGGTTAGAAAGGACAGAAAATAATTTAGAGATGACGGAAGAAGATATGGCAATGATTGCAAATTGCGAGTGATCAAAAGATAATACTGTAGAGGGGGGAAATGGATAATTTTGTCTTAAAAAATGGTCATTCCTCTTATTTATAACTATTTTTTTAAATTCTAATCCTTTCATATTTTTAAATATTATTTTAAATATATATATATATTTGCTAAGGAAGTGTGTGTTCGAGGGTACGTGTGTGTGTTCTTACGAGTTGCAATTTAAGTCACAACAATGTTACATATTCTTAAGAAATACAATCTTCATTCACTTGTGATTAGTTTTAAAAAAAAATTAAATAATAAAAACATATAATTAGTCGATATTATTTTTTGGGAGTCATAGGAATCCCAATTTTGAGGTTCAAGAATTTTTGTTGAAGTCCTTGAAACACCTTTCTCGCCATCCAATAATGCTTCACATGATCACACGTCTTCACACAAGTGGTTGACACGTGCTGTCTAGGAATAGTGGTATGGGCCTCGATCCAGAGGGGGGATTATCATAATGTGGGGGGACAGTGCACGCGAATCTTTCCTGTGGGTTGGGGCTTGGGATGGTGGAGTTGTTTGGTTTTGCAGTTTGTTTTATATTATTTTATTTTGGGTAATTTTTAAATTGAGTAAATTACATTGATATCCCTTGAGGTTTAATCTAATTGCTATCTATCCTTTCACGTTTTGAAAATTACATTTTCATTTATGTGGTTAATAGCCTCATTTCACAAACCCCCTATTTATATAAAAGATAACCACTCCTAATAGAAAAATAGAGGAAATTACATTTTTAAAAAAATAAAGGAAAGGGAAAAAAAAGATAAAGTAAGCAAAGCAAAAAAAGAGAGAGTGCATGAGTTCAATATCATCATTTCGTCTAAATAATTACAATGACAAGGGGGTTTAGTGCAATTTTCCAAACGTCAGGGGATAATATGTATTAAACCCAAACTTCAGGGGGTGTAAGTGTAATTTATCCTTTTAAATTTTATACAATTTTTTATAAATATGTATATATATATATATATAAGTTATTATTTTATAAAATTGTATAATTTTTTATAAATATAGGTAAGTTAATTTATAAAAATTTAAAAAATCACAACTTATGTATATTTGTAAGAATTTACACAATTTTATGAGATAACTTATATATATTCGTAAGAATTTATGCAAATATATATAATATCCACTTTACATACCCAAACATTTTCTGTTTATGTACACATTTATATGTTCATTATTATTTTTACTTTTTTGAACTCCTTCAAGATGATGTGTGGATGTGCCTATCTCTAGAAACTTTTCAATTATTAAAATTCTTTAAAAATATATATAAAGTTATTTTATATGTACAAAGTTAATCACAGAATTAGAAATAATTTCTTCACATGAGTGCGAAAATTACGAAAAGCTAAGATTTGCCTCATATGTATCTAATTTTGTAATTAATTTCTATATGAATAAATTTTTGCTTAAAAAATCATACAAAAATAATAAAACTTCCCGTGGCCAATTATTTGCAGAAAAATGCTTTGTGGCCCTAAAAACTGTGGCCCTAATGGCCCTAATTTCCTTTTTGGGTAAGTTTGTTTTTTTTTTCTTTTTTTTTTTTACCTAATATGGAAATTAGGGCCATTAGGGCCACAGTTTTTTGAGCTACCAACCAAAGCCCTTATTTGCAAGCCAAGTCTGCTAAGATTTCCTCACCCTTGCACGCATTTTCCATTCTAGCCTTTCGGATTCACCCTTTTGTAGTGACATGCTAGGATTATGAAGTTCTTGATATGAAGATAGGGTCAAAATGAAGTAGGCAAAGGCTAAAATAGTAAAGTTTTTTTGCTCAAAAGATGAAATTATTTTCACAGTTTCTCTTCTTTCAATTTTAGCACATTATGAGTTGAGTCGTGCTACATCTCCTAATATTTTATTCTTATTTTGATCTTTAATGAGGTGGAAGAGAAAGACAATAGAGAGAGATAGAAAGATGAAGGATGAGAAGTGAGAAGTAAAGTCCATTTCACATCATTAGGAACTAGTGTTCCACTCGTGCTATGCACGGGTTGTGTTTATAATTATTTATATATGGGAATTGTGATTTTTTTTTTTTGGCACACAAAAAAAGAAATATAACAAATGTAACATATCTTCAATCAATGATTTTATGTTTGCTTTTATTCAAAATTTAAAAATAATGTACGGGTAAAATTTATAACTAAATTAAGAAAAAATTTCTTCCTAACGACATTTTTTTAACTTCTATATAAATACTTAAAAAAATAAACATGAAAAGGTAGTCAATATAAATATTATACATTAAGAAAAAAGAAATGTGGTTAGCAATTATGCTTACATAAATTTACTATAGTTTTAATTTCAATTTAAAAAAAAAAATATTTTAAAAGCATTTTATTTAGCTAGTACCAAATAGAATTTTCTTAGCAAAAGAAAAGTAATAAAATTTTGTTGCAAATTTTCAAATGTCTATTGTTAAACATTCTATTCTACTTGCTTGTTTGCTTGCTTGCTTTGGAAGTTTTGATCTTTAATCTTTGCTCCACATTCATCGCATTGTTTTATTTATTTTTCTTCTTCTTGCTTAATTTTTGCATGATACTTCTTTCATAGTGTATTTCCGATTGTATTAATGAAAATATCATACACTTAAAATGTGTAAAATTATAATATATAGAGAAAAGGTAAGTAATTGTCCAAAGCTAAAACTACTTTAAGAAAAAATAAAAAAATAAAAACAAAAATAAAATTGTTTGAAATAGAAAATGATTTATTTATTTATTAATTAATTTTAAAAAATAAACTTTTAAAGAAAACAAAGAAAACTATATTGAAAAAAATACATGAACTAAACATAAAATATAATACAAAAATAAATGAATTATAGGATTTTCAAGAAAGTAAGACTCACAAACAAATTTTGCAAAATCTTGTCACTAGTATACTTTTTGTGTATTTTTTTGTACTTTTAATTCTGAGAATGACATTGAAATAATTTGTACTTTTTGTATTATGTCCATCTAATAGTTTTAGCAAGTACAGATATAATAAATTTCATAATACAAAACACAAACAATTGTGAGACAAAGTATCTAAAAAAAAATGAAAGCAACGTTCAATGATGATGTAGAAGCACACCTGACATTTCAATTGGAAGTATAACTAGATATATCGTCATAGAAGAGGAATTTATTTTTCATCACAACAATTACGTAACTCAATATACAATTGTAATGTTTCTCGCTCTTCCACACATCTAATTCTTTATCAATATTAGAATGAATGCATGAACCCCCCCAAAAAGGAAAACATTTGAGAAGATAAAGAGATGTGGTTTGAGACCTTTCAATTGCTAAATTCTATTAATTAATATTTATTAGGCTTCAATGGTTGGACTTCTAATATTTGTTAGCCATTACAGCTGAGTTCTTTGACTTCATCTATATACACTTGATAAATTGAGAGTGGACACATATCAAGCCTTTACACAAATACTTGGCACATTTTTTTAGCATTATTAATGAAATGCACAGTATAATTTTTTTCTATTTTTTTTGCAATTAAAACCTGTAATTTTTTTAATAAAAATTTATATTTGTTTTTTATTATTTTTTTAATATACAAATTATTTTTTACAGTGTAATTTTGTAGCCATTAAAGCTGAGTTCTTTGGTTTCATCTATCTTCCCTTGATAATTTGAGAGTGAACACGTATCAAGTTTTTACACAAATACTTGGCACATTTTTTTAGCATTATTAATGAAATGTACTGTGTAATTTTTTTTTAATTTTTTTTTGCAATTGCAACCTGTTATTTTTTTAATAAGAATTTATATTTGTTTTAGATTTTTTTTAATATACAAATTATTTTTTACAGTATAATTTTTTTTTTCTTTTTTTCGCAATTGCAACCTGTTATTTTTTAATAAAAATTTATATTTGTTTTAGATATTTTTTTAATATACGAATTTTTTTTTAATTTTTTATAAAAATAATTTAACAATCTCATCACTAACCATAGTATATGAGAGAAGCTGAAAATGATGTGATAGTAACTATAGAAGAAATCAATAAATACTGAAAGTTTTTTTTTAAATAAATAAAATAAAAAATTAAGATTGAGATAATTTCTCACAAGACTTGTAAATTAAAATTTTTTTTTTTTTTTTCTTATATAGATAGATGCATGCTCAATTAGACTCCCAAGCTTTTATCATATGAGCTAATTGATGTCCCAATTGATTACGGACTTGACATACCACGGAGGGAGAGGATCTCAAATGATGTGACAAATGCTTGAGTCAAAGTTATTTTTAGATACAACAATGATTTAAGCCATTAAAAAATACATTATTAATAGTATAAATGTATTGAGAATGGTAAAAAAAAAAAAAAAAAATAAGGCATAGAAAGTGGGCAGGGCCCATTACCACATTATTAGTACTCCTAATGCTCCTTTTTTAATACTTCCAAGCATTTTTCTTTTAGCTATACCATTACAAAAAATATCTCTTCTATGGTACGTCAATTCGAGAGTCAAAATTTGACAAAATTAAATTTGTCACATCAACAAAATCCATTATAATCACTAAATGCTTTTTGAAAAATAGATTTAATGGTAAAAATTTAATATGGGAGTTGATGGTGTCAAGATAACATAAAAATTCAACAATGATAGAGACCATTAATTTTGGAACTCTAAAAAGACCACTAATGACATGACACTCAATAAAAAAAAGAAAAAAAATACAACACCAAGGCCAAAATATCAAATCATTCATGGTGGGGTCTACTGCCACATCATTAGTGGTAGCACTAATTAGTGCTCCCACTCATTTTCCCATAAAAATTATTGTAGTAGTATAGCTACAACTAACTTTTTTGCACTATAGCAAACTAAGCCCTCGTTTGGGAATAAATTAATTTAGTAATTTTTTGATTATTTAGTTAAAATATGAGTTAAAAAAAAGGATTATTTACCAATAAATCCTACTTTACAAACTGTTATACCAAATAGTCCCACTTTTATTCTATTATACCAAATAGTCCTATTTGTGGGTTGATTTAGTCCTTTTTATTTTATTTTTTTCATTTTTGTTTCACTGTGTGGACGAGAGTGCCCTTGGTTTAACGTGGCACTGTTTTGATGGATCAAACGTGGTGTACTGTGTGCGTTGTGTGTGTGTATCAGTATGTGTGTGGGGGGGTGTGTGTGCGTGTATCAGTGTGTGTATGCGTGAAGATAGATACAGGAGGCGAGAGAGAGATAGAGATAGATGGGGGGAGGGTTTGTTGTTTGTTTTCTCTCTCTGAGTTTCTTCTTCGTCTTTTCGATTTATTAGCTGGGATTTACTGTAAAAATGGATTTTTAGATAATCAGATTTATGAATTTCAATCTGTTTATCATGTTTATGTTTATGTTTTCCTCTCTCACTTATGGAAATTTGAAATCGGTGTGTTGCAGAATGGGTGTGTTGCAGAATGGGTCTGCATGAGAGAGATGAGTGAGGCGGTGGGTCTCCATGAGAGAGATGTGTTGCAGAATGGGTCTCCATGAGAGGGCTCGATCAAGCAATCATCAAAACAATTCATGATTTTCTCCATCAATTAAACCCAAATCATGAGTTGCGCTGTTGACCGATTTTCTCAATCCATTAAACCCAAAATTTCCATTGACCCAAATCGATGAATACCTTGAAAGTGCGAACACTGGTGGGTCGATCAATAGTCCAGAGCTTGATAGTATCGTCCCAGGACGAGGTGATAAAGGAGTCTCGGCGAACTGGGTTGTAATCTACGGAATGGGTTTCACGAGTGTGTTCATGGAGGGATCGAACTGGGTTCGCAGTAGGAGGGAGAGAGAGGTCGTAGAGCTTGATAGAGCCGTCTGCGACGGCGACGACGAGGAGGGAGTCGTCGGATTCGGACCAGGCACGTCTTCAGTGTGTGTTGTGAATGTGTGTGTGTCTGCCTGTGTGACCCCCAAACACACCAATCCAGCCCAAAACAAAAACCGCTCACAGCGGATTGCAATTTTGTGACACCAACACAGTGCATCACATTCGGACCAGGCACGTCTTCAGTGTGTGTTGTGAATGTGTGTGTGTTTGCCTGTGTGACCCCCAAACACACCAATCCAGCCCAAAACAAAAACTTCTTACAGCGGATTGCAATTCTGTGACACCAACATAGTGTATCACATGCAACGTACCACCATCCACGCGCCAATCACTCACACCATCCACTCACGCGCCTCACCCATTTCTTGCCCCACAGACGCATCATCAACGGTTATATGAGGGTATTTCCGTCTCTAATAATAGAATGGGACTAAACGGTTTAATAGAATAAAAATGGGATCAATTGGTTTATAAGTTTCACTTTTGGGATTTATTGGTAAATTTCCCCAAAAAAAAATAATATGTTTGGGATGACTTTTTGACTTTTTACAAAAGATGTGCAAAAAGTAGAGAGAAAATAGAATCTTTGACTTTTTGGTATGAATTGTTGACTTTTTGACTAATTTAATAACTTTTTGACTTTTTGACTAAAAAGGAAGGTTCTCAAACGAGGCCTAAAAAATAACTAGACGAGGCTATTTTTTAGCTTCACCATTGTGGTTACTCTTAGCTCCATCAATTAAAAATTGATTATATTTTATTCTTTTGAACAGTCATTTTGTTTTAATATACGCTTGCCTCAACAATCTGTTTAAAACATAGATGAAAGTTTTATGCACAAGGCACATGCCATCTAAAAAATTATGAAATGTCAAAAATGCTCTAATTTTGAGAAAATGTAGCTTAATTTAACATCTAAAATATTATAAAACGTCAAAAATGTTTTAATTTTGGGAAAAATATAAGTTCATTAATTAACCATTTTTTTAAAATTAACCTATATTTTCTCAAAAATAGCTCATTTTTGACATTTTATAATTTTTGAGATGTCATGTGTTTTGCATATGAGAATTTTCTATCTATTTTTTAACATATTGCTTAATTTGGAAGTTCATATTTCATCATAAAAAGGACTAAAATAATAATAAAAAAATAATAATAGTGCCTTCTTAAATAAAAATTAATAAATCAATTACTTTATTCATTTGGAAGTTCATTTAAGACAAAACAATTCTTTGAACTATATTAATGAAAATCTCACTTGCAATCTTTGATGCTATAATATTACAACAAAAAAATAAAAAAGAAAAATTAATCCATTGATATTATAATAATACAACAAAAATAAAAATAAAATATATTTTAATTTTTCAAAAAATAATAAATCAAATAAATAAAAATACCTCAAATAAAATAAATAAATAACTTTATTTAGAATTTTATAGTTTGCAAATCTTTCATCTCACATTAATTTATTTTCTCATATTATGTTCTTATTATAAATATATATATATATAATAAAATAAAAAGGTAAAGAATTTAATGTAAAAGGGTATTTTGGTCTCTTTGTGAAAAAAAAATTCTTTAATTAAGAGAGCCTTTAAGTTTCTATATAACTGAAAATATTTACACATTTAATATTTCCTTAACATATGCCCAACATCTGTCCTTAGGACACATGTTAACAAAAATCATTTATTATTTTATTTACATGTTGACAAGACCCAAATAAAATTAAAATTACTAAACTCAAAATAAATTAATACAACATTAAATACATCTCAGTATTAGCCTTATATCTTTTACTACTATTTCTGAAGATGAGTTAAAGTTTGGGTTCAAATTGCATGCATTTGACTTGCATGATTTTGAGTAATTGAGAAAATCTAACTTTTAAAAGTTCACCTCACTATCATTGGCTCTAATTGGAATGAGTAATGCTACGGAAACATCTATCAAAAGCAGAATGAGATATATATATCTCATATGTGGTGAGACTTTACATGGTGTAAGGCTTACATGTGGGACCCACCTTATGTGAAATATACGTGTCACATTCTATGTTTGGTGTGTTGTGCCTAGGGCCCAGAAACAAATGCCAAATAATTAATCACACAAGAAACACACAAGATTTATGTGATTCAGCAATGCGCCTACATTCATGGAAGCAAATTTCACTAAACTTGAGGAAGAAAATTACAAAAGAAAACAATATTACAAATGGAGAAGGAGGATGACACAACACTTTCAAACTCAACTCACTCTCCCACACTTGAATTCTCACTCACTTCCTTCACTTGCTTTGATTTTGTACACTACTCGGACCCCTATTTATACACAAAAATTTGGAGATAAAATAGTACTTTTCCATGGCTTCAACTTGCTAAGTTACTTGCAAGTTGGTGCTGCAACTCTAGCTTCTAGAACCACAAGTTGCAAGTTTTTAGAATATGAGCCAACCTAATGAGTTAACTCAATGAGCCAAACCTAATGAGTTAACTCAATACAATAAATCTTCACCTTGGCGAACATTCTCCAACTATTACACCAAAACAATCAAGTCATTCAAACTTGAACATAAACTCCACCTTGGCGAGATACTAACTAAACAAGTGCTTCAAAGCGAACACAAAACAAATCCCAAATGAACCAAGCGAACGCTTGAGATGCATCGAGCCAATCCAAGACAAATTGCAGAATGAATCAAACTAGTTTTTCTAATTATTCTGCAATAAGGAACCAAATTCCAAACACGATCATGGTATCAAGTTCCAAGTTCCAAAAGCGCCAAACAAGTCGTTTTTGACAGCTTCAAGCAAACCATGTTGAACAAACCACTTGACCTGATGCTGAGGAGACTAATCCATAATCAATGAAAGGCTTCAAATTTTTAGAACAAAAAATGGTGAGCTTCAAGTTCGATTTAACACCGAACACAACACTACTCTAACCAAATCTCAAAATACAAGTTCTCTCACCAAATCCAAAAAACCTTTAAAAAACAAGTCAAGGAACAAATCTCATAAAGAGACACTAATGAATCTAGTTAAACATAAACAAAGTGATAACGTGCCAAAATATATACATTGAGGTCCTCTAAACTACACTACGTCAGTCTATATCAATTATTAGTTAATGATTTTAGTGAGTTTGTGTGTTCCTTTGTAATAGAAAATATTTTCTTATAGTCTTTTTAAGCCCATTCCAACCCTAATAGTTCTGGGAGTATAAAGAGATAACCTAGCTTTCATAAAAGAGGGTCGTATTCTTCACATATCAAAAGAGAGGCACAAGAGACAAGATGGAGGAAACCCAAGGTTCCAAGGATGGAGTTTTCCACATCCATGGTGTTCTTCACCTTCTCCATGAATGGCTAATCTTCTTCTTCAAGATTGAGATGAAACTCTAATCAAGTAACTTGTAATTTTGCATTTAGATTCTAGTTTTCCTTTGGATTTGGATAATTATTGTATGATTGTTAATAATCTTTTGTTCAAGAAAGGTTTTCATCCGATTTATGTATTTGATTTATGTGATTGAGAATGCATGATCATAAAACTGTTTTGCTTACTTGTATGTACAAACCGTGAGACGAGTATTGTTTAGGGGTGTCTTAACCCTAGTTTAGTTTATACTTTTCTTGACAATGATATCGAGGCTTATAGCCACGATATATCACTATTATCTAAATCATTGATTTACTAAAATTCAATATATTAATTACTTGTTATCAGATTAGAAGTGGATTCAGAACCCCAAACTATTTTCTACTTAAATTCCACCTCAATCTTTCTTTTTGTTTAATAATTGTTTTTTGTTAATTTTATATTCAAATCAAAATATTCATCTAATTCGAATTAATTAAGAATTGATTTTCTAATATTTAAACAACTTAGCCTTTTATTCCTTGTGGATCGATACATGAACAAAATTACTATTCTATTAAATTAAGGTCTTAGTAATGATTTATTTTTGGTGTGAAAAACAACCTACCAAAAAGATCCCAAAATACAAGAGAAAGAGAGGCAAAACCCAAACTCTCTAGCTCACCAAGATAAACAAACTTACCAAAAACAGGACTTCAAAGAAGTCTCCAAGGATCTAGGAAAGACAACCAAAACAACGAGCTGCTGCAAAAGGACGCCAAAGCTTTTACCAAGATCTGAAGTAGATTGCCACAAGATCTTTTTCAAATCAACAAATATACATCTTCCAAGATCAACAAGTGACCAAAGGCCACCTAAAATGCAAATTTAGAATGATCAGAATCATCCTATGCTATATTGGCATTGGAATCATCATTTTTTTTTCTTCTTCAAAACAGGGCAATCCTTCTTCCAATGCCCCTTTTTTGTGACAATAGACACACTGATCCTTCGCGAGATCAAATCTATCAGTTAAGGCTACTTCCGATTCGAACGGAGTCTATCCCAAACTATCAAGGCTTTTCTAGATATGTCTGTGATGTTTCAGGTCTCATGGCGTGTCATTTCATTTCGGATTTATTTGTTTTTGCTTTCAGAGTTTCGAGTGTATTGTGGCATGTCAAAGTTAGGAATTAGCTTTGCATATCAGTTCTTTGATGTTTCTGAGTTTTAAATTTTTGAGATTCGAGTGTAAAGACGAAGAATAGAGACGTGGAATCACCCCAAGAAAATCAGGTTGGAGTAGTTGGGCCCACACGTGCAGGGGCAAGGGTCACATTTAAATGAGCACCACCACCATCACCACAGCCACCCTACCAACACTGTCGCCACACCACCATCACCACCTCCTCATCCACTACCACCACCACTACCACCTCCTCATCCACCATCACAACTAGCGTTGTCGCCGCCGCTACTCCTTTACCACCACCACCACCTCCACTACTGTCACTCCACCATCATCTCCACTTCACTAACACCACCACCGCCAACACACTACCACCACCACATCTTTATCCATTACCACCACTCTACCACCACCTCCTCTGCTACTGCCGACACATCACCATCACATCCTCCTTCATTATCAAAACTCCACCATTGCCTCTGCCACCACCGCTACTCCACCACTACTACCACCAACTCCTCCACCACTATTACTCTTTCACCACCACTACTTCTCTTACCATCATCACCTCTTCAACCATCGCCACACCACCACCACTACCACCATCGTCACTGTCATTGCCACTCCACCACCACCACCACCATTGCCGCTGTCGATGCCGCTGCCACAACTCTACCACCATTGCCACTTCACCACCACCACCGCTATCGCCGCCAATATCGCTCTCTCGCCGCCGCCGCCGCCGCCGCCGCCGCCATCGTTATAAAAAAATTAAAATTCAAAAAATAAAATAAAATAGAAAGAGATAAAGTAAATGGGTTGGTTAAGTTCATTTGTCCAATCCATATCCAACCCAACTCAATCCATTTAAGCCCAATTATTAAATGCATAGCCTTTTTGATGTTCAGAAATGAGTTTATTCTCATTTCTTTATAATGTCTACCTATGATTAAAAAAAGAAAAATGCTTCAGACACCTAATATATCACCATTAAAAACCATCCTAATGATATGTCTAATAAGTGTGAAATTTTGATTTATCAAACATTCCATTATCTAAGGTCTAACCTCAATGTCATATCATTAGGGGTCATTTAGGGGTAATAAATTAGAGAATGTATAGACACTCCATTTTCACTAACTTTAAGATTTCGGCACTTGCAAGCCTCTCGATGATGAAACAGTAATTATTTCATCATTGGAATGTTTAAAGTTATTTAGACTTGCTATATAAACCTATTTTGGGCCAAAATTTAACTTTTTGTAAAAATGACCATTTTACCCCTGGATCTGATTTTAGCCAAAGATTAAATTTTTAACCCCGTGAAAGAGAGGAAACCTTGGTTGTATTCTGATCTAAGGCATTTTTCAAAATTAGTGGCTAGATTTATCAAAAACATTGAACGAAAAGCAATTCGGCCTTACTTAAGCCACAAGGAAGCCAAGGGCATGGAACCCCCAACGTATGGGTGCATTGATGGCACGTGTACCAAGGCAAGTCATGCATGCGCACAATGGTTGCACGTGCGTACAAGAGTTGTGCTTGTGCACATCCAAGCATGGTAGAGCTAGTTTTGGAAACTCAATCGTAGTGTATTTCTGCAAGGAAACAACAAGGCGAAAGCAATGGAACACTAGATGGGTTCCAGAACCTTCCCCTCTGCCTATAAAAGGGACCTTTTCCCTTCCCTTTCAAAAGGTTAACAACTTGAGAGCTTTTAGTGAATTTTGAGAGCCAAACATTCCCCTTCTCCTCTCCCTTGGCCTTGACTCCGAGATTTCCTTACCCACTGCAACTCTAAAACCTTAAAAACATTCTGAGGATTGAAGAACTTGGACCCTAACTCAGAACCTTTGCGTGAAGAAGGCTTGCAAGCAAGAAACTTCATTTTTTTTTATTTTTTTTCTTTTGCATGCTCTTCGGTTCTTGAAAACCAACAGATAATCTCTTATTTCTTTTTAGTTTCAATACCATTTTCTTCTTCTTTTCTCAATATGTAAGCATGTAGGGTAGTTTTCATGGCATGATCATCATCTAGTTTGTCTATTTTTCTTATTTTCTCACTTATCTTTGCATGATTTCTTTATTTCATTAGAACAACAACTTTTTAGGCTTATTATAATCATATATTGACCATGCATGGCCCAGTAATGGCTATCCTTTGGCCTTTGCTCTCAAATAATGAAGAATAAGTTCTTTGTCCGTCGGTATAAATTTGTATCCTATTGTAATATTGGCTGCCATTGCTAGTTTTTCTAGAGAAATAAAATTGTCGAAAAAAGTGACAGAAAGACTAAAGAATTTTTTTTTTTTTTTTTTTTTTTGGAGGGGGGGAAATACTAAGAAATTGAGAGAGATTAGATTATGGAAACAATATGAGAGAGTAAAGTGAGAAGAGAGTAATATATAGGGCCTTAAGACTCAGCTGACTATGTTTTTGAAGTTGGGTAGTGTTTGGTTTTAGACGAATTTCTTTCTTCAGTAATAAGTTTGCTTGCATTACAAGCAAATTAATAATAATTTGTATTTTGTAAACTAGGTTAATCAAATGCTATCTTCTGTTGATAAATGAATATAGGGTTGATTTTATTATTATCAAATGTTATCTTCCTTCCATGCACTTTGTTTCCTATTTAGTTTCTCTAAAAATCATTGCCATCCAATCATTTGATAACTTGTATTAAATCACGTAACTGTCTAATGTTAGCGATCTAACTGTTTTTTATTTTTTATTAATTAATGATGTTACAATCAAAAGAGATTTGGTCAAAACCCTCTCATAATAAAATTCTAATACATTAAGAATAACCATAAAAAGTTTTCCTTGAAAAAACTAACACATACCACTATCACCAAAATATAATTAGTAAGTAATTGAATATTTTAAATTTTAAAATAATATAACTTTTGATTTAAATGTCAATTTTTTAAAATATTAGTATTTTTAAAATTATCTCATCGTGATCTATCAAATAAGATCTATGTTGACTATGAAATTCTTCAAAAACAATAAAAAATATATATATCATCGAAATTGATATAAATAATAACATGTTACTCTATCTTACTCTAATTCACAGTAACATTTTACTGTTGCAAAAAACAGAGTACATACTAGATGAACCAACCAAAAACACACACACACAATATTTTTAAACTCGTATAAACTAAAATAAAATGGTCATCGTCAAAAGAGTTCTGTGATATATATATATATATATATACATGGACAATATTGTCTAAGAAAAAAAAAATTTACTATGTCCATACTCAATTATGCACCTCCTCCTTAAGGGTTTATGAAGCAAAATAAATTGAATTATCATTTTCACCAAATAAAGATCCAATTGAGGTTTTGACTAAAATTAATAACAAGGGACTTACACGTAGTTCCTAATGGTTGACTTATCGTTCAATAGATCCTATGATAATTAATAGCATTTTCATCAAACGCTATTAAAAATGTCACTAATTGTTAATTTTTAGCGACAATTTGAAAATTTTGTCACAAAAAATGTTACTAATTATAAGTTTTAGCGACACTTTAAAAAAATCATCACAAAAAAAGTCATTAATTTTCAACTTTCAGTGACAGGTTGAAAAATTCATCACAAAAATATCATTAATTGTAAGTTTTAGCGATAATTTATAAAAACCGTTATAATTAAGAGTTACTAATTGTAAATTTTTAGCCACATATGCAAAAAATCGTCACAAAAATTATTTTTAGTAACAATTTTACTATGCTTTATTTTTAATAGGACATGATATGAATTAAATCCAACTATTAAAACCTATTAATAATTTACCCTTAATAATAATCATTATGCCTATCTAAGGGAAAAAAATCATTATGAAAATCAAACACAACACAATTAATACAAATAAACTTCCAAACTTGAGGAATAAGACACACGTACACTAAAAAAAAATTTAGTCGCCAAAAGTCAATATTTAGTCGCCGAAAGTTTTAGTAGCCTAAAACTTAAACTAACACTGCCGAATATTTTTTTGTCCTCTATTATGGCATATTTGGTGTCTAAATATTTTTTTAGTCGTCAATAACTAATATACCTTGATTAAAAAAATTTAGTAGCTAAATCCTGAACAACGCTGACCAATTTAATTTTTTGTCATATATTGTACAACTTTTGGCTAAATTTATTTTAATCACCAATTTTGGTCGTCAAAAGTGTAAATTGTTGTAAAACATGAGACCATATATGTCATAATTTGTTTATTATATACTTGTATTATGTGTATTTATATTCCTAGGTTTGTGCCACATAGGGATAGAATGGAGTTAAGAGAAGTGAGACGTCATCCAAGTCACGTATAGGTTAGTCCACTAGCAGAGATTGCTTATAGGACACTTGCACCTTATAAATCGTTGACAGACATGCTTAGCCTAGCCCCCATTTTCGAGCACTTAGCTGGTATCAAAGCCAGGTTTATTCATGTACATAATACATATATATAATATTTAAATTATACATATATGGTCACAGAGAACAAATGGCAGAAGAAGCAACCATCACAACAGTAGCCAATACAGTAGCTTCTACATCAGAAGCAGCAGAACTAGTAGCCTATCAGGATGTGAGAGAAGCCCTTGATAAGTGGACAATCCCAAAAGTAAAACCAGAAACAATTTATAAAATAAGAACCTTTGCTTTTACCAGTAGGAAAATCATTAAAACTTTTGAACATGAAGTTCCTTTACAGAATGATGATGAAGTAATTCAATTATTACGAATACAGGATTTAGTACCTTTTCTGAAAAAATATAAATATATCCACATAGGACTTGTCTAGATAGCTTTTAAACCCTTAACTCTGTTAGGACAAAATACCAGTCTTACTTGTACACTCAGGGATGGTAGATGCCTTGATTGGAAAGCTTCTTTGATGGGAGCCATTGAAACCAGTTTATCTCATGGACCAGTGTAGCTCAATATTTATCCGAATTTGAGTATAGCACTTATAAACCCTAACCTGTCTAAAGTTCTTGAACTAAAAATCTTAACTAATGGTTACCAGTATTTACCTGGATCACCGCCTTTATTAGCTATTTTCAGAATTCATCTTAAGGTTTTAAGTACTTTGAATCCTTATATCAGAAAACACAGTGATTCAAGACAAACTGTCCTAATAGATACTAATCTATTCAGTAGCCATGTAGCTGTTTCTAAAATAATTCCTCGGAACAATATTACTTTTCCAGAAAGATAGCAAACTAAGAATGCTGTGCCAGTCAGACCAATTATCAGACAAACTCTTGATGATGTTATCCAGACACAAGGAGGTAATGTTTACCTTAAATTCCAAAGAACTCTAAGTCGAAGTCTATCTAATATGAGTCATCACTCTAATTTACCCTATAGAGTAGATTTACCAGAATCCTCCAGACATTCTATGTCTGAACCAATTGAATCTGTAAACCAAGGAATGCGTTTTCGACCTCCTAGTAAATCCTCTAGTGATCCACTTCCTAAATCCCTAATCCAAGGGATACATATATCCGAAAACCAAATTCCTCATGGTGTTTATGAAATCAGAAAGCCTGAGAGCCCAACAGGTAGTGATATGAATTTTGAAATTTAATGGATTTTACACCAAGAAGTGAAATTTGAAAACAACTTAACCAGGATTTTATGCAAGATAAATATCAGGAATTTAGAGCATAGTATTTTCATAACCATTTTGAACAGCAACTTCAACAGTTAAAAAAGCAGTATTATTATCATTTAGAAAAGTATCAAATTCTTAGACCTTTTCTTGAATGGTATTATGAATTTAGTACAGTTATGGACATAGTTCCAGATCAGCAAATTAATGTCCTAGAGAGCATCCAAAGAACATGGACAACAGTAAGTGGTCAAGCCATAGTATTTGTCCATCCACCACCACAGTCTTTAGAGTTAGCACCCAGTGATGTTTCGCAACAGCCTTTAATTATTACACTACAGCTAAAAGCCATCGCACCATTCATTAAACAGAATAATTATACTAATTTATGTTTTCAAACAGTAGGAAAACAATTGACTAGAATTGAGGAAACCATTGATGCTTTTAAAAATTGTCAATTGGCCCCGTCACCAGTCTTGACTCTTCAACCGGTAAATATTAAGCCACCTTTAGAAGTAACTAATTTTAAGTTACATTATGTTAAATAGGATAATGTATTCATGGATACCCTTTTGAGAAAAATGACTGATTTAAATCTAGGAAAATCAACACCACCAGGAAGTACTTCTATAAATATGTTGTCTACTCAACAATCTCCAGAAATACAACAGGATGATGATGAAGGAGTTACACCTTCATTAATCTACGAATCTAGAATAATTTTTAGGATGTGCAATCTGTTAACCGAATCGTTTTCCCAAAGCAAACCGGCTGGATAGCCTTACAAGGCCCAGTAGGTATTATTATCATAGGCCTACACCACAGGATATTCTTTATGAAGAAGATTTCTTCCATGGCCAGAACTCTTATCATGGGAAAACCATTTATGAATGGAATATAGATGGTTATTTTGAATACCAGATATCTGAGTGTATACATCAGATTATTATGTATGCCACTGTTTGCAAAAAAAAAAAAAAATTTTGACCATCAAATAGTTAGATTCATTGTCAATGGATTTACAGGTATCCTTAAAGGATGGTGGGATAATGTTCTTACTCCCACTCAACAAAATGAAGTTTTAAATGCCATCAAAAATGAAACCGATCTAGATACTAATACTACTACTCAACGGGAGGATGCAGTTTATACTTTAGTCCAGTCAATTCTCTACCATTTTGTTGGGAGCGGAACAGTTAATACTGACCGTAGCCTTGAATTACTTCAGAACCTTAGATACCCATCTTTAACCCATTTTTGTTGGTATAAACATGTGTTTTTATTAAAAGTTATGCAACGATCTGATGCTAACAATGGACATTGGAAAGCCAAATTTATTGATGGCCTTCCTACTCTTTTTGCAGAAAAAAGTTTGGAAAAAGCTTCGCGATTGCCATGATTCCATGACCATTCCTTATCACTAATACACCTATGGCCAACTCGTAGGCCTCATCATAGAATAAGGTCTTTCTTTGTGCAATGACCTTAAACTTCAATACCAGATGAAAAAGTAGAATCTTACTGGCAAAAAAGAATTAGGTGAATTTTGTTACTAGTTTGCCTATGACACTAAGATCCAGTATCCATCAAAAATCAAAAAAACTTATCATAAAAAATCTTCCAAACAGTATCGTAAGCATTATAAAAAATCCCACAGTATTCCTTCTCACCAGAAAAAGTTTTTCCCTCTAACCGAGAAATCCACCGTTAAAAGGACAACATCTAAGAAAGATGTTAAATGTTATAAATGCGGCACCACCGGTCATTACACCAATCGTTGCAGATCCAAATTAAAACAGAAAATTAATGAAATGTCTTTAGATCCCCTTATAACTCAACAGTTATTATTGACATTATCAGAAGAAGAATCCAACACTAGCTCTAAGTCAGATAGACTCGCTGAACTCTACTCTCCATCTACCTCTAGTGATGAGCTAGCAACACCAGAACCTAATTGTTCTACAAATCTGAATCAGATTTCTGAAATAATTTATTGGAAATCTATTGTTGAACTGAATGGTTTGGACCTTGGGGGTCCTAGTATTCATGTTCTAACTGATGATCAGAAATCCATGCTAGATCTTGCTGAGCAAATTAAAGATCCAGAAATGAAGCTAAAATTTTTAGACATCTATTATCAACAACAAAAGGCTGCTACTGAACCTCCTTTAATCCCTATTCAATCTTATAGCATGAAGGATGTTTTGAATACAATACAGTTTCACCTATTACTGAAAAACTAGTCATCATTCAAGACTTAAAAATGGAAATTAATGTCTTAAAAATGGAAATTAGGCATCTTCAAACTGCCAACCAAGCTATGCAAGCCAATATACATCAGCTTAAAACTGCAAAACAAAAAAGTAAACAAATTGCTCCAGAAACTTCTGACCAAAAAAATAAAGATAGCCAGTATTTAATGCTTGTTAATCAGGTTACATTTCAGAAATGGTATATTCGTATTACTTTTGTTATTCAACCTGATTTTATTATCAAAGATGCAATTGTCCTTGTTGAAAGTGGAGCTGACATGAATTACATACAAGAAGGATTATTTCCAACCAGATATTTTCAAAAAACTACCCCATAACTTACTACTACTAGTGGTAATTCTATGCATATCAATTATAAAATACCTGGAGCTCTTATCTGTAACCAGGACATTTGTTTATCAACATCTTGTGTCCTTGTCAGAAATATGTCTCCAACTATTATTTTGGGACCACCATTTTTATGTCTCTTAATGCCTATCGCCAAGATTGATCCTGAAGGCATTCATACAACTATCAGTAATCAACCAATTATCTTTGAATTTATAACCGAACCATATACAAAAGAGCTAGATCAAATTCGTGATCTAGTTACTTTTAAAGAAAAACAAATTAATTTTCCCCAAACAAAAATTCATTTTCTTACAACTGAACAACGGTTACAATAACCTTCTTTACAGAATAAAATCAATCTTATTGAAAAAGAATTTCAAACAGAAATTTGTAGTGATCTTTCAAATGCTTTTTGGGAAAGGAAAAGACACATTGTTTCTCTTCCCTACGAACCCAATTTTGATGAAAAATTCATCCCAACCAAAGCTCGCCCTAGTCAAATGAAAAAAGACAACCTTGAACTTTGCAAAACAGAAATTAATTCTCTCATTCAGAAAAAATTAATCAGAATTAGCCACTCACCTTGGAGTTGTACGACATTTTATGTTAATAAAAATGCAGAAATAGAAAGAGGTGTGCCAAGATTGGTAATCAATTACAAACCTCTTAATGACGCTTTGAAATGGATCAGATATCCAATTCCGGATGAAAAAGATCTTTTAGACTATTTACAGGATGCTGTAATTTTTTTCTAAATTTGATCTAAAATCAGGATATTGGCAAGTACAAATTGCAGAACAGGATCATTATAAAACCGCTTTTACAGTGCCTTTTGGGCATTTTGAGTGGAATGTTATGCCTTTTGGTTTGAAAATTCAGAATTTCAATATATCATGAACGACATTTTTACTCCTCACACAGAATTTGGTATCTGTTATATAGATGATGTTCTTATTTTCTCATCTTCTATTGATCAGCATATTAAACATCTCACTATCTTTAAGCATATTATTATCCGAAATGGTTTAGTTATTTCTGCACCATACATGAAACTTTTTCAAACAACAGTACGATTTTTGGATCATAACATTCATAACAGAAGTATTATACCCATTAACCGCAGTATAGAGTTTGCATCTAAATTTCCTGATGAAATTAAAGATAAAACTCAATTACAGAGATTTCTTGGTAGTCTAAATTATATTCGAGACTACTATCATCAGTTATCCCATGATGCATCTATTCTTTATACCAGATTACAGAAAAATCCTCCTCTTTGGTCTGTGGAACATACCCGAGCTATTTCATCAGTTATTATGTATGTCATAATAATGCATAATGAAACAGTAATTATTTCATCATCGGAATGTTTAAAGTTATTTAGAGTTGCCATATAAAACCTATTTTGGGCAAAAATTTAACTTTTTGTGAAAATGACCATTTTACCCGTGGATCCGATTTTAGCCAAAAATTAACTTTTTAACCCCGTGAAAGAGAGGAAACCCTAGTTGTATTCTAATCTAAGGTAATTTTCAAAATTAGTGGCTAGATTTATCAAAAACATTGATCGAAAAGCAATTCAGGCTTACTCAAGCCACAAGGAAGCCAAGGGCATGGAACCCCCAACGTATGCATGCATTAATGGCACATGTACCAAGGCAAGTCATGCACGCGCACAATGGTTGCACGTGCGCACAAGAGTTGTGCTTGTGCACATCCAAGCGTGGTAGAGCTAGTTTTGGAAACTCAATCGTGGTGCATTTCTGCAAGGAAGCAACAAAGGGAAAGCAATGGAACACTAGAAGGGTTCCAGAACCTTCCCTTCTGTCTATAAAAAGGACCTCTTCCCTTCCCTTTCAAAAGGTTAACAACTTGAGAGCTTTTAGTGAATTTTGAGAGCCAAACATTCCCCTTCTTCTCTCTCTTGGCCTTGACTCCGAGATTTCCTTACCCACTGCAACTCTAAAACCTTAAAAACATTCTGAGGATTGAAGAACTTGGACCCTAACTCAAAACCTTTGCTTGAAGAAGGCTTGCAAGCAAGAAACTTCATTTTTTTTCTTGTTTTTCTTTTGCATGCTCTTTGGTTCTTGAAAACCAACAGATAATCTCTTATTTCTTTTTAGTTTCGATACCATTTTCTTCTTCTTTTCTCAATAGATGAGCATGTAGGGTAGTTTTCATGGCATGATCATCATGTAGTTTGTCTATTTTTCTTATTTTCTCACTTATCTTTGCATTATTTCTTTATTTCATTAGAACAACAACATTTTAGGCTTATTATAATCTTATATTTACCATGCATGGCCCGGTAATGGCTGTCCTTTGGCCTTTGCTCTCAGATAATGAAGAATAAGTTCTTTGTCCGTTGGTATAAAATTTGTATCCTATTGTAATATTGGCTGCCATTGCTGGCTTTTCTTGAGAAATAAAATTGTCGAAAAAAAGTCACAGAAAGACTAAAGAATTTTATTTATTTATTTATTTATTTATTTATTTATTTTTATTTATTTATTTTTTTTTTGGGAAATACTAAGAATTTGAGAGAGATTAGATCATGGAAACAATATGAGAAAGTAAAGTGAGAAGATAGTAATATATAGGGCCTTAAGACTCAGCCGACTAGGTTTTTGAAGTTGGGTAGTGTTTGGTTTTAGATGAATTTCTTTCTTCAGTAATAAGTTTGATTGCATTACAAGCAAAATAATAATAATTTGTATTCTATAAACTAGGTTAATCAAATGCTATCTTCTGTTGATAAATGAATATAGGGTTGATTTTATTATTATCAAATGCTATCTTCCTTCCATGCACTTTGTTTCCTATTTTAGTTTCTCTAAAAATCATTGCCATCCAATCATTTGACAACTTGTAGTAAATCACGTAACTGTCTAATCTTAGCGATCCAACTATTTTTTATTAATTAATGATATTACAATCAAAATAGATTTGGTCAAAACCCTCTCATAATAAAATTCTAGCACTTTAAGAATAACCATAAAAGGTTTTCCTGGAAAAAACTAACACATACCACTTTCACCAAAATATAATTAGTGAGTAATTTAATATTTTAAATTTTAAAATAATATAACTTTTGATTTAAATGTCAATTTTTTAAAATATTAGTATTTTTAAAATTATCTCATCATGATCTATCAAATAAGATCTATGTTGATTATGAAATTTTTCAAAAACAATAAAAAAAAATATCATCGAAATTGATATAAATAATAACATGTTACTCTGTCTTACTCTAATTCATAGTAACATTTTACTGTTACAAAAAATAGAATACACACTAGATGAACCAACCAAAAATACACACACAATATTTTTAAACTCATATAAAATAAAATAAAATGGTCATCGTCAAAAGAGTTATGTGATATATATATACATGGACAATATTGTCTAAGAAAAAAAAAATTACTATGTCCGTACTTAATTATGCACCTCCTCCTTAAGGGATTTATGAAGCAAAATAAATTGAATTATCATTTTCACCAAATAAGGATCCAATTGAGAGGTTTTGACTAAAATTAATAATAAGGGGTCTTATATGTAGGTCCTAATGGTTGACTTATCGTTCAATAGATCCTATGATAATTAATAGCATTTTTCATCAAACACTATTAAAAATGTCACTAATTGTTAATTTTTAACGACAGTTTAAAAATTGTCATAAAAAATGTTACTAATTATAAGTTTTAGTAACAGTTTAAAAAAATCTTCACAAAAAAAAGTCAATAATTTTCAACTTTCAGTGATAGGTTGAAAAATTCATCACAAAAACGTCATTAATTATAAGTTTTAGCAATAATTTATAAAAACCGTTATAATTAAAAGTTACTAATTGTCAATTTTTAGTCACATATGTAAAAAATTGTCACAAAAAATTAGTTTTAGTAACAATTTTACTATGCTTTATTTTTAATAGGACATGATATGAATTAAATCCAACAATTAAAACCTATTTATAATTTACCCTTAATAATAATCATTATGCCTATCTAAGAAAAAAAAAATCATTGTGAAAATCAAACACAACACAATTAATACAAATGAACTTCCAAACTTGAGGAATAAGACACATGTACACTAAAAAAAAATTTAGTTGGCAAAAGTCAATATTTAGTCACCGAAAGTTTTAGTAACCTAAAACTTAAACTAGCACTGCCGAATATTTTTTTTGTCTTCTATTGTGGCATATTTGGTGACTAAATATTTTTTAGTTGTCAATAACTAATATACCTTGATTAAAAAAATTTAGTAGCCAAATCCTGAACAACGCAGCCCAATTTAATTTTTTGTCGTCTATTGTACAACTTTTGGCTAAATTTATTTTAATCACCAATTTTGGTCGTCAAAAGTGTAAATTGTTGTAAAACATGAGACCATATATGTCATAATTTATTTATTATATACTTGTATTATGTGTATTTATATTCCTAGGTTTGTGCCACATAAGGATATAATGGAGTTAAGAGAAGTGAGACGTCATCCAAGTCGCGTATAGGTTAGTCCACTCGCAGGGATTGCTTATAGGACACTTGCACCTTATAAATCGTTGACAGACATGCTTAGCCTAGCCCCCCTTTTCGAGCACTTAGCTGGTATCAGAGCCAGGTTTATTCATATACATAATACATATATATAATATTTAAATTATACATATATGGTCACAGAGAACAAATGGCAGAAGAAGCAACCATCACAACAGTAGCCAATACAGTAGCTTCTACATCAGAAGCAGCAGAACTAGTAACCTATCAGGATGTAAGGGAAGCTCTTGATAAATGGACAATCCCAAAAGTAAAACCAAAAACAATTTATAAAATAGGAACCTTTGCTTTTACCAGTAGGAAAATCATTAAAACTTTTGAACATGAAGTTCCTTTACAGAATGATGATGAAGTAATTCAATTATTACGAATACAGGATTTAGTACCTTTTGTGAAAAAATATAAATATGTCCACATAGGACTTGTGTAGATAGCTTTTAAACCCTTAACTCTGTTAGGACAAAATACCAGTCTTACTTGTACAATCAGGGATGGTAGGTGCCTTGATTGGAAAGCTTCTTTGATGGAAGCCATTGAAACCAGTTTATCTCATAGACCAGTATAGTTCAATATTTATCTGAATTTGAGTATAGCACTTATAGACCCTAACCTGTCTAAAGTTCTTGAACTTAGAATCTTGACTAATGGTTACCAGCATTTACCTGGATCACCGCCTTTATTAGCTATTTTCAAAATTCATCTTAAGCTTTTAAGTACTTTGAATCCTTATATCAGAAAACACAGTGATTCAAGACAAACTGTCCTAATAGATACTAATCTATTCAGTAGCCAAGTAGCTGTTCCTAAAATGATTCCTCGAAACAATATTACTTTTCCAGAAAGATGGCAAATTAAGAATGCTGTACCAGTTAGACCAATTATCAGACAAACTCTTGATGACGTTATCCAGACACAAGGAGGTAATGTTTACCTTAAATTCCAAAGAACTCTAAGTCGAAGTTTATCTAATATGAGTCATCACTCTAATTTACCCTATAGAGTAGATTTACCATAATCCTCTAGATATTCTATGTCTGAACCAATTGAATCTGTAAACCAAGGAATGCTTTTTCGACCTCCTAGTAAATCCTCCAGTGATCCACTTCCTGAAACCCTAATCCAGGGGATACATATATCCGAAAACCAAATTCCTCATGGTGTTTATGAAATCAGAAAGCCTGAGAGCCCAACAGGTAGTGATATGAATTTTGAAATTTAATGGATTTTACACCAAGAAGTGAAATTTGAAAACAACTTAACCAGGATTTTATGCAAGATAAATATCAGGAATTTAGAACATGGTATTTTCATAACCATACTGAACAGCAGCTTTAACAGTTAAAAAAGCAATATTATTATCATTTAGAAAAGTATCAAATTCTTAGACCTTTTCTTGAATGGTATTATGAATTTAGTACAGTTATGGACATAGTTCCAGATCAGCAAATTAATGTCCTAGAGAGCATCCAAAGAACATGGACAACAGTAAGTGGTCAAGCCATAGTATCTGTCCATCTACCACCACAGTCTTTAGAGTTAGCACCCAGTGATGTTTCGCAACAGCCTTTAATCATCACTGCATATGTGGAAACTCCTTCCAAAATGGCTCAAAAAGATACACTACAACTAAAAGGCATCTTACCACTCATTAAACAAAATAATTATACTAATTTATGTTTTCAAACAGTAGAAAAACAATGGACTAGAATCGAGGAAACCATTAATACTTTTAAAAATCGTCAATTGGCCCCGTCCCCGGCCTCTACTCTTCAACCAGTAAATATTAAGCCACCTTTAGAAGTAACTAATTTTAAGTTACGTTATGTTAAAAAGGCTAATGAATTCATGGATACCCTTTTGAGAAAAATGACTGATTTAAATCTAGGAAAATCAGCACCACCAGGAAGTAGTTCTATAAATATATTGTCTACTCAACAATCTCCAGAAATACAACAGGATGATGATGAAGGAGTTACACCTTCATTAATCTACGAAATCTAGAATAATTTTCAGGATATGCAATCTATTAACCGAACCGTTTTCCCAAAGCAAACTGACCAGACAACCTTACAAGGCCCCAGTAGCTATTATTATCATAGACCTACACCACTGGATATTCTTTATGAAGAAGATTTCTTCCATGGCCAGAACTCTTATCATGGGAAAACCATTTATGAATGGAATATAGATGGTTATTCTGAATACTAGATATCTGAGTGTCACTACAAGAAAAAGCACATTCAGCCACCAAATTTCCCGACTAAAAAAATTTGGTCGCTGAAAGCTCAGCGACCAAAACAGCATTAGTAGCCAAAAGTAAAGCTTTTTGGCGACTAAACAATTTTAGTAGCCAAAAGTCTACAATTGGCGACTAAAACTATGTTTGATCGCTGATTATATGGGTTTTACCGACTAAAAAAATTTTAGTAGCCAAAAGTAAAGCTTTTTGGTGACTGAAAAAATTTTAATAGCCAAAAGTCTACAATTGGCGACAAAAAAATAAGGTTAGTCACCAAGAGTGGTCATTTTTAGCGCAGGAGAACAAAAATCCTAAGGCGGGAATTAAATTTTTTAACGACCAAAATTTTGGTAGCTGAAAATGCATCTTCAGCAACCAAATCCGACTTTGGTCGGAAAAAGTTAAGTTTTTTAGCGACTAAAAAATAATTAGTAGCCAAAAGTATAGAATTGGCGACTAAAAAATATGTTTAGTCGCCAAAAGTGATCTTTTTTTATTTTGCTACTAAATAGTTTATTTTAAATAAATTATGTTCATTAAAATAATTATGTTTACACATATACTTTTATATTAATATGGATGTATATACTATATAAATAATATATGTCGCATATATAATCATGTGGTGCTATAGAGGCGTAGTAGGATGAGTGTGGTGCATAAGGTTTATGGTGTGGGAGGTTGGCGGTTCAAGTCTCTGCAAGAGCGGATCAAATTGTTGTACAACGAATTTTTTTTTTTTTTTCACGTTTGAAGCTTTTGGAGACAAAAGGTGTTGGTCGGCAATTGGTTGCTTTTGGTGACTAAAGGTGTTGGTCGGTGATTCCTTGATTATTGGCGACTAAAACATTGGTCGGTAAATGTATAATTTTAAAAATATATAATTGACTATTGGCGACCAAAATTTTGGTAGCTAAATACTTGCTTTTTACCAACCAAAGGTTTTTTGGTCGGCAAAACCCTCCAAGACCTTTCCCGACAGGGTTTTGGCGACAAATGTAGCGACCAAATTTTTTGGTCGCAGAATGTCATTGGCGACCAAAAAACAAACAATTGGCGACCAATATTTTAGTCGCTAAAAGTGACTTTTTTTGTAGTGTGTATACATCAGATTATTATTTACGCCACTGTTTGCAAACAAAATAATAATTCTGACCATCAGATAGTTAGATTCGTTGTCAATGGATTTACAGGTATCCTTAAAGGATGGTGGGATAATGTTCTTACTCCCACTCAACAAAATGAAGTTTTAAATGCCATCAAAACTGAAACTGATCCAGATACTAATACTGCTACTCAACGGGAGGATGCAGTTTATACTTTAGTCCAGACAATTCTCTACCATTTTGTTGGGAGCGGAACAGTTAATGCTGACTGTAGCCGTGAATTACTTCAGAACCTTAGATGCTCATCTTTAACCCATTTTCGTTGGTATAAAGATGTGTTTTTATTAAAAGTTATGCAACGATCTGATGCTAACAGTGAACATTAGAAATCCAAATTTATTGATGGCCTTCCAACTCTTTTTGCAGAAAAAAGTTCGGAAAAAGCTTCGCGATTGCCATGATTGCATGACCATTCCTCATCACCAGTACACCTATGACCAACTTGTCATGACCCGAACCGGCCCCTATGGGTTAAGGACATAACTGGCCAGTAATAAAGGGATTACCTACGGCCTCAAACCAAACAAGACATAACTCATCAGAGTGAAGGGTCCAAATGGGAGCAATTTCAAACTTTTGTCCATAGAGCTGTGCTTAGATGGCACGTCATAACAATCCATACATACGCATGTTAATAACTCACATCAAGATATGTAATAACACAAAGTTTTGTACATACAGGATCATTCAAGTCTAAGTCAGCCAATCAAAACTATATACAACTGTAAACCAAAGTTCTCGCCAACATGACAAAATATAGCAAACTAGCAAAACGTGAAAACAAGTCTCGTGCGTGAGACGTATGGCTGACTCTTCAAAACCTTGGTTGCTTCTCACAGACTTCACTGAGGCTGGGTTTGGACCTCCCTTGGCTCACTTACAGACACATGAATAAGCGTGAGCGAAAGCCCAGTGAATAATATCAAATAAAGAAGTTACAGGAACGGTACTTAGAACAATATGCACCAAACGGCCTTGGGCCCAATTCATATTTCTATTTAATATATATATATATACATAGGTCAAGTAACTGCGGTTCCAAACATATCGAACGGCCTCGGGCCCAATCCATTCATGTCAAACGGCATTCGGCCCATTCATTCTTTCATTCATGTTAAACTGGCCTTCGGTCCATTCATACTTTCATTCATGTCAAACTGGCCTTCGGCCCATTCGTACTTTTATTCATGTCAAACTGGCCTTTGGCCCATTCGTACTTTCATCCATGTCAAAATGGCCTTTGGCCCATTCATACTTTCATTCATGTCAAACTAGCCTTCAGCCCATTCATACTTTCATTTATGTCAAACTGGCTTCGGCCCATTCATACTTTCATCCATGTCAAACTGGCCTTCGGCCCATTCATACTTTCATTCATGTCAAACTAGCCTTCGGCCCATTCATACTTTCACTCATGTCAAACTGGCCTTCGACCCATTCATATTTCCAATCAACAAACAGCCTTATACAAATTAGGCATATAGAATACTCATTCATATTTCAAATCAACAAATCCATGGAGCTTATACAGAAGTAGCATCTGGAAAGTAACATACTTGAAGATATCTTTACTAAGATATTACTCACTATGATCTGCTGATGGATTTGCCCTTGCGCTTGACCCTACACATTTCATATTTCAATGGGTCATAAGCAATTCAATCCGTTCTTAACTTATTATTTCTCTTAGGCTTCTTTCTTACCCTTTTAGGTCATTCACAATGCTCAATGCATGCCTAAGAGTACTTAGAAATGAAAGAGAACGAAAAACGAAACATAGAACACCTTTACTAATTTTCTGAAATAGGGGTCCCCGCTCGAGCGTGGACTTTCCCGCTCGAGCGGACCCATTATGTCTGCAAAAGTATTGGTTGCCTCATTTTTACGCTCGAGCGTGAAGTCGGACACTTGAGCTGAAGGTCACTCTACATAGCTCCTCGCTCGAGCGTGAACTTCCCCGCTCGAGCGGACATCCATGTCTGCAAAAAGTTCTGGGAGCTCGTATTCCCCGCTCGAGCGACGCTTTCCCCGCCCGAGCGGACATGCCAAATTCTGGGTTTTCCAGAATTGTTCTTGAGGCTCAAACCTGATATTCAAAGGCTTCAAAGCTCGAATTAAGGTACCAAAATAGGGAAACATGTTATATATCATGAGTACGCAAACAATGTGAGGCCAATTATTCAAAATCATGGTCCAATTCTTCAAAATAAATCAATATTTCTTTGTATAATCAAGGCTCATGCATTCACACCTCATTTAAGCTTCATATCTTCACTAATCAAACATGCATGTCAATTTTTGACTTCAATCCCCTTTCAAATAGCACCAATGATGCTCATAAACATGAAAATCAACAAAACTATACTTGCATGTATGCTTTAATACTCATATTCTCATGCTCAACTTGATACATGCTTGATTATGCAAAATCATGGTAATTCTATACATGCATGTGTATATTAATGTGATAACCCTGTTCCGTATTATGCTAATTGGTCCTTATTATAAATGTGATTATGTGTTTGATATGATTTTGTGTGCCATTATGTGAAAATATGTGGTTTTGAATTTCTATCTATTCACCGTAGGAATGTCTGTATGATTATCTGCTTTGGAAATTAAATTGAAGGCCTTATCGGCCACGAAATCTGAAATTGATTATGCCATTGTGATTAGCATAATTTTTAGAGCCTACGGTGAAATTTAATTGAAAATTGATTCAGATCAAAATAATTTGATTCAAAACGATTAACTAAGTGCCCAATTATTTAATATTGATATTTTGATTAGTGGGACTTACCTTAAGGGCACTATACACTCAATATCTCTCTTTTATCTCATTTGGCTGATTTTGGGCTCCTTAGAGAGTGAGCGAACCGAATTAGAGAGAGAGAATATAGGAGATTGGAGATTTCTCAAGAAGCTTGAAGATTTTGGAGTGTAACTCAAGAATTAAGCAAGATTAAAGCTCCTAGGTGAGTAATCAACCCTTAACATATGAATTAGAGTTGTGATTTTGTGAATTGAAGATTAAATAATGATCTAGAGCAAGAATTGGGTTGGTTTTGTTGAATTGAAGGTTAATGTATGCATGCATGTAGGAAATTGCCATGAATTTGTATAGTTAAGTATGAAAAATATGATCCATGTAGAATTTTGGTTAGAACTCATGTTTGTGATCACCATTTGCACCACTTAAGTTGAAATTGGAGTTATAATCCATATGCATGTACAAATTATGAGGAAATGAGTTTGAAATACATGGAATTGTTATCATAAAAGCAAGTTTGGTGTAATTTGGGACATGCATGTGTTTGATCCATGAAATTGAGCTTCATAATGATGTAATGTGGTGTTTGTATCATATTAGCACACGTATATTTGAAGTTTGAGCTATTATATGTAAGAAAGGTTGGTTTGAATGTTGAATTTGAGCTCAAGAACACAATCTGGAAAATCCAGAATTCATGATGTCCGCTCGAGCGCGGAAACAGCCGTTCGAGCGTAAAATACGAGCTCCCAGTATTTTTTTTGCAGACAAGGTTTCCGCTCGAACGGATAAGTTCACGCTCGAGCGGGGAGCTTTGTAGTCAAACCTTCAACTCGAGCGGCCGACTTCATGCTCGAGCGTAAATTTGATGCATCTAGTACTTTTGCAGACCTCATGGGTTCACTAGAGCGGGGAAGTCCACGCTCGAGCGGGGAAGTCCACGCTCGAGCGGGGACCCTGTTTCTGAAAATTTTGAAAAGGCATTCTGTGTTTCGTTTTCTATTCTCTTTCACTTCTATGTACTCTTAGGCATACATTGAGCATTGTAATTGAGTTAAAGAGATAAGAATAAAGCCTAAAGAGGAATATGTGAATTAAAGAATGGATTGAATCATTTGTGACCCGTATGTGTTATGTGATGTGTAGGGTCAAGCTCCAGGGCAAATCAACCAACCGATCACTGTAAGTAATATCTTGACAAAGATATCTGAAATATGTTGTTGTCCAATTGCTTACTTCTATGTAAGTTTATAAGTTTGTCAATTTGATTGGTGGACAATGTTTACTATGCCAAATGAATGGGCCAAAGGCCAGTTTGACTTGAAAGTATGAATGGGCCAAAGGCCAGTTTGACATGAAAGTATGAATTGGCCAAAGGCCAGTTTGACACGAATGAATGAATGAACGGGCTGAAGGCCAGTCTGACATAAATGAATGGGCCAAAGGCCAGTATGAGTTTGAATGATAGAATGAATGGGCCAGAGGCCGTATGAGTTTGAATGACAGAATGAATGGGCCAGAGACCAGTTTGACAAGAAAGTCTGGATGGGCCAAAAGCCAGTTTGACATGAATGAAAGTCTGAATGGGCCCAAGGCCAGTTTGACTTGAATGATACGAATGAATTGGGCTCGAGGCCGTATGATGTATTTGGAACCGTAATCACTTGACCTATATTTATATATGTTAGATAAAAGTACGAATTGGGCCCAAGGCCATTTGAAGCACGTTGTTCTAAATAACATTTGTGTAACTTCCTTATTTGATATTATTCACTGGACTTTCGCTCACACTCATTCATGTGTTTGTAGGTGAGCCAAGAGAGGTCCAAACCCAGCCTCAGTGAAGTTTATGTGGAACAACCAAGGTTTTGAAGAGTCAGCCTCACGTCTCACGCACGAGACTCGTCTTCGCATTTTTGCTATCTTTTTATTTTGTCATATCGGCGAGGACTTTGGATACGTTTGTATATAGTTTTGCTTGGCTGACTTAGACTTATATGATCCTGTATGTACAGAGCTTTGTGTAGTACTTATTTTGATGTGAGTTATTAATATGCATATGTATGGTTTGTTATGACGTGCCATGTAAGCACAGCTCTATGGACAAAGTTTTAAATTGCTTCCGTTTGGCCCCCATTAACTCTGTTAAAATACGTTTGGTTTGGTTTGAGGCCGTAGGTAATCTCATGATTACTAGCCAGTTATGTCCTTAACCCACGGGGGCGGGTTCAGGTTGTGACAGAGTGGTATCAGAGCATGAGTTAATAACTCACACACTGTCCAAAGAGCAATAAGCGTCTAGAAAAGATCTAGGATGCATTCATGTGATAAGTATGAATTTGATAGCATCGAGAATGCATCTAAATGCTTCAATGTGAACAACTATGTGTTATAAGTTTGTGATTTGCTTGCATTGCAAATTATTTGAATATGTATGTTCTTTAATATATGCATCCCTGTGAATCTTTTGTACAAAGTATAATGTAAGTTTAATCAGATGGTGAGAACAAGAGGTGATGAGATAGAAGAGTCCTCTACTGCCAGAATAGATAGAATGGAGAGATTGATTTGGGAAATGGCAGAAACATTGAGGCAACAATAGAAATGACAACAACAGTGGCAGCAACCACATCCTCCACCTCCACCTCCACCTCCACCTCCACCTCCGGCACCTCATGTGCCAGATAATCAGAATGATGATCAGATAATAGCTCTCACCAAAGAGTTCAAGAAAATGAAACCACCACAGTTCCATGCTGTTGAAAGCCGAAGCGTGGGTTCTCGGCATTGAGAAATTATTTGAAGTGTTCCCGTGTTTGGAGACACAGAAAGTACTTCTAGCCACTTTTATGCTGGAAGACGAAGCAAGAAGATGGTGGATGTTGATGCGTGAGAATCACAAAGATGTTGACTGGGTGAAATTTTTGGAGATCTTCTATGACAAGTACTTCCCACAATGTGTTCGGGACAGGAAAGTGTCAGAGTTCATGGAACTAAAGCAAGACAGTATGACTGTAGCTGAGTATGATGCTAAATTCACTGAATTGGCCAGGTTTGCACCACACGTGATTGACACTGATTATAAGAAGGCGAGACATTTTGAAGGTGGGCTTCGAAGTGACATTTTAGAAAGGGTGAATGTCTTGAAGCTGGAAACCTATATTGGGGTGCTAGACAAGGCCATAATATCAGAAGCCAATATAGCTAGACAAACTAAACCAATCACTGACTGGAAATGCAACAAAAGGCAAGGGCTTTTCTCAAAGAAGAAATTTTCGAAAAAGCAAAACACGGGCTCCTCAAATACTTCGAATTATTCCCCGAGACATATCTCATATGTGCAACATTTGTAGTAAAAGGCACCGTAGGGTTTGTTACCGTGTGTCAGGAGCCTGTTTCAAATGTGGTAAACAAGGGCACATGGCCCGAGATTGCAATCAGAACAGTGGAAGGATAGCTGCTAGTTCCACTGCATCGATCCCGAAGCCGGGAAATACCATGAGATCTACTACCGCCGGGGATACCGTGAGACATGGGAGAGTTTTAACGCTTGTTCCGGGCGATACGCGGAATGCCAACGCAGTCGTGTCAGGTACTATTTCTATATGTAATCAGGATGTCTTTGTGTTAATTGACTCCGGATCAACACACTCTTTTGTGACATGTACATTTGCATCTAGACTAAGTAGACCTCTAGAATTATTGCCATATCTGCTATGTGTATCTGCTCCATCCGGGGAATCTGTGTTATGTGAATCTGTACATCGTTTTTGTGACGTGTGTGTTGGGGATGCCATCCTATATGTGGATTTACTACCCTTGAACTTTAGGCACTTTGATATAATTCTGGGCATGGATTGGTTAACTAAATATTGTGCCACTATTGACTGTGTGACAAAACGGGTTGTGTTTAGACCACCAGAACAGGAAGAAATTGTGTTTGTGGGTAACGGGGTAGTGCCTCCAGCTTATTTAATATCTGCAATGAAGGCATGCAAACTGATCAGGAAAGGGTGCCAGGGTTATTTATGTTATGTGTTGTCTGAACAATCTGTAAATGTTGAATTAAATGATATCCCTATTGTTAGAGAATTTCCAGATGTGTTTCCAAATGAACTACCAGGGGAATTGGTGGACAGGGAGATAGAGTTTACAATTGAAATTATGCCAGGCACCCAACCTATTTCTAAAACTCCCTACAGAATGGCTGCTACTGAAATGAAAGAATTGAAAGAACAGTTGCAAGACCTGCTTAACAAAGGGTTTATCCAACCTAGCACTTCACCATGGGGTACACCTGTATTGTTTGTGAAAAAGAATGATGGAACCCTACATTTGTGTATTGACTACAGAGAACTGAACAAGGTAACAATAAATAATAAATATCCCTTACCCCGTATTGATGACCTGTTTGACCAGTTGCAGGGCTCGCAAGTGTTTTCCAAGATCGATTTGAGATCCAGGTATTATCAGCTGAAAGTAAAAGCACAAAATGTTGAGAAAACCGCATTCAGAACGAGATATGGTCATTTTGAATTTCTTGTTATGCCATTTAGGGTGACTAATGCTCCGGCAGCATTTATGGACTTAATGAACCGAATTTTTAAAACCTACCTTGACGAATTTGTTGTGGTTTTTATTGATGACATTTTGATATACTCCAAGAATAGACTTGAACATGAACATCACTTGAGAACTGTCCTGCAAATACTTCGGGAAAGGAAATTATTTGCTAAACTAAAGAAATGTGAGTTTTGGTTGGATGAGGTTGTTTTCTTAGGACATGTGATCAACAAGGAAGGAATTTCAGTGGACTCACAGAAAATAGAGGCAATTGTGAATTGGCCTACACCGACGAATGTGACAGAAGTCCGTAGTTTTATGGGCTTAGTCGGGTATTACAGGAGGTTTGTGAAAGATTTCTCAAAAATAGTTGTACCTCTTACCCAGTTAACATGCAAGGGGCAATCATTTGAATGGAATGACGAAAGGGAATCTGCTTTTCATGAACTGAAAACGAGGCTGACCACTGCACCAGTATTGACATTGCCCATAGGTACGGAAAATTTTATAATTTTCAGTGATGCGTCTTATAAAGGTTTGGGTTGTGTATTAATGCAGAACGCAAAGGTTATTGCCTACGCCTCCCGATAGTTGAAACCACACGAGAAGAACTACCCAACACATGATTTAGAATTGGCCGCAGTTGTTTTTGCTTTGAAAATCTGGCGGTATTATTTGTATGGGGCAAGGTGTGAAGTCTTCACGGATCACAAAAGTCTGAAATACTTCTTTACACAGAAGGAGTTGAATATGCGACAGAGGAGATGGCTTGAACTGATAAAAGACTACGATCTTGAAATCCAGTACCACCCCGGAAAAGCTAACACAGTTGCTGATGCCTTGAGCAGAAAGTCAACGGGGAGTATGGCCTGTTTGCTTACTGAACAGAAAGAGATCTTGCAAGATTTTGAGAAGTCTGAAATTGAAGTGGTAATGTGTGAACAGGGTGGATTGATAGCCGCTATTACAGCCGAGCCGGCAATCATTAAGGAAATTAAACAGAAACAAAAAGAGAATGAATTCCTCAAGAAAGTGATTGATGAATTTGAGACAAGTCCAAAAGCAGAGTTTAGTATTGAAAATGAAGTATTGAAGTTTCGAAACCGAATGTGCGTCCCGGATATTCCAGAACTAAAGAGAAGGGTTTTAGATGAAGCCCATAAATCAGTGTTTGCTATGCATCCGGGTAACAATAAAATGTATCGGGATCTGAAACAAACCTATTGGTGGCCTAAAATGAAGAAAGAAATTGCAGAATATGTGTCCAAATGTCTTCAGTGTCAGCAAGTTAAAGCTGAACATCAGAAACCAGGCGGTCTACTTCAACCTCTCCCTATTCCTGAATGGAAGTGGGAGCATGTGACTATGGATTTTGTTATTGGCCTACCTCGGACTCCTCGAGGTATGGATTCTATTTGGGTTGTAGTTGATAGACTGACTAAATCTGCACATTTTCTACCAGTTAGAACTACGTTTAATGCTAATAGATTGGCTACTATATATGTTGATGAGATCCGTTTACATGGAGTCCCTGTATCTATTGTGTCGGATAAAGATCCGAAATTTGTTTCAAGATTGTGGAAGAGTTTGCAGGAAGCTATGGGGACAGAACTAAGATTCAGTACTGCATTCCACCCACAGACAGATGGGCAGTCAGAACGAACAAAACAAACCTTGGAAGATATGCTTCGGATGTGTGCTTTAGATTTTCAAGGGAGTTGGGAAGACTATTTACCACTTATAGAGTTTGCATACAATAACAGCTTCCACTCCAGCATCGGTATGGCACCATATGAGGCTTTGTATGGTAGGAGGTGTAGATCACCGATTTGTTGGACAGAAGTTGGGGATAGAGCTTTACTTGGGCCTGAAATTGTGCAAGACACTTCTGAGAAGATCAAAACTATTCGGCAAAGGCTCAAAACAGCTCAGGACCGACAGAAGAATTATGCAGATGTTCGAAGAAGACCTCTTGAGTATGAGGTCGGTGACCATGTGTTTATTCGTGTGTCCCCAATGAAAGGCCAAGTCAAGTTTGGAAAGAAGGGCAAGTTGTCGCCCCGATACATTGGGCCGTTTCAGATTCTGGAGAGGCTTGGCCCAGTTGCCTATAGGGTTGCTTTGCCACCGGGGTTTAAACAAATCCATAATGTGTTTCATGTGTCGATGTTGAGGGGTTACCTCCGAGACCCATTTCATGTGATTGATTATCACCGAATAGCCATTGATGAAAATATGGAATACGCCGAATGGCCGAAACGAATTGTTGACTGGCAAGTGAAACAATTGAGAAGCAAGTCCATTCCAATGGTGAAAGTGGAATGGAAAGAGCACTATAGGACGGATGCCACGTGGGAAAAAGAAGAGGAGATGCGACTACGCTATCCACATTTGTTTCCCGACGAAGGTAAAATAAGTTTGGAGGACCAAACTTCCTAAATGGGGGAAGACTGTGATAACCCTATTCCGTATTATGCTAATTGGTCCTCATTATAAATGTGATTATGTGTTTGATATGATTTTGTGTGCCATTATGTGAAAATATGTGGTTTTGAATTTTTATCTGTTCACCGTAGAAATATCTATATGATTATCTGCTTTGGAAATTAAATTGAAGGTCTTATCGGCCACGAAATCCAAAATTGATTACGCCATTGTGATTAGCGTAATTTTTAGAGCCTACGGTGAAATTTAATTGAAAATTGATTCGGATCAAAATAATTTGATTCAGAACAATTAATTAAGTGCCCAATTATTTAATATTGATATTTTGATTAGTGGGACTTACCTTAAGGGCACTATACACTCAATATCTCTCTTTTATCTCATTTGGCTGATTTTGGACTCCTTAGACAGTGAGAGAACCGAATTAGAGAGAGAGAGTGTAGGAGATTGGAGATTTCTCAAGAAGCTTGAAGATTTTGGAGTGTTACTCAAGAATTAAGCATAAGTTTGGGAAGATTAAAGCTCCTAGGTGAGTAATCAACCCTTAACATATGAATTAGAGTTGTGATTTTGTGAATTGAAGATTAAATAATGATCTAGAGCAAGAATTGGGTTGGTTTTGTTGGATTGAAGGTCAATGTATGCATGCATGTAGGAAATTGCCATGAATTTGTATAGTTGAGTATGAAAAATATGATCCATGTAGAATTTTGGTTAGAACTCATGTTTGTGATCACCATTTGCACCACTTAAGTTGAAATTTGAGTTATAATCCACATGCATGTACAAATTATGAGGAAATGAGTTTGAAATACATGGAATTGTTATCATAAAAGCAAGTTTGGTGTAATTTGGGACATGCATGTGTTTGATCCATGAAATTGAGCTTCATAATGATGTAATGTGCTGTTTGTATCATGTTAGCACAAGTATATTTCAAGTTTGAACTATTATATGTAAGAAAGGTTGGTTTGAATGTTGAATTCGAGCTCAAGAACACAATCTGGAAAACCCAGAATTCATGATGTCCGCTCAAGCGGGGAAACAGCCGCTCGAGCGTAAAATACAAGCTCCCAGTATTTTTTTTGCAGACAAGGTTTCCGCTCAAGTGGGTAAGTTCACGCTCGAGCAGGGAGCTTTGTAGTCAAATGTCATGACCCAAACCCACCCCTGTAGGTTTAGCACCGTAACCGGCCAGTAATCCGTGGATTACCTAAGGCCTTTGAACAGATTAGCAAATAATAAGGGGCTGCGGAAGCAATAATACGAAATAGACAAGGTCCAATGAGCTGTGATAACGAACATGGGACAGAATATTTTAAAACTTAATTATATATATAAGCATACTAGTCAAGGACACCAATATTTACAAAATATTTACAAAAGTGAACTTCCCAAGATCTGACTTTACAACAGTTACAGAGACTAGCATGAAAACAAAAACAGCCATGGCATTAAACTTCGATCGGAACCTTCTCAGGAGGCACAACGATTGGCTGACAAAACAGTACAGAAAGCCATCAACAATGGCCCTAGTCACACGCCGACTCACCTACATACATAATATAAACAGTGAGCAAAAGCCCAGTGATTAATAACAGAGTAAAGGGGTTTCATGAACAAGTCCATACAGATTCAGAATTCATAATTCAGTTTCGCATCAAAACCATAACTTGTCTAGATCATATACAGACAGAAATCATAAGCCTTGTTTAAGTTTACGTGATACATTCTTTAGCACTAGCAGAAGCAGTTGACCCATAAGGGACGGCCATAAAGGCATACAGTTGACTCACGTGCACGGAGACGATACAGTTAGCTCATGAGACGTACAGTTGACCCATAAAGGGACATAAGGATCCATAACAGTTGGCTCATGAGATGTATAGTTGACCCATAAAGGGACGTAATAAAACAGATAACAATTATCATTTGAGGCTAAGTATGTCACGAATACATTTCAGAAACATTGGACAACCATTCATTCATACAGAAAATATTACCTCGGCAAACAGATCATTTTACATTACTCAGAAAATACTTATAATTGAACATAACTTTACAAAGTTATTACTCACAGTGGGCTTGGAGACAGATAGACAGAGCAGATCGATCAGACAGGACGTGGTACGTGACCTACACGACACATAACAGATGCACACTTAAGACACATGTTCTAATTGTACAAAATTTATTTCGTTGGCTCTTAGCGTGTTTCTAATCTCTTATCCTCATTAGTGAGTCATAAACATGGCCTAGGAATGCCTAGGATGGAATGAGAATACAAAAATGTACTTAGAGACACTTTTCAAAATTTTGCTGAAATAGGGGTCCCGCTCAAGCGTGGAATTATCCGCTCGAGCAGACATGCAGACAAAAGGGATCCGCTCGAGCGTGTATTCCTCCGCTCGAGCGGACTGTAAACTACATTAAAAGTACTGGATGCATGAAATTCACGCTCGATAGGCACTCGATACCCGCTCGAGCGTGAGACCAGGTCCTCGCTCGAGCGTGCATTACCCCGCTCGAGCGGACTGCAAACATGTGAAAAGTACTGGATACACGAAATTCCTGCTCGAGCGGATTCCTGCTCGAGCGTCACTTTCCCCCGCTCGAGCGGATTTCATGAACTCAACGTGTACGCTCTAGCGCGGAGTTCCCCGCTCAAGCGTGAGTCCAAGATCTGGAATTCTCATATTTGAACCTCAAGCTCAAAACTCAACTTCAAAGCATCAAATTCGATCCTTTTGGGCTAATTTTCTGGAAAACTCTTGTAAACTCATAGTATAACATGTTTTGAAGATCAATTTGCAAAATCAAAGCCCAAAGGTAGTTCAATTAAACATAATTTCAAGGAAAACTTCAAGAACATAATTTAAATGTGACATGCATGAATTCTCATGACTTCTAATGCTCCAAAACATGATCCAAAACAAGATTAAGCTCAAGAATAGAATGAATTCATGGACTATAACAAAAATGTGGACATGCATGTGGAAATTCCTGAAGAACAACTCCAAAATCCAAAAATATGTGCATGCATGCATGAATTAATCCTCAATTCAACATTTTAACCCCATTCTAGACTTTAAACTCTAATCTTCCATGAACCATGCTAGAATTAATCTTAAATTCACAAGTAGAAGGAAGAACTCCCTACCTTAGGTCCTCAATTCAAGTATGGAAGCTCAAAAATGAAATTCTTCTTGATTTCTTCTAAGTCTCCAAGTTAAATCCCTTGTTGAACTCAAATTCTCCTACTCTCCCTCTCTCTCTTCGAATTGGTCTAAGAAATGGCTGAGGAGATGTTATGAAATGTGTATAATTTGAGTTCAAAGCAATGGTGCCTAAGTGGCCCACTAATGGCATTTATGTAATAATTCAAACTAGTGTGATTTAATGTTATTTAATTTAATTTAAACATTCCAAATCAAATTTCAATTAAACCTACTATAAAATCACATAAATTCTAACAAGCATAAAACATTAATCAATTTCGGAATCGGGCGCCGATAAGGCTTCCAATTCGCAGCTTAAAGTCAAAGACATGAACAGATCAGTTTATGGCAAACAGATAGAAACACAAAAATAATGCAATACACATGCAAATTAATCCCAAATTCTTCCTAAACTACTGTTAAGCATAATTAGTCATGAATTAGCATTAATCAAAGGTCGGGGTCATTACAGTCTTCCCCCTTTAAAGGAGTTTGGTCCTCCAAACTCGAATTACCTTTATTCGGTATCAACATTGGGTCCAACGGGAACAAATCTGGATATCTCTTCATCATGTCTTCCTCGGTTTCCCAAGTTGCATAAGTTCCTCCGTGGTTTTGCCAATCAACTTTTAGCAACGGTATCTCTTTATTTCTCAACCTTTTGATCCGGCGATTCACAATTTGGATAGGTCTTTCCTCGTAAGTGTAGTCATCTTTCAAAAGTACATGTGTCGGTTCGATGACGTGGAGTGGATCCCTCAAATATTCCCGTAGCATTGATACATGAAAGACGTCATGCATGTGTTCCATTACTAGAGGCAAGGCTACCCGATACGATACCGGATTGATCTTTTCAAGGACTTTATAAGGTCCAACATATCTTGGCGCCAATTTTCCCTTAACACCAAACCGAGTTTGACCCTTCATCGGGGTCACCTTTATGAACACGTGGTCCCCAATTTCATATTCCCTATCTCTTCTTCGGACATCAGCATAGCTTTTCTGCCGACTCTGTGCAGTTTTCAGGCGTTGCTGGATCAGTTTCACTTTCTCGGTTGTTTCTTGCACAAGTTCCGGTCCCAACAAAGGTCTATCACCTACTTCAGCCCAACATATCAGAGAACGACTTTTTCTTCCATACAAAGCTTTGTAAGGAGCCATTTCAATACTTGAATGGTAACTGTTGTTGTATACAAACTCAGCTAATGGCAAGTAGGTCTCCCAATTTCCTTGGAAGTCTAACACACACATTCTGAGCATATCCTCCAGAGTTTGGTTCGTTCGTTCAGTTTGGCCATCAGTCTGTGGGTGATAGGCACTGCTCAGTCTCAATTCAGTCCCCAAGGCCTGTTGCAAACTCTACCAAAATCTCGATACAAACTTTGAGTCCCTGTCAGATACAATAGATACTGGCACTCCATGCAATCTCACAATTTCAGTCATATAGATATTGGCCAATTTATCAGCGTTATAAATAGTTTTGACAGGCAGAAAATGGGCAGACTTAGTTAAACGATCAACTATAACCCAGATAGAGTCCATACCTCGAGAAGAACGAGGCAATCCCACAATGAAGTCCATGGTAATGTGCTCCCATTTCCATTCCGGTATTGGGAGTGGTTGTAGCAAACCAGTGGGTCGTTGATGCTCAGTTTTAACCTGTTGGCAATGTAGACATCTAGCCACAAAGTCTGCAATACTCTTTTCATTCCAGGCCACCAAAAATTCTGTTTCAAATTATGATACATCTTCGTGTTTCCCGGATGCATAACAAACTTACTACTGTGAGCTTCAGTCATAATACGTTTTCTCAATTCACCATAATCGGGTACACAAAGACGGTTCTGAAATTTCAGCATATCATTCTCAAACACAAATCCTAGCCTTGGCTTCGAATCAAATTCCTCTATGATCTTTTTCAAGTATTCATCTTCACATTGTTTTTGTTTGATCTCATCAAGAATAGCAGGTTGAGCAGAAATAGCAGTCAACAGCCTAACTTGTTCTAGGTCAGTCAACAATTCTTTTCGGTTGGATAACAAACATGACAAATTCGCACTGGATTTTCGGCTCAAGGCATCTACTACGGTATTAACCTTCCCTGGATGGTACAAAATTTGCAAATCACAATCCTTGATTAGTTCTAACCATCGTCTCTGTCTCATGTTCAATTCCTTTTGGGTGAAGAAATATTTCAAGCTTTTATGGTCAGTGTACACCTCACAAGTTACCCCATACAAGTAGTGACGCCAAATTTTCAAAGCAAACACCACAGCTGCTAACTCAAGATCATGCGTTGGGTAATTCTTTTCATGTGGTCGGAGTTGTCTAGAAGCATAGGCAATCACCCTTCCGTTTTGCATTAGTACACACCCCAAGCCTTTATAGGAAGCATCACTGTACATGAAACCCATCAGTACCATTAGGCAAAGTTAAGATCGGTGCAGTCATTGACCTGGTTTTCAATTCTTGGAAAGCTGCCTCTCTTTGTTCACTCCAGTCAAATGGCACATTTTTCTGAGTTAATTAAGTCAATGGCAGGGCAAGCTTGGAAAAGTCTTTCACAAACCTCCTGTAGTAACCTGCAAGTCCCAGAAAGCTTCGGACTTTTGTCACATTTGTCGGTCTAGGCCAATCCACAACGGCTTCAATTTTCTGAGGGTCAACAGAAACTCCATCCTTGTTGATTACATGTCCCAAAAATGCCACACTGTCAAGCCAGAATTCACACTTGGACAACTTAGCATACAATTTCTTTTCTCTCAAAATCTGCAAGGTGGTTCTCATATGGTTCTCATGTTCTTCCATGTCTTTAGAATAAATCAAAATGTCATCAATGAATACAACAATGAAATCATCCATATATGATTTAAACACCCTGTTCATAAGATCCATGAAGGCTGCAGGTGCATTGGTCATCCCAAACGACATTACTAAAAATTCATAATGTCCATATCTAGTTCGGAATGCAATTTTCTCTATGTCCTCAGCTCTAACCTTTAATTGATGATACCCGGACCTGAGGTCAATTTTGGAAAACACTCGGGCACCCTGAAGTTGGTTAAACAAGTCATCTATTCTGGGCAGAGGGTATTTGTTCTTGATAGTCACTTTGTTCAGTTCTCGGTAGTCTATACATAATCTTAAAGATCCATCCTTCTTTTTGACAAACAAAACTGGAGCACCCCAAGGTGTACTCGGACGGATAAATTTCTTATCTAACAGTTCCTAAAGTTGGGTTTTCAATTCTTTCAGTTCAGAGGTAGACATTCTATAAAGAGTCTTGGAAATAGGTTGTGTCCCCGGAAATACTTCAACAGTGAATTCAATTTCTCTATCAACTAAGTCCCAAGGTAAGTCAGTCGGAAACACATCGGGAAATTCACAAACAACAGGGATGGTTTCTACAATAGTACTGTCAGATGGTGTAGTCAGTAGACAACACAGATAACCCCTACATCCCTTCCTAAGGAGTTTTACAGCTTTCATAGCCGAAATCAAATATGGGGGAGGAACTACCCCATTCCCAATAAAAGTAAATTCAAGCATAGCCGGTGGTCTAAACACAACAGTTTTATTTGCACAGTCAATGGTAGCATAGTATTCAGTCAGCCAGTCCATCCCCAAAATACAATCAAAATGATTAATGTCCAAGGGTAATAAGTCCACATATAACATCATATCACCAATCATAATATCACATGCCAGATAAACATGAGTACACATCATAGAATCCCCAGACGGTGTAGACACAGATAACACATAGGTCATAAGTTCTAATGGTCTAGTCAATTTTTGAGAAAAAGCATGCGATACAAAGGAATGTGTAGAACCAGAATCTATCAGTACACATGCATTCTGAGAACATATAAGAAGTGTACCTGACACCATAGTATAGGTGTTCGGTACATCACCAGGCACTAAGGTGAACACTCGACCTTGTCTCAAAGGTTCTTTCCCAGTGTTGGCCTTTACATTTGTTTTGGCTATGAAAGCGGATCTGGCTGAGCTTGCCGCAGGACGACTAGCATTCTCATTCCTAAATGGGCAATCTTTCACTACATGACCTGGCTGGCCACATCGGTAACAAGCATCGGACACTCGATAGCACACACCCCTGTGCCTTCTACCACAATCAGGACAGACCGGGATGGACCCACTACTCTGGCTCGAGCTGCTGGAGGATCCTATACTTTACTTCTTACTAACAAAGGACCGGCCTCGTTTAAAACCAAACCCAGACCTTTTTCCTCTCCAATCAGTTGTTGTAGCTGCTGGGGCCTTACTTTGTCTCATAGTGGCTATGGTAGCTTCCGCCATTAAGAATCTATCTAAGACTTCTACATAAGTAGGCAATTTCAACACACCCACCCGATCAAACACCTCCAAATCCAATCCACCTTCGAATTTTCATGCTTTCTTGTAATCAGTATCCACCATGTGTGGAGCGAACCATTCCAGTTCGGTGAATTTAGCTTCATACTCTGCTACAGACATTCTTTCCTGTTTGAGTTCCTGAAATTCAGACACCTTTCGGTCCCTAAAACATTGGGGAAAATACTTGTCGTAGAAGATAGCATTAAACTGTGCCCATGTCATATTTCATGCCATTTCGGATCAGTAACCACCACCTGCGAGCTTCATCTTTCAGAGTGTAGGTGGCTAGGAGGACTTTCTGAGTTTCAGTACAAGGGAACACTTCATACAATTTTTCCATCTCAAACAACCACGTCTCAGCTTTCAAAGGTTCAATTCCACCATAGAACGTCGGCGGTTTCATTTTCATGAATTTCTGTGTCAGATTGATGATGTCATTATTATCTGCCTCGGCTTGTGCTGGTGGAGGCGGAGGGGGCAAAGATTGTTGTCTCTGTTGTTGTACCAAGGTTTCAGTCAAAGCCGCTAACATCTGTTCCATTCGGCCCATGCGAGCTTTTGAAGATTCACTTTCACCACTTCCCCTTGCATTCTCCATCTTACTATACAGACATCAAATGATAATAAACACAGGCATAATCTTATTCGTTTCCTTCAATTCAATTGTTTCAAATGTACATTCAGTTTTCATATTCAGTTGCATTACCACACACCCACACATGCAGATGGAATGCCCTTAACTCTTACTAGGACACCCTAAGCTCATACGGACCTATGTGTGCGGTAGAACACGTGCTCTGATACCACTCTGTTACGACCCAAACCCGCCCCTGTAGGTTTGGCACCGTAACCGGCCAGTAATCCGTGGATTACCAAAGGCCTCTGAACAAATTAGCAAATAATAAGGGGTTGCGGAAGCAATTATACGAAATAGACAAAGTCCAATGAGCTGTGATAACGTACATGGGACAGAATATTTTAAAACTTAATTATATATATAAGCATGCTAGTCAAGGACACCAATATTTACAAAATATTTACAAAAGTGAACTTCCCAAGATCTGACTTTACAACAGTTACAGAGACTAGCATGAAAACAAAAACAGCCATGGCATTAAACTTCGATCGGAACCTCCTCAAGAGGCACAACGGTTGGCTGACAAAACAGTACAGAAGGCCGTCAACTCTAGCCCTGGTCATATGCCGACTCACCTACATACATAATACAAACAGTGAGCGAAAGCCCAGTGATTAATAACAGAGTAAAGGGGTTTCATGAACGAGTCCATACAGATTCAGAATTCATAATTCAGTTTTGCATCAAAACCATAACTTGTCTAGATCATATACAGACAGAAATCATAAGCCTTGTTTAAGTTTATGTGATACATTCTTTAGCACTAGCAGAAACAGTTGACCCATAAGGGACGGCCATAAAGGCATACAGTTGACTCACGTGCACGGAGACGATACAGTTGGCTCATGAGACGTACAGTTGACCCATAAAGGGACATAACAGAACAGATAACAATTATCATTTGAGGCTAAGTATGTCACAAATACATTTCAGAAACATTGGACAACCATTCATTCATACAGAAAATATTACCTCGGCAAACAGATCATTTTACATTACTCAGAAAATACTTATAATTGAACATAACTTTACAAAGTTATTACTCACAGTGGGCTTGGAGACAGACAGACAGAGCAGATCGATCAGACAGGACGTGGCACGTGACCTACACGACACATAACAGATGCACACTTGAAACACATGTTCTAATTGTACAAAATTTATTTCGTTGGCTCTTAGCGTGTTTCTAATCTCTTATCCTCATTAGTGAGTCATAAACATGGCCTAGGAATGCCTAGGATGGAATGAGAATACAAAGATGCACTTAGAGACACTTTTCAAAATTTTGCTGAAACAAGGGTCCCGCTCGAGCGTGTATTCCTTCGCTCGAGCGGACTATAAACTACAGTAAAAGTACTGGATGCATGAAATTCACGCTCGATGAGCGCTCAATACCCGCTCGAGCGTGAGACCCAAGTCCTCGCTCGAGCGTGCATTACCCCGCTCGAGTGGACTGCAAACATGTGAAAAGTAATGGATACACGAAATTCCTGCTCGAGCGTCACTTTCCCCCGCTCGAGCGGACTTCATGAACTCAGCGTGTACGCTCGAGCGCAGAGTTCCCTGCTCGAGCGTGAGTCCAAAATCTGGAATTTTTAGATTTGAACCTCAAGCTCAAAACTCAACTTCAAAGCATCAAATTCGATCCTTTTGGGCTAATTTTCTAGAAAACTCTTGTAAACTCATAGTATAACATGTTTTGAAGATCAATTTGTAAAATCAAAACCCAAAGGTAGTTCAATTAAACATAATTTCAAGGAAAACTTCAAGAACATAATTTAAATGTAACATGCATGAATTCTCATGACTTCTAATGCTCCAAAACATGATCCAAAACAAGATTAAGCTCAAGAATAGGATGAATTCATGGACTATAACAAAAATGTGGACATGCATGTGGGAATTCATGAAGAACAACTCCAAAATCCAAAAATATGTGCATGCATGCATGAAGTAATCCTCAATTCAACATTTTAACCCCATTCTAGACTTTAAACTCTAATCTTCCATGAACCATGCTAGCATTAATCTTAAATTCACAAGTAGAAGGAAGAACTCCCTACCTTAGGCCCTCAATTCAAGTATGGAAGCTCAAAAATGCAATTCTTCTTGATTTCTTCTAAGTCTCCAAGTTAAATCCCTTGTTGAACTCAAATTCTCCTACTCTCCCTCTCTCTCTTCGAATTGGTCTAAGAAATGGCTGAGGAGATGTTATGAAATGTGTATAATTTGAGTTCAAAGCAATGGTGCCTAAGTGGCCCACTAATGGCATTTATGTAATAATTCAAACTAGTGTGATTTAATGTTATTTAATCTAATTTAAACATTCCAAATCAAATTTCAATTAAATTTACTATAAAATCACATAAATTCTAACTAGCATAAAACATTAATCAATTTCGGAATCGGGGGCCGATAAGGCTTCCAATTCGCAGTTTAAAGTCAAAGACATGAACAAATCAATTTATGGCAAATAGATAGAAACACAAAAATAATGCAATACACATGCAAATTAATCCCAAATCCTTCCTAAATTACTTTTAAGCATAATTAGTCATGAATTAGCATTAATCGAAGGTCGGGGTGATTACATCAGACCTTCAGCTCGAGCGGCCGACTTCACGCTCGAGCATAAATTTGATACATCCAGTACTTTTGTAGACCTCATGGGTCCACTCGAGCGGGGACCCTATTTCTGAAAATTTTGAAAAAGCATTCTGTGTTTCGTTTTCTATTCTCTTTCACTTCTATGTACTCTTAGGCATACATTGAGCATTGTAATTGAGTTAAAGAGATAAGAATGAAGCCTAAAGAGGAATATGTGAATTAAAGAACGGATTGAATCATTTGTGACCCGTATGTGTTATGTGATGTGTAGGGTCAAGCTCCAGGGCAAATCAACCAACCGATCACTGTGAGTAATATCTTGACAAAGATATCTGAAATATGTTGTTGTCCAATTGCTTACTTCTATGTAAGTTTATAAGTTTGTCAATTTGATTGGTGGACAATGTTTGCTATGCCAAATGAATGGGCCAAAGACCAGTTTGACTTGAAAGTATGAATGGGCCAAAGGCCAGTTTGACATGAAAGTATGAATGGGCCAAAGGCCAGTTTGACACGAATGAATGAATGAACGGGCCGAAGGCTAGTCTGACATAAATGAATGAGCCAGAGGCCAGTATGAGTTTGAATGATAGAATGAATGGGCCAGAGGCCGTTTGAGTTTAAATGACAGAATGAATGGGCCAGAGGCCAGTATGATCTGAATAAATGAATGGGCCAAAGGCCAGTTTGACAAGAAAGTCTGAATAGGCCAAAGGCCAGTTTGACATGAATGAAAGTCTGAATGAGCCCAAGGCCAGTTTGACTTGAATGATACGAATGAATTGGGCCCGAGGCCGTATGATGTATTTGGAACCGTAATCACTTGACCTATATTTATATATGTTAGATAGAAGTACGAATTGGGCCCAAGGCCGTTTGAAGCACATTGTTCTAAATACCATTTGCGTAACTTCCTTATTTGATATTATTCACTGGACTTTCGCTCACGCTCATTCATGTGTTTCTAGGTGAACCAAGAGAGGTCCAAACCCAGCCTCAATGAAGTTTGTGTGGAACAACCAAGGTTTTGAATAGTCAGCCTCACGTCTCACGCACGAGACTCGTCTTCGCCTTTTTGCTATCTTTTTATTTTGTCATATTGGCGAGGACTTTGGATACGTTTGTATATAGTTTTGCTTGGCTGACTTAGACTTATATGATCCTGTATATACAGAGCTTTGTGTAGTACTTATTTTGATGTGAGTTATTAATATGCATATGTATGGTTTGTTATGATGTGCCATGTAAGCACAGCTCTATGGTCAAAGTTTTAAATTGCTTCCGTTTGGCCACCATTAACTCTGTTAAAATACGTTTGGTTTGGTTTGAGGCCGTAGGTAATCTCATGATTACTGGCCGGTTATGTCCTTAACCCACGGGGGCGGGTTCGGGTCGTGACAATTAACTTCAAATTCATCAAGTATAACATAATTCTTGCTCTTGGTTACATATTCTCTTTGAATTCACAAAATTACAAACTTAACTTATGAGTTTATGCTCAAATACTCACCTAGGAGCTTCAATATTCACAAATTCTTGTTAATTTTTTAGTGTAGCTTTCCAATCCACAATCCTTGAGTCAAAATGCACAATTCTCCCTCTTTCTCTCTCTAGAATCGACACACTCTCTCTCTAGAGAGAAAATTCATATTTTGAGTTCACAATAATAAGGGACTTAAGTGTATAACGGCCTATTTATAGGCTTGCTTAATCACATTGGTTAAGTTTAAGTAATGGCACTCTAATTAACCATTCTGAATCTAATTATTTTGATCCGAATCAATTTTCAATTAAATTTCACCATTGGCTCCAAAAATTACGCCAATCACGATGGCGTAGTCAATTTTGGCTTCGGTGGCCGATAAGGCCTTCAATTTTCAGTTCAAAGCACAGATTCTAACAGATTTTCCTACGGTGAACAGATACAGAGCCAAAATCACATATAATCATGCAATTAACACCCAAATTCAAATTAAGCACATAATTGCAAACATAAGCATGATTAATTAACATAGTACAGGACACGGTTATCACAATCTTCCCCCATTTAGGAAGTTTGGTCCTCCAAACTTATTTTACCTTTAGTCGAAAACAATTTGCAATACTTTTATTCAATGGTTCCAATCCTTTTGATAGTCATTTGCTCAGTCTCTAAATCAAGCGACACTCTGTCCTCAATCAATCAGAGGCTTACCTTTTTCTGCCATACAAGGCTTTGCACAGTGCCACACCGAAACTAAAGTGTAAGCTGTTGTTGTAAGTAGAGTCTGCCAACGATGGATAGATTTTTCCAACTTCCCTGAAAAATCTAATGCATATATTTGGAGCATTTCTCCCAAAATCTAAAAAGTTCCTTCTGATTATACATTAATTTACGGATGTACAGCAGCGCTAAATCACAATTCAGTTCCCATTGCCTCTTGAAGGCTTGTCAGAATTCAAACACATTTTAGGATCCCCGTCTAAAATAATAGATACTGGGACCCCATGCAAATGAGCAATCTTATCGATGTAAACAGCGACTACTCTATAAGCATCATACGAAAATTTTACCGGGAGGAATCGAGCAGACTTGGTAACTCTATACACAATAACCCAAACGGAACTTATACCCTGGGTGTCTAAGGCAGCCCCACAATGAAATTCGTAGTCACATATTCTTATTTCCATTCCGAAATAGAGAGGGGTCGAAGTAGTCCTGTCCATATCTGATGTTCAACTTCGACTTGTCGACACCGAAAATATTTAGGCACAATTTCAACAATTTCCTCGTCATAGAAGTTCAATTCATTCTCCAATAATTCCACAATTCACAATCCAATTCGGTGTTTAGTTTAGTGATTCATCACAGTTATCCAAGGTTAATCAAAAGTCTTCAGGAATATAAAGTGGATCTAGATACTGATTTCCGAATCAACAAAGGTAGCATCGAAGCAATTAACCATACAATGCACATAGTCCACATGTCCCGATAACATTGATCGCAAAGCACGATAATACTGAAGCAATCAATTTCTACATAATTCATATGTTCTCAATCATTCAACAGTTTACAGTTCACATTTCAGTTCAATGTTTGATTCCCTATTCCATCAAGTCTTTCAACGTTATCTGATAGGCGTCAAAAGCATAAGGCAATTCATATATAAATCCCCATGATGTCAAAAATAATATCAAAGGAGTTAATCACATGTTAAGTACAATTTACACATTCTCAGAGCCCCAATTACAGAATATAATGGCACTGAGCAGTTATTTACAAGGCGTACTGAATTCATACACTTTCGGATAGTCAAGGTTTTCTAATTCCAATAGTGTTCACAATCAAAACAGTTCGCAGTCAGCAGTTACCATAACATGATTTCCCAAAATCTGATAACACTGAAGCAACTATTCTCCCATACAAAACATATTCTGATCAGTCAAAGATAAATGTTCAATATTGTTCATAATGAAATCAATCTGCCGTCATCGGTTTCCATAGAGTCAAATAAATAAGAATATTGTAATATATAAGCATTGTTCCTTAAAACACCCAATCACTGGATTTGCTCAATTTCGTTCATTTATAACACGTATGTTCCCAATAGTTGAAGGTTGGTTCTCAATGGTGTTCATGGTTAGATCAGTTTGTTGATAGCCCACATAAGGCCTTTCAAATAAGTCAAGTATTCCAAACGGATTCAAGTTTTTGGTCTATCAGTTTTCCTGCCAAGAATAATCTGGCTATTTATTCATGAACAATTCGTAATCCCCCCTTAATAAAATTAATTCAGATAGAGGGTCTTATCAAATCAACCCAAGCGAAGGTCTTGTCGAATTAAACCAAACAAAGGACCCATCAAATTATATCAAATGGGGGTTCTATCAGGCCAAATCAAATAAAATTCTATCAGATTGAATCAGATAAAAGTTTTCTCAAATAGGACACACTTGGTCCTGTAAGGCACACTTCGTTCGCTTAGGTACATAGTCAATAGTTTCACAACTGTCCTAAGTTCATCAGTTCTCAAGATCATAATAGGGTCATTCATCACAACTGTTCATATCAAAGTAATTCAGGTTATGTACAATATGGCATTGTTCACATAAGTTCGAGTGTAGTTACATATGTATGCAGTTGTTCATATCAGGAGGTATGTATCATAATCAATACAGCAGTTCCCAAATAAGTCTTATATGCAAGTACATGGTGCACCGTAACACATTAAACAAAGTTCCTCGGTTGTACATAGTATAGGATTTGTTACGCAAAAGTTCCAAATCAGTCACAAAGCATAGGCTTACGAGTCAAGCTTAATATAGTCACATAGTCCAGTCAATTTTCTATCAATCAAAATACGTGACCTCGCAATTTATAGAGTTCGTTATTTAGGGTGCTCAACCCAATCACACAATCACAGAGTCATAATTCCAGTGGTTTAGTCATTGAAGGCGGTAATATAATAAATCACCCTGAGCACAGGTTTAGATGTATATGTGCATGTACAGAGCCAATCAATATCCCAATACGTATTTCACAAATTTCCCAAATGGAGCATACACATTCAATGAATATGGTCTCGATCTTGTGGGTCTAACCAATCTAGATACACATGCAGCAGATATGAAAGAATATGTCGATCCGAATCAAATATTATCCCAAGTAAAGATGTACACATGCACTAATTCAGAATCAATCAACACATAAGCATTCGTTTATAAACAGTATAGATACCTGGGATAACGGTCGCAGTATCTTGAACGCTTTCTGGGATGAGTGTAATTACTCCATCCTGATCAGCAATTCCTACCATTGGCACGAATCTAGCTGAGGCAGAAGATTTATTCACATTTTGTTCAGTTCGGGGACAGTTCCTTACCATATGGTCCATTCCACCACACCTATAACATGCCCCAAAAATTCGGTAACAAACTCCTTGGTGTTTCTTACCACATTCATTACATGTCGATGCTGTATTCCTTATAGAGTTTGAAGTGCGCGATGATCCTGTATTTTGCTTTTTAAATGACCTCTTCTTTGAGAAAAAGCCTCGTCTCTTGCTTTTCCATTCAGAAGATCGGTTCATGTTAACTTCAGTCATCAATGTTCGGTCTAGCACCTCAACATATTTTGTGACTTCTAACACATTCACTTGGTGCTCTTGCTCTGGTGGCAGCAAAGGTTCTTGCCGTAGCGGCAATTGACGTTGTTGTCTTAGAATTTCTGCCATTTCTTGTACCATTCTTTCCAGTCTATCAAGTCGGGCTGTGGAAGAGTCTGCCAACTCATATGCCCTTACTTTATCCATAATCTACACAAACTCTTATTAAGCCATGCTAAAGACAGGAATGCCCAATGCAAAAATAAATACAGATACACATAGGCACATTCGCACATAGGCACATTGTTATATTCTCATTTTACGTGTCGTCAAGACACAATTAATCATATGCAAAACAAACAATTTCATACTTATTAGATATCGCGTGTAGAACACTTACAAGATAATTACACATTTAACCATATTCATATTCCAAATAGGCACCCATTTGCAGAATCAAATGCACGTAAGCAACTCTTCATGGTTCTCATGTTCATGTACGTGCATGATATCAAAACAAAACTTGTTGTACACGTTAGTGTAACAATTCATATCTCAAATAATCACATGTTCTCAATGCTTACATCATGTACTTATCAAATGGATGCATCTTAAGTCTTTTCTAAACACCTTATAGCTCATTTGGACAAGTGTGTGAGTCATTAACTCGTGCTCTGATACCACTCTGTCATGACCCGAACCCGCCCCTATGGGTTAAGAACATAACCGGCCAGTAATCAAGGGATTACCTACGGCCTCAAACCAAACAAGACATAACTCATCAGAGTGAAGGGGCCAAACGGAAGCAATTTCAAACTTTTGTCCATAGAGCTGTGCTTACATGGCACGTCATAACAATCCATACATACACATGTTAATAACTCACATCAAGATATATAATAACACAAAGTTCTGTACATACAGGATCATTCAAGTCTAAGTCAGCCAATCAAAACTATATACAACTGTAAACCAAAGTTCTCGCCAACATAACAAAATATAGCAAACTAGCAAAACGCGAAAACAAGTCTCGTGCGTGAGACGTATGGCTGACTCTTCAAAACCTTGGCTGCTTCTCACAGACTTCACTGAGGCTGGGTTTGGACCTCCCTTGGCTCACCTATAGACACATGAATAAGCGTGAGCGAAAGCCCAGCGAATAATATCAAATAAAGAAGTTACACGAATGGTACTTAGAACAATATGAACCAAACGGCCTTGGCCCCAATTCATATTTCTATTTAATATATATATACATAGGTCAAGTAACTGCGGTTCCAAACACATCGAACGGCCTCGGGCCCAATCCATTCATGTCAAACGGCCTTCGGCCCATTCATTTTTTCATTCATGTCAAACTGGCCTTCGGCCCATTCATACTTTCATTCATGTCAAACTGGCCTTTGGCCCATTCGTACTTTCATTCATGTCAAACTGGCCTTCGGCCCATTCATACTTTCATATCAACAAACAGCCTTATACAAATTAGGCATATAGAATACTCATTCATATTTCAAATCAACAAATCCATGGAGCTTATACAGAAGTAGCATCTGGAAAGTAACATACTTGAAGATAACTTTACTAAGATATTACTCACTATGATCTGCCGATGGATTTGCCCTTGCGCCTGACCCTACACATTTCATATTTCAATGGGTCATAAGCAATTCAATCCGTTCTTAACTTATTATTTCTCTTAGGCTTCTTTCTTATCCTTTTAGGTCATTCACAATGCTCAATGCATGCCTAAGAGTACTTAGAAATGAAAGAGAATGGAAAATGAAACATAGAACACCTTTACTAATTTTCTAAAACAGGGGTCCCCGCTCGAGCGTGGACTTTCCCGCTCGAGCGAACCCATTAGGTCTGCAAAAGTACTGGTTGCCTCATTTTTACGCTCGAGCGTGAAGTCGGACACTCGAGCTGAAGGTCACTCTACATAGCTCCTCGCTCGAGCATGAACTTCCCCGCTCAAGTTGACATCCATGTCTGCAAAAAGTTCTGGAAGCACGTATTCCCCGCTCGAGCGGCGCTTTCCCCGCTCGAGCGGACATGCCAAATTCTGGGTTTTTCAGAATTGTTCTTGAGGCTCAAACCTGATATTCAAAGGCTTCAAAGCTCGAATTAAGGTACCAAAATAGGGAAACACATTATATATCATGAGTACGCAAACAATGTGAGGCCAATTATTCAAAATCATGGTCCAATTCTTCAAAATAAATCAATATTTCTTTGTATAATCAAGGCTCATGCATTCACACCTCATTTAAGCTTCATATCTTCACTAATCAAACATGCATGTCAATTTTTGACTTCAATCCCCTTTCAAATAGCACCAATGATGCTCATAAACATGAAAATCAACAAAACTATACTTGCATGTATGCTTTAATACTCATATTCCCATATTCAACTTGATACATGCTTGATTATGCAAAATCATGGTAATTCTATACATGCATATATATATATATATTAACTTCAAATTCATCAAGTATAACACAATTCTTGCTCTTGGTTACATATTCTCTTTGAATTCACAAAATTACAAACTTAACTTATGAGTTTATGCTCAAATACTCACCTAGGAGCTTTAATATTCACAAATTCTTGTTAATTCTTGAGTGTAGCTTTCCAATCCACAATCCTTGAGTCAAAATGCACAATTCTCCCTCTTTCTCTCTCTAGAATGGACACACTCTCTCTTTAGAGAGCAAATTCATATTTTGAGTTCACAAAAATGAGGGACTTAAGTGTATAAGGGCCAATTTATAGGCTTGCTTAATCACATTGGTTAAGTTTAAGTAATGACATTCTAATTAACCATTCTGAATCTAATTATTTTGATCCAAATCAATTTTCAATTAAATTTCACCATAGGCTCTAAAAATTACGCCAATCACGATGGCGTAGTCAATTTTGGCTTTGGTGGCCGATAAGGCCTTCAATTTTCAGTTCAAAGCACAGATTCTAACAGATTTTCCTACGGTGAACAGATACAGAGCCAAAATCAGATATAATCATGCAATTAACACCCAAATTCAAATTAAGCACATAATTGCAAACATAAGCATGATTAATTAACATAGTACAGGACACGGTTATCACACAACTCGTAGGCCTCATCATAGAATAAGGTCTTTCTTTGTGCAATGACCTTAAACTTCAATACCAGATGAAAAAATAGAATCTTACCGGCAAAAAAGAATTAGGTGAATTTTGTTACCAGTTTGCCTATGACACTAAGATCCAGTATCCATCAAAAACCAAAAAATCTTATCATAAAAAATCTTCCAAACAGTATTGTAAGCATTATAAAAAATCCCACAATATTCCTTCTCACCAGAAAAAGTTTTTCCCTCTAATCGGGAAATCCACCGTTAAAAGGACAACATCTAAGAAAGATGTTAAATGTTATAAATGCGGCACCACCGGTCATTACGCCAATCGTTACAGATCCAAATTAAAACAGAAAATTAATGAAATGTCTTTAGATCCGTTTATAACTCAACAGTTATTACAGACATTATCAGAAGAAGAATCCGACACTAGCTCTAAGTCAGATAGACTTGCTGAACTCTACTCTCCATCTACCTCTAGTGATGAGTAGCAACACCAGAACCTAATTGTTCTTGTTCTACAAATCTGAATCAGATTTCTGAAATAATTTATTGGAAATCTATTGTTGAACTGAATGGTTTGGACCTTGGGGGTCCTAGTATTCATCTTCTAACTGATGATCAGAAATCCATGCTAGATCTTGCTAAGCAAATTAAGGATCCAGAAATGAAGCTAAAATTTTTAGACATCTGTTATTAATAACAAAAGGCTGCTACTGAATCTCCTTTAATCCCTATTCAATCTTATAGCATGAAGGATGTTTTGAATAGAATACAGTTTCACCTGTTATTGAAAAACCAGTCACCATTCAAGACTTAAAAATGGAAATTAATGTCTTAAAAACGGAAATTAGGCATCTTCAAACTACCAACCAAGCTATACAAGCTGATACACATCAGCTTAAAACTGCAAAACAAAAAAGTAAACTTATCGCTCCAGAAACTTCTGGCCAGAAAAATAAGATAACCAGTATTTAATGCTTGTTAATCAGGTTACATTTCAGAAATGGTATATTCATATTACTTTTGTTATTCAACCTGATTTTATCATCAAAGATGCAATTGTCCTTGTTGAAAGTGGAGCTGACATGAATTGCATACAAGAAGGATTAATTATAACCAGATATTTTCAAAAAAATACCCAGTAACTTACTACTGCTAGTGGTAATTCTATGCATATCAAGTATAAAATACCTGAAGCGCTTATCTGTAACCAAGGCATTTGTTTATCTACATCTTTTGTCCTTGTCAGAAATATGTCTCCAACTATTATTTTGGGACCACCATTTTTATGTCTCTTAATGCCTATCGCCAAGATTGATCCTGAAGGCATTCATACGACTATCAGTAATCAACCAATTATCTTTGAATTTATAACCGAACCATATACAAAAGAGCTAGATCAAATTCGTGATCTAGTTACTTTTAAAGAAAACAAATTAATTTTCTCCAAACAAAAATTCATTTTCTCCAAACAAAAATTCATTTTCTTACAACTGAACAACGGTTACAATAACCTTCTTTATAGAATAAAATCAATCTTATTGAAAAAGAATTTCAAACAAAAATTTCTACTGATCTTCCAAATGCTTTTTGGAAAAGGAAAAGACACATTGTTTATCTTCCCTACGAACCCAATTTTGATGAAAAATTCATCCCAACCAAAGCTCGCCCTAGTCAAATGAAAAAAAAACTACCTTGAACTTTGCAAAACAGAAATTAATTCTCTCCTTCAGAAAAAATTAATCAAAATTAGCCACTCACCTTGGAGTTGTACGGCATTTTATGTTAATAAAAATGCAGAAATAGAAAGAGGTGTGCCAAGATTGGTAATCAATTACAAACCTCTTAATGACGCTTTGAAATGGATCAGATATCCAATTCTGAATGAAAAAGATCTTTTAGACCGTTTACAGGATGCTGTAATTTTTTCTAAATTTGATCTTAAATCAGGATATTGGCAAGTACAAATTGCAGAACGGGATCATTATAAAACTGCTTTTACAGTGCCTTTTGGGCATTTTGAATGGAATGTTATGCCTTTTGGTTTGAAAAATGCTCCTTTAGAATTTCAGCATATCATGAACGGCATTTTTACTCCTTATACAGAATTTGCTATCTGTTATACAGATGATATTCTTATTTTCTCATCTTCTATTGATCAGCATATTAAACATCTTAATATCTTTAAGCATATTATTATCCGAAATGGTTTAGTTATTTCTGCACCAAAAATGAAACTTTTTCAGACAACAATACGATTTTTGGGTCATAACATTCATAATGGAAATATTATACCCATTAACCGCAGTATAGAGTTTGCATCTAAATTTCCTGATGAAATTAAAAATAAAACTCAATTATAGAGATTTCTTGGTAGTCTAAATTATATTCGAGACTACTATCATCAGTTATCCTAGGATGTATCTATTCTTTACACCAGATTACAGAAAAATCCTCATCTTTGGTCTGTGGAACATACCCGAGTTATTTCATCAGTCATTATGTATTTCATCATAATACATAATGAAACAGTAATTATTTCATCATTGGAATGTTAAAAGTTATTTAGAGTTGCTATATAAACCTATTTCAGGCCAAAATTTAACTTTTTGTGAAATGACCATTTTACCCTTGGATCCGATTTTAGCCAAAAATTAACTTTTTAACCCCCTGAAAGAGAGGAAACCTTGGTTGTATTCTGATCTAAGGCATTTTTTAAAATTAGTGGCTAGATTTATCAAAAACATTGATCGAAAAGTAATTCGCGCTTACTTAAGCCACAAGAAAGCCAAGGGCATGGAACCCCTAACGTATGCGTGCATTGATGACACGTGTACCAAGGCAAGTCGTGCATGCGCACAATGGTTGCACGTGCGCACAAGAGTTGTGCTTGTGCACATCCAAGCATGGTAGAGCTAGTTTTGGAAACTCAATCGTAGTGTATTTCTACAAGGAAACAACAAGGCGAAAGCAATGGAACACTAGATGGGTTCCAGAACCTTCCCCTCTGCCTATAAAAGGGACCTCTTCCCTTCCCTTTCAAAAGGTTAACTTCTTGAGAGCTTTTAGTGAATTTTGAGTGCCAAACATTCCCTTTCTCCTCTCCCTTGTCCTTGACTCTAAGATCTCCTTACCCGCTGCAACTCTAAAACCTTAAAAACATTCTGAGGATTGAAGAACTTGGACCCTAACTCAAAACCTTTGCTTGAAGAAGGCTTTCATTTTTTTCTTGTTTTTCTTTTGCATGTTCTTCGGTTCTTGAAAACCAACAGATAATCTCTATTTCTTTTTAGTTTCAATACCATCTTCTTTTACTTTTCTCAATATCTAAGCATGTAGGGTAGTTTTCATGGCATGATCATCATGTAGTTTGTCTATTTTTCTTATTTTCTCACTTATCTTTGCATGATTTCTTTATTTCATTAGAACAAGAAGTTTTTAGGCTTATCATAATCATATATTGACCATGCATGGCCTGGTTTGAATCATCATATACTTAGTTTATATGCTATGCTTTTTATTTGTTATTTGTATTCTATGCATGTACGTCATTTTAATAGCCTCAAACGGGGCTTAGGATCATTTTTGTATGTATTAGTTGCATATTAGGTCATGTTTATTTTATGCACTACATAAAAAACACCTCGTTTGGCAAGTTAACATTTTAGCCAAAAAGTTAAAAAGTTACTAAAAAAGTCAAAAAGCCTATAACTTATATCAAAAAGTCAAATATTCTCTTTTCTCTCTATTTTTTGTACATCTTTTCGTAAAAAGCCAAAAAGACACCCCAAACATACTAATTTTTTTTTACCTCGCATTGTAGCCAAAAAGTTACTAAAATAGTCTGTTCCCAAACGATGTCTAAAAGTGGGCATACGATAAGTCTTCTTAGTCTTCGTAGCATATGTGTGTCCTTATTGCATTGTTCTTCACTAATCCAAGTCTATACGCTCTTCTATGCAAAATTGGTTGTTTTTGGTATTTTTATGAGCGTTGTTCATTTTAGTCCAAGTTTATAGTCGTGTTTTAATTAAAATCTCTTTTTGATGGAAAATCTTTGTTTTAATAGAAAATATGGCTTTTTTGGGTAAGTAAGAAAATATGGCTTTATTCTTTAAATTAAAATAAATGGCACTTGTTTTATTCCAATCACCTAATTCTAGGTTAGTTAAAGATATTTAGGCTTAAAATGAATTGTATGAAATAATTAACCACTAAAATTATAAAATAGAAAGTTAGTATAGGCTAATCTTCGGATTGGGTAAAAAGGAGTGTTATCATTCAATGATCTTTTCCTTTTGTACCTAAGCTCCCGATTTTAGAAAATTTCTGATTATAATGGATCGGTCCTTAGCTTAGTTTTCATTATTAAAGGTTTCTTAATTTCCTTTAAAAAATTAAAGGGCGACTCTTTGTTATTTAAGTGAGTTGGTACAACAATTTGTATGGAAAACGGACTTTAGACTTGAAAAAAAAGTACTGTGCCTACAGGATGTATTGTTGTTTAAAAAAATGGATGTAAATAAAAATCAAAAATTAAGAAAAAAATTCAACAATCTAATATCTTTTAATTTTAATTTGAATAATTAATTATACGTGCTCTAAAAAATTGAGTTAAACCAAAGAGTAATGTTGACTGTTTTATATCATATTGCTTGATTAATATATACCCATGGGTGCCGCGCACTTGGCTTCGGGGAGAACCTCAAGTTATACATGATGGTTGGCGTGGGTTCAATTTTTTTCTGTTGCATAAGTCTTGACTTAGGTTAAGTTTGGCTATCCAAAATAAGTACACACTTTTTATCTTTTTTTTATCACATCACCTCTCTACTTTTCTGCACATCTTTTCGTAAAAATACAAAAAGTACACTTATTTAGGTCATCCCAAACAACCCCTTACTTGAAATTTTGAGGGCAGTGCAAGCTCTTAAGTTATAGTTTCTCGTTTGGAACTAACGAACACCTTGGTGATCTCAACGCGAGTACTGCTGAAGGATGTGAAGATTTTTCTATAATAAAATAAATATATAAAGGATAAATTACGTTTACCTCCGGGAGGTTTTTGACAAATATAGGAATCTCTCTTGTGATTTGAATAATTGCAGTAACCTTCCTTGCTTTACCTGACAATATTAAGATTCTCCCTTCTGTCAAATTCTTCCAAACGGTGTTACTTTTTATATAATAAATTACCTTATTACCCTTCCTTTTAAAATATTAAAAAATGTTTTTAGATTGGAGGACAGGTTTGGAAGAAACAAACAGTGTTTGGAACAGTATTTTTGGATTTATTTTTTTTAAATATTAAAAAATGTTTTAAAAAAATTATTTTTTATTTTAAATATATAATTTTTATTTTATTTTGTAAATATTTTAATTTTTTTAATTTTAATATTTTAAACTCAAACATAACTTCACACTCAAATCATAACCAAACACATAACTCAAAACTTAATTCAAAAATTATTTTTAAATCTCATAACCAAACACAAACTCGACACTTCACATTACTTTCAAAACTCTACACTCAAATCGTAATTAAACCCATAACAAAAAAAATTAAAATATTTAAAAATATGTTTATAAAATAAAATAAAATATTTAAAATAAAAAAATAAAAATTTTTAATATTTAAAAAATACATTTAACATAAGTTTGTATTTTTTTAAGTTTGTGTTTGGTTATGAGTTTTGAAAATAATTTTTGAATTGAGAATTGAGTTTTGAGTTTTGAGTTGTGTATTTGGTTAAGGCTCTATAAGTTTTGAAAAGATTTTTGAAAATTTCTAATTGGAATCGTGATTCTAAAAGAGAACCAAACATGTTTTTTAAAAAAACTCTTTTTTCGAAACATGTTTTTACGCAAAACTCAATTCAAAAATTATTTTCAAAACTCATAACTAAATACAAACTTAAAACTTAATTCAAAACTCTTTTCAAAACTCAAAACCAAACTTTTTCAAAAACTCTATTTTAAAAGAAAATTTCTTTCAAAAAAAATTTATTTTATTTTTTAAAATTATTTTTAGAATCATGATTTGAGTGTGGAGTTATATTTTGAGTTTTGAGTTTTGAGTTTTGAAAAGAAAAAATTTGTTTGATTATAAATTTTGAAATTTTTTGAAATTATTTTTTTAGGGTAAATATTTTATATTTTAAATATTTATTTATTTATTTTAATGTGCATTATATTTCATACATCTATGTGTTGTATTTTTTTAATATTTTAAATATATTTTTTTAATATTAAAAAATTTTAAAAAAATTATTTTTTATTTTAAATATATAGTTTTTATTTTAAATATTTTGTTTTATTTTATAAATATTTTAATTTTTTTGTTATGCTTTTGGTTACGATTTGAGTGTAGAGTTTTGAAAGTAGTATGGAGTGTCGAGTTATGTATTTGGTTATGAGATTTGAAAATAATTTTTAAATTGAGTTTTGAGTTATGTGTTTAGTTACGATTTAAGTGTGAGTTTGTGTTTTGAGTTTAAAATATTACAATTAAAATATTTACAAAATAAAATAAAATATTTAAAAATATTTAATAAAAAATATATATTTAAAATAAAAAAATAATTTTTTTAAATCCAAAAATATTTTTCCAAACACTGTTTATTTCTTCCAAACCTGTCCTCCAATCCAAAACATTTTTTAATATTTTAAAAGGAAGGGCAATAAGGCAATTTAGTATAGAAAAAGTAACACCATTTGGAACAATTTGACAGAATGGGGGAATCTTGACATTGCCAGGTAAAGCAGGGGAGGTTACTATAATTATTCAAATCACATGGAAGGTCTCTGTATTTGTCAGAAACCTCAGGGGAGGTAAATGTAATTTATCCATAAATAAATAAATCAATGTATTATTATTATAGTGGTATAATAGATTTATCTTTTATGTATTATACTAACTTTTAAAGGACATATATAGGGACACCTAATAATAAATCAAAAAAAAAAAAAATCATTCTGACATTAGTTTATTGTATATATAATGGGTAAATTATGCTTTTCAACCTTTATATTTTGATTTAAATTTTAGAAAAAATTACAATTTATTGGAGTTTTCAAAAAATAATTACATATTCATTAAGATTTATAAAGTTGACCACTGATTTGAATATTTTTTAGAAACTTCAATTGGATTGAAATTTTCTCTAAATTTTACTTTGGTCACTATTATTTTAATTTGAATAATTTAATACTTACACTTTAAATTTAGTTTTAATTTAGTCATTCCACTCAAACTAACTATTAAAATTAACTATTTTGTAATCACTCACATGAGGTGTATAGATGAAAATAATTTATGGTAATTTGGATAGCAGAATCAAATTAACACTAGATTTAAAATGTAAGAATCAAATTGTTTAAATTAAAATCATTAGAATCAAAATAATATTTGAATCACACTAAAAGAGTTAAAAGTATAATTTACCCATATATAATAGTATGTCTATTTAGATCTACCTCTACCAACAAAAACAAAAACAAAAACAAAAAATCAATGTAAATGTAAATGTAAATGTAAATGTTAATGTTAAAAAGTAATTACAAATAACTTGTATATTTTATAAGTATTAATAATTAAAATTTTAATTTTTTTATGAATTTGTAATAACTTTATATGAAATTACTAGTGAATGGTACTTATTTTAAAAATAAATTAAAAACTGAAGGAAAATTTTCAGTTCAATGTGTGTTTGGAAAAATGATTACAAATAAGTGATAAATTTTATGAATTATTAAGTATAAATTTTTTTCGTAAATATATAATAATTGTATAGAATTATCACTTAACGGTATTTTATTCAAGGGCTTGGTTTCTCTCAAGTTAGGCCAGTTTAATTTGATAGAGCGTTTGGGCTTGATAGACCCATTTTGGGACCAATTTCGGTAATTCAAATTGTTCAGTTTGTAAAGCCTATTGAGTATAATATTTATACAAAAACTCAATATAATCAGATATCAATAATTATATGTATAAATCAAATATCAATAATTATATATTGGAATCAAATTTATATTATATTATTAATATCTAATTAATTTTTATATAAATATTTTACTTGAGTTTTAAAATGGAAACGGTTCATATCATTGAAATTGGTCCAAAAATAACTTACTAAATTCAAACATTTTTTTCAAAACTAAGGAATCTTTTTGGACATTAGCATGAAGTTTGGATCTACACGTAAGTGCCGACACGTGGCTAGTATTTTTATAGCAATGACTTGGCCTTAGGCTGCCCTTGGCCCCAATTGTCACGTGTGAACGAGCGTGTTGGGTTGGAATTTGATTGAAGACACCTGCGCCGCACGAGTTGGTCATTGGTCCGCTTCGCAGTCGGCAACGCCGTCCAGTTCCACAAGTGAAAACCAAAATATATTTCACATTTATAAAGTCCAATATTTCAAAGGAAATATTTGACGGAAAATGTTTCAGACCACTAATTGAAAATTTGACATAACGTTGATGTGGATTCATTACTGATGTCAAGGATGGATCTAGGGGAGGCTGGGGTGGTCGCACCTCTAAAAATTTTAAAAATATTATATATTATATTAGAAATTTTAAAATAATTTAAAATTATAGAAGTTCGCACCCCCCAAACTTTTTTTAGATAATTTCAAAATTATATAGAGTAGCTCTCAATTTTTTAAACTATTTGGAAATTTTTTGCGCAATAGGATGTAAAATGGTTTTTTAGCTAGTTACTTGATTACGTACATTAAAAAAGACATTGCTTGAGGGTTTGATGTAGACTCTATCATTCATGCTTTTGATATTATGAAAAAGCGTCGAGCTCAATTGAAGATACCTAATTTTAGTAAATAAATGCATATAGAAATAGTTACTACTTTTTGTAAGTGAATATTTGTAAAAAAAATATTTTCAATTGTATAATCATCTTTTTGTACTCAACTATGTTGACAAGGAATATATACTTCAATATTTTATCGTAACATTATTGATTTTTTTCATGTTAGTAGAAATTGGTATTAAACTTCAAATTTTATATGTTAGAAGTTAAATGTACTTTGGCTCTCTTAAAGTCATAATCCTAGATCTGCGCCTGACTAATGTGATAGTTTGACGTTTATTTTTATTTTTTCTTGTACTGCCAGCTCATTAGAGCTGGCATTAGTGGTGCAAATTTAGAGCACTGAATCAGTGCTGATATTTGATGAGAATTATATAAATGTTTTGTTTGAGAAGTTGGTTATTTTAATAAGTTATTTTTGTTTATAATTATTTCAATAAGTTAAAATATTTATGTTTAGAAAGATGATTAAATTTTTTTATAATTGGATGTAATATTTGTGAGAGAAAAAATAAAATGATTATGAATTTGATGTAACATTTTGGCTTATTAATTATTTTAACCTATTTTATTTTTGTGAATTTTAATCTAAAAATTAAACAGAAATCCTTTTTCCAAATACCTCCAAAATATGTTTCTTTGAGGTCTTCCTTATATGATGCAATGGAAAATTGGGGGGTATCTTATCTTTTGTGGATTTTAATCTAAAAAATAAACAGAAATCCTTTTCCAAATATCCCAAAATATGTTTCTTCGAGGTCTTGCTTATAGTGTTGTAAGGGGCTAAAATTATCTTTTCAATGAGATGTTTCTAGGGTGTAAATAAAATCATCTTATAATACATACTTCATTCATATGGTGTTGTTTGGGAAGTGGGTTGGCTTTTTGACTTTTTTGACTATTTTAACCTGGGACTAAAAAGTCTGGTTTGGAAAGGGCTTTTGGCTTTTTTAACTTTTTTGTGAGATAAAGAATGTAATGATTATGGGTTGGATGTGATGTTTTGTCTTATTGGGTTAAAAAATCTATTTTATTTTTTGTGATTATTTTAGCCAAAATAGCCCAAAAAGCCTCTTCCCAAACCGAGACTATATATGTATATATATATTTGTTTGGAAAGGTACTTCATTGATAGAGATGACTTACGTTAAAAAAAGGATGAAGTGATGTGGGAATTCAAGTATTAACGGTAACTTTACGTTTTGTATTACTCTACTCCTATTGAATAAAATTTAAGGGGTTGTTTGACATGTTTGATATTAGTATACATTTTTATCTTTTTTGGTTTACATCATCTTTTTATTTTTATTTTATTTTATTTTTTTTGAACATTTTTCATAAAAAATTAAAAAGTATACTTATTTAGATTATTTCAAATAATCTCTCACTTTTTTTTCTTTTCTTTCTTTTTTTTTTTTTTTTTTTTTCTAATTTGGACCTTAATAATAAAAATACCATTTCAACTATAGAATCAAATTACACTTTATTCTCTTAAATTATCACTCATGAGTGTTGGGGGTTTGCTTCTTTTTTTTTTTTTATAACTATTTTGTTGGTTTTTTCGGTCTCTATTAAACTCTTAAAAAATAATAATAAATTTTAAACTTTTAGATTCTACTCAACTAGACGTATTGAAAAAGAAAAAGATAAAAAAAAAAACAAAAATTGGGAAAAAGAAAAAATCTAGAAAGAACGAAAAAAAAAAAAGCCAAAAATAATTGGCTTTAATTTTTTTTTTCTTTTTTGGATTTTTTTCCAGATTTTTTTCAATTGCTTTTAACTTTTTAGATTCGTTTATATAAGATGGATTAGAAAAGTAAAATATTTTTTCATAATTTAAAAAAAAAAATCACTAAAGATGAAAAAATTCAAAAAAACATTGATTTTTGTAGGTTGTGTCCCAAATACACACCTCACCCCCATCCCATATCACTTTACCCCCTCAATTAAAAATTGTTACACTTTGTCACCTAAAATTATCAATTTATATCAACATATATCTTCAGTTAAGGATTGTTATATAAATGGATAAAAAATTGAGATGCGATTTTCATATTTTATTTCAAATTTTGTGAACTGCATATTATTCTCTTTCTATTATTTTTTATCTTTTTCCTTTGTCCTACCTACCTCATCATCAACTATAATGAGTACCATTGTTGGGGGGTGGGGTTTGTAATTTCATGTGTAAGTTATATGTCAATTATTCATTCATTTATGTAACAGATCCAAACAAGCAGGTTACATTGATACAAATTGATAATCACTACAAGAAAAAGCAAAAATGGCGACTAAAAAAAAAAATTTCATCGCTGAAAGTAGCATTTTCGGTGACTAAAACAATTTAGTAGCCAAATGTATACGTATTGGCGACCAAAAATCAGTTTGGTCGTCAATTATATGAGTTTTAGCAACTAAACAAATTTTAGTAGCCAAAAGTGAAGGTTTTTGGCGACTAAAAAAATTTAGTAGCCAAAAGTATAGGTTTTGGCGACTAAAAAATAGTTTCGTGGCCGATTATACGTGTTTTACTGACAAAAATAAATTTTGTAGCCAAAAGTGAAGCTTTTTGGCTACTAAAAAAAATTTAGTAGCTAAAAGTCTACAATTGGCGACTAAAAATAAGTTTAGTCGCCAAAAGTGTTTATTTTTAGGCGGGAATTAATTTTTTTAGCGACTAAAAAATAATTAGTAGCCAAAAGTATAGAATTGGCGACTAAAAAACAGATTTAGTCGTCAAAAGTGGCCTCCTATTTTTTTTAAGTAAATAATTTATTTTTTACATAAATTATATTGAATAAAAGTAATTATGTTTATATATATAGTTTTATATTAATACGGGTCAATATACTATATAAATAATATATGTTGCATATATAATAATGTGATGTTATAGAGGCATAGTGGAGAGTGTGTTGCTTAAGGTTTAGAATCTAGGAGGTTGGTGGTTCGAATTTCAGCGGAAGAAAAGTTAGTATTTTTTTTTTTTCACGGAACGACTTTTGGCGACTAAAATTATTGGTCGCCAAAAGTGTTGCTTTTGGCGACTAAAAGGTTTGGCCGGCGATTCATTGACTATTGGCGACTAAAAGATTAGTCGGTAAATGTATAATTTTAAAAAGTGTAATTGACTATTAGCGACCAAAACTTTGGTCGCTAAAGACCTGTTTTTTTGCAGACTAAAACTTTTTTAGTCGCCAATACCTCCCCCGACTAGGTTTTCGCGACAAAATCGGCGACTAAAAAATTTAGTCGGGGAAACTAAAAAGTCGACTTTTGGCGACTAAAAATGAACTTTTGGCGACTAAAAATTTAATCGCCAAAGGTGCTTTTTCTTGTAGTGAATTAAAAGCAGTAAAGTGTAGCAATTTTTAATTGAAGGGATTAGTGATATTGAGTCCTAATTTAAAGGATGAAGTGCAATCTATCCTGTATTTTTAAAAAAATAGGGTTGCTAATGAAAAGGGATGTGAGAGCTCTAACTTGTCATGCTAATTTTCTTAATTTTAAATAATTAAAAAAATTTCTATTAACTAACTTTCATTTAACCATATAAAAAATAAAATTCTAATTACTCCATGATTTATGGCTTTTCAAAGGAAAATATACTAATTCTTTTCAAAATGCATGGTGGTGTTTGGGAACTTGGTTCCCAAATTTTTTTCTCATTTTTTTCACTAAAAGACAAAAGTTTTGCAAAATCAAAAAAAACACATCCAAACAAAATATCACATCCAACCCTATAATCATTTCACTTTTTCTCTCACAAACATTACATCCAACCACAAAAAAACCCAACTATCTTCCCAAACACTAAAAATTTTTTATCCAATAATATCCTACAACTAAAAAAACCTACATAAAAACCCACTTCCCAAACACCCACGAAGCAATTTACCATAATAGAAAAATAAATATGACAAATTTTAAATATTCAACAATTGACTTCTTGTGCACATATATTTCTATCTTTTCATATACATGATTTTTCTCAAATCTAAAAAAAAGTACACATGATTTTTCTTTAGAATAAATTTCCAAATCTCTTATTCTCACACACAAAATAAATAAATAAATACAAATTGCAAAAATCTTGTGCTACACACAATATAACAAAATTAAAAATAATAAAATATTTTTAAAAATTTATAATAAATTTCATCTGTAATTATATTAATCTATAACAAAAAGCCTTATCAGAATTTTAAAATCTCATACCAAAGTGACATTCTATTGATAAGCCTTTTAAGAGCTCCAAAATACTATACTTGGTTTCTTGATTTTTTTTTTTTTTAAATTTTAAACAATTAAAAAAGATTGCATTAGCTAATTATTTTATGATTTATAACTTTCAAGAAAATAATATACTAATCTATTTTAAAATTCAATTAAAAAGAAAACACTTCTGTGGTCAATCCCATGATTTACGATTTTGATTTGTTATGATATTATTCCATATTTATTTATATTATACACTATGTACCTATATATATAACAATGTAGGGGTCTTTTGGCAAATGGGTTATAATCCACTTTCCAGATTATAATCCACTTCACTCTCTCACAAAAAACTAATTATAATCAGCTTTTAACTAAAAAACTGATTATAACTATCTTCTCAAAATAGCCCGTAGCCATTTAAAAAAAATAAAAATAAAAATAAAAACCTAAAGAACACATTGTTAATACAAAAATCATAAACAACCATACTAGCTATATTATGCAGAGATTTCAATCTATTCTCCACCATAATGTGCCTGTTTGGCAGAGCTTAATTATAACTTATTTCAACTTTCAGCTTAATTTAAGTTATTTTGATGTATTTGGTTTAGCTTATAGATTATAGCTTATAGCTTTTTGGAAGTCAGAAATCAGCTTATTCTTTGAGTGGGGCAGGAGATGCTTTAAGAATAAGCTGGAAATCAGCTTATGGTCATAGTTATAAGCTATAAGCTGTTTAGGCATAAGCTATAAGCACTTTCCCACAACTCTACCAAACAGGGCCAATATGACATCAACATCTATTTCAATCTTGTTGTCAATTTGTCTGATATATGTTTTAAATATTATTATTATTATTTTTTATTTTTTATTTTTTGGTGAATGTTAACCCATGTGATATTATACTATTTTTATAGAGATGTCTTTTTCTTTTCTTTTTTTTTCTTTTAAGATTGTGGCATTTGAGAGTTTTAGTTTAGATTTGTATGTTTCTTCTTTGTTAGATATATAATAGTCAAAGAAAGTTGATAGAATGATGGATTTACAAATAAATACATGTTTTAATTTTAATTCCTTCAATTTCAATTTTAAGCGATTTTTTTTGAGTAATTTTTAATTTCACTAATTTCAACAACACTTACGATGGTGATCACTCAAATTGGCAACTTGTAAGCTTTGTTTTTATTTTGCTTTTAAATTTTTTTGTAAACATAGATGTCATATATATATATATATATGTGTGTGTGTGTGTGATTTTTTTCCAAAAATGATGATTTAAATTTATAGCACTCAATTGATAAATTCAAATTTAAATTTTCCTTCGCTAAAGGTCCAGGCGTTCAAATAGTTCATTATCGCCGAGGTCTTCAATTTTGTCACCATTACCTCTCACTCCTGCTGATTCGATGCTAACATTTACAAATTTGTAGATCTAGAGAACACCATCGCGCCAGCGCAACCGATCTTGGCGACGGGATTTGCGTCGTAGTAAGCAGGGCGAGACGGTGCGGTGGTGTAAAGGTAAGTGGTTTCGGCGGTGGTGGTGGGCCGGCCCTGGGCATAGGCCCACCAAGCCATGGCTTAGGGCGCCTCAAAATAGACCAAAAAAAAAAAGACCCATTCCTATTATAGTTTAGTGTAATATATTAGGTTTATTTTAAGTCTAAAATAAAAAATAAAAGAAGGCCCAAACTAATTTAAAATAAATCGACCCATTAAAAAATTAAAAGGCCTATTTAAAATTAAAAGGACCCATTCTCTCTCCGTATCAAATTCCTAACCCTAACTCTTAATTCAATTTTTCCAAAAATTTGAGAGAAGCGGCACAATAGAGCACTAACGAATTTCTCAAGAATTCAAAGCAAGTATGATTGATTTGTTTGCTTCTAAAAATGCAAAAAGAGTACGGATCAAGTGATACTTATTAATTGTTGTAATGCAATGCTAAATATTTTTTTTGTGATTTTGACACAAATCTTTTGTCATTTACCTTCAAAAAAAATTTCGTTGAATGAAAAAAAAATATGTAAAGGGCCCCAAATGATCTAGTGATATTATTAATTAATTATTGGTTTTAGGCCCCGAAAATCTCAGGGTCGGGCCTGGGCGCAGCCACTGGGGTTGTTGCTAGGGGTTAGTCATATATACATATATATATCAGAGACATTTTGCTTTGTGCCTTGATATATGTATAAGATCTAATATATATATATATAGTAGTTATATATATATATTTTGCTTTTTTGTTGGCCATTGTTCTTGTACTTTCAGAGAAATGTATACATATCAGATGTTTCTTTTTTTTTTTCGTTTTTTTTTTTTTTTTGCTATTTGTTGTTGTTGTGGTTGATGATGAAGAAGATGATGAAACAAATTGTAACAAATAAAAAAAAAATTGACAGATAAGTTAGATCTGTTCAAAATTTGAACAAATAGAGGTTTAGTATATTTCAATCACAAAGATTTAAATTTCAACAAATAAAAAGATATAAAATATAGATACATGTATTACTTTTATATATGCACCAATTAATTTACACACATAGATAGCCATGGAAACTTGTTGAGGTTTTCGTTTCAAATGTTTTGCATTTGCTGAGAATTCGGTTTCTACAACGATTTAATTTAGTTATATATTCTTTTTGTTTGTTTCCTGAGAAAATTAAACAGATAAAAATTATACAAATATGAAAATTTGCACAGATAAATTTGGATAGAAACTTTGTATAGATAGAAGTATTGAACAGATAAAAAAATTGGACAAGTAAAATTTGGACAAATAGAAAATTTACATAGAAAAAATTGAATAGATAGACAAAAAAAAAATTTGAACAAATAGACAAAAAAAAATTAAATAGGGAAATATAAATTTGAACAGACAGTCAACAAAAAGTTAACCAAATAAAAAAAAGTCAATGGATAAAATTGAAAACAAAATATCCTCTAAGACTTCTTACCAAACTATTTCACAAAATGTGGACCTCTCATAAAAATAAAAATAAAAATAAAAAATTCACTGAACCTAATACCTTGGACAATTGTTAGAGCGAATTTTTCACCAATTTTCTCTTAAATTTATCTATTTATTATTTTAATTTTTATTATGGTTTCAATATAAAATTACAAATCATTTGAAATTTTTCATGGAAGTGCTTAAAAGAAAAGCAATCTGTCAACAACTAGTACCAACCAACCAAACCAAGCCTTATTTCAATAATACTTTAATAATTGTTTTTTTTTTCTTCTTCTTTTTTTTTTTTTTTTTTTTTCTCGGCCGGCGGGGCGGGGGGGGGGGGGGGGGGGGGGGGGGGGGGGGTGTTGTGGCGGGCGGCGGTTGCAATCTTTGAACATTTGTCTTTCAATTGCAATCTTTGAACATTTGTCCTGCAAATTGGTTGACATGTGTATCATGCATATGCGTAATATTATAGGTGTCTGGCTATGATCATTATAATTTTTACTTATTTTAAAAATTAAATCTTTTTTGGCACAAACGAATTTAATATTGATATCATTAGCCAATAATTTCTTCAAATCTTTAATTAATTTTAAAGATTCACAAATGCCATGCAACTTTAAGTATATAGAATTATAGGGACAAGTCGAATGACTTACTGAACCTAAATATTGTATTTTTTTTTTTCATACCAAATACTAGAAGATAGAAACAGGAAACTATAATCAAGATATGCTAAATTTTTTGAATTATTTAATTTATAAATAAATACAATTTTTTTGATTGATTTTAAGGTTTTATTAATTTAAGTCATAGGGTGAGGTTGGCTTCAATTAGCCAAGCTCAAAACTTTTCTTAAGATATTAATGACATGTTTGTTTGGATGGATTGGATAAGGGAGATTGTAATTTACCAGACTATTAATCCTGGGATATATTGTTCTCGGACTATTTGGTTAGAGTGGATTTGTATCCTATGTTTGCTTAGTCATGTGATTAGACGTCTGAATTGGATTATTCTATTGAATCCTATGTTTTTTTAGGATATTATAGAGAATGATAAAGGCTCAAAGACTATTTTGCCATTTTGAATTATTTACTAAATAATAGGAATATTAAATTTGAATTATAAATTTTATTAAATTTTTTTACTAGAACTTTTAAAAAATTAAATAAATAGAATATTAATAAAAATTACATAAATTTATTTTAATTTGTAGTTGAGATTTTTATGATTATTGAAATAAATAATTTAATAAAGTATAAATCATTTAATAAATAAAATTTATTAAGTATAAATAAATTTAATAAATAATTTATTAAGTATAATTTATTAAATAATTTAATAAATAAATTTATTAAATATAAAAAATTTAATAAAGTATAAATAATTTAAAAAATAAATTTTATTTTTAAAAAGATATTAAATAGTAGAAGGTAAAAATTGTAATTTCACTACCTAATCCCATGGGATGAGTTATCCTATGGATTGTGTCCCACCCCCTCATGGGATAGAACAATCCCATAGATTTGGGATTCATAGTCTGAATAGACTATTAGTCCGGTGCAAAAATTTTGAATCAAACAATGGACTATTAGTTTGGTTGGCCTACCTAAAATGATCAAGCAAAAAAATTTTTTTTTTGAAGACTCGCATCTAGGAAAAAAAAATTACATTCAACTCAACTTTGTTAATCTAGAAAATAAAAAACACAAATTTTAATTCTAATTTTTTTTAATTGAAATGAATTTTCATATTTTTTAAAATGCAAAATTAATTATTAAGCCTCTCTTCTTCTTTTTTTCATTTTGTTTAATGTATTATTTGTTGGTGTTTGGGAAGCACCATCGCAAATTTTTTATCTCATAAAAACCACTAAAAGACAAAAGTTTTGCAAAACAAAAAAAAACACATCCAAACAAAATATCACATCCAACCCCATAATCATTTCACTTTTTCTCTCACAAACATCACATCCAACCACATAAAAACCCAACTATCTTCCCAAACACTAAAAATTTTTTATCTCATAAAAACTTACATCTACATAAAAACTCACTTCCCAAACACCCACAAGATTTGTAAGAAGAATGATGGACACTCCGGAGTGTTATCTATAAGAATATCTAACAAATCGAGAGGGTCTTTACTTCTTAGCCACATAGCCATACTATTACCAGCGTCACCTTAAAAAATAATCATTGCATAATTCTCACTAGCAAAGGAGTGCTTTGGGTAAATAGTAAAAAGTTAACTTTTTTACTTTTTAATTTTTTTTAGTCAAAAAAGTCATAAAAAGTTAATTTTTTTAGCGCAAAAAAGCTAAAAAATCACAAAAAAATTAAAAAATTAATTTTTTACCAATTTTCCAAAACACCACAAAGTTAGAGTAAGGCCTCGTTTGGCAAGAGGCTATTTTAGCCAAAAAGTCAAAAAGTTACTAAAAAAGTCAAAAAGCCAACAACTTATACCAAAAAGTCAAAGATTCCCTTTTCTCTCTACTTTTTGCACATCTTTTCGTAAAAAGCCAAAAAGTCATCCCAAACATACTAATTTTTTTTACATCACATTTTAGTCAAATAGCCAAAAAATTATTAAATTAACATGTTCCCAAACGAGGCCTAAGACTAACAAATAACAATTCCTTGCCTATTTGGAACTACCAGGCCTATTCCGCATTAAAATTGGGTCACCAATGTAAATTCTTACTATAATCAAAATTTACTAACATTAATGGGTAGTGTTACATGCACTAAATTAGTATACTAATTAGTATACCAATAGTATTATTATTGGCCCCACTCATTATACAAATTATAAATATTAAAAATCTCTTAAATTATGCAACATCATCAATTGACACTAATTAGTGCATATAATAATATTCAACATTAATATATCAAATTTGCACATCAATCAAAATCACATAATTCTCTCTCTCTCTCTCTCCAATTTTAATTTTTTCACAAATCCAAATATTTTTAATAAAATATTAAAAATAAAAAATATATATTATGATGGTATAAAATACTTTTTTAATAAATCTCTAAGATTTTTTTTATTTTTTATTTTTTATTTTTAAAATAAAATTTTAAACTTCCCGAGATTTATGTTAATTTATGTCATTAAAATCTCTTTTTTTTTTTTTTGGGAAAAAGAGTGCTGCTAAACTAGCACCCAATTATTACTTTGCCCTCCTCACTTACAAAATTCAAAATTGAGAAAATTTCTAAGAATTCCCCCTCCTCATAATACCAAAAGTATTCTTCCTACAAAGCCCTTATATTAGCAGACCCCTCCTAAAAACCCTACACCCTTCCAAAACGCCCTTATATTAGCAGACCCCTCATAAAAACCCTACACCCTTCCAAAACTCTAACAGTCCTACCCCTTCCAAAATCCTAACAGTCCACCACTCCCGAAACCCCTCCGAAAAATTGAGTATTGATGCTGACGATCAGACTATCGATAAGTTATCTCGTCGATGATCTCTTTTCGCAGACGGTTTCTCATTCACCGATGATTTCTCACCGCCAATTTTACCATTGACAGATATGATATTGTTTATTTTGTTAGTTTTTTCTCTTACGTTTTTACAACCTCATGGGACCAAACTCAAATTCGTTCCAAACTCTATTCGACACTAAACTTCCAAATAAATGGAATTAGTTTGGTTATATTGATGTAGGCCGAAAGGTACCACATTAATTTAAGTTACATTTATAATCTTTGAATTTTGTTTATTTGGCGAAGATGATGTGTTTTGTGTCCTTGTACAAATTTGGCAAGAAACATGCAATTCCAGACGAAAAGTGGCATAAAAACAGATTCTTCGTGCAAGTAGTGAAAATTCTCAGCCTGCTACTTCACTGCACGCGCGTCTTGACTTCACCACACGTACGGCTCACCGCTGCTCAAGCAAAAATTGTGGGTGCTCGAGCAGCCCACCTAGGGACACGTGCCCAAAATTTTGACCTCGTTCTACTGAGAATAAAAAGAAGAAAAATAGACTGCACTAGGGTTCCGAAATATTTGAAAAGAGATGAGGGGCTAGGATTTGGAAATGAGGGTTCTCAAATTTCAAGAATATTTTTCATGGGGTTTCTGTTGGTCATATAGGCTAATTAAACGAAACAAATAGATTGAAAATTAATCAGTTAATTTACATAACATGAACCATGATTAATCGAAATACAAATGAAATTGAAATATTGAAAACAAGGGAGCAAACCAAAATTTGTGTGATATCACAGTGTCCTTAAAATAGATTAGCCGCCTCACCGTGGGTGCTAGAGGAACATTGACTTCTGTCTTCCAAGACAAGATGGCTTAAACCGACTAACTCAAAAGCACCTTCTGTTAGCTTTAGCGAACCGACAATGGCAGCACTCTCCTACACAGGAAGAAAATTGTAGACACAAGCAGACTGACTATATAATTCTGGAAGGGAAAACTTGTATCTAAACCAAGGGAGATGAGTCTCCTTTTACACACCATAGGGGAGAGGGGAGGAGCCTCTAGCCATGAAGGCTATCATCTAATGCCCATGACGGCTGGCCACTAATAACCATTACTCTTGCAAAACTGTTGGAGTAATGGACCAAAATTGATGGGAGAAAATATCTGATATATATATTTTCTGTATACACAAGTGTGTATTTCTACCACAATCAATGTGTGATTGGTAGTTATACGCAATTCCCAAAACCTCATTCATGAGGTCATCTGAGACGATTTCTCATTCAATTCTCAATGATTTTTGGTCATTCTTTATGTGGTGTAAAGACCTTGTTACAAAGAATCTAAACCCATTTAATTTTACCTCAACCAATGGTTGGAACCTACCTTAATTTTACATTAAAATTTACCAAAAACCTATTTCTTCCAACAGTTTCTTCTTCTTCTACCTCTTTCCACTCCTCCATGAGTGGCTAGGCTTCTATTTCTAGGGTTTTGATGAAACCCTAGCCAAGTAAATAGGATTTTCTTTTTGATTTTGATTATGTAATGATTTGAACAAGTTGTATGGTATTCAAGAAGTTTTTAAATATATTTTTGATTATTTCTTTTAAGTATTTTACGTTCTATGATTGTTGAATGCTTTCCATGCAATGGTTTTCTTTGTTTTCATATTTAAGGTATGAGACGAGCCATACTACAAGGGACAAGTCGTATTGCTACCCTAGTTTAGAGTGAATGACTCGTGCTACTTGAGATGGTTCGTGCCTATACATTGAACGTGATAATTCTCTTAATCAATGTTTTGGACTTGTTGTTACAAAGTATTATTTGATTCAAACCGTAACACAATTGATTTTAAATTGAGACCTTATTTATGTAACTAGTGATGAATTCATTAGCCTAGGTTTTTCCAAAATTATAACTTCATCTTTACTTTTAATTGCTAGTTTAATCTCTTCGTTTATTTTAATTATCATTAGCTTATGAACAATCATCTCTTTGATCAAAATTAATTTAGGAATTTGAACAATTAAATTAGTTTAATTTCATATTTGTCCCTATGGACCGATACTTGAACTTACTATTATTCTAAGGAATTTGGTACAGTTTAGTATTTATTTTTGGTGTTTAAAATGATCCATCATAGACCTTGTCGAATTACTGCCTAATTCAGCCTTGTGTTGCCATTGTTTTTCTTTTGCATATGTTTAGGAGTTTAGTATCGAAAAAATTCAAACCATGTTTATTGTTATTATTTTTTTGTGATTGAAAAAACTCACCATTATAATATCAATCTCCTCTAAGCTGCGAACCTTATAAAACTGTGAACCTCTCATGAGATGACATTGTGATGCTCCATTTGTCTCACGGTATTGGGATTGCCAGAAAAAGTTCACTTATTGCCACTGGTCCAATCGGAGAACTGTGAACTAGTCTAAGGCTTGCTGAAGAATACTTTCTACTGGAGAAACTTGTGAAAAAGTATCATCTATATGATTGTGTAGGTTTTATAAAGATTTTGAGAGTTTTAGAGTGCTCGTTTGGGAAGTTGTGGTTTGGGGCTTTTTGGCTAAAACAGTCACAAAAAAATAAAATAGGCTTTTTAACTTAATAAGACAAAATAACATCTTACAAACCTATAATCATTATATTCTTTTTCTCACAAAAAGTCAAAAAACCCATCTCAATCGAGACTTTTTAGCCTTAGGTTAAAATAGTCAAAAAAGTCAAAAAATCCATCTACTTTCCAAACAAACCCAAAGTATATGGGTGGTGATAGAGGTGGATGCTTTCAAAACCCTATTATGTTATGATTTTGTGTGTGGGTCTAATAGTGAGATAAGATGTCTCAATTGTGAGATGGAGATGTCCCAATTATACTCATGTCCTTTTTAATAATTTTATTTAAGATTATTATTGTAATAAAAAAAATAAAGAAAAGTGGAAGGTTCATAATAACAATTGGAGTGCTATTAGCAGTATTTAAAAACAATAATAGATGAAAAAGATTAAGTCTCATAATTTTTGGTTTAAGATGACAAAAATACATGAGACAATAATTAAAGAGGCAAAGTGCAATTTATCTAATATTAATAAAATTTAATGTAAGTATGCAAGTAGTGTAAAATTAATTATATATTTTTTAAAATATCCAAGGAGATATGTGTTGTCTCAAAATTTTTTATCCCAAAACCTTGATAAAACAAAGCCAAATGTTAAACAAACCAAGCAATATTACATCTATTAAATTTTGATTTGTCTGAATTATTTAAATTTATAGATGTCGATCGTCCAGCTGATTATTTGACCGATTGTACGATCAGCCATCCAGTAACAAAATTAATAGTCACGATTGATAAGGGTGACAACACCATAGATTGACAAGAGTTGTACCAGTCATCTAATTGATCGTCCAGACGGTCAATCGATATGCATAAATTTAAATAATTTGAACAAATTTAAATTATGTGAATAAATTATTTTTTAAACAATAGAAATTCTCAGAATTTCGAATTGAGTTGTCTCGAATGATTTGAATTTGTGTTTATCAGTCGACCGGTCAAACGACCGAGTGAAACACTTATCTATTGCAGTTATTATTTTATCAATTGTGACTATCAATATTTTTGTCAAACAATCAACTGAATGAACGATCAACAAAATAAAATTTAAACCATTCAAAAAAAGGTCAAATTCAAAGGAGGTAACATTGCTCTTTAAACAAATCATGGACATTAAGATGGTCTTCTTAGAGCATCCCCACCAAAGCTCCTAAACTCCCTTCTTATCTATTTTAAGGGGTAAATGACTCTCTATTCACTTGCATCAGATCCCCTAAATAATTCCCTAAATTAGTTTTTACTACAGTGACTTATATTTTTTTTTCTTTTTTTTTGTTTAGGGACTGCAATACACATTTATGATTTTTATTTTTTTAAAATTTATAATTAAAAATTATATTTTAATAAAATAAAGAAAAAATAGGGAGTTTGTTAATAAAATAGAAAAAGAATAGGTAGTCTATTAGGAGAAATAAATGAAAAAATGATTCCTAAAATAGAAAATAAATTTTTAATAATATTTTAAAGTAAAATTTAGGTAAACGGTAGGGATGCTCTTAGAGCATCCACAATGGACGCGTTAGTAGTGGTGTTAGTGTCAGTGGCCAAATTTTAGCTAGCTACAGTAATGTTTGGATGTCATAATGGAAGTGTTAAGTAATGTTTTAGTAGGTTTTGTTAGCGTCAGTTGCTAAGTTCTACGGCTAGCGTTTTAGCTAGCGCAGGGAAGAGTTTTTTTGTGTTACGGGTTGACTGGCCAGACGTCCGGTTGGTTGACCGGTCAAAGGAATTTTTTTTTTACATGTTGGGATTTTTTTTTTTTGACTTGAAATTTAATTTTGCGCTTAAATTTTTTTATTAAACTAAGGTTAGGTTTGGCATAACCTATATAATCCATATTTTTATCTTTTTTCCATCACATCACCTCTCTACTTTTCTGCACATCTTTTCGTAAAAAGACAAAAAGTGTACTTTTTTAGGACACCCCAAACCAACTCTAAATTATTTATTTATTATATACACACATATATATATATATATATTTAATATACACCTTAACACATCAATTACACCACCATTCACTTTTTAAAATTAACAAATTCTTAATACATATTAACAAACATTTTTAGATTCCACTTTTACCATTTTTTATCATATAATATATAATTTAACAAATAATTTTAACCACCCATCGTGGATGCTCTTAGTAAAAGGGAACGGCCGCCCCAACCACAGAGCCCGCAATTCAATACATTGACGGCGGTACTTTAGGTACACTGCTAGTTGCCGCAATTTCTCATTCTGTTGTTGATGGTCAAAATATCGTGATACAAAAGTGGCTCATTTCGGCCCATTCGATGTGATTACCTGGAGATGCATATATGGAAGGTTTTAAAAAGATTGTTAAAAATTATTTTTTAATTTTTTATAAAAAAATAAATAAATTAAAAATTAAAATATAATTTTTAATTCACTTTTTAAAATAACCCTAAGTCAATTTGGAACCACGCCCACCACATAACTTCTCGCTCCCGCCGAAAAATTATCTCAGCAGACCACAGATCTATAATACACGTGATGTGATGTGCTTCTTTAATACCAAGTACACATCATCGATGGTTTCCACATTTTACATTGAAGAGTCTATTCGAATTTATTTTGATAATTTAAATTATTTATTTTATTAAATATTATATGTATTTTATTTATATAAAAAATTAGATCTCGATAATTATAAGTTATTTAATTTATTATATTTTTAATTAAAAAATTTTATAATTTAACAAATAAATCATAATTTTTTTGGATTAAAAATTCAATAAATTGAACAATTTATAATTATTGAATTGACTTATTTTTTATGTGGATGAAATAGACAGAGTATCTAATAAAATAAATGATTCGAATCATTGAAACGAGACTTATAATGCGTTTCACAAGCTCAAACAATGTTCTCTAACCCAAATTCTAAACGATAAGATCCTTCTTATTTTTATAGTAATTTTAAAATAAGATGTCGATAAATTTCCTTATTATTGAATGAGACCTCCTTCAAGTATTAATTATTTTAGTTGATTTTTTTTATAATATATATATATATATATATAAAATAAGAAGAATGATATAATTTTTTAATCAGCAATGATAGAGACCATTAAAAAATCCCATCACTAATAGCTCTAATGAATTGAAAAATGTAAAAAATAAAAGAAAAAATAAAAGAAAAAAGAAAAACACAAAAGACAACTATCACATCAAAGGGAGAGCCACCTCATTAGTGCTCCCCTCGTGCTCCCGTTGTAGTGCTCCCAAACATTAGTCTTTTTTAATTTTTTAACTATTTTGACCGAATGCCAAATAAGACATTAGTAAAAGTGAATTTATTATGCCCACATCTTTAAGTGTGTGAACAAACATAATATTTAGGGGTTGTTTAAGATATTTTAAATAAGTGTATTTTTTGATTTTTTATAAAATATGAGTTGTGTTTGAAGTGATGTAGTAGAGAGGTGATGTGACTTAAATAAGATGATATGACTTAAATAGGATAGTGACTTTTTGACTTTTTTTAAAGATGCCAAACTTAACCTTAATTGTACAAAGCGATGTTTTTTATTTTTTTTAAAAAACAAAGTAGTTGTTTGGTTGATGTGATGTGCTATATAAGTATATTGTTTGACTTTTTAACTAAAAGTAGAGAAAAAAATGTATGTTTAGGATAATTTTTTGACTTTTTACGAAAATATGTATAATAAAATATTGTAGTAAAATCAAAATGACAATTTTACTCTTTTAACTTTTTGAGTAGTTGAATTCAAATGGTAAAATAATAATTTTGTCATAGTGACTTCCTCCACAAATTACCTTTCAATAGTATAGACTTTTTAATTTTATTTAATAACTTTTTAATTTTTTTAATTTATCCCAAACAACTCGAAAGAAAGTGTGTTTTCAATTGTTGGATTAATTTGTGGTGAAGTCGAACTCCAATTGCTTTATTGCAACCACGAGACCATGAACCGAGACCATGAGCCTCTTAAATATATATATATATATATTAACCTTTCTCAAGACAAGCCTGAGAAGTTATAATAATAGTCCAAAAAAAAAAAAAAAAAAAGTTATTAATAAAGTTAAAAAAATTACATAAAAGAGTTAAAAATTCATATCGAATATATTAATTTTTTTCACTTCATATTTTAGTTAAAAACTCAAAATATTATTAAAATAATCTATTCTCAAATCAATCTTCAAAGTTATAAACACTAATGCTTTACTTTTTTTTTTTTTTTTTTTTTTTTTTTTTTTTTTTTTTTTTTTGGGTAAACTACCAATCAAGAACATTGAAAGAGCGTGAACAAGTTTAGACTTGCACTGTAGGTCTAACGTGCCATCCTTTTTGGTTTTTGTTATTTCGACAAATTTAGATGACAAAAAGCAAAAACGAAAAATTACTTTTTTAGAACTCATTATGTTTCGCAAATACTTAATAGCCACATTTTTAAGAATATGGTTAGCATTATTTTGTTTTTCAGGTCCTAATAACACATCCTAACATCAACCTTGCTCTTTAAATTCTTAAATTAAGACATGTTAAAAATTATAATCAAACCTTATAATTAAGGGTGTAAAAATAGGTTACGGGCCCAAGCTCGGACCAACTAGGCCCAAGGTCTTTGGGCTCGGGCCTAGGCCATACATTTTTGGGCCCAACCAAAGGATAGAGGTTTAGTCCGCCTGACGTCCAACAATTTCCGTTGTGCACTTAAGTAGGTGAGAAAAATAAAAAATAAAAAATAAAAAAAGAGGCAAGTCTCGGCCCAGGCCCGAAACCCGATTACCCTGGGGTCTGGGCCTGAATTTGTAAAAAAATGAGTCTGGTCAGCTTGCTCCGATTCGATTTTGACGGGAGTCTGAGTGAGCTTGAGTCGATCTAACTTGAATTTAAAGACAGACTAGTTTATACTAGATTCTTTTTACACCCTCATTTGTAATAATGGCAAAATGTTAGAACTCGAGAAGGATATATATGCCCATTGTAAAAAAAATTTTGAAGTGATATGTTTTTGTAATTTGTGAACCTCATTATTTCATAGTGAAGGGAAGGTTAATTTCGGAATTTTAAATCGGAGGCGTCTTGATATTACCAAACAACAAAGGATCATATCAGCGGTCAAAGATAGTAATCGGCTAAGACCAAAACTCAAAATATAATTTTGTAACTTTTATTTATTTATATTATAGTGAAGATTGACCATTGTTTTTATTGGAAAGCCAAGGCCTAAACTTTATAAAATGGAAAAAAGGGCATCTCTGAGCAAACAAAGAGACAGGGGGTTGGCGGAGGTGATGATTGTTTCACATGGGGATAGGTAGGAAAGTTTGACGCCGACCCCATCTTGTACTTATAAATTTAGAAAAATAATAACAATATTACAAATTCATAAATTTTATTGTGAAATTATATAAAAATATCAATTCATTCTACATATAGATATTATAATGCACACTTTTAATTTTTATCAGACACTCACTTTTCTTTAGATTGGCACCACACACTCTCATTATTGACACAAATCTAAGAATTTAAATCTAAGTATGTGGACTTAATCATTAGGAAATTCCTTGCTTACACTTACAGACTTTGTTATTTATTTTGGTTGTATATTTATATATTTTTATAATAAATGTCACATAATTTTTTTTGATAAAGTTATGATAATTTGTAACTCGAAAATAAAATTATATATATATATATATATTTTAGTAATGTTATGCATTTTTGTGCAAATTTTACGTAATTATAACAATATAACAAAAATAACTTTATTTTTAAATCATACATTATTATAATTCTACGAAAAAAATTAAATAATATTTATTACAAAAATACGTAACATATACCATAAAAATGCATAATAAGATACATATGATACACATCCTTCATAAGAGTTTCCATAAATTTATGGGGAAAATACAATTTAGTAGTGTTTTCACAAAATAATTACAAAAGCAAACTCTATTTATATATAAAATTCATACGAAAAAAAACCACAAAAATAATGTGGAATTGAGATTGTTGTAAATATAAATTATTTTTATGAGTGTTTTGTATTAAAATGAAATCTTACCATTGAACTACATCATTACATATAAAAATTTTATATGAATTTTTTATTTATATATCATTACTCATCACAAATTGTGGAAAAGTATAAGACTTTATTAGATACGTTCATAAAGTTATCACTGATCTAATTTTTTTGTTGTTTTAAACCTACACTAAATTATAATTATTCCTAAATTTATTATATGTATATATTTAAGCTTTCGTTTGGGAATTTGGGTTGGATTGGATTTGGAACTATTTTAATTATAAAAAGACAAAATAGACTTTTGAGCTTAATAAGACAAAATGTCATATTCAATCCCATAATCATTACTTCTCTCTCTCTCTTTCTCTCTCCTAAAAAGATAAAAAAGCTAAAAAGTTTATCCCAAATGAGACTTTTTAGTCACCGGCTAAAATAGTCAAAAAGTCAATCTACTCCCCAAACGAACTCTAAGGGTGCGTTTGTTTGGACGGACTGGATAAGGGGGGATTATAATCCATCGGACTATTAGTCCTGGGATATATTGTCCCGGGACTATTTGGTTAGACTAAATTTGTATTCTATGTTTGTTTAGTCATGAGATTAGAGATCTGGATTGGACTATTCTATTGAATTCCATGTTTGTTTGAGATATTATGGAAAATGATAAATGTTCAAAAGACTATTTTATCCTTGTAATTTATAATTTTTATTTAATATATAATTTTAAATTTGTAATCTATAATTTATAATTTAACAACACTAAAAAAATTTAATTTATAAGGCCATAATTTTTAATTTATTATTTTCAATTAAATTAAATTTATAATTTATATTTTTTATTTAATATATAATTTTAAATTAACGACAATAAAAAAATAATTTTATTTAATATATAAATTAAATTTTCAACAACACTAAAAAAATTTAATTTATAAGGCCATAATTTATAATTTATTATTTTAAAATAAATTTAATTTATAATTTATATTTTTTATTTAATATATAATTTTAAATTAACAACACTAAAAAAATAATTTTATTTAATATGTAAATTTAATTTTTTAACAACACTAAAAAAATTTAATTCATAAGACCATAATTTTTAATTTATTATTTTTAATTAAATTAAATTTATAATTTATAATTTAAATTTTTTATTTAATATATAATTTTAAATTAACAACACCAAAAAAATAATTTATAAATATTCAAAAGACTATTTTACCCTTTTCTAATTGTTTACTAAGTAATAGCATGGAGGGTAAAATGAACATTTTACAAAATAATCCCATGGGATACCAATCCCATGGTTTCTATTCCACACCCCCCTCCATGGGATAGGATAGTCCCATGTTTATAGGACTAATAGTCCGGAGCAAAATTTTTCAAACAAACAATGGACTATTAGTCCGGTGAGACTAATAGTCCAATCCCACACTCTTATCCCTCAAAACAAACATGCTCTAAGGGTTTTGTTAAATTCTTTTGGGCACATTAAAAATAAAAGTTAGGTTTCTCTTATATTTACATCTCAACATGAAAGAACTTGAGGGGCTTGTAAAGCCTATCACATGTTTCGTTTCCATGATCCGAACTGTTTATATTTTAGAACTTGTTGAGTAGAATATTCATGTAAAATTAAGATAATCGGACATCAGTAGCTATATGTTTCAATTATATTTATATTACAAAAAATGAATAGTTATTCTTAAAATTAATTTTGCCGTCAATTTTTTTAAAACAAATATATTTCAAATATATAGCTACTGATATCCAATTATCTTGATTTTTTACACGAATATTTTACTCAATGAATCTAAAAAAAGGGAATAGTTCTAAAATAAATCTGCCAAACCCAAACAATTGCTCAAAGTGAGATGACAACTTCAAATAAACCGAACCTTAATAAATTAAGTCTTTTTTAAAAACATAAATTATATGATTTTAAATTTTAATCACTACTTAGAAATAAATTAAAATTGAATTCACAAACTTTTCACTTAATTTTAAATGTTGAATGTTAAATTTTTTAGTTTGTTACTATTATGCCATCGGTGAAGTACACTGTCATCATCCTACCAATGTCAACCCATTATAACTCCCACCACTCCCACCACCACTATTACGACTCCTTCACCTTTATCACTCCTATCGCTATAGTTGTCCTACCATATCACTACAAATACAATCACAACTACTGTGATTGTCACTATTGTCGCACTACCACCACGACCAATATACAACTACTAAAGTTGTTGCTACCTCCATAACTAGAAGATAAAATTATAAGGAAAAATTTAGAAGTTTATAAATTTCATATACAAAAATTTGATTAAATTCAGAACTTAAAACTTCAGTAGATAGCAAACAAATTTATGTTAAAAATTTAACATTTTACATTCAACTTTTAATATTTAACTTTTAGTTTCAGAATTCAATTTTTATTTCAATCAAACAACACCTAAAATGACAAAATAAAATAACAAAAAATATTTATCATCAAGGTTTTTTTAACATATTCTCAAAATACATGTTGAGATAATTTTTTAAAAATTACACATTCTTTTCACGTACTTTTATACAAAAATATATATGATTTTTGGAAGGAAGGAATTACATTCCAGGACAAAACATATATATATATACATATATACATAGACATGGAGGGGTGCAACTCGTTACCCTCTACAGCTTTTGAGTTGCACCTCACCACCAAAGAAGTTGCAGTCTCATGTTTTACAAATTTTTTTGCTCTTCTACCCTAGATTTATTTATTTATTTATTTTAACTGGTACCCTAAAAACACATATTAATAAATTTCAATTTCAAAATAAATTTTGAAATTTTTTCAAATTTCAATTTATGAGACATTATTAGTTTTTGCCTATATTTGTCTATCATTTTATTTTATTTTATTTCCAACACTTCCTGCGGGACAAGCTGCCCTTAATTAGAAACCCCTCTCCATAATTATTTTTTGTTTTGGAATTTCAAAAAGTAGCTTGAACGGCCAACTTGAAATGATCATGAGAATCTATTCTCCGTGTTAATTTCTTATAGTATGTTTTTTTTTTTATAATTTTTTAAAAATTTTTATTTTTCGGAAACTTACTATAGCTCAATGTTTTCAAAACCGGACCGGTGAGCGAACCGGAAAAGAGACCGGGTGGACGGGTCACCGGTTCAACCGTCGGGTTAAAGCGGTCGAACCGTGACGTCATAATTAATATTATATAATTAAAAAATATAATTATAAATTATAAATAAATAAATATATATATAAATAATCAAATAAAAATAAAAATTGTTGCATAATATTTATTAATAATATTTAATAAAGTCATAATTGATAAAAAAAAAGTCACTTATTTCAAAGAAATTAAATTTTTTAAACATTCCCTCCAAATAAATTGATTGAATGCTAGATTTAATTTTGGAGGGAAATGAAATTTTCAACTCTCCCTCCAATCAATATGTTTCAAATAATTTGATTGAATCTCACATAGAATTTTGTAGGTTCTCTTTGAAAAATCTATTCTTATAAATAGGAATAGATTTTCATAATTTTCTCAAGCTTTCAATGAGACTCTTTCTTATGAGAGGAGACTCTTGAAATAAGAATTTTTGGTCAAAATTTTGAAATATATATATATAAGAAAGAAAAAAAAAAAACAGACCGGTTTTGGCCGGTTCGACCACTGGGTCACCGGTTTTACCGGTTCGATCATTGGGTCGCTGGGTTTTCCCGGTTTTGGCTCCAATCCGGGTTTAGGGGGTTGACCGGACCAGAATAAGGCCCGATTCCCGATTCAACCGGTCCGACCGACCGGTCCGGTCCGGGTTTGAAAACAATGCTATAGCTTACATCTAAGGGAAATGGAGAAAAGATCATCCCCCAATGCTCCATATGAAATCGAATTCACAACCTCCACTATGGAGGTTGGAGAGCATATCAGTAGACATTTAGTTTAATAGTTGTATAGCACTATTTTTATTATGAGATTGTAGGTTCAAATCTTATAAAAAAAAAAAAAAGTTTGATACCTTTTGATCGTATCTTTCTTATTATGAGAGTTGTATTAACCTTAAGAGATTAGTTGAATGGTAAAGACTTGATGAGAGTGGTAGAGTCAGAAATTTAAGACAGAGGGGCACATATTACTCCCATCATTGAAATGAAGAAAAAAAAATCCACAATAAACAACAATGAAATACTATTCAGTATGTTTGGTTTGAGTTTTTTGGATTAAGTTTTTTGAAAATTGAGTTTTTTGGTTTTCGTGTTTTTTTATTTTTAGTGAATATTTTTAAAATTTTAAACATTTTTTCTTTACTTTTTTAGATGCACCTTACTTGGATGTATCTAAAAAGTAAAAAATTTATAAAAAAAATATTTTAAAAAATTAATAAATACATAAAAATATAAAAAAATGTACTGAATTCTTGTATTTTTTTGTATTTTTGGTATTTAGTGAATTTTTAAAAGATTTTTTTTACAATTTTTTTACTTTTTAGGTATATTTATGTTAGGTGTGTCTAAAAAGTAAAAAAATTTCTTAAAATATTAAAAAAATTCAGTAAAAACAAAAAAATACGAAAAATAAGAAAGTATAATTTTCTAAAAAGTGTTTTTTGAAAAATGAAAACAAGCAAGCTGATTAAATTTATACATTTTTTTTGGTCCATTGTTGAGATCCAATATTACAATTATTGTGAAAATTACATCAATATACAATCAACAACCCTACTAAATTTATGATTAACGAATTCAGTACTATTAGCTCAACAAAAAATTGCACAATGGAGAAAAACAATAAGCTAAACAAATCCTATTATAAGAATAAAATGTTCAATTAATTCAATTCTTACCATTAACTTTTCAGTTTAGAGGATAAAAGAATGAACAAAAAAATAAAAATAAAAAAATAATAGAGCACTTTTAAAGATTTTAAAATACAAAAGAAGTTTACATGATTCAAGGATGGGGCACTATTATAATTTTATAAAGGACAAATTAGATATAAATTTCATATATAAGAAAAATATTGTAAATATAAAAACCTTAGGGGGCACATGACCGTCCTGGTCCTACATTGGCTCCGCTTCTGTTTGATGATAAGATCAAATGTCTTTAGTTCAAGTCAACCTAAGGATCACTGAAAGTTTACTCATTTGTTAACTTTAAGACCACGGATTTTGTTGACGTGCGCTTAAGCAAGAAAGGCTGAGACACCTGGTTATAAAACAAAAAAGAAAATAGAGAAAAGAATAAGGGTTGTATTGATTGTCAGAGTTAGGCTAGATGGTCTCTTTAAACATAAAATCTTATTGACCCAAAATTGTAATGTCATTTTTTTTTTTCATTCAAATTGAGCCTAAGGATTAACTAGTCAAATAATTAAAAATAAATTATCAATTAGTCTCTCAAATTTTATTTTAATATGACCCTCTAACTTTTAATTCTTTAAAACGACAAATTGAAAGCTTCCACTCTTTCAGTATGCTTAAATTAAATAGAATGAAAGTTTGGGAGCAATTGAGAAGGAATAAAAATAACTACAGGAATTATGTGAGTCTCAACATTGTCACGTGACAGAATTGTAGATTATGACATGTATGACAGTTGTAAAATTCTCATCAAACAATATATTAGTGTTTTATATTGTGTAAAATTCATTAATAGATGAAATCTTATCAATATAGAAGTCCTAAACAACTTGAGATTATTGGGATAACATTTCTAGAATACACAAGTCACTCCATATTATAAATAAACGACACCCCATGAGTTGAGGTACGTTATTTCTTTCTATCCATTAAATAATTGTATAATATTGGAGGATTAACTTGGGCGTCAGAAGACCCCAACCGTTCCACAACTAGGGGAGTTTTATGTTGTAGATGGCGATGGTGTGGTGGTTCTAATAAATTTTTTCGTTAGATTTCTTCATTAACAAAGATGTGATTTTTTTGTGTCTATACAATGACGGTCAAACTTTTAACTCTTCTATTGAAGCCCTCCAATTTTTCTCAAGTTCAATGTGACCTTTGATCTTTTTAATTTTTTCCATTTAAACCTTCTATTTTTAATGAGCCAATGTAATCCAGTTTAATAACAGATGTGTGAAAAAAAAAAAAAAAAAACCTACCGAGTGCTTTACAAAGTATCTAATTTTAAGATTTGAACTAAGAAAATAATAGTTTAAACTGAGGAAAAAAATGATGAAGAGTGTAAGGCTAATGGTTTAAGATTTCAAGTGAATTTTTTTACATTTAGTTTAATTTGTATAACAGAGTATTAATTTTATCAATAAATTGTTAGTTGCATTTATAGAAAAGAGAGTGGAATCCAAATTCCATTGGCATGTAAACACTTTTCTTCGCCCTCGATCTTCCTATCCTACCATACACATACGGGTCAAAGAAGTCCAAAAACAATTTGATGCGTTCAAAATGGACTAGCTTGAATTGACAATTTCAACAAAACTAAATTAACCAAAAGTTGTAACTATCTACACATATACCCGTTCGTATCTAATTACTTCCTCCAAAGATGCTAACACTGTACGAGAAATTGACGGGAACATCCCGAGTCATTGACCCGCCGATAAACTTCAAATGACATTATGCCGAAAAACGTACAGAAAATGAAGAGTTGAAATTCTCTTCTTGCAGTTTTTCTTGGTCTCCTTACTTGTAATGGTAGAGATATATTTTAAATTAATTTAACAGTTAAAAGTAAATTTGAATTTGTTTTATTAGTTTTTTATTTTTAAATTGACAAATTTGAACGGTTAAATCAACTTAAAATACATTTCTACCGTTACAAGTAGGAAGACAAAAAGAAAGTACAAAAAGATGATCTCAACTCGAGAGAAAGAGCTAACTGTGTGTGAGTGTTTTTTTTTTAAGTTTCCCACGAAAACACTTGTCAAGACAGGATATGGCCGGTTCACCGTCCGTCATTGACCTGATGACTAACCTCGCCAAACCCCTTAGCTCTTGAAGGCTTTGTTTCGGAAGTTAGATTGGTTTTTTAGTTTTTTAATTTTTTTTGGTTATTTTAGTTTAGATTAAAATGTTTATTTGAGGTGATTTTTTTAATTTTTATAAAAGAAAAAATAAAATAATTATGAATTGAATATGTCATTTTATTTTATTAATTTTTAAGTTTATTTTATTTTTTAAACTAATTTAGTGCCATTTTGAGAACATAGTAAAAAGTCACGTTTTTGGACAAAATGTCCAAAAACGCAAGTGTCAAAAAAGCAACAAAATTGGTTTGGGAAGTGCAAAAAATGCAAGTGTAAAATTACAAATTAGGCCCTATGACAAAAAAATAAATCTCTTATGTTGGGTAAGGATATTTTGGTCATTTTAATTTGATTTGACACCATAAACAAATATCTATCTATCTATCTATACTATATATTAAGCAAAAGAGAGTTTTTAACCCCAAGCCTTATGGAAGCTCCAATCTCCCAATCTAAATTTCCTGATTTTTTGATTTAAAAAAAAAAAAATCTTAGCATTTATTAACTTCTCCCAACTCCCAAGTCTTACCCTCATAATAACACTTTAATGCATTAAGAACAAGTATAAAAAAAATTCTTTGAAATCTAATACATATGAATTCCTTGAAAAGTCCCAACACATATGATTATTGTCTCTCATCATAATACTTTAATGCATTAAGAACAAGTATAAAAAAAATTTCTTGAAAAGTCCAATACATCTATCTATATCTATACTATATATTAAGCAAAAGGGGATTTTTAACCCCAAGGCTTGTGGGAGCTTCAATATCCCAGTATGAATTTTCTAAATTTTTTATTAAAAAAAAAAAACTCAGCATTTATTAATTTGGTCAAAATCCCCTAATCAGCATTTATTAACTTTTTTCAATTCATATGTCTTTCCACATGCTTACATTTATTGATTTGGTCAAAATTCCATGATCAGCATTTAAAATCCCCTCATAAAAATAATTATAGATACAATCTGTGTATAGTTATTGCAATATCCTTTTCAACTTCTCTCATACACTATGGTTAGTGACAAGATTGTTAAATTATTTTTATAAAAAATCTTAAAAAACATAATCTGTATATTAAAAAAAATCTAAAATAAATATAAATATCTATAATTATTCCGTGCAAAGCACGAGTGATAGACTAGTTAAATTGAAAAGCAAAAAATTAATTTTTTACCAACTTTTCAAATCACTTTTCAAAAAACTAAAAAACTTGATAAAAAAATCAAAAACTAAGATTTTACCAACTTCCCAAAACACCTCTTAATCAAAAAACACCAATCAACCCACCAAAACTGCCACTTCCTCTCACTCTCTCCTTCCCTCCTCACCATCCTCCAGAATCGGCAATTAATTGACGAAAAATACTTGGGACCTCTAATTTAGAGGTACCACTAGTGATGTGGCAGTGGGTCCCCCACTGTCACAGCCAATCATGTGTCTTGATTTTTTTTTTTTTTTTTTTTTTTTTTCCTTTTCCACCTCATTGGAGGTGGGTTTAGAGATGCCTTTTTAGAGGTCTCTAGCATTGTTGATTAATTGACCTATTTAATCATATTTATAATTATGAAATTTAAAAATCTTTAAATAAAAAGTAAAAAAATAAAACTGCCACCTCCTCACCTCCTTCCTCTCTCTCTCTCTCTCTCTCCTCACCATCCTCTGTTTCTAAACAAAACAAACAAATACATGTATTGTGTATGTATATACACAAATTATATATATATATATATAATAAATAGAATAGAGGAGGAGAAGAGAGATGAAGGACCCCCCTAGAGATTTTGCCCCAAAGCCCACAACAAAGCCTGCTTGATTTGCAGAGAGAAAATCCAAAGGACATTTTCTAGCCAGAAGCCGCGAAGAACTGAAACTGCACAACAGAGAGAGAGATAGAGAGAGTGACAGTCACACAAATATATACTGATAAATATACATAAGAGAGAGAGAGAGAGAGTATAGATAATTTCATTCGAGTCCCTCTCTTTCTTCTTGTCCAATCCGTAAGTAAGTCCCCTGTATCATTACTCTTTTTCTTCTGTTTGTTTCTTCTTCTTCGTCACTTTTTTTTTTTTCCCTGTTTTTGACAAAATCAACTGCCAGTTTCCTCATTTTTTCATCCCTATTGCAAACAGATCTAAATCTAATTCTTTTTATTTTCAATACCACCGTATATATATATGTATGTTTATTATTAACTGTTTATTTTATTTTTGAAAGTTTTTGATCGATTTTATTTGGGAATTTTTGAATTACTGTTTCACAGAAACTTTAGAGATCTGGTGTCGCTAACTTTGATCAAAACCTTTGTTTTTATGGGGTTTTAAATTCTGTATTATTGTATTATTTTTATGGTTTTGACTTGTCTCATTAAATACCCAATTGAAAGATTGATTTTTTTTTTTTTTTTTAATATTTAACCCTCATTCGATCTGTATCGTTATTATTTGGATTCAGATTGGTGAGCATTAAAGATATACTTGTAACGTTTACGTTTTATCACAATTTAGTTGGTTGCTGTTATTGGATTTGCTTTATTTGCTGAAAAATTGATATAGATTTCCTAATGATCTGTCTTTAAAAAAGACCAAATTTATATGATATCTGAATAGATAGATTGTTTCTGTGTTTGACAAACTTTTGGGGGATTTTTTGGGTTTTTTTTTTTTTATACCCATTTTCAGAGGTGAAACTTCAGTCTGGTGAGAACAAAGGGGCGTCTTGGACTGGTAATTGGTGGTTTCCTAGGGTTAAATTATACCGAGAAATGTTGGAAGATTGGTCCTGTGTGGTTTCAAGGGGTTACCAAAGAACTTGTGAACGTGAAAACAGCTGGACTTGCATGAATTGCCGGCTAGAGAATGGCAAACGAGCATTGGAAATCGATGGCAAAGAAGAAATTGGTGTAAGGAAGTTGTTTAAGCAATCGGATGATGCTCGTGAGAGAGTCGATTCGACTCAACTATTGGATGAGGTTTCTATGTCCCCGGTAGATAATTCAGACTTGGATTCAATTGCTGGGGATAGTTCAGATTTGAAATCCAACAGAGGGGAAAATTCAGATTCGGTTTCCAATACGGGGGATAATTCAGATTCAGGTTCCCTAATAAATGGCATTGGCAGAGACAACTCAATAAGCTGTCTCATTCGGTGTTCGAGGGCCGATTATGGTTCTATTGCATCCTTGAATCGGAGCTTCCGCTCTCTAGTTCAGAGCGGTGATCTCTACAGACTTAGGCGGATGAATGGTATCATTGAACACTGGGTTTATATTTCGTGCAATCTCCTTGAGTGGGAAGCATTTGATCCAAATCGCCGCCGTTGGATGCGTTTGCCAATGATGCATTCCAACGAGTGCTTCTTTTTTTCGGATAAGGAGTCCTTGGCTGTTGGAACCCAGCTTCTTGTATTCGGAAAGGAAGTGATGTCCAATGTCATCTACAAATATAGTTTATTGACGAACACATGGTCGTCTGGAATGAGAATGAATGCTCCAAGATGTTTGTTTGGGTCTGCAAGCCTTGGAGAGATTGCTATTATAGCTGGTGGTTGTGATTCTCATGGTAATGCTTTAAGCTCTGCCGAGCTCTATAATTCTGAGACTGGAAATTGGGTTACACTCCCAAGCATGCGTAAGACACGGAAGATGTGTTCTGGGGTTTTCATGGATGGAAAGTTTTATGTGATTGGAGGAGTTGGAGGAAGTGATTCGAGGCTTCTTACATGTGGAGAGGAATATAACTTGGACACAGGAACTTGGACTGAAATCCCTAATATGTCCCCGGTGCAGAGCGGTGCAGCCAGGGAAAATGAGTTGCCTGCAACGGCTGAGGCACCCCCTCTGGTTGCTGTTGTAGATAACGAGTTATATGCAGCTGATTATGCACGTATGGAGGTGAGAAAATACGAGAAGGAGAGGAGAGTGTGGGTTTCTGTGGGGAGATTGCCGGAAAGGGCGGCCTCAATGAATGGTTGGGGTTTGGCATTCAGGGCATGTGGACAGCGGCTTATTTGTATTGGTGGACCTAGGTCTGCTGGTGAAGGATTTATAGAAGTCAATTCATGGGTGCCAAGTGAAGGCCCCCCAGTGTGGAACCTGCTTGACCGAAAGCAGTCTGTGAGCTTTGTTTATAATTGTGCAGTGATGGGTTGCTGAAGATTTGGGTTTTTGCAGCACTCTGAATGGGATCTGAAAGATTGCTTTCTTCATCAGCATAGCATTCTTGGCAATGGGTAATTTATTCCCACCTTTTTATTTCCCAATTTTACTTTTTTTCTTCTTTGGAGTGGGGGAAGGATGGGAGTGAATATAAGAATTCACTCAAGATTCAACAAAATGTTTTACTGGAAAGAGGTCTTGAGTTATACAAATATTTTTTTATAAAAAAATTTCTGTTTTCTTCTCCATTGGATTTCTCTTCCTCCATTTTCAGTGACATGAGATTTTTAAAAGTGGGAATCAGGTAGCACAGGGATAGGTTTAATAATTTAAAGTTCCAATATGTTGGTAGGTTGGTGTTTGCTGAAGGATTTTCAAGAATCATAGAATGTGTAACATGGGTTTTACTTAATTTTCTTGGCGTTGACTTGATGAGAGGAAATAAGCTCTTCGAGGTTGTTCTACTGAAACATTGCTGATGTACTGAGTACATTTATTACTTCAATTCATGGGCTATATTGAGCTTTTTCTTTTCAATTTCATGTGTATCAATAAATTCTTTATTTTATTTTATTTATAGTTCTATTTGCTGGTAAAATAGGTCTAGACTGTGATGTTTCTGCTTAGTGTCAAACAGGTTGCCATATTAATGGTTGATTTGTTGGTTTAGTTTGAGTCATTGAATGCTTTTAGGCTCCATTCCTTTCTTCCCATATTTTTGTGAGGCTACACGAGACTGAGAGCTAGAGAATGTAATGATTTAAGCCATTTTAAGATGTTATAATCTATAATCAATGGGCTTCCAAATAGCGACTTCAGTTATGGAAAGTAGCAGTTCATTGTGCATGATAATAGTGTGCATAAATTGGTTTTTTTAGGATTGAAACTTTTTTGAGGTTGCATTTCATTCTATTTCTGCATTTCATTTTATGGAAAGAAAAGAATATTAACATGTTGAAAAATCCAAATGCTATTTGATACAGATTAGGGGAACAATTAGAGAGAGGAGTTGAATAGATTACTTGTAGGTTGCAAAAAGAAAGTGTAGTTGAGGAGATAGATGTGGTATTTACCATTCTTCTTGTATTTTCTGCTGCATGGTAGAACTTTTTGTTATGTACCCTCCTTAATCATGTAATTCTGGACTTCTGCCTAGGGGTAATAGATTCAGATTTCATTAGAACTTTTTGTTCCTTTTGCTCTTTTTGCTCTTTTAGTTGTTGCTTGCAGGAGTTGAATCAAACAATGACTTCCATTTTCCTTTTTCTATTGTTGAAGAAAGAAAATTCTGATTTCATTCCATGTTCTCACTTAAACAAGTGAAAACTATGTTACATGGACTCTTCTATTTCTCCCAAAGTACCTTGTCCACTAGATATGACAAGGGTAAGGGTGTGGGATATGTGTTCGACACCTGTACCCAATTTAAACACTTGGATCCTTCAACTTTTTACAATGTTTAAAGAATAAGAAACTTACATTTGCTAGAGAAAAAACATTTATAGCCTAACAAAGGTGAGTGTTAAAAATTACATGCTTATTCTAAATCTTATTTAATTTCAAGTGCATTTATATAATATTTATAACATTTTATTTAAGAATATTATATAATACGTAATATATGTGTGTCCATAACAAGTCCCCGTATCCATATCCTACGTGTAGGTACATGTCTCAATATGTTTGTTTGGACGGATTGGATAATGGGAGATTGTAATCTATCGGACTGTTAATCCTGGGATACATAGTCCCTGGACTATTTGGCTGAAAATGATGTGTATTCTATGTTTGTTTAGTCATGGGATTTGATGTCAGAAAAGGACTATTCTATTGAATCATATGCTTGTTTGAGATATTACGAAGAAGCATAAATGCTCAAAAGATTATTTTATCCTTTTGAATTACTTACTAAATAATAGGAATACTAAATCTGAGTTATAAATTATACTTTATTTTTTGGCTAGAACTTTTAAAAAATTAAATAAATAGAACATCAATAAAAATTGAATAAATTTATTTTAATTTTTAGTTGAAACTTTTAAATTTTATTTTATTTTACCAAGTACAATAATCTGGAGGGCTAAAAATGTCATTTTACCTCTATTCTGGAGGAGGAGTTATCCAATCATTTTGTATTCCACACTCTCCCATGGTATACAATAATCCCACAAATAAGGGATTGATAGTCCGGTTGGACTATTAGTCCAGGTTACATTTTTTGAACCAAACATTGGACTGTTACATGGAATGGACATGGAGTCCTATCCTACCCTCTAATGCCCCCAAACAAACACCCCCTTAGATTTTAGTTTATGAAGCTCCGACTCTTGGACACACACCTATATTCGATACTCGTACCGAAGTCCGTTTAACATAGTGTGAAAAAGTCCTCTTTTGCTCCGATTTTGCAAACAGTTTCCTGAAAGATAGATAGTTGAAACTTATTTTATGTAATTTCTGAAAGAAAATGGGAAAACAGATAGAACAAGAATGTTATCCAGTCGGCTCTTATCTGTAAACCTTTATTTTTTTGTTTGTGGCCTCATCTATGTGATTGAACAAGGGAGTTCTTCTATACTTTCACCTTCTTCCTTTTTGAGATTGTTCCAGATAGCTCTCGACTCAGATCTGGTTTGTTACTCTGTTATGCATGAGCTAGTAGATTGTACTGGTATTTGCATGTATGATTTATATATGTAACATATAAATCATCTTCTCTCAAGAAAATATCTAATTTTGATTTTGGTTCTATTATGTGTACTTCCATCTATGTATTAATTTAGTTATGTATTGAGGCCTTGATTAAAAGCCCCCAAAACAGGCATACCATTAATAAATTGCTTCTGAAATAGTCGGAGGAAAACTAGATAACATTTTGTGTTAGTGCATTGAAATGAATTTCTGTTTTATTGATTCTTTGAATACTAAAGTTTTTATTCATCATAAAAGCAATAATAAAAACATTACCCGGTCCATGTTTGAAATCCTTAGACCCAATATATTCTTATGTCTTGTGATAATAATAGTCTCATTCCATTTGTTTTCACTTTTGTTGCAAAATGGCATGTTGGAACTGTATTATTGTTTTCAAAGTTCACAATCTGAAGATGGTCATTTTGGGGATGAAATGATTCTTGTAACATAAATATATAACCAATGCATTTTGGCGAGTGTTTTTCTTTAGCTGATTTGAAGGTTCTGTAGAAAGTTAAATATAGTTAACATCACATGTTCAGATATATGTGAGGTGTCTTCATGAGCTATTGTATATTTCTCAAATTTATTTTTCAAAAGGAGCACTTCACAATTCTAAGTTGTTGCTGAGTTCCAGAGTGTTAGTTATTAGCAAGGTATCAAGTTGGTTCCTTGAAAATTTATTAGAATTTGTGGTTGACTGCCCTAGTCCTAATATGAAATTTCAATCTGGTTCTGTCCAAAGAGAAGGTTATTTGGCCTAAATATAAATGTATGTGGTGTTCAGGTCTGATGTGTTACTAGAGAGAAATGTTCATCTAACATACTTTTTACCTGTCTTGGAATAGTCCATGTAATGGTTGGTTTAAGCTTGTTTTCTTTTGATTGACTGAAAAGGGGGTGGAGTTTGATACAGTCTTAATAGGTGCGCAATACCAATCATGATTTTCCTACCCCCGGAATGTAAGGTCCTTCCCTAGAACTCACCAATGTTAAATGATATATTTTTTTATTTTTTAATTGGATGCATTTTGTATTAGCTTTAAATGTTCAATATTTTTGATGTGTGCTTAACATTTTGATGCCAATGTTTTGTATTTTGCCACTCCACATTGTGTTTCTTCTTTCTTCGTTTCTTTATTTTTTTGGCTCAAAAAAGGTTGGGAGGGAGACCTTGAGGTAGCATATGCCTATGTGGGGAACAGACCCACATGACTGCTATGTTGCACATAGGTCTATTTCATTATATTTTCCCAGTTGGAGCAAGTGCCATACCTAGAGTGAGCCCAATAATAGTCAAGACCATAAGCAAGAGTTGCCTCCAAACATTGTGGTCCTCCAAATGGAAGATATACGGAAAATCCACTTTACCCCCGGTCATTCAAAGATAGTCGAAGATGCCTCATGTGGACTATAATGCAACACATACTCCAATAATGCAACACTTACTCTGTCAAACCACATCTCCATCAACAACTGTTGCCAACAGCACCACCCATCTAAGTAGCACAGACATGAATCCGCCAACACATCGACTTTAAAAAAATACATGACAAGACATGTGTGACATGTTATAATTTTATATTGACCAGTAGTGTGCATGTATCGGTTTGGGAGTGGGAGGGATGGTAGTGCTGTTGTGGGGGTGAGAGTAGTGGAGGACAAGAGAGAACCTAGAACAGTTCTCAAGTTTGTTGTGTCAAAATGAGAGTGAAAATTGGGCCTTTATGATTTTCTTTTTTTCCCTTTTTTGAGGGAAAAAAAAAAAAAAAAAAAAAAAAAAAAAAATTAATTGGCAAGTCTCAAGTTTTGCATGTGGCATTCAGTAAAGTTGTTAGTGTTGGTAGACTTATTGCTGGTGGTGTATGGGTTATGGTTTTCAGTAATTGAGGAAGATGATGATGGCGATGGTTGACCACGCGCAGCAAGATGCAATGGTCTTGGGGAGTACTATTAACCAGTGGCTTCTTCACCAACCCTTTAGACCATATTGTATCTTGTGCACACACATGTAACATCCGCTAGGCAGGGTTGGTACTTTTGGTTTTGGGTGGGATTCTCTTGCTTTTTTTTTATTTCTTATGTGATCTAACTGATTCCATTGTGACAAGCCATGGAACTTTAGTTTGGTTATTTGTGGATGCCATTTTCACATGCCATTTTGATATATATAAGTTTGAGTCATTGAATGCTTTTAGGTTCCATTCCTTTCTTCCCATATTTTTGTGAGGCTACACAAGGCTGAGAGCTGGAGAATGTAATGATTTAAACCATTTTAAGACGTTATAATCTATGATCAATGTGCTTCCAAATAGCGTTTTCAATTATGGAAAGTAGCAGTGTCATTGTGCATGATAATAGTGTGCATAAATTGGTTTCTTTAGGATTGAAACTTTTTGAGGTTGCATTTCATTTTATTTCTGTGTTTCATTTTCTGGAAAGAGAAGAATATTAACATGTTGAAAAATCCAAATGCTATTTGATACAGATTAGGGGAACAATTAGAGAGAGGAGTTGAATGGATTACTTGTAGGTTGCGAAAAGAAAAGCGAAAAGAAAGTGTAGTTGAGGAGTTAGATGTGGTATTTACCATTCTTCTTGTATTTTCTGCTACATCCTAGAACTTTTTGTTATTTTCCCTTTTTAATCATGTAATTCTGGACTTCTGCCTAGGGGTAATAGATTCAGATTTCATTAGAACTTTTTGTTCCTTTCTCTTTTTGCTTTTTTTGTTGTTGCTTGCAGGAGTTGAATCAAGCAATGACTTCCATTTTCCTTTTTCTATTGTTGAAGAAAGAAAACTCTGATTTCATTCCATGTTCTCACTTAAACAAGTGAAAACTATATTACATGGACTCTTCTATTTCTCCCAAAGTACCTTGTCCACCAGATAGGACAAGGGTAAGGATGTGGGATATGTGTCCGACACCCGTACCCAATTTAAACACTTGGATCCTTTAGCTTTTTACTATGTTTAAAGAATAAGTGACTTACACTTGCTAGAGAAGAAACATTTATAGCCTAACATAGGTGAGTGTTAAAAATTACATGCTTATTCTAAATCTTATTTAATTTCAAGTACATTTATACATTATTTACAACATTTTATCTTAAAATATTATATAATATGTAATATATGTGTGTCTATAACAAGTCTCCGTATCCATATGCCCTACATTTAGGTTTGTTTGGTGGATTGGATAAAAGGAGATTGTAATCTATCGGACTGTTAATCTTGAGATACATAGTCCCTGGACTATTTGGTTGGAAATGATGTATATTCCGCGTTTGTTTAGTCATGGGATTAGATGTCAGCAAAGAACTATTCTATTGAATTAGATGCTTGTTTGGGATATTATGAAGAAACATAAATGCTCAAAAGACTATTGTATCCTTTTGAATTGCTTACTAAATAATAGGAATACTAAATCTGATTTATAAATTATACTTTATTTTTTGGCTAGAACTTTTAAAAAATTAAATAAATCGAACATTAATAAAATTTAAATAAATTTATTTTTAATTTTTAGTTGAGACTTTTAAATTTTATTTTATTTTACTAAGTACAATAATCTAGAGGGCCAAAAATGTCATTTTACTCTAATCAGGAGGAGTTGTCAAACCATTTTGTATTCCACACCCCCATGGGACACAATAATTCCACAAATAAGGGATTGATAGTCCGGTTAGATTATTAGTCCATGTTACATTTTTTGAACCAAACATTGTACTATTACATGGAATGGACATGGAGTCCTATCCTACCCTCTAATCCCCCCAAACAAACACCTCCTTAGATTTTAGTTTATGAAGCTCTGACGCTTGGACACACACCTGTATCCAATACTCGTACCCAAGTCTATTTAAAAAAGTCCTCTTTTGCTCCAATTTTGCAAAGTTGAAACTTTATTTTATGTAATTTCTGAAACAAAATGGGAAAACAGAGAGAACAAGAATGTTACCCAGTCGGCTCTTATCTGTAAGCTTTTACTTTTTGTTTGTGGCCTCATCTATGTGATTGAACAAGGGAGTGCTTTTATACTTCCACCTTCTTCGTTGTTTAGATTGTTCCGGATAGCTCTCGACTTAGATCTGGTTCGTTACTCTGTTATGCATGAGCTAGTAGATTGTACTGGTATTTGCATGTATGATTTATATATGTAACATATAAATCATCTTCTTTCAAGAAAATATCTAATTTTGATTTTTGTTCTATTATGTGTACTTCTATCTATGTATTAATTTAGTTATGTATTAAGACCTTGATTAAAAGCCCCCAAAACAGGCATACCATTAATAAATTGCTTCTGATATAGTTGGAGGAAAACTAGATAACATTTTGTGTTAGTGCATTGAAATGAATTTCTGTTTTGTTGATTCTTTGAATACTTAAAGTTTTTACTTGTCATAAAAGCAAATAATAAAAACATTACCCAGTCCATGTTTGAAATCCTTAAGATCCAATATATTCTTGTGTCTTGTGATAATAATAGTGTCACTCCATTTGTTTTCACTTTTGTTTCAAAATGGCATGTTGGAACTGTATTATTGTTTTCAAAGTTCACAATCTGAAGATGGTCATTTTGGGGATGAAATGATTCTTGTAACATAAATATATAACCAATGCATTTTGGCGAGTGTTTTTCTTTAGGTGATGTGAAGTTTTTGTAGAAAGTTAAATATAGTTAACATCATGTGTTTAGATATATGTGAAGTGTCTTCATGAACTATTGCATGTCTCTAATTTGTTTTTCGAAAGGAGCACTTCACCATTCCAGGTCTTTGATGAGTTCCAGAGTGTTAGTTATTAGCGAAGGTATCAAGTTGGTTCCTTGAAAATTTATTAGAATTTGTGGTTGACTGCCCTAGTCAAACCAAGCCAAGCCAAACCAAACCAAATCATTAAGTTCTATCAAATGGGGTCGGCTACATGAATCTTTCTTCTACATTTGACTCTATCAACGGCTATTTGGTCAGTCAAATTAAGGAGATTTATATCTCTATTTACTACACTCGCCTACGTCAATCTAGGTCTGCCCCTTCTCTTAACACTTCCATCTACTGTCACTGTATCACATCTTTTCATTACTGTCTCTGTTGGCCTCCGTTGTATATAATCAAACCATCTGAATCTATTCTCTCTCAATTTATCTTCTATCAGTGCTACTCTTACCCATTCACGAATATACTCATTTCTAATTCTATTTTTTTTAGTCTTGCCACACATTCACCTTAACATCATCATTTTAGCAATACTCATCTTATCTACATGTTGTTTCTGTTAGAATATTTTCTTATTTTCTTATTGAGATTAGATTGTGATAGATTGTGATTCCTTAATCAATCAATCAATCAATCAATATAAAAGACTATTCCTTAATCAAGTGCCTTAGGACTTCCTTTTGTAACAGTTGATTGATTAATATAAAAGGTGATGATATCATAATCATCACCCAAGCTTTGTATTCTCTTAAAGTACATGGTATTAGAGCCAAAACCCTAAAAATCGTCACCCACACAGTTGTTGCCACCAACCAGCCATCACCTATCACCACCCATCCTCCACTGTTGGTCCCTGAGTCTCTGTCGAAACCAGCCAAGGTCCTACAGAGCTGTTTCGGCTTAAGCCGAAGGCCCTTCTGGCCTAGTCGACCCTTGTGAGGGGAGTCCTAGCCTCTCTTTGTGTATTTCGGCTCCTGTTGATAAGTGGCTGCCCATCTTCTATTGCCTTAAGTTTCTTTCCCTCTACTTTCTTGAACATGGTCCAACACTTGTTTTGATTGGAGGTTCGTTTTCTCGTATTTGATTTATTTTTTAGATTCATAGATGACCTATTAATTTGATTGTTATGCTCTTATAGTGGTCTGTATGTGATTTTGTTTGTTCCAACCCATTTCATTCCTCTTTCCATTCTTGTGATTCGTGCAATGTTTTTTGGGTTGAAATTGTAGAGTTCTTATGGCTGACCTAACTAGTCAATCCACCACTACTTCTTACCTATCTAACCCTAGCCTCAAAATCACCACCACTCTGCTTAATGGTCAGAATTACCTTTCCTGGTCTCAATGCTTGACACTTTTTTTGAAAAGTAGGGGGAAGATGGTATATGTTCATGGGAGAGTTCAAGCACCGGGTATTATGGATCCTGGCTATGACCAATGGGGGATTACCAACTCTTTAATCATGGGGTGGCTCATTCATTCCATGGTTCTTGAGATTGGTGAAGGTTACTTATCTATGGATACTGTCCAGGATATTTAGGAAGCAGTCGCTGTTACATATTCTCGAAAAGGGAATTTTTCTTAGTCTTTTGAGTTGTGCAGGTCTATTGAGCGCTTAGTATAGGGGGAGCAGATAGTTCTCAAGTATTACATTTTTCTGACTAATGGTTGGAAACGCCTAGATCATCTCCTGGATTACAAACCTGTCTGTATAGTTGACTCAGTTGGTTACCAGAAGTTTCTTGCACAGGAAAGGGTCTTCAAGTTTCTAGTAGGCGTCAATGTGGAGTTTGATCCAGTTTGGAGTCGTGTCCTTGGCATGGATGTTTTTCCATCTCTTTAAGATGCCTTTGCCTATGTACAAAATGAGGAGAGACGTCGTTCTGCTATGTTACCACTGGCTACTAGAGACCGTTCAACATTACTTTCTGCTCCTTCTCGAGATGGAGCTGGTTTGTCACTACCTTTTTTCCATCATTCAGGGAAAAATACTGTGTTTTGTGATCACTGCTGCAAGTTGCGGCATACTCATGAGACGTGTTGGAAGCTTCACGGGCTCCATGAGGGAGTCGGGGTGATCGGTCTGGAACTAGAGGCGGTTGATTAGGCCAACCAGTTTAGAGGACGTGACTCTAATTCATGGGCCCATCAGTCTAGTGCTGTTGACACCCTTGATTCTACTTCCGCTTCAGTTGGTCCGACTTCTGATAGTTTATCTAGCGTGACTTCTCCTGAGTTTGAGACTGTTCTGTGTCATTTACTGGCCCACCAGTCTTCTATTGTTCTCAGTGCATCTTCCTTGTCATTTGTCCGCTCAGGTAACTTAGCCTCTTCTCCTAATACTTTTCTTTCCCGTAAGTCTTTGTCATAGATTATTGATTCTGGTGTCTCGGATCATATGTCTGGGTCTTCTGACATTTTCTCAACATATAAGCCCTCTTCAGGTCAAGACAAAGTTAAGATTGCAGATGGTACTGTTTCTTCTATCTTTGGAAAAGGTTTAATTCATGTCACCCCTACCTTTCCTCTGTCTTCAGTGCTCCACATTCCTAATTTTTCTGTTAATCTTCTATCCTTGAGTCGTATTACTAAGGATTTGAATTGTAGTGATATTTTTTTTTCTAATCATTGTCTTTTTCTTGTTACGAGGAGGACGATTGACAGTGGTAATGCAGAAAATGGTCTCAATTTCTTGGATCATCCGAACATGCTTGCTCATCATTCTATCCAGTTCCCGACCACCAAGAAGGATTTATGGTTGTGGCATCGGCGTCTTGGGCATCCTTTTTTTTCATTTACTTAGGCATTTATTTCCGTCTGTTTTTACAAACAATAATGTGTCCGAGTTTTTTTGTGAGTCTTGTTAGCTTGGCAAACAACACCGAGCTTCTTTTGCTCCAAGTCTTAATAAAAGTTTAGCTCTTTTTTCTTTAATATATTCTGATGTGTGGGGTCTATCTCGTGTTGTGTCTTTAAAAGGCCATAGATGGTTTGTTCCTTTATCGATGATTTTTCTCGTACTATTTGGGTGTATCTCATGAAAGAAAAAAGTGAGGTTTTCTCTGTGTTTAAAATTTTCATAAAATAATTTGTATTCAGTTTGGGGCAATTGTCAAAATCTTGCGTTCTGATAATGGGAGTGAAGACATCGATTCGAGGTTAGAGAACCATTTTTCCACTCATGGCATTATACATCAGACATCTTGCACCAATATCCCTCAACAAAATGGGGTTGCAAAGTGCAAGAATCGTCATCTTCTTGATATGGCTCACTGCATGTGTTTTTCTATGAGTGTGCTTTGGTCCTACTGGGGCAAGGCCGTTCTTACTGCAGCCTATCTCATTAATTGTTTTCCTACCCAAGTTTTGCAAAAACAAGCTCCACTTCAAGTCTTTCTCGGTTTAGAGTCTTTGTTTTCCATTCTCCCTAAAATATTTAGCTGTGTTTGTTTTGTTCACAATCATTCTCCTACTCGTGGTAAGTTGGACCCTCGTTCTCTCAAGTGTGTTTTCCTTGGATACTCGCCTACTCAAAAGGGGTATAAGTGTTATTATCCTCCTTCTCGTAAGTGGTTTGTGTCCATGGATGTCATATTCTTTGAGTCTCAGTCTTACTTCTTGTTTTCTCCGGTGTCATGGTCATCCTTTCAGGGGGAGCCTTGATGTGACGAGATTCCTATTGTGCCTGTTGCTCCTATGGTGGAACTAGTTGTTTTTGCACCACCTATTACTCGGACTATAGAATACAATGCCACCAAGGATCGGAAAGGGCGAGTTTATGTTAGGGACAAAGACAGATAGAAAGCTACTTGGATATAAGAGACCACTTCTGTTCACCCACTGCCATTTCTGCTTCTGATAAGAGTCTAGGTAACTTTGAACCTCTTGTTTCTGTTGAGTCTATTGATATTGCTATTCCTGACACTACTGATCTTGATATTTCTATTGCCAAGAGAAAGGATGTAAGATCTTATACTCAACATCCTATCTCAAACTTTGTGTTCTACTCTCATTTGTCTTTCTCTTATATAGGAATGGCAACGGGCCGGGGCGGGGTCGGGGATTATACTCCCCGTCCCCGATCCCCGAAAGTCAAAAAATCCCCGTCTCCGCCCCCGATCCTCGGCGGGGAACCCATCACTCCCCCCGCGTCCATACGGGGATCGGGTTTCCCCGACCCCGAAAAATTCCCGATCAAAATTTGCCAAAAATCACAGAAACCTTGGAGACAAATGAAAAATTAAGCAAAACTCGACAAATTAGAACCAAACTTAACAGATAAAACCTAAGAAAGCACCTGCAAGTTTACCAATTCTCCATGAACTCCTTTGATAAATGCAATCAACTTGCAACAAAACCTAGTAATCCATAGCCATAAGTAAAAGCAACGAAATTTCCAACACAAACCACCAAAAAACGCAGAACCCATGAGAGATACAAACAACATTTGAGCAAAACTTCACAGATTAGCAACCAATTAGCTCTCAGTCAAATTCAAACGGGCAAGAGATCGAAATGGTCGATCTTGTTGAAGCATCGACATCGCTGATCTTGTTGAAGATCAGGACGAGGATTGAATTGGGCAAGAGATCGAAATGGTCGATCTCGTCAGATGAAGAAAGATGGGTGTGTTGGGATTAGATCTGATGAGAGAGAGAAAGAGAGAGTGTGTGTGTGTGAGGTCTTAGGATAGATATTAGATAGATATATAATATAATAAATCAAAACCTAAACATATATATATATATACCATGGGGACTGTTCGGGGGTAATCGGGGCGGGGCGGGGCTGGGGTCGGGGGTAGGGCACCTATCACCGTCCCTGGCTTGAAAATCATCAGGGATTGATTTTTTAATACCAGCCGGGCCCTATGGGGAATAATTTTCGGAGAAAACCCGACTTGTTGGGATTGGACAATACGGGTCCCTGTCAGGCCGGGTTCAAATTGCCATCCCTACTCTTATAGAGCCTTCGTGTTAAATATTTCCTCTGTTAGTATTCCTAACCATTTTTAAGATGCTCTCGTTACCTTTGAATGGAAACTTGCCATGATTAAGGAAATGAAAATACTTCGTAAGAATGACACTTGGGAATTAACTGAGTTACCTAAGGGCAAATGACCGGTAGGATGCAAATGGGTGTATACTGTGAAGCACAAAGCAGATGGTTCCATCGAGCGTTACAAGGCTTGACTTGTGGCAAAAGACTTCACTCAGACTTATGGAGTAGACTATGAGGAAACTTTTGCACCAGTGGCTAAAATAAATTTAATCAAAATACTTCTCTCTCTAGCAGCTAATTTAGATTGGCTATTTTATCAGTTTGATGTAAAGAATGCTTTCTTATATGGTGATCTAGAAGAAGAGGTATGGACATTCCTCCTGCTTTTGATGATCATCTGACAGAGGGTAAAGGATGCAGGCTTCGGAAGTCATTATATGGTTAGTTTGATAGATTCTTTCAGGCTATGTTTAAATATGGTTTCAAACAGCTCTCATTATTTATGTGGATGACATAGTGCTTACAGGTGATGATAGTGAGAAAATACCTCTGTTGAAGAAATATTTAGCTAGTGAGTTTGAAATCAAAGACTTGGGAAACTTTAAGTATTTTATGGGAATCGAAGTTGCTCGCTTTAAGTATGGGATTTTCATCTCCCAAAGGAAATATGTTCTTGACCTTTTGAAGGAAACGAGGATGCTTGGATGTAAGGCTTGTGATATTCTACTGGAACCTTATCATAAACTTGGTGATGATGAAGGAGGAGCAGCTGTTGATAGGGGGAGTTATCATCGACTAGTGTGTAAGCTCATTTACTTATCTCACTCTCGTCCTGATATTGCTATTGTTGTCAGTATGGTTAGCCAATTTATGTATGCTCCTCATTAAATTCACTTAGAGACTATTATGAGAATTTTGAGGTACTTGAAATCTTTTTCTAGAAAGGGCCTTTACTTTTCCAAACATGATCACCTCAGAGTGGAAGCCTATATAGATGCTGATTGGGCATGGTCAATAACTGATAGGAGATCTACATCATGATATTGTACCTTTGTGAACGGCAATCTTGTTACTTGGAGGAGTAAGAAACAGAATGTGGTGGCTAGATTGAGTGCAGAAGCTGAGTTTAGATCTATGATACAAGGTGTGTAAACTCTTGTGGATCAGACTGTTGTTGAGTGATCTGGGGATGGGTCAGACAGACTCTATGCGGCTATATTGTGATAATAAGGCTGCTATCAACATAACTCACAATCTTGTTCAACATGACAAGGCAAAGTATGTTAAGATTGATCGCCACTCCATCAAGGAGAAACTCACTAGCGACATGATATGTACTTCTTTTGTGAAATTAGGCGAACAACTTGCAGACATCCTTACCAAGGGAGGTAGGAGTAAACCATTTCATGACATTCTAGGCAAGCTGGGCATGCGAGATATCTTCGCACCAGTTTGAGGGAGAGTGTTAGAATATTTTCTTATTTCTTTATTTAGATTAGATTGTGATTGATTGATTGATTGATTGTGATTCCTTCATTAGTCAATCAATCAATCAATCAATGTAAAAGGTGATTCCTTTATCAGTGCCTTAGGGCTTCCTTTTGTAACAGTTGATTGATTAATATAAAAGGTGATGATATCATAATCATTACCTAAACTTTGTATTCTCTTAAATTACAGTTTCTTAGTTGCCCAACATTTTGTCCCATACAACATCGTTGGTTTAATAACCGTTCTATAGAACTTTCCTTTTAGTTTAGTGGGTACTCGTTTATCACATAGTACCTAAGACGCACTCCTCTACTTAAGCCATCTTGCTTTAATTCTATGGACCACATCTGCTCCAAACTCCCCAACCATTGTGATAATCGATCCTAAATAACAAAAATATCCACTCTTAGGTAGTTCTTGGTTCTCAATCTTCACTTCTCATCTATTTTTGTTGTTACTGTTACTAAAATTACACTCTATGTGCTCTGTCTTAGTTCCGCTTATCCTAAATCCTTTAGATTCAAGTGTTTCTCTCCACGTCTCCAACTTAGTGTTGACTCCTTCTCTAGTCTCATCATTAACACGATATCGTTTGCATAAAATATACACCATGACACATCATCTCGAATATTTCTCATTAATTCATTCATAACTAAAGCAAAAAGATAAGGACTTAAGGTTGATCTTTGGTGTAACCCCATAGTAATTGGAAATTCATTTGTCTTTCCAGCAAGCAATTTAATAGTGGTCACCACACCTTAATACATGTCCCTAATCACATCAATGTACTCTTTTGTTACCCTTTTCTTTTCTAACACCTACCAGATTATATCCCGATGCACTTTATCATATGCTTTCTCAAGATCGATAAAAATCATATGAATGTCTCTTTTCTTTTCTTTATATTTCTCTTTTCTTTTTTTTTTTTATATTTTTCTATTACTCTCCTCAAAAGATAGATCGCTTTCATTATTGACTTACCCGGCATAAATTCAAATTGATTCTCTAACACCTCTATTATATCTCGCAATAGACGTTCTATCACTCTCTCCCACAGTTTCATTATATGACACTTGATTGCCCTAGTCCTAATATGAAATTTCAATCTGGTTCTGTCCAAAGAGAACGTTATTTGGCCTAAATATAAATCTATGTGGTGTTCAGGTCTGATGAGTTACTAGAGAGAAATGTTCATCTAACATACTTTTTACCTCTCTTGGAATAGTCCATGTAACGATTGGTTTAAGCTTGATTGGATAGTTTTCTTTTGGTTGACTAAAAAGGGGGAGGGAGGGGGTGGAGTTTGATACAGTCTTCATTGGTGCGCTATACCGATCATGATTTTCCTACCCTCTGGAATGTAAGGTCGTTCCCTAGAACTCACCAACGTTAAATGATATATTTTTTATTTTTTAATTGGATGCATTTTGCATTAGCTTTAAGTGCTCAACATTTTTAATATGTGCTTAACATTTTGATGCCAATATTTTGTATTTTTCTACTCCACATTGTGTTTCTTCTTTTCTTCGTTTCTTTATTTTTTTGGCTCAAAAAAGGTTAGGAGGGAGACCTTGAGGTAGCATGCCTATGTGGCGAACAGACCCATATGACTGCTATGTTGCACATAGATCTATTTCATTATACTTTCCCAATTGGAGCAAGTGCCATACCTAGGGTGAGAACAATAATAGTCAAGACCATAAGCAAGAGTTGCCTTAAACCTTGTGGTCCTCCAAGTGGAAGATTGATAAATGCATACGCAAAATCCACTTCACACCCGGTCATTCAAAAATAGTTGAAGATGCCTCATATGGACTATTATGCAACACATAATCTGATAATGCAACACGTACTCTGTCAAACCACATCTCCATCAATAACTGTTGCCAACAGCACCACCCATAAGTAGCACAGACATGAATATGCCAACACATCAACTTAAAAAAATACATGACAAGACACTTGTGACATGTTATAATTTTATATTGACCAGTAGTGTGCATGGATTGGTTTGGGAGTGGGAGGGATGGTAGTGCTGTTGTGGGGGTGAGAGAAGTGGGGGACAAGAGAGAACCTAGAACAGTTCTCTAGTTTGTTGTGTCAAAATGAGAGTGAAAATTGGGCCTTTATGATTTTATTTTATCCCCCTCCCCCCCCCCCCCCTTTTAAGGGAAAGGAAGGGAAGGGCTAAACCACATCCTCAGTTTGGATGGAGTTTTTAACAGTAGGGAGGTAAAATGCAAAATTTCCAAAGCTATTTCGAGGGGTTTTTGGCTATTTTTAATAATAGTGGGTAAAGTATTTCAAGTCTAAACCACAAGGGGTAGAGTGACAGGATTTTTCCCTAAATACATTATCACTGGTATCATGTAAAGGCATGTGAATCTCATGTTCTGAAAGTGCCACTATCTCTGCTATAAAATCCTAGAAACTTTCTCAAAATAAGATAGTCCTTGAGCTTCCATTGTGTTCTTGGAAAAAAATTGGAGAAGGAAAGGAAAAGCACCAGCTCAAAACAGTTTCTTTTCTTGCGTTCTCTAGATATTTTTCAGTCTTCAGCTTCCTCTTGAAGGTAGTTTGATTTTTGCATCTCTCTCTCTCTCTCTCTCTCTCTCTCTCTCTCTCGCGCGCGCGCGTGCACACACACACATCAAGATGAAAGTTCTTCCTAGGATGTTGATGCACACCTTGACCAACTAGCCCGAATGGGTGCTTGTGCACGATAATATTTCATTTCATGCAGTTTGATGATGCTTGTGTGTGCACGTGTTCACCTGTGTGTACATGTGTGCATATATGACCTAATTTGATATCTTAAGTTATGGGTTTTGTAGGAGAATGATAGTTGTTTCTTCCTAGGATGTTGACGTACACATACTAGCCTGAAAGGTGTTTGTGCATGATAAAAGAAATTCATATGTTGCAGTTTGATGTTAGATCCTCCTTAACATCTCTCTCTCTCTCTCTCTCTCTCTCTATATATATATATATATATATTTGTATATATGTTTTCGATGTTGTGTGTGCACACGCATGTGTGTGACCCTCAATTTTTAGCTTACATTAATGGATGATTAGCTGCTTCCCACAGACCATGTCATCCTAGAGCTCTTATGGTCATCCATTCCATCATTCAGACTTCTATTTGGGTCAATGGACCTTCTATAATAAATTTTCTTTCCCCTCATCATTTAGAATGCATTGACCAACAGATATAATGCTTTTTATCTTTTGCTTTCTGATTTTTTACTTTCAGTTTGTTAGAAAGCTGCACTAAACATTCTCATAATGTCGTAGTGCAGTCATCAAAACATAGGGTTTCAATTGGGTTAAAAATTGCTAGGTATAGGGTGTTGTGGTAGGGAAACAAAGTTCAGAGACTATTTAGGGTTACTTGAACAATATCACATTTTGTTGGACTGCAGGCTATAGCTGCAAAGTTCCTAACTCTTCCATGGGCAAGAAAACCCTGCTTCTGTTAAAATTTTGATGCCGAGATTTCTAGATAGACAGTTTGGCCCTTGTGAGACTTGGGTATTCAGTTGTTGTGTTGAATATAAATGGCTCCGCCTTTATTTGGCTGGTCGAGTTAGTTACAACAACCAAAATAATTGATTCATGAAAGGTAGTGACAATGGTGGCATGAAGCATGGTCAAATGTACAAGGATTCATGGAAGTTGAGTAAATGGTGGTGGAGGGATGGTTGTGGCCACCGCTCCACAGCAATAATTTTTAGGTAGACTACAATAAGGCGGCAAAGGGTAAGCGGTTTCTCAAACATGGCACCATTTTATTTGTGAAGGTGTTATTTTTTCGAATATTAAATTTTTTAGAAACAACATAAATTTGATAAATCTATTAAAATTGCATTCTCATGGTAAATGTTTGTTTCTTTTTGTTTGGTAATGACACCTGTGGTTTTCCCTGAATTTAATTTGGAGATGAGATCCATCACAACCAAAGCACAACCCATTTTTGAAAGGGCGGTGCTTCAGACCCCCAGTGACGTGGTGCACTGGGGTTGGCCGAAAATAAATAATAAAAAAAAAAAACAGTTTTTTTTTTGGGCCAATGGGAGGGCTACACACACGACCCCCAGTGACCCCCACTGGGGGTCTGAGGCATTTTTCTTTTTGAAATTATCTCAAATATAATCGTAGTTAATCTAATCTCTAGAATGCTTGCACGAAATTTGTGGCAAATTTAGATTTTATTTCATTCACGATTTTATTTTTTATTTCATTTTCTTTTGTAAATTATTTTTTAGATTCTTCATACAAACACTGGTTTGTTGAGAGAGAATAAATAAATAAATAATAAAATAAAAGAGAAATGTGACAAAATTAATGTCATGACCTAAATCCGTCCCTAGAGATTTAGGCTATGATTGGCCTGTAATCCCAGATTACCCAGCTTTGAAGACAAAACAAATAATCAATAATAAATAACGGAGTTTAGCGGAAGTAATAATAAAATATAATTACATCCATTGAGTGGTGCAAACAAATTTCATAAATATTAAGAACTTTGACAGGGATAGGCCCACAGGGACCACGGCCCACCATGAGTAAACCCAAGCCCACCAATTAAACCCCATTGCACAACCCGGGCGGTAAAACCCAGCATCACTGGGAGCCAACTGGGCAGGAAAGACCAATGATATTCGGACACGCGGCGGATGCAGGACAGGCCACGTCAGCAGACAAAGATCTGCAGGGTTATTGCCACAGCACATCACCATTAATGCAATCCATCAGAACATTTATTGCGACAACACTTCTCAGCCGGCACGGCACCCCCTTACCCTGAACAAGGCAAATCACGACACAAGCTTTCGGCGGAAAAATCCCAGAATAGCAGAGGTAACGAAATGATTACAAAAGGATATAAGCAAGGAAAAGGAAGGGGAAAAGTGAAGTCTTCTACCTCTCTCTCTCTCTCTCTCCCTCTCTCTACAATTTGTCTATTACCCTTTCTAATTCACACACCGGAGGGTTCGCCGGGGGACTACCCCGTCTCCCGATTGAACTTGCTTGCAGGTTTTCCAGTGGACCTGAGGAGCTAGGATCGGTCCAGCCCATACACGACGACACCCAGTATTATCAGTGGCGCCGTCTGTGGGAAACCGGTTTGTCCGTGCGCCAGTTGTGTTCATTGCCGCCGGAGACCCTGTTCAGTAACCTTCTCACCTCCTCCGTCAAGTGTATGGTCACGACTAGATCCATGGCTTCCCACCATAATGCTACCGACCACCAAACCGACCCTCCCAACCCAAACAATCCACCGCAGTACTTCACCGAGCTCACCAACAGCATCAACCGTATGGCCGAACAAAACCAAGCCCTAATCAATGCTCTGCTACAAAGAAACCTCCCTATACCTCCACCTCCGGATATTCCACCAAACCCAGAACAAGTTCCAGGCCATACTGTCCCACAACCCGACCCTCTCAACTCGGGAGGTTTGCAGCCTCCTCACCCACATATGCACCCGCCTCCTCCACCCCCACGTCCATCAGTCATAGCTCCAGCTCCAGAGGGAGAAGCTAGCAGTGTCCAACATCTGTCTCCCTCTGGCGGCGACAACATTCCCCTCTGGGACGCCGAACTCCGAGCCATGAAACTCCAGCTCCAGGGGGTTATGCAGAATATCCAACATAAGCCCTCCACCACAGCAAACTCCCCATTTGTCGCCTCCATCCGAGACAAACCCCTACCCGCCAAGTTCAAAATGCCTACCATCGACCCCTTTGACGGCACGACCGACCCCGTCGACCACCTGGAGACCTACCGTACCCTCATGATCCTCCATGCTTTCCCTGACGAGATCATGTGCCGAGCCTTTCCCGTGACACTGAAGGGGTCAGCTCGGCTATGGTTCAGCCAGTTGCCACCGGATTCGGTCTCCACATTCCAACACCTCAGTGATTCCTTCCTGAATCACTTCATCGGGGCCCAACGCCAGCGACGTCCGGCGACCCAACTCCTCAACATCCGTCAGACCGAGGGGGAGTCACTGCGCAGCTTTGTCACTCGCTTCAACACCGAGGCCTTACAAGTTGCTGAAAATGACGATAAAGTCATCCTCACGGCCTTCATGGCTGGTCTGCGGTCATCCGATTTCCTCTTCTCCCTCTCCAAGAACCCTCCGACATCCATGGCCGCCTTGCTCTCCAAAGCCCAAAAGTACATGAACGCCGAGGATTCTCTAGCCGCTCGGCAAGACTCCACGACTAAATACCTGGCCCCTAGAGAAAAGAGAAAAGACCAAGAACCCAGTAATGCCCGGCATCATAACCAAACATCCCGCTACGCCGACCGACCTCCTCGCGCCGACCGGCCAGGCCCAACCAGACCCCCCGGTCGGTTCGAGCAATACACCCCCCTCAATACTCCCATAGAACAAGTCCTTCACCAGATTCAACGCGACTACCCCCTCAAATGGCCCCTTCCTCCACGGAACCCTTCCAACCGTAAAGACCAGTCCAAATACTGCCGTTTCCACCAGGATCATGGCCATAACACCGACGACTGCATCAGCCTCAAAGACCAAGTGGAGACCCTCATTCGCCAGGGGCGCCTGAGCCGATTCACAGATACCCGCCCTCAGCAGAGGCAAAGGACCGAACCCCGCAGAGACAATCCCAGGCATACCCCTCCACGGCGACCAGCCCAACCAGACCAAGGGCATGACCGACCCCGCCAACAACCCCGCCCCCAAGGTAATCCACCTCCGCCAGTTGGTGAAATCAGAGTTATTTCAGGTGGCCTCGCCTGTGGTGGACCGTCTCGCTCAGCTCAGAGGGCGGAGCTCAGAAAGATACGGCAGGGCTCGGACAAGACAGTGGCCACGGTCGACCGACCCCCCAAACAACCCAAACAGTGGGCAGAGCCCATTACCTTCACGGACGCCGACGGCACAGGCATCCGTTATCCCCACGATGATCCCCTTGTCATCTCCGCTGTCCTCTCCAATTATAAGGTCAGAAGAGTCCTCATCGACAATGGCAGTTCCTCGGACATCATTTTTCTCAACTGCTTCCGCCAGCTGAAGATCGGGGAAGAGAGCCTGTCCCCACTCCAAACTCCTCTGGTCGGCTTCACCGGCGACCGGGTGACCTCTGTCGGTTCCATTGATCTCCCCATCACCATTGGAGAGTACCCACGACAGACCACGAAGTTGCTTACTTTCCTTGTTGTTGACTGCCCCTCTGCTTACAACATCATCCTCGGCCGCACCGCCCTTAATGCCTTCCAAGCCATCACATCCACCTACCACCTTGCCCTCAAGTTCCCTACCGATCTCGGGGTCGGAACGGTGAGAGGGGAACAGACCGTCGCTAGAGAATGTTATGTGGCCTCACTTAAAGAGATCAAACTGAAGGAGGCAATGGTCATTGAAGGGCTTGACGTCCGAGATGAGGAGGAACTGATCAGAGGCGAACCTGTGGAGGAACTCGTCGAAGTTAACATCGATCCCACCAACCCGATCAAAACAGCTAAAATCGGCAGCCAACTACCCCCCCAAGCAAAGGCCGACCTCACTGCCCTCCTGACCGAACACAGGGACGTCTTCGCTTGGACTCATGCAGACATGCCAGGCATCGACCCCTCTTTCATCACCCACCGCCTCAGCATCGAGCCTCATTTCCGACCCTACCGACAAAGGCAGCGTATTTTCCATCCAGAGCGCAACAACCTCATAGCCGCAGAGGTTGACAAACTTCTAGAGGCCCACTTTATCCGGAATGTGGACTATCCCAAGTGGCTGTCCAACGTGGTCCTGGTACGCAAACACAATGGCAAGTGGCGTCTCTGCGTCGACTACTCCGACTTGAACCGAGCTTGTCCCAAAGATAGCTACCCTCTCCCCCGCATTGATCTGCTGGTTGACGCCACGGCCGGTCATCAAATGCTCAGCTTCATGGATGCTTTTTCAGGGTACAACCAAATCGTGATGCACTCATCCGACCAGGAACACACATCTTTCATCACTGACCGGGGCACCTACCACTACCGTGTCATGCCGTTCGGACTAAAGAATGCTGGGGCCACCTACCAACGTTTAGTCAATACAGTCTTCCACCATCAGATCGGACGGAACATGGAAGTGTATGTGGATGACATGCTGGTCAAGAGTAAACTCTCCACTGACCACCTCACCGACCTACGAGAGACTTTTGCCACTCTCCGCAAATATCAAATGAAGCTCAACCCAGAGAAGTGCGCCTTTGGCGTGGGCTCTGGCAAATTCCTGGGTTTCATGGTCAGTCAGCGCGGCATCGAGGCCAACCCAGAGAAGATCAAGGCCCTGATCGAAATGCAGTCACCCAAAACCGTTAAAGAGGTCCAAAGACTCACTGGCAGAGTGGCAGCCCTCAACCGTTTCATCTCCCGCGCAACGGATAAGTGCCTGCCATTTTTCAAAGTCCTGCGGCAGACTTTTGAGTGGACAACTGAATCAGAAGAAGCCTTTCAACAGTTAAAACAGTGCATGGCCAATCCTCCCCTCCTCTCACAGGCAATTACCGGCGAGCCCCTCTTCCTCTACCTAGCAGTATCAAGCACTGCAATCAGCGCAGCACTCATCAGAGAGGACGGCTCAGTTCAACGGCCGGTCTACTACATCAGTCGGGCTCTCAGGGGAGCAGAGCAGAACTACCCCTTATTAGAAAAGCTGTCCCTGGCCCTGGTCACCGCCTCCAGGCGACTCCGCCCCTACTTCCAAGCCCATTCCATAGTGCTTCTCACCGACCAGCCACTGAAGAAGGTCATGCAGCAACCCGAGCTCTCAGGAAGACTTATGCAGTGGTCAGTAGAACTAAGCCAGTACGACATCTCTTATCGCCCCCGGACTGCAATCAAGGGGCAAGCCGTAGCCGACTTCATCTTGGAATTCACCAACCCGGCCCCAACCACTAACCCTCCAGCCCCACCAACCCCGCCCGAGCCCGAAGACCCTCATTGTTGGACACTCAATGTCGACGGCTCGTCTCGCAGGGAAGGAAGTGGAGCTGGTCTCATCCTAACATCCCCCGAAGGGGGTTACTTCAAATGTGCCCTCCGCCTCCTGTTTTCGGCCAGCAACAATGAGGCCGAATACGAAGCATTGATAGCAGGACTTCGCCTAGCCAAAGACATTGGTGTTAGCCACATTCGCGTGCTCAGTGACTCCCAACTTATCGTCGGCCAGATCACGGGTGAATTCGATGCCAGGGACACCACAATGCGGACTTACAGGGACATGGCGCTCACACTTGTCCGTCTCTTCAACACTTTCCAGATTAGACACATACCTCGGGCCGAGAACTCCAAAGCAGATGAGATGGCCCAGCTGGCCTCCGCCGATCAATCCGACCTCAGCCATGGAGTTCGCCTCGAATACCTGACACACCCGGCCATCTCACCCGGCCTGCAAGAAGTGCACTTTCTCCAGACGGAACCCATTCCTTGGGCATCCGACATCTTCCTCTTTTTGACCACTGGTGAACTCCCAGATGACCAACACCAGGCTGCCAAGGTCAGAGCCCGGTCAGCTAACTACATTCTGGTCGACGGCCTCCTTTACAAGCGCGGTTTTTCACGACCGTACCTGCGGTGTCTCAGCCCCGCCCAAGCAACCTATGTAATGCAAGAGATCCATGAAGGAATTTGTGGCAATCATTCGGGCGGCAGGTCTCTTGCACACAAAGTACTCCGCACAGGCTACTTCTGGCCGACCCTCCACAAAGATGCCTCTGATTTCGTGCAGAAATGCGACAAGTGTCAGCGTTTCGCCAACATCCCCCACGCTCCTCCCTCTGAGCTGATCAATCTCTGCAGCCCTTACCCGTTCGCCAAATGGGGTATCGACCTGGTTGGTCCACTTCCCACCGGGCGAGGCCAGACCAAGTTCGCAATTGTCGCCATTGATTACTTCACCAAGTGGGTCGAGGCAGAACCCCTCGCCACGATCACCGAGCGGAATACCACCAAGTTTATCTGGCAATCGATTGTCTGCAGATTTGGCATCCCTCAGGCCATCGTCTCCGACAATGGCAAACAGTTCGACAATGCTAAATATAGGAAATTTTGTGCAGATCTCCAGATTCAACCATGCTTCTCTTCCCCCGGTCACCCCCAAGCAAATGGCCAGGTGGAGGTCACCAACCGCTCTCTCCTGAAGATCATCAAAACTAAACTCGAAGCGGCTAAAGGCCTCTGGGCTGAGGAACTACCACATGTACTCTGGGCTTACCGAACTACTGCACGGACTCCCACGGGGGAAACCCCTTTTCGCTTAACATATGGCGCCGAGGCAGTCATTCCTGTGGAAGTCGGTCTGCCCACCCCCAGGACCTTACACCCGGATCTCGCCTCAGCCGAAGAACTCCGTCGGGCAGACCTGGACCTCATCGAGGAGCTCAGAGAGACTGCCGCCGTCAGGTTGGCTTCGTACCAGCAGAAAATGAGAGCCCATTATAACCGCAGAGTCCGACCACGGGAGTTCTTTCCAGGCGACCTTGTCCTGAGAGAAGCAACTCTTGCCACAAAGAATCCAACCGAGGGCAAGTTGGCAGCCAAATGGGAAGGGCCCTACGTGGTGAAGGCCCGCCCGCGGCCAGGCACTTATCGACTTCAAGACATGGATGGCCGAGACCTTCCCCATCCCTGGAATGCTGAACATTTGAAGCGTTACTATCAATGAATCCTTACTCTTGTATTGATAGAATTGTTGTATTTTCCTTTCTCAATACATAATATAAATATCGACTGGAGTTCCCACTTTCTATAATTCAATTGTCTGAATGTAGCTTCTATTTGCAGCAGCACTTTCACAAGCCTCAGTCCGACCTGAGCACCTCCAAAAGCCTCAGTCCGACCTGAGCACTTTCAAAAGCCTCAGTCCGACCTGAGCACTTTCAAAAGCCTCAGCCAGACCTGAGCACTCTCAAAAGCCTCAGTCCGACCTGAGCACTTTCAAAAGCCTCAGTCCGAGCTGAGCACTTTCAACAGCCTCAGCCAGACCTGAGCACTTTCAAAAGCCTCAGCCAGACCTGAGCACTCTCAAAAGCCTCAGTCCGACCTGAGCACTTTCAAAAGCCTCAGTCCGACCTGAGCACTTTCAAAAGCCTCAGCCAGACCTGAGCACTTTCAAAAGCCTCAGCCAGACCTGAGCACTCTCAAAAGCCTCAGTCCGACCTGAGCACTTTCAAAAGCCTCAGCCAGACCTGAGCACTTTCAAAAGCCTCAGCCAGACCTGAGCACTCTCAAAAGCCTCAGTCCGACCTGAGCACTTTCAAAAGCCTCAGTCCGACCTGAGCACTTTCAAAAGCCTCAGCCAGACCTGAGCACTTTCAAAAGCCTCAGCCAGACCTGAGCACTCTCAAAAGCCTCAGTCCGACCTGAGCACTTTCAAAAGCCTCAGCCAGACCTGAGCACTTTCAAAAGCCTCAGCCAGACCTGAGCACTCTCAAAAGCCTCAGTCCGACCTGAGCACTTTCAAAAGCCTCAGTCCGACCTGAGCACTTTCAAAAGCCTCAGCCAGACCTGAGCACTTTCAAAAGCCTCAGCCAGACCTGAGCACTCTCAAAAGCCTCAGTCCGACCTGAGCACTTTCAAAAGCCTCAGCCAGACCTGAGCACTTTCAAAAGCCTCAGCCAGACCTGAGCACTCTCAAAAGCCTCAGTCCGACCTGAGCACTTTCAACAGCCTCAGTCCGACCTGAGCACTTTCAAAAGCCTCAGTCAGACCTGAGCACTTTTAACAGCCTCAGTCCGACCTGAGCACTCTCAAAAGCCTCAGTCCGACCTGAGCACTTTCAAAAGCCTCAGTCCGACCTGAGCACTCTCAAAAGCCTCAGTCAGACCTGAGCACTTTCAACAGCCTCAGTCCGACCTGAGCACTTCCAAAAGCCTCAGTCCAACCTGAGCACTTTCACAAGCCTCAGTCCGACCTGAGTACTTTCAAAAGCCTCCACAGCCGCAGTCAGAACCATCTGAAAGCTCGTAAAGCACACCGATCACACCATAATTCCAAGATAATTTGACACTTAGTCATATTTTAAAGATGTCCTCCCATATTTCATTTGCCAATCACATCTTCAACATTACACTTCAGTCTACTCTTTCAAGGTAATTTGACACTTAGCCAATATTTTAAAACCGTTCTCTCCTATTTTCATTCGACACTTTGTCTTACATCTTCAACCTTATGTGTCAGTGCACTTTCATCCACATTCAACTTAAAACATTATTTTCCACATCCCCCCCCACACTTAAACCAATTTGCTATTTCACTCTGTATTAGAAAATTCCTCATCCTATTTTGGCCTGAATTTTGGCATGACTGCCTGGCACCAGCATTCGCTGAAAACATCAGTGCACCAAATAACAAAAAAAAAAAAAAAAAAAAACATATACAAGCTTCTAATGATCACTCCTCCTCCTCGCTCGAGATAAGATCCGCTTCTTCTACACCCTCGTCCAGGGGGGTCTGGGCCACATCATCCTCCTCCACTGTCACCCTGCTAAAGTCCAGCTCTGGAAACAGCTCTTCAGCCTTGCGCCTGAACATTTGCCACCCGCTGTCCCAGTACTCTGCCATTTCATGCTTATAAAAGTCTGACCGTTGGAAGCTCTCTATGACTTCAGACTCAGGCCTTCCTTCAGCCGTTGTCCGCGATGGGCCAGCCCCCCCGGACTCCTCCCTCGCCAGGCTGCTCGCCACTGCAGCATCAATGGCAATCTGAAACTCAGGCGACCCTTTGAACTGCTCAATCGCAGCTGCGTATAGATCGGGGTAAGCAGCCCTCTCAGAGGCTGCCTTCGCCCTCTCCTCATCCAATTCTCTCTGGAGGACCGCCTTCTCAGCAGAAGCTTTGGCCACCTCAGCTTCTAATTCCCTCTGCAAGACCTCCCTCTCAGCCACCGCCTTTCTTCGCTCCTCCTCTATCTCCTTCTTTAGGCTCAGCCTTTCCGTCGTTGCCTTCTCCATCTCCGCTTCCAACTCCCTCACCAGCCTCCCCCTCTCCTCGTCTGCCTTGGCAAGCCCGTCTTCCAACTCCTTTTGCAGAGCCTTAACCTTAGCATCTGCCTCATCTTTTTGCCTCACCAGCTCTTCGTTGCTGTTCATGGCTTCTTCGTGCCGATCGTTGGCGATGGCACAGGCTTGTCGGGACTCTTCCAACCTCTTTTGCTCGCCGACCAGTTGGAACTCGAGTGACACAACCTTTCGGCGTGCATCCTCCAGATCCAGCTTGACTGCTTGCAACTCAGCCTGAGCCTTCTCCCAACTTGTCTTCTCAACCTTCAGCTTGGCCAGCTGTGCCTCTGCCTTCTCTGTCTTGATCTTTGCAGCCCCAGCCTTCCTAAAGAGGGCCCCTGCCAAGGTCGTCACCTCCATCTGCGCAGAACACAACCCCCTGAAGAGGTCTGCCTCGTTAAACATTGAAGCCGAGCGCAGGCCTGACTCTTCTACGATCCTCACCAGACGCTCAGCCCCTGCCCTGGCTGGGCCTTCCTCCCCCTCCAGTCGTCCACCCACCGCGCGCGCATGATAAATAGCCGTCTTCAGGCCAACTCCTCCCTCCTGAGGTGCAGGACTCCTTGGCATCTGCTGCCCCCCACTTGGCTCAGAACTGGCCAATCCCCCTGCCACTTGAACCGCGGGGGCGACCCCTACCGCCTCTGGAGCATCCCTGACCACAGGGGTCTCCACCACAGCTGGAACCTCCTTCACTTTCTTAGGCTCAGTCTCCCCTGCGGCCTCCACAGGAGCACTTCTCTTCTTCCTTTTCCTCTTCGGAGCCCCGCCATCATCCCTGGCCTTCTCTCTCACAGGATCCACAGGGAGCTTTCGTGGCTCAAACTTACTCAAGTCTTTCTCCCCCAACGGTTTCGGGCGAGGCCTGATCCTCTCCTTCGCGATCGGCTGTGGGGGTCGGTCGTCTTGTGCTTTCGCGAACGTGGCGGCCTTGGCAAGGATTGCCTGATCCTCAGCCTCCTGAGCTTTTCTCCTTGCCTCCAATTCCGCTCGGTCAAGATCCCCACCGACCGGCTGAGGACCCAGCCCCGCCTCAAACAGTGCAGAAGGCTGCACGAGGTCATCCCATCTCGCTTTCTCTTTTTCCCTCCATTCCTTCACCCTCTTCACCCTCTCCACAGCCTCCGCCCCCAGTCTTGCCTCTACCGTCTTGATTGGCACTTTCCAGATGGTGCGCACCCCAGGCCCCCCGTTGGCAGAAACATAGAACCACCGCGCCCGCCATCCCTTGATTGATGTGGGGAGCCCAGCCACCAACCCTTTCCCCGCCACCGCCTGCAAGGTGACCCACGTCTCTTGTTGCCCTGAGGCCTTGTAACAAGCGAAGAACTCCTCCACCGTCATCGACCCCCCCTCACTCGCCTTTGGCCAAGCACTTGCGCAGGATAGCACGATTTTCCAAGCATTGGGCATCAGCTGACCCGGAGCCACTTCTAGGTGGTTGAGCACGTCCACCACTATTCGAGGCAGTGGCAACCTCAACCCCCCCTTTAGAGCTTCTTCGTACAAGGAAAATGCTCCTGGCCTAACGTCCGATGGCCTCTCCGTTGACGTTGGCAACAACAACTCCACTTCCGCCGGAATTTGGTACTTCTCGCGGATAGCCCCCACCTCCGCCTCCGTTATCGTCGATTTGTCCGCCTTTGTGTGCCAATGGTCCGGCTCCGCCTGACTGATTGGCGTCGGCGCCGCAATCATGGTGGAGCCACCGAAACGTCTCGCTGGTTCCCCCACTCTCTCCGTTCTGTACTGGGCAGCTAATTCTTCAGCATCGTCGTCCCCCAGCGGATCCACTCTCACATTCACGTCTTCTTCTTGCGCCATTCCTACAGTGTGTCTGCGGATCGCTTCTGACGCAGGCCCTAAGAAGTTGAAGAAATGCTCCAATGGTGTATCGCGAGCAACAAACGGTGTCACACTTGGAATATTTTGGGTTCTTGAGAACAAGTAAGTAAAGCGAACAATACCAAAAGCCCACGGTTTACCCGTATTCCAAGGATCCAAATTAATTTTCGCCAGTTTGAAAAGTTTTCAAATCATCCGCCAAAACTGCCTCCTTAATGCCAATAATAATGCCTTGACGTTTCGCTTCTAATCTGACGCTTGACCCTTCTCCTCCCTCAAACTTCTGCCACGTGTACGGCCTGGATGCACTGACTTCTGCCCTCACTTGTCTTTTCCACTTCAACTCATCACGTGATACGCCGCCTCTTGAGCCCCGCGCCCTCCCACTCCCTCACCTGCTCGGCCACCCTCACGGTCGGCCTCACCCGCTCGGCCACCCTCACGGTCGGCCTCACCGGCTCGGCCACCCTCACGGTCGGCCTCACCTGCTCGGCCACCCTCACGGTCGGCCTTACCTGCTCGGCCACCCTCACGGTCGGCCTCACCGGCTCGGCCACCCTCACGGTCGGCCTCACCTGCTCGGCCACCCTCACGGTCGGCCTCACCCGCTCGGCCACCCTCACGGTCGGCCTCACCCGCTCGGCCACCCTCACGGTCGGCCTCACCGGCTCGGCCACCCTCACGGTCGGCCTCACCTGCTCGGCCACCCTCACGGTCGGCCTCACCTGCTCGGCCACCCTCACGGTCGGCCTTACCTGCTCGGCCACCCTCACGGTCGGCCTCACCGGCTCGGCCACCCTCACGGTCGGCCTCACCTGCTCGGCCACCCTCACGGTCGGCCTCACCCGCTCGGCCACCCTCACGGTCGGCCTCACCCGCTCGGCCACCCTCACGGTCGGCCTCACCGGCTCGGCCACCCTCACGGTCGGCCTCACCTGCTCGGCCACCCTCACGGTCGGCCTCACCCGCTCGGCCACCCTCACGGTCGGCCTTACCTGCTCGGCCACCCTCACGGTCGGCCTCACCCGCTCGGCCACCCTCACGGTCGGCCTCACCCGCTCGGCCACCCTCACGGTCGGCCTTACCTGCTCGGCCACCCTCACGGTCGGCCTCACCCGCTCGGCCACCCTCCCGGTCGGCACGAAGAAGCCATGAACAGCAACGAAGAGCTGTTCATGGTCGGCCTCACCCGCTCGGCCACCCTCACGGTCTCACGGTCGGCCTCACCGGCTCGGCCACCCTCACGGTTGGCCTCGCCCGCCCCTCCGGCACGGCCGCCCTCGCGGTCGGCCTATGCTCTCCCCCCACCGATCCGATCCATCTTCCCTCTTATTATTCCCTTCGTTGGACTAAAGCTGCACTCGGGAATGGGGGACTACTGACAGGGATAGGCCCACAGGGACCACGGCCCACCATGAGTAAACCCAAGCCCACCAATTAAACCCCATTGCACAACCCGGGCGGTAAAACCCAGCATCACTGGGAGCCAACTGGGCAGGAAAGACCAATGATATTCGGACACGCGGCGGATGCAGGACAGGCCACGTCAGCAGACAAAGATCTGCAGGGTTATTGCCACAGCACATCACCATTAATGCAATCCATCAGAACATTTATTGCGACAACACTTCTCAGCCGGCACGGCACCCCCTTACCCTGAACAAGGCAAATCACGACACAAGCTTTCGGCGGAAAAATCCCAGAATAGCAGAGGTAACGAAATGATTACAAAAGGATATAAGCAAGGAAAAGGAAGGGGAAAAGTGAAGTCTTCTACCTCTCTCTCTCTCTCTCTCCCTCTCTCTACAATTTGTCTATTACCCTTTCTAATTCACACACCGGAGGGTTCGCCGGGGGACTACCCCGTCTCCCGATTGAACTTGCTTGCAGGTTTTCCAGTGGACCTGAGGAGCTAGGATCGGTCCAGCCCATACACGACGACACCCAGTATTATCAAACTTCAATCTTCATACATAGATAAATTACAACAAATTTAAACTCATTTTACATAACATCCATTCACAAAAGTTTCCAAATAACAAAAACAAAACAAAACAAAGCAAAAGGGTTAATAAGTTTGGCTCCACTTGAGTCCAAGTACTCCAAAAAGGGATTCACAAAAGGGTGGACTCTCGAGACATTTCTAGATTTGGCGTTCCACTTGCTCACCTACATCTATCTATATCTATATCTATATCTATATATTATATAAGTAAAATAGAGTTTTTAGTGAGAAGCCTTCCAAGAGCTTCAAACACCCATTCTAAAATTATTGAATTTTCAATTTACAAAATAGATTAAAAAAATAAATTATTGACTAATATATTTAAGTAGTTATTAATTATTTTAGGAATAATAATTATTTCTTAATTTATGGATTTCAAAGAGAAAGATAACAAATATTCCATAATCTCCCTCATCATAATCTCTCTCACCAATTTTAAAAAAAATTAAAACCTTTCTTCCTACTCTTTCTCTTCCTTCCCTAAACTATCTCTCTGATAAAAAAAACTACCTACCTTACGCAGTTCCATATATATATATATATATATGTATCTTTAAATGTCATATACAACTTGCTTATCCCTAAAGAGGTTATATCATGAAAGAGAATATCACACCATTTTTATTATCTTTTTGTAAGGTTGGTAAAGGTTAGTCAATTTAATTTTTTTCCTACTCATTACATTTTTATTTTTTAACAATACTATTTCTCCATTCTTTTACACCACATCACTTTCAATCTCTTTTTTTGCTTGAATATCTATACTGTGTATATATATATATCTATCTATACTGTATATATAACCAAATGTAGTTGTTAAGTCAAAAGGCTCTAAAACTTGAATCCTAATTTCTCATAATTTTGAAGAAAAAAAAATATTACATGGCACTTTCTTTCACCTCCCTTCCCACTCTTCAAGCCTTCTCACTCTCTCTCCCTATGTAAAATATAAAAAACTAAAATATTCATCCATATCCATCACCAACAATAATATTTATCCCAAAATAATAAAATATTCATCCACATCCATCACCCACAATAATATCTATCTCACTCCCAATCTCAATTGAAAAAAAAACACCCCACTAACTCCTACAACTTACACACACATGTTTCTCTATTCAGTTTATCCCAATAAAATTCAATCATTCTCTCATCTACCCATCTTTTATTTATCAAAATAACTCATCTTCTCCATTGTTACATTTTAAGGTCAGTGTAATATTATTTCTTATTTTATATATATTTTTTAGTGTTTGTTATTTTGTGTGTATATATATTTTTTTCTCAATATTTTTCAATTTATCTACACATCTTCCAAATGTATTTTTTATGTCAAAAAGCTCCAAAACTTAAATCCTAATTTCTCATAATTTTGAAGAAAAAAAAATATTACACTGCACTTTCTTTCACCTCCCTTCCCACTCTTCAAGCCTTCTCACTCTCTCTCCCTATATAAAATATATAAAAAACTAAAATATTCATCTATATCCATCACCAACAATAATATTTATTCCAAAATAATAAAATGTTCATCCATATCCATCACCCACAATAATATCTATCTCACTAAACCCTCCCCCCTAACTCCTACAACTTCCAGACACACGGTTTCTCTATGCAGTTTATTCTAACCAAATTCAATCATTCTCTCATCTATCCATCTTTTATTTCTCAGAATAACTCATCTTCTCCATTGTTACATTTTAAGGTCAGTGTAATATAATTTCTTATTTTATATGTATTTTTTTAGTATTTGTTACTTTGTGTGTATATATTTCTTTTTCTCAATATTTTTCAATTTATCTATACATCTTTTCATCTTCTCCATTTTTATGCTCCTAATATTATTTCTTACTTTATATTTATTTTTTCAGTGTTTATTATTTTTGTATGTATATATATTGCTAATATTTTTCAGTTTATCTACACATCTTTTTATTTTCTCCATTATTACATTCAATCATTCTCTCATCTACTTATCTTTTCTCAAAATAACTCATCTTCTTGATTGTTATATTTTGATGATCTGTGAAAATCATTACAAGGTTAGTGTAATATTATTGGGTGTTTGTTACTTTGTGTGCATATATTTTTTTCTAATATTTTTCAATTCATTTACACATCTTTTCATTTTCTCCATTTTTATGCTCCTAATATTATTTCCTACTTTATATGTATTCTTCCAATGTCTATTAATTTTGTGTGTGTATATTTTTTTCTAATATTTTTCAATTCATTTACATATCTTTTCATCTTCTTCATTATTACATTTTGCATGATTTGGGCTTGCTTTATTTTATTTTTTTTATTTGTGATTTGTGTTTGTTCTTCAATTTAATTAGATTTGAAACTCATCAAATATTGAATTTAATTTATTTTTTTATTTTATCTCATATCTATCACACCATCACACCCATTAATGGTTTCGGGTAAACTCTCGAAATCAATAAGATTAGCTATGCATAGAGTTAATCTCACATTTGCTCCTTCAAGCTCTCTCAAATGAGAGTTCTTCAAATCATCTGCAACCAATATACACCCAATTAAATACACACACACAAGACAGCTTCAAAACCTTAAACACAATTTCTCAATTTAAAAATTTTTAAAATTAAAAAATATATTTGGCTTAAAGTGATAGGTACATCTAACAATATTTAATTTTAAAATTTTAGAATCTTTAAGTTCTATCTAAACATATCTAATTTAAAATTTTGAATTTTTTTTTACAATATTAAAAAAAATGGTTTAAATCTATTAGTGTATTATCTAAATTTTGAATTAACACACATGACATAATCTTACTGGATTTAACATTTAAATTTTAAAATTAACTAAAATGTCTAATTATATGATTCGAGGAATTCCAATACTTTATTCTGAATTTTCCATTTTTTTTTTAATTTTTACAAAATTTAATGCTAAGTGTTGATTTTTTATTGCCTATCCATGATTTTATCCAAAATTCTTTTTTATGGCTATAATGATAACAATTGACTACCATCAATTTTAAAATTTTCTATCAATGTTTTTTATTTTATTTTTATTTTATTTGAAAAAATCATCATCAAGCATGCAATTTAAAAATTAAATATATTTTATTCTATTACAACTTTATTAAAAAAGTAAATTTATTTTGCTACTATTCAAGAAAATATATATGCCTTTATTTTGATATAACAAACAAAATTAAATTATCTTTTACTCATACGTAATCTCTCATAAATATTTTATCTCTTTAAAATTTTGATTATCAACAACTGAATTCCCACATCTCTCTCTTCTTTTTTTGTAGGATGTTTATTTTACTTTTATCTTTACTTTTCAAATTAGATTTGATATATATTTCTTTTTACCTATGTATATATCTATACTATATATATAAGCAAATATAGTGTGTTCTCTAAAATTTTCAAAGTCTCAATACTCAATTCTTAAGCAGAGTTAAGATTCTATTTCCTACATGCTGCTCTCTCAAAGTTATGTTTTTAATTTGTCATCCTTATTTTTCTCCAATAAAAAATATTTTTTTCTCTTACTATGGTTTTTATTTTAAATTTTTAACTTTTAAAATATTTTTATTATCTAAGACTCCTTATCTCTTTTTATTGATTTTTTATTTTGCTTAATCTTCTCCAGTATTTTCATTTTTCTTTATTTCTTATTTCTTCCTTTTTAATTTTTTTTATGCCCAATCCTATCATTATCTCCAACTTTATTTTTATTATATTTTTCCTATGATCCCTTTTTTTAAAAAAATTTATTTTAATCTCTAATCTAATAATTATCTTCAAATTCATTTCTATCTTATTTTTCAAATGCTTCACACTTCAGCTATATATTTTAACATACCATCGAGTTTGTTAGTGTTTGCATATTGGGTATAAAGTTTTGTTCAAACTCTGTGTTTAAGATTCGAGTTACATTCAACCATCAACAACGTTACAATTGGTTAGGTAGTTGTAGGATTTTAGGGTTTTGATGAATTTTATTCTCTCTGTATACCTATATGTATATGTAGTAGGGGCATTTTTCTTTTTTTTTTTTGTTGTTTTCTTTAAAGGGGCCTTTGAACATTTTCACATTATTTGTAGTAGTATTCATTTTTACATTTTTATATTGTTTGTAATAGTACCCATTTTTACATTATTCCTTTTTAAAGCTAGAATAATGTCTGATAGAAATATAGTTCATGTTACTAAATGACCTACTTGGACTAAGATAATTTTATAATCAATGTTTAAAATGACAAATTTATGGAAAAAATGAATGTATGAACTTAGGTATTAGATAGTTATTATATTCAAAATATTTGTCAGTTATAACTCCCTATTATATTTTAAATTTATAAGAATTTTTTATTTTATAATAGAAAAATGAGTATAAAAAATTATTTAAATTATACATTCCCGTGCATAGCATGGGTTGCCGCTAGTATATTTATAAGCAAATGTAGTGGGTGTGCTTTTAGGCCTCAAAATCTCTATTCTTAATTTCTTATAAAATCTAAAATTTAAAAAAATTATGTGGTACTTATGTTTTAAACTCACTCCTCTCCCATCACTTCCATATAAAACAAAAAAATTATTTTCTTTAATAATTTAATAATATATGCTCTTAGAATGATAGTTATCTGAATACAAACTTATCAACAAGAAAAAAAAAAAAACTATCACAAAATTCAAAAATATTTGAATTGAAAATCTATATGAAGATAATCTATATCTATCAACAAAATTCGAAATAAAGATAATTTAAATTTGAATTTGAATATATAATAAAGATAATCTATATTTATTTATCTAATTTCACATCTCTCTCCTTCTGTATAAATAGTTATATTTCAATTGATTATAAACTATTATGTTGCTCTTTCTTTTTCTCCCTCTCTTTCTCTCTATATAATTTTATATTGTTATAAGTATGACTGAAGTGCTTCACACATTTGTATTCCCCCTCTCTTTCTTTCTCTATATAATTTTACATAGTTATAGATATGTTTGAAATGCTCCACACATTTACATTTTTTTGTCTTTTTTTTTTTTTTGGGCAAGTGATATCATAAATATAATACCAAACTTGACGGCTAGAGAATTTTTGAATTTCTTTTTTATTGCATCAATGTTGAATATTATGTACCAAAATTGCAAAAAAAAAAAAAAAAAAAAAAAAAGTGTAAGAAAATTATTTGTGTGTATCATTCTCATAATGAATTTCCCACCATACCAAAAAACTCTTTCCTATTTGAGAATTTTAGAATAATTTAACTTGGCCATTGAGTATCCATTATATTTCTTTTTGCTTAAGAATTTTATCTTTCGAGGACATCTTGGTGATGGGTTCACATAGTTTTGTGATTTATATGTTTTTATGTAATACCTAATTTTGCTCTTTTACATTTGATATCAAATTAATTTTTTTAATAAGAAACTTGAATAATTGAGTCTTTTGTTTTGTTTTGTTTGCGGGTAATATTATTTTTATCATAGCAAAACATAATTCTCAATTATATGATACTCATTGATGTTTCACTGCAGTTGTTTTTGATTTATTTGTTTGTGTAATTGGATTACTTCTTATGTTTTTGGATATCAAAATCTCATTGAAAATAAATAATAAAAGACACTCGGTGCAGATGATATTAAACTTAAAATCATAACACATCATATGTTTTGCAATCCTATTTTTAAGTTATCCATTTTAAATCAGATACACTGTGCATCATACAGGTTACCACTAGTATATATATAAGGGAGAGGGGTGAGTTAAACCCCAGCGAGTAATATCAGAATAAAGAGGTGAAATGAATGGTGTCTAGCACAGTGCAAAACATAACTTATGAGTTTCAAAATGAATCATAATCAAGCATTTGGCATATCAAAAATTCATAAATCATATCTCATACATGGTACATCCAATAGAGCAAAACAAAGAGGTCTGAAGGCCTAAATCGAAGGGACCATCACGGTCAACAAAAGGGCTATGTAGGTCAAGACAAAGGGACCGCATAGGTCAAGCAAAGGGACCATGCAGGTCAACATTAGAGATCTTTGTAAATCAAATAACAAAGGGCCATGGTATTGTTTCCCCCAGACGAGGGCCTCACTAGTGTTGTGTTTAGTTGGGGGATTTGGGGAGAGATTTGGAAAGGGAAAGGGAAAAGGGAAAAGGGAAAATGTGTGTAGAACTAGGTGAAGTGTTGGTATATTTTATTCACATTTCACCTACAATTTCCATTTCCAAATCCCTTATCAAATCCCCCAACCAAACACAGCATAAAGGATGCAATGAATACTTTTCAAATAAGATATTCATTCATTCATTCATCTAAAATAACATTTTTAAAGTAATTCAAAATACATTTGAACAAATCTTTACAAAGATACTACTCACAGTGGACTGGTACAGGTGTTAGCCTTCGGGTGACCACCTACACAAAAGACATAACAAAGATACACATTGAAGTATGTATAGGCAAACAAGCATTGTATCTTACTTTAATTCTCTTAAGTGTTTCTAGCTTATTCCATCACTAATGATACCTAAACAATGCCCAAGAAAGCCTAAAAGAGTATGAGAATGTAAGTATACACGTGTGAGTGTCTTTCTAAAAAAAAAATGCTGAGAGCAGAGTGTTTGCTCGAGCGCCACCTTTGGTCGCTCGAGCGATGTGGCCTAAATACAAAAGTACTGGATGGTGCTAAAGTGGTCTCAAGCCATTACTTGATTGGTCAAGCCAAGTGCAATGCAAAGTTGGGTTTACTTGAGCGCACACTTGGTCGCTTGAGCCAACTGCAAATGTCTGGAAAAATACTAGAAGCATGCAAAGTGCGCTCGAGCGACTACTTCATCGCTCGAGCGAAGTGGTTGAATTCTAGGTTTTCCAAGACTGAGTTTTGAATTCCAAAATGCAAGTTTCATGCCCAAAGGCTTGCATGGCTAGTAGAAACATGGAGAAACACTTCATAACTCTTAGATACATGATTATTTTCAAACTATAGCCCCAAAATCTCTTTCAATTTTCAAAATAAAACTCAAAAACTTCATAATTTTGCCATGCATGTAAAAGAACCAACTCTTTTTCTTTCAAAACATGAACATATGAGACAGAGAATGTAAAATTATGAAGAACCTTCAAAGATACAAGTATAACTTTATGCATGCAAAGATTTTGTTGAAAATCAAGCTCAAGACTGATGAATATGCATGCATGTCCCAATTTAACTCATTTTTACTAAATTCAAAGTGATTCTAGCCATTCCTTTACAATTACAAGCAAATGATCCTATATACTTGATGAATTCAACATTTACATGGATTATCTACAAGGATTATGGTTGCAATTCATACATAGAGCTTGAACTTGAGTGTAAGCTTGCTTAAATTCCTTCAATTCCTCTTCAAATCTTCCAATTCTTCTCCATGTCCCTCCCTAGAAGTTAGTCTCTCTCTCTCTCTCTCTCTCTCTCTCTCTACAATCTCAGCCCCAAGTTGATGAAAATAAGCTCACAAACATGTTTATAACATATATATAGGGTGGATAAGTTAGACTAATTAATCTAGCTTAGTTCTAATTGATTTATTTTAATTATTTCAGTCAATCAAATTTTAATCAAACTTGCCATATGATTTTAAATATTCTAATTTCTGAATCGGTTTGGGCTTTTAATTTCTAATTTGAAATCGGTATTCTAACAAATATTCCATAAACAAATAGCTAATCACAAAATTAAACACATAATCATGCAATTCTCTTAATAAAATAATATGCAAAAATGATACGCACATTGGGGTCGTCACAGTCTTTCTCCCTTAGAAAGTTTGGTCCTTCAAACTTAAGTTACCTTTATTCAAAAATAGATGCAGATACCATTGTTGCATCTCATCATCTTTCTCCTAAGTAGCCTCTTTTCCATAATGTTCTCTTCACTCCACTTTCACCATTGGAATCGATCTATTTCTTAGTTGCTTCACTTGTCGATTAATAATCTGTACTGGCCACTCTTCGTATTTCATATAATCATTCAAAGCTATCCGATGGTAATCTATAACATGGAACGGATCCCAAAGACAACAGCGAAGCATTGACACGTGAAACACATTATGCATCTGTTTTATTCCCAGTGGTAAGGCTATTCGGTAAACTGTTTACCGGGGTCAAACCTCTCTAGAATCTAAAATGGTCCGATGCAGCGAGGAGCCAATTTCCCTTTTCTACCAAACCTCGTTTTCCTTTTCATTGGTGTTACTTTGGTGAACATATGATCAACTGCTTTATATTTCAAATCCCTTCTCCTCTGATCTGTATAGCTTTTCTGTCGGCTCTGAGCAATCTTGAGCCTCTGTTGTTTGATCTTTGTCTTTTCAGTTGTTACTTGCACAAGTTTAGATCCATATAAAGCTTTATCCCCAACCTCTGTCCAGCAAATTGGAGACCTACACCTCCTACCATACAATGCCCCATATGGTGCCATTAACTTGGAAACTATTGTTGTATGCGAACTTAGCTAACGGTAAATAAGTTTTCCAACTGCCTTGAAATTCTAAAACACACGTACGAAGCATATCTTCTAATGTTTGGATAGTTCTCTCGGGTTGCCCCTCAGTTTGCGGATGAAAGGCAATGGTTAATCTTAACTCCGTTCCCATTGCTTTCTGCAGACTTTGCCTAAATCTAGAAACAAATTTAGGATTCCTATTCGAAGCAATAGATACTGGAACTCCATGTAGACAAATAGTCTCATCAATGTAGATAGTAGCAAGTCTATAAGCATTGAATGAAATTTTCACGGGAAGAAAGTGAGCAGATTTCATCAATCTATCAACAACAACTCATATAGAATTCATACCTTTAGCCATACGAGGTAGATGGATGATGAAGTCCATGGTTATGTGCTCCCATTTCCATTCTAGATTAGGGAGGGATAGAAATAAACCTGTCGATTTTTGGTGTTCAGCTTCGACTTGTTGGCACTGGAGGCATTTGGAGTTAAAGTCGGCAATATCTGTTTTCATGTTTGGCCATCAATACACTTGCTTCAGGTCTTGATACATCTTGGTATTTCCAGGATGCATAGCGAACATTGATTTGTGGGCTTTTTCCAAAATTCTTCTTTTAAATTCTGCTTCATTTGGGACACAAAGTCTTTCCCAAAACTTCAACTCTTGATCTTTAATAGTGAACCTTGGTCCGGGCTTAATCTCAAATTCACCATACACTTTATTGGAAAACCAATTTTCTCTTTACTTTTGTTTGATTTCTTCAATGATTACCGATTGTGCAGATATTGCAGCCAATACATTGTCTTGCCCATGGCACGCAATTTCTATCTCGAGTCTGTCTAAATCTTACAAAAGTTCCCTTCAGTCTATAAGCAAACATGCCAAGGTCCTGTATTCTTTCTACTAAGCTCATTAGCTATGGTGTTAGCCTTACCCATACGATATTGAATTTGCAAATCATAGTATTTGATTAACTCGAACCATCTCCTTTGTCGTATGTTCAATTCTTTATGTGTAAAGAAATACTTCAAGCTTTTGTGGTCTGTATACACTTCACATTTCGCTCCATAAAGGTACTAGCGCTATATTTTCAATGTAAACAAAATATCAGCGAGTTCCAAATCATGCGTCAGGTAATTTTTCTCATATAGTTTGAATTGTCGAGAAGTATAAGTGTAGACACCCCATTTTGACCGATCCTAAGACTTAGGCGCTTTCTTTTGATTACCCCATGATGACAACAAGAACTTGTTTCTCACATAATCCTCAATAAGAAAAATGGAATTTGTGCTTCATTTCCAACCCTAAGCTTGTTTTGGCCAAGTCTTCAAGACCCTATTCCAAACTCTCTTTCAAAACTTTCTTTCCGCGCTTTGTTTCGAGTATTTCCGTAATGTTTTGAGACTCATTTTTACACTTCAAAATAAAATGTTTTTTAAGGAAATTGAGCAAAGAACAATGTGAAAATAAGAGGAAAGGATGATAATTCTGTCAAAAAATCCTGTTTCGTGCAAAATAGTCAAGCCATGGCCAATATTTTGGTCGGCCAGTCAATTAATTGGTCGGCTAGCTAAGGAATTGGCCAGCTAGTCAAGAAATTGCCGGCCGGCTAATTTGCCTAGGAGCAGGGCAGTTCGGCAGAATTCTTGTTGAAAGTGTGTGGGTCATGCCATTTTAGATCTTTCTGAACAAGATGGATAGCTGCTTTGCCTCCATTGTCAAAAGGTTTTGTCTTCTTCCAAAAAAGGAGCATCTAATGCAATGGTAAAGTCTTCATCCTTGTCACCCATGGTCCCTTGTCTTCCACCTTGTCTCTCACCCTCTCCTTGACTTAGCATTCCATCATTGCTTATAGAGATGAGGATCATATTGTTAGGAATGAAAAAAAAGAAGGAAATTAGTTAAGAGAAAAAGATATAGAGAGGGAAAGAGAGAAGTCTAAAGCTTTGAACCAAAACTTCCATTGCTTAGATTTACACTGATATACCAAGTTCTATATATCAAAACCATCTAAAAAATTCCATTGTAAGCCAAATTCTCAAGCTTCAATCAAAAAAAGAGTAAGTGTTCTTAAAAGAGAGAAAAACAGAGAGTTGAATAACTCCCCCCCTTCCCCCCAACTGTTAAACAATTCAAAAACACCATTCTAACAAAAATTTCAAATTTTCAAACTGAGAATTGAGAACACACTTTCTAAACTTGAGGGTGGTCAAAAGGAAGTATAGAAATCAAATCCTTTTCTTGGAAGGTGAATTTTGCACACATTTATTTTATTGCATTTTCTTTCTTATATTGTTTTTCTTGTTTTGATTTCGTATTACAAACTATTGTAATCTAACTGGAAGTGCTGAGTTAAGCCACCCACATATCCCCTGCTTGTTTTTTCTTTGGTGTTGCAACAAAACAGAGTTTCTGGCTTGGCCTAATTGGCCGATCGGCCAATATATTGGCTAGTCAGCCAAAAACTTGGCCGGCTTGGTTCTTTATTTGGTGTTGCAACAAAATAGAGTTTCTAGCTTGGCCTAATTGACTAGTTGGCCAATTTATTGGCTGGCTGGCTACCTTTTAGGCCAGCTATGTTTTTGGCCAGCCAGCCAACTTCTTCTAGACAGAACCCAGCAGTCTCCCGACGTCGAGCAATATAGTCTTCGATGGTCTCTGAGGCTCCATGAAGCTTATGCTTTTCTATTTTTCTTTTAATTAGAGAGAGTTGTGAGGATTTTATTTCGTTGTAATATTTTTATTCCTTTCATTCCTTATTCAGATATGCAATATTTAAGTGTTATAATAATTTTCCACCCCACTTCTTTCTATTCCGTTCTTTTACTCGCTTTCCTTATTTGAACATATGTAGTATATTTTTGCTTATCATCATATCCATGCTTTGAATCCATGTTTCATGCCTTAAGATTCGGCTAAATTTGCATATGTGGGTTTTATCAATTATTATGTCATTTTGTACGCTAGCTTATGTTCTTGAGATGATTCACATGTCATATATTAGAAGTCGGATCTTTAGTGGCATTTTTGGCAAATGTTTTGCAATAAAATGGATTTTCTATAAATGCTGTCAAATCTAGACTCTCATCTACGTTTCACATTGCACTTGTGAGACTAGATCAAAGAAATTGAGGGTCCGAACTATTTAACACGCTTGGGTACCTTTCGGGCAGTGTTATAGTTTTTGGCGACTCTGTTGCGAATATTAAGAAACCTTGACTCAAACTGCATGATATGACTTTTATTTTCAATTATATGTTCATTGCATTTCATGCATTGGTGCGCCTAAGTCCCATGCTCGTCACCTGTTATCCTCGACGACTATTCGTCTTCGGGTGGATAGATGGTCATGGGCTCTAATATGGTGGAAGTACAAGCCTTGGAATCATGATCATCACGTATCGCTTAATCTGCTAGATTGGTTAGGTATATCGGGATCTTGCTGAGGTATCCTTTTTGACCAAAGACTGACCTAGTGCATATAGGAAACTCTAGCAACTTCCAAAAATAGGATAGGATGCTACCCCATTCTAGGATGTATGATGCCATTTGTTTGAATAGTGAAACTCTAGATCATGTCAAAGCTAGGACAGGATAACCCTTCATAGAGGTGTTTGTTCTCTTTCCTATTATGTGCACTATATGGCATCTAAGGGTCACAAAACTCTGAGCAGTGGTTTAGGCATTTCATTTTGAGGGGTGAATTTAGTGTTTCTGCATGTTGTATAATGATTAGTTGAGCCGTGTAGACACCCCATTTTTGACGGCCCTTAAGACTTGGGCGTCACTGATTGATCACTCAATGATGAATGTGTATGCTTGTAAAATGCTTGACTTCCTTAACAGGAAACCTCAGTTTTGAACCTACAACTTTTGCACCTTGTTTTTGGACCAAAACAACTGTTTTTTAAGCCTAACTATCTAGGTGCCTACGGACTCACTAGTGACTCCAGTAGCCCACTATTAGTGGCCGGTCACCCCCTTTTAGTGGCCTGCAGGCCACTTATGCTTGCAAACCCACTTGTGGCTCCTGTTGCCCACTATTAGTGGCCGACCACCCACTATTAGTGGCCTGCTGGCCACTTGTGTAATTTTTCAAATCTTTTTGCTAGTTGTGCCAGCTATCTCCACAGGTGCATGCACAATACCAGCTGTGTCGGTATAGATATTTCTGAGGTGGTCTCATATATTTCTATATATAGATGACTCCCTCTTATTTTTTTAGGGTTAGAAAATTTTGGAGAGCAAAAGTTTTGGAAAATATTTCTCTCTCTCTCTCTCTCTCTCTCCCCCTCTCTCTTACAACTTCTATACCCTTTGCCTAAACACTCTAAACCAAACCTTGAGGGATCTTTGTTGAGGTGCTTAGGCTTGCATTTTAACACTTGAGAGTGAAATTAGTGGTTTGGGAATTCAAGGGATCATTCCTCTTCAAAAGGCATACATTTTAGTGTTTTTGTACCATCTCTTTCGTATCATTTCTTGATATTTTTGAGTTGTTTATCACTTGTATTTTTGGATTGAAACTTGTGGTTTAAAGCCATTAAAGGTAGAGGGGTGGATCACCCTTCTTTGAAGCTTGTTTCATAGGCTTTTACCCTTGTATTTCCCACATTTTTATCAACTTTTTTTGGACTTTTACCACTGGTTTTCAGAGTTTTCTAGAGGCTAAAAATCATGTTTTGAAGTCCCAAAAATAGAGGGGGTAGCCTCCCCTCCTTGTGCTTGTTTGTTAGCTTAATTGCTCAATGTTTTTAGCTTACTCTTGTAGCTGTTTTTACTTTAATTCCAGCACTGTTTTGGGCTAATTTAGGACTATTTTTATGTGTTTGTTTCATTTACGCTTTGTATTGCATGCTTGTAGTGTAATGGTCCTCATAGGTTTGGTGGTTTAGGCCTTAGCCACCAACCTATTTGAGTTGATAGCATTTATTTCTTACTTTCTATACTTGTGTTCACCTCTAAGCATCTCTGCAATCTCCCTCCTTTTTTTGCCTTTTCTGTTTGTTTTGAGAGTTGCTCCAAAAGGAGTGTTGTTTAAGCTTAAAGGGTGATGTTGTGCTTAATGGTTTAAACCCTTTGAGGGTTCATTACCAACGGCATGATCTCCCTTTCATGCCTAAAACAACATTTGGTTTGACACTTCTCTCTAATAGTGGAATTAAAGCTCATTATTGGACTTAATTGACTAATGAATGGAAGGTAATTAAAAGAGGCAATAAAACTTGGACTAAAATGGGGCAAGAGAATAAAATGGTTTGGGTTCAATCGGACATCAATTGAACCTATTGAATCTTGAGTCGTTTCATACTTATTAGTGATGAAAACGGTTCAAGAGTCAATGTCAACCCTTTCCCTTGATCAATCCATGATAGGGAGGAGGTTTTGTTAGTCTTTCCTTACCATTTATTGAAATTGTATCCCTTGGTTCATAAGTGATCACGCAATGAAATCACGTTGATTGATGGCTTGCGAATCAAGCCTACCCCTCTTTTGAGCTGTTTGATGATAAGGAGAGGCAGGGTGGACAAACATCCCCTGAGAATGCTTTGTTTGTGCTTTGTTTGTTGTCTATTGCAATAGGAGAAATCCAACATTAGTGGCCGGTAGGCCACCTTTACTGGGCGGCAGGCCACTACTTCTGGCCTGTCGGCTACTTTTTCCAACAAGGTAGTGTCCTTTTTCTAGCAGAACAGAGTAGAAACTAAGGTAAAAAATCAGTGCAATCTCCTGATTGTGCCACCGAAGCATTCCGGTAGCAAAACGAAGAGCATTTTTAGGTGGAAATCTACATCCATGCATGAACCATCCCTCGATTCTCAGGATCCGTTAAAATAATGTTGTAATAGTAGCATGTTGTACTTAAAGTAGCGGACTTGTAACTAATTAGTTAGCTTAGTTAGAATAGCTAGTTAGTTTTGTGTTGTACTTAATTAATTAGCTAAATTAGTTAGTTAAATTGGTGTTGTAATAATTAGATATCATAGTTGATTTATTTTGTTTGGGTTGTAATAGATTAGTTAATTCATAGTAATTAGCTAGGGCATTCATTCGGACCGTCCTGTGCGAGGGCAAACTTGTAATAATGCGTGTATGTCTTCCAACCCCACGTCTTTCTTCATTTTATTTACTTGCTTATAATGGGTAGTTTAGAACATCATGTTTCTTTTAGCATTTCCCATGTTTGCATTCACTTGTCTTGCATGAATCGAGGCTCGGTTCATCATTTTAACAAGCATTGTTGTTTATTACTTCGTTGAATAAATGTGTTTAAAACGCATGCTATCAAATTGATTCACATGGTGTATGTGTAGACGAGCTTATTAATTGCATCTTGCATGTGTTGTATTAGTCATATTACATTAATTAGGGACATGCATGTTTTCTAATTATTTTGCTTGTTTTGGGTTACCTTGAAGTACTAGGTGAGCATTTTATTGCTTTAGCATATTTCATGAGTGTGATTGTTGCCATGTCTAGCATGCTTGCCATGAGGCTAATTGCTTAAGTGCTATACTTGTTTGAATGCCTGTGGATAAAGGCTAATTGCTTGAATTGGAATAATTTAAGCAATGTACATATGAGATCACTTTTTCAAGTGGTGCATATTCAAAACAATTTTCAAAAACATACATGAAATCAAATGTTCCAATTTTTGAAAATTAGTCCATACTCGTGTGCATTACATAGTAACAATAGCATAATAAATCAGAACAAGGGCATATAATGTAAATAAGAATCAAATAATGTTTAGTAGAGGCCGATCTTTGATCAGGCGAGCGGGGGTGCTCAATTCATGACCTTCCCCTCTCGTACCTAAGTTCTTGAGCTGAGACACTCTCGGGTTTCCTAAATTTCTCAAAAATATTTAGGTGGCAACTTTGTATCTGACAAAGCAGTCCATTTTTGGCATTTTAATTCAAAATCAATTTTCCAAAAGATTTGCCGGATTTGGACTCATTTGTGTTTATCTATTTCACATTGCACTTGTGAAATCAGATTCAGAACCACAAGAGTCCAAATTGTAGGGCTATCATATTCGAAAGGAGCACGAAAAGTCAAACCACAGTCTCTGGTGACTCTACTGAGGAAAGTAGAGAACTTGACTCGAACTTCATGATGTGAAATTTTATCTACACTTATATATTCTGTGCATTGCATTTGCATTAGTGCACTTAAGTCACCGTGTTTGCCATTTTCTATTCCTGGACAGTTTGTTGGAGGCTTGCCCAAAAGCTTGCCAAAAGATTGACCGGTCATGGGCTCTGCCATGTTGGGAACACAACCCTTGGATTTGGACTACCGCTGTACCGTTTGATCTTCCTTTCACTTCTCGGTGTTAGGTGTGAGAGGTATATTAGGTAGTCTTGCCGGGGTATCCTTTTGACCATTTGGCCTAGTTTCATATAGAAAAGCCTTAAAGACCGTTCCAAACTACAACATGAGGCTCACCCGAATGCAGGATTGCGTGAAATCGCTTAATTGCAATGGTGAAACCTAGTTTATGACGAAACTAGGACAGGGTAACCCTACTCTCTCATAGGGTTGTTTTGGCTCTCTCTCTCGTAACTAGTATGTGGTTTACAGTGAAACTGTATAGGAATGTGCATATCAGTTGCAAAATCGGTATCTGTTTTTGGGCAAGATTCAGTGTGGAGTATAGTCCTACAGCTTTGATCATATCTGTGTTGATTGAACGTCTTAGCTGAGGCACTATGCGGTTTTTGATTGTTGCTCTTTTGCTTTATTTCTTTTTGCTAGGTAAAAAACCATAGCTTCAGAAGGTTCCGATATCCCCCAAGTACTCCAGACCCGAGTTAGAAGACTGTGTAAGACTGGGGATCTTGTTCGAGGATAACCTGTGTTTACTTCACTACCACTGATTACAGGGCAAAGGAGAATCAGACAGAGTTCACCAGTTCATTTCTTATTGCAGTCACCCCCTCAGTTCACTTGGGTTTAGTCCAAGTCAAGAACAGTTGTCTAATTCCATCTCAGCGCAAAGACAATCACCCATTCCCATGGCACAGTATTCCCCAGCCGATATGGAGGACTTAATACTTCAGTTGTAGCAAATAGTTGAAACATTACAATGCGACGTGGTCCGTCAAGCCGAGGTTACGACCCGTTAGGCCGAGGTTATAACCAAGGTATAATAACAACAATCGCAGCCGGTTGCGGCCTCTGCATCCCATACACCTACTGCAGCTATCCCAGCACTCAGAGCCATTGCTCATACTGCCAATGTTCAAGAAAACCAGGGCAATCCAACAGAGCTAATCCCAGCACAAGCCCCCAAAGCCCCAGTTTATCAGACTGAGGCTCCGTTTAAGTTTGAGGTTGATCCAACCGCACTCAAGGTCAATAAACTAGAAAAGTTGTTCAAGAGAGCGCAAGGGGTCAACTCCATCCCAGACATAAATGATGGTTACGCTGATTCTGCAGTTATATTACCGAATCAGTTTAAGATGCTGTACATTGACTGTTTTGATGGCTCTGGGGATCTGATGGTTCATTTGCGATTATTTTCAGATATCTTGCGGCCGATGGGCTTGACTAGACTACAGAAGCTGTCTTTCTTTGGTCGCACCATATCGGGTATAGCGGCCATTTGGTATGCTAAGTTGGAAGATTCTGTCAAACATAATCGGGAAGAGATGGTCGAGGCCTTCATTGCTCAGTACTCTTATAATACATAGATTGAGGTCACAACTTGTGATCTCAAGGCAACATGCCAAGAGCCGAAGGAGGGTTTCTTTGAATTTGTGACAAGATGGAGATCTAAAGCCTCGATGATGACCACGAGGCCTTCTGAGAAGGACCAGATTAGAATGGTTGTCCGAAATCTGAATGGCAAGCTGCTGCAAAAGATGATTGTCCTACCTTTATTTACATTCAGAGAGCTCCATGAAATGGGGGTGCAAATTGAGGATGCTATGAAATAAGGACTTATTACTAAGGAGAAGGAGCTGGCCAAGAGGCCATTTGTTCGCAGTTCCAATGCTGCCAGTGGTAGCACAACTGCGAGGCCATCGAATGTAAGTGTTGTCACCACAACCAAGACTGCTGACCCTTTTGCCAACACAGGCTCACAAATATCATCCAACCTTACCCGAGCCCAGAGGACTTTTAACCAACTGTACATGACCCATTCCAAAGCTATGCAGATGTTAGTCAAGAAAGGGCACCTTAAACCCTTCGAACCTTGCCTACTTCCTGATCCTCTTCCACCTAAGCATAACCCCGCAAAGTATTATGCTTTCCACCAGCAGCATGGTCGATACCGACCAATGCTTTCGATTGCGTCATGAGATTCAGGACCTGATTGATAACAAGGTTATCGCTCCACCTCAGAAGCCAAATATAACCACCAATCCACTCCCAACCCATAATCAAGTCCCTCACACCTCGAAACCTTAACCTTATCCATACACTGGCCACCTCTTACTACCCCAGCGTATATATTACTCCCTCCCACCTACCAAAACCAGCGCTGTTTATTCCTGAGGGAACGGACCTGTGCATGATGGACACGTCTGACCTACAACCTGAGTTTTCTAGATCAATGGTGACAACACCCACCATAGAAGAAGTTCTAACCGCGGAGGAAGGTACTAGCTTGTTGCTAGAGTGTCCTGGGGACTTAGCTGAGAGGGTGTATGACCCGAGTTGCTATATGGTACCAACTAGTCAAACCAAGCCTGAACTGGTGCTACCAAGCTCGGCGGATGTCAAGGTGGTCAGGGAAGATGGCTCAGGCCAAGGGTTAGATGATTTGGTAGACCTCGAAGAGGATTTGGACAACTTGCAATTCTTTGATGAGCATGATTAGAGAGATGTATAGATCGGGTTGTTCAACCTGAACAGATCAACTGATAATACCAAATGGCTGAGTGATGAGCTGGATAAGAAAGAAGAAACCAGGGTAAAATTAGAGGGAAAGGAAGCAGAGGTAGTTGCAGTAGGTGGAAAGGATGATAAGGAAGGAAAGTTGCCAGAGAGCGCTAGTACGGGAAACCCAGCCCAGGAAGTGAGAATTGTGAACACCGTATATATTGAACAGGAAGTTGCACTGAGGCAGTTTGAACGAGAAAGAATTGAAGACAGCCGGGGAACTGTAATTGCGTGGCATCCAATGAGGGACACTTATGATGTGAAGATGATACAAGCAGAGCCAGACAACTGTATGTTGGCAGCTGAGGGTGAATGGTGGGACGGTAATGATCTGTATCTGGTCCATACCGATGAAGACTGGGGCAACTATACTCCGTATAATACATGGTATGCTGAGGAGATAGACCATTTGACAAGAAGTGGGCGGTATTTTAAGCCGCCACACTTGGATTAAGCAGAGACATCTAGAAAAGATAAAGAGGCTGGAAAATAGAAGGAGAAACAACTAGAAGAAGAGTTAGTATTGAAACAGCTCAAGAAAATCCAAGCTGACATCTCCATCTGGGGTCTTCTCATGGCCTCACGAGTGCACCGACATGCAGTATTGTCGGCAATGGAAAAGGGTAAATTGTTCATTGACACCACGCCTGAGCAGCTTGTGGGTTTGGTCTTTCCAGGTGGTGCCAGGCCAATGCTTACTTTCTCTGACAAAGAGCTGCCGCCAAAAGGCTCGGCCCACAACAAGTTGTTGTACATATCTGTGGAATGTAGGGAGAAGTGGGTACCGGTGGTATTGGTAGATACCGGCTCTGCCATCGATGTTTATTCATCCTGTACTGCCTATGCAATTGGCCTTAAATCGACAGACTTTGTTCCTATAGCCTAGGTGATACAGGCGTATGATAACACAAGTAGAGAGGTTATGGGTACAGTGTAAGTGAGAGTTCAGGTGGGCCCATTAGAGCAAGAGATCGAATTTCACATCTTGGATGTGTCGGCTACCTTTAATTTGATGTTAGGGAGGCCTTGGTTGTATCATGTGAAGGCTCTCTCCTCCACTCTCCATTAGATGTTGAAGTACCCTCATGGGGGAGGAGTGGCAATTATTTTTAGGAACTCATCCATCCATCCGCCGCCAAAGGTGACAATGCCAGTGCTAGAGATCAAACATGGCGAGGAGAATGTGTTCCTCTCAGGATTCACTCTGGCTAAAGCCCAGGTAGTATAAACCATTCTGGCAGCAGACGAAGGCATGTACACTAGTGCCCAGTCCATCTACTTCATGAGCAAATTGTAGCATGTCCCAAGAATGGGGCTCGGAAAGAGTGGTCGGAAAGGTGTTGCAGCACCGATAGATGTGCCACACAACTCACATGCCTTTGGACTGGGCTATGTGCCCACCAAAGAGGATTGGATAAGGAAGAAAGAAGAGATGAAGGGTAGAGCCATAGCTAAACAGGCCGGAAAACACTATGAACTCATCTACAGGCCAATCTAGGGGACACTGAATGGCCATTTTGCTCGGGAAGGAGAGGATTTCCTTTTTTGTGGCTTTCCCAAGCCTTGGGTAAATTTCTCGAATGAGTGTGTCCCCGGGTTTGAGATCTTCTTTAACCATCAGCTACAGGACAGTGATGAGGAAAGGGCTGAACCGAACATTGAAGCTAACCAAAGCAAGGAAGATGACTTAGATGACAGCGAGCTTGGAGTAGGGGTAGCACTGGTCAGTCTCCTGACAGATCCCGCGGCCGACCTAGAGAACTTGGGGGGATAACTTTACTGTCTCCATGATCGGGGAAGAACCGGGTGTGAACCCAACTGGTGCCATTTTGGATGCATCAAAGGCATCACATCTTACTTGGCAGTTAGAGAAAGGCTATCTTTCCAGTTCTGAATCGGTTGATGAACCAGAATCTGATTCCATTGAGTCTGTAGGATCGGGATCAGATTCAAGTTCTTCTGAGTTTGAGTCTAGTATTTCTAGGGGTGGTAACCGGGATACCAAAGTCTTGTCTAGTTCTTCATTCAGCTTTTTTTTTTTTTTTGAGTCTATGACCGAAGATTTGGACCTTTTGAATGAAAACTCTACAAATTCTGTGTACTTTTCTGTTCCACTTATTTATTGTATTGACCAAGATTTTCAAAATTTTAATGAAAAAAAAGAGGGAGAAATTCCTTTGGTTTTGAAAAACTTGATTAATTGAGAGGAGGAGAGGTTTGCTAAACCTTGTGCTGATGAAATCATTGTCAGTAATGTGGATACTGAGAAGGATTCGTGCCTGGTTCAGATCAGGTCCACGTTGTCTTCGGAGGAATGTGAGCGTTTAATCGCTTTATTAAAAGATTTCAAAGATGTTTTCACGCGGTCCTATGAAGACATGCCTGGAATCGACCCTAAGATTGTACAACACCGAATCCCTCTTGACCTTGACACTCGACCAGTCAAGCAAAAGCTATGTAGAATTCGTCTGGATTGGGCATTGAAAATCAAGGAAGAGGTCACCAAGCAGATTGATGCAGGATTCTTGTTAGTATCCGAGTATCCGACCTGGTTGGCCAATATCATCCCAGTGCCGAAGAAAGATGGTAAAATTTGGGTTTGCATCGACTTTCGGGACTTGAACAGAGCAAGTCCCAATGATAACTTTCCTCTGCTGCATATTGATGAGTTGATAGACTTCACTGCGGACCATGCATTGCTATCATTTATGGATGGGTTTTCCGGGTATAACTAGATTTTGATGGCACCCGAGGATAGAGAAAAGACCGCATTGACCACTCTGTGGGGTACCTACTGCTACCGGGTTATGCCGTTTGGGTTGAAAAATGCTGGGGCTACCTATTAGAGGGTTGCGACCACCATTATGCATGATATGATCCATAAAGAGGTTGAGGTGTATGTGGACGACATAATTGTCAAATCCAAAGAGCAGGAAGGCCACTACACCGCACTTGAAAAATTCTTTCAATGGATCGGAGAATATAGATTGAGGTTAAACCCACAAAAATGCACCTTCGGCATAATGACATGGAAAATGCTGGGATTTCTGATCACACGGAGGGGAATCAAAGCAGATCCTTTCAAAATCAAGGCCATCTTAGAAATGCCACCACCTAGGATTGAAAAGGAGGTGCGTGGCTTTTTGGGGAAAGTGCAATTCATAAGACGATTTATCTCAAAATTAACCTTGACTTGTGAACCACTGTTTGGTCTCTTGAAGAAAGGGAAGAAATTCCGTTGGGACGATTGCTGTCAGTTTGCCTTTGAATAGGTTAACCAATACCTCCAGAATCCACCTATGTTGTCACCACAAGAGCTGGGGAAGCCTCTGATTCTGTACTTGTCAGTGACAAATACGACCATGGGATGCATGCTCGCTCAGGAATTTGAAAATAGGGTGGAGAAGGCCATCTACTATTTGAGCAAGAAAATTCTAGACTATGAGAGCTGCTACATTCCCTTGGAGAAAGCTTGCCTAGCCTTGGTATGGGCTACCAGGAAGTTGAGGTACTACTTGTTAGCTCATTCTGTAATCTTGGTTTCGAGATTAGATCCCATCAAATATCTCTTTAAGAAACTAGTGTTTACATGTAAGCTGGCTCGTTGGTTGCTTCTTCTCTCTGAATTTGATCTCAAGTATGTTGCTCGCAAGTCAGTTAAAGGAAGAGTTGTGGCAGAATTCCTAGCAGACCACTCGATAAAAGGAGATGAGGCAGTGGAATACTTGTTTGCAGATGAAGACATTCTGCAAGTTGAAGAGCAAACTTGGACGATGTACTTTGACGGAGCGTCCAATCAATACGGTTATGGGATAGGTGTGTTGATGATAGCACTTGACGACTTCTATATACCTTAAGCCTTCAAACTTCGGTTCAAAGTGTCCAACAATGAAGCGGAATATGAAGCGTATGTAGCTGGTTTAGAAGCTGCCCTAGAACTAGGGGCAATAAGGTTAGACGTTATCGGGGATTCGAACTTGGTTGTTTCTCAAGCAAACGGAGACTGGAAAGTCAAAGAAGAAATATGAAGGTTTACCATCAGACCCTGGATATTTTGATTCCTAGGTTTGAAAAACTAACGTTTACTGTCACGTCCTCAAACCCGCCCCTAAAAGTTTGGGCATGACCCGTTCGGAAATCGAACCTTTAACCTGTTGTATATAACATACGGGGCCTTATCGGAAGCATTTAATATGAAAATAATGACACAACTAATTTCCATTGAGCTACTTCTACATGCCAGGATCTCATATAACGTATGCATCATAGAAGACAGATAAAATTCCAAGCTATACCCCAAAGTGTCGGTTATAAACAAACACCTATACAGTCCCAGCCATATCATTGGGCATACACAAAAATCATTGAAATTCTACACCTTCAACCTTAAGTGAGAAATAAAAAATAAGCCAACATTTTAGCAAACTTTACAAGAATAAATGGCTTCGTATAGTGCCTGAACCATAGGGTTGACAAAAGGGAACGGGTGTCGTGGCTAGGACTGACCACTTGGCTGGTTACCTACAGAAACAGACATAACACAGAGTGAGTCAAGCTCAATGAATAGTAATACATAAATAAAAACAGTGCTTGACTTGAAATATAACACCATAGAGCATAAAAGATGCATATATAGTTAGTCTGAATCCGTATTAATTTCATGACGGCCTTAGCCCATTTTTGAAACATAGTGGTTTGCAACATGATTTCTTGAGACATGATGGCTATGAGCCCTTATACGTGGTGGCACAAGGCCCTTAAACATGGTGGCATTAAGCCCTTGAACATGGTGGCACGAGGCCCTTGAATAAGTTGGCATTAAGCCCTTGAATCATGTGGCATTAAGCCCTTGAACATGCGTGTATGAACTTAAGAGGTGTCTCACACGGACTCTAGAGGTGGCTCACATTGTAGCACTTAGTTCCGTGTAGCACTTTGTTTCATATTACAATAACAGAGTAACTTGGTTTCAGAGTCTTTTTGAATGAACGTTTTTCATTTTTCATATTTCTTTCTTACATACTCACATACTTGGAACATAGCATAGTTGTATATCATGCATAAACATACACTTATGTCAAGCATTAGCTACTTTTGAAACATATAACGGTACTACTACTCACAGTGTGGTGTTGACGCGCTTGTTCCTTCCGTAGTGTGTCCTGCACACATTGAAACTTACGTTTTAGTTCATTTTCCCATATCAAATCATTTCTATTCCACTTTACTTCGAAGGAATTAATCTGTATCGAACAGACATCAATTATACATTTCGACAATATTAGAGGATCCTACACGCAAAACGGAGCGATCCACGTTTTTCAGCATGGGCCGCACGTGCGGCTGTGAGCCCCGCATGTGCGGCAAAATGCTCCGCACGTGCCTTTTAGACAGTAGCCCGGCCCCTGTTTTTCACCATTTCCCGCACGTGCGGCCATGACTCCCGCACGTGCGGCAGCACCTCCCGCACGTGCAGCCATGACCCCTACACGTGCGGCGATTCTGCCCAGATTTGTCCGAAAATTCTTGCAAAACTCTACCTTTTGGTGAACATGAATAAGACTCAAAATAACATTCTTACTTGATAATACTTGGTCTAAAATCAAGTTAAGACAATGCCAATTGCATCAATCAAATTAAAAGATCATCATTCCTAGGCTTACAACATACACATGTCCATGAGAATTCTACTTTACACATCCATAAACATATGACCACATACTTGGATTCAAATTAAGAGGTCAAATACAACTTCTTTCTGGTTAATTCAAAGTGAATCAAGCAACCAAGTAAGAGCAGCTTGCTCATTAATTTCTACACATACACAAGGTCACCATTACCATCTTCAAATACCATGATCAAGGGAAAAATCTTACTCAAGGCTAAGAGAAAGGTGTTGGAAAATGTTAGACTTACCTTAAGCTTGAGCTCCTTAAATTTTCTACCTTCTCCTTGTTGAATTCCTCTCAAACCCTCACTCTCCCTCCCATCCTTTCTCTCTCTCAGAAAAATGAAGAAGTCTTCTAAGTCCAACACATATGAACATGAGTATAGAGTTATACATAAAAGCATATAGGACAAAATTCAATTGTTTAATCACCCGAAAATTGAAATTTTACAACGATGCTTAATATTCCCTAAAAATTATGCTGATCGCATATATGAACTCAATTTCAGATAATGAAGCCCCTAAGGTTCCCAATTTCTGCTTCTAAGTTATAGATGTAACAGATACTTTCTTTGTCAAACAGATAAACATTCTTAAACATGAAATTTCCCCCACTTAAACATAATTTTTCAAAGGATTTCACAATAAGCATTCAAAAACATACAAAAGAGTTTGAATCTAGGTCAGAAAACATGCACGAGGGTCGGGTTATTACATTTACACATCTACTAAGAGAGAACAACAAGTTCGCTGATGCTTTAGCAACTCTATCTTCTACGGTAGGCATCCTATTTGGAGTCCGGATGCATCCGATTATCATCGAACAAAAATACACATCGGCCTATGAAACTATTGCTACGATAGATGAAGTGCAAGACAAAAACCCCTGGTATTACGATATTTGAAACTTTCTGGAAAAGGGGACATATCCACCAGGGGTAAATGCCAAGGATAAATGGGGAATACGACGTTTGGCCGTTCAATTTATCATCTGCAGGGGTAAGCTGTATAAAAGAGGTCATCTAGGAATGCATAAACTGTGTGTGGAGGAAGAGAAATCAAAGCGCCTTATGGAGCCTATCCACAGAGGGAAGTGTGGAGCACATATGAATGGTGTGATGTTAGCCCGAAAGATCCTTAGACAAGGCTATTACTGGTCCACCATGGAGGATGATTGTATTGGTTTTGTGCGGCGATGCCACAAATGTCAAATCCATGCCAATTGCATGAATATCCTGCCGTCAAAGCTGTACAACATAACTTCGCCATGGCCTTTCTCAGTCTGGGGAATCGATGTTATCGGTGCTGTCTCGCCAAAAGGGTCGAATAGACATGAGTATATCCTAGTGGCGATTGATTATTTTCTGAAGTGGGTGGAAGCTCAGTCCTAAGTGGTGTTGAAAGCGTTGCACGTGGCCAAATTCATCAGAAATAATATCATCTGCCGGTATGGAGTTCCAAATGAGATTATATCAAATAATGGCTCATACTTTAAGAAAGAGGTGGTGGATTTGCTTGAGAAATACAACATGGCTTTTCAAAAATCATCGACATACAAACCACAGACCAATGGAGCTGTTGAGGCCACAAATAAGAACGTCAAAAAATCCTGTAGAAGATTGTTGAGACCTACCAGGACTGGCCGGATAAACTGCCGTTTGCACTTTAGGGCTATCGGACGTCAATCCGAACATCCACAGGGGCAACTCCTTATTTTCTGGTCTATGGGATGGAAGTCGTTTTGCCAATTGAAATTAAAGTCCCGTCACTACGAGTTATGGCTGAGTGTTAGATAGCGGAGGTGGACTGGCAACATAGCAAGTTTGAGGAGTTAATGTTGTTTGATGAGAGGAGGCTAAAGGCATTGTATCATGTCTAGGGCTATCAGCGTAGAATTGGCAGGGCTTTTAATAAGAAAGTTAAGTCCAGAAATCTCAAGGAAGGAGATATGGTACTGAAAGACAATCGAGCTCCCATCTATGACCTTAGGGGCAAGTTCAGACCCAATTGGACTGGTCCTTACATTATCAAATCTATCTAGTCGGGTGGAGCGGTTATTCTTATGGACCTAGATGGCCTGGAATTTTCACAGCCGATCAATATGGACAAGTTGAAGAAATATTACCCTTGAGAGGCTCGCTAGGCCAAAAACCCGGAAGGGCGACCTAGGCAAAAGTTAGAGCATGAAAAATTAGAAATAAAGAAAAACTAAGCTCGTAAGGTTGAAAATCCTAAAGGGCAACTTTGGCAAAAGTTAGAGAGCAAAAGGAGAGAGTTAATGCTTGAGCGAACCTGAAACGAACTACGTAAGGTCTGATTCCCATCTTCGGGATACGTAGGCAACTTCATCCTGAAGTTCGCCTGTAACCATCTCCGACTCAACTGTCCTGCCCATTTGTCTAATCAAGTCATCCTTGTTCATTATCTGTTAGCTTGGTTGTGATCTTAATTTTGGAAAGAAAAGCTGGTTACAATGCAGAGCAGTAGTGGTATTCAAGTAGGGGCAGTTATGATCTTTTCATTTGAAGTTGTACATCTTGAGGATTGATTCTGTGCGTGTCAGGTAGTGATCATTTTCGAAAATGGTTTTGGAAAGTTTTAATAAAAGTTGATTTTTCTCAAAATTTTACTTTTTACACCTTAGACCATTTTGGGACCAAAAGGACAATTTTTAGTGCTCACAACTTTAATTCCATTGATTTCAACACAAGTACATTCTCCAGCTCTTTGAGCTAAATCAAAGTTGCTTTTACATCATAAAACTTGAAAAGAAAGGTCAAAGCAATAAACTAAGGGCATAGGTGAGTCAGGTGCTCTTACATCCTTTGCTCGTAATTGCGGAAGTCTCTGCAGCTAAAGTGGACCCGACTTGTGCCTCATCCTCGAGTCGAGCCAAGCCAAACACTTGCCAAAAAGGGCATAACTGAAACTAAGGGCAGGGGCCAGAAGCTCTCTCGTCCTCCAGGCAGCAAGGTATCGAGCTAGGTGTGAAGCACAAATTGGAAAGGAAGCTTGGTATTCTACCCCCTCGTCTGGACAGGTTTGATCATGCTTGAATTGGTGTTTGAACTGGAAGGGAAAATAGAACACGTAGTGTGTGAGGCCAATCAACTATAAACTCGCTAGCGGAAGAAGTAAACTCGGGCTGAATATTCGGGGCAAGGGTCCACCATCTCTCATTGGGAAAGTCCACTAGTCGCTGGCGGAAGAAGTAAACTCGGGTTGAATATTCAGGGCAAGGGTCCACCACTTTCAGCTTATACATGAGCCACACCTAGGAAGGGATGAAAAATAAGAGAGATTAAAGAATAGAGAGATGTGCATAGAGAGAAAAGTAAAGAAGGGGCTTTGAGAAAAAATAGAGCATGAGTGCCAAGTGGTGTGCGAGGCATATATCAGAAAGGGTGGGAAAAAAATACCTGAAGAAGTAGTGGACTCCCCGCAAATCTGGTGGTCTCTCACTGTAGACGCGCCCTTGGGCTTCACACTACTACAGTTCGGACTCAAATGTCACGGTTCTGAATCTAATCCCGCAAAGTGCAATGCGAGACCGATAAATCACCAAAGAGTCCAAATCCGGCAAATCGTTTTGGAAAACTGACTTTTAAGAAAGAAGTGCCAAACATGGACTGCTTTGCCAGATACAGAGTCGCCACCTAAATATTTATTTTGGGAAAATTTAGGAAACCCTGACTTGTTGCCTAAGGCCACGTGTCCGTCATCACCAAAGTTGCCTCGGTTCGGGAACTTGGGTACGAGAGGGGAAGGTCATCTATGAGCACCCCTGCTCGCCCGATCAAAGATCGGCTTGTACTAAGCATGATATCTTGTTTTTGAAAACACATGCGTTCTTATTCCGGTTAATTAGCTAGAATTACTATGTGATGCGCACAACACACAAGTATAGACTAGATCGCCTAATTTGGAACAAAGTATCGCATATCTGTTCGTTTGGAAATGGTTTGAAGTTTGCTACTCGCAAGTAGGCTAAAACACAGATTTTAATGAATCGTTCCAATTCAAGTAATCCAACCTTCACCCACAGGCATTCAGGCAATTATATCATATAAGAAATTAGCCTCATGGCAAGCATGCTATCATGGCAACATTTACACATATGCAAGATGCTAAAGCATAAAAGCTTACCTAGTACTCCGAGCCAAAACAATAGCTAGTTAGTAATCAATGCATGATCCTAGCTATGTCAACAATGGCTAATGCAACACATGCAAAATGCAACTAGAAATAGGCTTGGCTATTCTAAGATGACAGATGAGATGCGACAATTCGATAAATGTATTCAAGTAGGAATTGAAATATGATGCAGTTAGTATGATGCGCCAAACCCAGTGCATGCAGTACAGATGAATGATGCAAACATGCATAGCATAAGGATGCTAAATGAAATATGCCCTAAAACTAACCATCATAAGTGGTTAAGTAAAAGGGAGAAAGACGTGGGGTTGGAAGACATGCATCACACACACGCACGCTTATTACAAAATTGTGCCCTCTCGACGGAGGGTCCGAAAGAATAATACAAACCATCTAATTAACTAACTAACAAGCTAATTAATTATTACATAATACTTAACTAATTAAACAAATTAATTAAGCTACTGAAAGCAGTAAAGCAGCCTCGGGAAGAGGGACGAATGCATGCATGCTCGACTTCGCTCGGAAATCCATCGCCATGTCATGTTGCCTCTGTTTACACTGCTCTGCTCCTTTGAAAACTTTGCAAGTCCCAAAGATGCTTCTGAATCACCTTCTGAGCACTGTGGGATATCACCGGCCAGGAGTTAAGGCCCCCGGCCAAGGGGAACTGGTCATCGACCACTTGTAGGGATCTCGGCCAATAATGCATAGCCGGCCGGCACTGAAGATAGCCGACTGGCCATATCTTCCTGCAGAATCCTATTTTGCTACAGTAGAGGACAGACAGAGCATGGCAATGCATTTTCAAGGAAATGTTTGCACCACCACCCTCCTTATCATGTCTAAGACTCAAAGGAGCATGGTTCTCAACCCTTGGGCCACTAATCACGCATTTCGATGCATGATGGCCAAAGAGGCCAAGTGTGCAACTTCAATATTAAATGAAATGCATATAAACACATATGGGGCCCCAAGCCTCTATCATGATTGATCAAGAGGCAAGGGATGCATGTTCGATGCTATGCAACCTAGACATGCAAGCACACTAGTGCAATACAAGCATGCAAGCAACAACGCTATGCAAGGCAACTAGCATATGACAATATGCGAAGATAAGCATGCGAACAAGCAATATGGCTTAACAAGCATGCAAACATGCAAGGCATTTGATAACATTCACTCATGTAACAACATGTGAGGCAAACCCGTAATGACATGTTAAGTAACTTAAAACCAAAAGAATGCATGCCAAATGCACTACCACTTAAGCATGCAACAACATGTTATGGGCTGAGTATACAACAAGGCATAATCGAACTAGCATGCTACAACATGCAATTTTCCAAATATGTAACAAGCATGTGACAACATACAAGGCAACCATGCAACAACATGCGGGGATGGACTTAAACCAAAATGGACATCTCTCGAATAGGTCCAAATCAGCGGCCAAAGTCAAGAATTGGAGGCATGAAAATGCAAAATAATCATGCACATGTGAGTGGTCCAACACTTGGGCAACTATGCACAATCCTCAAGCATGAGCAAGATGTGATAAATATGAGAATATGACAATGCATTAAGCTCTGAAAATATGTGAGGAATGATGCCAAATCAACCAAATAAAGCAAGCAAAGCATGCAAGAAGGTTCAAGGCTTAAGGCTAACCAAAGGGCTCAAACCATGGCCATACAAGGCAAGTCCCAAAGGGTCAAAGGGACTCAAAACAGTCCCAATGCAGGTCAAGACAAGGCCAAAAACACACTTAGATGGCATCCAAATGGCCTAAGCATGGAAGCATACGCAATGATCCATTCAAGAAGCATAAAACAACAACTCTTTAAGGCATTAAAGGAGTGACGAAAACAAATTTTCAAGCATGAAACATGGACTGAAATAGTACAACAAATGATGCCAAGTCATTGAAATGATCCAAGTAATGCATGCTCGAAGCTTGGACACCCGAAGCCAACAAGCTAGAATACATGGTAGCCATACAAGACAACGCAAGCACGACCAAAACAACACCAAACAGACCTTGAACATGGTAAAACAAGGCTAAAATCTTCATGGAACTAAGCCAAAACATGTAAGCGTGGTGGTCTAAACACGAGGTGAATGTTAAGAAAAATGAGAGGATTTGCAAAGCAAGTACATGAAGCATGTAAGAGCTAGCTAAACCCACCCAAAACAGAGTCATGGCATGCTAAAACAACCCCAAAAACCCACTGAAATGAGGTCAACATGAACTAGAAGGGCATGCTCAAACATGAAGCATACAAGACTAGTTTACAAAATTTACACTACAAGTGTATAGACCAAGCATGGAATGACCAAGATAGGCAAAAACAGTGGCGTATGATAGAAAAATAACCACAAAAACCAGCTAAGACATGGCCAACATGAACTTAACAAAGGTGCTCACATGTGAGGCTAATATGACAAGTATTGAAGACAATAAGGAGAGGGGATGGCCCTCTCCTTCTTAGGACCTCAAAACACCATCCCCACCACTGAAATCCCTCTGGATTTCAGTGGTGAGAAGGCCAATACAAGGTGGTCCTGAAGCTCACAAAAAAGGCACAAAAATGAGGCTAAACAAGGCCTAAGAGGGGGTAAGCAACCCCAAACATAAAAGTAATCTTAAACAAAGATCAAAAGCATGCAAAATCATAACTTTTTATCAATTATAAGTTAAGCTCAAAACAGCATGCAAGATAGGCTAGAAGCTTATGCAAAAATGGAGAATTAAGAGGATAGTTTCTCACCCTTGAAGAACCTCTTCAAGAACACCACTCCAGCACCTTCCTTGGATCAGAACTAGCCCAAGAACCCTAACAACAACTCCTTAGAGCCTCAGCAACCAAGGATGGTGTAATGCTAGGTGTTTGTGTGCAATAGTGTGAACAAAACACCCTTTAGAGCACAAAACACACACACAAATGTAAACAGAGGAAGCTATAGAGATAGATAGATACAAATTCTCTAACCTAAATTCCAGAACCCCTGAGAAGGGAGGAGGGCCTCCCCTCTTATAGGAATTCAATTCCTAAGCTTCTTGGAGAAGCTAACACAAGGGAGCAAATCCCTCCATAACGTGTATGGAGGGGGGGAATATGGATGCCAGCTGTGACAGCTGGCATAAAATATCTGCCAAAAGCAGATGGAAAGGGGTCGACCAGCAGAAATGGCCGATTGACCAACAAAGGTGGCCGACCGACCAACAAAGGTGCCAACCGGCCACAACCTTTGGCTGATGGCAAGAAAAAAGGGCCGATGGCATCATGCCTTTGCCGGTGGGTTAAGGGGATGGCCAACAAGCCACCCTCTTCCCTTAAAAACAGAAATACAAGTGTTTGGTCCACAACCAAGCACAAAACAGTCAAGTTGAGAGATCTTGAGGCGAGGCGCACGGCCGATACCTCCGAGAACTCAAAACGAACACGAACATGGATGATCACCGAGTGTTCAAATGGTGACGTCCAAGTCTTGAGGACGGTCAAAAATGGGGTGTCTACACTCACTGATGAAAAGTATCTAAAACCATTAGGGTTTCGGCCATTGCTAAACCAATGCAACTCTTGGATTACTTTAAGATCTTGGATTACTTTAATTAGCTTAATGCTGGCTCTGTTGCAACTGGGGGCAAGAAGAAAATGCGGGAGCATACATAAACAAAGGGCATGTTGCCGAATTCCTTGCCAGAGAGGGTCGCCTCTATCACTAATGTCAGAAAATCGATGAATCAAGTTGGGTATATTTAGCTCTCCGTCATGGGCCAAAAGATCGAGCTTCGTGCAAAGTGAGCCCACACATTCGTCCCAAAGACTGGGCATGGCCAAAATAGGGCTGAAGCATGATTTCCTCATTGCGTCGGGTTTCTATCAATGCTCAAAATTCTTCAAGATTCAGGCACATTTCCTGTGCGCTGAAGCGAAACACATGCATAACCAGGTCCCAACATCAGATCGCAGCATGGAGGAACAAAAAACAAAGTGGAATACGGCTTAATAGAAAAAGCGTCTATGCCGAAACCTCATAAATTTACCTTTTCTGTGCTGTCTAAAGTGGCCATCCAATCCGTGAGCTTCTCGATAAGGAAATCTCCATTTGTGGAAGAAACAGCAGCAAAACTGAGGTTCTGGTGAAGAAATCACGAAGAAAGACCTTTTGTAGAAGATAGAGCTATGAGTGGAGGCTAGCTGAAAGCTGTTTGGTGGATCCATCACAAGTGGCTGGCCACCCACTTGTGTGGCTTGCCGTCCATTTGTGGGCCTGACAGTTTTGGCAGTCTGGTTTTGTCTTGATCTTTGTGTTTTAAGGTCTTATTTTGAGTGTTTTGGTTTTAGCAAGTGTACATAGTTGTGTTTAGTTGTTTTTACTTTGTTTATTTTACTTATCGAGTTGCATTTTGGTCGTTGGTTGGCTCATTATCCGATTAAGAACATCATTCCAATACAATCCGTTTTTGTTCTATGTAAATGTGGTGTTGATGATTAGGGCTGGAAACAAACCGAGCCAAGCTGAGCTTTGCTGAGCTTGAGCTCGGCTCGTTTACTTATCGAGCTTGTTTATTGATCTTGAGCTCGGTTCAATAAGAAATTGGGCTCGAACTTGGCTCGGCTCATTAACATTAATGAAACTCGAGCTCGGCTCGGCTCGGCTCTGCTAGATAATTTTTTTTAATATTATTTATATTATTTAAATAAAAAATATTATTTATATTATTTAATATTGAAATACTGTATTTATGTTATTATTTATATATTATTTAATACATAAATAATATATTTATTATATAATTTAAATAAAGATAAACGAGCCGAGCTTGACGAGTAGAGCTTATGCGAGCTTGAGCTCGGCTTGTTTACTAAATGAACTGAGCCGAGCCGAGCCGAGCCGTTAATGAGCCGAGCTTGTTTATAAACAGCTCGGTTCATTTGTAGCCCTACTCATGATACAAAAATAATAACTCTTTTCATAAAATTACAAGGTTTTCCCCTGTTCATAGTTTTTACAAAAAAGAGTACAAGTTTTCAAAAGCAAAAGTAAAAGCCTAACTGAAGCTATACATGTGTTGAACTACCAAAATAAAAGAAACTAAACAAAAAAGTACAAAAATCGGCGCTAGTCATCGCAAGCTCGAGAGGCCCTCTTCGTCCTCTTCCTCGGGGGGGACTTAGGAGCATTGTCTCCATTAGCACTGCTATCAAAATCAGACTCTGAGCCAGAGCCGGTATCATCATCTCCGCTCCCTGCCTCAGAGCTAGCTTCGGCATCGTCTCCGCTCCCTTACCTCGAGCCAGCATTATCGTCTCTGCACTCAAATGACATAGAATGTTAACTCACTGCCTCACCGGAGTCATTGGTCTCGGTATCATCACCGCTCAAAACTGGCTCTAAGAAGTAGCTCCGACCCCAAACACCCTTGTCTCTGCCTTGATCTCAGTGCTCATCTCAGCTGCGTGCTGGGACCTGTTTACCTCTTTTCTCTGCCGCTGGAGGAGGTACTACCAGTGCTAGTGCTGCTGTTACTGCTGGTGTCCTTGGTATTGATGGGCTCTGAAAAACAAGTGTTGACATATCAGATACAGTGTATGTATTGTCGTTACTGAATGCAGTATGCGGAATGAGTGCAAAAGGTACAGTATGAGTATAATTTGTCAGTGCAGTGAATTAGTACAGTATGGGGTGGTGTAAATGTTACGGTATGAGTATCAGTGTACCAGTGGGAACATGATAGTGTGGTGCACAACAGTGTAAGGTAGCAGTGAAATGTATGTGAAAAACAAGAGAAAATACCTGGATATCGTGGAGACCAAGCAACGTCTCTCTCCTCTGCACCATGCCAACTAGAGAAGCAACCAGCTGGAGCAGGCCCTCTGTGTACTTAGTGGGTGCCAACAAGTGCATTTGAATGATCAGTATCTGGAATAATCAATATCTGAAAAGGGTGAGTGCAATTGCAAGCTGTAAAGTGTGGTCCATACCTGAGGTGTGCCTCGGGCTCTGATATGCCCATCCCCTACCTCGGGTGGCTCTATCGGAATCTGATAGGCTGTCTCGGTTGGCCACAAACATGTAAGCATAATAGGAATCACAGGCCAACCAGTAGCTTGCACAACGGGAGGAGCTCCCACAATATCGGCCTCAGCTTCCTGAGTAGCCTCACCCACCAAGGGAGCACCTGCTGCATCGCGCGCTTGAACACTAGTTAGAGGTGGCATGAGGGGAGTCTAGATGAAATCGCATAATCACCTTCCGCTCTGAAATAATCGGTATCCAGCCCCACTATAAACTGAATAATAGCCTCGGTTGAGAGGCTATTGGCTGTCCTCATGGATGTTGGGGGTGGCATAGGAACGACTAGGACGGGTGAGCCCAAAGTCTGGTGCATAAAACACTCACCTAGGAACCAAGCTAGGCAGAATGGGCCCTCCATTAAAATTCGGTATCGAGATATGGCCTAAGCTCCAGCATACTGGTCCTTCACTCTGGCTGGCATCGTCGTCTAGGGCTGCAACGTGATCTGTAAATAGAGAATGTACAGATTGTTAGTTGTCGTCAGTTATCGGAGTATGAATCAGAATACAAGCAGAAATGATTGTGAGTTTCGGATTACCTTGTAGGCAACCACATATCGAAGTATTGACGGTAGAAGGCGAATGTCATATCGTCGTGGCTCCTTTGCTAACACCGGCCGTCATATCGTTACGAGGAAGGCACAACTGGAGGGATCTCAACCATTGGCTCTGAAGCCAGAGGCAAGAAATAAGCATAAACCCATAATTGCAAGGAAAAGGGCAACAGTGTTATTAACAATGTGTCAACAGATATAAAACAAAAAGTACAAAGTAGAAAGCACAATGTGTTAATAGATATAAAATAGAAAGTGCAAAGTAGAAAGCACAATGTGTTAACAGAAAGTGCAAAAGCATAAAGGTGTGGTGCATACCTCCTAGGCTCTCCAGTAGCCTCCATAGAGTATGACGAGGCCAGCTCCACTCTAGTCATAAAACTGGGTTCGGGGTAGGGTCACAAGGGCGCTTAGTAAGTACAAACCCACGGTGTTCTATCCGTTCGTGAACAAGGTGGTACCAAAGAGGAACATCAAGAAGCCTCGGATGTACTGCTCTACCTCCTCTTGTGTCTCAGGCTGACTCCCGTGGAAGTGCTCGGAGAACCAGTTGTATCTGACCATTGCTGGCATGTATAGGGGTGGGCTCACTCCAAGCAAGTAGATCTAAGCCGCCTTCTACTCGCCCATATCCATGTCACAGGGGATCGGTTCACCTCATACTCCTAAGCCTGGTATCCCACCCCCTCTTCACTAATGCTCCGAGTAGGGCCTGGCTAGCCATATGCCGTGAGAGCCCAGTGCAGAATAGGCCAAAGTCGGCCTCATCAACAAGGTCATGAACCTCATGAGGGAGTTCATGATACCAATCTCTGGCCGTCACTACCCCGTAACCCCTACAAGAACAGGAGTCCCTTTGTGGCAAAGAAAGAGTGAATCAGATGAAAGACAGTGATAAAAGAGCAGTTAGATGAAAGGCAGTGCAAGAAATACAGTCAAATGAAAGGCAAGAAAACATAGAAATAAAGTTTGTACCTCAGTAGCGCCGTTGGAAAGGTGGGAGTTCAGCTCCCTCAGCAAAACATCCTCTGGCATGCCACCGATGAAATCGTCAAAGCGTATCATGCCTCTAGGCGCTATCATGTGCATGCGAGAGTCATAAGTGACTGGATCAAAGGGCCTCATTTGTAATGTTAGTGGCTCAAGCTCGAGCCCTAGAGTGAACTCTGCCTTCGAAGTCAGCGACAATGCCCTCCGCTACCTCGCCGGCCTCAGCTACCACCGGCTTCTCAACCTCTATGGGTGAAAGTGTAGGTGGAGCCTCGGGAGGGGCATCATCATGAGGAATGTCATCTGCCATCTGAAAAGTTGGTGAAAACTAGTGAAAAAGTGAAGAAAATGAAGAAAAAGAGGGAAAACTTAGAAAAAGTCAACCCTAAAAGAGAGAAAATGGGAGAAAAAGTCAAAATCCGAGAAAGTTCACAAAACCCAAGAGAAACTCGAGGGAAACAAGCCCAAAGTGTTGAAAACTTGAGAAAATCAACGAAAACAAAATCTAATTAGTTCAAGTATAGAGGATCAAAGAGGGTTTACGAATAAAGTTTGCATAGGGCGTTGGAAAACGCGTACAAAGCACAAGTCTAGAGAGAGGAAGCGCCTAGAGAGAGAGGGAGAGTGATTTTGGTCTTGGGTGTGTGAGGAAATGAGGTGTGGTGATGTGTATAAAAAGACCCATGTTGAAATCTTGTTTTTGCCCCTGATTTTACATTAGTGGCCCGCAAGCCTCATTTGTGGCCGGCAGCCCTCTTTTATGGCCTAGTGCTGGTTTTGTTCCGCTTTTGCCCTAATAGTGTATGGGAGGTTCTCTTTTAGGTCTAGATTGCTTTTCGAGGAGCTTAAAACTGTGTTCCGATTGTGCCGTTCCCAATAACCGTTGTGTTCCGGTGAGCAAACGTGCTCCACTTGCCAATATGAACAAGGTGTATCCTTTTTGAGTATTTTAGAAAGTCGGTAAGTCGGAGGTTGTTGCCGAACATTGCTTTTGTTCGTTTTATCAAGTTGCATATTTGTTATTTTCTTTTGCAAAAGACTTGCACTTTTGCATGCTTCTCATCTTGCTTTCAAATTTTGTATAGAACATGCTTTCGATTCTTGCACGAAACATGCATATTTAATTAACGTCATATGTCGGTTGTCTGTCTTGCATACATTGTCACTGTATTGATTTTCAATCTTTTTCACTTTGTGCATCTATCGCAGGCTTTCATTATATTGTGTATCTATTGTACAATCTCATACTTTTTGCATCTATCTCAGGACGCGTGAAACGCGACCCTAAGCGGTTTTTCTCCTCTTCTCACGATTTTAGCGTGATTAGAGTATCTTAGGACGCGTGAAATGTGACACTGAGCTGTTTTTCTCATTTTCTCATGATTTTAGCGTGATTAGAGTATCCCAGGACGCGTGAAATGTGACATTGAGCTGTTTTTCTCCTTTTCTCACGATTTCAGCGTGATTAGAGTATCTCAGGACGCGTGAAATGCGTCCCTGAGCAATTTTCATCTCAGGATGCGTGAAACACGACCCTGAGTGATTTTTCTCCTCTTCGCATGATTTCAGCATGATTAGAGTATCTCAGGACACGTGAAACGCGACCCTAAGTGGTTTTTCTTCTCTTCTTACGATTTCAGCATGAGTAAAGTTGTCTTAGGGTGTTTGAAACGTGACCTTGAACAGTTTTTCTCTCCTCTTTTCACGCCTTCGACATGGTTAGAGTGCGTGTTTTGAGTTCTTTCCGTGTGAAACCCATTTCGATTTAAGCTTGAAGCTTATTCATATGTTGTTATCTTGTTATTGCTTATTGCATTTGTTATTGCTTAAAGCATCATCTTGCATGATCATGAATTTTCAAAACAACCAACTTCACGAAGTGTGTGAGTCTAGCCTTTAAAGTATATTTTTCGTGCATATCATTTGCATCCTGCCCTTGAACTATACAGGTTTGATTCCCTGCAAAGGGATACATAGGCAGCTTTCGGGCTCAACCAATTTAATTTATGTCTTAATTGTTTGCCTAAGTCTTATGGCCTTGTGAAATTGGGTTGTCTTTGGGCTTTAACATTCACTCATGTCATTTCATGACTCCGAGTTCTGTCAAAGAGGGGCAACTGTAGACACCCCATTTTTGACGGCCCTTAAGACTTGGGCAGCACTGATTGATCACTCAATGATGAATGTGTATGCTTGTCAAATACTTGATTTCCTCAGCAGGAAACCTTAGTTTTGAACCTACAACCGTTGCCCACTATTAGTGGCTTGCTAGCCAATTATGCCTACAAACCCACTTGTGGCTCCTGCCGCCCACTGTTAGTGGCCTGCTGGCCACATGTGTAATTTTTCAAATCTTTTTGCCAGCTGTGCCAGCTATCTCCATAGGTGCATGCACGATAGCAACTGTGTCTGTATAGATATTTCTGAGGTGGTCTCATATATTTCTATATATAGATGACTCCCTCTTAATTTTTTAGGGTTAGAAAATTTTGGAGAGCAAAAGTTTTGGAAAATATTTCTCTCTCTCTTACAACTTCTATACCCTTTGCCTAGACACTCTAAACCAAATCTTGAGGGATCTTTATTGAGGTGCTTAGGCTTGCATTTTAACACTTGAGAGTGTGAAATTAGTGGTTTGGGAATTCAAGGGATCATTCCTTTTCAAGAGGTATACATTCTAGTTCTTTTGTACCATCTCTTTCTCATCTTTTCTTACTGTTTTTGAGTTGTTTATCACCTGTATTTTTGGGCTGAAACTTGTGGTTTAAAGCCATTAAAGGTAGGGGGTGGATCACCCTTCTTTGAGTTTTGTTTCATAGGCTTTTACCCTTGTGTTTCCCACATTTTTATCAACTTTTTTTTGGAATTTTTTACCACTGGTTTTTAGAGTTTTCTAGAGGCTAAAAATCATGTTTTGAAGTCCCAAAAATGGAGGGGGTAGCCTCCCTTCCTTGTGCTTGTTTGTTAGCTTAATTGCTCCATGTTTTTAGCTTACTCTTGTAGCTGTTTTTACTTTAATTCCAGCACTGTTTTGGGCTAATTTAGGACTATTCTTATGTGTTAGTTTCATTTATGCTTTGTATTGCATGCTTGTAGTGTAATGGTCCTCATAGGTTTGGTGGTTTAGGCCTTAGCCACCAACCTATTTGAGTTGATAGCATTTATTTCTTTCTTTCCATACTTGTGTTCACCTCTAAGCATCTCTGCAATCTCCCTCCTTTCTTGGCCTTTTCTCTTTGTTTTGAGAGGTACTCCAAAAGAAGTGTTGTTTAAGCTTGAAGGGTGATGTTGTGCTTAATGGTTTAATCCCTTTGGGAGTTCATTACCAACGGCATGATCTCCCTTTCATGCTTAAAACAACATTTGGCTTGACACTTCTCTCTAATAGTGGACTTAAAAGCTCATTATTGGATTTAATTGACTAATGAATGGAAGGTAATTAAAAGAGGCAATAAAACTTGGACTAAAATGGAGCAAGATAATAAAATGGTTTGGGTTCAATCGGACGTCAATTGAACCTATTGAATCTTGAGTCATTTCATACTTATTAGTGATGAAAACGGTTCAAGAGTCAACGTTAACCCTTTCCCTTGATCAATCCATGATAGGGAGGAGGTTTTGTTGGTCTTTCCTTACCATTTATTGAAATTGTATCCCTTGGTTCACAAGTCATCATGCAATGAAATTGCGTCTATTGATGGCTTGCGAATCAAGCCTACCCCTTCTTTGAGCTGTTTGATGATAAGGAGAGGCAGGGTGGACAAACATCCCCTGAGAATGCTTTGTTTGTGCTTTGTTTGTTGTCTATTGCAACAGGAGAAATCCAACATTAGTGGACGGCAGGCCACCTTTACTGGTCGGCAGGCCATTGTTAGTGGCTAGCTGGCCACTACTTCTGGCCTGCCAGCTACTTTTTCCAACAAGGTAGTGTCCTTTTTCCAGCAGAACATAGTAGAAACTGAGGTGAAAAATCAATGCAATCTCCTGACTGTGCCACAGAAGCATTCCGGTAGCAAAATGAAGAGCATTTTTGGGTGGAAATCCACATCCATGCATGAACCATCCCTTGATTCTTGGGATCCGTTAAAATAATGTTGTAATAGTAGTATGTTGTACTTAAAGTAATGGACTTGTAACTAATTAGTTAGATTTGTTAGAATAGCTATATAGTTTTGTGTTGTATTTAATTAATTAGCTAAAGTAGTTAGTTAAATTGGTGTTGTAATAATTAGCTATCATAGTTGATTTATTTCGTTTGGGTTGTAATAGATTAGTTAATTCGTAGTAATTAGCTAGGGCATTCATTCGGACTGTGCTGCGTGAGGGCAAACTTGTAATAATGTGTGTATGTCTTCCAACCCTATGTCTTTCTCGCTTTTATTTATTTGCTTATCATGGGTAGTTTAGAACAACATGTTTCTTTTAGCATTTCCCATGTTTGCATCCACTTTTCTTTTATGAATCGAGGCTTGATTCATCATTCTAACAAGCATTGTTGTTTATTACTTCATTGAATAAATGTGTTTAAAACGCATGCTATCAAATTGATTCACATGGTATATTAGTAGTCGAGCCTATTAATTGCATCTTACACGTGTTGCATTAGTCATATTGCATTAATTAGGGACATGCATGTTTTCTAATTATTTTGCTTGTTTTGGCTCGTCTTGGAGTAGTAGGTGAGTATTTTATTGCTTTAGTAAATTGCATGAGTGTGATTGTTGCCATGTCTAGTATGCTTTCCATGGGGCTAATTGCTAAAGTGCTATACTTGTTTGAATGCCTATGGATGAAGACTAATTGCTTGAATTGGAATAATTTGAGCAATGTACATATGAGATCACTTTTTTAAGTGGTGCATATTCGAAACAATTTCAAAAACATACATGAAATCAAATGTTCCAATTTTTGCAAATTAGTCTATACTTGTGTGTGTCACATAGTAACAATAGCCTAATAAATCAGAACAAGAGCATATAATGTAAATAAGAATCATATCATGTTTAGTAGAGGCTGATCTTTGATCGGGCGAGTGGGGGTGCTCAATTCATGATCTTCCCCTCTTGTACCTAAGTTCCCCAGCCGACTTGGCACGAGTCTTGGATTTCCTAAATTTCCCAAAACATTTAGGTGGCGACTCTGTATCTGGCAATGCAGTCCATTTTTGACATTTTGATTCAAAATCAATTTTCTAAAAGATTTGCCAGATTTGGACTCATTTGTGTTTATCTATTTCACATTGCACTTGTGAAATTAGATTCAGAATTACGGGAGTCCGAACTATAGGGCTATCTGTAGACTCGACTTTCTTCTTGCGCCCCATTTCGGAGAGGCGCGAATTGGTCTCCTACAGTTCGGACTCCTGTCACGGTTCTGAATCTAATCTCACAAAGTGCAATGTGAGACTGATAAACACCAAGGAGTCCAATTCGGCAAATCATTTTGGAAAATCAGATTTTGAATCAAATAATGCCAAAACTGGACCGCTTTGCCAGATTACAGAGTCACCACCTAAATATTTTATTTTGGAAAAATTTAGGAAACCCTGACTCATGCCAAAGGCCATGTGTCTGTCATCACCAAAGTTGCCTCAGCTCGGGAACTTGGGTATGAGAGGGGAAGGTCCTGAAATGAGCACCCTCGCTCGCCCGATCAAAGGATCGGCCTCTACTAAATAGGATATGTTGTTTTATAAACCTTATGTGTTCTTGTTCTGATTATTAGCTAACATTACTATGTAACGCACACAAGCAAGTATAGACTAAGTCACAAGACTTCGAACAAATCGACTCATGTTTGCTTTCGAAAATGGTTTGAAAGTGCCACTAGCAAGTGGGTTAAAGCGCAGATTTGCTACCCTCAAAGTGGGCTTAAAACATGATTCGCCACTTCGCAAAGTGGGCTTAAAATTCACAATCATCAAATTGTTCCAATTCAAGCAACAAAGCCTTCAACCACAGGCATTCAAGCAGTTAATCACATAAGCAAATAGCCTCATGGCAAGCATGCGATCATGGCAACACTCACACTCATGCAAGTATGCTAAAGCGTAACACTTACAGTGTACTCCGAGCCAAAACAAAAGCTAGTTAGAAATATGCATGATTCCTAACTATATAAGAATGCCTAATGCAACACATGCAATAATGCAACTAATAGGCTCGGCTATCTAAGATGGCATATGAATGCGATGATTCGATACACGTATTTAAATAAGTATTGAAATACAATGCAGTTTGAATGGTGCGTCAAGCTCAGTGCATGCAATACAAATGAATGGATACAAACATGCAAAGCATAAGGTATGCTAACTGAAACGTGCCCTAAACTAACCATCGAAAGTGGTTAAGTAAAAGGGAGAAAGAAGTGGGGCTGGAAGACATGCACACACACACGCACACTTTACAACATTGTGCCCTCTCGAAGGAGGGTTCGAAGAAATAAGCTAAGCTACACTAAGCTAAGCTAATTATCATAAGACAACTAATTAACTATTCTAAGCTAATTAATTATTACAACACATTGAATTTGAATAACTAGCTATGCTAAGCTAATTAAAATATTACAACACTTGAATCGAATAATTAGCTACGCTAACTAATTGAAACAATTTAAATGGCCTCGAGGGCAAGGGACGCATGCATGCTCGGTTGGCTTCCTTCCGAAAATCTACCGCCTTGCCTTTGGACGCCTCTATTTGCACTTTGCTTTGATCTTTGAACCTTAAACCAATTTTCAGATTGCTTCTGCTCCACCTCAGGAACACTTTGAACAAATTTTCCACTGATGGCCGGTCGGCTACCATAGGTGGTTGTCGGCCACTACTACTGGCCGGTCGGCCACTGTTTGTGGTTGTCGGCCACCCTTTCCTTGGAATTCTTCTTTTTGCTACAATGGAGAGCAAACAGAGGCAAAATAGTGTATTCTCAAACAATATATGTACTATTACCCTCCTTATCATTTCTCAAGCTCAAAGGAGTGTAATTCTTGGCTCTCAAGCCACCAATCAAGCATTTTCAATGCATGATGGCCAAAGAGTCAAGCTTGTACAAAGTCAATGAATGCACAAATAAGACTCTAAGTACTACCACCCTATCATGCACGATCAAGGGTGATGGCGACCAAGAAACGTGACACGTTTCATCACTTTGAGTATGTAACGTCTCACATTTCTTGTGTTTGGATTAACGTCCGATCCAAACACATGCAATGCAACACAAATGCTTATCTTGTTCATGTTTTACTTTGCTCATTTTGTTTACACATTTTACATTACCGATTAATCCTTTAACTGATTAAGTCCAATGTGATTGTCCTCTAATGAGAGAGGGGTCAACCAAAGGATGGTTTAAGACATGAGAGAGATCATGCCTTTGGCTAGGAGGAACCCTCATAAGAGGGTTAAAGCCATTGAGCACAAGCTCTATCTCAGGCTGAAACATAATCATAAGGTTGACCAACCCTCAAAACAAATAGAAAAATGAAGAAAGGAGAGAGGTTGCAAAATTTTCAGTGCTGAAATGGCATGAAAAATAATGTTAAAACATGCAAACAACACATGTACAACATGTTAAGGGCTGAAAGCATTAAACATAGTGAAGAGCACTACACTAGAGGCATGCAATATCAAACTCAAATGACTAAACCAGCTCTGGACAAAGCTTAAACATGCCAAAACATAGGCTAAAACATGCTGAGATGGTAGCACAAAAGGCAAGAAAAACATGCTCGCATGTTGGCTCGCAAATAAGGCTCAAAGCACAACTCTCAAAAGCAATGAAAGAGTGAAATATGTGAGAGTGTGATAGAGCTATATGCACTGAAATCACATGCTAAATGATGCTACAACATGCAATTAACACATGCATAACATGTTAGAGGCCTTAAAACACAAAGCTAGTGAAGCCATTTACACTACAACCATGCATAGCAAGTCTCATATGACCAAGGGGGCTCAAAATAGAGCTAAAGAAGGTAAAAAAAGTAGCAAAAACATGCTGAGATCAGGTCACAAAAGAGTAGAAAAACATGCTCACATGCTAGGCCATTTACACTTGCAAACTAGACACAAGGAGGGAAGGCCACCCCCTCTTATTTTGGACCTCAAAACCAAGTTTTTACCATTGAAATTCCCCTGGAATTTAGTGGTTAAAAGGCCAAAAAAAGTTGTTTCAAAAGACTTGAAAACAAGGCACAACACTTAGCAAACAAGCTACAAAAACTCCAAAAAGGCCTTAAACAACCATTTTTAAACCTTAAAAACAGAGTTTTTAAAGTTGAAAACTAGGCCAAAAATAGTTTGCAAATGTGGCAAAACAAGTATGCAAAATAAGCTTAAATAGGGTAAGTTCTATACCTTTGAAGCAAAGCACAACTTAGGCACAAATTTAAGCTTAAACCACCTTCTACAGCTCAAAGGAGGCTCCAAGAGAGATTCAAGCAACCTCAGCCCAAAGATGAACCACTTTGGTCAAGGATGTATAGGCTAAAGTTTGATGTATGCAAGCTTGTAAGCACAAAAGCTTCTAAGCACAAAAGCTCTAGAGAGAGAGGATTGTAGAGAGAGAGAGAGAGATTTTAGAGAGAAAGGCTCCCCAAACTTGCTAACCTTGCAATATGAGAGATATGGCTTCCATAAATAGCAAAAATACAAGCCTTGGTCGAAAATATCAAGATAGAAATATCTGGAGCAGTGTAGGACAGCTGGAGGAGAAATATCTGCAAATTCTGAGCTTTCTGGACATTTTTGGCCGACCAGCTACTAATGGTGACCGACAAGGGTCACTTTTGGCCAACCTATGGCCGGCATACATCATTTGTGGCCGGCACACTCCCCTAGTGGTTGACAGAAAAGACTGGTTCTGACCCCAATTTCAATCAGGCATATCTCCTTCATCTGGACTCCTTTGTAGGTCATTCTTGTGTCTAAACTGAAGCCCCGGAAGTCTTCTCTCCAATGGTGGCAGCCTCACATCAAAATTCCAAGTGTGCTAATAGATATTCCTCTTTTAGTGAAGACTACTTAGTTTCAGCTCAATCGGATTGATGCCTAACTTCAACCAACCATATCTCCCTCATCTGACCTCGGCTTGAGGAGATTCTTGAATGTAAAATAATGCCCCGGACGTCCAATTTCCAACGGTGGTGGCCTCATAGCTGAAATCCAAGTGTACAAATGGTTAGGCCCAATTTAGTGAGGGCTGCTTGACTCTCTCTTAACGGTTCATGCCCATCTTCTTCCCCAACTAGGTTTCTTCCCTCTCCTCTTCTTTTCTTCAACTCCAAACCTCTAAACAAGATGTTTTAAAGATTTTTTTTAAAGAGTTCACCTCTCTTTCATTCATTTCTACTTTGTCCTCGCTCAGTTTACTGAAAAGCACAACATTTAACGAAATGCGAGCCTCGGAACATTGTAGGAACTTTGTTTCAAAAATATTTTGAAAGAGAGGGTTTTAAGGTCAAAAATCTTTTTGGTCCAAAAATGGGGTGCAAGGTTGGGATTTGACTCTCTCTCATTGCCGAAGAAATCGAACCTTTGCACTGCACATCTTTCATCACCAAGTAAGCCATTAGTGATGCCCAAGTCTTAAGGGCGGTCAAAAATGGGGTGTCTACACTATCGTATCTGAAGGAGCATGAAAAGTCAAGCCACAAGCCGGAATGTTGCCGAAATTCTGATTGGGAGTTCCTTTTTGTTTTTGCTAGGTAGTCATTGTACTTTAGCTTCAAAATGGTCTAATATCCCCCAAGTTTTATGGACTTGTGCTGGTAGACTTAGTAGAACCATAGATTTGGTTTAGGGACATGCAGTGTTAGTTTCTCTATCGCCAGTTACAAGGAACAAGGTTAAAACCTCACTTTTAGTACCTCTCCATCTGGAATTTCTAGAATCTGTTATGGATCCACCTCTAGAAGTGACGGACCAACCTCCAATAGTAATGGACCAACCTTCGGTAGATATAGAAAACCTGTTTCTGTCTCTTTAACGAAGCATGGATGCTATTACCAATAGGGTTGCCCCAACAGTGAGGCTTTTGCCGAATTGCAACACCTATTTGGGGGGTTTACATCTTATCCACCTCTAGTGGTTCATCTGTTTCTGGAACCACCTCTACCAGTTAAGGAACTTTATGAACCTAATCTACAAATTGGAGGACTTTTCCCTATGGATATTGATGAAGTTGACCCAGTTGTGCTAAAAATATCCAAATTGGAGAAAATGCTCAAAAAATCATAAGGGATCAACTTCGTTCCAGACATTAAGGAAGGATTTACAGAAACAACTGTGAGGTTGTCTGAGTGGTTCAAAATGCTGCACATAGATAGATTTGATGAGGCTGGCGAATCTATGGCTCATATATGCCTCTTCTCAAACATTCTAAACCCAATGGGCCTATCTCGGACTTAAAAGCTTTCCTTGTTCGGAAGAACTCTGTCAGGAGTGGTTGCTTTCTGGTATGCCAAGTTGGAGGACTCAGTAAAGCAAGTTTAGGAGGAATTAGCTGTGTCTTTCATCACCCAGTATTCTTACAACACCTAGATTGAGGTAACCACTCAGGAACTGGGGGCAACCAACAAGAGCCTAACGAGAGCTTCATGGCATTTATCACTAAGTAGAGGGCAAAGACAGCCATGATAACAAATCGACCATTGGAAAAAGAACAAGTCCACATGGTTGTCAAAAATCTACATAAAAGATTATTGCAAAATATGATAGTTCTCCCACTCTTCAACTTCAAGGACCTCCATGAGATTAGGGTTCTGTAGCTCGCCTTTTTCGTCCCTCCCTTTCAGAAGTTTGAAATAAGCCCTACAGTTCAGACTCCCGCTGTTCTAAATCTAATCTCCCAAGTACAATGTGCAATTGATAAACACCAAAGAGTCCAAATCCAACAAATCTTTTTGGAAAAATCGATTTTGAATCAAAAATGCCAAAATTGGATTGTTTTGCCAGATACAGAGTCGCCACCTAAATATTTTATTTTTGGGAAAATTTAGGAAACCCATGACTCATGCCAAAGGCTATATGCCAAAGGCCATGTGTTCGTCATCTTCAAGATTGTCTCGGCTCGGGAACTTAGGTACGAGAGGGGAAGGTCATGAATTGAGCAACTCCGCTCGCCCGATCAAAGATCGGCCTCTACTAATCATGATATGATTTTTTTATCAACATTATATACTCTTGTTCTGGTTATTAGGCTAGCATTACTATGTGATGCACACAAGCAAGTATAGACTAGTTTGCTCAAGTTGGAACAATTCAATTTCATGTTTGTTTTGTGAAAAGGGGTTGAATTTGCCACCTCAAGTGGGCTTAAAGTTTGTGAATTTGCCACTCAACAAAGTGGGCTTAAAACTGTGAATTTGCCACTAGACACAGTGGGCTTAAACATACATTCGTTGAATTGTTCCAATTCAAGCAACAAGCCTTCATCCACAGGCATTCAGGCAGTTTATCAAGTAAGCATTTAGCCTCATGGCAAACATGCTAGTCATGGCAATTACTCACACTCATGCAAGTATGCTAAAGCACTAAAAACTCGCCTAGTACTCCAAGCTAAGAAGATATGAGTTAGAAAAATATGCATGATTCCTAACTATGCCAAATGTCTAATGCAATACATGTGATATGCAATTACTAGGCTCGACTACTAAGCATGGCACATAAATTGATTTGATAACACGCGGTAAAACACGTATTCAAAGAATGTTTTTAAACAAAAATGTAGTTTGAATGATGCGCCGAGCCTTGGTGCATGCAAGACAAGATGAATGGATGCAGGCATAATGTATGCTAATTGAAACATGTCTCTAATCTAACCACCAAAAGCGGGTAAATAAAAGGGAGAAAGACGTGGAGTTGGAAGATATACACATTATTACATTACGCTCTCACGAAGGAGAGTCCGAACGAATAAAGCTAAGCTAACTAAACTAAGCTAATTAAGCTAATTATTACAAACCAAGTGAAATAAATAGCTAAACTAATTAACTAATTATTACAACATTTTGAACTAATTAGCTAACTAACTAATTAAATAATTACAAGACTTGTAACTAATAATTAAACTAAGTAACTAAACGGAGTTATTTAGCTGTTCTACCTCAGGACATGAAAGATGTGCTTGTGCTTGCGCATGCTCGGTTTCCACCCGAAAAGACCTCTGCTTTGCTCTCAAAAGCCTTTGTTTGCACAGTCGAACACTTCCAGAGTCATTTTGCACCCCCTTACCAATTCTCTGCTGATATTTGCATCAGTGGCCAGTTGGCCATTGGCAAAGATTGCCAACCAGGTGCCGGCCATGGAAGTGGCTTGTCGGCCATCTATGGTGCTTTGCCGGCCACCTGCCGGCCATGGATAGTGGTCTACCAGCCACTGATGCATTGTTTCATCATGCTACACCAGAGGACAAACAGAGCAAAGAAAGGGTATTTCCAAGGATTGTCTGCACAATTCACCCCTCCTTTTCATGAACAAATCCAAGGAGTTGTGAGCTTAAGCCACAAACCACCAACCCAAGCAATTTCATTGCATGACGGCTTGTGGTTTAAGATGTGTAGGCTCAATAAATGCAAAATGAGACACACAAGAACCATCACCCTATCATACATGATCAAGGGCAACGGAGACCTAGGAAACCTGACACATTTCATCACTTTGAGTACGAAATGTCCCAATTTTCCATGTGTTCAATTAACGTCCGATTGAACACACAACACACAAGTTATTATCTTGCTCAATTTTAGTCCCAAGTTGTTAGTTACTCATTTTAACTTACCAACCATTCTTTGATCCAATTAAGTCCAAAAGGTGAATTAAAGTCTTCTAATGGAAAGAAGGCTCAAAACACAAGTTGCTTTGGGTATGAAAGAAGTATCATACCGTTGGTAATGAACCACCTAAAGGATTAAACCATTAAGTATGAAACCTCAATTTCACACTTAGGCAAACAAATGACTTGAAACCACTTTCGAAGCAAAATGAAAAGCCAAGAAAGGAAGGAGGTTGCAGAGATGATTAGTGCTAAAATGAAGCATGAAAAGCTCTAAAAATATGAAATCAACTCAAACAAGTGATGTCTAGGGGCCTAAAATACCAAGCTTGTGAGGACTATTACACTACAAGCATGCAAAACAAGACTCAAATGCAACAACCAATCCAAAATAGAGTTAAAATAGCATAAACCAGAGGCTAAAACATGCTGGAACTAAGCTACAACAAGCTAGAAAAATAAGCTAAAGCATGGCATCAACTAGGCTAGCAAACAAGACACAAGGAGGGGAGGCTAACCCTTCTAACTTTGGACTTCAAAACATGATTTTTATCACTAAAAACACTCTGAAAATCAGTGTTTAAAGGCCCAAAAAAAGATGGTTTGAAAATGGGAAACAAAGGTGCAAAGGCTTTAACAACAAGGAATAAAGAGGGATGAACAACCCCCTAACCTTAAATGGCCAAAAACACCAATTTTAGCCCATAAAAACAGAGTTTTTTATAGCTAAAAAATAGCCCAAAACAGTGAAAAAAAGATAGGAATACAAGTATGTAAAGCAAGCTAGCAAAGCTAGTATTATAGCTCTTGAAGAGAAGAGTGATTCCAAGCAACAATTCCAAGCAAATACACCTGCTAGAGCTCAAACCAAGCTCAAGAACACCTTAGCTCAGAGATGAGAGGATTTGGTTAAGGGTGTATAGGCAAGAGTGTAGGGATTGTAGGCAAAAGTGTAGAGAATTTGTAGAGAGAGGACAATTTTGAGTCTAAAATTTTCTAACCCCAAAACATGAGAGAGGAGGTCCCTATATATAAAAAACATGAAATTTATGTAAGGAGATCCAGCCCTCCACGTGTGGATTGATGCAAGCATCTGTGCAAACAGCTGGCACAACGGGTATAAAATATCTGCAGAAAACATTGGTGGCCGGCCACCCATCAGTGGTGGCCGACAAGGCATCATTGATGGTCGGCAAGGCACATCAATGGTCGGCAGACAAGAAGTGATAGTTGGCAGCCTCCAGGGATGGCCGATAGGCCACCAGAGATTGTAGGATGGAAAGACCAAGGCATGGTCCAAAAATGAGACAAAATGGATGTAGGGTTTGAAAGGCTCAAAGCTGTAGCATTCCGCTAAGGACTTCAAGCGCTTTGGGAGCAAACAGACTCATCATCGGATGTACCTGTCAGGACATCCAAGTCTTAAAGGGTCGTAAAAAATGGGGTGTCTACAGTTGCTCCTCTTTGACAGAACTCGGAGTCATGAGATGACGCGAGTGAATGTCAAAACCCAGAGACGACCCATTTTGACAAGGCTGTAAGACTTGGACAAACAATCAAAACAGAAATAAATGGTTGTGCCCGCATGCTTCTTACGTATCCCTTTGCAAGGAATCAAACCAGTGTAGTTCTGGGGCAAAATGCAAATGGTTTGCAAGATGCATAACTTATGATCATGCAATGAGGCTGTGCAATGAAACATTTTGAATGCAAATGCAATGCAAAGAAAATGCCACAGTTAAACAAACCGAAACAAGGTACAACAATTGCAATCATAAAAAGAAGTTAGTAAATAAACACGCCACGCATGGGAAACACGAGCCAAACCACATTTCATGCAGAAAGGATGTAAGAAAACTATGCAACCTTGACTACGCATCGCGTAGGGAAGGTGTAGGGTGACGTAACCGTTGGGCACACTCGAGGTCTCATCCGAGATCCTAACGTGTTGCACACGTAAGGAGGAAAAGGATGGCGTGAACACCGGGACACACCCGAATGTCTTTAATCAATACAAACAATCCTAACGTGTCTCACATAAGAGGAGAAGAGGTGGTGTGAACACCGGGACACACCCGAATGTTTTTAATCAAAGGGGGTGGTGTGAACATTGGGACGCACCCGAATGTTTTTAATCGAAGGGGGTGGTGTGAACACCGGGACGCACCTGAATGTTTTTAACCGAAGGGGGTGGTGTGAACACCGGGACGCACCTGAATGTTTTTAACCGAAAGAGGTGGTGTGAACACCGGGACACACCCGAATGTTTTTAACCGAGAGGGTTGGTGTGAACACCGGGGCGCACCTAAATGTTTTTAACCGAAGGGGGTGGTGTGAACACCAGGACGCACCCGAATGTTTTTAACCGAAGAGGGTGGTGTGAACATCAAGATGCACCCGAATGTTTTTAACCGAGAGGGGTGGTGTGAACACTGGGATGCACCTGAATGTTTTTAACCCAAAGGGGTGGTGTGAACACCAGGACGCACCCGAATGTTTTTAACCGAGCAATCCTAATGCGTCTTACGCAAGAGGAGAAGAGGTGGTGGAAGGACGCAATTCGAAGGGCACGAATGATTTTACCTGTAACTCCTCTGAATGAACCGCACATACAATATTGTGCATTTCCAAGAAAAAAATCTAACAAGTGTAATTCAGTAGGAATGCATGTTCTATGCAATATAAACAACCGAGATACAATGTTAATGGCATGTTCTATGCAAGAAACAAAAGCATAAGCATATTCTATGCATAATTTGTAGCGGGAGCATATTCTATGCGTGAAACATAACGGATGCAAGACGCGTATGCAATTCCCATGAAATGCACATCTTACACAAGGAAGCGAAATGCATATTCATACAACATGAAATGTATGTACATGGTAACAACTAAAATGCATGCACATGCAAAAGCATGATTTGATAAACAACTTCCAATTTACCTCTCAGAAGAGTTACAATGTATTTAAAGGATACATCTCATTCATGTTGACAAGTGACGAACATCGCGCACTGAAAACATAGTTTTGAGCTTTCGTAGAGACATTCTGAACTCAACAGTGAACTACACCTACACTTCTTGGGAACCAAGGATACAAAACATCATCAAGAACGTGAAGGAAGCCACCGGCCACCTATCGGCCACAGGGGAAGGCCGCCGGCCAGGTGCCAGCCACTGGTGAGCATTGCCGGCCATCAATGAACCTTGCTGGCCATCGATGGTAGATTCGGGGCTTTTTGGTCATTTAGCTTTGGATCTTTAAATATGAGCCACTAGAGCTCATTTCCCCACTTCCTCTTGTCCGAAATCTTCCTCCCTCTCTCTCTAGACACTCCTTCTCTCTAGATTTGCACTTTCTATGCATTTTTCAACACCCCACGTGAAGTTGATTTGCTAAAATCTCTTTATTTCCTTCACTTTGAACCGATTGAAACTTGATTTCGGTGCTTCCTTCCTCACTTCCACCATTCTAGGCTTATTACCCTCGAGTTTCTCTTGAGTTTTGTGCACTTTTCTCGGCTTTAACTTTTTCCTCCACTTTCTCTCTCCTAGGGTTGACTTTTTCCAAGTTTAACCCTTTTTCTTCATTTTGCTTCACTTTTCACCCACTTTGCACCTATTTCCAAATGGCAGATGATATTCCTCACGACGGGGCACCTACTAAGATTTCCCCAGTAGTTCCACCTGTGTTGGAGGTAGAGGAGACGATAGTTGACCTTGAGGGTGACCTGGAGGCGGAGTTCGAGCCCGAGGCCGAGCCAGAACCGCTACCACTGAGGGTACAACCTTTCAATTCGATGAGATATCATCCTCAGATACACATATTGCCCACCTCTAAAGGCATCAGATGTTTTATCGAGTTTGCTTGCGGCGCACAGGAGGACCTCCTGTTAAGGGAGCCAGATTCTCACTTTTTGGCCATTGTCGTTGAGGTATGAACTCTGTTTTTATGCATTTCTGCCTTTAGTTACTTGCATTTCCTGCATTGCCTTTATCAGATTCGCCTGACTGCATTTCATACACTACCTTGTATCTGACTGCATTTCAAGCACTGCCTTATATCTAATTGCATTTGTCTTCTGCCACAGGGCGAGTCTCCCATCTTTAGAGGCTACGGTGCTACGACCGCTTGGGACTAGTATGACGAGCTCCCAGCTGGAGTTCGAGACATCGTTGACGAGGCAGGCTTCAGCCTCTTCTGCTCTGGCTGGACTTTCGTCACCGCGAGCCGTCCCCTCCTAGGAGCGCCGGTGGAGAGGTGGTGGGATACCACAAACTCCTTCCATTTTTCCATCGTAGGGGAGATGACGATGACTCTTTACGACTTTGCCATGATCACCGGCTTAGACGTAGGGAGTGATCCGATCTCTATCGATACAGATATGGAGGAGTGGGAGGCAGCTTGGTTCGAGCTGCTAGGGGTATACCCACCTATATATCGGACGGGGATGGTTAGATACACTCGGTTCGCTGAGCGATTTAGAGGGACCGAGCCCGAGACGATAGAGGAGATCGAGCAGTACACCAGGGGCTTTCTGTCTTTGGTACCACCTTGTTTATGAATAGGTGGAACACCGTAGGCCTGCATTTGTTGAGTGCCCTGGTGACCCTTTGTGGACGCGCCCCGAGGGCCTTGCTTACCACAGTTCGGACTCAAATGTCACGATTCTGAATCTAATCCCGCAAAGTGCACTGCGATAAATCACCAAAGAGTCCAAATCCGGCAAATCGTTTTGGAAAACTGATTTTTAAGAAAGAAGTGCCAAACATGGACTGCTTTGCTAGATACAGAGTCGCTACCTAAATATTTTATTTTGGGGGAATTTAGGAAACCCTGACTCATGCCTAAGGCTACGTGTCTGTCATCACCAAAGTTGCCTTGGCTCGGGAACTTGGGTACGATTGGGAAAGGTCATCTATGAGCACCCCCGCTCGCCCGATCAAAGATCGGCCTGTACTAAGCATGATATCTTGTTTTTAAAAACACATACGTTCTTATTCCGGTTAATTAGCTAGAATTACTATGTGATGCGCACAACACACAAGTATAGACTAGATCAGCTAATTTGGAACAAAGCATTGCATATCCGTTTGTTTGGAAATGGTTTGAAGTTTGCTACTCGCAAGTAGGCTAAAACACGGATTTCAATGAATCTTTCTAATTCAAGTAATCCAACCTTCACCCACAGGCATTTAGGCAGTTATATCACATAAGCAAATAGTCTCATGGCAAGCATGCTATCATGGCAACACTTACACACATGCGGTATGCTAAAGCGTAAACGCTTACCTAGTACTTCGAGCCAAAACAATAGCTAGTTAGTAATCAAATGCATGATCCTAGTGCATATTAAGATGGCTAATGCAACACATGCAAAAATGCAACTAGAATAGGCTCGGCCAATCTAAGAATGACATGTGAAATGTAACAACTCGATACACGTATTCAAGTTGGAATTGAAATACAATGCAGTTAGTATGATGCGCCGAGCTTGGTGCATGCAATACAGATGAATGGATGCAAACATGTGAGCATAAGGATGCTAAATGAAATGTGCCCTAGAACTAACCATCGTAAGTGGTTAAGTTAAAGGGAGAAAGAAGTGGGGTTGGAAGACATGCATCACACACACGCACGCTTATTACAACAATTGGCTCTCTCGAGGGAGAGGCCGAAAGAATAATACAAATTAACTAATTAACTAACTAACAAGCTAATTAATTAATTTCACAACCAAATCGAAATAAATAACTATTCTAAGTTATTAAAACACTGAAATGGCCTCGAGACGAGGGATGAATGCATGCTCGGACGGCTTCGCTCGGAAATCCATCGCCATGCTTCTTGTCGCCTCTATTTGCACTGCTCTGTACCTCTGAAAACTGAACAAGTCTCTGTGATGCTCTAGAACCAGTTCATGGGCACTGTGAGAGATCATTGGCCAAATGGTATAGCCATCGGCCAAGGTAAAGGTTCCATCGACCAACAATAAGGCTCTCGGCCAACAATACTTAGTCGATCGGCACTGCAGATAGCCGATCGACCATCTTTTCCTGCAGAATGTTCTTTTGCTGCAGCAGAGGACAAACAGAGCATGGCAATACATTTACAAGACAATGTTTGCACGACCACCCTCCCTATCATGTCATGAACTCAAGGGAGTATAGTTCTCGACCCTCGAGCCACCAATCATGCATTTCAATGCATGATGGCCAAAGGAGCCAAGTGTGCAATTCAATATGGAATGAAATGCACAAAAACACATAAGGGGCCCCAACCTCTATCATGCTTGATCAAGAGGCAAGGGCATGCACACACAATGCAATGCAACCTAAGCATGCAAGCAAGCATGCAAACAACTCAAGCATGATACAAATCTAATGCAACATGAACATGCAAGCATACAATATGCAATAGGCATACAACCTAAATATGCAAACATGCATAGCATGCAACAACATGCAAAATGGAACAAGCATGCGACAACATGATAAGATGGACTTAAACCAAAATGGGCAACTCTCAAACATGCCCAAATCAGTGGCCAAAATGCTAAGAAATGAGGGACAAAAGAATATACAAACATGCATGCTAATTGGCCTATCACCTAGGCATGAAGACACAACTCTTAAGCACACTTAAAAGAGTGAAAAGCATGCAAGTGTGACAACACTACATGCTCTGAAATGATGTTAGAAATGATGCCAAATCACACATATAATCATAATCATAGCATGCATAAGGCTTAATGCCTAAGACTAGTAAAGGGACTTGAACCAAAGCTACACAAAACAAAGGGCATATGGCAAGTATAACCCAAAACAGTCCTAAATCATGTCAAGATGAGCCTAAAACATGCAATGGCCAAGGTCAAAACATGCTAGAAAGGTGGGTTTAAAACATGGAGCACGTAAGGCTACAAAAAGGGGGGTTATACTACACCTATCAAAACCAAACATGGTATGATTTAAGCAACCAAAATCAGAGTTATGGCATGTTAGAACAAGACCAAAAACACATTGAAATGTCATCCTAGAAGCCTAAACATGGAGGCATACACAATGGTCCATTCATGAGGCATAAGACATCAACTCTTTAAAACATTAAAGGAGTGATAAGTGCAAGTGTATGTGAGCATGAAAAATGGACTGAAATATCATAACAAATGATGCCAAATCACTAAAATGAGCCAAGCAAAGCATGCTAGTGACTTGGGCACTTAAAGCTAACAAGCTAGAATGCATGGTGTCTATACAAAGCATGGCATACATGGTTAACAGAACTCAAATCAGAGCTTAAGCATGCTATAACAAGGCTAAAAGCTTCATGGAGTTGAGCCAAAATCATGCTAAAATGACGGCTTAAAGCACAAAGCATGTTAAGGGAAAAGAGAGGATTGCAAGGCAAGTACACAAAGCATACATGGTCTATCCAAACCAATTCAAAATAGTGCTATATCATGGCAAAACAAAGCCTAATACATACTGAAATGGAGCTAAAACAAGCTAAGCATACAAGCTACCAACACAAGCCATTTATGCAAGCATCCAAGACAACAAGGAGAGGGGATGACCCTCTCCTTTTTGAGACCTTAAAACACCATCCCCACCACTGAAATCCCTCTGGATTTCAGTGGTGAGAAGGCCAAAACAAGGTGATCTCAAAGTTTAAAAATAAAGCACAAGAACAAGGCCAAACAAGGCCTAAAAGGGGGTAAACAACCCCAAACACAAAAATGACCTTAATCAAAGATCTAAAGCATGCAAAAACAGAACTTATTGTAGTTTATAGTTAAGATTAAAACAATAAGCAAGAAGGGCTAAAAGCTTAAGCCAAAATGGGGTATCTAAAGCAAGAATGCTCACCCTTGAAGAACACCTTCAAGAACACCACTCCAGCTACTTTCTCTGATCAAAATCAGTCCAAGAACTTTGAAATCAACCTCAAAGGACCTCATCTCCAAGAGGATGGTGTTCTAGTGTGTGTTTGTGTACAATAGTAAGACAATACTACACTTTTGAGTACAAAACAAGATCAAACAAGGTAAGATAGATACAAAACTAAATCTATCACTCTAATCTAATTTTTCTGAACCCTTGAGGAGGGAAGGAGAGCTCCCTTCTTATAGGAATTCAATTCCAAGGCTTCTAGGAGAAGCTAAGCAAAGGGTGCAAATCCCTCCATACACGTGTATGGAGGGGGTCAATTGTGCATGCCAGCTGGCATAAAATATCTGCATAAAGCAGATGAATAGGGCTCGGCCAGAAAACATGGCCGATCGATCAACATAAGTGCCGATCGACCAAAAAGAGTGCCGATCAGCCAAAACTTTTGGACGATGGCAAGAAAACAAGGCCGATGGCTTCAAGCCTGGGCCGATGGGTTTAGGGGATGGAAAACAAGCCACCCTCTTCCCTCAAAAGCAAAAACACAAGTGCTTGGTCCACAACCAAGCACAAAACAGACAAGTTGAGAGATCTTGAGGCAAGGCGCGCGACCGAGACCTCCGAGAACTCAAAACGAACACAGGCATAGATGATCATCAAGTGTTCAAACGATGATGTCCAAGTCTTGAGGAGGGTAAAAAATGGGGTGTCCACACCCTTCCTCGGGTTTGTTTCTACGACTAGGGCGGAGCTGGCCTCACCACGTTGTACGGATATATGAGCTCTACCTCCCATCTGCGGGGAGACTTGATTGGAGGCTACTGGCGAGCCTGGGAGGTACACATCTCAGTTCTCTCTTTGCACTTTATAGTTTCTTCTTTACACCTATTTCAACACATGCTTTTTGCTTCGCATTTTTGTATCTGCTCAAACACTGTTCATACACTGTGCTTTTTGTTTTGCACTTTTTGCATCTGCTTGATACTATATTGATCACATACCGCTGCATTTTCCCTGCAGCTATAGGTATACGCATACTTTCTGACTCTCGCCCCAGAGCCTGTAGAGGAGCTTCCGTTGACAGTCCCTTATTTGTGGATATATGATGGTCAGTTTCGCCGTAGGACCAGTGAGCCTTTCACATTCTTCAGGCACTACTTTGACACAGTAGCTGCCCATGAGGTAATCTGAAACACAGTCATTTTTGCTTTGAAACTAGTCATTTAGCAACTGACAACAGCTAATAATCTGTACAACTTCTGTTTGCAGATCATGTGGCAGCCATGGGCCTTGATGCCAGGGGGTCCCGGACCAGTTCGCCGGCGCCAGGGCCATCTTCTGCTAGCGCATTCTACTCGAGGGCCCAGTCTGCCGGGCTTGGTTCTTGGGCGGGCGCTTCGTGTGCCAGAGTATGGGCCTGCCGGACCCGATTGTTCCGATGGCTCCACTAGAGTCTATGTGATCCACAGAGAGCCTATTTGTTAAGGAGGTCATCCAGTTCATGGTGGGCCTTGACGCTGACTTCTTCCGAGCAAAGGCCGACTATGCAGATTTCATCCAGACACACTTGATGCCGCCCCTGACCGGTGTTCGTGGAGCTGAAGAAGCGAGAGCTCCTGCCCCGAGAGCAAGGCCTAGAGTGACCCTGGCGAGCAGAGCTCGTGGTAGAGGGGCTTCCTAGGCGAGGCAAAGGGTTGATTGGCCAGAGCTTCCTACCACACTGACTTGCTGGCGACATACAGGGGATGCCTACCAGGTCCCGATTGAGCCCGCAGTGGCTGGTCATGAGATTGTTGGGATCTAAGGCCCAACTCTGGTATGAACCACACTTTAGCACTTGCACTCCATATTTCATTTCAAATATGTTCATTTGCAGATACTAATTAGTCAAACTGCATTTACAGGCATCGATCGAGTACACAGGAGGCGCCCTCGAGCTGATAGCCTCGTTGATGGGGATGGTACATAGGAGAGAGACGCTATTCAACCTCTACGGTGTTCATGTAATTTCTTCAATTTTACATTCCAGGCATCAAATTTCCACAAACACACTGACACTGACATTTCAGCTGAAAACTTCCCAAACTGCACTGATACATTGCATCGATAGACCGCATCTGCATACTGTATTCACACACTGCATCTGACTTCTGCATATACTCATTCTGCATACTATGCTTGCATCTGATACACATGCTATAACTGATACGTAACAACTGTCTTTTCAGATTCCACCCATACCGATGGCACCAGTGGCAGCTGTAGCGCCTGTGCCAGTAGTATCTCCTCCAGCAACAGGGAGGAGAGAGAGACAGGTTTTGGCGCGCAGTCGAGGCAGAGCTAGGGGCACCTGTGTCGAGAGTGGTCCTTCAGAGCCTATTCTGAGTGATGATGATGTTGAGACGAGCGACTCTGAGGAGGTAGCGAGTCAGCATTCAGAGTCATCTGAGAGTGGAGGTGATAAGGCCAGCTCAGGTTCCGAGAGTGAAGGCGATGCTAAGGCGAGCTCTGAGGCGGAGAGCAGTGATGACATCAGCTCGGGTTCTGGTCTAGGTTTAGATAGCGACATTGACGGAGACAGTTCCCCAGAGTCCTCTCCTCCGAGGAAGAGGACGAAGAGGGCTTCTCGAGCTTGAGGTGACTAGCGCTGATTTTTTTGTATTTTTGCTTAGTTTCTTTTTGTTTATAGTTTTAGCACATTGTACAGCTTCAAACAGGTTTTATTTGCTTTAAAAACTTATACTGCACTTGTGTTAAAAAACAACCATGATTAGAATGAAAACCAGTTTTTTTTTAAAAAGTATTGTAGTTTGCATCATGAACACCACATAACATGGAATGGACATGAAAACAAAATGGCCAAGAGCACTCTTGATTGAAACAAAATCTTAATCGGGTAATGAACCGACCAACAACTGACATAAAAAGCAATATTCAACTTAATAAAGAAAAACAACTCGATAAACAAATCAATATACAACTAGATAAACAAAACAACATACAATTTGATAAACAAAACAACACAACAAAGATACAAACTCAACAAACTTGCTAAAAACCAAAAGGACTCAAAACATGACCTCAAGACACACAAAGAGCAGAACAAAACACATGCTTTCAGCATTATTCAGCATAAAGGAGGACAATAGGTCAGAGTGAGAGACTACCAGCCATGAGTGGTGGTTGCCGGCCACATGCCGGCCATGAGAGGTGGCCGCTAATGTCCTTTGCTGACCACCCAATGTGGCTTGCCGGCCACCTGCCAGCCATCAATGTGCAGGACCTCCAGATTGTTGACACCTGGCTTCCACTCATTGCCTTATCTTCTACAAAAGGTTGAACTTCGTAGTTTCTTCATTTCAGCTACAAATTCTTCACAAATGGAGCCATTTTTCACCGAAAAACTCTCAAATTAGATTGCGACTTTAGATGCACTTTTCCCATTGAGTCGTTCTCCACTTTGTTTTCCGTTTCTTCATGCTACGAGTAGATGTTGGAACCCGATTACACACGCCTTTAGCTTTGGGGGACAAGAGATATGCCCGACAATCGAAGAATTTCAAGTGCTAATGGAATCCCAGCGTGATGAGGAAATTATACCTCAACCCCGCTTTGGCCACATCCAAGCTTTGGGATGGATGTGCGGGCTTACTTTACACGAGGTTCGATCCTTGGTTCACAATGGAGAGCTAGATATTCCCAGTTTGATTCGTCGATTTTCTGAGGTCGGCGATCGAGGTAATCTTCTTTGGCAGCGTTTTCGGCAACATGCCCTTTGTTTATGTATGCTAGCACATTTCCTTCTTGCCTCTAATTTTGGTGAGTATTGCATTCGACTCGTCGAAGTGGTCCAAGGTTTGAAAGAGGGCAAGAGTTGCATTGGCTTGGTGCTGGCCGAGACTTTGATGGGCTTAGACGCTTTCCATCGACGACAGACTACCAAATTCGCGGGAAGTCTACTACTCCTTCAGGTAAATGTTTCCCACCCTTTCTAATATATGTTTCTCACATCACTCGGCATTCATGCTCTATTTTTCTCAAATCCCTTTTCTCACTTTTCTCTCAACATCTATCTCTCTATTCTTTAATCTCTCTTTTCTTTCATCACTCCCCAGGTATGGCTAATGGACAAGCTGAAGGTAGTAGACTCTTGCCCTACATACTCAGCTCGGGCATACTTTTTTCGCCAACAGCTAGTGGATTTCCAGAATGAAGGATGGTGGTGCCACTGGATGTACAACAGGTTTGCTGCTGACATTGCTTGGCGTTGCCCCTGGCTTAATCTGACCGAAATGAGCTATATCATGACTTGGCAACCTGGTATTCAGCTGATTGGCCTGACACACTATGTATCCTACTTTCCGTTCTGGTTCAGGCGTCAGTTTGGACATGATCAGACTTGCCCAGAGGAGGGGGTAGAGTTCCCGGTTTCATTCCCAGTCTGAGGTTCACATTTGGCTAGGTACCTCACTGCTTAAAGGACGAAAGAGCTTCTGGCCCCTGCCCCTAGTTTTAGCTGTGCCCTTTCTAACGAGTGCCTAACTTGGCTTGAAGATGAGGCACAAACCGGGCCCACTTTAGCATCAGAAGTTTCCACAAGCACAAGCAGGGGACGCAGGAACACCTGACTCATCTATGCCCCTAGTTTATTGCTTTGATCTTACTTTTCAAATTTTATGAATGTAATAAAAGCAACTTTGATGTGTATCTAGAGTTGGAGAACTTTGTATTGAAATCAATGAAATTAAAGTTGTGAGCACTGAAAATTTTTCCTTTTGGTCCAAAAATGGTCTAAGTTGTAAAGGGGTAAAATTTGAACAAAAATCAACTTTTATCAAAAACTTTTCAAAAGCATTTTCGATAAGGATCACCACTTGACACATACAGAATCAATCCTTGAGATGTACAACCTCGAATCCAAAGATCACAAATTGCCCCTTGACTGAATAACACTGCTCAACATTGTAACCAATTCGTCTCTCAGAGTGAGGATCACAACTGAACCCTCAGGTAAAGAAGAGACAAAGATGACCTGATCAAACACAAGGACATGATAGTTGAGTTGGAGGTGTTTACGGCTGAACTTCAGGATAAAGTTGCCTACGTATCCCAAAGATGGGAATCAGGCCTTTCGGGTTCACTCAAGTATTAACACTCTCGTTGCGCGCTCAAACTTTTTCCAAGGCCGCCCTTTAGGGTTTTCAACCTTGCGAGCTCAGTTTTTCTTTATTTCTAATTTTTTTGGGCTCTAACTTTTGCGTAGGTCGCCCTTCAAGGTTTTTGGCCTAGCGAGCCTCTCAGGGATAGTATTTCTTTAACTTGTCCATGTTGATCGGTTGGGAAAATTCTAGGCCATCCAAGTCCATAGGAATTACAGCCCCACTTGACCAGATAGTTTTGATGATGTAAGGACCAGTCCAATTAGGTCTGAATTTGCCCCTAAGGTCATGGATGGGAGCTTGGTTGTCTTTCAGCACCAAATCCCATTCTTTAAGATTCCTGGACTTAACCTTCTTGTTAAAAGCCATGGCAATCCTACGTTGATAACCCTAAACATGGTACAATGCTTTCAGCCTTCTCTCATCAAATATCATTAGTTCTTCGAACCTACTCTGCTGCCAAACCGCCTCTGCTATTTGACACTCAGCCATAACTCGTAGTGACGAGACTTCTATTTCGATTGGCAAAACAACTTCCATCCCATAAACAAGAGAATAAGGAGTTGCCCCAGTAGACGTTCGGATTGAAGTTCTATAGCCCCAGAGTGCAAATGGCAATTTGTCTGGCTAGTCCTTGTAGGTCTCAACCATCTTTTGTAGAATATGCTTGATGTTCTTGTTGGCAGCCTCAGCAGCTCCGTTGGTTTGCGACTGGTATGTAGATGACTTATGAAAAGCCACGTTGTATTTCTCCAACAAATCAATCACTTCTTTCTTGAAATGGGAACCATTATCTGAAATGATCTCGTTTGGGACTCCATAACGACAAATGATGTTGTTTTGGATGAACTTAGCCACATGCGCTGCTTTCAATACTGCGTAGGACTGAGCTTTCACTCACTTAGTGAAGTAATCAATTGCCACCAGAATGTATTCATGCCCATTTGACCCTTTCGGTGTGCCTGCGCCGATGATGTCGATTCCCCATACTGAGAAAGGCCATGGTGAAGTCATGTTGTACAGCTTCGACGGCGGGATGTTCATGCAATTGGCATGAATTTGGCATTTATGGCATCGCCGAACAAAACCGATACAATCCTCCTCCATAGTAGACCAGTAGTAACCTTGCCTGAGAATTTTCCGGGCTAACATTACTCTGTTCATGTGCGCTCCGCACTACCCTCCATGGATGGCTTCCATCAGGCGCTTTGATTCCTCTGCGTCGACACACAACTTGTGTATTCCCAGATGATCTCTCTTGTACAGTTTACCTCCGCAAATGATAAATTGAATGGCCATCCACCGTATTGTCCTTTTGTCTTTGGCATTTGCCCCTAGTGGATAAACCTCATTTTCCAAAAAGTTCCAAATATCGTAGAACCAAGGGTTTTGATCTTGCACTTCATCTATTGTGGCGATAGTCTCATAGGCCGGCGTATACCTCTGCTCAATGATGATAGGACGACTCCAAGCGGGATGTCTATCATAAAAGATAGAGTTGATAAGGCGTCAGCGAACTAGTTGTTCTCTCTTAGTAGATGCATGAAAGTCAACTTCTCAAACCTAGGAATCAGAACATCCAAGGCCTGGTGATAGATCTTCATTTTTTCTTCTTTAACCTTTCAGTCTCCTTTTACTTGAGGCACAACTAGGTTCGAGTCCTCGATGACATCCAACCTTTTTGCCCCTAGTTCCAAGGTGGCTTCCAAACCAGCGATACACACCTCGTATTCTGTTTCGTTATTGGATACCTTGAACTGGAGTTTGAAGGCTAAAGGTATATGGGAATTGTCGGGTGCTATCAACAACACACCTATCCCATAACCATATTGATTAGACGCTCTGTCAAAGTACATTGTCCAAATCTCTTCCTCGACTTGTAGAATAGCTTCATTTGGGAACATGTATTCTACCGTTTCATCCTTTTCCATTGGGTGATCTGCCAAGAACTACGCTACAGCTCTCCCATTGACAGACTTGCGAGTAACATACTTTAGATCAAATTCGGAGAGGAGAAGCAACCAACGAGCTAGCCTACCCGTAAACGTTGGTTTCTCAAAGAGATATTTGATGGGATCTAATCTCAAAACCAGAATTACAGAGTGAGCTAACAAGTAGTACCTTAACTTCCTAGTTGCCCATACCAAGGCTAAGCAAGCTTTCTCCAGCATGGTATAGCGGGTCTCGTAATCTAGCGTTTTCTTGCTCAGGTAATAGATGACTTTCTCCACCCTATCCTCAGATTCCTAAGCAAGCATGCATCCTATTGTGGTGTCCGTTATTGACAGATACAAAAATCAAAGGCTTCCCCAGCTCTGGTGGTGACAACACGGGCAGATTCTGAAGGTACTGTTTGATCTGCTCAAAAGCGAATTGACATCGATCATCCTATCGAAATTTCTTTCCTTTCTTTAGGAGACCAAATAGTTGTTCACAAGTCAAGGTTAATTTAGAAATAAACTGTCTTATGAATTGCTCTTTACCCAGAAAGCCTCACACCTCCTTTTTAGTCCTTGGTGGTGGCATTTCAAGGATAGCCTTGATTTTGGAAGGATCTACCTTGATGCCTCTCTGTGTAATCAAGAAACACAATATGTTCCCTGCTGTCACGCCAAAAGTACACTTTTGTGAATTCAACCTCAGTCTGTATTCTCTGATCTGTTGGAAGAATTTCTTCAAGGCGGTGTAGTGACCCTCTCTTTCCTTGGACTTGACAATCATATCGTCCACGTACACCTCGACCTCTTTATGGATCATATCATGCAGAATTGTGGTTGCAGCCCTTTGATAGGTAGCCCTAGCATTCTTTAGCCTAAACGATATCACTCTATAGCAGTAGGTTCCCCACGGTGTACTGAAGGCGGTTTTCTCTCTGTCCTCGGGTGCCATTAGAATCTGGTTATACCCAAAAAATCCATCCATGAAGGAGAGCAATGCATGACCCGCAGTGAAGTCCACTAACTCATCAATGTGCGGCAAGGGAAAGTCGTCCTTCGGACTGGCTCTGTTCAGATTCCTGAAGTCTACACACATCGAATTCTGCCATCTTTCTTCGGCACTGGGACAATATTTGCCAACCAAGTCGGATACTCAGATACTAGCAAGAACCTTACGTCTATCTACTTGGTGACCTCCTCTTTAATCTTCAAAGCCTAATCCGGGCGTATTCTCCGCAACTTTTGTTTAACGGGTTGGGCCTCAGGGTCGAGAGGGATCCGATGCTGTAGAATCTCAGGATTGATTCCAGGCATGTCTTCGTAGGACCATGCAAAAACATCTTTGAAATCTTTTAATAAAGCGACTAAGCGCTCGCGCTCCTCTGAAAACATCCTTCTCACTACCCACATTAAAAGCAATGATTTCATTAGTAAGGGGTTTTGCAAACCTCTCCTCGTCTCGATTAATCAAAATTTTCAAAACTAGAGGAATTCCTTCCTCTTTGTTTTCATCAAAATTTTGAAAATCATGATCAATGCAATAAATAAGCAGCACAGAGAAATACTCGGAATCTGCAGTGGCATTCTCATTCACAAGGTCCAACTCATCCAGTTCTTCGGTTACAACTAACTCAAAGGAAAAAGAAAATGACGACCTGGACAAAACTTCGGCATCCGGGTTATCAACCCCAAGAATACCGGACCCAGACTCAGAAGAACTGGAATCTGATTCCGACTCCATAGACTTTGTGGAATCAGATTTTGGTTCATCATCCGACTCAGAACTGTTAGACAGGTAGCCCTCCTCCAGGTGCCAAATGAGGGATGGTGCTTCAGATGCATCTAAGATGCTGCTAAAAAGGTTCACACCCGGCTGGTCCCCGATCATGGAAATGGTCAGATTATCCCCCAAGCTCTCTGAGTCGATTTGAGGATCCAAAAGGAGACATGCCAGTGCTGCTCCTACTTCAAGCTCATTGTTGTCTGAGTCATTTTCAATGCTCTGTTCAGCTTTAGTAGTCGGTTCAGCCATTTCCTCCGTATCACTGTCTCACAGCTGCAAGTCGAAGAAAATTTCAAAACCAGGAACCCGCTACCTCTTAGAGTTGAACCAGGATTTGGGAAAACCACAGAATGGGAAGTCTTCACCCTCCTGAACAAAATGACCATTTAGGGTTCCTCGGATAGGTCGGTGGACAAGCTCATAGTGCTTCTTGGTCTACTTAGCTCTGGATCTGCATGCCATCTCTTTCCCTTTCCTAACCCAATCCTCTTTGGTGGGCGTATAGCCAAGACTAAAGGCATGTGGGTTATATGGCACATCGGCCAATGCAGTAACGCCCTTCCGGCCGCTTTTTCCCAACCCCATTCCTGGCATATGTTGGAGCTTATTCATGAAATAGATTGATTGGGCACTGACGTACAAGTCCTCATCAGCTGCCAACATGGTTTGCACTGCATCAGCTGCCAACATGGTTTGCACTGCTCGGGCCTTAGCTAGAGTAAATCCAGAGAGGAAAACATCCTCCTCGCCATGAACAATTTCCAGCACAGGTGCAGTTACCTCTAGCGGAGGATGTATAGATGAATTCCTGAATACAATAGCCACCCCTTTTCCATGGGGGTATTTCAACATTTGGTGGAGGGTAGAGGAGATAGCTTTTACTTGGTGCAATCACGGCCTTCCTAGCAATAAATTGAAAGTGATCGACACATCCAGGACATGGAACTCAATATCCTGTTGAGCTGGACCCACTTGAACTCTGATCCGTGCCATGCCCATCACCTCCCTGCTGGTGTTGTTATACGCCCGAATCACCTGGGCTGTAGGCACGAAATCCACTGGTTTCAGGCCAATGGCATATGCTGTACAAGATGGACAGACGTTGATTGCTGACCCGGTGTTGACCAATACCACTGGCACCCACTTTTCTCTACACTCTACTGATATGTATAGAGGTTTGTTATGTGATGAGCCTTCTGGCGGCAGTTCATTATCTGAGAAGGTTAAAGTTGGCGTAACGCCTCCCGAGAAGACTAATCCAACAAGCTGTTCAGGAGTCATATCAATGGACAATTTGGCTTTATCCATCACTGATAGCACAGCCTATCGGTACATGCGAGAAGCCATAAGCAAACCCCAAATTGAAATATCGGCCTGGATCTTCTTCAGCTGTTTCAGCACTGCTTCTTCTTCCAACTGTTTTTCCCTTTGTTTCTTTACCTCTTTATCCTTTTCGGAGGCTTCAGCTTGGTCCAAATATGGGGGTTTGAAGTATTGCCCACTTCTAGTCATATGGTCCACCTCTTCAGAGTACCAGGTATTTTCTGGCAAGTCTTCACCCCAATCCTCATCGGTGTGAGCCAAAAACAGATCATCGTCCTCCCACAGTGCACCTCCGACAGCCGACAAACAATTGTCCGACTCCGGTCTGATCATTCCTTCATCATAAGTATCCCTCGCAGGGCATTGAGCTATTCCAACTTCCTGTTTGTATTGATCTCTTTCTTGCACAAATCGCTTCAACACGGCTTCTTGTTAAATATCCGCGGTACTTACGGTGCCCAGTTCTTGAGCTAAATTCTTGATACTGGTGCTCTTCGGCAGTTTTCCCTTATCCTCGGCCATTCTGGCCACTGCAGCTATCCTTACTTCCTTTTCTTCAGGTTTTGGTTGAATTTCCTCCTCTTTGTTAGGCTCGTCACGAAGCCACTCAGAGTTGTCTGTCGACCCATTCAGATCAAACCAGTCAATCTGCACGTCCCCCTAATCTTGTTCATCATAGAACTACATATTGTCTAAGTCTTCTTCCAGCTTCGCTAGGTTATCTAGACCCTGACTTGGGCCATCCTCTTGAACCACATTAACCTCCACTGCTGTCGGCAATACCATTTAGGGTTTGGCTTGATCCACTGGCACAATGTAATAGCACGAGTCATACCCTTCCTCAGATAAATCCGCAAGGTTCTCAGGCAACAGACTAACACTTTCCTCCACGGTTAACCTCCCTTCTTCTGCCATTGTCACCACCACGGGTTCAAGTTGAAGTATGGAAGTGTTCATCATGCACAAGTCCGTGCTTTCAGGGATGAACACGGCTGGTTTGTGTCACGCCCCAAATCCGCCCCTAAAAATTTGGGCATGACCTATTCGAAATGGACACCAAACCTGTTAAATATTATCTATGGGGCCTGAACGGAAGCATTTAATATCATATAATAGTATAAAATAATATCCATTGAGCTACCACTACTATGCCAGGATCACAGACAGAACATAATGCAGATAAATATACATTGACGTATATCTGGAGATAGCTAAATACATATACATATACATCAAGCTTAATAAACACTTAGGGTACAAATTAAAACTTAGCAAAACTCCATAACTTGAACGGTCAACACCTAAGAATCTAGATACTCAAGGCTTGGCAACTGGTAACGGAAGCCACAGGTTAAGGTTGACCCCCAGGTTGAGTGCCTACAGAAACAGACATAAAATAAAGTGAGTCAAGCTCAGTGAATAATAGTACGTAAATCATGTAATGTTCAACTCAAACAATAAAGTATATAACTGCAGAAGTATATGATTAACTACATTCTGTAAAGATGTTTCAAACACACATGGGTCTAGTTTCCGTAACAGAGCAGCTTATCAGCCCAGAAATAACAGAATAGCCTTTCGGCCCAGAACAGCCTTGCGGCCCAGAACATACTACTATGTACGTGTATCTTTTCAACATTTCATTCTCATTGAGTTCCAGTCAACACATATGCTAATATTGTAACTGACGGAAATCAGAATGTTATTAACGAACATTATGTCACAAAACATACATTGAATCAAACAGAAGTTAATATCATGTTATAGCATAGCACAACCGAAACAGTAATAGAAATAACTTCAGTTTTCTTAAAATACCGTTCTGCTTAATAAGGACAGAATGACCCACATTCTAACGTGAGTCTCGTAATAATGTTAAACATTTACATGCGTATCATAGATTCTCAACGACTTCGGGTCCATGTGTAACACAATGGAATATTCTTAGTTTCATACAGATATTTGGTTTAAAGATAAACATAATTCCGTTTATTCATTAAGAATTGCTTATAGATAATAGAGAATTATTATTCATCATCGACAGAACAGGGTCATTTCAAAGTCATACCGATGTATGCCGACCTTTCAACGTTCACATTGACTTTCAACCATCATAAATGTTTGTGTAACATGTTCGTGTAACACTTACAAGAAACAGAGCGTTAGTGATAATAATTATCGATGCTAAATAAAATGTATATCTTTGTACTATTACTCACAGTGGTTAGATGCTAGGTCCGCCCCTGAAGTTAACCCTACACAAGTCAATTCAACAACATTTAACACAACCCAACATAATCAACATAACCTCACATAATCATCACCAATTAATATAATCCACACTATTTAGCGTTATTTAACTCAATACCACCAAATATAATTCCACATAATTCTATTTAATTTGCTAAGGCCCAATTCAACATTCCAAAGCCAAGTTTACCTCATCCACATTATCAACAAACCTTTCTTCCCAATTTCCTTTCTCATTAAAACATAATTCACAATACTCAAACAAAGTTCATTCGTAAATTTTAAACATAATTTCCAAGTATCACTAAATTCCAATTAAACTTGTATATACCTAATTCAATATCCCAATTTCATTATTCTACTTTCGATTTGGACCAACTCTTTGGTTATCATCCTTAATCAACCTAGGGTTCCAAGAAAATATTGAAATTTCAAGAAATAATTAACTTATTAACCCAATACTTTATATTCTAATTTTTCCATTGATTAAACATCTAGGATTCATAATTCATCATTTAAATCCATCAATTGGCCCCTCCATGCTTCAAATCCGAAATTCCCAAATCTTATAAGTTACTCTATTTGCTCCAAAAATGCAATTTATACATTAATACAATGGAACTACTACCACTCTAGCTCTTAATGTAAATCTTGAAGAATATTAGAACCCTTACCTCAAGAATCAACAAAGGAGCAAGCTTGAGAAGAAACCTTCGCAAATCCATGTTCTAATCGGTTAAAAGCATTGATCTTTTCTTATTCTTCATCCTTGATGTCCAAACCATGGTGGATTGTTGTTCAAAATAGAGGGAATCAAGGGTTTGAGGCTAGGGTTTCGGAGGGTTTCAGACTTAGAAGAAGAGAAAAGAAGAGAGGGGAAAGAAAATGTGGAAAAAGATCTCAAAATCCCGTTTTTAGAGCTGCTGTCCCGTAATTCCCGCTCGAGCGTCCATATTCCCGCTCGAGCGGACCTGTTCCAGCACAGATTCCAAAACTTCAAATAGGTGTAACTCTCTCATCCGGACTCCGTTTTAGGTCGTTCTTGTGTTCAAATTGAAGCCCCGGAAATAAGCTTTCCAATGGTTCTAACCTCACATCCATATTCAAAGTGGGGAAAAAGAAAAGGGCAAATGAGTGACGGTTGGTCGTAAACGAATTATTCCAATTAAAGTTTTTAGTCCCGTCTTACTTTACCATCATCTTATCATCTCAATTAATATCCCAAAATAAGGTAAGGACATTTCAAATACACTAAGAAGAACATCAAAAATGAGTCCACATGCTTCAGAATCAAACTTACCCAGGCGACCCGCTCGAGCGCCCAACCTTGCGCTCGAGCGCGCAGACCAACAAAGTCGTCCGCTCGAGCGTAAACTCCCCCGCTCGAGCGGAGAACCACAACTCCCAGAATCTCAGGCCGTCTGAAAAATTGCTGGAAACCCCAAAAGTCCGCTCGAGCGGCCACTTATCCGCTCGAGCGGAGGAAAGGATTTCTGGGTCGTTACAGTTTGGGTAGATGGGAAGAGGTGATATATACACTGGGGTCATAGGGGATGGCCAGTGTGTGTATTAGATTTAGGTTATGGGGTGGGAAAACTTGGTTGTGTGCTGGGAGAGGATTGGTGGTTACATTCGGCTTTTGGGGTGGTGTTATCACCTTGTTGTCAATGAGATCTTGAATCTCATGACACAGCTTGTAGCATTGGTCGGTATCGTGAACGTGCTGCTGGTGAAAAGCACAGTATTTGGCCGGGTTGTGTTTAGGTGGGAGGGGATCGGGTAATGGGCGTTGTTCTAACGGTTTAAGATGCCCCTTTTTGATCAGCACCCTTAGGGCTTTTGATAAAGGCATGTAGAGTGGGGTAAAGACCCTTTGAGATCGGGCTTGGCTGGTTGAGGTTTGTGGATTTGTATTGGCGAATGGGTTGGCAGTTTTGGGTGTCATGGTGACGACATTCACATCAGACGGCCATGTAGAGGTGCTACCACTCGTGGTTGCATTGGAACTACGTGTAAAGGGCCTCTTGGGCTGTTCCTTTTCATCAGCGATCAACCCATGTTTCATCGCATCTTCAATCTGAACCCCTATCTCGTGGAGCTCAGCCAATGTAAACAATGGCAAGACTATCATCTTCTGTAATAATTTTCCTTGCAGGTTGCGGACCACCATTCTGGTTTGATCCTTCTCGGATGGTTTGATAGTTATCATCGAGGCCTTAGCCCTCCATCAGGTCACAAAGTCCGAGAAGCCCTCCTTTGGTTCCTGACGGGTCGCTTCAAGATCACGGGTTGTGACACCTCAATCTGGGTATTATAGGAGTACTGTGCGATGAAGGCCTCAGCCATTTCCTCCTAGCTCCATTTCACAGAGTCTTCCAGCTTTGCATACCAGATAACCGCTATCCCTGACAAGGTTCGGCTGAAAGGCGACAGCTTTTGAAGTTTGGTGAGGCCTATTGGCCACGGGATGTCTGAGAATAACCGCAGATAGACCATGGGATCCCCAGAACCGTCAAAGCGGTCTATGTGTGGCATCTTGAATCTGTCCGGCAGAGTTACTGCGGAGTCAGTGTATCTATCTTCGATGTCAGGGATTGAATTCACACCTTGTTCCCGTTTGAGAAGCTTCTCTAGCTTGTTGACCTTTAGTGCAGTGGGGTCAACCTCGAATTCAAATGGCGCCTCAGTTTGGTACACTGGTACCTTAGAGGCTTGCAGTGGGATGGGGTCTACCGGGTTGCCCAGATTCTCTTAGACATTAATAGTAACTCCAGGTGCTGGAATACCCACTAGAGGTGCATGGGATTGCAGAAGCTACTGCCAATTGTGGTTGCTATTGCTACAGCCTGTTTATCACTTCAGCCTGGTGGGCTGTAACTTCAGCTTGACAGGCAGCATCTTGCTGCATGGTTTCTACTATTTGTTGGAGATGACAAATCAAGTCCTCCATACTGGCTGTAGGTTACTGGGTCATTTGAATAGGCGAGTAATCTCTGGCTGGCCTGGATGTACTGGATGTAGAAGATTGGTCCTGACTAGATGCAGGTGATTACTGAACTAGTGAATTATGCCTAACCCTCCTTCGTCTGGTAACGAGTGGGAGTGAAGCAAATACTGGTTGTCCCCTAACAAGATCCCCGAATCTATAAAGTCGCCTTACACGGGTCCAAAGTGCTTGGGGGGTAACAGAATTGTCCGAAGCAATTGTGAGAAACTTCCTTACAAAAAAAAAAATAAAAATAAATAAAGCAAAAAGAAAGTAAAAATAAAAAATCGCACAGCACCTCAGCTTAGATATGAACTAGACGCAGTTGTAATCAAAAGCTGCAGCATTGTACTTAACACTGAACTCTACCCCCAAATCTGATACCCAAACTTGCAACTAATACATATATTCCCGTGGAGTTTCTCTCTAAAAGCACATACCAGTTAAGTGAGAGCCAAAACACCCCTATGATGGGGTAGGGTTATCCTGTCCTAGTTTCGTCAGGAGCTAGGGTTCACTATTCACGCAAAGTGTTTCACAATCTTGAATTTGGGTAAGCAACCTATCCTAGTTTGCAACAGTCTCTATGGATTTCGATATGTAACTAAGTTGATTGGTCAAAGAGGGTACATCAGCAAGACTACATAATATACCTCTCACACCTAACACTGAGAAGTGAAAGGAGGATCGAATGGTACAGTGGTAGTCTAGATCCAAGGGTTGTGCTCCCATCGTGGCAGAGCCCGCAACCGGTCAGCCTTTTGGAAAGCTTTTCCAAGCAAGCATCCGACAAACTGTTTAGGAATAGAAGATGGCAAATACAGTGACTTAAGCGCACCAATGCAAATGCAAATGCAAAGAAACACATAAGTGTAGATAAAAAGTCATATCAAGAGTTTGAGTCAAGTTCTCTAAGTCCCTAGCAGAGTCACCAGAAATTGTAGCTCGCCTTTTTCGCCCTCCCTTTCGAAAGTTTGAAATAAGCCCTACAGTTCGGACTCTTGCAGTTCTGAATCTAATCTCACAAGTACAATGTGAAATTGACAAACACCAAATAGTCCAAATCTGGAAAATCTTTTTGAAAAAATCAATTTTGAATAAAAAATGCCAAAATTGGACTGCTTTGCTAGATACAGAGTCGCCATCTAAATATTTTATTTTTGGGGAAATTTAGGAAATCCATGACTCGTGCCAAAGGCCATGTATCCATCATCACCAAGATTGTCTCGGCTCGGGAACTTAGGTACGAGAGGGGAAGGTCAAGAATTAAGCACCCCCACTCGCCCGATCAAAGATCGGCCTCTACTAATCATGATATGATTTTTATCAACATTATATGCTTTTGTTTCGGTTATTAGGCTAGCATTACTATGTGATGCGCACAAGCAAGTATAGACTAGTTTGCTCAAGTTGGAACAATTCAATTTCATGTTTGTTTTGTGAAAAGGGGTCTAATTTGCCACTCAACAAAGTGGGCTTAAAACTGTGAATTTGCCACTAGATGCAGTGGGCTTAAACATACATTCGTTGAATCATTCCAATTCAAGCAACAAGCCTTCATCCATAGGCATTCAGGCAGTTTATCAAGTAAGCATTTAGCCTCATGGCAAGCATGCTAGTCATGGCAATCACTCACACTCATGCAAGTATGCTAAAGCACTAAAAACTCACTTAGTACTCCAAGCTAAGAAGATATGAGTTAGAGCCAAATGTCTAATGCAACACATGTGATATGCAATTACTAGGCTCGGCTACTAAGCATGGCATATAAATTGATTTGATAACATGCGGTAAAACACGTATTCAAAGAATGTTTTTAAACAACAATGCAGTTTGAATGATGCGCCGAGCCTTGGTGCATGCAAGACAAGATGAATGGATGCAGGCATAATGTATACTAATTGAAACATGTCTCTAATCTAACCACCAAAAGCGGGTAAATAAAAGGGAGAAAGACGTGGAGTTGGAAGATATACACATTATTATATTACGCTCTCACGAAGGAGAGTCCAAACGAATAAAGCTAAGCTAACTAAACTAAGCTAATTAAGCTAATTATTACAAACCAAATGAAATAAATAGCTAAACTAATTAACTAACTATTACAACATTTTAAACTAATTAGCTAACTAACTAATTAAATAATTACAAGACTTGCAACTAATAATTAAGCTAACTAAACAGATTTATTCAGCTGTTCTACCTCAGGAAATGAAAGATGTGCTTGCGCATGCTCGGTTTCCACCCGGAAAGACCTCTGCTTTGCTCTCAAAAGCCTCTGTTTTCACAGTTGAACACTTCTAGAATCATTCTGCTCCCCCTTATCGATTCTCTACTGATATTTGCATCAATGGCCAGCCGGCCACTGGGAAAGATTAGCAGCCAGGTGCCAGCCATGGAAGTGGCCTGCCGGCCATCTATGGTGCTCTACCGGCCACCTGCCGGCCATGGATAGTGGTATTCTGGCCATTGATGCACTGTTTCATCATGCTACAACAGAGGACAAACCGAGCAAAGAAAGGGTATTTCCCAGGATTATCTGCACAGTTCACCCCTCCTTTTCATGAACAAATCCAAGGAGCTGTGAACTTAAGCCACAAACCACCAACCCAAGCAATTTCATTGCATGATGGCTTGTGGTTCAAGATGTGCAAGCTCAATAAATGCAAACTGAGACACACAAGAACCATCACCCTATCATGTATGATCAAGGGCAACAGAGACCTAGGAAACATGAGGCATTTCATCACTTTGAGTACAAAATGTCTCAATTTTCCTTGTGTTCAAATAACGTCCGATTGAACACACAACACACAAGTTATTACCTTGCTCAATTTTAGTCCCAAGTTGTTAGTTACTCATTTTAACTTACCAACCATTCTTTAATCCAATTAAGTCCAAAAGATGAATTAAAGTCCTCTAATGGAAAGAAGGCTCAAAACACAAGTTGTTTTGGGTATAAAACAAGCATCATACCGTTGGTAATGAACCCCCTAAGGGATTAAACCATTAAGTATGAAACCTCAATTTCACACTTAGGCAAACAAATGACTTGAAACCACTTTCAAAGAAAAATGAAAAGCCAAGAAAGGAGGGAGGTTGCAAAGATGATTAGTGCTGAAATCAAGTATGAAAAGCTCTAAAACCATGCAATCAACAGAAACAAGTGATGTCTAGGGTTCTAAAACACCAAGCTTGTGAGGACTATTACACTACAAGCATGCAAAACAAGACTCAAATGCAACAACCAACCCAAAACAGAGTTAAAATAGCCTAAACCAGAGGCTAAAACATGCTGGAACTAAGCTACAACAAGCTAGAAAAATAAGCTAAAGCATGGCATCAACTAGGCTAACAAACAAGACACAAGGAGGGGAGGCTAACCCCTCCAAATTTGGATTTCAAAACATGATTTTTATCACTGAAAACACTCTGAAAATTAGTGTTTAAAGGCCCAAAAAAAGATGGTTTGAAAATGGGAAACAAAGGTGCAAAGGCTTTAACAACAAGGACTGAAGAGGGATAGACAACCCCCTAACCTTAAATGGCCAAATAAACCAATTTTAGCCCACAAAAATAGAGTTTTTTATAGCTCAAAAACAGCCCAAAACAGTGAAAAAAAGATAGGAATGCAAGTATGTAAACCAAGCTAACAAAGCTAGTATTATAGCTCTTGAAGAGAAGAGTGATTCCAAGCAACAATTCCAAGCAAATACACCTTCTAGAGCTCAAACCAAGCTTAAGAACACCTCAACTCAGAGATGAGAGGATTTGGTTAAGGGCGTATAGGCAAGAGTGTAAGAATTGTAGGCAAAAGGGTAGAGAATTTGTAGAGAGAGGAAAATTTTGACCCCAAAACATGGGAGATCGGGTCCCTATATATGGAAAACATGAAATCTATACAAGGAGATCCAGCCCTCCACGTGTGGACGAATGCAAGCATTGTGCAAACAGCTGGCACAGCTGGCATAAAGTATCTACAGAAAACACTGGTGGCTGGCCGCCCATCAGTGGTGGCCGGCAAGGCATCATTGATGGCTGGCAAGGCACATCAATGGCTGGCAGACAAGAAGTGATGGTTGGCAGCCTCCAGGGATGGCCGGTAGGCCACCGGATATTACAGGATTGAAAGACCAAGGCATGGTCCAAAAATAAGACAAAATGGATGCAGGGTTTGAAAAGCTCAAAGCTGTGGCATTCCGCTAAGGACTTCGAGCGCTTGGCGAGCAAACAGACTCATCATTGGATATGCCTGGAAGGACATCCAAGTCTTAAAGGGCCATCAAAAGTGGGGTGTCTACAGGTTCAAATTGAGAATACTATCAAACAGGGAATCATTACAGAAGGAAATGAGCCCGTGAAAAAGACATTTGCTTGTAGTTCCAATGCTGCTATTGGTAGTAGCACAGCTGCTAATTACATACCCTCAGTGATCAACACTGTCACCAGTTTTACCAAAATGGCCAACCTTTTTGCTGATATCGACCCACAACCAACCACTTTAACCCGACCTTGAGCTCGAAGGTTTCACCCTCTCTATATGTCTCCAACCCGTGCCATTGAAATTCTAATAAAAAAGGGACGTCTCAAGCTCTTTAATCCCCAACCTTTTCCTAGTCCACTTCCAAGTAGCCATGATCCCACTAAGTATTGTGCCTTCCACCAACAACACGATCATGATACCGACCGTTGCATCCAACTTCGTCATGAGATTCAAGATCTTATTGATAATAAGATCATAGCTCCACCTCAAAAAACCAAGACCACCACCAACCCATTGCCACCCCATAACCAAGTCCCACTACCTTCCCATCTCAACCTCATCCATACACTACCATTCACTTTCAACCCCAGCATATACATCACACCTTCCTATTTGCCCAAGCTTGAGGTGCTAATATCGAAAATCACTAATTTATGCATGACATATGCACCTCGATTCCAGCCAAAACCCCATGGCGGTAGATGATTTGGAGCCAAAACTGGATATTATGGTAGATATTCACACGGGGATGCACTTCCCTCTTTATGGTTTTCTCGAGTCGTGGAGTGATCAAGAAACAAAAAAGCACAAGAGAAATTCTGGGTCTGACATTGGCTAACTCTATGATAGATCTTGACACTAGTGTGAGACTAGTAAACTTGGGGGATATTATGATGATTTCTGTGATCGGGGATGGATCACATGTGAATTGCACGAATTTCATTCTAGACGTGGTTGATGGCCCACACTTTAACTATTGAGAATGATTTTATTCTGAGTACTGAATTGAGTGTTGAGTGTGAGTTTGATTCCATAAAATCTGTAGAGTTGGGATCGTGCTTGAGTCATTCTAACAAGTCTAAGTTCGGTGATTTCGAGGGTGATAACCTAGACATCACTGCCTTTTATGTGTCTGTCTTTTCACTTTTCTTTTGAGTCTGTTTTAATCATTGAGCTAGAAGTTTTGAATAAAAATGCATTAATTTTTGCCTACTTCTCTGTGCCTTTAAATCATTGCATCGACCAAAAATTTTCAAAACTTTTTCCAAAACTCTGATGAAAACGAAGAGGAAAAATTTCCTCAGGATTTTAAATTTGATCGATTGAGAGGAAGAGAGGTGTGCTAAGCCCTTTATGAATGAGATTGTTTCAGTTAATGTGCGAACTGAGAAAGATCCTCACTATGTCCAGATTGGTTCCACGTTGTCTTCAGAAAAACATGAGCGATTAGTCACTTTCTTAAAAGATTTCAAAAAATGTTTTTTTGTGGTCCTACGAAGATATGCATGGAATTGATCCTGAAATTGTACAACATAGGATCCCTTTTGACTTGAGGCTTGACCCTCTAGCTTTCAAACTTTGATTCAGAGTGTTCAATAATCAACCAGAGTATGAGGCTTGCATATCCGAATTGGGAGCAACCCTAGAACGTAGGGTAATAAGGTTGGCTGTAATTGGAGATTTAAACTTTCATTTCTCAAGCATATCACCAAACTTGGACATTCTAATCCCGATGTTTGAGAATTTGACATTTACCCACCTAGTTAGAGGGAATAACTGGTTCGTCGATACTTCGGCAACCTTAGCTTTAATGGTGGATATACCGATCAGGGTCAAAATACATCCGATCCTCATAGAGCGAATGATAGCCGCAGTAGAAGAGCTTAAAGATGAAAATCCTTGGTATAACAACATTCTGAAAATGACCTAAGCCCACAAGGGACAAATCTAAGGATAAGGTGTCAACATAGGATTGCCCAGGCATTGAACAAAAAAAATCAAATCCTGGTATTTAGGAGAAGAAGATTTAGTTCTGAAGGACAATCGAACTCTTATCCATGACCCTAAGGGCAAATTCAGACCCAATTGGACGGGTCCCTACATCATCAAGTCTCTTTTGTTAAGAGGAGCAGTCATTCTCATGGATTTGGATGGCTTAGAATTCTCACAATCAATTAACATGGGCAAGTTGAAAAAAAGTACTATCCTTGAGAGGCTCGCTGGGCTAAAAACTTAGAAAGGAGACCTCGGTAAAAATTAAAGCAGAAAAATTAAAAAAAACAAAATAAAAAAATGAAGAAAAATGAAAAAATGAAAAAATTAAAAGAAAAAAAAACCTCGCTAGGTTGAAAACTCGGAAACAACGACTTTAGCAAAAATACGAGCACAAAAGGAGAGTGTTAATACCCGAGTGAGCCTTATTCGGAACTACATAAGGCTTGATTCCTATCTTTGGGATATGTAGGCAGCTTCATCTTGAAGTTTGGCCCCAATCATTTTCAACTCACTCATCCCGTCCACATTTGATTGGTGTATCTTTATTCGACTCGGTTATCCTATTTATGTTTGATTGGCTTATCTCCGTTTGATTCAGTTGTCCTATTCCTTCTTCATGACGGGTTCAATTGCAAACCAGATCAAGTGACATTGTAGTGTATCATGCTCGGGTTATCTGATTTGAGGTTGTGTATATCAAGACTTGATTTCATGTTAGTCGGGTAATGGCCATTTGCGAAAACAAATTTTGATGATTTTTAATGAAGTCGACTAATTTTCTCAAAAATTATTTCATTTTTCCAAAACTAGACCATTTTTTTGGACTCCAAAAGGAAGATTTTCAGTGCTCATAGCCTGACTTATGTGATTTCAAAATAGAGAGTGGAACAAGTATGTGAATCTAACTCTCATGTTGATCAAAACCTTTTACAAAAGAAAAAGAAAAAGTCAAAGCAATGAACTAGGGGCATAGTCAAGTCAGGAATTCTGCCTTCTTCCCACACTCTCGAGTCTCATGTTCTATGTTTCAGCCGACCGGCTAACAATTTAGTAGGCCATCCAAGTTGTTAGTTGACTCAAGGTGCTTCTTGATGGTTTCAGTCGGTTGACCACTTATTTAGTCGGCTCATCAATTTAATGGCTAGCAGACCAATTTTTTAGTAGGTTCATCAATTTGTTTAGCTGACTGGTTAATGAATCAGCCGGCCCGTCAATTTTCCAGTTGGTCGACCAATTTTGATATCAATCTAGAATGAAAAATTACAGAATTTGTATAGGCTTTTTGGTTTGCCTTTTAGAGTCTTGTTTTGAGTGCCTTTCATTCTAGCAAGTGTAAATAGATGTGTTTGGAATGCTTTTACTTTGCCTTTTCTTTCATTGAGTCATTTTTTAATTTCTGGTCAGTTGAAGGATCAATGTCCAATTCAAAATTTATTGAAATTCAATCATTCTCAGATTCAAGTTCTACAAAAATATTTTCATACTCAAGTGACAATGTAGTGTATCATGCTCGAGTTATCTGATTTGAGGTTGTGCATATCAAGAATTGATTTCATGTTAGTCGGGTAGTAGCCATTTGCGAAAACAAATTTTGATGATTATTAATGAAGTCAACTAATTTTCTCAAAAATTATTTCATTTTTCCAAAACTAGACCATTTTCTTGGACTCCAAAAGGAAGATTTTCAGTGCTCACAGCTTGACTTACATGATTTCAAAATAGAGAGTGGAACAAGTATGTGAATCTAACTCTCATGTTGATCAAAACCTTTTACAAAAAAAGAAGAAAAAGTCAAAGCAATGAACTAGGGGCATAGTCAAGTCAGGAATTCTACCTTCTCCCCACACTCTCGAGTCTCATGTTACATGTTTCAGCCGACCAGCTAACAATTTAGTAGGTCGTCCAAGTTGGTTGTTAGTTGACTCAAGGTGCTTCTTGATTGTTTCAGTTAGTTGACCACTTGTTTAGCCGGTCCATCAATTTAATGGCTGGCAGGCCAATTTTTCAGCGGGTTCATCAGTTCGTTCAGCCAGCCAGTTAATGAATCAGCTGGCCCGTCAATTTTTCAGTTAGTCGACCAATTTTGATATCAATCTAGAATGAAAAATTGCAGAATTTGTATAGGCTTAATGGTTTTCCTTTTAGAGTCTTGTTTTGAGTGCCTTTCATTCCAACAAGTGTAAATAGATGTGTTTGTATTGCTTTTACTTTGTCTTTCTTTCATTGAGTTATTTTTTGATTTTTGGAAAGTTGAAGGCTTAATGTCCAATTCAAAATTTATTGAAATTCAATCATTCTCATATTCAAGTTCTAGAAAAATATTTTCATACTCAAGTGTTGTGCTATTCGCGCCATGATGTGCAAAAACGAAACTCATTTTACCGATTATAGCATTACAAAAAAGAAGAAGAAGAAGAAGAAGAAGAAGAAGAAGAAGAAAATTTCAAAAACAAAAAAGGGAAATGCTGAAGCATTAGTGCTCCTTCCTAAGCAAAAACAAAATTAAAAAAAAAAAAAACACGAAGAAGAGAAAAAAATTGAAAAAAGAAAAAAGAAAAAAGAAAAAAGGAGAGGATTTTCTTAGATTTCTAGCGACAGCTTGGCAGCAAGTGTCAAGGGCCGACTTCATGTATAGATAGCTTCATTGCTTGACTCCACTGCCAATTACCTTGTCTCAAGATGTTCATTTCAGAGAATGCTTCAAAGGCCCTACCTCAGAATTCACAGGATTTTTGAAGGAAATCATTCCCCGCTGGCCGTCAAATGAGGTATACCAAGGCACCAGGAATCTTTCCATGTTGGTTGCTTGGCATTTCAACTTCTTGTTTTGTCTCTTTAGTTGGCTTATCTCCTGCCGTGCATCTTGATACATACGTTGGAACAGAGAAAGTTGCGCAATCAGCCGCCGTACCTCGTTTGTTCTTCTTTGCAACTGGTGTGATAGATGGGAGACCGCAGTCATGGTCTCCACATAGGATTTTAGTGTATAAGAATTGGCATCAATGTCAGATTGCACTGCCATCATTTGCTCAACTGACATTGCATGAAAACTTAAAATAGGGGCAGTGGTAGGTACATGGGCACTCTGTTGAGGCTTAGAAGGGTTAGTGTCTGGAATATCAATTGGGAAATCATTAAGGTCAGTGAAGAGAGTGAGAGGACAGGAGGAAGCCATGATAGAAAGAGAGAGATTCGAGCTGCCACAGATTGACGATTCGCAGCTTTGTGCTTTGTGTCTCTCTCACAGGCCTCAGTTAAGAAAAAGACAGAGTAGAGGAAGAAGACAAAGACGGAAGGCCTTAGGACAAATGACTGAAAGAATCGACGCTCTTCAGTCACGCACCGCGATTGTTGAAATCGCGTGCCAGACATGGTGTTCGAAGAAGACGAAAGAGGCAGAGAAAGAGACAAAAGCAGGGGAGTGAGTGTATATATGTATATAGTTTTTATATGTATATGTATACGTATGTAGTTTGTATGTGTATATGTATATATGTATGTGTCTATATCTAATATGTATACGTATGTATCTGTATTGTATATAGTTTGTCTTTGTATAATATAATATGTATGTGTACGTAATACATATTTTATAAATTATATATGTATTTTATATATCGTTTGTATGTATCTGTATCTGTATATGTATATATAGTATGTATATAAAATACAAAAAAATTCAAAAATGAAAAAAAGAAAATTTTCAAAAATGTAAAAAAAAAAAAAAAAAAATTGAAAAAAAAAATCAAAGTCAAAAATCAAAAAAAAAAAAAAAGAAAAAACAAAGGAGAGAATTTTGAAATGCAAGGAAAAATAAAAATAAAAATCAATACGTGTATTCATCTGCTGTGCCTCCATCATATTATTATTGTGTATTTATCATATTGCATATTGTATGTTTTACATTGCTCCTTGCAGACACCCCAATTTTGACCGTCCTCAAGACTCGGACGTCATCGCGTGTGCACTCGATGATTATGATTGCATGTGCTCGTTTTGAGCGCTCGAAGTCCTTGGCGGAGTGCCTTGTCTTTGGGCCTTGAAACCTTATCTGTTTTGTGTCTTACTTTGGACCAAAACCTTGGTATTTCTTTCCTGGAGCTTTTGGTGACCTGCCGGCCACCACCATAGGCTGTCGGCCATGGATAATGCTTGTCGGCCAGAGGTGTGGCCGGTTGGCCACAGTGGTGGCCGGTTAGCTACCAGTGATATCTTTTTCCAGATATTTGTTGACAACTGTGCCAACTGTTGGCACATTGACTTGTATCTCCCTACACGTGTATGGTGGGATGTTTCTAAGCTCAAAGAGTGTTTTTTTCTATATATATGGGGGTTCCTCCCCCATTTTGAGAGGTTAGCAATTTTGGAACAAAATTCTCTTTGTCTCTCTCTCTCTCTCTCTCTCTCTCTCACAATTTTGTGCTTTGTAGCTAGTTTTCTCTACACTTTCACATACACTACCTTGCTCAAAGTTACTTCTGTTTGAACTGAGGTTCCTTGAGACTCGTTTTGAGCTCTAGCAAGTGGTTTTAGCTTGGATTTGTGCCTAGAGTTGCTCTTTGCTCCAAGAGGTAGTTAACTTGCTTTGTTCACTTGTTTAGTATACTTGTTTTACCATCAATTTCAACTGTTTTGAGGCTGGTTTTCAATAAAAAAAAAACCTCTATTTTTATGAATTAAAAGAGGCGGTTTGAGCCTTTTTTTTTTTTGTTTTTTTTTGTTATGGGTGGTTCACCCTTCTTGCTTGTTAGCATGTATAGCTTTTGTGCCTTTACTCATCACTTTCAAAAACAACTTTTTTGACCCTTTTAACCATTGAATTTCAGAGTATTTTCAGTGGCTAAAAACTTATTTTGAAGTCCAAAATTGGAGGGGTTAGCCATCCCTCCTCATGCCTTGTTCGCATGCCTAGTTAGCTTTACATGTTAGCATGTTTTGCTAGCTTAACTTAGCTCAAGTCCAGCATGTTTTTGTCTCTATTATAACCTATTTTAGCTCTGTTTTGGGTTGGTTAGTTTGTTTGAGTCTTGTTTTGCATAGTTGTAGTGTTAATTCCTTCACTAGCTTAGTGTTTTAAGGCTTTAACTAGTATTGGTGTGAGTTGGTTGCATGTTTTAGTGCTTTTACCATTCATTTCTAGCACTTAATCACCTCTACAACCCCCCTCAATTCTTCACTTTCAATTTGCTTTGAAAGTGGTTTCATACCACTGGTTTGCATAAGTGTGAAATTGAGGCGTTACACCTAATGGTTTAATCCCTTAGGGGGTTCATTACAAACAGTGTAATGCCTTTCTCATGCCCAAAGCAAGTTGTGGTTTGAGTCCTCTTTTCATTAGAGGACAATCACCAATGGACAAATGGATTAATGAATGGTTTGGTAATTAAAATGAGTAAACAAAATTGGCAAGTAAAAGTGCGCAAGATAAGCATTCTTTGTATTGCATTGCATGTGTTCAAATCGGATGTTAATTTGAACACAAGGAAAGTGAAACATTTCATACTGGAAGTGATGAAATGTGTCATTTTCCTAGGTCACCATTGCCCTTGATCATGCATAATAGGGTGGTGGTCATTTTGGTCTTGTTTATGCATTTATTAAACTTGTACAAACTTGGTCCCTTAGCCATCATGCATGGAAATTGCTTGATTAATGGTTTAAGGGCCAAGAGTTTTTCTCTTTTGAGCTTGTGTGATGATAAGGAGGGTAAATAGTACAAACAACCTGTGAGAATACACAGTTTTGCTCTGTTTTGCTCTCGTTGCAGCATGGAAGTGTGAACTAGCAGTGGCTGACAGTCACCATTAGTGGCCGACCGGCCCCTTGTCCCTCTTGTCAGCCATCAATGATTTTCGCACAATGTGTTGGTAAGATGAAATAGAGGTGTTTTGGAAGTTGGCAGAATTTTCAGTGATCAAATGTGCAAATAGAGGCTCGCAGCAGCAAGGCAGTGGCTTTTCGGATGAAAGATCGAGCATGCATGCATCCCTCACCTCCCAGGACTAAGTAGTTGATTACTTAGTTGATTTGCAATTGACTTGTAATCTATTAATTAGCTAAGTTGTTAATTAGATGTGATGTAATTATTTAATTAGTTAGCTAGAATAGTTAATTAGTTTTCGGTTTGTAATAATTAGTTAGCTTAATTAGCATAGCTAGTTAGCTTATTCATTCGAACCCTCCTTCGCGTGGGCGTAATGTTGTAATAAGTGTACGTGCCTGTGTGTATGTCTTCCAACCCCAAATCTTCTCCCTTTTATTTAATCGCTTTTGATGATTAGTTTAGGGACATGTTTTAATTAGCATATCGCATGCTTGCATCCATTCATTTGTATTGCATGCACCTTGGCTGGGAGTACTAGGTGATTTTTTATGCTTTAGCATACTCGCATAAGTGTGAATGTTGCCATGATTAGCATGGTTGCCATGACGCTGTGCGCTTAAATGCTAAACTGCTTGAATGGCTGTGGATGGAGGCTTATTGTTTGAATTGGAACGATTCAACAAATGTGCGTTTTAGGCCCACTTTGTTGAGTGGCAAATCATGTTTTAAGCCCACTATGTTTGGTGGCAAATCCGTAATCTTTAAGCCCACTTGAGGTGGCAAATTCAAACCACTTTCGCAAACAAACATGAGTTGAATTATTCCAAATTGAGGAAACTAGTCTATACTTGCTTGTGCACGTCACATAGTAAAGCCAGTTTAATAACCAGAATAAGAACACATAATGTTTATAAAAAATCATATCATGATTAGTAGAGGCCGATCTTTTGATCGGGCGAGCGGGGGTGCTCAATTCATGACCTTCCCCCCTTGTAGCCAAGTTCCCGAGCCGAGACAACTTTGGTAATGACAGATACGTGGCCTTCGGCATGAGTTTGGTTTTCCTAAATTTCTTCTAAAAAACAAAACAAAATATTTATGTGGTGACTCTGTATCTGGAAAAGTAGTCCAATTTTGGCATTATTTTATTTAAAATCGATTTTCCAAAAAAGATTTGTTGGATTTGGACTATTTGGTGTTTATCAGTTTCATATTGCATTTGTGAGACTAGATTCAGAACCGCGGGAGTCCAAACTGTGAGGCCTTTTTTTGGGACCTTTCTAAAAGGCAGTGTGCGGAAAAAGGCATGTCCATAGTTTCTGGCGACTCTCCTGGGGACTTAGAGAACTTGACTCGAACTCATGATATGTTGTTTTATCTACACTTATGTGTTTCTTTGCATTTGCATTTACATCGGTGCGCCTAAGTCATCGTGTTTGCCATCTGCTATTCCTGAGCGGCTTACCAGAGGCTTGCTTGGAAAAGCTTGCCAAAAGGCTGACCGGTTGCGGGCTCTGCCACGATGGGAACACAACCTTTGGATCTGGACTACTGCTGTACCGTTTGATCCTCCTTTCACTTCTTGGTGTTAGGTATGAGAGGTATATTAGGTAGTGTTACTAAGGTACCCTTTTTGACCAATCGGCCTAGTTGCATATTAGAAGCCATAAAGACTGTTCCAAACTAGGATAGGTTGCTCACCTGAATGCAGGAATTATGTGAAACCGCGTGTTTTGCATAGCGAACCCCTAGCTCCTAACGAAATTAGGACAGGGTAACCCTACCCAATCATAGGGGTGTTTTGGCTCTCACTTGCTTGATATGTGCTTTTGGAGTGAAACTCGGCAGGAATGTATGTATCAGTTTAAAGTCTAGGTATTAGTTTAGAGGTAGAAATCAGTGTTTGAGTACAGTTCTCCAGCTTATGATTGCAACTGCGTGTTGTTTGTGTCTGAGCCGAGGTGCTGTGCAGTTTCTGATTTTTTGTTTCTTTTGCTTTATTTTCTTTTTGCAAGGTAGTTTTTCACCTCTGGACCCGAGTAGGGAAATTTTATCGATCCGGGGATCTTGGAAGAGGACAGCCACTGTTTGCTTCACTCCCCCCGATTACCAGACGGAGAAGGGTCAGGCATAACTCACCAATTCAGTGGTCAGCGATTCAACAGTCACTTTTTCAGGCCTAGTCATCTGCTTTTACTTCGGAAAGAGAGTATACACCAGTACTGATAGCTCAACATTCTGTAGTCAGCATGGAAAATATGCTTCGTTAGCTCTAACAAACTATTGAGAACATGCAGCTAGATGCTGCCCGACAAGCTGAGACCACAGCTCGTTATGCTGAGGTTGTAGCCCGCCAAGTAGAATTAATAGATAGGCTTCAGCAACAGCAACCCCAACCAGCAGTAGCCTCTACATCTCATGCACGCCTAGCAGGAATTTCGGTACCTGGAGTCACAATTAATGTCCAGGAAAATGCGGGCATTCAGGCAGATCCCATCCCACCTCAGACCTCCAAGGCACCAGTTTATCAAATGGAGGCACCGTTTGAATTCGAGGTTGATCCCACTGCACTGAAGATTAACAAGCTAGAAAAGCTCTTCAAACGGGCGCAGGGCGTGAATTTAATCCTCGATATTAAGGACGGATACACTGATTCGGTAGTGACTTTGCCAGATAGATTCAAGATACTGCACATAGACCGGTTTGATGGCTCCGGGGATCCCATGGTCCATCTGCGACTATTTTCAGATATCCTCTGACCAATGGGTCTATCCAGACTACAGAAGTTGTCACTTTTTGGCCGGACCCTGTCGGGTATAGCGGCCATCTAGTATGCTAAGCTTGAAGACTCTGTGAAGAGAAACTGGGAGGAAATGGCCGAGGCCTTCATAGCACAATACTCCTACAATACTCAGATCGAGGTCACTACTCGTGATCTCAAAGTGACCTGTCAGGAGTCGAAAGAGGGTTTCTCAGATTTTGTGACCCAGTGGAGGGCTAAGGCCTCCATGATGACTATCTGACCTTCTGAAAAGGACCAGATCAGAATGGTGGTCCGTAACTTGCAAGGAAGACTATTACAGAAGATGATAGTTTTACTTTTGTTCACCTTTGCTGAGCTCCACGAAATAGGGGTGCAAATAGAGGACGCAATGAAGCAGGGTTTGATAGACCACGAGAAGGAGCAACCCAAAAGGCCCTTTACATGCAGCTCCAACGCAACCACGACTGGTGGCACCTTTGCGCGGCCTTCGGATGCGAGCATGGTCACCACCACACCCAAAACTGATAACCTGTTTGCCAACACCTCCAATACAACCTCTCAAACCTCAAGTCATCAGGCCCGAGGCCAGAGGGTTTGCACCCCACTCTATATGTCTCTATCTGTGGCCCTGAGGGTCCTAATCAAAAAGGGGCATTTTAAGTCGTTAGAACAACGGCCACTACCTGATCCTCTCCCTCCGAAACCCAACCCAACTAAATACTGTGCTTTCCACCAACAGCATGGTCATGATACTGATTAGTGCTTCAGATTGCATCATGAGATTCAAGATCTCATTGACAATAAGGTGATAGGACCTCCCGAAAAACCCAACGTCACTACAAATCCTCTCCCACCACATAACCAAGCCCCTCCACCCCGGCAAATAAACCTCATCCACACACTGGCCATCCTTTACGACCCCAGTATATACATCACCCCTCCTACCTACCCAAGCCGGTGTTGTTCATCCCAGGAAGCACAAACTTGTGCATGATGAACTCATCCTCATTCCAACCCGAACCTGTGGTGGTGACAGTGGAAAATGAAGGGAGGTCAGCCTTGGTGGAGAATACCATTCCGTTGCCCAAGGGCTTTGAGGACTTATTTGATGGGGTGTACAACCCCAGCTGCTATGTTGTGCCAATCAATCAAGCTAAGTCAGAAATGGTGCTACGGACGGGGATGGAGGTTAGTGTAGTCTGAGAAGATGGACAAAGTCAGGGATTAGATGATCTGGCCGACCTGGAGGAGGATATGGACAATTTGCAGTTCTTTGATGAGCAAGATCAAGAAGACGTGCACATTAACTGGTTCGATCTGAACGGGTCAACAGGCAATTCTGGGTGGTTAAGTGATAAGCCCGATATAGATAAGGGAACTGAATCAAAGATGGAGGAACAGAAAGCAGAAACCGTTGCAATGGCCAGAACGGCTAATAAGAAAGGGAAATTACCGGAAAGCACTGGTAATGAACAATTGGCTTAGGAATTGGGCATTGTTAGCACTGTACATACAAAACAAGAAGCTGCGCTGAAGCGGTTTGGGCAGGAAATGAGTGAAAGTGATCAGAAAGATGGAATAGCTCAACGGCCCGTGGGGAATGTTACTGCTGAGGGAACACTTAGGCCGGAATCAAACAATTGCTTGTCGATTGCTGGAGGTATGTGGTAGGAAGATGATGATCTGCATCTTACCCACACTGATGAGGATTGGGGTGAAGGCCTTCCTGACAATACCTGGTATGTGGAGGAAGTCGACCACATGACAAGAAGTGGCCGATATTTAAACCCCAACATTTGGATCAACCCGAGGCATCTGGGAAGGACAAAGAGGTAGAGAAACAAAGGGAAAAACTATTAGAGGAAGAGGTTATGCTGAAATAGTTGAAGAAGATTCAAGCAAACATATCTATCTAGGGGTTGCTTATGGCTTCGTGCGTGTACATGCAAGCTGTACTGTCAGCGATGGATAAAGCAAAGTTGTCTGTCGACACCACCCTGGAACAACTGGTAGGATTAGTCTTCCCGGGAGGCACTGCGCCAACTTTTCCGATAAGGAATTGCCACCGGAAGGCTCTGCACACAATAAGCCTCTATACATATCCGTAGAGTGCCGGGAAAAATAGGTGCCAGTTGTACTAGTTGACATCGGGTCAGCAATCAATGTCTGTCCATGCCGCACGACTTATGCTATTGGCCTGAAACCGGCCAATTTTGTGCTTATGACCCAGATGATCTGGGCGTATGAAAATACAAGCAGAGATGTGATGGGAACAATGCAGATCAGAGTGCAAGTTGGACCTGCACGACAGGATATTGAATTTCATGTCGTGGATGTTCCAACCACTTTCAACCTATTGCTTAGGCAACCCTGGTTGTATCAAGTAAGAGTTGTCTCTTCCACCCTACACCAAATGCTCAAGTACCCTCATGGAAAAGGGGTGGCCACAGTCTTTGGGAATTCATCTATACATCCTCCGCCAGAGGTCACTACGCCTGTGCTGAAAATTGTGCATGGCAAAAAGGATGCTTTCCTCTCTGGATTTACCTTGGCCGAGGCCCGGGTAGTACAAACCATCCTGGCATCGGATGAGGGCCTATATGTCAGTGCCCAATTTGTATATCTCATGAACAAGTTACAGCACATGCCCAGAATGGGATTAGGTAGAAGTGGCCGGAAAGGCGTTACTACATTGGCCGACGTGCCACGTAACCCTCATACCTTTTGTCTCGGCTATGCGCCCATCAAAGAGGACTGGGTAAGGAAAGGGAAAGAAATAGCCGGAAGAGCCAGAGCAAAGTAGACTGGAAGGCATTATGAGCTTGTGCACTGACTAATCCAGGGAACCCTGAATGGCTATTTTGTTCGGGAGGGGGAAGACTTCCTATTCTGTGGTTTCCCTGAACCATGGTTCAACTTTAAGAAGCAGCGGGTTCCCGGCTTTGAGATTTTCTTCGACTTACAGCTGCAAGACAGCGACACAAAGGAAAAGACTGAACTAACTGTTGAGGCTACTAAGGGCACAGAAAGTGATTCCAACAGCACTGAACTTGAGGTAGGAGCAGCGCTGGCATGTCTCTTTTTGGATCCTCAGATCAACCCGGAGAGCTTGGGGGATGACCTAACCGTTTCCATGATCGGAGACCAATCAGGTGTGGACCCTTCCGGTGGAATCTTGGATGCATTTGACACTCCGTACCTCACTTGGCAGCTGGAGGAGGGTTTTCTGTCCAGTAGCTCTGAGTCAAGTATTGAACCAGAATCTAATTCCACAGAGTTTGTGGAGTCGGAATCAGATTTCGGTTCATCTGAGTCTGGGTCCGGTATTCCTGGGGTTTGATAACCCGGATGCCGAGGTTTTGTCCGGGTCATCTTTTTCCTTTTCTTTTAAGTCGGTTGTAACCGAGGAACTGGATGAACTAGGCTTTGTGAATGAGAATGCCACTGTAGGTTTTGAGTATTTCTCTGTGCCACTTGTGTATTGCATTGATCATGACTTTCAAAATTTTAGCGAAAACGACAAGGAAGGAATTCCTCTGGTTTTGAAACATTTGATTGATTGAGAGGAGGAGAGGTTTGTAAAACCCCTCATTGAAGAAATCATTCTAATTAATGTGGGTACCGAGAAGGATCTGCGCCTGGTCCAGATCGGGTCCATGTTGTCTTCGAAAAGAGCGCGAGTGCTTAGTCGCTTTATTAAAAGATTTCAAAGATGTTTTTGTGTGGTCCTACGAAGATATGCCTGAAATCGATCCTAAGATTGTACAGCATCAGATCCCTCTTGACCTTAAGACCTGACCCATCAAACAAAAGCTGTGAAGAATACGCTCAGATTGGGCTTTGAAGATTAAGGAAGAGGTCACCAAGGAGATAGACGCAAGGTTTTTGCTAGTATTTGAGTATCTGACTTGGTTGGCCAACATTGTTTCGGTGCCAAAGAAAGATGGCAGAATTCGGGTGTGTGTGGATTTTAAAGATCTGAATAAGGCCAGTCCAAAGGATGACTTTACTCTACCACACATCGATGAACTGGTGGACTTCACCGTAGGCCATGCGTTGCTCTCCTTCATGGATAGATTTTCGGGTATAACCAGATTTTGATGGCACCCGAGAATAGAGGGAAAATCACTTTCACCACGCCGTGCGAAACCTACTGCTATAGGGTGATGTCGTTTGGGTTAAAGAATACTGGGGCTACCTATCAACGGGCTGCAACCACAATTCTACATGATATGATCCACAAAGTGTTCGAGGTGTATGTGGACGACATGATTGTCAAATCCAAGGAAAGAGAGGGCCACTGCACCGCCTTGAAGAAATTTTTTCAACGGATCAGAGAATATCGGTTGAGGCTGAATCCACAGAAGTGCACTTTTGGCGTAACAGCACGGAAAAATGCTGGGTTTCTTGATCGCACAGAGGGGCATCAAGGTAGATCCTTCCAAAATCAAGGCCATCCTAGAAATGCCACCACCAAGGACTGAAAAGGAGGTGTGAGGCTTTCTAGGTAAAGTGCAATTCATAAGACAGTTTATTTCAAAATTAAACGTGACTTGTGAACCACTATTTGGTCTCTTGAAGAAAGGAAAGAAATTCCAATGGGATGACTGATGTCAGTTTGCTTTTGAGCAGATCAAGCAGTACCTTCAGAACCCACCCGTGTTGTCACCGCCAGAGCCGGGGAAGATGTTGATTCTGTATCTGTCAGTAACGGACACAACAATGGAATGCATGCTTGCACAGGAATCTGAGGATAGAGTGGAGAAAGCCATCTATTACCTGAGTAAGAAGATGCTAGATTATGAGACCCGTTATACCCCACTGGAGAAGGCTTGTTAGCCTTGGTATGGGCTACCAGGAAGTTGAGGCACTACCTGTTAGCTTACTCTGTAATTCTAGTTTCGAGATTAGATCTTATCAAATATCTCTTCAAGAAACCAGCGCTTATGGGTAGGCTAGCTTGTTGGTTACTTCTTCTCTCTGAATTTGATCTGAAATATGTCACTCACAAGTCTGTCAATGGGAGAGCGGTAGCTGAGTTCTTGGCGGATTACCTAGTGAAAGGGGATGAAGCGATAGAATACCTATTCCCAGATGAAACTATTCTGCAAGTCGAGGAAGAGATTTGGACAATGTACTTTAACAGAGCATCTAATCAGTACGGCTATGGAATAAGGGTGTTGCTGATAGCACCTGACAATTCCCATATACCTTTAGCTTTCAAACTTCGGTTCAAGGTATCTAACAACGAAGTAGAATACAAGGAGTGTATCGCTGGTTTGGAAGCCGCCCTGGAACTAGGAGCAAAAAGGTTGGATGTCATCGGGGACTTGAACCTGGTTATGTCTTAAGCAAATGAAGACTGGAAGGTTAAAGAAGAAAAGATGAAGATCTATCACCAGACCCTGGACATTCTAATTCCTAGGTTTTAGAATCTGACCTTCACGCATCTACTAACAAAGAACAACAGGTTCGCTGACGCTTTATCAACTCTATCTTCTGTGATAGACATCCTTTTTGGAGTTCAGATGCATCCAATCATTATTGAATAGAGATATACGTTGGCCTACGAGTTGATCGTCGCAATAGATGAAGTATAAGATCAGAACCCTTGGTTTTATGATATCTGAAACTTCTTGGAAAATGAGGTTTATCCACTAGGGGCAAATGCCAAAGATAAAAGGGCAATACGGCGAATGGCCGTTCAATTTGTCATCTGCGGGGGTAAGTTGTATAAGAGGGGTCATCTGAGAATCCACAAGCTGTGTGTTGACGCAGAAGAGTCGAAGCGCCTAATAGAGGCCATCCATGGGGGAGAGTGTGGAGCACACATGAGCAGCGTAATGCTAGCTCGGAAAATTCTCAAGCAAGGTTACTACTGGTCTACTATGGAGGAGGATTGTATTGGTTTTGTTTGGCGATGCCACAAATGCCAAATCTATGCAAATCGCATGAATATCCCACCGTCGAAGCTGTACAACATGACTTCACCATGGCTTTTCTCAGTTTGGGAAATTGACATCATTAGGGCAGTTACACCGAAAGGGTCAAATGGACATGAGTACATTCTGCTGGCAATTGATTATTTTACGAAGTGGGTGAAAACTCAGTCTTATGCAGTGTTAAAAGCAACGCATGTGGCTAAGTTCATCCGCAATAACATCATTTGCTGTTATGGAGTCCCGAATGAGATCATTTCAGACAATGGTTCCCATTTCAAGAAAGAAGTGATTGACTTGCTGGAGAAATACAACGTGGCTTTTCATAAGTCATCTACATATCGGGCGCAAACCAATGGAGCTGTTGAGGCCGCCAACAAGAACATCAAGCACATTTTGCAGAAAATGGTTGAGACCTACAGGGACTGGCTAGACAAATTGCCATTTGCTCTCTAGGGCTACAGAACTTCAATTCGGACATCTACTGGGGCAACTCTGTACTCGCTTGTTTATACGATGGAAGCTGTTCTACCGATTGAAATAGAAGTTCTGTCGCTGCGGGTTATGGCTGAGTGCCAGGTAGCAGAGGCAGATTGGCAGCAGAGCAGGTTCGAAGAACTAATGTTGTTTAATGAGAAGAGGCTGAAAGCACTGTACCATGTTCAAGGGTATCAACGCAGGATTGCCAAGGCTTTCAATAAGAAAGTTAAGTCTCAGAATCTTAAGGAAGGGGATTTGGTGCTGAAAGACAACCAAGCTCCCATCCATGACCCTAGGGGCAAGTTCAGACCTAATTGGACTGGTCCTTACATTATCAAAACCATTTGGTCGGGTGGAGCTGTTATTCTTATGGACCTGGATGGCCTAGAACTTTCCCAACCGATTAACATGGACAAGTTGAAGAAATATTACCCCTGAAAGGCTCGCTAGGCTGAAAACCCGGAAGGCGACCTAGGCAAAAGTTAGAGAACAAAAAATTGGAAAAAAGAAAAATTGAGCTTGCAAGGTCGAAAACCTAGAAAAGGCAGCTTTGGCAAAAGTTAGAGCGTATAAGGAGAGAGTTAATACTTGAGTGAACCTAAACCGAACTATGTAAGGCCTGATTCCCATCTTCGGGATACGTAGGCAACTTCATTCTAAAGTCCGGCCGTAAACACTTCCAAATCAACTATGTCCATGTGTTTGATCAAGGCATCTTTGTCTGTTCGTTATTTGAAAATTCAGTTGTGATCCTTACCCTAAGAGAAGAGCTGATTACAGTGCTGAGCAGTGCTACTTAGTCTAGGGGCAATTTTCTATTTCTGGATTCGGGTTTGTACATCTCGAGGATAGATTCTATGTGTGTCAAGTTGTGATCCTTATCGAAAATGGTTTTGAAAGGTTTTGATAAAAGTTGATTTGTTCAAATTAATAATTTTACAACTTAGACCATTTTTGGACCAAAAGGAAAGTTTTCAGTGCCCACAACTTCAATTTCATTGATTTCAATAAAAAGTTCTCCAACTTTAAATACAAATTAAAGTTGCTTTTATTACATTCAAAAAAAAAACTTGAAAAGTAAGATCAAAGCAACAAACTTGGGGCATAGATGAGTCAGGTGTTCTTGCGTCCCCCGCTTGTGCTTGTGGAAGGTTCTGATGCTAAAGTGGGCCCAGTTTGTGCCTCATCTTCGAGCCAAGTTAGGCACTCGCCAGAAAGTGTGTAGTTGAAACTAGGGACAGGAGCTAGAAGTTCTCTTGTCCTTCAAGCATTAGGGTATCTAGCCAATTATGAACCTCGGATTGGGTATGAAGCCGGGTACTCTACCCCATCTTCTGGGCATGTCTGGTTGTGTTCGAACTGAAGCCTGAACCGGAATGGAAAGTAGAATACGCAGTGTGTCAGGCCAATTAGTTGAATGCCGGGTTGCTGAGCCATGCTGTAGCTCATCTCGGGCATATCAAACCAGGGACAATGCCAATCAATGCCAACAGCAAACCTGTTGCACATCCAATGGCACCACCATCCCTCGTTCGAGAAATCCACTAGCTGTTGGCGAAAGAAATAGCCTCGTGCTGAATATGCAGGGCAAGAGTCCACTACCTTTAACCTGTCCATGAGCCATATCTAGGGAGGGATGAAAGAAAAGAGAGATTAAAGAATAGAGAGATGTGTGTTATGGAAAAAGTGAGAAAAGGGCTTTGAGAGAAAAATAGAGCATGATTGCCGAGAGATGTGAGAAACACATATTAGAAAGGGTGGGAAACAGTACCTGAAGAAGTAGTGGACTTCCCACAAATTTGGTTGTCTCTCGCCGATGAAAAGCATTTAAGCCCATCAAAGTCTCGGCCAACGCCAAACCAATGTAACTCTTGCCCTCTTTCAAACGCTATGCCACTTCAACTAGCTGAAGCTAGACCCGCTGAAATTAGGGGCAAGAAGGAAGTGTGCTAACATGCACAAACAAAGGGCGTGTTGTCGAAAACCTCGCCAAAGAAGATCGCCTCGGTCACCGGCGTCAGAAAATCGATGAATTAAACTGGGGATATCCAGCTCTCTGTTGTGAACCAAGGATCAGGCATCGTGTAAAGTGAGCCCACACATCCTTCCAAAAGCTTGGATGTGACCAAAATGGGGTTGAGGCAAGATTTCCTCATCGCGCTGGGACTCCATTAGCACTCGAAATTCTTTGATTGTCGGGCATATCTCTTGTCCTCCGAAGCTAAAGACATGTCTAATTGGATTCCAACATCTAGCTGCGGCATGTAGAAACGGAAAACAAAGCGAAGAACGACTCAGTGGGAATAGTGCATTTATGCCGAAACCCCAAAAATTCAGCTTTTCCGACCCATCTAAAGTTGCAATCCAATTTGAGAGTTTTTCGGTGAAGAATGGCTCCATTTGTGAAGAGTTTGTATCTGAAATGAAGAAAACACAAAGTCTGAACCTTTTGTAGAAGATAAGGCAATAAGTGGAAGCCAGGTGTCAACATTCTGGAAGTTCCTCACATTGGTGGTCGACCGGCCACTAGTGATGGTCAACAGACCACCTTGGTAGCGGACCGGCCACCACTGGTGGCCGACAGAATCCATTCATGGCTGACAGCCCTTTTTGTAGACCTACTATCCACCTTTGTGTTGAGAGTGCTGAGAACCTTGTTTTGGTATACTCTTTGTATATGTTAAGGTCCTGTTTTGAGTCCTTTTAGTTTTAGCAAGTTTGCTGTGTTGTATTTAAGTTGTTTATTGAGGTATTTTGTTCATCAAGTTGTTTATCAAGTCGTTTTGTTGTATATCAAATTGTTCTGTTGTTTATCGAGTTGTTGTTATTTTGATTATCGAGTTGTATTACTTTGTTTAGTTCAGTTGTTGGTCGGTTTGTTACCTGATTCAGACTGTTGTGACAATACAAGTATTTGGTTTTCAATGTCAAATTTAATCTCATTTTCATGCAATGCGGTGCTCATGATGCAAAATACAACACTTTTTCAAAAAGCTTGGTTTCCATTTTGATCGTTGTTGTTTTTACAAAAGTGCAGTACAAGTTTTTTTTTTTTTTTTTTTTTTATAGAAAATAAAATTGTCTGAAGCTGTACAACGTGCTAACACTACTAACAAAAGAAACTAAGCAAAAATACAGATAGATTAGCGCTAGCTATCTCAGGCTCGAGAGGCCCTCTTCGTCCTCTTCCTCGGAGGAGGGGACTCAGAGTTGTCTCCATCAGCGCCGTTGTCTGAACTGGATGCTGAATCGGAACCGGATGCCAAACCGGAACCAGAGCTGTCTCCACTCTCAGCCTCGGAGCTCTCCTTAGCACTAGCACTCCTACTCTCAGAACTCGAGCCAGCATCATTGTCTCCACTCTCAGATGACTCAGCATGCTGACTTGCTTCCTCCTCAACCTTGCTGGTCTCAATATCATCCTCGCTCGGAATAGGCTTTGAAGGGCCACTCTTAGCTCAGGCACTCCTAGCTCGGCCTCGGTTGTGTGCTGGAGCCTGTCTCTCTCTCCCTGCTGCCGGAGGGGGTACTGATGGTCCTGGTGCTGCTACCGCTGGCGTTGTCGGTATAGGTGGGACTTGAAAAGACAGTTATTATGTGTTAGCCACAATATGTGCATTGGAGATACAAGTATGGTGGGCAGAATGAGTATATGAATGAAACATAGAAGTACAGTGTATGAATTCAGATGCAGTATATCAGTGCAGCGTGGGGAAATGTCAGTTTCAGTGTGTTAGTGGAAATTTGATGACTGGAATGTAGGAAAACTGAAGAAATAACCTAAATGCTGTGGAAGCTGAGCAGTGCCTCCCTCCTCAATATCATGCCCTCAAATGAGGCTAACAGCTCTAGCAGATCCTCGGTGTATCCAGGAGGTGCCTACAAATGCATTGGAAATGATCAATGTCCAGAAGAAACAAATATCAGAAAGAAATGAGAAAACTAAAGAATGAAGTACATACCGGGGGCGCATCAAGAGCCCTAACATATCTGTGTCTCGTTGTGGCAGGCTCGATCGGGATCTGGTATGCCTCTCTAGTATACAGCCAACATGTGAGTGCAGTAGGTAACTCTGGCCAGCCGGTCCTCTGCCTTGTCTGGGTGGCCCCTCTATTACGTGCCCTGGTTCCCCTGGGTACTCTAGGCCATGCCCTCACAGCAGGGGCTCTCGCCCCCTCACCTCTGCGAACACCGGTCAGAGGTGGCATAAGGTGTGTCTCGATGAATATCGCATAATCACCTTCTCCCAAGAAGTAATCGGCGTCCAAGCCTCTGGTAAACTAGATCATCTTCTAGGAGGTGAGTTGCTCTGTAACTTATATAGATGGTGGCGGTGCCATATGAACTATCTGCTGTGGCGAACCTAGAGTCTAGCGTATGAAACGCTCGCCTAGAAACCAGGCCCAGCAAACCAGACCCTCGAATAGAAGTTAGAAACGGATGGCCTCCCGAGCTCCAACAAACTGGTCCCCGACTCCTCAGGCATCGTCGCCCAGGGTTGCAACGTGATCTGTAAACAGAGAATGCACAGCTTGTTAGTTGCCATTAGAATGTTACAATATGAATCAGAGCTGAAGCAGAATGAAAATAGCTGTGAATTTTGAGTTACCTTTGCTGCAGTCACAGTGTCGAAGTATCGGCGGAAGAATGAAAAAGTCTCTGGGGTCCTCCGTAGGCATCTCCCGTCATACCGATGAGAGTATGGCACGACAGGAGGCATGTCCACCTTTGGCTCTGAGGCAAGGGTCAGGAAGTAGGCATATACCCAAAGCTGCAAAAAGAAAAGGGCCATATTGAGTATACAACAGAACACAAGGAATGCAAAAAGCAGAATGTGTGTACAATGTCTAGAAAATGCAGAATACAGGGGATGCAGAGAGCAAAAAATGTAGAATAAAGAATGTAGAAAGCAGAATGTGTATGCAGTGTACAGAAAGTACAAGTGTGAATGTAAAGAGCAGAATGTGTATGTAGTCTATAAAAAGTAAAGGTGTGAGTGCAGAAAGCAGAATGTGTAGTACAAAAAGTATAAGTGCAAAGCAGAAAGCACGACATGAAATACAAAGTGAAAAGGTAAAGCATACCTCCCAGGCTCTCCAGTAGCCACCGACCATATTCCCGCTCCTGCGGGATGTCGAGCACATGTATCCATATAATGTGGCAAGGCTAGCACCACCCCTATCATAAGCACGGACCAGAGACAAGTCCACTAGTGCACTAAGAGATATAACCTGACAGCGTTCGCTCTGTCTGCGAAAAAAGTGGTGCCAAAGAGGAACATTAAGAAGCCTCGGGGTAGTGCTTTGTCTCCTCTAGGGTCTCTGGCTCTCTCCCTCGAAACTGCTCTGCAAACCAGCTATACCGTACCATCCCTAATCGGAAGAGAGGTGGGTGTGCTCCTAGCAAGTAGATCCATGCCGCCTCCCACTCACCCATGTCTGCATCATAAGGGATCGGATGACCCCCTACCTCTATGCTAGTGAGCATAGAGAAATCATAGGGAGCCATCGTCATCTCTCCCACGGTAGAGAAGTGGAAAGGGTTGGTGGTATCTCACCACCTTTCTACCAATGCTCAGAGTAGAGGTTGACCTGCTATGAGGCGTGATAGCCGCATGCAGAACAAGCCGAAGCCAGCCTCATCAACAATGTGGTGGACACCATCATGGAGCTCCATATACCACTCCCTTGTGGATGTGGCTCCTTAGCCTCTGATAAAGTGGGAGTCCTCCTGTGATCAGAACAAGCAGGTGTAAGAAATAGAATGCAAAAATGTATGTGGAATGAGCAGGTGAAAAGCAGTGTAAGAAATATAGAGCAAGAGTGTAGTTTAAGCAAGAAATACAAAGTACATTGGAGAAAACATGAGAATACAGTGTATACCTTGGTGGCGCTGTAAGATAAATGGGAGGTTGGCTCTCTGTAGACACCCCATTTTTGACCGTCCTCAAGACTTGGATATGCTTGCAGGTACATCCAATGACAAGTTCGATTGCTCGTCGAGTATTCGAATTTCACGGCGAAACATCACAGGTTTGAGCTTTCCGAACCCTGTATTCTTTCTGTCTCATTTTTGGACCATATGTTGGTCCTTTCAGCATGCTTCTTGTGAGGCACTGCCGGCCATCTTTTGGCCCTGCTGGCCATGGAGTTGACCCTGCCTGCCATTGATGAAGCTTGTTGACCATCAATGAGGCATTGCCGGCCACCACTGATGGCCGACAGAACACCTTGTCTTAGCAGATTTTGTGCTAGATCTTTTGAGCCATCCTCCATACACGTGTATGGAGGGATGGAGGCCTTTTCAAGCTTGTTAAACAAGCTTTGCATTGCATGCCTCTATATAAGGGGAGGCTCCTCCCCCTTTCCAGAGGTTTAGCCATTGTTAGAGACAATATCTCTCTCTCTATATATTTCTCACTCTCTCTCTCTATATTGTGCTAGTTTGTGCCTTAAAGTGCATTTTCTCTTCACTTTTGCACTACAACACATAGTAGAACACCTTCACTCTTGAGCTGAGGTTCTTGGAGGTTGTATTTGGGTGGTTTTAGCTTGGTTTTGCCTCAGAAACTTGCTGTTATTGTTGTGCTTCAAGGGTGAGTCTCATATCCTCTTTAAAGCTTTATTTTCATTGCTTATTTGGCCATCCTTGCATATTGTTTTAGGCCTTGCTTTCAACTACAAAAAGCCTTTTTTCCAAGTGTTTAAGATGGTTGTTTGAGGCCTCTTTGGTGTTGGAGGTGTTTCACCCCCTTTGTAACTTATTTGTTAAGCTTTTGAGCTATCCTTTGAAGCTTTTGTATTAGTCTTTGTTTGGCCTTTTAGCCACTGAAATCCAGTGGATTTTCAGTGGTAGAAATGTGGTCTTGAGACCCAAAATAAGAGGGGGTGGTCCCTCTTCCCCTTGTCTTGTTAGCATGTGTTATTGGCCTATCAAATCAGCATGTATTTCTATCCTCTTACGGTTTAGTTTAAGCATGTTTTTGTGAGTTTTTGGACCTAATATAACTCTGTTTTTGGCTGGTTTGTTGCCTCATGCATGCATATTGCACTTGTAGTGTAATCTTGCCATTTAGCCTTGTGTGCTCAATGCTTTGATCCATCATGCTAGCCTATTTTGGTTCTATCTCAGCATGTTTTTGGTGTTTTTTTTAACATGCTTAAGCTCTGTTTTGGTTGGTCTTGGCCATGTGAGACTTGCCTTGTATGGTTGTAATATAAGTGGCTTTGACTAGCCTTGAGTGTCAAGTCTCTAGCATGCATTACTTGAGTTGTTTGCATGCTTTGGTCTCATCTCTAACATGAATTCAGTATATATAGTGTGGTCATACTCTCTCATGCTTCACTCTTTCAATGCTTTTGGAGAGCTATGCTTTATGCCTTAATTATGGCCTAACTTGCATGCATGCATGCCTAAGCTTTTGGGTTACCATCTCAGTGTATTTTTGGTCTTATTTTGCCATGATACAACTCTGTTTTTGGTTGGTTAGAGCATCCCTCATTTGCTTCTTACACTTGTAGTGTAATCTCACTTTTTGGTCTTACATGCTTGGTGTTTTGCCATTTTATTCTAACATATGTTGGCTATGTTCAAGCATGTTTTTGGCATTGTTTTGACCTGCCTGGGGACTGTTTTGAGTCATCTTGGCCCATTGGGACTTGCTTGATATGGCTATGGTGCAAGTGCCTTAGCTAGTCTTGAGTACTGAGCCTTCTAGCATGCTTTGTTTGTGGTATTTATGTGATTTGGCATCATTTAGCACTTGATTTCAGAACATATAGCATTGCCATCTTCTCATGTATATCACTCTTTGATTGTGTTTGAGAGTTGAGCATTGTGCCTAGTTTGTGGACCAACATGTGTGCGTGTTTGTCTAGTCCTTTGAGCTTCAATTCCAACATGTTTTGGCCACTATTTTGGCAAGATGTAACTCTATTTTGAGCTGGTTTGGTTGTTTGAGCATTGTGATGCATGCTCATAGTGTTATTCTCTTCACTAGCCTTGGTGCTCTTGGCCTCTTAACATGTCTTGCATGCATTGCTTGCATGATAGAGTCTTATGCATGCCATCTTAACATGTCAAGATTAGCATGATTGTTTGTGGAACATGTTGTTCGTGTGCATTGCATTGTGTTCAATCGGATGTTGTGTTGAACACAAGGTGGATTAGCTCATTTCATACTCGACGTGATGAAATGAGCCAATCTCCCTTGGTCTCCATCGCCTTTGATCTCTCATGATAAGGGGATGGTCTGAGTGTCTTGTTTGTCATGCATTTATTGAGTTTGTACAAATTGGATCTTTGGCTATCACACATTGCGATGCTCGATTGATGGTCTTGGATCCAATTATGCCTTTCCCTTGATGTTTCGAGATGATATGGAGGGGCATAGTATGTACATACCCTTGGAAGACCCTCCATTTTCTCTATTTTGTGCTCTGCTGCAGCTTGGTGTCACAGCACATTAGTGGCCGACACCCTCTTATTGCTAGCCGGCAGCCCTTCATTCTTGGTCGGCAGTGTGCATATTTGGCCGGCAGGGGGGTCGGCAGAAGCTCCTTATGGCCGGCAGGCCACTGATGCACTTCTCAGCATTGTTTTGGTGAGATCCAGCAGCTAGTTCTCAAGGACACCTTGCAGACAGAGCCTCTAAAGAGCATTTGGAGAGCTTTTCGGGGCGAGAAACCGAATGCGAGCATACATGTTCAACATCTTCCAACCAGAGCTGAAGTAGTTTAATTTAGTGCTTTACTTGTTAGTTAGCATTGAATTTGTAATTTAATTAATTAATTTGTTAATTAGTTAATTGTTGTAATAATTAGTTGTAGCTAGTTATTCAATTTGGTTGTGTAATAATTAGTCTAATTAGTTTAATTAGATTAGTTAGTTTAGCTTAGCTTAGATTAGCCTAGCTTTCATTCGGACCCTCCGTCGAGAGGGCAAATTTTGTAATAAGTGTGCGTGTGTGTGATGCATGTCTTCCAACCCCATTTCTTTCTCCTTTTTACTTATCAGCTTTTGATGGTTAGTTTTAGGGTATGTTTCAATTAGCATACTTATGCTTCGCATGTTTGCATTCATTCATCTGTCTTGCATGCACCGGGCTCGGCGCATCATTCAAACTGTATTGTATTTCAATACACTTTCTTGAATACGTGTTTCAAAGCATGTTATCAAGTGTTGCATTCATATGCCATTCTAGATAGCCGAGCTTATTTTAGTTGCATTTTTGCATGTGTTGCATTAGGCATCTTAGCATAGTTAGGATTCATGCATGATTTCGAACTAGTTTTTTTTTTTTTTGGCTCGGAGTACACTGTGAGTATTTATGCTTTAGCATACTCGCATGTGTGTGAGTGTTTCCATGATAGCATGCTTGCCATGAGGCTATTTGCTTAATTGCTATAACTGTCTGAATGCCAGTGGATGAAGGCTTCATTGCTTGAATTGGAACAATTCATCGAAATGTGCGTTTTAAGCCCACTTGAGAGTGGCAAATCATGTTTTCTAAGCCCACTTAAGGGTGGAAAATCCGCGTCTTAGCCTACTTGCGAGTAGAACTTTCAAACCATTTTCGAAAAACAAACATGAGATGTTTTGTTCCAATTCTTGCGATTGAGTCTATACTTGTGTGCTGTGCGCATCATGTAATAATGTTAGCTAATAACCAGAATAAGAATACATGTGTTTTCAAAAACAACATATCATGTTAGTAGAGGCCGATCTTTGATCGGGTGAGCGGGGGTGCTCATTTCAGGACCTTCCCCTCTCATACCCAAGTTCCCGAGCCGAGGAAACTTTGGTGATGACGGACACGTGGCTTTTGGCACGAGTCAGGGTTTCCTAAATTTCTCAAAACAAAATATTTAGGTGGCGACTCTGAAATCTGGCAAAGCAGTCCATGTTTGGCGCTTTTTATTCAAAATTGATTTTTCAAAACCAATTGCCAGATTTGGACTCTTTGGTGATTTATCAGTCTCACATTGCACTTTGTGAGATTAGATTCAGAACCGTGACAGGAGTCCGAACTATAGTAGCTAGAACCACAATTCGTGCCCTCGCGCGCGGAGCGGAGTTCGGGCGGTCTAAACTCTTGTAGCAAGAGATCCTCTGGTGCGCCTCGCTCAAATCCTCTAAAATGCCGAACACTCTCAGGTGGTGGCACATACGTCGAAGATCGTACGTCATCAGGTCGAAGGGTCGAACCCTGGGTGGTAGTAGCACAGGCTTGGGCTCTGCCTCCATCTCTGGGGAAGCTCTGTCAGGAGGAACAACGTCCGCCATCTGGAAAGAAGATGAGAAAAGTGGCCGAAAATGAGCAAGATAGGTGGAAAATGCCAAAAGTCAACTCAAGTCAACCCTAGGAGAGAGAAAAGGAAAGAAAAAGTCAAAGCCTAGGAAAAGGCATAGAACCCAAGAAGAACTCTAGTGAAACAAGCCTCAAATGGTGGAAACTCCAAGAAAAAGTACCGAAATCGAATTTCAATCCATTCAAAACAGAGTATACAAAGAGGATTTAGCAAATCAAATGTGCGTGGGGGATTAGAAAACGCATATAAGGCTCAGATCTAGAGAGGGAAAGTGTCTAGAGAGGGAAAGGGTGGATTTTTAAGCAAGGAGAAGTGTGGAAATGAAGTATGGGTGAGTATACTTAAAGGCCCGAGGTGAAAAGACATATTTGGCCCTGGTCTGCCATCGGTGGCCGACCGGCCACCAGTGGTGGCCGACACCCTTCTCTGGTGGCCGTCCAGTGCCTAGTGCTCCTCCTTTGAGTCTTGATGTTGTTTTGTGTCTTTATTTCTCAAGAAGTACAAGGAAGGTTCACCTTTAAGTTCAAATTGCCTTTGTGGAAGCTTTAAATCGTGCCTTTAGTGCGTGATGTTCATTGTCAGTCAACATGAATGAGGTGTATCCTTTGAAAACATGTCACAACTCTTCCGAGAGGTAAATCGGAAATTGCCATTTAATTCATCTTGTTAAGAATACTCTTTCATCCTCGTATAAAATATGCATCATGTGCATGTATAGAAGGCACATTCCACATGTGATCTTGCATAGAGTGTGCACTTCTCACATTTGCATAGAACATGCTTCTATTTCCCATTCGCACAGAACATGCATTTGGTATTTAACATAGAACATGCTGTTAATCGTGCATAGAATGTGCTTCCGCTCTTGTATTATGCGTAGAACATGCTTATTGTTTTCATTCTTGAATCATGCATAGAATATGCTCTCGAATTGTTTGGTTTACATAGAACATGCTGTTAATCATGCATAGAATGTGCTTCCGCTCTTGCATTATGCGTAGAACATGCTTATTGTTTTCATTCTTGAATCATGCATAGAATATGCTCTTGAACTGTTCGGTTTGCATAGAACATGTCGTTATATTGCAGTCGTTGTCTTGCATAGAATATGCATTTCCTATTCGTTACATTTGCATAGAATGTGCACTCCTTTATTGTTGCACGGAATTTTCTTCACTCTTGTTTCATGCATAGAAAATGTGCGGTTCATTCAGAAGAGTGCCAGGTAGAATCACTTGTACCCTTCGAATCACCTCTTCTCCTTTCGCGTGCGGCGCGTTAGGACGTTTCAGTTAAAAACATTTGTGTGCGTCCTGATGTTTATCACCTCATTCGGTTAAAAACATTTGTGTGCGTCTTGATGTTTATCACCTCATTCGGTCACCACTCCTTTTGGTTAAAAGCATTCGGGTGTGTCTCGGTGTTTACACCACTCCTTTTGGTTAAAAGCATTCGAGTGTGTCCCGGTGTTTACACCACTCCTCTTGGTTAAAAGCATTCGGGTGTGTCCCGGTGTTTACACTACTCCTTTTGGTTAAAAGCATTCGGGTGTGTCCTGGTGTTTACAGCACTCCTTTTGGTTAAAAGCATTCGGGTGTGTCCCGGTGTTTACACCACTCCTTTTGGTTAAAAGCATTCGGGTGTGCCCCGGTGTTTACACCACTTCTTTTGGTTAAAAGCATTCGAGGGTGTCCCGGTGTTTACACCACTCCTTTTTGGTTAAATACACTCGGGTGTGTCTCGGTGTTAACACCATCCTTGTTTTCTTCTGCGTACAACGCGTTAGGATCTTGTTTGAGACCTTAGATGCACCCGATTGTTGCTTTTCTTCTTTTCTGCGCGTCACATAGTTAAACTTTGCATAATTTTCTTATATCCTTTCAGCATGAAATGTGGTTCGGTTCGTAATTCCCATGCGTGGCGTGTTTGCTTACTCTTTCTTATGATTGAGATTGTTGTACCTTGTTTTGGTTTGCTTGCATTGCATTTGCATTCAAATATTTCGTTACAGCTTTATTGCATGATCATAAGTTATGTTCTTGCATCGTGCATATCATTTGCATCTTGCCCCAGAACTACGCTGGTTTGATTCCTTGCAAAAGGATACGTAGGCAGCCTACGGGCGTAATCATTTGTTTTGTCTTGTTTGTTTGTTTGTCGAAGTCTTTGGCCTTGTCAAAAGTGGGTCGTCTCTGGGCTTTGACATTCACTCCCGTCATTTCATGACTTCTGAGTTCTATCAAAGAGGGGCAACTGTAGACACCCCATTTTTGACCGTCCTCAAGACTCAGACGTCATCGCGTGTGCACTCGATGATTATGATTGCATGTGTTTGTTTTGAGTGCTCGAAGTCCTCGGTGGAGTGCCATGTCTTTGAGCCTTGAAACCTTATCTGTTTTGTGCCTTACTTTGGACCAAAACCTTGGTATTTCTTGCCTGGAGCTTTTGGTGACCTGTCGGCCATCACCATAGGCTGTCGGCCATGGGTAATGGTTGTCGGCCAGAGGTGTGGCCGGTCAGCTACCAGTGGTGGCCGTCGAGATATTTGTTGACAGTTGTGCCAGTTGTTAGCACATTGAGCTGCATCTCCCTACACATGTATGGTGGGATGTTTCTAAGTTCAAAGAGTGTTTTTTCTATATATATGGGGTTCCTCCCCCATTTTGAGAGGTGAGCAATTTTGGAACAAAATTCTCTCTCTCTCTCTAGATTTCTCTACCTCTCTCTCTCTCTCTCTCTTACAGTTTTGTGCTTTGTAGCTAGTTTTCTCTACACCTTCACATACACTACCTTGATCAAAGTTACTCCTCTTTGAGCTGAGGTTCCTTGAGACTTGTTTTGAGCTCTAGCAAGTGGTTTTAGCTTGGATTTGTGCCTAGAGTTGCCCTTTGCTCCAAGAGGTAGTTAACTTGCTTTGTTCACTTGTTTAGTATACTTGTTTTACCATCTATTTTAACTGTTTTGAGGCCGGTTTTGAATAAAAAAAAAACCTCTGTTTTTATAACTTAAAAGAGGTGGCTTGAGCCTTTTTTTTTTTTTTGCTAGGGGTGGTTCACCCTTCTTGCTTGTTAGCTTGTATAGGTTTTGTGACTTTACTCATCACTTTCAAAATCAACTTTTTTGGCCCTTTTAACCACTGAATTTCAGAGTATTTTCAGTGGCCAAAAACTTATTTTGAAGTCCAAAATTGGAGGGGTTAGCCTCCCCTCCTCATGTCTTGTTTCATGCCTAGTTAGCTTTACATGTTAGCACGTTTTTCTAGCTTAACTTAGCTCAAGTTCAGCATGTTTTAGTCTCTATTATAACCTATTTTAGCTCTATTTTGGGCTGGTTAGTTTGTTTTAGTCTTGTTTTGCATAGTTGTAGTATTAATTCCTTTACAAGCTTAGTGTTTTAAGGCTTTAACTAGCATTGGTGTGAGTTGGTTGCATATTTTAGTGCTTTTACCATTCATTTCCAATACTTAATCACCTCTGCAACCCCCCTCAATTCTTCACTTTTGATTTTCTTTGAAAGTGGCTTCAAACCACTTGTTTGCATAAGTGTGAAATTGAGGTGTTACACCTAATGGTTTAATCCCTTAGGGGGTTCATTACCAACAGTGTAATGCCTCTTTCATGCCAAAAGTAAGTTGTGGTTTGAGTCCTCTTTTCATTAGAGGACAATCACCAATGGACAAATGGATTAATGAATGGTTTGGTAATTAAAATGAGTAAACAACATTTGCAAGTAAAAGTGCGCAAGATAAGTATTCTTTGTGTTACATTGCATGTGTTCAAATCGGACGTTAATTTGAACACAATGAAAATGGAACATTTCATACTCGAAGTGATGAAAGGTGTCATTTTCCTAGGTCACCATTGCCCTTGATCATGCATGATAGGGTGGTGGTCATTTTGGTCTTGTTTGTGCATTTACTGTACTTGTACAAACTTGGTCCCTTAGCCATCATGCATGGAAATTGCTTGATTAATGGTTTGAGGGCCAAGAGTTTCTCTCCTTTGAGCTTGTGTGATGATAAAGAGGTTAAACAGTACAAAAAACCTGTGAGAATACACTGTTTTGCTGTCTGTTGCAGCATGGAAGTGTGAACTAGCAGTGGCCGACAGCTACCATCAGTGGCCGACCGGCTACCAATGGTAGCCGACCGGCCCCTTGTCCCTCTTGTCGGCCATCAGTGATTTTCGCCCAATGTATTGGTAAGATAAAGCAGAGGTGTTGTGGAAGTTGGCAGAATTTTCAGTGATCAAATGTGCAAACAGAGGCTAGCAGCAGCAAGGTAGTGGCTTTTTGGACGAAGGATCGAGCATGCATGCATCCTTCACCTCCCGGGACTAAGTAGTTGATTACTTAGTTCATTTGCAATTGACTTGTAATCCATTAATTAGCTAAGTAGTTAATTAGATGTGATGTAATTATTTAATTAGTTAGCTAGAATAGTTAATTAGTTTTCGGTTTGTAATAATTAGTTACCTTAATTAGCGTAGCTAGTTAGCTTATTCATTCAGACCCTCCTTCGCGAGGGCGTAATGTTATAATAAGTGTGCGTGCGTGTGTGTATGTCTTCCAACCCCACGTCTTTCTCTCTTTTGTTTAAATTCTTTTGATGGTTAGTTTAGGGATATGTTTTAATTAGCATATCGCATGTTTGCATCCATTCATTTGTATTGCATGGACTGAGGCTCGGCGCATCATTCAAACTGCATTGCAATTTCAATACTTCTTTGAATACGTGTTTAATTGCATGTTGTTCAAATCAATCCATATGTTATATTAGCAGTCGAGCCTATTAATTTCATATTGCATGTGTTGCATTAAGCATCTTGTATAGTTAGGATCATGGATCTTTCTAACTAGTTTTTGTTTTGGCTCGGAGTAGTAGGTGAGTTTTTATACTTTAACATACTCGCATAAGTGTGAATGTTGCCATGATTAGCATGCTTGCCACGAGGCTATGTGCTTAAATTTTAAACTGCTTAAATGCCTGTGGATGGAGGCTTATTGTTTGAATTAGAACGATTCAACAAATGTGCGTTTTAGGCCCACTTTGTTGAGTGGCAAATCATGTTTTAAGCCCACTATGTTTGGTGGCAAATCCGCAATCTTTAAACCCTCTTGAGGTGGCAAATTCAAACCACTTTCGCAAACAAACATGAGTTGAATTGTTCCAAATTGAGGAAACTAGTCTATACTTGCTTGTGCACATCACATAGTAAAGCCAGTTTAATAACCGGAATAAGAACACATAATGTTTATAAAAAATCATATCATGATTAGTAGAGGCCGATCTTTTGATCGGCGAGCGGGGCTGCTCAATTCATGACCTTCCCCCCTTGTACCCAAGTTCTCGAGCTGAGGCAACTTTGGTGATGACGGACACGTGGCCTTCGGCACGAGTCAGGGTTTCCTAAATTTCCCCTCCCCCCCAAAAAAAAAAACGTTTAGGTGGCGACTCTGTATTTGGCAAAACAATCTAATTTTGGCATTATTTCATTTAAAATCAATTTTCCAAAAAAGATTTGCCAGATTTGGACTCTTTGGTGTTTATCAGTTTCACATTGCATTTGTGAGACTAGATTCAGAACCGCGGGAGTCTGAACTGTGAGGCCTTCTTTTCAAACCTTTCTGAAAGGCGGGGCGCGGAAAAGGCGAGTCCACACTCCTTTGTGTTTATGCATTCACCATCACACTTGCATTATTCATTGTTACAATTAGCACACTGTTGCATGGCTACAATCTATTCACATCAACATTTGATTACAACATTTTTCATCAATTAATACTGGCCCCCTTTTTTGGGTTGACCACTCAGTTAATATTGGCTCCTCTTCGGGATGACGATACTATCCCCTTCTCGAGTTGTCAATTAAAACCACCATCGGTTAATACCTCCATTTTCTTAGGTTGTCGGTTAAAACTGGCCATCGGTTAATACCTCCCCTGTTGTGGGTTGATGGTTAACACTATTCATCAGTTAATACCTCGCATTTTTTGGTAGATGGTTAACACTACATTTCCTTCTCTCATATCATTTGCACGAGACTTGCCTTGCATATTACCTATTGCATTGCATTGCATAAATTATGAATTTTCAAAAAGAGAAAAAAATCGGCTTCATGAAGTGTGTAAGTTCAACTTTCAATTGTATTTCGAGCATATCATGTGCTTTCTGCCCCTGAACTACATTGGTTTGGTTCCTTGCAAGGAGATACATAGGTAACCTTTGGGTTCAACCAACTGTATTTGCATCTTGTTTGTTTGCCCAAATCTTACGGCCATGTCAAACAGGTCATCTTCGGGATTTGACATTCACTCACGTTAAGAAATGACTTCGAGTTCTGTCAAAGAGGGGCAACAGTAGACACCCCATTTTGACTGGCCCTAAGACTTAGGCACTTTCATTTAATTACCCGGTGATGAAAACAATAATGTGTTTCTCACATAATCCTCAACAAGAAAGATGGAATTTATGTTTCATTTCTAACCCTAAGCCTGTTTTGGCCAAGTGCTCAAGACCCATTCAAAGCTCTCTTTCAAAATTTTCTTTCCGCGCTTTATTCCGAGTATTTCCGTAATGTTCTGAGACTCATTTTTACATTTCAAAATAAAATGTTTTCTAAGGAAATTGAGCAAAGAACAGTGTGAAAATATGAGGAAAGGATGATAATTCTATCGAAAAATCTTGTTCATGCAAAATAGTTAGGCCACGGCTAATATTTTGACCAGCCTGCCAAGAAATTGGCCAGTCGACTAATTTGCCCAGGAGCAGGGTAGTTTCAGTAGAATTTTTGTTAAAAGCATGTAGGTCATGCCATTTCATACCGGCAATGGCTTGAGGCCACCGGCCATTGTTTTGTTGCCATCGGCCAAATGTTTGGCCGGCCGACACTCTTTGTGGTCGGCCGACCATTATTTTGGCCAATTTGTCATTTTTGACTGGCCGACCACTGTGCATCTGCTTTTGGCAGATATTTTGTGCCAGCTGTGATAGCTGGCACCCACTTTGTACCCCATCCATACACGTGTATAGAGGGATTTCACTCTTGCTTAGCTTCTTTTGTAAGCTTTGCAAGAGTGAATCTCTATAAAGGGAGGCCTTCTCCTCCCCCCCCAAAGGTTACGAAAAAGCTCCAGAGCTCTAATATTAGGATTGTGTATCTATTCTATCTCTATATCTCATTCTCGTTCCATTTTGTGTGTGTTTAAGGTGTTTTGTTCATAGTTTTGTAGACAAACACCTAGTGTTACACTTTCCTTTGGCTACTGAGGTACTAAGGAGTAATTTTCAAAGTTCTTGAGTTGATCTAAGCTTGGAGAGGTTGCTGGAGTGGCCCTTGTGAAGAAGGTCTTCAAGGGTAAGAATTTTACCCTTTTATTCCCCATTTTTGCATAGGCTTTTAGCCATCCTTGCATCTATTTTTATGCTTAAGTTATAACATATAAAAGTTCTGATTTTAAGTGCTTAAAATAGTTGTTTAAGGTTTCTTTGGTGTTTGGGGTTGTTTGACCCCTCTTAGGCCTTGTTTGGCCCCATTTTTGTGCTATTTTGGTGAGCTCCGGGACCATCTTGTCTTGGCCTCCTCACCACTGAAATCCAGAGAGATTTCAGTGGTGGGGACGGTGCTTTAAGGTCCTAAGAAGGAGAGGGCCATCCCCTCTCCTTGTTGCCTTCAATATGTGCCATTTTAGCCTCATATGTGAGCACCATTGTTGAGATCATGTTGGCCATGTCTTATCTAGTATTTGTGCTTATTTTGTCATGATATAGCACTGTTTTAAATTGGTTTAGACACACCATGCTTGCCTTGCATACTTGTCTTGTAATGCCATTATTTGCCTTAACATGTGCTTAGCATTTAGACTACTATGCTTATTTGTTTTGGCCAAGCTTTGTGAAGCTTTTATACATGTTTTAGTATGCTTAAGGTCTGTTTGTGGTTGTTTTGGTCATCCATGACATGCTTTGTATAGCCACCTTGCATTTTGGCTTGTTAGCCTTGGGTGTGTGAGTGTTTGGCATGCATTACTTGGCTTGTTTTAGTGGTTAGGCACCACTTATAACACCATTTCAGTCCTTGTGGTATGCTTGTATGCTTGCATTTGATGCCCCTTTAATGGTTTAAAAGGTTTGTGTTTTGTGCTCCATGTTTGGACCTTTGTGCATGCCTTTAGACTTAGGCCATTTAGATGCCATCTAGGTGTGCCTTTGACCTTGTTTTGGTCTGCCTTGGGGTGGTTTTGAGTCCCCATGGCCCTTTGGTCATTTGCTTCATGTGTCACATGGCCATAGTTTAAGTCCTTGGGTTTGGTTGCATGCCTTGCTTGCATTGTTAGGTTGATTTGGCATCATCCCTCATGTATTTTTAGAGCTTGCTATGCTTGCCATTAGTCCATGTTTATCCTCTTTTAAGTGTGCTTAAAAGTTGCTATTTGATGCATAAGTGTTGGACTTTGCGTGCATGAATGTTTGTGTGTACATTGGCCTTGCATGTTGTCACATACTTGGCCCATAAACATCTTGTTATATGCTTCAATGATAGTGCATTTGGCATGCATTCTTCTCTTTGTTTTGGTTGCTTAACATGTTACATGTTTTGCATGTTTGCGTGTTGGCATTGCATTTCGCATGCTTGTTAGCTTGCACACTTGTTACATGTTTGCATGTTTGCATGCTTGTTGGCATTCTCATGTTGCATACTTAGCTCACATACCTAGGTTGAATTGCATTGGGCATGCATGCCTTGTCTCTTGATCAAGTGATAGAGGTTGGGCCTATTGTTTGTTTATGTGCATTTCATCCCACATTGAAATGGCACACTTGGTTTCTTGGGCCATCACGCATCGAAATGTGCGATTGGTGGTCCGAGAATCGAGTACCATCCCCCTTTGAGTCATGGACATGATAAGGGGTGTGGTGGTGCCCACATTGCTTTGAAATGTATTGCCATACCTTGCTTGTCCTCTGTTGCTGCCAAAACAGGATTCTGCAGGCATAGATGGCCGACCGACCACATTGAGTGCCGGCCGACCACAAATCTCTGGCCGAGATCTCAATAGATGGTCGATGACTACTTTACCATAGTCGGTGGTGCTTCCCCTTGGCCGGTGGCATCCCACAGTGTTCAAAGAATGCTCCTTGGGACTTGTACAATTTTCAGAGGCATAAAACAGTGAAAATAGAGGCAGCCTGTGCATGGTGGTGGATTTCCGGGCGGAGTCGAGCACGCATGCAATGGACCCTCTTCCCGAGGCTGTTTTATCGCTTTATTAGCTTAGTTAATTTGCTTAACTAGTTAATTGGTTTGTAACTATTTAATTAGTTTGTTAGTTGATTAAATTGTATTATTCTTTCGGTCTCTCCGAGCGATGGCGAATTTGTAATAAGTGTGCGTGTGTGCGATGCATGTCTTCCAACCCCCACTTCTTTCTCCCTTTTACTTACCTTCTTTTGATGGTTAGTATTAGGACATATTTCAATTAGCATCTTTATGCTATGCATGCGTGTATCCATTCATTTGTATTACATGCATCGGGCTCGGCGCATCATACTAATTGCATAGTATTTCAAATCTAACTTGAATATGTGTTAGCTGTAGCATCATCATCTGCCATCTTAGAATAGTCGAGCCTATTGTAATTGCATCTTGCATGTGTTGCATTAGCCATCTTAACATGAACTAGGATCATGCATTTGATTACTAACTAGTTTCTGTGTTGGCTTGGAGTACTAGGTGAGTGTTTATGCTTTAGCATCTCGCATGAGTGTGAACATTAACATGAAAGCATGCTTACCATGAGGCTATGTGCTTATGTGATATAACTGCCCGAATGCCTGTCGGTGAAGGTTGGATTGCTTGAGTTGGAATAACTCGTTGAAATCCGTGTTTTAACCTACTAGCGAGTAGCAAAATTCAAACTGTTTTCCAAACGAGCGGATATGCAATGCTTTGTTCCAAATTAGGCGATCTAGTCTATACTTTTGTGTTGTGCGAATCACACAGTAAGATTAGCTAATTAACCGGAATAAGAACACATAACGTTTTCAAAACTAGATATCATGGTTAGTAGAGGCCGATCTTTGATCGGGCGAGCGCGGGTGCTCATAGCTGACCTTCCCCAATCGTACCCAAGTTCCTGAGCCGAGGCAACTTTGGTGATGACAGACACGTGGCCTTAGGCAAACGAGTCAGGGTTTCCTAAATTCCCCCATAAAAAATATTTAGGTGGTGACTCTGTATCTGGCAAAGCAGTCCATGTTTGGCACTTCTTTCAAAAAATCTGTTTTCAAAATGATTTTCCGGATTTGGACTCTTTGGTGATTTATCAATCTTGCATTGCACTTTGCGAGATCAGATTAAGAACCGTGACATTGAGTCCTGAACTGTAGTAAGCCCATATGAACGAAACGGGGGGGGGGGGATCTCCCTCCCGAGACGTTCGGGGACATCTACAGTTTCTGGTGACTCTGCTGGGGAATTTAGAGAGCTTGACTCGAACTTATGATATCTTGTTTTGATTACACTCATGTGTTTCTTTGCATTGCATGTGCATTGGTGCGCCTAAGTCCCAGTGTTTGCCGTCTGCTATTCCTGAACGGTTTGTCAGAGGCTCGATTCGAGAAGTGTGCCATAAGGCTGACCGGTTACGGGCTCTGCCACGATGGGAACACGAACCCCGGTTGTCACCGGGGCGCCCTTTTTGACTATTCGACCTAGTGCATGTTCGGAATCCATAGTGACCATTCCAAACTAGGACAGGTTGCTACCCGATTATAGGTTGTTTGAAACCGCTGTGTGCATAGTGAAACCCTAGCTCCTGACAAAATAGGACAGGGAAACCCTACCCCAACATAGGGGTGCTTTTGCTCTTGCTTGTTTGTTATGTGCTTTTTGAGTTGACCTCTACAGGGAATGCATATATCATTTTGCGAGTCTGAGTATCAGGCCTGAGGGCATCAGTATCGGAATTTGAGAATCAGTTATATCTGTGGGTATCAGATTCAGTCTTTGGGGCAGTGATTTTGGGGAACAGTGATCAGTAGTAGAGTACAGTTATTCAAGCTATGCTTACGTCTGTTCTGATTGGGCCGAAATGCTGCGTGTTTTCTCTTTCAGTTCAGAGATTTAGTATAGAATAGCCAGTGTTCTCCTTTGCTGAGGCAAGACAGACATCTGATCCATCATCTTCGTTCAATTCAAGAGGACTTATGATGACACAAAGTTCAGAAGAAATAGTGGTTATGGCAGCTGCATTGGACCAAGGAAACATCTTGCGGGATGAAACCAATGCTGATGTAACGCATCCGCCCAGGTCGCCTGCCGCGCGCCCGATCTGGGAACCCCAGTTGTATCAGGCTCGTGAGCCCACCATGTTTGAGTTAATGGGAATGATTGGCGACCTCCAGAGGTTTGTGGCTGATCTCACCTATGGGATGTCGGCTTCGCCACAAGCCATATCATATGCCGGGAATTTTGTACGACAAGAGCCCCCGCTACTGGGACGGATTGTGATCGAGTTCAGCCAACCTGAGGTTGCCCCGAGCTATAGCAACGATGTGTCAGCAACAACCGGGTTTCGATCTGATATAGCAACCCAAACCCTCGATCAAGGTGAGGCTAGAGGTAAGAACAAAGTGGGAACAGATGCAGATCCCGTTGAACAACTGCTGTTGGCAGTCGCGGCTTTGAAAGCCGGAGGATTGAGTAAACAGCAAATATTCGCAATGGTGGCTAAAACTGTGGATGATGCTTTCCCCACTCCAACCGAGGGGAGTTCCAGCCAGATAGAAAATCGGGATAGGCCCCATCATGCCAGAACAGTTCCTTCCATTCCCAACTCTGCACCTGGGAAAGATCAAAAAGCCAAGGCAGTGCCTGCCGACCCTTTCGCTAGTGCGTCTAGCAAGAATTCTCAGACTTCAAAATACCTGCCTCGAGGCCGTAGGGTCTTTCATGCTCTCTACATGCCTTTGTCTAAGGTGCTCCAGATCCTCGCTGAAAGGGGGCACCTTAAACCCCTTGAGCCTCGGCCTCTCCCGAAGAATCTCCCTCTCACACATGATGCTACCTTGTACTGCGCGTACCACCAGCAAACCGGTCACAGCACCGATGGTTGTTTTTGCCTGCACCACGAAGTGCAAGATTTGATCGACAATGAGGTCATCCTCCCACCTACCTTAGCAAAGTCTGTCACTACTGAGCTGTTGGACTTCGAGGATACTGCAAGTATGTGATCAAGGATTGGACCACCTGCGGGCGGCGCCCGGTGTATTTCAGATGTGGCGTCTGGCAGGCATTTTTTTTGAGCATCTGTGAATGCTAATTTTGTAGTTTCTGATTTGGGTGTTGAGTCGGCTCTGTGGTCTTGTTTTGTGTCTGTCTCATTATTTTGAGTCAATCTTTTTGCTTAAGGGTCTGTCTTGTTGTGCCGAGTCAGTCCCATTGTATAGAAGTTCGGTGATTTCGGGGCTGTTACCTCGGACATCACTATTTTATTTTGTGTTTATCCTTTTGCTTTCTTTTGAGTCTGTCGCTGCTGTGGAGCCAATTGCAACTAGGAAATCTGAATGAAACAGCTGCGGCTATCATGTTTCCGTGCCTATTGCTACTTTGAGCCTGTTGTGCCAGCAAGTTTTGAATGAAACGGCAGCGCATTTTACCTGCTCTTTTGTGCCTATAAGTCATTGTATTGACCTAAGTTTTTCAAAACTTTTCGAACAATGTGATGAAAACGAAGAGGAAGGAATTCCTTGGGTTTCGCAAAATTTGATCAAACAGAGAGAAAGAGAGGCATGCTAAGCCCTTAATGAATTAAATCATGTTTGCTAAATGTGAGTACTGAGAAGGACCCTGGCTTGATCCAGATTGGTTGCACACTATCTTCAGCGCGAGCGATTTGTCGCTTTGTTAAAAACTTTCAAAAACAAAATGTTTTGCGCAGTCCTGCGAAGACCTGTGTGGAATCGCTCTTGAGATTGTGCAGCTTAGGATCGCTTTCAGCCTCAAGATTCAATCCCTTTGCTCTCAAAACCTTGACCTTGAATTCAGAAGGATCAACAGTCAACCGCAATGTGAGGCCTGTGTGGCCAGATTGGAAACAGCCCTCGAACAAGAGGCACCAAAGTCAGATCAAGAAGATCAAATATCGTCAGAAGAAGCTTGTGAAGCTAAAACAGAAGCACCCCTCGAACTAGGGGCAAAAAACGTCCGATGTACTCGAAGAGCTGAAGATGAATCCTTCTGCAAATCAATACAACAGCTATTCTCCTGGATTCAGATGACTTCAAGATCTTAAAACCATTTGGCATGGCCAAAGCTACACTTTTACCCTTGAGAGGCTCGCTGGGCCGAAAACCCAGAAGGTCGACCCAAGCAAAAGTTAGAGCAAAAAAAAAATACAAAAAAAAGAAAAAAAAAAGAAAAAAATGCAAAAGAAAAGAGAAGCATAAAAGATAAAAAAGAAAAAGGAATGAAAAGATACAAAAAAAGAATTGAAAAGAAAAGAAAAACATAGCTGGCAAGGTTGAAAACCGAGAAGGGCGACCTTGGCAAAAGTTAGAGCGTGGTGAGGGTTAATACACGAGTGTACCTTGACCTGAACTACGTAAGGCTTGATTCCCATGTTTGGGATACGTAGGCAACTTCATCCTGAAGTCTAGCCACAAACACTTCCAAATCAAGTGTGTCCATGTAATGGTTTTGATCATCCTTGCCTTCTCTGAATCCGATAGTTCGGTTGTGACACCCGGAACTAAGTAAGGCTTGATTCCCATGTTTAGGATATGTAGGCAACTTCATCCTGAAGTCCGGCCACCAACACTTTCAAAGTGACTGTGTCCATATATTGGTTTTGACCATCTTCGTCTTCCCTATATCCGAGAGTTTGGTTGCAATCATCACTAATGAGAACTGTTCACAGTATGTTGTGGCGTTATCCAGACAAGGGGCAACTTTCCGTTGCCATCAGTCACCATTCAAACAAGGGGAAACTTTCCGTTGCCATGCAGCTCTTTTCAAGGAAGGGGCAATTTTCCTTCAGATCCGAGGTTGCGCATCTCGAGAGTAGGTTCCGTGCTCGTTGAGCATTGGCTGTTTGCCAAAATGGTTTTTGAGAATTTTTACTGAGGTTGACTAATTTATAGAAAATTATTCCGTCTTTTTCAAGACTGGACCTTTTCTTGGACCTAAAAAAGGAAAATTTTCAATACTCATAGCCTAACTCGCATGATTTTGAATAAAAAATCGAACAAGTATGTCGATCTAACTCTCATGTTGGTCAAAATTGTTTTAGTAGAAAACCAACAAAAAATGGCCAAAATGATAAACTAAGGGCGCAGTTGAGTCAGGTGTTCTGTCTTTCCCCCGTCGTCAACATACTTGCCAGAAGGGCACTCTACCTGCCAAGAAAGGGCACAACTGAGGTTAACAACAAAGGGCTGAAAGCTCTCAACATCCTCCGAGCAACAAGGTATCAAACCAAGTGCGAAGCACGAATCGGAATGGATCAAGATACTCCATTTCCTCAGCTGGGGCATCGACTAAACGCCACCAAAAAATATAGCTATGAGCTAACAATGTTGGGCATGAACCCACAACCTCTTGTTTATCCATCAAACACCCTGGGGAGGGATGAAAAAATGAGAGATTAAAGAATAGAGAGGCGTAAGTTGAGAGAAAAGTGAGGAAAGGGTTTTGAGAGAAAAACAGAGCCTGAGGGCCGAGTGATGTGAGAACCACAAATAAGAAAGGGTGGGAATAATACCCGAAGGAACTGGCTCCTCGCGAACTGAGAGGTCCCTTGTCCTTGTAACACGTCTGTGTGTCGTGTCTTTTGTTTTGTGTACCTCAACTCTTGTTTTGAGTCTTTTTCGAGTTCTACTCGATGTTTTTAGGTTGTTTACCTTTTGTTTTCCGTTGTTGAGTCTTTTTCACTATGTTCAGTCGTAGGCTCAATACCCGGTTGAGAACCCTTTTCTCATTTCAATTTCAAAAAATGAATCATTTTGTGCTCAGAGTGCTGTGCGATTCTCCACATTTGTACAAAAGCAAGTTTGGTTCTTTCAACAACCGCAGTGATTGACCCAGGTCGTGTCAGAATAGTGACAACTAGACCTATCTGAAGCTATGGGTTCCGGATTGCGAAGCAAAGGGAAACGGGGGGAAATTTTGGAGCATTTGAGTGTGTTTTGACTTCTGCAAGTTCAGAATGAGCAATATGCTGTTGTGAGCCATGTATTCAATATGAGCTGTGTGTTCAGAATCAGTTGTGATCTGTATGAGCTGTGTGCCGGGTAAACCAAGCGCTGTGTTATGGGCTGTGTGTTCAGAATGAGCAGTGGGTTGTATGAGTTGTTTTGTCGTTGGCCAGTTCATTGCCTGGTTATTACGATACAAGTGTTCCAATTTTCAAACAAAAGATCAATCTCATTATATTGTTATGTGATACAATGCGATGTGACGTGATGTACAAATGCAACACTTTTTCAGACAAAAAGTTTGTTTCATTTCATCATTTTTCAAATACATCGCTTTGGAGAAAACAAAAACCTGCCTGCGGCAGTACAAGGTACTCAAGCCATCAACAAAAAGTAAAGCAAAACAAAAAGAAGAAAAGCAGTAAAAGTCTGAATCAGCAGCAGTCATGTCAGGCCTGAGAGTCTGTCCTCGTCCTCTTCCTGGATGAAGGTCCAGGAACATCATCGTCAGCACCATTATCTGAGCCCGAGCCCGAGTCATCTCCGGTCTCCTCCTCGGACAACTCTACCTCCGACTCCGCCTCTGCCTCTGTCTCTGCCTCGGACTCATCATCATCGGGAACTGGTGCCCGAGAGCTACTCCTAAGATGAGTACGCCCCGCTTTGGTACGGGGATATACTATGCCTCCTCGCCCTCCTCGTCGAGCAAGAATAGAAGGCCCAGTTGGAGCACCTCCTGCAGTAGGAATCTGGAATGGTGGCTGAAAAGCGCAAATGGCAAACGCATCAGTATGCTACGCAAAACAGAGTATGAATGCTGTGAGCAGTGTATCAGTACAGAGTGCAGTGTACGAGTACTGTGTATGAATGCTGTGAGCAGTGTGTCAATACAGAATACAGTGTAGTGTATGAAAGCCGTGAATAGTCTGTGGGTTACAGTGTATCAAATGCCGTGAGGGCCCTGTATCAAGTGTTGTGTTGACAGTTCGATGCATCAGATTATGTGAAACAGTTTATGTAGAGTTTGAGACTGTGGTTAGAAAAGCATATCGGAATACTGTAAATGGCCAGAAGGCTGAGGCTTCGCTGGAGCATCCCCATCACAGAGGCGGTCAACTCCAGGGACTGACAAGTGTACTCGGAGGAAGCTTGTAAAAGTGTTAGAAACATCAGTATTCTGCGGAATATCAAATGAAATGAAATGAAATGACAGTGCAAAATACAAAATGCAATAATACATACCGGAGGCAAGTCGTAGAACCCGACTAGCTTGTGATCAGCCGGAGGGGGAGCGATGGGGATCTGGTAAGTCTCCCCACCTTGCCCTCCGCATGTCATCGTCGTGGGCAGTACTGGCCAACTAGCCCCCTATCCTCTGCGGGTCTCACTCCTACCACGGACCTGAGCCATCCACGATGCTCTTGCTCTCGCTCCTGCCCTAGCCACCGGTGCCGCGGGCCTCTCTCGCTCAACTCGATGGCGACTGCTCAAAGGCCACATGATGTAGGTCTGGACGTACTCGGCGTAATCGCCCTCACCTCTGAAGCGATCACACTCCCAGCCAATGGTATACTTCGTCAGCTCCCGCAGAGTGTGCCCCTCGGTATGCCTCACGTGAGTAGGGGGCAGACCCAGAACTGTCTGCTCTGGTAAACCTAAGGTCTGGCGCAGGAAGCGCTCGCCCAGGTACCATGCCCGACAGACCGGGCCCTCTAACAAAATCCTGAAATGGGAGGTCTCCTGAGCGCCCTCATACCGCTCCAGTACTGCGATGGACAAGGAGGCCCACGGCTGCCAGGTGATCTGCAAACAAAATACAGTTTGTTATCTACTGCTATTGAAAATGTAATGCAAAGTGAAGCTTAAATGAAGTGTAATGTTTGACATACCTCTGCAGCGGTAATAGTATCAAAATAGCGGCGGAAGAATATGAAAGACTCCCGAGGCCTCCGCTCGCACCTCACGTCAAAGCGGTGGGAGAATGGGATCATGAGAGGCATCTCCTCCCCTGGTACTGGGGCAAGCCTCGAGAAGTAGGCGTATACCCACAACTGTACAGAGTGTAACAGAACAGATATCAGTATGCTTATCAGATAAAGCAGAATGAAGAAGAAAGCAGACAAATCAGAAAATAGTGTGCGATGTATCGTGTGCAGTGTGTGCAGTATACAGTCAATGTAAAGCAGATTGCATGTTTGCAGTGTGTACAGCATACAGAGTACAGATAATGTAAAGCAGAAATGTAAAACAGAAGAAGAAGACGTACCTCCCAAGCCCGCCAGTAGCCTCTAAGCAGCTGTCCGCTGAGGTGAGAGGATGAGCTCATGTAGCCATAGAGTGTGGCCAAACCTGTGCCACTCCAGTCATAGCGGCGAATCCGTGTGACGTCCACCAAAGCGCTCAGCAGATAGAGGGGCATTGTGTTCGCCCGGTCAGCGAAAAGGGTCGTCCCCAGCAAGAACATAAGGAAGCGGCGAGCATACTGCTCCTCTTCCTCCTGAGTGGTCGGCGCCTGAATCCTAAAGTGGTCCTCAAACCACGAGAATCTGACGAATCCTGGGTGGGCAAGAGGTGGCAGCTCGCCAAGCAAGTATATCTGGGCAGCCTCCCACTCATCCATGTCTGTGTCGAAGGGGATAGGATCACCCCCTACCCCGATGCCGGTGAGCATCGAGAAGTCGAAAGGAGTCATCGTCATGTCTCCCGTGGCAGAGAAGTGAAAGGAATCGGTGGTGTCCCACCACCGCTCCACTAAAGCGGCAAGAAGAGGTCTGCTTGCAGTGTGGCGCAAGAGCCCAATGCAGAAAGTGCCGAAGCCGGATTGGTCAATGATATGGCGAACCGCCTCGGGAAGCTCCATATACCACCCCCGGGCCATGACATTCCCATACCCCCGGAAGGCATGGGAATCCCCCTATGGTCAAAACGAACAATTGTAAAGCAGTGTTACAAATACAGTGTTGAATACACTCAAGATCAGTGAAAATGCAGTGTGTGTGTGCACGTTTCCGGTTAAACAGATATCTAGTGCGGGTGTCCTCGCAGTGAACTACAACATGTGATATATCAGTGGGTTTGAGTGGTTCAGTGAAAATACAGCGTGTGTACGCGTGTTCAAAATCAAGCAGATATTGAGTACGGGTGTCTTCGCAGTGAACTACAACATGTGATGTATCAGTGTGTTTGAGTGAGTCAGTGAAACGCAGCGTGTGCGCACGTGTTCAGAATCAAGCAGATATTGAGTGCGGGTGTCCTCGCAGTGAACTACAACATGTGATGTATCAGTGTGTTTGAGTGGTTCAGTGAAAATATAGCGTCAGTGCACATGTTTAGATTCAAACAGATATCAGGTGCAAGCATGTTCATAGTCAACTACAGCATGCGGTATATCGGTGTATCCGAGTTAAACAGTTAAAAGGCAGAATCGGCTATTGCAGCTATACATTCTACTTTGCAGAAAATAAAATGGGGAAGAATGTACCTCGGAGGCGCCGAAGGACAGATGTGACTCTGGCTCGCGCAGTAGGAGCTCCGGTGCCACACCTCTCGTGAAACTCCTGAATTGGCGAAGCCCGTGAGGAGGCAACACATGAATCGCCGGTCTGTAGGCCGCCGGATCGAACGGCCGGATGTGAAGCGGCAAGAGCTCGGCCTCTGGGTCCATATCTATCTCCGGGAGAGCCCCACCGCCTGGAATGTCATCCGCCATCTTGAGAATGGTGCGAAAATGGCCGGGAAGGTGAAAATCGAGCGAGAATATGAAAATTCAACTAAAAAAGTCAACCCTGGGAGGGTGAAAAATGGCTGGAAAGATCGGGGGGCAGAAGAGACACTGAGATCGAGGTAAACTTGGGGGAAACAAACCCCGAGTAATGGAAATCAAGAAAGAGACACTGAAACGAAGATTCGTTCGGTTCAAAACGTGCAAAACGCGAAGGAGTTTGCGAATTGAACGATGAAACGGGCTCGAAAACCAAGGAAAAATGAGGATCGAAGATGGAAAAAACACCTAGAGAGGAGGAGGAGAGGTTTTCGAGTTTGTGGGAAGTGATAGAATAGGGTTTCAAGCCCTATATTTAAAGACCCGTGCCGAATTGACAAAACTGCCCCGAACAGGCATTTTTGGCCGGTCGGCCATATTGTTGGCCGGTCGGCCAAATAGATGGCCGATGGCATTATTTTGTGGCCGGTGGATGGCCGGTGGACTCCCCTGATGGCCGGTGAGCCTCCTACACCCTTGTTTGGGTCAGATATGTGGTTTGGGGCTCTCTTTGCTCAAGGCAGTGCAAGAAACTGTGTTTTTGAAGCTTAACCGGTCTTTGTGCCGTGTCTTCTGTGTGTAGCACTCGAATACATGTGAGGTGTATCCTTTTTCGTATCCTTTTGTATCTTGAGAAGTCCGGAAACTGCTTGAAATACGTTGCATTGTTATGCATATCATTGTATGCGTTGCAGCGCGCATCATAGTCGCATTGTCATGCACATAGGTTATGCGTTGTCACGCATGCCATACCTACATTAGTATGCACATTCTTTAGGTCGCATCGTCATGCGTACCTCATGTGCATTGTCATGCATCTCAAAAGACGCGCATTGTCGCGCATTCAAGATCATGTGCATTGTCATGCATATCAAAAGACGTGCGTTGTCACGCATTCGTTTCATTCGCATCATCATGCACTTTTCGTGCATTTCAAAAGACGCGCGTTGTCGCGCATTCAAGTTTACATGCATTGTCATGCATCTCAAAAGGCATGCGTTGTTGCGCATTTTGAGTCCATTCGCATTGTCATTTGCATTTCAAAAAAAAAAACAAACAAAAAAAAAACAAACAAACATGCATATGTCATGCATTTCACTGTAAATAGTGCATATGTCATGCATTTTCATTGTAAATAGTGCATATGTCATGCATTTTTATTGTAAATAGTGCATATGTCATGCATTCATTGTATACATGCATTGTCATGCATTCATTGTATATATTGCATTGTTATGCATACACTGTAAATATTATATTTACATACATTGCGTATTGTATATATTGCATTGTAGCTTGCATGCATTCATTGCATCATCCATCTACGGCTTGCGCCTTTCCATGTTGAGCTTGGTCTGGTATGTGCCTATACCTTTCTCGTTGAAGCACGGTTATGATATTATGTGTACGCACCTAGTGTTGTGGGTGACGGCACCGTTTCCGTGTTAAACGTGATTTGTATGTGTCCATGTCTTTCCTAGGCAAGATTTGGTTTGGCCGCGTGCCTCATCCATTGGATATAGTGCATTGTACATAGGTTTCATTGCATATTGTATATATTGCATTGCAGTTTGTATTACATGCATTTGCTGCATATCCATCTATGGCTTGCGCCTTTCCTTGTTGAGCTTGGTCTGGTATGTGCCCGTACTTTTCGCGTCGAAGCACGGTTATGATATTATGTGTACGCACCTAGTGTTGTGGGTGACGGCACCATTTCTGTGTTAGGCGTGGTTTGTATGTGTCCATGCCTTTCCTAGGCAAGACACGGTTTGGCCGCAAGCCTTATCCACCGCATCCATTGCATTTTAGCTTGTAAATGTTGCATTGTACATAGCTTGCATTGTCATGCATCGTTCCTTACTTGCATTGTCATGCATTCGTTATATTGTAGATAGTTTGTATTGCATGCAATTGTTGCATCCTCCATCTGCGACTTGCGCATTTCCTTGTTGAGCTTGGTCTGGTATGTGCCCGTACTTTTCACGTTGAAGCACGATTATGATATTATGTGTACGCACCTAGTGTTGTGGGTGACGGCACCATTTCCGTGTTAAACATGGTTTGTATGTGTCCATGCCTTTCCTAGGCAAGATACGGTTTGGCTGCATGCCTTATCCATTGTATATATTACATTGTAGTGTAATTTGTTGCATCCAGCATTTAGGATCATGATCTTTCCTCAGCGGGTCATTTCCCCACTTATATCATCCCACCGAATTACTTGTATCTTGTGTTCCGTCTACACACTCATAGTTCTGCATGTGTACGCGCCTATTCCACTGCTGGTATTGTGGTTTGAGAATGTCGGCACCTTTTCTATGGTAGACGAATTTTGCATCTCCATCTCTTTATGATATTTGTGTGGTTTTGAACTGCTTATGTTTTGATCATGATTTAAATGCATTGCATATGATTTGCATTGTTTATACATAGTTTTGTAAATATTGCATTATCATTTTGCACCCATTTCGCATTGTTATGCGTTGTCATACATAGGTTGCATTGTCGTGCACTCCTTCACTTGCGTTGTCACGCACTTCCAATTGCATTGTTATGCATACTTCTAACAATATTGTACCTGTTAAGTTTCTCTCTTTTTCAGGCACGATATTGTATGTACGGTTCATTTGAAGCTGGCACGACCAGACAAACCGGACAGGTATTGTATTCTCCGCGTGAGACGTGGCGAGAATTACATAATTCTCTTACATCCTTTCTGCATTGTAATGTAGTTGGATTTGTGTTTGATTGCTTAAAATTGTTCCATTGTCATGCTTCGTTACAGCTTTCTTTGCATGATCATGAGTTATGCCCGGCTTTGTGCATTGTCTTGCATTTTGCCCCTGCCTTCGGGCGCATATCTTTGTTTGTAGCTTATATGCTTTGTCTAAGTCTTCGGCTTTGTCAAAAATGGGTCGTCGCAGGGCATTTGATTACTTAGTTCATTTGCAATTAACTTGTAATCCATTAATTAGCTAAGTAGTTAATTAGATGTGATGTAATTATTTAATTAGTTAGCTAGAATAGTTAATTAGTTTTCGGTTTATAATAATTAGTTACCTTAATTAGCGTAGGTAGTTAGCTTAATCATTCAGACCCTCCTTCGCGAGGGCGTAATGTTGTAATAAGTGTGCGTGCACGTGTGTATGTCTTCCAACCCCACGTCTTTCTCTCTTTTATTTAAATTCTTTTGATGGTTAGTTTAGGGACATGTTTTAATTAGCATATTGCATGTTTGCATCCATTCATTTGTATTGCATGGACTGAGGCTTGGCGCATCATTCAAACTGCATTGCAATTTCAATACTTCTTTGAATACGTGTTTAATCGCATGTTGTTCAAATCAATCCATATGTTATATTAGCAGCCGAGCCTATTAATTGCATATTGCATGTGTTGCATTAAGCATCTTGTATAGTTAGGATCATGGATCTTTCTAACTAGTTTTTGTTTTGGCTCGGAGTAGTAGGTGAGTTTTTATACTTTAACATACTCGCATAAGTGTGAATGTTGTCATGATTAGCATGCTTGCCACGAGGCTATGTGCTTAAATGCTAAACTGCTTAAATGCCTGTGGATGGAGGCTTATTGTATGAATTAGAACGATTCAACAAATGTGCGTTTTAGGCCCACTTTGTTGAGTGGCAAATCATGTTTTAAGCCCACTATGTTTGGTGGCAAATCCGCAATCTTTAAACCCTCTTGAGGTGGCAAATTCAAACCACTTTCGCAAACAAACATGAGTTGAATTGTTCTAAATTGAGGAAACTAGTCTATACTTGCTTGTGCACGTCACATAGTAAAGCCAGTTTAATAACCGGAATAAGAACACATAATATTTATAAAAAATCATATCATGATTAGTAGAGGCCGATCTTTTGATCGGCGAGCGGGGGTGCTCAATTCATGACCTTCCCCCCTTGTACCCAAGTTCTCGAGCTGAGGCAACTTTGGTGATGACGGACACGTGGCCTTCGGCACGAGTCAGGGTTTCCTAAATTTCCCCCCCCCAAAAAAAAAAAAATATTTAGGGGGCAATTCTGTATTTGGCAAAGCAATCTAATTTTGGCATTATTTGATTTAAAATCAATTTTCCAAAAAAGATTTGCCAGATTTGGACTCTTTGGTGTTTATCAGTTTCACATTGCATTTGTGAGACTAGATTCAGAACCGCGGGAGTCTGAACTGTGAGGCCTTCTTTTCAAACCTTTTCGAAAGGCGGGGCGCGGAAAAGGCGAGTCCACACTCCTTCGTGTTTATGCATTCACCATCACACTTGCATTATTCATTGTTACAATTAGCACACTGTTGCATGGCTACAATCTATTCACATCAACATTTGATTACAACATTTTTCATCAATTAATACTGGCCCCCTTTTTTGGGTTGACCACTCAGTTAATATTGGCTCCTCTTCGGGATGACGATACTATCCCCTTCTCGAGTTGTCAATTAAAACCACCATCGGTTAATACCTCCATTTTCTTAGGTTGTCGGTTAAAACTGGCCATCGGTTAATACCTCCCCTGTTGTGGGTTGATGGTTAACACTATTCATCAGTTAATACCTCGCATTTTTTGGTAGATGGTTAACACTACATTTCCTTCTCTCATATCATTTGCACGAGACTTGCCTTGCATATTACCTATTGCATTGCATTGCATAAATTATGAATTTTCAAAAAGAGAAAAAAATCGGCTTCATGAAGTGTGTAAGTTCAACTTTCAGTTGTATTTCGAGCACATCATGTGCATTCTGCCCCTAAACTACGTTGGAAATGTTTTCTATGGAAATTGAACAAAGAACAGTGTGAAAATATGAGGAAAGGATGATAATTCTATCGAAAAATATGTAGGTCATGCCATTTCATACCGGCCATGGCTTGAGGCCACCGGCCATTGTTTTGTTGCCATCGGCCAAATGTTTGGCCGGCCGGCACTCTTCGCGGTCGGCCGACCATTGTTTTGGCCAATTTGTCATTTTTGGCTGGCCGACCACTGTGCATCTGCTTTTGGCAGATATTTTGTGCCAGCTGTGATAGCTGGCACCCACTTTGCACCCCCTCCATACACGTGTATGGAGGGATTTCACTCTTGCTTAGCTTGTTTTGTAAGCTTTGCAAGAGTGAATCTTTATAAAGGGAGGCCTTCTCCTCGCTCCCCAAAGGTTACAAAAAAGCTCCAGAGCTCTGAGATTAGAATTGTGTATCTATTCTATCTCTATATCTCATTCTCCTTCCATTTTGTGTGTGTTTAAGGTGTTTTGTTCATAGTTTTGTAAACGAACACCTAGTGTTACACTTTCCTTTGGCTACTAAGGTACTAAGGAGTAATTTTCAAAGTTCTTGAGTTGATCTAAGCTTGGAGAGGCTGCTGGAGTGGCCCTTGTGAAGAAGGTCTTCAAGGGTAAGAATTTTACCCTTTTATTCCCCATTTTTGCATAGGCTTTTAGCCATCCTTGCATCTGTTTTTAAGCTTAACTTATAACATATAAAAGTTCTGATTTTAAGTGCTTAAAATAGTTGTTTAAGGTTTCTTTGGTGTTTGGGGTTGTTTGACCCCTCTTAGGCCTTGTTTGGCCCCATTTTTGTGCTATTTTGGTGAGCTCCGGGACCACCTTTTCTTGGCCTCCTCACCACTAAAATCCAGAGAGATTTCAGTGGTGGGGATGGTGCTTTAAGGTCCTAAGAAGGAGAGGGCCATCCCCTCTCCTTGTTGCCTTCAATATGTGCCATTTTAGCCTCATATGTGAGCACCATTGTTGAGATCATGTTGGCCATGTCTTATCTAGTATTTGTGCTTATTTTGTCATGATATAGCACTGTTTTTAATTGGTTTACACACACCATGCTTGCCTTGCATACTTGTCTTGTAATGCCATTATTTGCCTTAACATGTACTTAGCATTTAGACTACTATGCTTATTTGTTTTGGCCAAGCTTTGGGAAGCTTTTATACATGTTTTAGTATGCTTAAGGTCTGTTTGTGGTTGTTTTGGCCATCCATGACATGCTTTGTATAGCCACCTTGCATTTTGGCTTGTTAGCCTTGGGTGTGTGAGTGTTGGGCATGCATTACTTGGCTTGTTTTAGTGGTTAGGCACCACTTATAACACCATTTCAGTACGTGTGGTATGCTTGTATGCTTGCATTTGATGCCCCTTTAATGGTTTAAAAGGTTTGTGTTTTGTGCTCCATGTTTGGACCTTTGTGCATGCCTTTAGACTTAGGGCATTTAGATGCCATCTAGGTGTGCCTTTGACCTTGTTTTGGTCTACCTTGGGGAGGTTTGCCCTTTGGTCATTTGCTTCATGTGTCACATGGCCATAGTTTAAGTCCTTGGGTTTGGTTGCATGCCTTGCTTGCATTGTTAGGTTGATTTGGCATCATCCCTCATGTATTTTCAGAGCTTGCTATGCTTGCCATTAGTCCATGTTTATCCTCTTTTAAGTGTGCTTAAAAGTTGCTATTTGATGCATAAGTGTTGGACTTTGCGTGCATGAATGTTTGTGTGTACATTGGCCTTGCATGTTGTCACATACTTGGCCCATAAACATCTTGTTATATGCTTCAATGATAGTGCATTTGGCATGCATTCTTCTCTTTGTTTTGGTTGCTTAACATGTTACATGTTTTGCATGTTTGCGTGTTGGCATTGCATTTCGCATGCTTGTTAGCTTGCACACTTGTTAAATGTTTGCATGCTTGCATGCTTGTTGGCATTCTCATGTTGCATACTTAGCTCACATGCCTAGGTTGAATTGCATTGGGCATGCATGCCTTGTCTCTTGATCAAGTGATAGAGGTTGGGCCTATTGTTTGTTTATGTGCATTTCATCCCACATTGAAATGGCACACTTGGTTTCTTGGGCCATCACGCATCGAAATGTGCGATTGGTGGTCCGAGAATCGAGTACCATCCCCCTTTGAGTCATGGACATGATAAGGGGTGTGGTGGTGCCCACATTGCTTTGAAACGTATTGCCATACCTTGCTTGTCCTCTGTTGTTGCCAAAACAGGATTCTGCAGGCATAGATGGCCGACCGACCACATTGAGTGCCGGCCGACCACAAATCTCTGGCCGAGATCTCAATAGATGGTCGATGACCACTTTACCATGGCCGGTGGTGCTTCCTCTTGGCCGGTGGCATCCCACAGTGTTCAGAGAATGCTCCTTGGGACTTGTGCAGTTTTCAGAGGCATAAAACAGTGAAAACAGAGGCAGTCTGTGCATGGTGGTGGATTTCCGGGCGGAGTCGAACGTATGCATTGGACCCTCTTCCCGAGGCTGTTTTATCGCTTTATTAGCTTAGTTAATTTGCTTAACTAGTTAATTGGTTTGTAACTATTTAATTAGCTTGTTAGTTGATTAAATTGTATTATTCTTTCGGTCCCTCCGAGCGAGGGCGAATTTGTAATAAATGTGCGTGTGTGCGATGCATGTCTTCCAACCCCCACTTCTTTCTCCCTTTTACTTATCTGCTTTTGATGGTTAGTATTAGGACATATTTCAATTAGCATCCTTATGCTATGCATGCGTGCATCCATTCATTTGTATTACATGTATCGGGCTCGGCGCATCATACTAATTGCATAGTATTTCAAATCTAACTTGAATACGTGTTAGCTGTAACATCATCATCTACCATCTTAGAATAGCCGAGCCTATTGTAATTGCATCTTGCATGTGTTGTATTAGCCATCTTAACATGAACTAGGATCATGCATTTGATTACTAACTAGTTTCTGTTTTGGCTTGGAGTACTAGGTGAGTGTTTATGCTTTAGCATCTCGCATGAGTGTGAATGTTAACATGAAAGCATACTTACCATGAGGCTATGTGCTTATGTGATATAACTGCCCGAATGCCTGTGGGTGAAGGTTGGATTGCTTGAGTTGGAACAACTCGTTGAAATTCGTGTTTTAGCCTACTAGCAAGTAGCAAAATTCAAACTATTTTCCAAACGAGCGGATATGCAATGCTTTGTTCCAAATTAGGCGATCTAGTCTATACTTTTGTGTTGTGCGCATCACACAGTGAGATTTGCTAATTAACCGGAATAAGAACACATAACGTTTTCAAAATTAGATATCATGGTTAGTAGAGGCCGATCTTTGATCGGGCAAGCGGGGGTGCTCATAGCTGACCTTCCCAATCGTACCCAAGTTCCCGAGCCGAGGCAACTTTGGTGATGACGGACACGTGGCCTTAGGCAAACAAGTCAGGGTTTCCTAAATTCCCCCATAAAAAATATTTAGGTGGTGACTCTGTATTTGGCAAAGCAGTCCATGTTTGGCACTTCTTTCAAAAAATCTGTTTTCAAAACGATTTGCCGGATTTGGACTCTTTGGTGATTTATCAATCTCGCATTGCACTTTGCGAGATCAGATTAAGAACCGTGACATTGAGTCCTAAACTGTAGTAAGCCCATATGAACGAAACACGGGGGGGGGGGGGATCTCCCTCTCGGGACGTTCGGGGACATCTACAGTTTCTGCGACTCTGCTGGGGAATTTAGAGAGCTTGACTCGAACTTATGATATCTTGTTTTGATTACACTCATGTGTTTCTTTGCATTGCATGTGCATTGGTGCACCTAAGTGCTAGTGTTTGCCGTCTGCTATTCCTGAACGGTTTGCCGGAGGCTCGCTTCGAGAAGCGTGCCATAAGGCTGACTAGTTACGGGCTTTGCCACGATGGGAACACGAACCCCGGTTGTCACCGGGGCGCCCTTTTTGACTATTCGACCTAGTGCATGTTCGGAATCCATAGTGACCATTCCAAACTAGGACAGGTTGCTACCCGATTATAGGTTGTTTGAAACCGTTGTGTGCATAGTGAAACCCTAGCTCCTGACAAAATAGGACAGGGAAACCCTACCCCAACATAGGGGTGCTTTTGCTCTTGCTTGCTTGTTATGTGCTTTTTGAGTTGACCTCTACACGGAATGCATCTATCAGTTTGCAAGTTTGAGTATCTGGCCTGAGGGCATCAGTATCGGAATTTGAGAATCAGTTATATCTGCGGGTATCAGATTCAGTCTTTGGGGCAGTGATTTTGGGGAACAATGATCAGTAGTAGAGTACAGTTATTCAAGCTATGCTTACGTCTATTCTGATTGGGCCGAAATGCTGCGTGTTTTCTCTTTCAGTTCAGAGATTTGGTATAGAATAGCCAGTGTTCTCCTTTGCTAAGGCAAGACAGACATCTGATCCATCATCTCCGTTCAGTTTAAGAGGACTTATGATGACGCAAAGTTCAGAAGAAATAGTGGTTATGGCAGCTGCATTGGACCAAGGAAACATCTTGCGGGATGAAACCAATGTTGATGTACCGTATCCGCCCAGGTCACCTGCCGCGCGCCTGATCTGGGAACCCCAGTTGTATCAGGCTCGTGAGCCCATAACGTTCGATTTAATGGGAATGATTGGCGACCTCCAGAGGTCTGTGGCTGATCTCGCCTATGGGATGTCGGCTTCGCCACCAGCCACATCGTATGCCGGGAATTTTGTACCACAAGAGCCCCCGTTACTGGGACGGATTGTGATCGAGCTCAGCCAACCTGAGGTTACCCCGAGCTATAGCAACGATGTGTCAGCAACAACCGGGTTTCGATCTAATATAGCAACCCAAACCTTCGATCAAGCTGAGGCTAGAGGTAAGAACAAAGTGGGAACAGATGCAGATCCCGTTGAACAACTGCTGTGGGCAGTCGCAACTTTGAAAGCCGGAGGATTGAGTAAACAGCAAATATTCGCAATGGTGGCTAAAACTGTGGATGATGCTTTCCCCGCTCCAACCGAGGGGAGTTCCAGCCAGATAGAAAATTGGGATAGGCCCCATCATGCCAGAACAGTTCCTTCCATTCCCAACTCTGCACCTGGGAAAGATAAAAAAGCCATGGCAATGCCTGCCGACCCTTTCGCTAGTGCGTCTAGCAAGAATTCTCAAACTTCAAAATACCTGCCTCGAGGCCGCACAGTCTTTCATGCTCTCTACATGCCTTTGTCTAAGGTGCTCCAGATCCTTGCTGAAAGGGGGCACCTTAAACCCCTTGAGCCTCGGCCTCTCCCGAAGAATCTCCCTCTCACACATGATGCTACCTTGTACTACGCGTACCACCAGCAAACCGGTCACAGCACCGATGGTTGTTTCTGCCTGCGCCACGAAGTGCAAGATTTGATCGACAATGAGGTCATCCTCCCACCTACCTTAGCAAAGTCTGTCACTACTGAGCTGTTGGACTTCGAGGATACTGCAAGTATGTGATCAAGGGTTGGACCACCTGCGGGCGGCGCCCGGTGTATTTCAGATGTGGTGTCTGGCAGGCACTTTTTTTGAGCATCTGTGAATGCTAATTTTATAGTTTCTGACTTGGGTGTTGAGTCGGCTCTGTGGTCTTGTTTTGTGTCTGTCTCATTATTTTGAGTCAGTCTTTTTGCTTAAGGGTCTGTCTTGTTGTGTCAAGTCAGTCCCATTGTATAGAAGTTTGGTGATTTCGGGGGTGTTACCTCGGACGTCACTATTTTATTTTGTGTTTATCCTTTTGCTTTCTTTTGAGTCTGTCTCTGCTGTGGAGCCAGTTGCAACCAGGAAATCTGAATGAAACAGCTGCGGCTATCATGTTTCCGTGCCTATTGCTACTTTGAGCCTGTTGTGCCAGCAAGTTTAGAATGAAACGGCAGCGCATTTTACCTGCTGTTTTGTGCCTATAAGTCATTGTATTGACTTAAGTTTTTCAAAACTTTTCGAACAATGTGATGAAAACGAAGAGGAAGGAATTCCTTGGGTTTTGCAAAATTTGATCAAACGGAGAGAAAGAGAGGCATACTAAGCCCTTAATGAATGAAATCATGTTTCCAAAACGTGAGTACTGAGAAGGACCCTGGCTTGATCCAGATTGGTTCCACACTATCTTTAGCGCGAGCGATTTGTCGTTTTCTTAAAAACTTTCAAAAACAAAATGTTTTGCGCAGTCCTACGAAGACCTGTGTGGAATCGCTCTTGAGATTGTGCAGCTTAGGATCGCTCTCAGCCTCAAGATTCAATCCATTTGCTCTCGAAACCTTGACCTTGAATTCAGAAGGATCAATAGTCAACCGCAATGTGAGGCCTGTGTGGCCAGATTGGAAACAGCCCTCGAACAAGAGGCACCAAAGTCAGATCATGAAGATCAGATATCGTCAGAAGAAGCTTGCGAAGCTAAAACAGAAGCACCCCTCGAACTAAGGGCAAAAAACGTCTGATATACTCGAAGAGCCGAAGATGAATCCTTCTACAAATTAATACAACAGCTATTCTCCTGGATTCAGATGACTTCAGGATCTCAAAACCATTTGGCATGGACAAAGCTACACTTTTACCCTTGAGAGGCTCACTTGGTCGAAAACCCGGAAGGGCGACCCAGACAAAAGTTAGAGCTAGAAAAAATACAAAAAAGAAGAAAAACATGCAAAAGAAAAGAGAAGCAGAAAAGATGAAAAAGAAAAAAGAATGAAAAGATACAAAAAAAGAATTGAAAAGAAAATAAAAACATAGCTCGCAAGGCTGAAAACCCAGAAGGGCGACCTTGGCAAAAGTTAGAGTATGGCAAGGGTTAATACGCGGGTGTACCTTGACCTGAACTACGTAAGGCTTGATTCCCATGTTTGGGATACGTAGGCAACTTCATCCTGAAGTCCAGCCACAAACACTTCCAAATCAAGTGTGTCCATGTAATGGTTTTGATCATCCTTGCCTTCTTTGAATCCGATAGTTTGGTTGTGACACCCGGAACTACGTAAGGCTTGATTCCCATGTTTGGGATACGTAGGCAACTTCATCCTGAAGTCCGACCACCAACACTTTCAAAGTGACTGTGTCCATATATTGGTTTTGACCATCTTCGTCTTCCCTATTTCCGAGAGTTTGGTTGCGATCATCACTAATGAGAACTGTTTACAGTATGCTGCGGCGTTATCCAGACAAGGGGCAACTTTTCGTTGCCATAAGTCACCATTCAAACAAGGGGCAACTTTCCGTTGCCATGCAGCTCTTTTCAAGCAAGGGGCAATTTTCCTTCAGATCCGAGGTTACACATCTCGAGAGTAGGTTCCGTGCTCGTTGAGCATTGGCAGTTTGCCAAAACGGTTTTTGAGAATTTTTACTGAGATTGACTAATTTCTCGAAAATTATTCCGTCTTTTTCAAAACTGGACCTTTTCTTGGACCTAAAAAAGGAAAATTTTCAATGCTCATAGCCTAACTCGCATGATTTTGAATAAAAAATCGAACAAGTATGTCGATCTAACTCTCATGTTGGTCAAAATTGTTTTAGTAGAAAACCAACAAAAAATGGTCAAAATGATAAACTAAGGGCGCAGTTGAGTCAGGTGTTCTGTCTTTCCCCCGTCGTCAACATACTTGCCAGAAGGGCACTCTACCTGCCAACAAAGGGCACAACTGAGGTTAACAACAAAGGGCTGAAAGCTCTCAACATCCTCCGAGCAACAAGGTATCAAACCAAGTGCGAAGCACGAATCGGAATGGATCAAGATACTCCATTCCCTCAGTTGGGGCATCGACTAAACGCCACCAAAAAATATAGCTATGAGCTAACAATGTTGGGCATGAACCCACAACCTCTTGTTTATCCATCAAACACCCTGGGGAGGGATGAAAAAATGAGAGATTAAAGAATAGAGAGGCGTAAGTTGAGAGAAAAGTAAGGAAAGGGTTTTGAGAGAAAAATAGAGCCTGAGGGTCGAGTGATGTGAGAACCACAAATAAGAAAGGGTGGGAATAATACCTGAAGGAACTGGCTCCTTACGAACTGAGAGGTCCCTTGTCCTTGTAACACGTCTGTGTGTCATGTCTTTTGTTTTGTTTACCTCAACTCTTGTTTTGAGTCTTTTTCGAGTTCTACTCGATGTTTTAGGTTGTTTACCTTTTGTTTTCCGTTGTTGAGTCTTTTTCACTGTGTTCAGTCATAGGCTCAATACCCGGTTGAGAACCCTTTTCTCATTTTAATTTCAAAAAATGAATCATTTTGTGCTCAGAGTGTTGTGCCATTCTCCACATTTGTACGAAGCAAGTTTGGTTCTTTCAACAACCACAGGGATTGACCCAGGTCGTGTCGGAATAGTGAAACCTGGACCTATCTGAAGCTATGGGTTCCGGATTACGAAGCAAAGGGAAACAGGGGAAATTTTGGAGCATCTGAGTGTGTTTCGACTTCTGCAAGTTCAAAATGAACCATGTGTTCAGAATGAGCAATATGCTATTGTGAGCCATGTATTCAGTATGAGCTTGTAGACACCCTATTTTTTACCGTCCTCAAGACTTGGACGTCACCATTTGAGCACTCGGTGATCACCCATGTTCGTGTTCGTTTTGAGTTCCCAGAGGTCTCGGTAACGCGCCTTGCCTCAGGATCTCTCAACTCGACTGTTTTGTGTTTGATTTTACACCAAACACTTGTGTTTTTGCTTCTGAGGGTAGAGAGTAGCTTGTTAGCTACTCCTGACACTCCCCAGCCCTGGCTTGAGGCCACCGGCCGTGTATTCTTTCTACCGGCCATTGATGAAATATAACATTGGTCGGTCAGCCTTTGGTGTGGTCGGCCAACCATCTGTTTGGCCGATGGCCTCCTTCTCTGGCCGATACAACCTTTTTGCTTTTTTTAGGCATAATGCATGCCAGCTGTGCCAGCTGGAATGCACGGACCCTGCCCCCCATGCACGGGTGTGGCTGTTTTGAGCCTTTGACCCTTTTGATCCAACTTCTTGCACCCTTTGCTCAAGCTTCTTGAGGAAGCTTGACCCTTTGTCTTAGCTTCCTCAAGAAGCTTGCACCCTTAGCTTAGCTTCCTTGATAAGCTTGACCCCCTTGACCCTTTTTATGTTAGCTTCTCTTAGAAGCTTGGCACCTTGCCTTGGCCTATATAAGGAGAGCCTCTCCTTCCATTTCAAGGGTTGAAAAATCTGATATATAAGATACATATATATCACTCTCTCTCTATATCTCCTTCTCTCTCTACATTTGGGTGTGTTAGAGGGTTCAAAAGGGTCTTGTTCTTGGCCTATTGCACAACACTTCATAGCCACACACTTCCATCATCACTTGGAGGTTCTTGGAGCTTGTTTTCAGAGGTTGAGGGTTGCATTTTTGGGTCTAAAAGCTGCTGGTTCTTGCTGGTCTTCAAAGGTAACCATTTTCCCCTCTTTATTCTCCGTTTTTGCACACACTTTTAGCCTTACTTGCAAGAAGATTTGGGCTTTGTCATAAACTGAAAAAAGTCTTATTTTGAGCTCCTTTTGAAGTTTGTTTCAGATCACTTTTGTGTTTGGGGTCGTTTACCCCCTCTTAGGCCTTGTTTGGCCCCCATTTTGTGCTATTTTTGGTGAGCTCTGGGACCACCATGTTTGGGCCTCCTCACCACGGAAATCTTGAGGGATTTTAGTGGTGAGGATGGTGTCTTAAGGTCCTAAGAAGGAGAGGGCCATCCCCTCTCCTTGTTGCCTTCAAAAAGTGCCATTTTAGCCTCATGTGTAAGCACCATTTTTAAGTTCATATTGGCCAGGTCTTAAGTGTTATTTGTGCTTATTTTGCCATGATATAGCACTATTTTTACTTGGTTTAGACACACCATGCTTGTTTTGCATACTTGTCTTGTAATGCCTTGAATTGCCTTAACATGCATCATGTTATGCCATGACTTTCTAGCATGATTTTGACTTAGCTTTGTGAAGCTTTTACGCATATTTTGGCATGCTTTAGGTCTGATTTTGGTTGTTTGGGTCATCCATGACTTGCTTTGTATAGCTACCATGCAATCTAGCTTGTATGCTTTGAGTGTTGGCTCCTCTACCATGCTCTATTTGCATCATTTCAGTGGTTTGGCACCATGCTTGTATGCTTGCATTTGATACCCCTTTAATGCTTTAAAAGGTTGGTGTTTCATGCTCCATGTTTGGGTCATTATGCATGTCTTTAGACTTAGGTCATTTAGATGCCATCTAAGTGGTTTTTGGGGCTTACTTTGGCATGATTTGGGACTGTTTTGGTCCGCTTTGGTCATTGGCTTCATGTGTCACATGACCATAGTTTAAGTCCTTGGGCTTGGTTGCATGTTTTGCTTGCATTGGTAGGTTGATTTGGCATCATCTTCTACATGTTTTCAAAGCTTATCATGTATGCTATTTGTCCATGTTAAGTATGCTTACAAGCTGCATCTTTATGCTCAAGCATTGGACCTTGTGTGCATGAATGTTTGTGTGTACATTTGCCTTGCATGTTGTCACATACTTGGCCCATAAACATCTTGTTACATGCCTCACATGCTTGTTTGCCTAGGTTGTGTGCCTAGTATACATTGCTTGCTTGCTTGCATGTTCATGTTGCATACTTAGCTTGCATGCCTAGGTTGCATTGCATTTGGCATGCATACCTTGCCTCTTGAATCACCATGATTGAGGTTGGGTTTCTTATGTGTTTGTGTGCATTACATTTTACATTAAAATGCACAACTTGGCTTCTTGGGTCATCACGCATTGAAATGCGCAATTGGTGGTCCGAGGGTCGAGCACTATACTCCCTTGAATCTTAAACATGATATGGAGTGTGGTTGTGCAAAAATTTGCTTTGAAATGCATTGCCATGCCTTGTTTGTCCTCTGCTGCTGTCAAAACAGGATTCTGCAGGCATAGATGGTCGACCGACCTCATCAAGTGCCGACCGGCCATCCATTTCTGGCCGATGGCTTCATTTGTGGTCGATGACCATCCTCCCATGGCCGGTGATGTTTCCCCCTGGCCGGTGGTGTTCCCCAATGTCCATTGAGTGTTTCTTGGGATTTGTGCAAATCTCAGAGGAGCAGAGCAGGGTAAACAGAGGCAGCTTGTGCATGGCGACGGATTTCCGAGCAAACCCGAGCACGCGTGCATTGGACCCTCTTCCGAGGCCTTTTACTGCTTTCTTAGCTTAGTTAATTTGCTTAACTAGTTAAGTGGTTTGTAATATTTAATTAGCTTGTAGGTTAATTGATTTGTATTATTTTTTTGGTCCCTCCGAGCGAGGGCGAATTTGTAATAAGTGTGGGTGCGTGTGTGCATGTCTTCCAACCCCCACTTCTTTCTCCCTTTTACTTACCTACTTTTGATGGTTAGTATTAGGGCATATTTAAATTAGCATACCTTATGCTATGCATGCGTGCATCCATACATTTGTCTTGCATGCACCGGGCTCCGCGCATCATACTAACTGCATTGTATTTCAATTCCAAGTTGAATACATGTTATTTGTAGCATCTCATATGCCATCTTAGATTAGCCGAGCCTATTCTAGCTGCATCCTGCATGTGTTGCATTAGCCATCTTAACATGAACTAGGATCATGCATATGATTACTAACTAGTTTCCGTTTTGGCTTGGAGTACTCGGTAAGCATTTATGCTTTAGCATCTCGCATGAGTGTGAATGTTAACATGATAGCATGCTTACCATGTGGCTATATGCTTATGTGATATAAACTGCCTGAATGCCTGTGGGTGAAGGTTGGATTGTTTGAGTTGGAACAACTCGTTGAAATCCGTATTTTAGCCTACTTACAAGTAGCAAATTTCAAACCATTTTCCAAACGGGCAGATATGCAAAGCTTTGTTCCAAATTAGGCAATCTAGTCTATACTTGTGTTGTGCGCATCATATGGTAAATTCTAGCTAATTAACCGGAATAAGAACGCATAATGTTTTCAAAACTAGATATCATGGTTAGTAGAGGCCGATCTTCGGATCGGGCGAGAGGGGGTGCTCATAGCTGACCTTCCCCAATCGTACCCAAGTTCCCGAGCCGAGGCAACTTTGGTGATGACGGACACGTGACCTTAGGCAAACGAGTCAGGGTTTCCTAAATTCCCCCATTAAAAAATATTTAGGTGGCGACTCTGTATCTGGCAAAGCAGTCCATGTTTGGCACTTCTCTTTTAAAAATCTGTTTTCTCAAAACGATTTGCCGGATTTGGACTTTTTGGTTCAGACTTAGAACCGTGACAATTTGTGTCCGAACTGTAGTAAGCCCATAACGAACAGAACGGGGATTTCCCTCGGGACGTTTGGGGATGTCCACAGAGCTGTGTGTTCAGAATCAGTTGTGAGCTGTATGAGCTGTGTGCCAGGTAAACCAAGCGCTGTGTTATGGGCTGTGTGTTCAGAATGAGCAGTGGGTTGTATGAGTTGTTTTGTCGTTGGCCAGTTCATTGCCTGGTTATTACGATACAAGTGTTCCAATTTTCAAACAAAAGATCAATCTCATTATATTGTTATGTGATACAATGCGATGCGACATGATGTACAAATGCAACACTTTTTCAGACAAAAAGTTTGTTTCATTTCATCATTTTTCAAATACATCGCTTTGGAGAAAACAAAAACCTGCCTGCGGCAGTACAAGGTACTCAAGCCATCAACAAAAAGAAGAAAAGCAGTAAAAGTCTGAATCAGCAACAGTCATGTCAGGCCTGAGAGTCTGTCCTCGTCCTCTTCCTGGATGAAGGTCCAGGAACATCATCGTCAGCACCATCATCTGAGCCCGAGCCCGAGTCATCTCCGGTCTCCTCCTCGGACGACTTTGCCTCCGCCTCGGACTCATCATCGTCGGAAACTGGTGCCCGAGAGCTACTCCCAACATGAGTACGCCCCACTTTGGTGCGGGGATATACTGTGCCTCCTCGCCCTCCTCCTCGAGCAGGAACAGAAGGCCCAGTTGGAGCACCTCCTGTAGCAGGAATCTGGAATGGAGGCTGAAAAGCGCAAATGGCAAACGCATTAGTATGCTACGCAAAACAGAGTATGAATGCTGTGAGCAGTGTATCAGTACAGAGTGCAGCGTATGAATGCTGTGAGCAGTGTGTCAGTACAGAATACAGTGTAGTGTATGAATGCCGTGAGTAATGCTGTGAACAGTCTGTGGGTTACAGTGTATCAAATGCCGTGAGGGTCGTGTATCAAGTGTTGTGTTGATAGTTCGATGCATCAGATTATGTGAAACAGTTTATGTAGAGTTTGAGACTGTGGTCAGAAAAGCATACCGGAATACTATAAATGGCCAGAAGGTCGAGGCTCCGCTGGAGCATCCCCATCACAGAGGCGGTCAACTCCAGGGACTAACAAGTGTACTCGGAGGAAGCCTGCAAAAGTGTTAAAAACATCAGTATTCTGCGGAATATCAAATGAAATGAAATGAAATGATAGTGCAAAATACAAAATGCAATAATACATACCGGAGGCAAGTCGTAGAACCCGACTAGCTCGTGGTCAGCCGGAGGGGGAGCGATGGGGATCTGGTAAGTCTCCCCACCCTGCCCTCCGCATGTCATCGTCGTGGGCAGCACTGGCCAACTAGCCCCCCGTCCTCTCCGGGTCCCACTCCTGCCACGGACCCGAGCCATCCTTGATGCTCCTGCTCCCGCTCCTGCCCTAGCCACCGGTGCCGCGGGCCTCTCTTGCTCAACTCGACGGCCACTGCTCAAAGGCTGCATGATGTAGGTCTGGATGTACTCGACGTAATCGCCCTCGCCTCTGAAGCGATCACACTCCTAGCCGATGTTATACTCCGTCAGCTCCCGCAGAGTGTACCTCTCGGTATGCCTCACGTGAGTAGGGGGCGGACCCAGAACTGTCTGCTCTGGTAAACCTAAGGTCTGGCACAGGAAGCGATCACCCAGGTACCATGCCCGACAGACCGGGCCCTCTAATAAAATCCTGAAATGGGAGGTCTTCTGAGCGCCCTCATACTGCTCTCGTACTACGATGGGCAAGGAGGCCCACGGCTGCGAGGTGATCTGCAAACAAAATACAGTTTGTTATCTACTGCTATTGAAAATGTAATGCAAAGCGAAGCTTAAATGAAATGTAATGTTTGACATACCTCTGCAGCGGTAATAGTATCGAAATAACGGCAGAAGAATATGAAAGACTCCCGAGGCCTCCGCTCGCACCTCACGTCGAAGCGGTGGGAGAATGGGATCATGAGAGGCATCTCCTCCCCCGGTACTGGGGCAAGCCTTGGGAAGTAGGCGTATACCCACAACTGTACAGAGTGTAACAGAACAGATATCAGTATGCTTATCAGATAAAGCAGAATGAAGAAGAAAGCAGACAAATCAGAAAATAGTGTGCGATGTGTCGTGTGCAGTGTGTGCAGTATACAGTCAGTGGAAAGCAGATTGCATGTTTGCATTGTGTACAGCATACAGAGTACAGATAATGTAAAGCAGAAATGTAAAACAGAAAAAGAAGACGTACCTCCCAAGCCCGCCAGTAGCCTCTGAGCAGCTGTCCGCTGAGGTGAGAGGATGAGCTCATGTAGCCATAGAGTGTGGCCAAACCTGCGCCACCCCAGTCATAGCGGCGAATCCGTGTGACGTCCACCAAAGCACTCAATAGACAGAGGGGCACTGTGTTCGCCCGGTCGGCGAAAAGGGTCGTCCCCAGTAAGAACATAAGGAAGCCGCGAGCATACTGCTGCTTCTTCTCTTGAGTGGTCGGCGCCTGAATCCTGAAGTAGTCCTCGAACCACGAGAATCTGACGAATCCTGGGCAGGCAAGAGGTGGCAGCTCGCCAAGCAAGTATATCTGGGCAGCCTCTCACTCATCCATGTCTGTGTCGAAGGGGATCGGATCACCCCCTACCTCGATGCCGGTGAGCATCGAGAAGTCGAAGGGAGTCATCGTCATGTCTCCTATGGTAGAGAAGTGGAAGGAATCGGTGGTGTCCCATCACCGCTCCACCAAAGCGGCAAGAAGAGGTATGCTCGCAGTGTGGCGCGAGAGCCCCATGCAGAAAGTGCCGAAGCTAGACTGGTCAATGATACGCCGAACCGCCTCGGGAAGCTCCATATACCACCCCCGGGCCATGACATTCCCATACCCTCGGAAGGCATGGGAATCCCCCTGTGGTCAAAACGAACAATTGCAAAGCAATGTTACAAATACAGTGTTGAATACACTCAAGATCAGTGAAAATGCAGTGCGTGTGTGCACGTTTCCAGTTAAACAGATATCGAGTGCGGGTGTCCTTACTGTGAACTACAACATGTGATGTATCAGTATGTTTGAGTGGTTCAGTGAAAATACAGCATGTGTACGCGTGTTCAAAATCAAGCAGATATTGAGTGCGGGTGTCTTCGCAGTGAACTACAACATGTGATGTATTAGTGTGTTTGAGTGAGTCAGTGAAACGCAGCGTGTGCGCACGTGTTCAGAATCAAGCAGATATTGAGTGCGGGTGTCCTCGCAGTGAACTACAACATCTGATATATCAGTGTGTTTGAGTGGTTCAGTGAAAATATAGCGTCAGGGCACATGTTTAGATTCAAACAGATATCAGGTGCAAGCATGCTCATAGTCAACTACATCATGTGGTATATCGGTGTATCCGAGTTAAACAGTTAAGAGGCAGAATCGACTATTGCAGCTATACATTCTACTTTGCAGAAAATAAAATGGGGAAGAATGTACCTTGGAGGCGCCGAAGGACAGATGTGACTTTGGCTCGTGGAGTAGGAGCTCCGGTGCCACACCCCTCGCGAAACTCTTGAACTGGCGAAGCCCGTCAGGAGGCAACACATGAATCGCCGATCTGTAGGCCGCCGGATCGAACGGCCGGATGTGAAGCGGCAAGAGCTCGGCCTCTGGGTCCATATCTATCTCCGGGGGAGCCCCACCGCCTGGAATGTCATCCGCCATCTCGAGAATGGTGCGAAAATGGCCGGGAAGGTGAAAACATAGCGAGAATATGAAAATTCAACTAAAAAAGTCAACCCCGGGAGGGTGAAAAATGGCCGGAAAGATCGGGGTGCGGAAGAGACACAGAGATCAAGGTAAACTCGGGGGAAACAAACCCTGAGTAATGGAAATCAAGAAAGAGACACCGAAACGAAGATTCGTTCGGTTCAAAACGTGCGAAACGCGAAGGAGTTCGTGAATCAAACGATGAAACGGGCTCGGAAACCAAGGAAAAACGATGATTGAAGATGGAAAAAACACCTAGAGAGGAGGGGGAGAGGTTTTCGAGTTTGTGGGAAGTGATAGAATAGGGTTTCAAGCCCTATATTTAAAGACCCGTGCCGAATTGACAAAACTGCCCTGAACAGGCATTTTTGGCCGATCGGCCATATTGTTGGCCAGTCGGCCAAATAGATGGCCGATGGCATTATTTTGTGGCCAGTGGATGGCCGGTGGACTCCCCTGATGGCCGGTGAGCCTCCTACACCCTTGTTTGGGTCAGATATGTGGTTTGGGGCTCTCTTTGCTCAAGACAGTGCAAGAAACTGTATTTTTGAAGCTTAACCGGTCTTTGTGCCGTGTCTTCTGTGCGTCGCACTCGAATACGTGCGAGGTGTATCCTTTTTCGTATCATTTTGTATCTTGCGAAGTTCGGAAACTGCTTTAAATACGTTGCATTGTTATGCATATCATTGTATGCGTTGCAGTGCGCATCATACTCGCATTGTCATGCACATAGGTTATGCGTTGTCACGCACACCATACCTACATTAGTATGCACATTCTTTAGGTCGCGTCGTCATGCGTACCTCATGTGCATTGTCATGCATCTCAAAAGACGCGCGTTGTCGCGCATTCAAGATCATGTGCATTGTTATGCATATCAAAAGACGTGCGTTGTCACGCATTCGTTTCATTCGCATCATCATGCACTTTTCGTGCATTTCAAAAGATGCGCGTTGTCGCGCATTCAAGTTTACATGCATTGTCATGCATCTCAAAAGGCACGCGTTGTCGCGCATTTCGAGTCCATTCGCATTGTCATTTGCATTTCAAAAAAAAAAAAACAAACAAAAAAAACAAACAAACATGCATATGTCATGCATTTCACTGTAAATAGTGCATATGTCATGCATTTCATTGTAAATAGTGCATATGTCATGCATTTTTATTGTAAATAGTGCATATGTCATGCATTCATTGTATACATGCATTGTCATGCATTCATTGTATATATTGCATTGTTATGCATACACTGTAAATATTACATTTACATACATTGCGTATTGTATATATTGCATTGTAGCTTGCATGCATTCATTGCATCATCCATCTACGGCTTGCGCCTTTCCATGTTGAGCTTGGTCTGGTATATGCCTATACCTTTCTCGTTGAAGCACGGTTATGATATTATGTGTACGCACCTAGTGTTGTGGGTGACGGCACCGTTTCCGTGTTAAACGTGATTTGTATGTGTCCATGTCTTTCCTAGGCAAGATTTGGTTTGGCCGCGTGCCTCATCCATTGGATATAGTGCATTGTACATAGGTTTCATTGCATATTGTATATATTGCATTGCAGTTTGTATTACATGCATTTGCTGCATATCCATCTATGGCTTGCGTCTTTCCTTGTTGAGCTTGGTCTGGTATGTGCCCGTACTTTTCGCGTCGAAGCACGGTTATGATATTATGTGTACGCACCTAGTGTTGTGGGTGACGGCACCATTTCTGTGTTAGGCGTGGTTTGTATGTGTCCATGCCTTTTCTAGGCAAGACACGGTTTGGCCGCAAGCCTTATCCACCGCATCCATTGCATTTTAGCTTGTAAATGTTGCATTGTACATAGCTTGCATTGTCATGTATTCGTTGTATTGTACATAGTTTGTATTGCATGCATTTGCTGCATCCTCCATCTACGGCTTGCGCCTTTCCTTGTTGAGCTTGGTCTGGTATGTGCCCGTACTTTTCACGTTGAAGCACGATTATGATATTATGTGTACGCACCTAGTGTTGTGGGTGACGGCACAGTTTCCGTGTTAAACATGGTTTGTATGTGTCCATGCCTTTCCTAGGCAAGATGCGGTTTGGCTGCATGCCTTATCCATTGTATATATGACATTGTAGTGTAATTTGTTGCATCCAGCATTTAGGATCATGATCTTTCCTCAGCAGGTCATTTCCCCACTTATATCATCCCACCCAATTACTTGTATCTTGTGTTCCATCTATACACTCATAGTTCTGCATGTGTACGCGCCTATTCCACTGCTGGTATTGTAGTTTGAGGGTGTCGGCACCTTTTCTATGGTAGACGGATTTTGCATCTCCATCTCTTTATGATATTTGTGTGGTTTTGAACTGCTTATGTTTTGATCATGTTTTAAATGCATTGCATATCATTTGCATTGTTTATACAGAGTTTTGTAAATATTGCATTATCATTTTGCATCCATTTCGCATTGTTATGCGTTGTCATACATAGGTTGCATTGTCATGCACTCCTTCACTTGTGTTGTCACACACTTCCAATTGCATTGTTATGCATACTTCTAACAATGTTGTACCTGTTAAGTTTCTCTCTTTTTCAGGCACGATATTGTATGTACGGTTCATTTGAAGCTGGCACGACCAGATGAACCGGACATGTATTGTATTCTCCACGTGAGACGTAGCGAGAATTACATAATTCTCTTATATCCTTTCTACATTGTAATGTAGTTGGATTTGTGTTTGATTGCTTAAAATTGTTGCATTGTCATGCTTCGTTACAGCTTTCTTTGCATGATCATGAGTTATGCTCGGCTTTGTGCATTGTCTTGCATTTTGCCCCTGTCTTTGGGCGCATATCTTTGTTTGTAGCTTGTATGCTTTGTCTAAGTCTTCGGCCTTGTCAAAAATGGGTCGTCGCTGGGCATTTGATTACTTAGTTCATTTGCAATTGACTTGTAATCCATTAATTAGCTAAGTAGTTAATTAGATGTGATGTAATTATTTAATTAGTTAGCTAGAATAGTTAATTAGTTTTCGGTTTGTAATAATTAGTTACCTTAATTAGCGTAGCTAGATAGCTTATTCATTCAGACCCGCCTTCGCGAGGGCGTAATGTTGTAATAAGTGTTCGTGCATATGTGTATGTCTTCCAACCCCACGTCTTTCTCTCTTTTATTTAAATTCTTTCGATGGTTAGTTTAGGGACATGTTTTAATTAGCATATCGCATGTTTGCATCCATTCATTTGTATTGCATGGACTGAGGCTCGGCGCATCATTCAAACTGCATTGCAATTTCAATACTTCTTTGAATACGTGTTTAATCGCATGTTGTTCAAATCAATCCATATGTTATATTAGCAGCCGAGCCTATTAATTGCATATTGCATGTGTTGCATTAAGCATCTTGTATAGTTAGGATCATGGATCTTTCTAACTAGTTTTTGTTTTGGCTCGGAGTAGTAGGTGAGTTTTTATACTTTAACATACTCGCATAAGTGTGAATGTTGTCATGATTAGCATGCTTGCCACGAGGCTATGTGCTTAAATGCTAAACTGCTTGAATGCCTGTGGATGGAGGCTTATTGTATGAATTAGAACGATTCAACAAATGTGCGTTTTAGGCCCACTTTGTTGAGTGGCAAATCATGTTTTAAGCCCACTATGTTTGGTGGCAAATTCACAATCTTTAAACCCTCTTGAGGTGGCAAATTCAAACCACTTTCGCAAACAAACATGAGTTGAATTGTTCTAAATTGAGGAAACTAGTCTATACTTGCTTGTGCACGTCACATAGTAAAGCCAGTTTAATAACCGGAATAAGAACACATAATATTTATAAAAAATCATATCATGATTAGTAGAGGCCGATCTTTTGATCGGCGAGCGGGGGTGCTCAATTCATGACCTTCCCCCCTTGTACCCAAGTTCTCGAGCTGAGGCAACTTTGGTGATGACGGACACGTGGCCTTCGGCACGAGTCAGGGTTTCCTAAATTTCCCCCCCCCCCCCGAAAAATAAAATATTTAGGTGGCGATTCTGTATTTGGCAAAGCAATCTAATTTTGGCATTATTTGATTTAAAATCAATTTTCCAAAAAAGATTTGCCAGATTTGGACTCTTTGGTGTTTATCAGTTTCACATTGCATTTGTGAGACTAGATTCAGAACCGCGGGAGTCTGAACTGTGAGGCCTTCTTTTCAAACCTTTTCGAAAGGCGGGGCGTGGAAAAGGCGAGTCCACACTCCTTCGTGTTTATGCATTCACCATCACACTTGCATTATTCATTGTTACAATTAGCACACTGTTGCATGGCTACAATCTATTCACATCAACATTTGATTACAACATTTTTCATCAATTAATACTGGCCCCCTTTTTTGGGTTGACCACTCAGTTAATATTGGGTCTTCTTCGGGATGACGATACTATCCCCTTCTCGAGTTGTCAATTAAAACCACCATCGGTTAATACCTCCATTTTCTTTGGTTGTCGGTTAAAACTGGCCATCGGTTAATACCTCCCCTGTTTTGGGTTGATGGTTAACTCTATTCATCAGTTAATACCTCGCATTTTTTGGTAGATGGTTAACACTACATTTCCTTCTCTCATATCATTTGCACGAGACTTGCCTTGCATATTACCTATTGCATTGTATTGCATAAATTATGAATTTTCAAAAAGAGAAAAAAATCGGCTTCATGAAGTGTGTAAGTTCAACTTTCAGTTGTATTTCGAGCACATCATGTGCATTCTGCCCCTGAACTACGTTGGTTTGATTCCTTGCAAGGAGATACATAGGTAACCTTTGGGTTCAACCAACTGTATTTGCATCTTGTTTGTTTGCCCAAATCTTACGGCCATGTCAAAAGGGTCGTCTTCGGGATTTGACATTCACTCACGTTAAGAAATGACTTCGAGTTCTGTCAAAGAGGGGCAACAGTAGACACCCCATTTTGACTGGCCCTAAGACTTAGGCACTTTCACTTAATTACCCGGTAATGAAAACAATAATGTGTTTCTTACATAATCCTCAATAAGAAAGATGGAATTTATGTTTCATTTCTAACCCTAAGCCTGTTTTGGCCAAGTGTTCAAGACCAATTCAAAGCTCTCTTTCAAAACCTTTTTTCCGCGCTTTATTCCGAGTATTTTCGTAATGTTCTGAGACTCATTTTTACACTTCAAAATAAAATGTTTTCTAAGGAAATTGAGCAAAGAACAGTGTCACAATATGAGGAAAGGATGATAATTCTATCGAAAAATCCTGTTCATGCAAAATAGTTAGGCCACGGCTAATATTTTGACCAGCCTGCCAAGAAATTGGCCAGTCGGCTAATTTGCCCAGGAGCAAGGCAGTTTCAGTAGAATTTTTGTTAAAAGCATGTAGGTCATGCCATTTCATATCTTTCTGATATATTCATGCCCGAGATGGGTACCTACTGTAGACCACCCATTTTTGACCGTCCTCAAGACTTGGATGTCACCGTTTGAACACTCGGTGATCATCTATGTTTGTGTTCGTCCTGAGTTCTCGGAGGTCTCGGCCATGCGCCTTGCCTCAAGACCTCTCGACTCGATTGTTTTGTGTTTGGTTTTGCACCAAACACTTGTGTTTTGCTTTTGAGGGGCATGGAATGGCTTGTTGGCAATCCCCACACCTCACCGGCCATGGCTTAAGGCCACCGGTCATTGTTTTGTTGCCATCGGCCAAATGTTTGGCCGGCCGGCACTCTTTGTGATCGGCCGACCATTGTTTTGGCCAATTTGTCATTTTTGGCTGGCCGACCACTGTGCATCTGCTTTTGGCAGATATTTTGTGCCAGCTGTGATAGCTGGCACCCACTTTGCACCCCCTCCATACACGTGTATGGAGGGATTTCACTCTTGCTTAGCTTGTTTTGTAAGCTTTGCAAAAGTGAATCTCTATAAAGGGAGGCCTTCTCCTCCCTCCCCAAAGGTTACAAAAAAGCTCCAGAGCTCTGAGATTAGGATTGTGTATCTATTCTATCTCTATATCTCCTTCTCTTTCTATTTTGTGTGTGTTTAAGGTGTTTTGTTCATAGTTTTGTAGACAAACACCTAGTGTTACACTTTCCTTTGGCTACTGAGGTACTAAGGAGTAATTTTCAAAGTTCTTGAGTTGATCTAAGCTTGGAGAGGCTGCTGAAGTGGCCCTTGTGAAGGTCTTCAAGGGTAAGAATTTTACCCTTTTATTCCCCATTTTTGCATAGGCTTTTAGCCATCGTTGCATCTGTTTTTAAGCTTAACTTATAACATATAAAAGTTCTAATTTTAAGTGCTTAAAATAGTTGTTTAAGGTTGCTTTGGTGTTTGGGGTTGTTTGACCCCTCTTAGGCCTTGTTTGGCCCTATTTTTGGGCTATTTTGGTGAGCTCCAGGACCACCTTGTCTTGGCCTCCTCACCACTGAAATCTAGAGAGATTTCAGTGGTAAGGATGGTGCTTTAAGGTCCTAAGAAGGAGAGGGCCATCCCCTCTCCTTGTTGCCTTCAATATGTGCCATTTTAGCCTCATATGTGAGCACCATTGTTGAGATCACGTTGGCCATGTCTTATCTAGTATTTGTGCTTATTTTGTCATGATATAGCACTGTTTTTAATTGGTTTACACACACCATGCTTGCCTTGCATACTTGTCATGTAATGCCATTATTTGCCTTAACATGTACTTAGCATTTAGACTACTATGCTTAAGGTCAAGCTTTGTGAAGCTTTTATGCATGTTTTAGTATGCTTAAGGTCTATTTGTGGTTGTTTTGGCCATCCATGACATGCTTTGTATAGCCACCTTGCATTTTGGCTTGTTAGCCTTGGGTGTGTGAGTGTTGGGCATGCATTACTTGGCTTGTTTAAGTGGTTAGGCACCACTTATAACACCATTTCAGTCCTTGTGGTATGCTTGTATGCTTGCATTTGATGCCCCTTTAATGGTTTAAAAGGTTTGTGTTTTGTGCTCCATGTTTGGACCTTTGTGCATGCCTTTAGACTTAGGCCATTTAGATGCCATCTAGGTGTGCCTTTGACCTTGTTTTGGTCTACCTTGGGGTGGTTTGCCCTTTGGTCATTTGCTTCATGTGTCACATGGCCATAGTTTAAGTCCTTGGGTTTGGTTGCATGCCTTGCTTGCATTGTTAGGTTGATTTGGCATCATCCCTCATGTATTTTCAGAGCTTGCTATGCTTGCCATTAGTCCATGTTTATCCTCTTTTAAGTGTGCTTAAAAGTTGCTATTTGATGCATAAGTGTTGGACTTTGCGTGCATGAATGTTTGTGTGTACATTGGCCTTGCATGTTGTCACATACTTGGCCCATAAACATCTTATTATATGCTTCAATGATAGTGCATTTGGCATGCATTCTTCTGTTTGTTTTGGTTGCTTAACATGTTACATGTTTTGCATGTTTGTGTGTTGGCATTGCATTTTGCATGCTTGTTAGCTTGCACACTTGTTACATGTTTGCATATTTGCATGCTTGTTGGCATTCTCATGTTGCATACTTAGCTCACATGCCTAGGTTGCATTGCATTGGGCATGTATGCCTTGTCTCTTGATCAAGTGATAGAGGTTGGGCCTATTGTTTGTTTATGTGCATTTCATCCCACATTGAAATGGCACACTTGGTTTCTTAGGCCATCACGCACCGAAATGCGCGATTGGTGGCCTGAGAATCGAGTACCATCCCCCTTTGAGTCATGGACATGATAAGGGGTGTGGTGGTGCCCACATTGCTTTGAAATGTATTGCCATACCTTGCTGGTCCTCCGTTGCTGCCAAAACAGGATTCTGCAGGCATAGATGGCCGACCGACCACATTGAGTGCCGGCCGACCACAAATCTCTGGCCGAGATCTCAATAGATGGTCGATGACCACTTTACCATGGCCGGTGGTGCTTCCTCTTGGCCGGTGGCATCCCACAATGTTCAGAGAATGCTCCTTGGGACTTGTGCAGTTTTCAGAGGCATAAAACAGTGAAAACAGAGGCAGTCTGTGCATGGTGGTGGATTTCCGGGCGGAGTCGAGCACGCATGCATTGGACCCTCTTCCCGAGGCTGTTTTATCGCTTTATTAGCTTAGTTAATTTGCTTAACTAGTTGATTGGTTTGTAACTATTTAATTAGCTTGTTAGTTGATTAAAGTGTATTATTCTTTTGGTCCCTCCGAGCGAGGGCGAATTTGTAATAAGTGTGCGTGTGTGCGATGCATGTCTTCCAACCCCCACTTCTTTCTCCCTTTTACTTACCTGCTTTTGATGGTTAGTATTAGACATATTTCAATTAGCATCCTTATGCTATGCATGCGTGCATCCATTCATTTATATTGCATGCACCGGGCTCGGCGCATCATACTAATTGCATAGTATTTCAAATCTAACTTGAATACGTGTTAGCTGTAGCATCATCATCTGCCATCTTAGAATAGCCGAGCCTATTGTAATTGCATCTTGCATGTGTTGCATTAGCCATCTTAACATGAACTAGGATCATGCATTTGATTGCTAACTAGTTTCTGTTTTGGCTTGGAGTACTAGGTGAGTGTTTATGCTTTAGCATCTCGCATGAGTGTGAATGTTAACATGAAAGCATGCTTACCATGAGGCTATGTGCTTATGTGATATAACTGCCTGAATGCCTGTGGGTGAAGGTTGGATTGCTTGAGTTGGAACAACTCGTTGAAATCCGTGTTTTAGCCTCCTAGTGAGTAGCAAAATTCAAACTGTTTTCCAAATGAGCGGATAAGCAATGCTTTGTTCCAAATTAGGCGATCTAGTTTATACTTTTGTGTTGTGCGCATCACATAGTAAGATTAGCTAATTAATCGGAATAAGAACACATAACGTTTTCAAAACTAGATATCATGGTGCTCATAGCTAACTTTCCCCAATCGTACCCAAGTTCCCGAGCCGAGGCAACTTTGGTGATGACGGACATGTGGCCTTAGGCAAACGAGTCAGGGTTTCCTAAATTCCCCCATAAAAAATATTTAGGTGGCGACTCTGTATCTGGCAAAGCAGTCCATGTTTGGCATTTCTTTCAAAAAATCTGTTTTCAAAACGATTTGTCGGATTTGGATTCTTTGGTGATTTATCAATCTCGTATTGCACTCTGAGAGATCAGATTAAGAACCGTGACATTGAGTCCTGAACTGTAGTAAGCCCATATAAACGAAATTGGGGGGGGGGGGGGGGAGATCTCCCTCTCGGGACGTTCGGGGACGTCTACACCTACTCTGCCTTCATTGTCAAAAGCTTTTGTCTTCTTCAAAAAAAAAAAAAAAAAGCGTCCAACGCAAGGGAAAAGTCTTTATCCTTGTCATCCATGGTCCCTTGTCTTTCACCTTGTCTCTCAATCTCTCATTGACTTAGCATTCCATCATTACTTATAGATAGGAGGATCAGATTGTTAGGAATAAAAAAAGGAAGGAAATCAATTAAGAGAAGAGAGAAAGAGAGAAGTCTAAAGCATTGAACCAAAACTCCCATTTCTTAGATATACACTGATATGCCAAGTCAAAACCATCTCAAAAGTTACATTGTAAGCCAAATTCTCGAGCTTTGATAAAAAAAAAAAAGAAAAAAAAGAAAAAAAAAAAGAAAAAAAAAGAGTGAATGTTCTTGAAAGAGTGAAAAACAGAGAGTTGAACAACTCCCCACACACACTGTTAAACAACCCAAAAAAATCATTCTAATAAGAATTTCAAATTGAGAATTGAGAACACACTTCCTAAACTTGAGGGTGGTCAAAAGGAAGTGTAGAAATCAAATCCTTTCCTTGAAAGGTGAAGTTTGCACACATTTATTTTATTGCATTGTCTTTCTTATTTTGCTTTTATAGCTTTGATTTCATATTATAAACTGTTGTAATTTAACTGGAAGTGGTGAGTTAAGCCAGCTACTCGCATATACCCTGCTTGTTCTTTCTTTGGTGTTGTAACAAAACAGAGTTTCTGGCCTGGCCTAATTGGCCAGTCGGCTACCTTTCTGGTCGGCTAGCTAAGTTTTTGGTCAGCCAGCTCACCTTTTGGCCGGCTAGCCAACTTCTTCTGGATAGAACCCAGTAGTCTCCCAGCGTCAAGCAGAACAATCTCCGACAGTCTCTAAGATCTCTAACGCTTATGTTTTTCTTTTAATTAGAGGCCGATCTTTGATCGGGTGAGCGGGGATGCTCAATTAATGACTTTCTCCCCTCATACCTAAGATTCCGAGCCAAACATCATTGGTTATGACGGACAATGGCATTGGCACGAATCACAGGTTTCCCAATTTTCTCAAAATATTAGGTGGCGACTTTGAGATCTGATGACGCAGTCCATTTATGACAAATGTTTTGCAATAAAATGGATTTTTTATAGAAGTTGCCAAATCTGGACTCTCATCTACATTTCACATTGCACTCATGAGACTAGATCAAAGAAATGAAGGGTTCGAACTGTTTAATGCGGTCGAGTACCCCCTGGGCTAGGCGGTGTTACAATAAGCAATCACTTTGCCATTCTGCATTAAGACACAACCCAAGCCTTTATGAGATGTATCACAAAAAATTAAAAACCCTTCGGTATGTGATGGTAAAGTAAGGACTAGAGTTGTAGTTAGTCTTGTCTTTAACTCTAGGAATGCGGATTCTCTTTGGTCTGTCCATTTGAATGGTTCTCCCTTTTGGGTTAATTAAGTCAGTGGTACAACAATCTTGGAAAAGTCTTTGACAAATCTTCGATAGTAACCTGCCAAACCCATAAAACTTCAAACTTCTGTTACATTAGTCGGAGTAGGCCAATTTTCAATCACTTCAACTTTCTGTGGATCCACGAATATACCATCTCTGTTAATACCATGCCTCCAAAATATAATTTTATCCAACCACAACTCACATTTCTTAAATTTTCTATACAAGTGTTTCTTCCTGATTGTTTGAAGGATTACTCATAGATGTTGTTCATGTTCCTCTTTACTCTTTGAATAAATCAAAATGTCATCAATGAATACAACAACAAATTTATCTAAGAATGGTTTAAAAATCCAATTCATCAAATCCATGAAATCTGTAGATGCATTGGTGACTCCGAAAGGCATAACTAAAAATTCATAATGTCCATACCTGGTTCGGAAAACAGTTTTCTCAATGTCCTCGACTTTAACCTTCAACTGATGTTATCCTGATCTCAAGTCAATTTTTGAAAATACTTAGGCCCCTTGTAACTGACCAAACAAATCATCAATCTGAGGTAAAGGATATTTATTCTTAATGGTTACCTTATTCAACTCTCGGTAATCAATGCATAGGCAAAGTGTTCCATCTTTGTTTTTCACAAACAATATATGTGCACTCCGCGGTGATGTACTTGGCCGAATGAACCCTTATCAAGCAATTTCTGCAATTGAACTTTTAATTCTTTCATTTCAGTAGTTGACATATGATATACAGTTTTAGATATTTGTTGAGTACCCAGTATCACATCAATTGCAAACTCAATCTCCCTATCAATCAATTGTCCCGATAATTTTTCCAGAAACACATCAGAAAAATCTTTCACCTCAAAATAAAGCTCATCTTGACTTGGGGGTCAGAATATTACTCATTTAGAATTGCAATCAATAGTTGCATAGTATTTGGATAACCAGTCTATACCCAAAATAACATCAAAATGAGTCATGTCCAAAGGCAATAAATCAACATACAAGATGGAATTCCCAAGAAAAATCATGCAGGGTAAATAGATGAACACAACATAGACCCTCCTAATGGTGATGACACACATAACACATATCTCAAGGTTTCCAAAGGTCTATTCAATTGATGAGCAAATATCATAGAAACAAAAGAATGTGTAGACCCTGAATCGATCAATACATAAGCATTTTTCCTACGAATAGAGAGTGTACCTAAAACCATAGCCTCTGTATTCTAGGTGTCCCCTGGAATGAATACAAAAACTTTTCCTTGTCTTTGATTATCTCTCATTGCAGTTGGTGTTACGTTAGCCCTCATTATCGGTACTAAACCAATTAAACTCGTAGCATCCCGATTACCACCTTGTCATGGTTATGGACATTCCCTTGCCATGTGTCCCATCTTTTCATACTAAAAACATGCCTCCATAATCCGATAACATACACCTCAGTGATTTTTTTCCACAATCTGGACAAGTAAGTGCTGAGTTACCACTTCAATTCGAGCTACTAGAATTTCCAAATCTTGCTTTCTCATTCATTGCTGATGTTGCCCCTTTGTTCACATTTAGATTCTACCGCTTGCCCCTCTATTCAAAATTCCGATTATGGGCGGCCATGTTTGCTTCTGACATTAGTGCCCTATCCAGAACATCGACATACTTTGGTAGCTTTAGTACATTGATCCTCTTTACAATTGAATCACGAAGGCCCCTTTCAAATTTTCTTGACTTTTTGTAATCTGTGTCAAGCATATGTAGTGCAAAATGTGCCAGTTTAGTAAATTAAGCCTCATATTCTGCCACTATCCTGTTTCATTGCTTTAACCTCTCAAATTCATATACCTTTCTATCTTGGATACACTGTGGGAAGTATTTCTCATAGAAGTTTTCTAGAAATCGAGCCCGTTCAATTTCCTTGTTATCATCACAAATCAATATCCACCATCTTCTCGCCTCATCTCTAATGTAAATGCGGCCAATAGAACCTTCTGTGTTTTCGTATATGGGAACACTTCAAACAACTTTTCGATCTCCAAACCCAAGCTTTCGCCTTAAGTGGTTCCACTCCCCTATAGAACAAGGATGGTTTTATCCTTTTGAATTCTTTGGTGAGTGCGATAGTTCGGTCATCTTCTTGGTGGTCTTGCATCGGTGGCAGTATAGGCATTAGAGATGGGAGTGGCGGCTGTTGTTGTTGCCATTGTTGTTGTTGTCTTATTCTTTTGGCCATATCATGCATGGTTATCTCCATTCGGTAAAGTCAGATGGAGGTAGACTCCTCTAGTTCATCTGCTCTTATTCTCACCATTATCTATATGAACTTGGTATTATAATAAACACTAATGCATCCACACATATTCACGTACACAATTACAAAAGTCATTTCATTTTTACACTAAAATGCATATGAGAATCCTTAAATCTTTTCTAGACACCTTATTGCTCAAATGGACAAGTGAGTGAGATAATAACTCGTACTCTAATACCAATCTATCATGACCCAAACCCGCCTCTAGAGGTTTAGGCCATGACCGGTCAGTAATCCCATATTACCCAACCTCGAAGACAAAACAAATAATCAAATAATAAATAATAGGGCTTAGCGGAAGCAATAATAAAATATAATTACGTTCATTAAGCAGTGCATACATGGAAAATTCCATAAATACTAAAAAATTTAATCTTCATACATAGATACATCATAACAAATTTAAACTCATGTTACATTACATCCATTCACAAAAGTGTTCAAATAACAAAAACAAAACAAAGCAAAAGGGTTAATAAGCTTGGCTCTACTTGAGTCTAATTACGCCCTATCACGAAGGCACTCAAAAAAGGGCTTCACAAAAGAGTGGACTCTCGAGGCATCTCTAGACTTGGCATTCCAATTGCTCACCTACATATATATATATATATATATGGGAAATGGGTAAGCTAAAACCCAGTGAATAATATCATAATAAAGAGGTTAAATGAATAATGTCTAGTATAGTACAAAACATAACCTATGAGTTTCAAAATGAATCATAATCAAGCATTTGACATATCGAAAATTCATGAATCATATCTCATACGTGGTACATCCAATAGAGCAAAGCAAAGGGGCCCAAAGGCCTAAATCGAAGGGACCATCATAGTCAACAAAGGGACCATGCAGGTCTAGACAAAGGAACAATATAGGTCAAGGAAAGGGACCACATGGGTCAACATCAGAGATCTCTGTAAAATCAAAAAACAAAGGTACATGGTATTGTTTCCCCTAGACTAAGGCCTCACAAAAGGATGCCACAAATATTTTTCAAATAAGACATTCATTCATTCATCTAAAATAACATTCTTGAAGTAATTCAAAATACGTTTGAACATATCTTTACAAAGATACTACGCATAGTAGGCTGGTACAGGTGTTAGTCTTTGGATGACCACCTACACAAAACAAATAACACACATTGAAGTAAGTATAGGCAAACAAGTATTGTATCTTAATTTAATTCTCTTAAGTGTTTCTAACTTATTCCAAACCCAAGAATGCCTAAACAATGCCCAAGAATGCCTAAAAGAGTATGAGAATGTAAGTATGCACGTGTGAGTGTCTTTCTAAAAAAAAAAAATGTTGAGAACATGATGTTCACTTGAGCGCACCTTTGGTCGCTCGAGTGATATGGCCTGACTACAAAAGTACTGGATGGTGCTAAAGTGGGCTCAAGCCATCACTCGGTCGCTCGAGCCAAGTGCAATGTAAAGTTGGGTTCGTTCATGTGTACACTTGGTCGCTCGAGCCAACTGCAAAGGTCTACAAAAGTACTGGGAGCATGCAAAGTGTGCTCGAGCGACTACTTCATCGCTTAAGCAAAGTAGTCGAATTTTTGGTTTTCCAAGATTGAGTTTTGAATTCCAAAACACAAGTTTCATGCCCAAAGGCTTACATGGCTGGTAGAAACATGAAGAAACACTTCGTAACTCTTAGATACATGATTATTTTCAAACCATAGCCCCAAAATTTCTTTCAATGTTCAAAACAAAACTCCAAAATTTCATAATTTTTCCATGCATGTAAAAGAACCAAAACTTTTTCTTTCAAAACATGAACATATGAGATGGTGAAGGTAAAATTATGAAGAACCTTCAAAGATAACAAGTATAACTTCATGCATGTAAAGATTTTGTTGAAATCAAGCTTAAGAATGATGAAATATGTATGCATGTCCCAATTTAACTCATTTTTACTAAATGTAAAGTGATTATAGCCATTCCTTTACAATTACAAGCAAATGATTCTATATACTTGATGAATTCAACATCTACATGGATTACCTACAAGGCTTATGGTCGCAATTCATACCTAGAGTTTGAATTTGAGTGTTAGCTTGCTTAATTCCATCAATTCCCTTTCAAATCTTCCAATTCTTCACACACTCTCTCTAGAAGTTAGTCTCTCTCTCTCTCTCTCTCTCTCTCTCTCTACAATCTCAGCTCCAAGTTGACGAAAATGAGCTCATAAACATGTTTATAACACACACATATATATAGAGGGTGGATTAAGTTAGACTAATCAATCTAGCATAGTTCTAATTGATTTATTTTAATTATTTCTGTCTGAATCAAATTTTAATGAAACTTGCTAAATAATTATAAATATTCTAATTAACATACTGAACTAGTCAATTTTGGTTTTTGAATCTGTTTGGGCTTTCAATTTCTGATTCGAAGTCGGTATTGTAACAGATATTCTATTCTATTAACAAATAGATAAGCATAAAAATAAACACATAATCATGCAATTCTCTTAATAAAATAATATGCAAAAATGATATACGTCGAGATCGTCACAATTAGGGTATGTTAGGACAAGTGTATATTTTAAATCCAGAGATTTGAAGTTAAATAGATAGAAAAATAATGGAATAATATAAGTTATAGTAAAATATATATATATATATATATTTTAGGATCCTTATGGTTTGGAAGAGAATTCTTATAGGATAATTTTAAATATATAGTTTTGTGGAGAAGTGGTTTGGGAATACTCTTCAGATCTTGGGGGACGCTTGTGATCTTCAGCTAGTCACCTGAAAAGGAATGAACACTCCGGTCGGGGGTGCCGGAATTAGCACCCCGACGGATAAGTTAGTGTATACTCTCTAGATTGCTTGTATCTTAAGTTAAGCATACTAATTCTCACATACCTTTCTTTGGTTGTTGTTCTTCTATTTATATACGCCCCTGGTCTTCTAGGTAGGGCCCGCTTTTGATCTTTCATGTACTTACTCACTCGGCCCTCCCCATTTAATCGCCCCCCTACTTGGCTTATTCGGCATCTGAAACTGCAGGGGTGGGGCCGAATGCATACAATACACCGATTGGGAATTTATACATTGCCTATCCGTGTTTGCAATTATTCAACCACCACAATTGCCCCCGAACACCCTACTAACTTTGTTTAGTCGGCATGTTTGGTTTCGATCTTGAAAAGTCAAAAATTCGGCGGTTAACCTCATTCCAAAGCATGTCAGAACTCACACGTTTTCTAGTCATCATTACAAGTTCCCGCCTCTTCGTACACTTCCTCCATTTAATGTGATTTAAAACTTTGTCTCTTCGAATGTATACTTTGAATACACAAGATTTTTTGGTTCGCCTTCTAGTACAACTCCTCCATCTCGCGACCTCTGCAGCTCTCTTTTGTCTTTCATTATCCCTTTCGCTCCCTGTAAGTTCTCTTCTCTTTCACTACCAATACATTTTCTTGTTTATTGTTAGTTTTGCATAACCCTTAGGGTGAATACGATGGCAAGAAATTTGAAAGCACTTCTCTCTCTGGACCGGATTTCCAGCTTCAAACGCCATTGTTCCATCCCTGATGACGTTCACCTGTCACTCGTGGAAGATAGCACCACCGATATGCGGACGACCGACGAGAGCACACTCATTTTTCCTCTCCTATCAATTGTTAAAGGCGGCGTCTGTTTTCCCCTTCATCCGTTTCTAAGAGCCGTCTTTCGACATTGGGGCCTAATCCCTTCCCAGCCTAACGTGAATTTCTTTCGCATCGTAATGGGGATCATAGAGTTAAATCGTCATCTTAGGATTAACTTAGGCATTCCTGCGATTCGACATTGCTATGTCTTAGCCAAATCCATTGGCCGTCTAGGACGCTATTTTCTTAGGGCCAAGGACACCGATCATCATTTAGTGACCATGCTTGCCAACTCTGGCAAGCGTGTTGACGACGTGATGATCGTTGTTCGAGGCAACTGGGAATTCAGCGAGGGTGAAGATCGCCTTGATCCCGCGCCAAGGCGAAAAGGTGATCTAGGTGGCCGTATAGCTTATTCAAGTTGCTTATATTTTTGCATGTGCATTCGACTCTCTTTTCATGTACTTACCATTTTGTTTACGCAGGCAACGCGTTGAAGAAAGTGCTGGTTTTGGCCGACGACGCTGCACTTACGGATATTAAAACCGCTCTACAATTCGTTGGCTGTCCAAATCTTCAGAAGCAAGGAAGGACGGCACATATTCTTTTGCGCTACGCACCGTCCTGTGCAACGTTTTCGACAGTAGACCATATACCAGTTCCAAAAGGCGAAGATCATCTTACAGCCCTCATCTTCCCCAGCTTTAAACACTTGAAGGAGATCGGTTTAGAAGCCTCCGATTCGGAACAAGCAAAAGAACAAGTAGCCGATTAGATCATTGAAGATCCAGACCAATTGGGAACCTAGGTTGATGAAGCACTCAATTCGGCATTTGAGGAGGTTGGATTGAATTTGTCCGACCCTCCATCCACATCCGGCCAAGGGGATGCCTTTGAGGACATTTTTACAAACTTAGGAGATCTCCCTGGCACTTACCCAGAGGATATGGCTGGGGAATCACTTCAGCCACTTGCGCGGAAGAGGAACGTCGAGAGGATGGCCGCCAGGCAGAGGGCTGAGGCTGTCGGGTCGGAAACTCCACCCGCCGCGGTCGCTGAGTCTACTCCGGCAATGGAGGCTGAATCTACTCCTCCGGTTACTTTTGAAGAGACGGCTCTCCCTGAAAGGGCCGACATGGTGGAGGTGGGGCAAGCCAATGAAGGTAAACAAAGGGGCGAGAAGCACCCAGCCGATCGAAAGGCCGAGTGCGAAGAGGACCAATTCGATAAATGACCCCGAGTTGAGGAGTCGGATTTGGTTCTTTCATTCACGATTCAACCAAGGATCAGAAATATGCTGATCTCTTCGGACTCCTCAACTTTGAGGGACCCGGCTGTGGCCTTGAGCATGGCCTCCTTGATCTTTGTCGGTCGACAGAGCCATATTCGAGCGGAGCCAGATCTGATGCTAATTGCTTCGGTCGCTCAGTCGGCCCTTTTGGTACGTTACTTGTCTTATTTACAATCTTCCATCTTTACGCATGCACCTTTGTAGATCTCTAATTATTTGTTTACCGTTTCTTTGCTTTGTAGATGGTGGGCAGGATAGCAGAGATCGACCGCCATCGGCACGACGCCATAGAACAAATCGACCTATTGAAAGCCGAAATTGAAAATGAACAGAAAAAGGTTGTGGCGGTCTCTCAAAGGGCCGATTCTGAGGCAGCACAGGCAACGGCAGAATGCGCTAGAAAAGGCAAAGGCCAGCGATGAGGCGCTTAAGTTAGCCCAGGAGGAAATCACCAAGCTGGAAGCCGACTTGGAGGAATCGAAGAAGGCTAGGGAAAAGGCCGACTCCGAGACTTCCAAAGAGTTCCAAGCTGGGTAAGAGGCCGCCTTGGAAAGCTACGCAGAAAAAGCGCCGAAGTTTGGGAATCGGGGCTTCAAACACTGCTGGGTCAAAGTCCTCGCTGCTGCGAATGTGACAATGGCACAGCCGATTCTGTACGAGCAGGTGGACGTTGACCCATTGGCGTTTGACCCTGAGGAATGATTGAGGTGTTTTTTCGTTTTTTGTAGGCATCTTAGATGCACAGTTTTTGGTTAGTTGATTTTCATCTTTTTTGGATTTTCATGTGTAAAATGTCCACTGTTAGCGCCCAATTTATGAATGAAAATTTTCTATCCTCTCAAGTTATTGCTTGTACTATTTGTTATATGAGTACATATTTAAAAGAATCAGTAGCTAGAACAAAATGTCATGACTACGTGAGACGGCAAACTTATTAGCCGATTAAATTAATGAATTTGATTGATGACTGAATAAAATGAATTCATGAGGTGCTGATTGATCAGTTCATAAGGCAGCTAGGGTACATAAGCCGATTAGCTTGACGAATCTGCCCTTGCCTTAGCTGGTTCATGAACTAGAACGTTGAATAACTGAGGTTTATGAACTAGAACGCCGAATTAAATAAACTTATGAATATTGCACTAATAAATCGATTCATGGAGCGCCTGGGGCACTTAAGGCGACTAGATTGATAAATCTACCCTTGCCCCAGTTGGTTCATGAACTAGAACGCCGAATAACGGAGGTTCATGGGGCGGCTGGGGCAAATACGCCTATTATATTGATGAATCTGCCCTTGCCCCAGCTGGTTCATGAACTAGAAAGTCGAATAAAATGAACTCATAAATATTTTACTGATAAATCGATTCATGGAGCGGCTGGGGCACTTAAGCTGACTAGATTGATGAATCTGGCCTTGCCCCAGTTGGTTCATGAACTAGAACGCCGAATAACAGAGGTTCGTGGGGGCGATTGGGGCACATGACTCAATCGGCGCCGGGCTGTTGAGGTTTTGATATTAATGAGATAGCCTCAGAGGTGCTGCCCCCGTAGAGAATAAATGGGCGTGTACTTCGTGCATGAAGGTCCTATTTATATGCTCAGAGTCAGTAACTCTGTCTAGTTCTTTGAGGAAGGTTAAACAAGTGCGAATTTCAAGTAGACTTTTCTTCAACAGTAGAGGAGAAGTGAGGACATTAGCTGAGCTGGAAGAAAATATGAGTCGAAGTGGTGAACCTTCGCGCACGGGAAATAGGACTTCGAGGGATCGGGAGAGACACTAATTTCCTCGTTGTCGAAGTAGGTCGCCCAGGAAGGACAAGCAGCCACTGGGCAGATTTCCTCAACCCCGTTCTAGAAGGGAATCCGAAGCGACTCCGCGTCCATTGAGTTTTGCGGTCTTCGTGGGGAATAGACCAAGGACAGAGGCGGATTCGATCGTTCGAGATCCAAATGTGGCAGTCGAGTTCGCTTGACAGATTTTTCCACCCGAAGTCCAGCAGTTGATGGTAGGTCAGCAGGATTTTGAAGTGTTTTGTGAAGGCGTTCATGGGGTCAGTGAAGGGGCTGTACACCGCTTATGAAATCGGCATGCGTCTTTACGTCGCTCGGCGTGATATAGCGCAGAGAGATGAACGTATTCGAAAGGTAGAAGCTCGCGCGGAGAAGGCCAAGCGTGAGTTAAGGAAAATCAAGTCTGCCGAGTCTCAATCAGCCAACAATCCCAACTCAGTTGTGGAAGAGAGGGTGACTCAAAGGCTGATAAGTAATGCTATTGCCGATCGGAACACGGCTAGCATGTTTGCGATTAAGACTGCGAGGACCGCGGCCTATGAAAAAGGCTTCCATGACGGCCGAAAGGTCGAAATACAAAAGACCATGGAGAAACTCGCCGAAGAAGTTTGCCGATGTGAAAATCGTGGGTTTAAGCACGACTGGATCAAGGGACTTCAGCAAGCTGAGGTTCTCCAGGCAGCAGGTGTGAATTCTGCATTGCCGTTATACCAACAAAATATTTCCCCTTTTCCGCTTTCGAAGTTGAGAAGAGTGATGATGAGGGAGCCGCCGAATAAAAGCAAACCTTGTAATGCTCATGTAGATTGAGTGTGAAATTATGTATTTATTGGCTAATTTTAATAAAACGCTTCATTTTCAATTTGTAGCGTACTTTCTATTTATATTAGTACACTTGATGCCAATCGATTTATCTAAGGACACATTTTATTTTGAATGTTCGCACGTTTTAGCCTACGTTTATATGGCTTGTCCCATTTCATTTTGAATATTTGCATGTTTCAGCCTTTGTTTATATGGCTTGTCCCATTTCATTTTGAATATTTGCATGTTTCAGCCTTTGTTTATATGGCTTGTCCCATTTCATGTTGAATGTTTGCATGTTTCAACCTACGTTTATATGTCATGCCCTAATGGGGCTCCGAATTCAGAGACTTGGCCAATCGTGATATCCACAAAGGGCGCTCCGAATCCGGAGGCTTATTCGGCCCAAACGTGACCTGCACGGATGGGGCTCCGAATTCGGAGGCTTTTTCTCTTGGCCAATCGTGATATCCACGAAGGGCGCTCTGAATCCGGAGGCTTATTCGCCCCAAACGTGACCCGCATGGATGGGGCTCCGAATTCGGAGGCTTTTTCTCTTGGCCAATAATGATATCCACGAAGGGCACTCCGAATCCGGAGGCTTATTCGGCCCAAATGTGACCCGCACGGATGGCGCTCTGAATTCGGAGACTGATCTTGGCCAATCGTGATATCAACGAAGGGCACTCCGAATCCGGAGGCTTAATCGGCCCAAAAGTGTCATGCACTAATGGGGCTCCGAATTCGGAGACTTGGCCAATCGTGATATCAATGAAGGGCGCTCTGAATCCAGAGGCTTATTCGGTCCAAACGTGACCTGCATGGATGGGGCTCCGAATTCGGAGGCTTTTTCTCTTGGCCAATCGTGAAATCCACGAAGGGCGCTCCGAATCCGGAGGCTTAATTGACCCAAAAGTGTCGTACACTAATGGGGCTCCGAATTCGGAGACTGATCTTGGCTAATTGTGATATCCATGAAGGGTGCTCCGAATCCAGAGGCTTAATCGGCCCAAAAGTGTCGTGCACTAATGGGGCTCCGAATTCGGATGCTTTTTCTCTTGGCCAATCATGATATCCACGAAGGCGGCTCTGAATCCGGAGGCTTAATCGGCCCAAAAGTGTTGTGCACTAATGGGGCTCTGAATTCAGAGACTTATCTTGGCCAATCGTGATATCCACGGAGGGCGCTCCGAATCCGGAGGCATAGTCAGCCCAAACGTGACCTGCACAGATGGGGCTCCGAATTCGGAGGATTTTTCTCTTGGCCAATCGTGATATCCACGAAGGGTGCTCCGAATCCGGAGGCTTTTATCGGAACACTTTTGAACTGGATTTCGCAGTGAGTAAACAGGGATCTTTGCATTACAAAAGTGGAATGTGTACATGTTGGATCATTCAAAACTAGTATCATTCCCCACAAGTCGGGTTTAATGATAGAATTTACGCAAGTGCGTTGAATTCCAAGGCCATGGCAGACTTCTTCTAGACATGTCTCTGAGCCGATATGGCCTTACTCCTGCGATCGAATCAACCTGATAGGGGTCGTCCCAGTTAGGACCCAATTTTCCATCAGCCGGTTTCCTAGTAGCTGGAAGTACTTTCTTCAGGACCAACTCTCCAGCTGTATAGCGGCACAACTGAACACGTTGATTGTACGACTTAGCAAGTTGCTACTGGTACCGTGCCATGGATATAAGAGCATAGTCTCTTTGTTCCTCAATCAGAATCAGATCCAAGACCAGCATCATGTTGGTTTGGCCCATATCAAAAACTTTCGATTTCAAGGTTGGGAGGCCGATTTCCAGGTGTATGATTGCCTGGGTTCCAAAGCATAAAGCAAACGGCGTTTCCCCAGTGGATTGCCTCGGCGTAGTTCGATGAGCCCACAACACACTCATAATTCTTCGACCCATTTGCCTTTAGCTTTCTCCAGCCTCTTCTTGATGCTGTCCAAGATGGATTTGTTAGAGGCTTTAGCTTGACCATTGCTTTATGGGTAAGCCGGCGTGGAAAAGTAAGGCCGGATACCATACTTGCTGCACAGCTCTCAGTAGACGCCGCAATCAAATTGGGTGCCGTTGTCTGAGATAAGTGCTCTTGGAATGCCAAATCGTGTTATGATATTTCTCCATACAAAGCGCTTAACATCAGCATCTCGAATGTGCGTTAATGCCTCCGCTTCGACCCATTTTGTGAAGTAATCTATCGCGACGATCAAGTACTGCTTGTTTCTTAGGGCCCTCGGTAATGGTCCGATGATATCAAGTCCCCACTGGACAAACGGCCAGGGACTGATGATAGAGCTTAACTCTTCAGCAGTCAGATGGGTTAAGAGGGAGAACTTCTGGCATTGTTCACATTTTTTCACATAACATTCGGCATCTGCTCTTATTGTCGTCCAATAATACCCTTGTGTTATAGCTCGATGAGCCAAAAAGCACCTGCCAGAATGTGCGCCACAACTGCCTTCATGTATTTTAGTTAGAAGCTCTTCAACTTTGTCCGGATGCACGCGTTCCAGGTATGGGCCAGAAAGAGATTTCTTATAAAGCTTTCTTTGCGGATCCAAGTAGTATCGCAGGGCTTTGTTTCGAAGCTTGTGCGCTTCTTTCTTGTCTGCTGGGAGCTGTTCGGAAGACAGGAATGCAACAATGGGGTCCATCCAACTCGGTCCTGACTCTATGATATTGACCTGGACTTCCTCTGAAGGGCCAATGCTCAGCTCCGGGATGAATCCTACTTTGATGGTCCATTTAATCTCTGAGTTAATGGTGGAGGCTAGGCAAGCCAGGGCATCTGCATGTGTGTTATGATCACATGTTATTTGATTCAATTCATGATGGTCAAACTTTGCCAGCAAGGAGTTAGCCATTTCCATGTAAGTTGCCATACAGTCATTTTTGCCGCGTACTCGGCCTTTAGCTGATTGATCACCAGTTTTGAATCACAAAATACAATCAATGCCGAGCACCCAGAAGATATGCATTCCGCAAACCACTCAGATTGGCTTTGTATTCGGCCTCGTTATTTGATGCTTCGAAGCCGAGTTTGACGGCCTGCTCAATTATTGCGCCGTCGGGAGCCATGATTACTACCCCGGCTCCACTGCTCCATTGATTGGACGATCCATCATAGTACAGTTGCCAAATGTCCACAACATAAATTCTCCAGTTCGGCTTAGGTCGAATTTCATCAGACCTGAAGTCGGCAAGACCCCCAGTGAATTCGGCCACAAAGTTGGCAAACACCTGTCCCTTGATTGAGGTTCTAGGTAGGAACTGAATATCATACTGGCCGAGTTCAAGAGCCCACTTTGAAACGTGCCCTGATGCTTCTGCACTACGGAGTACCGACCGAAGGGGGTAGTCCGTTAGTACCCCGATGGTATGCCCCTGAAAGTAATGCATCAGCTTTCTCGCTGCTATGACGAGGACCAGAATGAGTTTTTCCAACGGTAGGTAGCGTGTTTCGGCGTCAACCATTGCCTTGCTCACATAATACACTAGCCCCTGCTCCTCCAACTCTTCCTTTATCAGTACGGCGCTGATGGCCCAGTTGGAAACTGCTAGATACAAAATGAGTGGGTCACCTGCCGAAGGTATTGTCAAGACTGGAACTAATCGAAGGTAGGTCTTGAGGCCGTTGAAAGTGGCTTCACACTCGGCGGACCATTCGAAAGCTTTGCCCTGCCGTAGTGTATGAAAGAATTGGCGCCCTTCGTGGAGATTTGTTCGGCCCAAAGGCGTCAGTGGTGGCCGGTCGGCCCCTTTAATGGCCGGTCGGCCATAATTTTTGTCCGAGGCCTTTTTTTTGCTTTTGTAGATATTTATGGTGCCAGCTGTGCCAGCTGTTGGGCACAGAAGGCATCCTCTATACACGTGTATGGAGGGATTGTAACAAGCTTCTAGCTTGTCAAACAAGCTTGAGGCTTGTGATTCTATATAAGGGGAGGCTCCTCTCCCCTTCCAAGGTTCAGAAAATTTGAGAGCTGAAAATATCTCTCTCTAGAATTCTCACTCTCTCTCTATATTTATGCTATATTGAGCCTTAAAGTGTATTTTCTCTTCACTTTTGCACTACAACACCTAGTAAAACACCACCATCATTGAGCTGAGGTTCTTGAAGGTCATACTTGGGTTCTAAAAAGCTGGTTTTTTTACCTCAGAAGTTGCTGTTTTGCTGTGGTTCTTTAAGGGTAAGTGGTTACCCTCTTTAAGCTTTGTTTTGCTTAAGTATTTGGCCATCCTTGCATGCTCTTTTAGGCCTAACTTGCAACTACAAAAAGTTCTATTTTTAAGTGCTTAGAATGGTTGTTTGAGTCCTCTTTGGTGTTGAGGGTGTTCTACCCTCTTATGTGTCTTATTTGCTTAGACTTGGTGCCAGCCTTTAAGGCCTTTGGGATCACCTTTGTTTAGCCTTTTCACCATTGAATTCCAGAAGAATTTCAGTGGTGGAAAGTGGGTTTTGAGACCCAAAATGGATGGGGGTGGCTCCCCCCTTTTGTGCTTTGTTTGCATGTGTTGTTGGCTTAACACTGTGGCATGTTTTTCTACCCTCTTGAGGCTCTATCTTAGCATGTTTTAGGCCTCATTTGGCCATGTTATACCTCTATTTTGGGTTGGTTTGGCCTCATGTTGTTTGCTTTTTACACTTGTAGTGTAAACTTGTTCACTAGCCTAACATGCTTCATAGGTTGGCTTGTTATTCTAGCATGTATTGACTTCACTCCAGCATGTTTTTGGTGTTATTTTGGCATGCTTTAACTCTGATTTTAGTTGGTGGGCTCATCTCTTGCTTGGTCTTTGTACTTGTAGTGCAATCCTCCTTGTAGGCTTAACATGCATCATGCTTTGTGCCCCTAATTCTAGCTTGTTTTAGCTCTGCTCCAGCAGGTTCTTAGCCTTGTTTTGGCTTGCTTAAACTATGTTTGGAATGATCTTGGCCCTTTGAGGCTTGCCTTGTGTGGCTATGGTGTAAGTGCCTTAGCTAGTCTTGAGTTTTGGGCACTTTAGCATGCTATATTTGTGATGGTTGCATGTTTTGTCATCATTTGGCATATGATTTTAGAGCATATAACCCTGTCATACCCTCATGTTTATCACTCTTTAATTGTGTTTAAGAGTTGTGCCTTTATGCCTTGCTTGCGAGCCATGAGTTGAGTATGCACTCCTTGCTTTTTGTGCCTGAGTTTTGTTGAGTTTTGGCCACTGTTTTGAAGTATCTTAGGTCTGTCCATGTGTGGTTTGACCATTCAAGATTGATAGTGCATGCCTCATGTGTAATATACTTCACTAGCTTTGATGCCTTAGCTCCTTAACATGTCTTGCATGCATTGCTTACATGATAGAGCCTTGTGCATGCCACTTTAGCATTGGTAGATTCGCATGTTGTTTGCATGTGTGTTATATTGCATGTGTTTGGATTAGACGTTAATCCAAACACGAGGAATGAGGGACGTTTCATACTCAAAGTGATGAAACGTGCCTCATTCCTTAGGTCACCGACACCTTTGATCATGCATGATAGGGTGGGGGTTCATCGAGTCTTGTTTATGCATTCATCAACATTGTGCAAGCTTTACTCTTTGGCCATCATACATCGAGATGTGTGATTGGTGGCTTGAGAGCCGGGCACTACACTCCTTTGAGCTTGAGACATGATAAGGAGTGTAGTTGCACACACATTCCCTTACAAATACACTAACATGCCTCTGTTTGTGCTCTGTTGCAGCAAATGGAGAAATTGCAGGAGGAAGTGGCCGACCGGCTACCAGAGCAGCTGACCAGCCATCAAAGCTTGCCGACCGGCCATCATTACTGGCCGATGGCCACCATCTCTGGCCGATCATCCCTCAGCATGTTCCTGAGATCAGTAAGAAGCAATGTGGAAGTTGGCACAATTTTCAGAGGTCTAAAGGTATGCAAATAGAGGCATCTTGAGGCAAGGCGGTGGATTTCCGAGAAGACGCGACCGAGCATGCATGCCTCCCTTGCCCGTGAGGCCATTTTACCGCTTTACTAGCTAGTTGTAGTTAATTACATGTGTTGTAATTAATTAGTTTAATCTATGTTGTAATATTTTAATTAGCTTAGATTAGCTGGTTATTCAATTCAATTTGGTTTGTAATAATTGATTAGCTAAGTTAGTTAATTAGTTAGTTTGATTAGCTTAGCCAGTTAGCTTAGCTTAATTATTCGGACCCTCCGTCGAGTGGGCACAATGTTGTAATAAGTGTGCATGTGTGTGTGAATGTCTTCCAACCCCACGTCTTTCTCCCTTTTACTTATCCACTTTTTGTGGTTAGATTAGGGCATATTTCAATTAGCATCCTTATGCTTGCATGCGTGCATCATTCGTTTGTCTTGCATGCACCGGGTTCGGCGCATCATTCAAACCACATCGTATTTCAATACTTACTTCAATACGTGTTTCACAGCATGTTATCGAGTGTTACATTCATGTGCCATCTTAGATAGCCAAGCCTGTTTTAGTTGCATTTTTGCATGTGTTGCATTAGGCATCTTAACATAGCTAGGATCATGCATGATTACTAACTAGCTATTGTTTTGGCTTGGAGTACACTGTAAGTGTTTTCGCTTTAGCATCCTTGCATGAGTGTAAGTGACTGCCATGATGGCATGCTTGCCGTGAGGCTATGTGCTTAAGTGATTAACTGCATGAATGCCTGTGGATGGAGGCTTCATTGCTTGAATTGGAACAATTCATCAAAATCTGTGTTTTAAGCCCACTTGGAGTGGCAAAATCATGTTTTCAAGCCCACTCGAGGGTGGCAAATCCGCGTTTTAGCCTGCTTGCGAGTAGCAACTTCAAACCATTTTCAAAAAAAAAAACATGAGATATTTTGTTCCAACTTAAGCGATTTGGTCTATACTTGTGTGTTGTGCGGATCACATAGTAAGGTTAGCTAATAAACCAGAATAAGAACACATGTGTTTTCAAAATAACATATCATGTTTAGCAGAGGCCGATCCTTTGATCGGGCGAGCGGGGGTGCTCATTTTAGGACCTTCCCCTCTCATACCCAAGTTCCCGAGCCAAGGCAACTTTGGTGATGACAGACACGTGGCCTTAGGTACGAGTCAGGGTTTCCTAAATTTTCCAAAATAAAATATTTAGGTGGAGACTCTGAAATCTGGCAAAGCAGTCCATGTTTGGTGCTTTTTGATTAAAATCGATTTTCGAAAACAATTTGCCGGATTTGGACTCTTTGGTGATTTATCAGTCTTACATTGCACTTTGTGAGACTAGATACAGAACCGTGACAGGAGTCCGAACTGTAGTAGTTATGAACACAAATTCCCACCCTCGCCGAAAAGGGCGCGCGAGGAGCGAGTTCGGGCTGTCTACAGTTTCTAGCGACTCTGCTGGGGATTCAGAGAACTTGACTCGAACATCATGATATGTTGTTTTGTTCACACTTACGTGTTTCTTTGCATTGCATTTGCATTGGTGCACCTAGGACACCCTGTTTGCCATCTGCTATTCCTGAATGGTTTACCAGAGGCTTGCTTGGAAAAGCGTGCCATAAGGCTGACCAGTTACGGACTCTGCCACGATGGCAACACAAACCTCAGTTTTCACCGAGGCACCCTTTTTGACCATTCGACCTAGTTGCATGTCGGAAGCTATAGTGACCATTTCAAACTAGGACATGTTGCTTACCCAAATGTAGGTTGTTTGAAACCGCTGCGTGCGTAGTGAAACCCTAGCTCTTGACAAGATAGGACAGGGAAACCCTACCCCTCCATAAGGGTGTTTTGGCTCTCACTTGCTTCCTATGTGCTTTTAGAGTGTGTCTCTACAGGGATGCATGTATCAGTTTGCATGTCTGGGTATCAGTCTGAGTACATCAGTATTTGGGGTATCAGATTTGAGGCAGTGATTTGGGGGCAGTGATCAGTGTTGAGAATAGTGTGTTCAGCTTACAATGTCAACTATGTGTTGCCTTTATTTTAAGCCGAAATGCTGTCCGTTTTTCTAGTTGTTTGTTTCCTTATTTTGCTTTATTTATCTTTTTGCCAGGTAGTATAGCATCATTGCTTCCGAGGAGGTAGTTTGCCCCCAAAGCACTCTGGGTTAGAGGTAGAAGGCTTCATCAATCCGAGGATCTAGTTGACGGACAAGTAGTGTTCTTTTCATTACCCCCGGTTACAAGGCAGAGGGCAGTTAGGTAGGGAATATTAGTACAACAGTCGTTGGTTCAGCGATCGTTGTCCACCCCACCAGTGAGTAGTCGGGCTGAGGTTTCCGTTTCTACCACAGAAAGAGATACACCTGTTCAGTTAGATCAGTACCTTATGGCAGGTACGGAGGACATGATGCGTCAGCTCCAAGAGACCATGCAAGCCATGCAGCGGGATGCTGCCCGCCAGGCCGAGGTTACTGCATGTCAGGTAGAAGTGGTAACTCAACAGGCATAGCTGATTGCCGGACTTTTGCAACAGCAGCAACCATAACAAGCTGGAGCATCTGCTTCGCATCCACCCCCGCCCCCACCTAGAGTTCCAACACTCAGGGATACTGTAAATGTCCAGGAAGATACGGACACCCCAACAGGACCAGTCCCACCACTAGTTCTACCACAGATTTCAAAGACACCGGCCTTCTCAACAGATATACCGTTTGAATCTGAGATGGATCCAACCGCTCTGAAGATGAGTAAGCTTGAAAAGCTGTTTAAACGGGCCCAGGGAGTCAACTCGATCCCAGACATAGAGGATGGTTACACGGATTCGGCGGTGACATTGCCGGACAGATTCGAGATGCCCCACATAGACTGTTTTGACGGCTCGGGCGACCCTATGGTTCATCTGAGGCTGTTCTCGGATATTTTGTGCCCGATGGGCTTGACGAGACTTCAGAAGCTATCACTCTTCGGTCGGACCCTGTCAGGTATTGCGGCCATTTGGTACGCCAAGCTAGAGGACTCAGTGAAAAGGAACTGGGAGGAGATGGCCGAGGCCTTCATTGCTCAATACTCATACAATACCCAGATCGAGGTCATGACTCATGATCTCGAGACAACCAAGCAGGAGCCGAAGGAAGGCTTTTCTGATTTTGTTACTTGATGCAGGGCTAAGGCCTCCATGATGACAACTCGGCCATTGGAGAAGGATTAGATAAGGATGGTTGTGCGCAACCTCCAACCTAAGCTGATGCAAAAAATGATCGTCTGACCCTTTCCCACCTTTGCGGACTTACACGAGATTGGGGAACAGATTGACGACGCTATGAAGCAAGGTCTGATCGACTAAGATAGGGAACAGCCCAAGAAAGCATTTACACGCAGTTTGAATGCAAGCCCGAGCAGTGCTACATCTGCCAGAGCGTCTGATGTGGGCATGGTCACCATCACTACTCCAAAAACTCCTACAGCTACACCCTTTACCGGTGCGTCCGGTACCAGCTCACAAATAACCAAATACCCACCCCGGGGCCAGAGGACTTTAACCCTGCTATATATGCCTTTTTCCAAAGCCCTCGCGGTTCTAATTAGAAAGGGGCATCTGAAGCCTCTGGAACCGCGTCCACTACCAAATAACCTCTCACCAACCCATACATTGTGCCTTTCACCAACAACACTGTCACGACACCGACCAGTGCTTCAGACTGCGTCATGAGATCCAGGATCTCATTGACAACAAGGTGATTGCGCCTCCAGAAAAGCCGAATGTCACCACCAATCCACTCCCACCACATAACCAAGCTCCACCACCCAAGCACATCAACCTGATCCAAACCGTGGCCATTCCATATGACCCAAGCATATACATCACACCCTCCTACCTACCCAAGCCTGAGGTGTTCATCCTAGACAGCACAGACTTGTGCATGTTGAGCATCTCCCAAACCCAACTTGAACCGGTGGTGGTGACTGTCGAAGATAGAACCGGGATGACTTTGGAGGCAGATGGGAATGTTGATTCAGAGCCTGAGGGATCTGGGAGCTTTACTGAGGAAGCATACAACCCGTGTAGTTATATCGTGTCAACAGATCAGGTTAAGCCGAGGGTAGAGATGCCAATTGGCGCAGAAATCAGTGTGGTCCGACAGGATGGACCTGGTTAGGGACTAGATGACCTAGCAGAGCTGGAAGAGGGCATTGCAAATTTATAGTTCTTTAAAGAGCAGGACTCAGGGGATGTGGACATCAATTGGTTCGACTTGGATGGATCGGTAGAGAATACGGGGTGGCTCAGTGACCAGCCTGATGTTGTTGAAGAATCTCAGCCAGAACAGGGACCATCAGAAATAGGAACATCAGCAGTGGCTAGAATGGCCGAAAATTAGGAAGCATCGCCGGATAGCACCGATGCGAAGAATTTTGCTCAGGACTTAGGCAGTTTGTGTGCAGCGGGCACAGAGCAAGAAAATCCGCTGAGGCATTTTGAACAAGAGAGAATCGAAAATGAAGACAGGGCTAGAAAAGCCAAGGCCCCTGGGATGCGAAATGTGCTATGAGCACAGAAACAGTTACGACGGAGCTGGACAACTGTCTGTCGGTTGCCGACGGGATATGGTGGGAAGACGATGACTTGTGTCTTTCCCACACTGACGACGACTGGGGGCAGAACCAACCAGATGACACTTGGTATGTTGAAGAGGTTGACTATTTGACCAAGAGTGGGCAGTATTTGAAGCCCCTACACTTGGACCAGCCGGAGGTGTCTGGGAAGGATAAAGAAGCGGAGAGGCAGAAGGAAAAGTTGCTGGAGGAGGAGGCTGTACTGAAGCAACTTAAGAAAATCCAAGCAGACATCTCCATCTGGGGACTGCTTATGGCCTCGAGGGTTCACAGACAGGCCGTTCTTACAGCCATGCATAAGGCCAAGCTTTCAATCGATACAACTCCTGAGCAGTTGGTAGGTCTGGTTTTTCTGGGAGGAGCTTCCCCGACCTTGACTTTCACCGACAAAGAACTACCACCCGAGGGCTCAGATCATAACAAACCACTCTACATCTTTGTGGAGTGTAGAGAGAAGTGGATACCAGTGGTCTTGGTCGACACGGGGTCCGCAATCAATGTATGTCCATCGAAAACGGCGTATGCTATCAGGTTGAAGCCCGCGGATTTCGTGCCTACAGGCCATGTGATACGGGACTATGATAATACCAGCCGGGAGGTGATGGGGACCGTACGGATTAAGACTCAGGTTGGCCCAGGGCAACAGGACAATGAGTTTCATGTCTTAGATGTTCCCGCAACCTTCAATCTACTTCTCGGGCGGCCATGGCTGCACCAGGTGAAAGCCGTCTCTTCCACCTTACATCAAATGTTGAAGTACCCTCACAGGAAGGGGGTGGCAATCATTTTTGGGAATTCTTCGATACATCCGCCGCCAGAGGTTTCTATACAAATTCTGGAGATTGAGCATGGCGCGGAGGATGTATTTCTGTCAGGATTCACCCTAGCTGAGGCCCAGGTTGTACAAAATATACTAGTTGTTGATGAGGGGCTATACGTCAGTGCACAATCTGTCTACCTCATAAACAAGCTTGAACACATCCCCGGGATAGGATTAGGGCGAAGTGGCCAGAAGGGTGTCGCAGCGTTGGCCGAAGTGTTGCATAACCCATATACCTTTGGATTAGGTTATTTGCCTACCAAAGAGGATTGGGCGAGGAAAGGAAGAGAGATGGCTGGAAGAGCCAAGGCAAAGCAAGTCGGGAAGCACTACGAGTTGATGCACAGACCTATCCAGGGGACCCTGAACGGACGCTTTGTCTGGGAGGAGGAAGACTTCCCGTTTTGCGGCTTTCCAGAGCCATGGTTGAATGCAAAGAAGCGGCGTTTGCCCGTCTTCGAAAACTTTTTTTGATCTTCAGTTGTCGGGGGATGAAGTTGCCAAAGAGCAGACAAACCCACTAGCTGAGGCTGAGCAGTGCAAGGAGGAGGATTCCGAGAGCACAGAAATTGAGATGGGGGTAGCATTGGCTTGTCTCCTCTCAGATCCTCAGATCATACTAGAGTGCTTGGGGGATAACTTCTCAGTTTCCATGATCGGGGATGAAGCGGCTGTGGGCCCATCTTCAGGCATTCTCGATGCATCCATCGCACCCTCCCTCATCTTGCAGTATGAGGAGGGCTTTTTATCGAGAAGTTCCGGATCAGGTAGTGAGTCGGAATCTGGTTCCACAGAGTCTGTGGAGTCGGAATCAGATTCCAGCTCTTCTAAGTCTGAGTCCGGTATTCTTGGGGGTGATAACCTGAATGCCATTGTCCTGTCCAGGTCGTCTTTTTCATTTTCCTTTGAGTCTGTTGTAACTGAAGGATCAGACGGACTGGATGTGATTAATGAGAATGGTACGGCTGTGGCTTTCGAGTACTTTTCTGTGCCTTTAATTTATTGCATTAATCAAGACTTTCAAAATTTTGATGAAAACGACGAGGAAGAAATTCCTCCGGTTTTGAAATATTTGCTTGATCAAGAGCAGGAGAGGTTTGTAAAACCTTTGGTTGATGAAATCACCTTAATTAACATTGGTACTGAGAAGGATCCGCGGCTGGTCTAGATCGGGTTCACGTTGTCTTCTAAGGAACACGAGTGCTTAGTTGCTTTAGTAAAAGATTTCAAAGATGTTTTTGTGTGGTCCTACGAAGACATGCCTGGAATCGATCCTGAGATTGTACAGCACCGGATCCCTCTTGACCCAGAGGCCCGACCTGTTAAGCAGAAGCTCCGAAGGATCCACCCAGACTGGGCTCTGAAAATCAAAGAAGAGGTCACCAAGCAGATCGACGCAGGGTTCTTGTTAGTATCTGAGTATCCAACTTGGTTGGCCAATATAGTTCCAGTGCCGAAGAAAGACGACAGAATTCGAGTATGTGTGGACTTCAGGGATTTGAACAAAGCCAGTCTGAAGGACGACTTTCCTCTACCACATAATGACGAATTAGTGGACTTCACTGCTGGGCATGCGCTGCTCTCGTTCATGGATGGTTTTCCAGGCTACAATCAAATTTTGATGGCACCCGAAGACAGGAAGAAGATTGCTTTCACTACCCCGTGGGGAACCTATTGTTATAGGGTGATGCCGTTTGGATTGAAGAATGCTGGGGCTACATATCAACGGGCTGCCAGCACGATTTTACACGATATGATCCACAAAGAGGTTGAGGTGTACGTGGATGACATGATTGTCAAGTCCAAGGAAAGAGAGGGCCACTACACCGCCTTGCAGAAATTCTTCCAATGGATAAGAGAGTATCGGTTGCGGCTGAATCCTCAGAAATGTACATTTGGTGTTACAGCAGGAAAAATTCTGGGTTCTTGATCACACAAAGGGGTATCGAGGTCGATCCTTCCAAAATCAAGGCCATCTTAGAAATGCCACCACCGATGACTGAAAAGGAGGTGCAAGGCTTTTTGGGTAAAGTACAATTCATAGGACGGTTTATTGCAAAATTAACCTTGACTTGTGAACCACTGTTTGGTCTCCTAAAGAAAGGAAAGAACTTCCGATGGGACGACTGATGCCAAGTTGCTTTCGAGCAGATCAAGCAATATTTACAGAACCCACCTGTGTTGTCACCGCCTGAGCCGGGGAAATCGTTGATTCTGTACCTATCAGTGACTGAAACGACAATGAGCTGCATGCTTGCACGGGAGTCTGCGGACAAGGTGGAGAAGGTTATCTACTACCTGAGCAAGAAAATGTTGGATTACGAGACCCGCTACACTCCGTTGGAGAAGGCTTGTCTGGCCTTGGTATGGGCTACTAGGAAGTTGAGGCACTACATGTTAGCTCACTCTGTAATACTGGTTTCGAGATTAGATCCCATCAAATATCTCTTCGAGAAATCGGCACTTATGGGTAGGCTAGCCCGTTGGTTGCTTCTGCTTTCCGAATTTGATCTGAAGTACATGACGCGCAAGTCAGTGAAAGGGAAAGTGGTAGCAGAATTCTTAGCTGACCACCCAGTTGAAGGGGATAAAGCAGTAGAATATCTATTCCCAGACGAGGCCATTCTGTATGGGATAGGGGTGTTGCTGATAGCGCCTGACAATTCCCGCATACCCTTAGCTTTCAAACTCCGGTTCAAAGTATCGAACAATGAGGCAGAGTATGAGGCATGTATTGCTGGACTAGAAGCCGCCCTGGAACTAGGGGCAAAACAGTTGGATGTCATCGGGGACTCGAACCTTGTTATATCTCAAGCTAAATGAGATTGGAAAGTTAAAGAAGAAAAGATGAGAATCTATCACCAGACCTTGGACGTTCTGATTCCTCGGTTTGAGAAACTAAACTTCGCTCATCTGTTAAGAGAGAACAACAAGTTTGCCGATTCATTACCAACTCTATCTTCTATGATAGACATCCCTTTTAGAGTCCGAATGCGTCCGATCATCATTGAACAGAAATTCGTGCCGGCCTACGAGCTAATTGCGGCCATAGATGAGGCACAAGATCAAAACCCTTGGTATTACGACATCTGGAACTTCTTGGAAAAGGAGGCGTATCCACCAGGGGCAAATGCCAAAGATAAGAGGGCAATCCGAAGAATGGCTGCTCTGTTCATTGTCTGTGGGGGTAAACTGTATAAACGGGGCCATCTTGGGACGCATAAACTATGTGTCGATGCTAAAGAGTCAAAGCGCCTGATGGAGGCCATCCACAGAGGAGAGTGTGGAGCGCACATGAGCGGGGTGATGCTAGGCCGGAAGATCCTTAAGCAGGGTTATTACTACTCAACCATGGAGGAGGATTGTATTGACTTTGTCCGACGATGCCACAAATGCAAGATCCATGCAAACCGCATGAACATTCCGCCATCAAAGCTGTACAACATGACTTCACCGTGGCCGTTTTTAGTCTGGGGAATTGATGTGATTCGGGTTGTCACTCCGAAAGGGTCCAACGGGCATGACTACATTCTGGTAGCGATAGACTACTTTACGAAGTGGGTTGAGGCCCAATCTTACACTATGTTGAAGGCGTCTCACGTTGCTAAGTTCATCAGAAACAACATTATTTGTCGCTACGGGGTCCCAAATGAGATTATTTCAGATAATGGTTCCCACTTCAAGAAGGATGTGATCGACTTGTTGGAAAAATGCAACATGGCTTTTCATAAGTCATCTACATACCGGCCGCAAACCAACGGAGCTGTTGAGGTCGCCAACAAGAACATCAAGCACATTCTACAGAAGATGGTGGAAACCTACAGGGACTGGCCAAATAAGCTGCCATTTGCTCTTTGGGGCTACCGGACTTCAATTCAAACTTCTACTGGGGCAACTCCATATTCCTTAGTTTATGGGATGGAGGTTGTTCTACCTATCGAAGTTGAGGTTCCATCATTACGGGTTATGGCTGAGTGCCAGATTGCTGAGGTAGATTGGCAGCAAAGTAGGTATGAAGAACTCATGCTGTTTGACGAGAGAAGGCTGAAAGCATTGTATCACGTCCAGGATTATCAATGAAGAATTGTCAGGGCTTTCAACAAGAAGGTTAAGTCTAGGAATTTGAAAGAGGGGTATTTGGCGCTTAAAAACAACCGAGCTCCCATCCACGACCCTAGGGGCAAGTTCAGACCCAATTGGACTGGCCCTTACATCATCAAGTCTATCTAGTCGGGTGGAGCTATCATTCTGATGGATTTAGATGGCCTTGAGTTCTCCCAGCCGATCAGCATGGACAAGTTGAAGAAATACTATCCCTCAGTGGCTCTCTAGGCCGAAAACCCGAAAGAGCGACCTAGACAAAAGTTAGAGCATATAAAATTTGAAATAATAAAAAACTAAGCTTGCAAGGTTGAAAACCCAGAAAGGGCGGCCTTGGCAAAAGTTAGAACGCAAAAGAAGAGGGTTAATACACGAGTGAACCTAAACCGAACGACATAAGGCTTGATTCTCATCTTTGGGATACGTAGGCAACTTCATTCTAAAGTCCAGCCATAAACACTTCTAAGTCGACTTTGTCCATGTGATCATGTTGGTCATCTTTGTCTTTTCTGCATTCAAGAGCTCGGTTGTGATCTCCAGTGCAGTGCTGTTTAGACTGGGGGCAACTTTCCAGTTGCTAGATTCGGGGTTGTACATCTCAGTGATAGATCTCAGGCATGTCCAGTTGTGATCCATATCGAAAATGGTTTTCAAAAGTTTTAATAAAAGTTGATTTTGTTCAAATTAATCTTTTTTTACGACTTAGACCAATTTTGGACCAAACGGAAAATTTTCAGTACCCACAACCTTCATTTACATTGATTTCAGTATAGAGATCTCCCACTCTTGAATACCAATTGAAGTTGCTTTTTATTACATTCATAAAGAAAACTTGAAAGTACTGATTAAAGCAAATAAATTAGGGGCATAGTCAGGTGTTCCTGAGTCCCCTCCCAGAGCTTGTGGAAGCCTCTGATGCTAAAGTAGGCCCAACCTACGCCTCTTCATCGAGCCAAGCTGTGCACTCATCAGAGAAGGTGCAACTGAAAGTGGGAGCGGGGGCCAGAAGCTCTCTCGTCCTCCATGCTATGGCATACCGAGCCAGCTGTGTGCCTCAGACTGGAAATGCAATAGAGTACTCTATCCCTTCTTCCGGACAAGTCTAATCATGCCCAAATTGGCGCCGGAATCGAAATGGGAAGTAAAAGACACAATATGTCAGGCCGATCAACTGAATCCTGGACTGGCAAGACATGTTGTAACTCATCGCCGGCAGATTAAGCCAGGGGCAGTGCCAAGCAATGTTGACAACGGACAGACTGTGCATCCATTCGCACCACCATCTCTCATCTGGGGCATCAACTAGACGTTGCCGGAAGAAATAGCCACGTGCTGAATATGCTGGGCATGAGTCCACCACTCTCAACTTGTCCATCAACCATATCTGGGGAGGGATGAAAATTAAGAGATTAAAGAATAGAGAGGTGTATGTGGAGAGAAAAATGAGAAAAGGGTTTTGAAAGAAAAACCAAGCCTGAGGGCTGAGCGATGTGAGGAACACACATGTGAGTAGGGAGGGAAACGTTACCTGTAAGAGTAGTGGACTCCCTGCAAATCTGGTTGTCTTCCGACGATGGAAGGCATCCAAACCCATCAGTGTCTCAGCTAGTGTCATACCAATGCAGCTCTTGCCCTCTTTTAAACCTTAGGCAACCTCAATCAAACGAACGCTAGACCCACCGGAGCCTGGGGCAAGCAAGAAATAAGACAACATGCACAAGCAAAGCGTATGTCGTCGAAAACCCTGCCAGTGATGATCGCCACGATCACCGACATCAGAAAACCGATGAATCATGCTGGGGATGTCTAATTCTCCGTCGCAAATCAAAGACCGAGCATCATGCAAAGTAAGCCCACACATCCGTCTTAAGGCTTGGATGTGGCCAAAACAGAATTAGGGTAAGATCTCTTCATCTCGCTAAGATTCCATCAAGGCTTGGAAATCTTCAAAAGTAGGACATATCTCTTGTCCGTTAAAGCTAAAAACATGAGTTACCAGATTCCAACACCTATCCGCAGCATGGAGGAACGGAAAACGCAGCGGGGTGCGGCTCAGCGTGAATAGTGCATTTATTCCAAAACCCCCGAAATTCAACTTTTTCGAGCCATCCAAGTTTGCAATCCAATTTGTGAGGTTTTGGACAAGAAATACTTCCATTTGGGGTAAAAACAGAGTTGAAATGGAGAAACTACGAAGCTGGGGCTTTTGTAGAAGATAAGGTGTTGAGTGGAAGACAGGTGGCAACAATCTGGGCATTTTCTGTATTAATGGCCGACCGGCCAAATTTGATGGCCGACCGACCATCTTTATAGCCGATTGGCTAGTTCTTGTGGCCGATAGCTCTTTATGGTGGCCGATGGCCTCTCACCTTGGCCGATGGCCCCTCATTTGTTCTCTGAGCTGTCCGTGTGTTGGAAGTGTTGAGAACTTCTCTCTTGTTCCACGTCGAATGCTTTTTTGTGGCGATTTTGTGAAGTCGTGCCTGTGTTACTTCAATTTGTTTATGAAGTTGTTGCAATTTTGTTTATCGAGTTGTATTTTGCGTTGATTGTTAAGTTCTTGTCTTGCTTATCGAGTTGTATTCACATTTGGTTAGCATGTCAAGTCCTGGTTTTGCTTATTGAGTTGTTTTGTTCTTTCAGTTGTGAGTTGGTTCGCTACCTGATTAAGACAATGAAATTCGAGTGTGTAGTTTTCAAACAAAGTTCAATCTCATTTACATGTTGTGTGATGCGATGTGATACGATGCTTAGAATGTAAAATGTAACACTTTTTCAATCAAAAAGCTGTTTTCATTCCATCATGGTTTCTTTTTTTTGCAAGAGTACAAGTTTTAAAGAACATAAAACTGCCTGAGGCTGTACCATACGCAAAAACTATAGGCAAAAAGAGAAATAAAGCAAAAACAAAACATCTGAATCGGCGCCAGTCGCCTCAAGAGTGAGAAGCCCTCCTCGTCCTCTTCCTCGACGAAGGCCCAGAACTACCGCCGTCAGCTCTGCTATCTGAGTCTGAACCCGAGCCATCTCCAGCCTCATCTCTATCCTGAGACGACTCTGACTGTGGACTCATTGCCTTCTCGTCAGACTTATCATCATCTGGGGCAGGCTCCCGCGAACTACTCCCGGTGTGAGCACCCTTGGCTCTATTTCGACTGTGCGCTGGAGTCTCTCGTCCCGCTCCCCCTGCTACTCGGGGAGGCACTGAAGGTCCCGCTAAGGTGCCCGCTGTGGCTGGTATCTGGAATGGGACCTGAAAAGAACAATTTGGCAAATGCATCAGTTATGCTATGCGAAGCTGAGTATGGTATCAAATGCAGTATATGATTACAGTGTATGAATGTTGTGAGCAGTATATGAACGCCGTGAGCGGTGAATAATTGTAGTGTATGAAGGCCATGGCCAGTATATGGGATACAGTGTATCGGTGCCGTGAGTCGTATATAAGTGTGGTGTATCAAATGCAGTATTGATAATGTGATGCATCAGATCAGTATAGAGCAGATTATAGAGGGTTTGGGGACGGAGGTTGAAAGAACTTACTGGAATACAGTAAATACTGAGCAGGTCCATGCTTGTCTGCATCATCCCTATCAGAGAAGCCGACAGCTCCAGAGCCTGCCCAGTGTACTCTATGGAAGCCTGCAAAAGTGTTAAGGTAATTAGTAATCTGCGGAATATCAACTGAAATGAAATAAATGTACAGAATGTAAAGTATATCATACACCGGGGTCGGGCCTCGAACTTCGACGAGCTTATGATCAGCCGGGAGAGGAGCGATGGGAATCTGATAAGTCTCTCCAGCCCGTCCTTGGCACGTCATAGTAGTGGGCAGGTCTGACCACTCCGCCCTCTGTCTCCTCTGGGAACCCCTCCTACCATGGGCCTAGGTCACCTTGGATCCTCTCACTCCTCCTGCTGTGGCTATAGGTCTCTCTCTCTCATCTCGGCGAACACTTGCCAAAGGCTGCATGAGATATGTCTGGATGAAGACGGTGTAGTCGCCGTCAAGCCTGAAGAAGTCGGCATCCCAACCTATCGTGAAATCGGTCATCTCCTATAGGGTGTACCTCTCTGTAAACCTCATGTGCGAAGGAGCCGGCATCGGAACCACCAGCTCGGGTAAACCAAGGCTCTGTCGCAGGAAGCGTTCACCCAAGTACCACGCTCGACAGACCGGACCCTCAAGCAAAACCTGGAATCGGGAAGTCTCCCAAGCGCCCATAAACCGGTCTCTAACTGCGTCAGGCAGCACTGCCCAGGGCTGCCAGGTGATCTGTAAGTGACAGATATACGGGTTGTTATCTACTATTGAAAGTGCAATATAAAGCAAAGCTCAGATGAACTGTAAGGTTTGAAATACCTCCGCTGCGGCTACAGTGTCAAAATATCGGCGGAAGAATGAGAAAGACTCTCGCGGCCTCCGTTCGTACCTTACATCGTACCTATGTGAATACAGAACCATGGGAGACGTCTCTACCTCCGGCTCTGGGGCAACCTCGGGAAGTAGGCATATACCCACAACTACAAAATGTGAAAGGGTAATAATGAGTATGTTTATCAGTAAAGCAGTATACAGATAAAGCAGAAATTAAAAAGTGATATGCAGTGTCTCGTGCAATGTGTGCATTGTGCAACTGGTGTAAAGAAGATTGCATGTCATGCAGTGTGTGTGGTGTACAGATAATGTAAAGCAGGACTGTAAAGTAGAAGGGAAAGATGTACCTCCCAGGCTCTCCAGTAGCCTCCTAGCAGGTGCCCGCTCCGGCGAGATGAAGAACTCATGTATCTATATAGTGTGGCCAAGCCTGCGCCGCCCCCAGTCATAGCGCCGGATGCAAGACAAGTCTACCAATGCACTCAAGAGGTAGAGGCCAACGGTGTTCGCCCGGTCGGCGAATAGAGTAGTGCCAAGCAAGAACATGAGGAACCCCCGGGCATAGTGCTCGACCTGCTTGCGGGTCGTCGGCGTCTCCCCCCTGAACTGGTCGGCGAACCATGAATATTGCACCATCCCTGGTCGGGAGAGAGGTGGGCGAGTCCCTAGCAAAAAGATCTGAGCAGCATCCCACTCGCCCATATCAGTGTCGTAAGGGATCGGATCACCCCCTACTCCTATGCTGGTGAGCATGGAGAAGTCAAAGGGAGTCATCGTCATCTCCCTTGTTGTAGAAAGGTGGAAGGAATCGGTGGTGTCCCACCACCTCTCCACTAAGGCGCCTAGAAGAGGCCGACTCGCAGTGAGGCGCAAGAGTCCCATGCAGAATACACAAAAACCAGCCTCATCGACGATGTGGCGAACATCATTGGGTAGCTCCATGTACCAGTCTCATGCGATGGTGTTCCCATAACCCCGGAAGGCATGAGAATCTCCCTGTGTCCAAGATAAACAGATGCAAAGCAGAGTCAGGAATACAGTGTATGCATGTGTTCAAAATTGATAGAAATGCAGTGTGTACATATGTTCGAGTTAACAGAAGTATCATGTATGAATGTGCTCAGAATGAACTAGGCATGTGATATACAAGTGTGTTTGGACTAATCAGATGAAGAGCAATATTGGCTATCCAAGACATATGACTAACATTGTAGAAAGTAAAGAGGAAGAGTATACCTCAGTGGCACCATAGAAAGAGTATACCTCAGCGGTGCCATAGGCTATCCAAGACATATGACCTACTCCAGCTCGTGTAGCAGGAGGTCCTCTGGTGCACCTCGCGCAAATCTCCTGAACTGGCAGATGCCGTCAGGGGGCAACACGTGTACGTCAGGGTCGTAAGACGCTGGATCGAAGGGTTGAATGCCGAGCGGCAAAGGCACAAACTCGGGATCCATCTCCATCCTCGGAGAAGCCCCATCATGTGGAATGTCATCCGCCATCTCAAGAAGAGTGAGAAAATAGTCGAAGATGTGGAAAATAGGTGAGAATGCCAAAAGTCAACAAAAAGTCAACTCCGAGGGGTGAAAAATGGAAGAAAAGGTCAAACTCGAAAGAGGGCACAAAAATCAAGGGTGACTCGGGGGAAACAAACCCCAAATGAGGAAATCAAGAAAGGGGCACCGAAACCACTTTTCAATTGGTCCAAGATGTTGAGAACAATGAGGGTTTTGCGATTCGAATGTTTGTGGGAGGCTTGGAAACGTGTAGAAAGCACGGATTGGAAGGGGGAAATGGTCTAGAATGAGAGGAGAAATGTTTTTCGGCCTTGAGAAAGTGAAGAAATGGGGTTTCAAACCCCATACTTAAAGACCAAAGGCAAATGGACCAAACTGCCCCGAATCTGCCATGTTTGGCTGATTAACTTATCTAGTGGCCGATGGATGGCCGATGGCTCCCTCTTGTGGCCGATGGACCTCCAATGCTCTTGTTTGGGGGTTGTTCTGTTGATTTGTACCCTCATCTCTCAAGAAAGTTCAAGAAAATACACCTTTGAGCTCAAACAGTCTTCGTGGAAGCTCCGAACTGTGTTTCTAGTGCGTGGCACTCAGTACGAACAAAATGTATCCTTTTCCGTATCCTTTTGTATACCGCATGATCAATGAATCGCCTTTGAATGTGCTGTGTTAGTGCATTATGTCATGTATGCAAGGTTGGCTTTTTGTCATGCACCTTTTTCACTCTTGCATTGAATATGCATCGTTAATTATTTTGCATTGAATATGCATCGTTGATTATCTCGCATGGAACATGCTTCGGTTTCATTTCTTGCATATTAAGCATTGAGCATGCCTTGGCATCGTGTTACAATCATTCATCTCGCATGAGATATGCATTGTATTGCATTGTGCCTTTCAAGTTTCTTTCTCATACATGCACGATATTGTATGTACAGTTCATTCAGAGGAATTTCGGGTAATACCATTCCTTTCCCTTACCCCATTGTTTAGAAACACCCGGGTGCGCCCGGTGTTTATACTAACACCCTGTTAGAAGCGTTTGGACTGTGTGCCCGACGCTTATACCTCCTTGCTTTGGTTAGAAACATTGGAACGTCTTTTGATGTTTATACCACCCTTAGGTGTTTCCTTCCCTCTCTCATGTGTGATACGCTAAGAGGTGTTTACCTTCCTTCTCTCGCGTGTGATACACTGAGAGGTGTTTTCCTTCCCTCTCTCGCGTGTGATATGCTAAGAGGTGTTTACCTTCCCTCTTTCGCGTGTGATATGCTGAGAGGTGTTTGCCTTCCCTCTCTCGCGTGTGATATGCTGAGAGGTGTTGCCTTTCCCTCTCTCGCGTGTGATATGCTGAGAGGTGTCTTCTTTCCCTCTCTTCTGTATGATACGCTGAGAGGTGTTTTCCTTCCCTCTCTCGCGTGTGATACGCTGAGAGGTGTTGCCTTTCCTTCCCTCGCGTGTGATACGCTGAGAGGTGTTTTCCTTCCCTCTCTCGCATGTGATACGCTGAGTGGTGTTGCATTTCCCTCTCTCGCGTGTGATACGCTGAGAGGTGTTTTCCTTCTCTCTCTTGCATGTGATACGCTGAGAGGTGTTTTCCTTCCCTCTCCCGCGTGTGATGTGCTAAGAGGTGTTTTGTTTAAGACTTTGGGTGTTCCGTGGTAGTCACTTTTGGCCTTCCTCGCGTGATGCATAGTTAAGCTTGCATAATTTTCTTACATCCTTTCTGTTGAAATGTGTGAGACTTCTGCAACTTGTCGGTTTGCTTAAATTGTTGTATTTATTTGCATAAATGCTTCATTGCAGCTTTCTTTGCATAATCATAAGTTCTGCTCTTGCGTCATGCATGTCACTTGCATTTTGCCCCTGCCTGCGGGCTCATCTGTTTTGTTATCTTATATGTTTGTCTAAGTCTTTGGCCTGGTCAAAAATGTGTCGTCCCTGGGCTTTGACATTCACTCCCGTCATTTCATGACTTCCAAGTTCTGTCAAAGAGGGGCAACTGTAGACACTCCATTTTTGACCATCCTCAAGACTTGGACGTCATCGTTTGAACATTCAATGATCATCCATTGTGGACGCGCCCCGCGTGAGGGCCTCACCCCACAGTTCGGACTCGATTTGTGTCACGGTTCTTAGTCTTGAACCAAAGAGTCCAAATCCGGCAAATCGTTTTGAGAAAACAGATTTTTAGAAAAGAAGTGTCAAACATGGACTGCTTTGCCAGATACAGAGTCACCACCTAAATATTTTTTGTGGGGAAATTTAGGAAACCCTGACTCGGTGCCAAAGGCCACGTGTCCGTCATCACCAAAGTTGCCTCGGCTCGGGAGCTTGGGTACGATTGGGGAAGGTCAGCTATGAGCACCCCCTCTCGCCCGATCCGAAGATCGGCCTCTACTAACCGTGATATCTTGTTTTGAAAACATTACATGTCCTTATTCCGGTTATTAGCCTACAATTACTATATTATGCGCACAGCAAATAAGTATAGACCAAATTGCCCAAATTGGAACAAAACATTTCATGTTTGTTTTGAAAGTGATTTGCTACTTGCGAGTAGGCTAAAATGTAGGTTTTGCCACCCTTAAGTGGGCTTTAGAAAAGATGGTTTTGCTACTATCTAGTGGGCTTAAAACTCACAGTTTTAATGCATTATCCCAATTTAGGTAATTCAACCTCCATCCACAGGCGTTCAAGCAGTTATATCACATAAGCAGCTAGCCTCATGGTAATCATGTTGTCATGTTAACATTCGCACTCATGCGAGATGCTAAAGCATAAAATACTTACAAAGTACTCCGTGCCAAAACAAGAACATGTTAGTAATCATGCGTGACCCTAGTTCATGTTAAGTGGCTAATGCATCGTATACAAAATGTCACTAGAGTAAGCTCGGCTAATCTAGGAATGGCATGTGAAATGCTGCAACTAACAAGTACTCAACTTGGAATTGAAATGCAAGTGCAGTTAGCATGATGTACCGAGCCCAGTGCATGCAATACTGATGAATGAATGCAAACATGAGAAGCATAAGTATGCTAATTGAAATATGCCCTAAATCTAACCATTGTAAGCGGTTAAATAAAAGGGAAGAAAGATGTGAGGTTGGAAGACATACACACACTCATGCACACTTGTTACAAATTTGCCCTCGCTCGGAGGGACCGAAAGAATAATACAGATTAACTAACTCGCAAGCTAACCAATATTATAAACCACCTAATTAATTAACACATTAATTAATCTAATTAAGCAGTAAACAGTCTCGGGATGAAGACCCAATGCAGTGCCTGCTCGGTTTTGCTTGGAAATCCACCACCATGCTCAAGTTGCCTCTGTTTCCCCGTTCTGCTTCTCTGATGACTGCCAAAGTCTCAGGGTTGCTTCTCTGAGTGCTGTGGAACACCACCGGCTGAGGGGATTGGCCATCGGCCATGGATAATGGTCACCGGCCACAAAGTTGCTCCATCGGCCAAAAATGATGGCCGGTCGGCACTGAATATGGCCGGCCGGCCAAATCTTCCTGCAAAAACTGGTTTGACAGTAGCAGAGGGCAGAACTTGGCATGGCAATGCATTTCAAGCAATGTATGCACCAATCACACCCCTTATCATATTTATGACTCAAAAGGACATGATCCTCGATTCTCGGACCACCAATCGCGTATTTCCATGCATGATGGCCCAAAGAATCAAGTGTGCATTTTGATATAGAATGCAATGCACATAATCAAACAAATTGAACTCAACCTCTATCACAAGCAATTCAAGAAGCCAAGTATACATGTTAATGCAATGCAACTCTAAGCATGTTGGCTAGTATGCAACATAGACAATGCAAGCAAGTAATGCATGTTAGGCATACAACCTAGGTAAAGAAAGCATGTAAGGCATGAACCAACGCAACTTACAAGTGCAAGGCACAATGTGGGTGTTTAAGCATGCAAACAAGCATGTGACTTCATTCAATCATGCGATTTCAATCGCGCAACAACTCACTAATATGCTACAACATACAAGGAGAGCATGCAACAAACAAAGGGATGGACTTAAACTAAATTAGGCGACTCTCAAACAAGCCTAAAACAGTGGCCAATGCTATGGAAGTGAGGTCCAACACACACACACACATGCACATGTTAATAGGCCAACACTTAAGCACATAAAAAGCAACTTTTAAGCACACTTAAAAGAGACTAAACATGGACAATTAGCATGCACATTGAGCCCTGAAATCATGTTAAATATGATGCCAAATCAATTAAACAGGATAAGCCAAGACATGCAACCAAGATCCAAAACCCAAGGTAAGCTAAGGGAGGCATCAAACTACCCTTAACAAAACTAAACATGGCATGAATTAAATGATCAAAAACAGAGTTTTAACATATTAAAACAAAGCCAACAACACATCTAGATGGCATCTAAATGGCTCAAATCCAAAAGCATGCATAGTTGCCAAAACATGGAGCGTACAACACAAGCTTTCAAGACATCAAAGAGGCATCAAAGGCAAGCATACAAGCATGTCATGGGGGACTGAAATGATGCCATAAGTGGTGCCAAACCACTAAAATAAATCAAACAATGCATACTCAACACTTCACATACTTAAAGCCTACAAGTTAACAATGCAAAGGAGCTATGCAATACATGTTATGGTTGACCAAACCAACCAAAAATAGACCTTAAACATGGCAAAACAAGTACAAAAGCTTCACAAAGCTAGGCCGAAAGCATGCTTGAACAAGGGTTAAAACCTAGATGCATGTTAAGGCTACAATATGGCATTACAAGACATGTATGCTAAACAAGCGAGGTGTGTCCAAACCAACTAAAAACAGAGGCATATTATTACATAATAAGCATGAAAATCAGCTAAGGCATGGCCAACACACACTTAGACTAGATGCTCCCTCAAGAGGCAAAAAGGGTTCCTTTTTAAGGACAACAATGAGAGGGGGTGGCCCTCTCCTTCCTTGGACCTCAAGGCACCATCCTCATCACTAAAATCCCTCAAGATTTTAGTGGTGAGGAGGCCCAAACACAATGGTCCAGAAGCTCAACCAAAATGGCACAAAATGGAGCCTTTCAAGGCTTGAGAGGGGTCAAACAACCCCAAAGCTTAAAGCAACCTTAACCAACTATTTAGAGCACTAAAAATCAAAACTTTTATATGTTATACACAAAGCTCAAAAATAGATGCAAGATAGGCAAAAATGCAATGCAAAAATGGGGAATAAAGGGACAAGTTTCTTACCCTTGTAGACCCTCTTCACCAATGGTGGACCAGCTGGTTCTTCAACCTCAAACCAGCTCCACAACTCCAAAAACAACCCTCAAGGGCCTCAGCACCAAGAAAAGGTGTGATGGTGGGTGTTTGTGTGCAAAACTAAGGCAAAAACACTCACAAAACAAAGGGAGAGAGATATAGAGGTGGAGGACATATGAACCCTAACCCTAAAACTCAAAACTCTCTGAAAATTCTGTCTAAATTGTCTAACCTCTAAAATAGGGAGAGAAGACCCCCTTTTATAGACAACTTTGTCTTGTAAAGCTTCCAAAGGAAGCTAACAAGAGGGCAATCCCTCCATACACGTGTATGGAGGGAGTGAAAGTGCATGCCAGCTGCAGAAAAATATCTGCAAAAGCAGATGCACAGTAGCCGGCCGGCCAAACATGCAATTGACCAAAAAAAGATAGCCGGCCGGCCATCTATAGTGCCGGCCGGCCAAACATTTGGCCGGTGGCAACAAAACATAGCTGGTGGCCTCAAGCCAGGGCCGGTGATGGGTGGGGATGGTCTACAAGCCCTACCCTACCCCTCAAAGGCAAAACACAAGTGTTTGGTGCAAAACCAGACACAAAACAGTCGAGTCGAGAGGTCCTGAGGCGAGGCGCGCTGCCACGGCCTCCGGGAACTCAAGACGAACACAAACATGGATGATCACCGAGTGTTCAAGCGGTGACGTCCAAGTCTTGGGGACGATCAAAAATGGGGTGTCTACATCCATGCTCGTGTTTGTTTTGAGTTCCTAAAGGTCTCAACTGTGTGCCTTGCCTTGGAGCCTCTTAACTTGTCTGTTTTGTGCTTGGTTGTGGACCAAGAGCTTGTGGCTTTGTTTCTGAGGGAAACGGGTGGCCTGCTGGCCAGTCTTACAACCCATCAGCCAGGCCCCGTGCCGATCGGCCATGCCCTTTTTCCATCGGCCATCAGTGGTGGCCGGTTGGCCTCACTGATGGCCAATCAGCCCCTTTAATGGCCGGTCGGCCATAATTTTTGGCCGAGGCCTTTTTTTTGCTTTTGCAGATATTTCTGGTGCCAGCTGTGCCAGCTGTTGGGCACAGAAGGCATCCTCCATACACGTGTATGGAGGGATTGTAACAAGCTTCTAGCTTGTCAAACAAGCTTGAGGCTTGTGATTCTATATAAGGGGAGGCTCCTCTCCCCTTCCAAGGGTTCAGAAAATTTGAGAGCTGAAAATATCTCTCTCTAGAATTCTCACTCTCTCTCTATATTTATGCTATATTGAGCCTTAAAGTGTATTTTCTCTTCACTTTTGCACTACAACACCTAGTAAAACACCACCATCATTGAGCTGAGGTTCTTGAAGGTCATACTTGGGTTCTAAAAAGCTGGTTTTTTTACCTCAGAAGTTGCTGTTTTGCTGTGGTTCTTTAAGGGTAAGTGGTTACCCTCTTTAAGCTTTGTTTTGCTTAAGTATTTGGCCATCCTTACATGCTCTTTTAGGCCTAACTTGCAACTACAAAAAGTTCTATTTTTAAGTGCTTAGAATGGTTGTTTGAGTCCTCTTTGGTGTTGAGGGTGTTCTACCCTCTTGTGTGCCTTATTTGCTTAGGCTTGGTGCCATCCTTTAAGGCCTTTGGGATCACCTTTGTTTAGCCTTTTCACCACTGAATTCCAAAGGAATTTTAGTGGTGGAAAGTGGGTTTTGAGACCCAAAATGGATGGGGGTGGTTCTCCCCTTTTGTGCTTTGTTTGCATGTGTTGTTGGCTTAACACTGTGGCATGTTTTTCTACCCTCTTGAGGCTCTATCTTAGCATGTTTTAGGCCTCATTTTGCCATGTTATACCTCTGTTTTGGGTTGGTTTGGCCTCATGTTGTTTGCTTTTTACACTTGTAGTGTAAACTTGTTCACTAGCCTAACATGCTCCATAGGTTGGCTTGTTATTCTAGCATGTATTGACTTCACTCCAGCATGTTTTTGGTGTTATTTTGGCATGCTTTAACTCTGATTTTAGTTGATGGGGTCATCTCTTGCTTAGTCTTTGTACTTGTAGTGCAATCCTCCTTGTAGGCTTAACATGCATCATGCTTTGTGCCCCTAATTCTAGCTTGTTTTAGCTTTGCTCCAGCAGGTTCTTAGCCTTGTTTTGGCTTGCTTAAAATTTGTTTGGAATGATCTTGTCCCTTTGAGGCTTGCCTTGTGTGGCTATGGTGTAAGTGCCTTAGCTAGTCTTGAGTTTTGGGCACTTTAGCATGCTATATTTGTGATGGTTGCATGTTTTGTCATCATTTGGCATATGATTTTAGAGCATATAACCCTGTCATACCCTCATGTTTATCACTCTTTAATTGTGTTTAAGAGTTGTGCCTTTATGCCTTGCTTGCGAGCCATGAGTTGAGTATGCATTCCTTGCTTTTTGTGCCTAAGTTTTGTTGAGTTTTGGCCACTATTTTGAAGTATCTTAGGTCTGTCCATGTGTGGTTTGACCATTCAAGATTGATAGTGCATGCCTCATGTGTAATATACTTCACTAGCTTTGATGCCTTAGCTCCTTAACATGTCTTGCATGCATTGCTTACATGATAGAGCCTTGTGCATGCCACTTTAGCATTGGTAGATTAGCATGTTGTTTGCATGTGTGTTATATTGCATGTGTTTGGATCAAACGTTAATCCAAACACGAGGAACGAGGGACATTTCATACTCAAAGTGATGAAACGTGCCTCATTCCTTAGGTCACCGACACCTTTGATCATGCATGATAGGGTGGGGGTTCATCGAGTGTTGTTTATGCATTCATCAATATTATGCAAGCTTTACTCTTTGGCTATCATACATCGAGATGTGTGATTGGTGGCTTGAGAGCCGCGCACTACACTCCTTTAAGCTTGAGACATGATAAGGAGTGTAGTTGCACACACATTCCCTTGCAAATACACTGTCATGCCTCTATTTGTGCTCTGTTGCAGCAAAAGGAGAAATCGCAGGAAGAAGTGGCCAACCGACTACCAAAGCAGTCGATCGGCTATCAAAGCTTGCTGATCGGCCATCATTACTGGCCGATGGCCACCATCTCTGGCCGATCATCCCTCAGCATGTTCCTAAGATCAGTAAGAAGCAATCTGGAAGTGGGCACAATTTTCAGAGGTCTAAAGGTATGCAAACAGAGGCATCTTGAGGCAAGGTGGTGGATTTCTGGGAAGACGCGACCGAGCATGCATGCCTCCCTCGCCTGTGAGGCCATTTTACCACTTTACTAGCTAGTTGTAGTTAATTACATGTGTTGTAATTAATTAGTTTAATCTGTGTTGTAATATTTTAATTAGTTTAGATTAGCTAGTTATTCAATTCAATTTGGTTTGTCATAATTAATTAGCTAAGTTAGTTAATTAGTTAGTTTGATTAGCTTAGCCAGTTAGCTTAGCTTAATTATTCGAACCCTCCGTTAAGAGGGCACAATGTTGTAATAAGTGTGCGTATGTGTGTGAATGTCTTCCAACCCCACGTCTTTCTCCCTTTTACTTATCTGCTTTCAGTGGTTAGATTAGGGCATATTTCAATTAGCATCCTTATGCTTACATGCGTGCATCATTCATTTGTCTTGCATGCACCGGGCTCGGTGCATCATTCAAACCGCATTGTATTTCAATACTTACTTCAATACGTGTTTCACAGCATGTTATCGAGTGTTGCATTCATATGCCATCTTAGATAGCCGAGCCTATTTTAGTTGCATTTTTGCATGTGTTGCATTAGGTATCTTAACATAGCTAGGATCTTGCATGATTACTAACTAGCTTTTGTTTTGGCTTGGAGTACACTGTAAGTGTTTTCGCTTTAGCATCCTTGCATGAGTGTAAGTGACTGCCATGATAGCATGCTTGCCGTGAGGCTATGTGCTTAAGTGATTAACTGCATGAATGCCTGTGGATGGAGGCTTCATTGCTTGAATTGGAACAATTCATCAAAATGTGTGTTTTAAGCCCACTTGGAGTGGCAAAATCATGTTTTCAAGCCCACTCGAGGGTGGCAAATCCGCGTTTTAGCCTACTTGCGAGTAGCAACTTCAAACCATTTTCGAAAAAAAAACATGAGATGTTTTGTTCCAATTCAAGCGATTTGGTCTATACTTGTGTGTTGTGTGCATCACATAGTAAGGTTAGCTAATAAACTAGAATAAGGACGCATGTGTTTTCAAAATAACATATCATGTTTAGCAGAGGCCGATCCTTTGATCGGGTGAGCGGGGGTGCTCATTTTAGGACCTTCTCCTCTCGTACCCAAGTTCCCGAGCCGAAGCAACTTTGGTGATGACGAACATGTGGCCTTGGGCATGAGTCAGGGTTTCCTAAATTTTCCAAAATAAAATATTTAGGCGGCGACTTTGAAATCTGGCAAAGCAGTCCATGTTTGGCGCTTTTTGATTAAAATCGATTTTCCAAAACGATTTGCCAGATTTGGACTCTTTGGTGATTTATCAGTCTTACATTGCACTTTGTGAGACTAGATATAGAACCATAATAGAAGTCCGAACTGCAGTAGCTATGAACCCAAATTCGCGCCCTTTCCGAAAGGGGTGCGCGCAGAACGAGTTCAGGCGGTCTATAGGCAGTAGAACATAGGAGTTTTCGGGAGGATGCTCTTGGTCGTACACGTGGTTCTTCGACTCCCGTTCAAATTAATTAGCTTTAATATTAATGTGTTGTAATTAGTTAGTTTAATTCAAATTTGTAATAACTTAATTAGTTAAATTCGTGTTGTAATAATTAGTTAATTAGAGCATTCATTCGGACCCTCTTGCGCGATGGCAAACTTATAATATTTTGTATGTCTTCCAACCCCTATTTATTTCTCCCTTTTATTTATCCGCTTACCGTGGCTATATAGCATCATCTTTTCCTTAGCAATTTCCATGACTTGCATCCATTCGTTTTGCATACATAAGGGTTCGGCTCATTATACTAATCAATGTCCATTTCAAATTCCTTACTCGAATACGTGCTTTGTAGCATGCCTTGAATTGACTCACACGCCATACTAGTAGCCGAGCCTATTAACTGCATTTTGTATTTGCTGCATTAGTCATTTACATTGTTAGGATCATGCATTTTTCTAACCATTTTTCTTCTATTTTGGCTTGCCTCGGTTGTGTACTAAGTGAGCATTTTTGCTTTAACATATTGCATGTATGCTAGTGTTGCCATATCAAGCATATCACCATGATGCTAAGTGCTTAGTTGATATACTTGTTTGAATGCCGGTAGATGAAGGCCTTTTCACTTAAGTTGGGATGATTTGATTAATGTACCTATGAGATCACTTTTTCAACTGGTACATATTCAAAACGCATTTCAAAACAAACATGAAATCAAAGCATTCCAAATTTTGTGAAATTAGTCTATAGTTGTGTGCATCACATAGTAACGATAGTATAGTAATCAGAAGAAGAGCATATATTGTACATAAGAAAAGTAATGCTAAAGACCCCAAAAGTTCTACCAAATGTCTCACATGGGTGTGGGACACACACAACGTGGGTACCATGTGAGTCCCACACTCATGTGAGACATTTGGTAAAACTTTTGGTAGAATTTTTGGGATCTCTAGCATTTTGACATAAGAATCACATCATGATTAGTAGAGGCCGATCTTTGATCGGCTGAGTGGGGTGCTCAATTCACGACTTTCCCCTCTCATACCTAAGTTCTCGAGCCGAGATACTTTGGTGATAACGTACAAGTGGCCTTTGGCATGAGTCACGGGTTTCCTAAATTTCTCAAAAATATTTAGGTGGTGACTCTAAAATCTAGCAATGTAGTCCATTTTTGGCATTTTTTGATTGTAAATTGATTTTCCAAAGATTTGTCAGATTTGGACTCTTTTGTGTTTTTCTATTTCACATTGCATTTGTGAAACTAAATTCAGAACCACGGGAGTCCGAACTATAGGGCTATCATATCAAAGGAGACTAAACCCCTCCAAGGAGCACGAAAAACAAGCTATAGTTTCTGGTGACTCTGTTAAGGAACTTAGCGAGCTTGACTTGGACTTCATGATGTGAAATTTTATTCATAGATATATGTTCTTTGTATTTGTATCTACATTGTTACTTTAAGTCACTATCTTTTCCATCTGCTATTCCTAGACTGCTTGCCGGAGGCTTGCCTAAAAAGCTTGCCAAAAGGCTGTCCGGTCATGGGCTTTGCAATGTTGGAAATACAACCCTTGGATTTAGACTACCGACGTACCACTTGATCCTCCTTTCACTTCTCAGTGTTAGATGTGAGAGGCATGTTAGGTAGTCTTGCTGAGGTACCCTTTTCACTGTTTGGTCTACTGCATATAGGAAAGCCATAGTGACTGTTCCAAACTAGGACATGATGCTCACCCGTATGCAGGACTTTGTGAAACTACTTGTGTGAAGTAGTGAAGCCCTAGTTCATGCCAAAATTTAGGACAGGGTAACCCTACCCCCTTATAGGGGTCTTTTGGGTCTCTATAACTGGTATGTGCTTTACAGTGAAACTGTACATGAATGTTCATATCAGTGGCACCGTTGGTATCTGTTTTGGGGCAGAATTCAGTGGGGAGGACAATCCTATATTTTTTATCATGTTTGTTTTGATGAAATCTTAGCTGAGGTGTTGTCCAATTTCTGATTTCGTTGTTCTTTCTTTATTTCTTTTGCTAGGTAGTATAAAACCATAGCTTCAAAAAGTTCTGATATCCCCTGAGTACTCTAGACCCGTGTCGGAAGACTTTGCAAGGTCAGAGATCTTGTTTGGGGACAACTTGTGTTTGCCTCACTGTCACCAGTTGCAAGGCGAAAGAAGATAAGACAAAGTTCACCAGTTCAGTTCTTGTAGCAATCACCTCTCAGCTCACCCGTACTCAGCCCATGTAGACACCCCAGTTTTGACAACCCTTACGACTTGGACATTATCGCTTGCACACCCGATGATGAGTCTATATGCTTGTCAAGTGCTCGAAGTCCTCAGCGGAATGCCACAGCTTTGAGCCTTTCAAGCCTTGCACCCCTGTTGCCTTTGTTTTGGACCCAAAACCTTGGATTTTCACGCCTGCAACCTCTGGTGGCCTGCGGGCCACTTCTATGGGCTGTCGGCTATCACTTCTGGTTGCCGGCCACCAATGTCTTTTGCAGATATTTTGTGACAGCTGTGCTAGCTGCTTGCACAGATTCTTGCATCTGCTCCCATGTGTATGGCTAGATGTTTTTGTGGGAATTGCATGTTTGTCTATATATAGAGGGCCTTTCCTCTTTCTTTGAGGTGAGGAAAATTTTGAAGCAAAATTTTTCCTCTCTCTCTACAATTCTCTCTGTCTTGCAAATTTTTTAACCTTTGCCTATACACTCTTAACCAAACCTCTCCATCTTTGAGTTGAGGTATCTTTGAGCCTTGTTTGAGTTCTTGAGGGTGTGTTTGCTTTATTTTATTATTGGAAAGTAATTTCCTCTTCAAGAGGTATAAGGCTTTGCCTCTTTACTTGTTTTTAAGTACTCTTTTTCTTACTATTTTCCAGTTATTTTTGGGCCGTAAAAACTCTGTATTTTTGGGCTGAAACTTGGGTTTTAAGGTCACCAAAGGTTGAGGGGTGGTTCACCCTTCTTACACCTCGTTCTCAAGACTTTTACCCTTGTGTTTCCCACCTTTGCACTATCTTTTTTTGAGCTTTTAAATACTGATTTTCAGAGTTATTTTAGTGGCTAAAATCATGTTTTGAAGTCCAAAATTGGAGGGTTTAGCCTTCCCTTCTTGTGTCTTGCTTACTAGCCTAGCATGATCCATGTTTTAGCTTATTAATCTAGCTATTTTTGTGTTAATTCCAGTATGTTTTAGGACTTATTTAGGACTGTTTCTAAGTGCTTGTTGCATTTGAGCTTCATTTTGCATGCTTGTAGTATAATTGTCCTCATGAGTTTGGTGTTTTAGGCATTAGACACCATCTTATTTGAGTTGATTGCATTTATTTATGGCTTTCAATACTTCTGATCACTCTTGATCACCTCTGCAACCTCCCTCCTTTCTTGGGTTTTGTTTTGCTTTGAAAGTGATTTCAAACTACTTGTTTGTTTAAGCATGAGATTGAGATGTCATCCTTAATGGTTTAATCCTTCAGGTGGTTCATTACCAATGGTATGATGTCTCTTTCATGCCTAAAGAAACTATTGGTTTGAGCCCTCTTTCCATTAGAGGACATAAATTCACCTTTTGGACTCAATTGATTAAAGAATGGATGGTAATCTAAAATAAAGTAATAAAATTGAGGCTAAAAAAGGTGCAAGATAATAACTTGTTTGGGTTCAATCGGACGTTAATTGAGCCCTTGAGTATTGAGTTGTTTCATACTTATTAGTGATGAAAACGGTTTAAAATTCATTGTCAACTACTTCCCTTGATCTTTCATGATAGAGAGGTGGTTTTGAGCCTTGTTTTATTGCATTTATTGAACTTTCACCATTGGTTCATAAGTCATCATGCAATGAAATTGCATAGATTGATGGTTTGTGAACCAAGTTTACTACTCCTTTGAGCTGTTCAAATGATAAGGAGGGGTAAATTGTGCAAACAAACCCTTGAGAATACACTGTCTTTGCTCTATTTGCTCTCTGTTGCAGCAAGGAAGTTCTATCATCAGTAGCCGACAGGCCATCTTTTTTGGTCAGCAGGCCACCTTCAGTGGCTGGCAGACCATCATCAGTGGACAACAGGCCCTCTGTCGACCACCAATGCAAAATCAAGCAATGTTCTTCTGAAGCAAAACAGAGTTGGTCTGGAGGTGGAAAGCATGTGTTATACTGTGCAACAGAGGCATTCAACAGCAGAAACCGTGACTTTTTCAGATAGAAAACCGCATTCATGCATGAGCCTTCCATCGATCCTCGGGATCTGTGTTGTACATTGGTGTTGTGATTCAAATAGTGGCTTTGTAATTAATTAGGTAGAATAGCTAATTTGTCTCGTGTTGTAATTATTTTAATTAGCTTAATTAGTTAATTAATTTATTGTAATAATTAGTTAAGTAGTTTAGCTAATTTAATTTGTTTTGTAATAGTTAGCTTAGCTTTAATTAGTTAGCTAGTTTATTCATTCGGACTCTCCTTTGTGAGAGCGCATTGTAATAATGTGTATGTCTTCCAACCCCAAGTCTTTCTCCCTTTTTTTTACTAGCTTATGATGGTTAGTTCAGGAGCATCACATTTAGTTTAACATACTTCATGTTTACATCCATTTGTCATGCTTGCACCGAGGCTCGGTTCATCATTCTAACTTGTATTGCTAGTATAGTGCTTCTTTGAATACGTGCTTAGACCACATGTTATCAAATTGCTTCATATGTCATATTAGTAGCCAAGCCTAATAATTGCATATCGTATGTGTTGCAGTAGTCATATTGCATAAGTTAGGATCATGCATCTTTCTAACTCTATCACTGTTTTGGCTTGGAGTACTAGGTAAGCCTTTACTCGCTTTAGCATATCGCATGTGTGTGATTGTTGCCATGTCTAGCATGCTTTCCATGAGGCTAAATACTTATTTGATAAATTGCTTGAATACGTGTGGATGAAGGCTGAATTGGTAGAATTGGAAAATTTTGAGTAATGTTTATATGCGATTACTTTTTCAAGTGGTACATATTCGAAAATTTTTTGCAAACAAATATGAATCAAGGGTTCCAATTCTTGCAAATTAGTCTATACTTGTGTGTGTGCACATCACATAGTAATGCTAGCCTAATAAACCGAAACAAGAGCATATAATGTAAATAAAATTCATATCATGATTAGTAGAGGCCGATCTTTGATAGGGCGAGTGGGGGTGCTCAATTCATGACATTTCCCTCTTGTACCTAAGTTCCCGAGCCGAGACAATCTTGGTGATGACAGACACTTGGTCTTTGGCACGATTCATGGGTTTCCTAAATATTCCAAAATATTTAGGTGGCGACTCTGTATCTGGCAAAACAGTACATTCTTGGTAATTTGATTCAAAATTGATTTTCCAAAAGATTTGTCAGATTGGGACTGTTTGGTGATTATCTATTTCACATTGCACTTGTGAGATCAGATTCAGAACCGTAGAAGTCCGATACTATAAGGCTTATTTGTCTTCCGAGAGGGGACACGAAAAGTTGAGCTACAATTTTTGGCGACTTTGTTGGGGAAATTAGAGAACTTGACTCGAACTTCATTATGTGAAATTTTATCTACACTTATATGTTTTTTTGCATTGCATTTGCATTGGTCCGTTTAAGTCCCTGTGTTTGCCATCTGCTATTCCTGGACGGTTTGCCGGAGGCTTGCTTGAAAATCTTGCCAAAAGGCTGACCAGTCATAGGCTCTGCTATGATGGGAACACAACCCTTGGATCTGGGCTACTGCTGTACTGTTTGATCCTTATTTCACTTCTCTGTGTTAGGTGTGAGAGGTATATTAGGTAGTCTTGCTGAGGTACCCTTCTGGCCATTTGGCCTAAGTTGCATATCAAAAGCCATAAGGACTATTCCAAACTAGGACAGGATGCTTACTCGAATACAGGATTGTGCAAAACTGCTTTGTTTGAATAATGAACCCTAATTCCTAACGAAACTAGGACAGGGTAACCTTACCCCCTCATAGGGGTGTTTTTGCTCTCACTTAACTAGTATGTGCTTTACAGTGAAACTATACATGAATGTGCGTATCAGTTGCAAGTTTGGTATCCGTTTTGGAGGCAAAATTCAGTGTTGAGTACATTCCTACAGCTTTGATTATATCTGTGTTGGTAACATCATTAGATGAGGTGTTGTGCTATTTTTGATTACTGCTTTCTTTTGCTTTATTTCTTCTTGCTAGGTAGTTTAACACCATAGCTTCAAAAAGTTCGGATATCCCCCAAGTGCTTTGGACCCAAGTCAGAAGGCTTTGCAAAGCCGGAGATCTTGTTAGGGGACAGCCTATGTTTACTTCACTCTCATTGGTTACAAGACGAAGAAGAGTCAGGCAAAATTCACCGGTCTAATTTTTACAACATTCATCCCTCAATTCACCTACATCCAGTCAAGCTCAGGGATAGTCTTCCACTTCTAGTCCAGCACGAGATCACTCAACTGTTCTAATGACACAGTATCCCCTGGTCAGTATGGAGGAACTGATCCATCATATTCAGCAAACAGTTGAAACTCTACAGCAAGACGCTGCTCGTCAGGCTGAGGTCACAGCCCATCAGGCTAAGGTAATAAACAAGCTGCAACAACAACAACCACAGCTGATAGTGGCTTTTGCATCTCATGCAACTCCTATGGGTATCCCAACACCCGGAGCCACTGCCCATACTGAAAATCAGGGCAATTCGGCAGAGCCAATCCCACCACAAGCCTCCAAAACATCCGTGTATCAAACCGAGGCTCTGTTTGAGTTTGAGGTTGACCCGACTATGTTTAAGGTCAACAAGCTGGAGAAGCTATTCAAGAGAACACAGGGTGTTAACTCCATCCCTGACATAGAAGATGGATATACCGACTCTGTAGTGACATCTCCAGATCAGTTCAAAATGCCACACAAAGATCGAATCGACGACTCTGGAGATCCCATGGTTCACCGATGACTGTTTACAGACATCTTGGGGTTAATAGGCCTGACTAGATTGCAAAAACTATCTCTCTTTGGCTGGACCATGTCAGGAATGGCAGCCATATCGTATGCGAAGTTGGAGGATTCTGTGAAGCAGAATTGAAAGGAAATGGTTAAGGCCTTTATTGCTCAATACTCGTATAACACACAAATCGAGGTCACAACTTGTGATCTTGAGGCAACTCGCCCAGAGCCGAATGAGGGCTTTTCAAAATTTGTGATGAGGTGGAGGGCTAAAGCTTCAATGATAACTACAAGGCCTTCCGAGAAAGATCAGATAAGGATGGTAGTTCGTAATCTGCATGGGAAGTTGTTGCAAAAAATGATCGTCCTACCTCTGTTCACATTCACTAAGCTCCATGAGATGGGAGTTCAGATTGAAGACGCCATGAAATAAGGGTTTATAACTGATGAGAAAGAGTAGGTAAAGAGGCCTTTTGAGCGCAGTTCCAATGCTATCACCAGTGGTAGCACAGTTGCGCGGCCGTCGGATGTGAGCGTTGTCACCACCACAACCAAAATTGCCAATCCTTTTGCCAACACAGCTCCACAAACTTCAACCAACCCTACCTGATCCTAGAGGACCTTTACCCAGCTCTACATGACCCTATCTCAAGCCATGAAGGTGTTGGTCAAAAAGGGGCACCTCAAACCATTAAAGCCTCGCCCACTACCTAACCCTCTTCCACTGAAACACAACCCAGCAAAGTACTGTGTGTTTCACCAGCAGCATGGTCACGATACCAACCAATGCTTCAGACTGCGTCATGAGATTCAAGACCTCATTCATAACAAGATAATCGCACCCCTCTAGAAACCAAATGTAACTACAAACCCCTTCCTGGCCCACAATCAAGTTCCTCCACCTCAAAATCTAAACCTAATCCATACAATGGCTATCCCCTACGACCCCAGTGTATATATTACCCCTTTCCACCAACCTAGACTGATGGTGTTCATTCCTGAAAGCATAGATTTGTGTATCATGGACACGTCCGCACTTCAACCTAAGCCTGTGGTGGTGACAGTTACAGTAGAAGATAGGCTGGCCTTAAAGGAAAGTATGAGTCCGTTGCCTGAGTGCTCTGAGGACTTCTCTAAGGGGGTGTACGATCCAAGTTGCTACATTGTGCCAATTGATCAAGTCAAGCCAGAATTGGTGTTGCCATCTGTAGTGGAGGTTAATGTAGTTAGGGAGGATGGCCCGAGCCAAGGGTTGGATGATTTGGTGGAACTCGAGGAGGATTTAGACAACCTACAGTTCTTTGACAAACAAGATCAAGGGGATGTATAGATTGGTGGGTTCGATTTGAATGGATCAACCAACAACTCTGGGTGGTTGAGTGATGAGCTGGATAAGGAGGAAGGAACTAAAATGAAACCGGAGGAAAAGGAAGTAAGAATTGCTATAGTGGTCGGAAGGGCCGATGAAAAGAGCAAACTGCTGGAGAACGTCAGCGTGGAAAATTCAGCTCAGAAACTGGGCACTATAAGCACTGTGGACACAGAACAGAAAGTTGTGCTGAATTAGTTTGAACAAGAGAGGGTTGAAGATAACCAGGAAGCTGTAATGGCCCAACAACCCGCGGGGCATACCTGTGATGTAAAAGTGATCCGAACGGAGCCAGACAATTATTTGTCGGCTACCAAAGGTATATGGTAGGATGATGGTGATCTACATCTGGCTGACACCGATGAAGATTGGGGTGAGTGACTTCCAGACAACACGTGGTATGCGGAAGAGATAGATCACATGACAAGAAGTAGGCGGTATTTTAAGCCACCGCACTTAGATCAAGCTGAGGCATCTGGGAAAGACAGAGAGGTTGAGAAACAGAAAGAGATGCAGCTGGAGGAAGAGGCAGTGTTGAAGCAGCTTAAGAAAATCTAAGCTGACATCTCAATCTGGGGTCTTCTTATGGCCTCCCGGGTACATCAACATGCAGTACTATCAGCAATGGACAAAGCTAAATTGTTCGTTGACACTACCACTGAACAGCTTATGGGATTAGTCTTCCCAGGTGGCGCCAGGCCAACCCTAACGTTTTCTGACAAAGAACTGCCGCCAGAAGGCTCAGTTCACAACAAACCTTTGTACATATCTATTGAGTACAGGGAGAAAGAGGTACCGGTGGTGTTAATAGACACCGGTTCGGCTATCAATGTATGTCCTTCCTGCACGGCTTATGTCATCGGCCTTAGACCGGCGGACTTTGTGCCCATAGCCCAAGTAATTTGGGCATATGATAACACGAGTAGGGAGGTCATCGGCACGGTGTAAATCAGTGTCCAAGTGGGCCCAGCTCAGTAAGATGTCGAGTTCCATGTCCTGGATGTGCTGGCCACTTTCAACTTATTGCTAGGGAGGCCCTGGTTGCATCTTATGAAAACTGTCTCCTCCACCCTCCACCAAATGTTGAAGTACCCTCACGGGATATGAGTGGCGATTATTTTCGGGAATTCATCCATCCATCCCCCGCCAGAGGTAACCACACCAGTGCTGGAGAACATTCATGGCGAGGAGGATGTATTTCTCTTAGGGTTCACTTTGGCCAAGGCTCGGGTAGTGCAGACTATTCTAGCCGTTGATGAGGGCATATATGTTAGTGCCCAAGCTATCTATGTCATGAACAAACTACAACATGTGTCAGGAATGAGACTTGAAAGAAGTGGCTGGAAAGGTGTAACAACATTGGCAGATATGCCACACAATCCACATGCCTTTAGTCTGGGATATGTACCCACCAAAGAGGACTGGATCAGGAAAGGAAAAGAAATCAGAGGCAGAGACAGAGCCAAGCAGACCGGGAAACACTATGAGCTCATCCACAGGCCAATCCAGGGAACGCTGCATGGCCACTTTGTTCAGGGGAAGAAGATTTCCCCTTTTGCGGCTTTCCCTAGCCCTGGATGAATTCCATGAGACAGTGTGTTCCTAGGTTCGAAATCTTCTTTGACCTGCAGCTGCAAGATAGTGATGCCGAGGAAAAGACTGAACCAAGTGCTAAAGCTAAATAGAGCATGGAAAATAACTCAGACAATAGCAAACTTGGAGTAGGGGCAGCACTGGCCTGTCTCCTTACAGATCCTGCAGCTAACTCAGAGAACTTGGGGGATAACCTTACCATCTCCATGATCGGGGAAGAACCAGGTGTGAACCTATCTAGTAGCATTTTGAATGCATTAGAAGCACCATCTCTTATCTGGCAGTTGAAGGAGGGCTATCTGTCTAGTTTTGAGTCGAGTGATGAGCTAGAATCTGATTCCACAGAGTCTGTGGAGTCAAAATTAGATTTCGGTTCTTTTGAGTCTAAGTCTAGTATTTTCGGGGGTGATAACCCGGATGCCAAGGTCTTGTCCAGGTCTTCTTTTTCTTTTGCTTTTGAGTCAGTTGTAACCGAAGTTCTGGATCTTATGAATGAGAACGTTGCCAATTCTGAGTATTTCTCTGTGCCACTTATTTATTGTATTGACCAAGATTTTCAGAATTTTAATGAAAACGAAGATGAAGAAATTCCTCTAGTTTTGAAAAACTTGATTAATCGAGAGGAGGAGAGGTTTGCTTAACCCTATGTTGATGAAATCATTACTATTAATGTGGTTATTGAGAAGGATTCGCGTCTGGTCTAGATCGGGTCCACATTGTCTTCGGAGGAGCATGAGCACTTAGTCGCTTTGTTAAAAGATTTCAAAGATGTTTTTGCGTGGTCCTACGAAGACATGCCTGGAATCAATCCTAAGACTGTACAGCATCAGATCCTTCTTGACCCTGAGGCCTGACCCGTCAAGCAGAAGTTGCGTAGAATCTGTCTGGATTGGGTGTTGAAAATCAAGGAAGAGGTCACCAAGCAGATCAAAGCAGGTTCCTTGTTCGTATCTAAATATCCAACTTGGTTGGCCAACATCGTCCCAGTGCCGAAAAATGATGGTAGAATCCGGGTGTGTGTGGACTTCCGGGATTTGAACAAAGCCAATCTAAAGGACAACTTTCCTCTGCTGCACATTGATGAGTTAGTGGATTTCACTACCGACCATGCATTGCTATCCTTTATAAACAGGCTTTCCAAGTACAACCAGATCCTGATGGCGCCCGAGGACAGAAAGAAAACTGCATTTACTACACTATAGGGTACCTACTACTACCGAGTTATGCCGTTTGGGCTGAAGAATGCCGGAGCTACCTATCGGAGGGCTGTGACCACCATTCTAAATGATATGATCCATAAAAAGGTCGAGGTGTATGTGGACGACATGATTGTCAAGTCCAAAGAAAGAGAGGGCCACTACACCGCCTTAAAGAAATTCATTCAACAGATTAGAGAATACAGATTGAGGTTAAATCTGTAGAAATGCACCTTCAGCGTAATAGCAGGGAAAATGTTGGGCTTTTTGATCACACGGAGGAGCATTGAAGTAGATCCTTTCAAAATCAAGGCCATCCTAGAAATGCCACCACCAATGACTGAAAAGGAGGTGCGAGGCTTTCTGGGTAAGGGGCATTTCATAAGATGGTTTATTTCCAAATTAACGTTGACTTGTGAACCACTAATTGGTCTCTTGGAGAAAGGGAAGAAATTCCGATGAGATAATCAATGTCAATTTGCCTTTGAGCAGGTTAAGCAGTACCTCCAAAATCTGCCTGTGTTGTTGCCACTAGAGCCTGGAAAGCCTTTGATCCTGTATCTGTCAATAACAGGCACGACTATGGGATGCATGCTCACTCTGGAATCTGAAGATAGGGTGGAGAAAGCCATCTACTACTTGAGCAAGAAAATGCTGGATTATGAGACCCACTATACTCCTTTGGAGAAAGCTTGCCTAGCCTTGGTATGGGATACTAGGAAGTTGAGGCACTACTTGTTAGCCCACTCTGTAATTTTGGTTTCGAGATTAGATCCTATCGAATATCTTTTTGAGAAACCAGCGCTTATGGGTAGGCTAGCCCGTTGGTTGCTTCTCCTCTTTGAATTTGATCTTAAATATGTTACTTGCAAGTTGGTCAAGGGAAGAGCTGTAGCAGAGTTCCTAGCAGACCACTTAGTAGAAGGAGATGAGGTGGTGGGATACTTGTTCCCAGATGAAGCCATTCTGCAAGTTGAGGAGGAGACTTGGACGATGTACTTTGACGGAGCAGCCAATCAGTACAGTTATGGGATAGGTGTGTTGCTGATAGCACCCGATGACTCCCATATCCCTTTAGCCTTCAAAATCCAGTTCAAAATGTCCAACAACGAAGTAGAATATGAAGCATGTATTGCTGGTTTAGAAGCCGCCCTAGAACTAGGGGCAAAAAAATTGGGTGTCATTGGGGACTCGAACTTAGTTGTTTCTCAAGCAAATGGAGACTGGAAAGTTAAAGAATAAAAGATGAAGGTTTATCACCAGGCCCTAGATGTTTTGATTCCTAGGTTTGAAAAGCTGACTTTTACGCACCTACTGAGGGAGAACAACAGGTTCGCTGATGCTTTAGCAAGTCTATTTTCTATGTTAGACATCCCACTTGGAGTCCGGATGCATCCAATTATCATTGAGCAGAAATACAAGCCGACTTATGAAACTATCGCTACAATAGATGAAGCGCAGGACAAAAACCCTTGGTACTACAATATTTGGAACTTCTTGGAAAATGAGATTTATCCACCAAGGGCAAATGCCAAGGACAAAAGGGGAATACGGCGAATAGTCGTCCAATTTATCATCTGCGGAAGTAAACTGTATAAAAGGGGTCATCTGGGAATGCATAAGTTGTGTGTCAAAGAAGAGGAGTCAAAGTGGCTGATGGAGGTCATCCATGGAGGAGTGCGGAGCGCACATGAATGGAGTGATGCTAACCCAGAAGATTCTCAGGCAATGTTATTACTGGTCCACCATGGAGGAGGATTGTATTGGTTTTCTTTGGCGATGCCACAAATGCCAAATTCATGCCAATCGCATGAATATCCCGCCGTCAAAACTGTACAACATGACCTCGCCAAGGCTTTTCTCAGTCTGGGGAATCGACGTCATCGGCGCAGTCACACCAAAAGGGTCGAATGGGCATGAATATATCTTGGTGGCTATTAATTACTTACAAAGTGGGTGGAAGCTCAGTTCTATGCAGTATTGAAAGCATCGCATGTGGCTAAGTTCATCAGAAATAATATCATTTGCCGATGTAGAGTCCCAAACGAGATCATATCAGATAATGGCTCCCATTTCAAGAAAGAGGTGATAGACTTGTTAGAGAAATACAATATGACTTTTCATAAGTCATCTACATATAGGTCGCAAACCAATGGAGTCGTTGAAGCCGCCAACAAGAACATCAAGAACATCTTGCAGAAGATAGTGGAGACTTATAGGGACTAGCCAGATAAATTACCATTCACACTCTGGGGTTACAGAACTTCAATCCGGACGTCTATAGGAGTAACTCCTTATTCTCTTGTCTACGGGATGGAGGTTGTTTTGCCAATTGAAATAAAAGTCCCGTCGCTGCGAGTTATGGCGAAGTGCCAGATAATAGAGGCGGACTGGCAACAAAGCAAATTTGAAGAGTTGATACTGTTTGATAAGAGAAGGTTGAAAGCATTGTATCATGTTCAGGGCTACCAGCATAGAATTGCCAGGTCTTTTAACAAGAAAGTTAAGTCCTGGGATCTTAAAGAGGGAGATATTGTACTGAAAGACAACCGAGCTCCCATTCATGACCCTAGGGGCAAGTTCAGACCCAATTGGACTGGTCCTTACATCATCAAAGCTATATGGTCGAGTGGAGCTGTTATTCTCATGAACTTAGATGGCCTGGAATTTTCACAATCGATCAACATGGACAAGTTGAAGAAATACTATTCCTAAGAGGCTCGCTAGGCCGAAAACCCAGAAGGGCGACCTAGGCAAAACTTAGAGCATGAAAAATTAGAAATAAAGAAAAACTGAGCTCACAAGGTTGAAAAACCTAAAGGGCGACTTTGGTAAAAGTTAAAGCGCAAAAGGAGAGAGTTAATACTCGAGTGAACCTGAACCGAACTACGTAAGGCCTGATTCCCATCTCTGGGATACGTAGGTAACGCCATCCTGAAATTCGATCGCAATCATCTCCAACTCAACTGTCCTGTCCATGTGTCTGATCAAGTCATCTTTGTCTGTCCATTATCTGAGAGTTCGGTTGTGATCTTTACGCCAAGAGAAGAGCTGGTTACAATGCAGAGCAGTGGTGCTCAATCAAGGGCATTTCTAATCTTTTGATTCGAGGTTGTACATCTTGAGGATTGATTCGATGCATGTCAGGTGGTGATTCTTTTTGAAAATGGTTTTGGAAAGTTTTAATAAAAGTTGATTTTGTTCAAAATTTTACCCTTTACAACTTAGACCATTTTTGGACCAAAAGAAAAATTTTCAGTGCTCACAACTTTAATTTCATTGATTTTAACATAAAGTTCTCCAACTCTCTGATACAAATCAAAGTTGTTTTTATTACATCGAAAAAACTAAAAAGAAAGGTCAAAGCAATAAATTAAGGGCATAGATGAGTCAGGTGCTCCTACGTCCTCTGCTCGTGCTTGTGGAAGCTTCTAAAGCCAAAGTAGGCCTGGTTTGTGCCTCATTCTCGAGCCAAGCCAAGCATTCGCCAAAAAGGGCATAACTAAAACTAGGGGCAGGGGCCAGAAGCTCTCTCATTCTCCAAGCAGTGAGGTACCTAGCCAAGTGTGAACCACGAATGAGGAATGAAACCGGGTACTCTACCCCCTCCTCTGGGCGAGTCTGATTATGCCCAAATTGATATCTGAACCGGAAAGGAAAATAGAACACGTAGTGCATGAGGCCAATCAATTGTATACCAGGCTACCAAGCCATGCTATAACTCATCTTGGTTAGGTTAAGCCAGGGGCAACGCCAAGCTATGTCAGTAGCAGACCTGTTACACATCCAGTCGCACCACCATCCCTCATTCGAGAAATCCACTAGCTGGTGGCGGGAGAACTAACCTCGAGCTGAGTACTCGGGGCAAGAGTCCACTACTTTTAGCTTATCTATAAGCCACACCTGGGAAGGAATGATAGAAAATAGAGATTAAAGAATAGAGAGATGTATGTTGAGAGAAAAGTAAGAAAAGGGCTTTGAGAGAAAAACAAAGCATGAGTGCCAAGTGATGTAAGAAACACATATGAGAAAGGGTGGGAAATAATACCTGAAGAAATACTGGACTCCCACGAATCTGGTAGTCTCTCGCTGATGAAAGGCATCTAAGCCCATCAAGGTCTCGACCAGCTCCAAACCAATGCAACTCTTGCCTTCTTTCAGACCTTGGGCCACTTCGATCAAATGAATGTTGGATACACCGAAACTAGGGGCAAGAAGGAAATGAGCAAGCATACATAAGCAGAGGACATGTTGCCAAAAACCACGCCAGAGAAGGTCGCCTTTGTCACCGATATCGGAGAATCGATGAATCAAGCTTGGAATATCTAGCTATTCGTTGTGGGCCAAAGATCGAGCCTCGTGCAGAGTGAGCCCACACATCCGTCCTAAAGCTTGGGCATGGCCAAAACGGGGCTGGGGCATGATTTCGGCAAAAAATGGCTCCATTTGTGGAAGAAATTGTAGCTGAAATGAAGTTTCGGAGAAGAAATCACGAAGCTGAACCTTTTGTAGAAGATAAGGCTGTGAGTGGAAGCCAGCTGTCAACAATCTGGAGGTTATTTGCACTGGCCACCTCTTGTGGCCAGCAGGCTACCTCCTTTGGATGGCAACTTTTATCTTTGGCCGGCAGCCTTCTTTTCTGGCTTGCCGTCCACCTGCATGCTGGGCAGTGCTGGAAGCTTGTGTTTTGTCTTGATCTTTATGTTTTGAGATCATGTTTTGAGTCTTTTTTGGCTTTAGCAAGTTTGTTTATTTATATTTGAGTTGTTTTTGCTTAGTTTATCGAGTTGTATTTTGTATTTTGGTTGTTGGCCAACACAAGTGTTCAGTTTTCATTTGCAAATTCGATTCTATGTCCATTTAATGCAAATATGGTGTTCATGATGCAAAAATAACAGCACTTTTTATAAAAATTATGAGGTTTTATTTCGATCATGGTTTTTACAAAAGAGGCGTACAAGTTTCAAGAGCAAAAATAAAACCTATCTAAAGCTATACATGTGCTAATGTTATTAAACAAAAAGAAACTAAGCAAAAGTACAAAAAAAATCAGCACTAGTCATCTCAGGCCCGAGAGGCCCTTCTCATCCTCTTCCTCAGAGGAGAGGACTCAAGGGCACTATCTCTATCAGTACCGCTATCCGAATCAGTCTCTGAACCAGAGTCGGTATCATCTCTGCTCTCTGCCTCAGAGTCCTCCTCGGCGTCACCTCCGCTTTTGGATCCCGAGCCAGCACCATCGTCTCCACTCTCAAACGACTCAGAATGCTAACTCACTGCCTTCTTAGAGTCACTGGTCTCAACATTATCATTGCTCAAAATAGGCTCTGAAGGGATGCTCTGGCCTCGGGTGCCCCTACCTCTGCCTCGACTGTGGCTTACATCTCAGCCACGAGCTGGGGCCTGTCCTTTTCTCCTCCCTACTGCTAGAGGAGGTACTGCCGGTGCTGGCACTACTGTCGCTGCTACCATCTGTGTAGATGGGATCTGAAAGAAACAGTTGTCAACATATCTGCTATAGTGTGTGTATCAGATGCAAGTATAGTATGCAGAATAAGTGGTATGCAGAAATCAAATATAGTGTGTGAGTACAGTGTGCCAATGCAGTGTATCAATGCAGTTTGGGAAAGACTACGGTTGAAATGCTAATATATCAGTGGAAATATGATAGCATGAAGCGCAAGCTGAAGGAAATTACATGGATACCATGAGACCAAGCAGCATCTCCCTCCTCTGCACCATGCCCATCAAGGAAGCCACTAGCTCGAGATAGCTCCCCGTATACTCTATAGATTCCTGTAAATGTATTTGGGTGATCAATGTTTGAAATAAACATATCTAAAATGGAAATGTGTGGTACAAATGGTAAGGTGTGGTCCATACCTGGGACGGGCCTTGAACTCCGACAAGCTCGTGTCCAACCTCTGCCGGCACAATTGAGATCTGATAAGCAGTCCCGGTAAGCCTCCAGCATGTGAGCGCAGTGGGAAGCTCTAGCTAGTGGATAATCTGCTCCACGGAGGGAGCCCCTCTAGCATGGGCCCTAGTCACTCGAACTGCCTCGCCTGCCGTAGGAGCCCCTGCCCCTTCGCTTCCGTGAGCGCCTATAAGAGGAGGCATATAGTGGGTTTGAATAAAGGTCGCGTAGTCACCCTCGTCTCTGAAGAAACCAGTATCCAAGCCCACCAGATAGACTATTTGCTGACCTCATAGACTCTAGAGGTGGCATCGGAATGACCGGACCTGGCAAGCCCACAGTCTGGCAAACAAATCTCTTGCCCAAGAACTAAGCCCGACAGACTGGGCCCTCTAGCAAAATTCAGATACGCGATATACCCCATGCTCCTGCGTACTGGTCTCATACCTTGGCCGGCATCACGGCCCAAGGCTTCCACGCAATCTGTAAACAGAGAGTGTACAGATTGTTAAGTGTTGTCAGTAGCTAAAGTGTAAATCAGAGTAGTGTTAAAGTAAAAATGACTATGTTTCAAGTTACCTCGTAGACGACCACAGTATCAAAGTAATGGTGGAAGAAGGCAAAGGACTTGCGACTCCGGTGCTGACACCGGCCATTGTATCATCTCGAGCAGGAAACCATCGGGGAGAGCTCCACCATGGGCTCTGGAGCGAGGGCTGGAAAATATGCATCAACCTATAGCTGCAAGGAAAGTGCAGTGATATATGATCAACACACAACATGAATAGATATAGAAAGTGCAAAGCAGAAAACACACAGCATGAACAGATGCAGAATGTGCAAAGCAGAAAGCACACAGCATGAACATATATAGAAAGTGCAAAACAAAAAGCACGCAGGATGAACAGATACAGAAAGTGCAAAGTAGAAAGCACAGGTGTTGAACAGATATAAAGCAGAAAATGTAAAGTGCAAAGAGGAAACTGAAATGCATACCTCCCAGGCTCGCCAAAAGCCTTCAATCCGCTCTCCCCTCATGCGGGAGGTAAAGCTCATATAGCCATATAGGGAGGCGAGGCCAGCTCCGCCCCGATCCTAAAAGCGTACCTTTGAAAGGGTCACCAAGGCACTCAACAGATATAAGGCCACGGTGTTCCACTTGTTCGAAAACAAGGTGGTACCGAAGACAAACATCAGGAAGCCCTGGGCATACTGCTCCATCTCCTCCAGCATCTCAGGCTCACTCCCTCAGAACTGCTCAACAAACCAGCTGTATCTCACCATGGCTGGCCGATACAGAGGTGGGCGCACTCCCAATAGATCGATCCAAGCAGCCTTCCACTCCCCCATGTCTATGTCAAAAGGGATCAGATCACCCTCTACTCCTAAGCCTGTGATCATGACAAAGTCGTAGGGAGTCATCGTCATCTCCCCGGTAGTAGAGAGATGGAAGAAGTTGGTAGTGTCCCACCATCTCTCCACTAACGCTCCTAGAAGGGGATGGCTCGCAATGATGCGTGTCAGACCAGAGTAGAAAAGGTCGAAGCCCGTCTCATTGACAATGTCACGAACTCTAGCAGGGAGCGCATCATACCAATCCCTCGTTGTTGTAGCTTCATACCCCCTGTAGGCACAGAAGTCTCCCTGTGGCAAAGAACAGATGAATCAGATGAAAGCCAGTGAGAAAAGTAGAGTCAGATGAATGGCAGTGCAAGAAATTCAGTTAAAGAAAAGGTAAGAATGCATGAAAATAGAGTTCGTACCTCAGTAGTGTTGGATGCAAAGTGGGAGGCCAACTCCCTTAGCAAGAGGTCCTTTGGTATGCCGCGAGCAAAGTCGCTGAAACGCCTAATGCCTCCAGGCGTCAATATGTGCATGTGGGGATGATATCTCGCCGGATCAAAAGGCTGCACTCTCAATGGTAATGGCTCTGGCTCAAAGTCGGGCACAAACTCTGCCTCAAGGTCGACCTCAATGCCCTCAGCCACCTCACCAGCCTCGGTAACTGCCAGCTCCTCTACTTCTGCAATAGGTAGAAACACAGGGGGAACCTCTAGAGGAGCCTCGTCATTTGGAATCTCATCTGCCATCTGGAAAATGGGTGAAAAGTAGGTGAAAAGTGAAGAAAAATGGAGAAAAAGGGTAAACTTGGAAAAAGTCAACCCTAGGAGAGAGAAAATGGGAGAAAACGTCAAAGCCCGGGAAAGTTCACGAAACCCGAGAGAAACTCGAGGGGAACAAGCCTAAAGTGTGCGTAAGGCATTGGAAAACACATATAAAGCACGGATCTAGAGAGAGAAAGTGTTTAGAAAGAGAGGGAGAGCATTTTCGGTCTTGTGGGTGAGCGGAAATGAAGCCTTGAGGCTTTTCTTAAAGACCCAAAGCAAAATGAAAAGATTGCCCTGAATCTGCTATTGGTGGCCGGCAGTTCACATTAGTGGCTGGCAAGGTGTTTTGATGGCTGGCAGGTGGCCAACAACATCTCCTGGTGGCCGGCAGGTGGCCGGTGGGTCTCAGGGAGGTTCTGGTGTTGTTTTGAGCTTCTTCTTCCCATATGGTTTGTAGAAGGTTCTGTTTTGGAAGCTTGCAATTACGTTCTGATGTGAACGTGTCCCACTTGCTATTATGGACGAGGTGTATCCTTTTGAACATGTTGTAATTCCTCTAAGAGGTAAATAGGAAGGTCCCATCGAATATCATTTTATTCGTTTTGTCAAATTAAACTTCTGTTCTTTTTCGTTGAATAGAATATGCATTTCACATATATGCATGTTGCACACATGTGTTACATCATTTATGATCCATGCGTAGAACACGCTGTCAATTTCGTATAGAATATACTCATATTTCATGTATAGAATATGCTTTTGTTTCTTGCATAGAACATGCCTTCAATTAACATCATACGTTGTTTGTCCATTTTGCATGGAATATGCTTTGTGCATCTATCGCACACGTTCACTTTGTGCATCTGTCACATTTACTCATTTTGTCCATCTATCGCACACTCTCTGTTTTATCTCCGGACGCGTGAAGCGTGAGCCCAAGTTGTTTTTCTTGTATCTCGAGATGTGTGAAACGTGAGCCCAAACAATTTTTCTTTTATCTCAAGATGCAAGACGAGCAGCCCTGGGCGTGTTTTATCTCGGGACACGTGAAGCGCGAGCCCGAGCAATTTTTCTTTCATCTCAGGACGCGTGACGCGCGGCCCTGGGCATGTTTTATCTCAGGATGTGTGAAGCGCGACCCTGAGCAATTTTTCTTCTATCTCAGGAAGCGTGAAGTGTGGCCCTGGACGTGTTTTATCTCGGGACACGTGAAGCACAAGCCTGAGTGGTTTTTCTTATTTCTCAGGACGCGTGAAACGCAGTCCTGGGCTTGTTTTATCTCGGGACACGTAAAGCGTGAGCCCGAGCGATTTTCTTGTTTCTCGTGACGCGTGAAGTGCGAGCCTAAGCGATTTTTCTTATTTCTCAGGATGCGTGAAACGCAAGCCCGAGCGGTTTTTCTTGTTTCTCAGGACGCGTGAAATGCGAACCCGAGCGGTTTTTCTTGTATATTGGGAAGCGTGAAACACGAGCCCGAGCGATTTTTCTTGTTTCTCAGGCCGCATGAAGCGCGACCTTAAGCGGTGTTTATCTCGGGACATGTGAAACACGACCCCGAGCGATTTTTGTTTCTCAGTTTCTCAAGACGCACAAGGCGTAATCCTGAGCGGTGTTTTCTTTCCTCGTCTTGTATTTTGGAGTGGTCAGAGTATGTTTTTGATCCTTTTGCATGGAACCTGTGTTGGTTTTAAGCTTGAAGCAACTCATTCATATATTCATATGTTGTTATCTTATTTTTGCTTGTTGCATCTGTTATTGATTATTGCATCATCTTGCATGATCATGAGTTTTCAAAATAGCCGACTTCGTGAAGCTTGTAGTCCAGCTTTCAAAGTTGTATTGTGCATATCATTTGCATCTTGCCCTAGAACTATGCTGGTTTGATTCTTTGCAAAGGGATACGTAGGCGGCCTGCGGGCACAACCATTTATTTCTGTCTTGATTGTTTGTCCAAGTCTTACGGCCTTGTGAAAATGGGTCGTCTTCGGGCTTTGACATTCACTCACGTCATTTCATGATTCTTATTTCTTTCAATGAGAGGCAACTGTAGACATCCCATTTTTGATGGCCCAACTTGGACGTCATTGCTTGCACACCTGATGATGAGCCTATATGCTTGTCAAGTGCTCAAAGTCCTCAGCGGAATGCCACAGCTTTGAGCCTTTCAAACCTTGCACCCCTGTTGCCTTTGTTTTGGACCCAAAACCTTCGATTTTCAAGCCTGCAACCTTTGGTGGCCTACCGGGAACTTCTATGGGTTGCTGGCCATCACTTTTGGTTGCTGGCCACCAGTGATGGCCGATCGGCCACCAATGTCTTTTGTAGATATTTTGTGACAACTGTGCCAACTGTTTGCACATATGCTTGCATCTGCTCTCACGTGTATGGCTAGATGTTTCTGAGGGAATTGCATGTTTGTCTACATATAGAGGGCCTCCCCTCTTGCTTTGAGGTGAGGAAAATTTTGGAGCAAAATCTTTCCTCTCTCTCTCTCTCTACAATTCCCTCTCTTTTGCAAATTTCTCAACCTTTGCCTATACATTCTTCACCAAACCTCTCCATCTTTGAGTTAAGGTATCTTTGAGCCTTGTTTGAGTTCTTGAGGGTGTGTTTGCTTTGATTTATTACTTGAAAGTGATCTCCTCTTCAAGAGGTATAAGGCTTTGCCTCTTTACTTGTTTTTAAGAACTCTTTTTCTTGCTATTTTCCAACTGTTTTGGGGCCACAAAAATTCTGTATTTTTGGGCTGAAACTTGGGTTTTAAGGTCACCAAAGGTTGAGGGGTAGTTCACCCTTCTTTATACCTTCTTCTCAAGACCTTTACCCTTGTGTTTCCTAGCTTTGCACTATCTTTTTTTGAGCTTTCAAACACTGATTTTCAGAGTTATTTCAGTGGCTAAAATCATGTTTTGAAGTCCAAAATTAGAGGGTTTAGCCTCCCCTACTTGTGTCTTGCTTACTAGCCCAGCATGATCCATGTTTTAGCTTATTAATCTTGCTATTTTTTTCTTAATTCAAGCGTGTTTTAGGACTTATTTATGACTGTTTCTAAGTGCTTGTTGCAATTGAGCTTCATTTTGCATGCTTGTAGTGTAACTGTCCTCATGAGTTTGGTGTTTTAGGCATTAGACACCATCTTATTTGAGTTGATTGCATTTATTTATGGCTTTCTATACTTGTGATCACTCTTAATCACCTCTGCAACCTCCCTCCTTTCTTGGCTTTTTCTTTGCTTTGAAAGTGATTTCAAACTACTTATTTGTTTAAGCATGAGATTGATATGTCATGCTTAATGGTTTAATCCTTCAGGGGGTTCATTACCAATGGTAAGATGTCTCTTTCATGCCTAAAGAAACTCTTGGTTTGAGCCCTCTTTCTATTAGAGGACTTAAATTCACTTTTTGGACTCAATTGATTAAAGAATGGATGGTAATCTAAAATGAAGTAATAAAATTGAGGCTAAAAAAGGTGCAAGATAATAACTTGTTTGGGTTCAATCGGACGTTAATCGAGCCCTTGAGTATTGAGTTGTTTCATACTTATTAGTGATGAAAACGGTTTAAAATTCATTCTCAACTACTTCCCTTGATCTTTCATGATAGGGAGGTGGTTTTGAGTCTTGTTTTATTGCATTTACTGAACTTGTACCTTTGGTTCATAGGCCATCATGCAATCAAATTGCATAGATTTATGCTTTGCGAACCAAGTTTACTACTCCTTTGAGCTGTTCAAATGATAAGGAGGGGTAAATTGTGCAAACAAACCATTGAAAATACATTATCTCTGCTCTATTTGCTCCCTGTTGCAGCGGGGAAGTTCTGTCATCAGTGGTCAGCAAGCCATCATCAGTGGTCGGCAGACTCTCTGCCGGCCGCCAGTGCAAAATCAAGCAGTGTTCTTCTGAAGCAAAGCAGAGTTGGTATGGAGGTGGAAATCAGTGCATGTGTTATACTATGCAACAGAGGCATTCAGCAGCAGAAACGGTGACTTTTTTTGGATAGAAACCGCATTCATGCATGAGCCTTCTATCAATCCTCAGGATCCGTGTTGTACATTGGTGTTGTGATTCAAATAGTGGCTTTGTAATTAATTAGTTAGAATAGCTAATCTGTCTCGTGTTGTAATTATTTCAATTAGCTTAATTAGTTAATTAATTTATTGTAATAATTAGTTAAGTAGTTAAGCTAATTTAATTTGTTTTGCAATAATTAGCTTAACTTTAATTAGTTAGCTAGTTAGCTAGTTTATTCATTCAGACTCTCCTTTGTGAGAGCGCAATGTAATAATGTGTATGTCTTTGAACCCCACGTCTTTCTCCCTTTTATTTACTAGCTTATGATGGTTAGTTTAGGAGCTTCACGTTTAGTTTAACATACTTCATGTTTACATCCATTTGTCTTGCATGCACCGAGGCTCGGTTCATCATTCTAACTTGCATTGTTAGTTTAGTGCTTCTTTGAATACGTCCTTAGACCGCATGTTATCAAATTGCTTCATATGTCATACTAGTAGCCGAGCCTAATAATTGCATATCGTATGTGTTGCATTATTCATATTGCATAAGTTAGGATCATGCATCTTTCTAACTCTATCACTGTTTTGGCTTGGAGTACTAGGTAAGCCTTTATTCGCTTTAGCATATCGCATGTGTGCGATTGTTGCCATGTCTAGCATGCTTCCATGAGGCTAAATGCTTATCTGATAAATTGTTTGAATGTCTATAGATGAAGGCTAAATTGGTAGAATTTGAAAAATTTGAGTAATGGTTATATGCGATCATTTTTTGAAGTGGTACATATTCGAAACAATTTTGCAAACAAACATAAATCAATTGTTCCAATTCTTGCAAATTAGTCTATACTTGTGTATGTGCGTATCACATAGTAATGCTAGCCTAATAAACTAGAACAAGAGCATATAATGTAAATAAAATTAATATCATGATTAGTAGAGGCCGATCTTTGATCAGGCGAGTGGGGGTGCTCAATTTATGACCTTCTCCTCTCGTACCTAAGTTCCCAAGCTGAGACAATCTTAGTGATGACAGACCCGTGGCCTTTGGCCTGAGTCATGGGTTTCCTAAATTTCCCAAAAATATTTAGGTGGCGACTCTATATCTAGAAAGCATTCCACTTTTGGCAATTTGATTCAAAATCAATTTTTCAAAAGATTTGTCAAATTGGGACTCTTTGGTGATTATCTATTTCACATTGCAGTTATGAGATCAAATTTAGAACCACGAGAGTTCAATACTATAGGGCTTTTTCATCTTCCGAGAGAGGGCACAAAAAGTCGTGCTACAACACACCTTAAGAATAGTCATCTATCCAAGAATGGCACAATACCCCTTATCAGATTTGGAGGACTTGCTAATCCGTTTGTAGCAGTCAGTTGACTCACTCCAAAACGACATGGCCCGCCAAGCTGAGGTCACAACTAGGTTGCAATAACAACAGCCAGCTGCAGCTTTTGTGTCACATGTACCCACCGCGACTGTTCCTATGCCCGGTACCACTACCAATGTTGCTACGGCTCAAGATCCATAGGTTAGGGTGTTCTAGCTTTTCCCGTCTAGGCAGAACCCATTCCAGTATAGACTTTTAGAGCTCCGGTTTACCAAGCTGAGGCACTATTTGAATTCGAGGTTGACCCAACCACTCTCAAAATCAACAAACTGGAAAAGTTGTTCAAAAAAGGGTCAACTCAATTCCAGATATAGAAGATGGTTACACTGAATATGCAGTCACTTTGCCAGAGCGGTTCAAAATGCCGTATATGGACCGCTTCAACGGCGCTGGGGACCCAATGGTACACTTACGTCTGTTTTCAGATATCCTACGACCAATGGGTTTAACTAGACTGTAGAAGTTGTCACTCTTTGGCTGAACCATGTCAGGAATAGCTAACCATCTGGTATACTAAGCTTGAAGATTTTGTGAAGCAAAACTGGGAGGAATTGGTCGAGTCCTTCATTGCTCAATACTCCTACAACACATAAATCGAGGTCACAACTCATGATCTTGAAGCGACATGTTAGGAGCTGAAGGAAGGTTTCTTCGAGTTTGTAACTAGGTGGAGGGCCAAGGCGTCCATGATGACCACTCGACCCTCAGAGAAAGACCAGATCAGAATAGTTGTCTAGAACCTACATGGCAAGCTGCTGCAAAAAATAATTATTCTCCCCTTATTTACATTCAAAGAACTTCATGAAATGGGGATCAAATTGAAGACTCCATGAAGCAGGGGATCATCACTGATGACAAAGAGCCGGCTAAGAGGCCGTTTGTTCGCAGTTCCAATGCTGCTGGGGGGAGCTGTAGACACCCTATTTTTTACCACCCTTAAGACTTGGGTGCTATTAATTGTTTACTTGGTGATGAAAGATGTGTAGTGCAAGAGGCAAGGGTTCGATTTCTTCATCAAGAGGAGCTTCAAATCCTAACCTCACACCCCATTTTTGGACCAAAGCCTTTTGACCAAAAAGATTTTAGACCTTAAAACCCTCTCTTTCAAAATATTTTTAAAAATGATTCTACGATGCTCCGAGGCTCGCATTTCGTCAAATGTTGCGCTTTTCGGTAAACCGAGCGAGGACAAAGTGGAAATAAATGAAAGAGAGGTGAACTCTTTGAAAAATCTTTCAAAACACCTTGTTTAGGGGTTTGGGGTTGAAGAAAAGATGAGAGGAGAGAAGAAAACTAGTTGAGGAGAAGCTGGGCATGAATCTGGGTAGGATTGAAACTGAGCGGCTTCACTAAAATGAGCATAACTTTTTGTACACTTGGAATTTTTATGTGAGATGCCACCATTGGAAAGCTTACTTCCGGGGCTTCAATTTTGACACAAGAATGACCTAAAAAGGAGTCCAGATGAAGGAGTTATGCCCGTTTGAAGTTGGACCTAGAGAGTATATTTGCTCTACTGGCCACTGGTGAAGGGTGCCGGCCATGGATGATGCAGTGCCAGCCATTGATGATGCTTACCGGCCATTAATGATCCCCTTCCAACCAACAATGACAAAACTCAGATTTTTTGTAGATATTTACCTCCAGCTGTTCCCATATTGCTCCAGCTGTCCTATAAATCAGATATTTCGACCAAGGCTTGTATTTTGCTATATATGGAGGCTATATCTCTCATTTTGGAGAGGTTAGCAAGTTTGGGAGCCTCTCTCTCTAAAATCCCTCTCTCTACAAAATTTTTAGAGCAAAATCTCTGCCTCTCTCTCTAGAGTTCTCTCTCTCTTGCCCTTTTGTGCATAGAAGTAGAGAAACACTTCTAGTTTGCCTAGACATCCTTCATCAAAGTTGCATATCTTTGAGTTGAGATTCTTGGAGGTCTTGTTTAAGGTCTTAAACTTGGTTTTAGATCAGAAAGTTGGCTGTTTTGCTGCTGTTCTTCAAGGGTAAGGCTTTATCCATTTTTAAGCTTTGTTTCTTTTACTTGTTTGGCCACCTATGCATGTTGTTTTTGGCCTAGTTGTCAACTGCAAAAACCTCTATTTTTAAGTGTTTAAAATGGTGGTTTGAGGTCCTTTTGAAGTTAGGGGTGGTCTACCCTCTTTTGTTGCTTATTTGCTAAGAATTGTGCTACCTTTTAAAGCCTTTCAAACAACCTTTTCTTGGCCTTTTAACCACTGAAATTCAGAGGAATTTCAGTGGTGGAAAGTTCGTTTTGAGGACCAAAATGGGAGGGGGTGGTCCCCTCACCCCCTCCTCTTGTCTTGATTGCATGTGTTGATGGCCCAACATGTGAGCATGTTTTTCTACCATCTCATGGCTTGATCTTAGCATGTTTTTGTGACTTTTTTGACCTGCTTTAGCTCTGTTTTTGGCTGGTTGGGTTATTTATTGCTTGCTTCTTACACTTGTAGTGTAATCATGCTTACTAGCTTAATATGCTTAATGACTTAGCCTATCATTCTAGCTTGTGTTAGCTCCATTTCAGCATGCTTTTGCTCATATTTTGTCATGCTTTAACTCTGTTTTGAGTGGTCTTGGTCCTTTGAGACTTGCTTTGTATAGCTATAGTGTAGTTAACTTCACTAGCTTTGTGTTTTGAGGCCCTTAGCATGCTTTGCTTGTGATGTTTGCATGATATATTATCATTTGGCATGTAATTTCAATGCATATACCTCTGTCACACTCTCACTTATGTCACTCTTTCATTGTGCTTGAGAGTTGTGCCTTTGCCTTGCTTGTGAGCCAATGAATGAGCATGCTTTTTCTTGCCTTTTGTGCCTAAGTTTCTGTCAGGATCCAAACCCGCCCCTATAGGTTTAGCGTCAAGACCGGCCAGTAATCATAGATTACCTACGGCCTCCATACAAATAAACATTTAATACCAGCTACGAGGCTTAGCGGAAGTCTAAAATGTTATAGAGTTCATCCACTGAGCTGTGCATATATGAGGAGAGTAAATTTATTAAGCAAAGTGTGTATCAATATATACATCCAACGTAAGTACAACTCATTTCATTACAAAATACAATCCCAACTATGCACTACATACAAACCCATTAAACCTCACAAAAAGGGGTTTGACAAGCATGGCTCCACACAAGCCTGACTACTTTACTTGGAAGCTCCACTAAAAAGCTGACCCGGGTAAACTTGGGGCTAACTAACCCTGATGCTCAGGTTGCCCACCTACAATTACATATATAAATAAATAGTGAGCTAAAGGCCAATGAGTAATAACAAAATAAATAGGTTATATGAATGAAGTTCGACAATATTATGAAGAACAAATTTTAACATCAATAGCCATTCAACTAACATGTATTACATTCGATAGAATAATAATGTTGTTATAGTAATAGAGCCTCGAGGGTTAATCAAAATATCGTACCCAATTATCCAATGGGCCATGGTATTAATCTCCCTCAGGTAAGGGTCAATATGCCATGGTATTAATCTCCCCCAGGCAAGGGTCAATATGGTTGAGTCATGGGTACATTTTTTTAAAAAAAGAACTTCATTCATCTACAAGAACTAGAGTTTCAATACCCCATTCATAAATCGATGTTGATAATAATAACGCTTTCGAAAATAAACATAATTGAACATGTCTTTATAAGGTTATTACTCACAGTGGTTTGCGGTGACACTTAGCCTCAACGTCCACCTAAACGAAGCACATAACAAGGTACAAATGAAATTCCATTTTATTCTAATTCAATTCTCTCTATGCGTCTCTAACTTATTATATGATATATGTGTCCAAAAAGGTGCCTAAGAATGCAAGGAATGGCATGAGAATCCAAGTATGCACTTAAAAGAGTTGGTAAAATTTTGCTGAAAACAGGGTATCCGCTCGAGCGCAACTTCCTACGCTCGAGCGGGGGTTCAAAAACAAGGGTGGTCGCTCGAGCGTGACATCCATCGCTCGAGTGGTCTGTAAAAGTACTAGATATATGAAATTCCCGCTCGACTATCGCTCGCGCGGAAGATTGAAGAAAAAGGGTCCTCGCTCGAGCGCCACTTTGGTCGCTCGAGCGGACTGTAAAATTTCAGAAACTTCTGGAAGCTCGACTTCCACGCTCGAGCATAGACTTCTCCGCTCGAGCGGACAGCACGAATTCTGGAATTTCCAGAACTGCAATTGAAGATCAAGCATGGTATTCAAAGCCTCAAATCTTGCATTTTTTATACAAAAACATGGAGAATCACCATTTATTCAAAATCATGGCAAATTCTCAGCCATTAACTTCAATTTCAAGTTGTCAAATAATGTTTAGTCCAAATTGGATGCATATCTCTTCAAAACATATTCAAAACATGATCAAGTGGTATGAGAAGCATGAAAACATGGAGGATTCTCCAAATTAAGGTAGAAATATGCCATGCATGTAGGATTTCTATGAATTCAAACTCAAATTATGCATGCATGTGTGTAATTCAACTTCATTCTTCCATTTCTTAAAATTCATAGCTCTTTTTCTTCAATGACATGCCAATGAACACAAAAATGAGAGGAATTCAACTTCTTCACGCCATATCTACATGAATTAATGTTGAGTGTCATACCTAGTGTTGAATTCAAGTATGTTATGGCTCCAATCTTGAGTCTCCCTCAAATTCTCTACAATTCACCTCTTTCTCTCTCTAAATGTTGAACTCTCCTCTCCTCTCTCTTAATTCTCAGCTGAGTTGTGTACACAAAATGAGCTCATAAGCTTAGCTAAAACCTTATATAGGATGTGATTAAGTTAGCCTAGTTAATGGTGATTAGGATTAATAAATTAGGCTTAATTCTAACTAATTCAATCGGTTTATTCTAATTATTTTGATCCAAATCAAATTTCAATTGAAGTCTCCATAAAATTCTAAATATTCCAATTAGCCTATTAGGCTAGTCAATTTATGCTTCTGAAGTCATCTAGGCTTTCAATTTTTGACTTTAAGTTATCAATTTAAACAGATATTTCATATATCAACAGATAATTATAGAATCAAACATGTAATCACACAATCAAGCACATAATCATGTAATTAAACTCATTTAAATAATATAATGTACTAGTTTGAGGTCGGGGTCATCACAGTTTCAGCATGATTAGGCCACTGTTTTGGCATGATGTAGCTCTGTTTTGAGCTGGTTTGGTCATTTGAGCATTGTATTGCATGTCTCTAGTGTTGTGTCCTTCACTAGCTCTAATGCTTTGGCCCCTGACATGTTGTGCATGTGTTGCTTGCATGTTGTAGCATTATTTGTCATGCCATTTCAGCACTGAAATTCTACAACCTCTCTTTGTTCTTCACTTTTAATTCGCTTTGAGGGTTGGTTAACCTTGTGCATGTGTTTAAGCTTGAGGTAGAGTTCATGCTCAATGGCTTTAACTCTCTTTTGAGGGTTTCTACTAGCCAAAGGCATGGATTCCCTCATGTCTTAAACCATCCTTTGATTAATCCCTCTCCCATTAGAGGACAATCACTTGGACTTAACCGGTTAATGAATGGCTCGGTAATGTAAAATGTGTAAACAAGAATTGAGCAAAGTAAAACTTGTGCAAGATAAGCATGTGTGTTACATTGCATGTGTTTGGATTGGACATTAATCCAAACACGAGAAATGTGAGTCGTTTCATATTCATAGTGATGAGACGTGTCACGTTTCTTGGTCTTCATTGCCTTTGATCTCTCATGATAAGGTAATGGACTTGTGTCTTTGTTTTGTGCATTTATTGAATTTGTGCAAGTTGGATCCTTGGCCATCATGCATCAAAAATGCTTGGTTGATGGTTTTGGATCCAATAGCCCCCCTCCTTTGATGTTTTGAGATGATAAGGAGAGGGTGCAGTACAAATATATCCTTGGGAGACCCTCCCATTTTCTCTATTTGAGCTCTGTTGCAGAATGGTGTTACAGCACACCAGTGGCCGACAGTGCCTCATCAGTGGCTGGCAAGGCTTTATCCTTGGCCGACAATGCCCACCCTTGGCTGGAAAATGGCCAGCAGCAGCTTCTAATGGCCGGCAGGCCACTGGTGCACTCCCCAGCATTGTTTTGGTAAGGTGGAACAGAAAGGTCTTGGAGACACCCTGCAAACAGAGCCTCTCAAGAGCAAACCGGTGGGCTTTTCGGGGCGAGAAACCGAATGAATGCATGTTCAACTTGCTAGAGCAGAGCTGAGGCAGCATTGTTTAAAGCTTTACTTGTTAGTTAGCATGAGTTTGTAATTTAATTAATTTGTTAATTAGTTAAAGTTTTGTAATAATTAGTAAGTAGTTTACTAGTTATTCAATTTGTTTTGTAATAATTAGTCTAATTAGTTTAATTAGATTAGTTAGATTAGCTTAGCTTAGATTAGCTTAGCTTACTCAGACCCCCTTCGCGAGGGCACAATGTTGTAATAAGGGTGGATGGGTGCGTCCGTGCGTGTGTACATGTCTTCCAAACCCCACTTCTTTCTCCCTTTTACTTACCACTTTTGATGGTTAGTTTTAGGGTCATTTTCAATTAGCATACCTTATGCTTTGCATGTTTGCATCATTCATTTGTCTTGCATGCACCGGGCTCGGCGCATCATTCAAACTGCATCGTATTTCAATACCTATTTGAATACGTGTATCAATTGTTGCATTCATATGCCATCTTAGATAGCCGAGCCTATTAGTTGCATTATTGCATGTGTTGCATTAGGCATTCTGTATAGTTAGGGATCATGCATTATTTTCTAACTAGCTTTTTGTTTTGGCTCAGAGTACACTGTAAGTGTTTACGCTTTAGCATACTTGCATGAGTGTGAGTGTTGCCATGATAGCATGCTTGCCATGAGGCTATTTGCTTAAGTGATTAACTGCATGAATGCCTGTGGGTGAAGACTTAATTGCCTGAATTGGGACAATTCATCAAATGCGAGTTTTAAGCCCACTTTGCGAAGTGGCAAATCATCATGTTTTAAAGCCCACCTTGAGGGTGGCAAATCCGCGCTTTAGCCTACTTGCGAGTAGCACTTTCAAACCATTTTCGAAAACAAACATAAGTTGTTTTGTTCCAATTCTCGTGATCGAGTCTATACTTGTATGCTGTGCGCATCACATAGTAAGTTGGCTAAATAACCAGAATAAGAACACATGTGTTTATAAAACAACATATCATGCTTAGTAGAGGCCGATCCTTTGATCGAGCGAGCGGGGGTGCTCATTTCAAGACCTTCCCCTCTTGTACCCAAGTTCCTGAGCCGAGGCAACTTTGGTGATAACGGACACGTGGCCTTTGGCACAAGTCAGGGTTTCCTAAATTTTCCAAAATAAAATATTTAGGTGGCGACTCTGTAATTTGGCAAAGCAGTCTATGTTTGGCGCTTTTTTATTCAAAATCGATTTTCCAAAACAATTTGCCAGATTTGGACTCTTTGGTATTTATCAGTCTCGCATTGGACTTTGCGAGATTAGATTCAGAACCGTGACAGGAGTCCGAACTGTAGTAAGACCAAATTCGCGCCCTCTCCGAAAGGGGGGGAGCGCGAAGGAAGTCGGGTCTACAGGAGCACAACTGCAAGGCCGTCGGAAGTGAGTGTTGTCACCACAACCAAAACTGCTGACTCATTTGCCAACATGGGCCCAAAAACTTCCAACCCTACCTGACCTCCGGGTTGAACTTTTAACCAGCTCTACTTGACCCTATCCAAAGGCATGCAGGTACTAATCAGAAAGGGGCACCTGAAACCCCTAGAACCTCAACTACTTCCGAACCCTCTTCCACCCAAGCACAATCCCATCAAATACTGTGCTTTCTATCAATGACACAGTCATGAAACCGACCGATGCTTTCGCTTGCGTCATGAGATTCAAGATCCCATCGATAACAAGGTCATAGCTACAGCCCATAAACCAAATGTGACCACCAACCCACTCCCTGCCCATAACCAAGTCCTCTCACCCAGAAATCTCCACCTCATCCATACACTACCCACCTCATATGACCCAAGTGTCTATATCACCCCCTTTTACCTACCGAAGTCAATGTTGTTCATTCTTGAAGGCACAGACCTATGCACAATGGACACATCCAATCCACAACCTGAGCCTCACAAATCAGTGGTGACAACGCCAGTAGGAGAGGAGGTTTTGACCTCAGAATGAGGTATTAGCCTGTCACCAGAATGTCCCGGGGACTTATTTGAGGGGGAGTATGACTTGAGCCATTACATTGTTCATGCTACTCAACCCAGGCCTCAGGTACTACTGCCGACCTCGGTTGACGTTAAGGTGGTTCGGGAAGACGGCTCGAGACAAGGGTTGGATGACCTTACGGATCTCGAAGAAGATTTGCACAACCTACAATTCTTTGACGAACAGGATCAAGGCAATGTACAGATCGGTTGGTTGATTTGAACAGGTCAACTGATAATGCCAGATGACTGAGTGATGACTCTGACAAGGAAAAAGAAACTGGAGTTAAACTGGAGGGAAGGAAAGTCGGGATAACTGTGGTAGCCAAGAAGACTGAAGAGAAAGGGAAACTGCCAGAGGGTACTTGTGCGGGACAACCAACCCAAGAATTAGGTGTTGTGGAAACTACAGATACTGAATAGGAAGAGAGAGAATTGAAGACAACCAAAAAATCGTAACAGCTTGTCGCCCTGAGGAGGACACTTGTATTGTAAGGGTGATCCAAGTTGAGCCGGACAACTGTTTATCGATAAAAGATGGTGAGTGGTGGAAAGATAGTGATCTACATCTTGTCCATACCGATGAAGACTAGGGAGATCACATCCAGGACAGTACATGGTATTCTGAAGAAATAGACCATCGCACGAAAAATAGATGGTATTTCAAACCTCCACATTTGGGTCAAACGGCACAATCAGGGAAAGACCGGGAGGTTGAGAAGGAGAAGGAAAAGAAGCTGGAAGAGGAGTTGATTCTAAACCAACTCAAAAGGATCCAAGCTGATTTATCCATTTGGGCCCTCCTCATGGCTTCGCGTGTACATCGACAAGCAGTATTGTCGGCGATGAATAAGGCTAAATTGTCCATTGATACTACACCAAAATAGTTTGTGGGCCTGATTTTCCCAAGTGGCACTAAGTCAATGTTCACATTCTCTGATAAAGAGCTGTCGCTGAAAGGGTCAGCTCACAACAATCCATTGTACATATCTATTGAGTGTAGAAAGAAGTGGGTGCCAGTGGTTTTAATGGACACCAGCTCTACTATTAATGTCTATCCTTCTCGCACAGCCTACGCGATAGGCCTGAAACTGGTAGATTTCGTTCCCACAGCCCAGGTGATACGGGGCATATGACAACATGAGCAGAGAAGTTATGGGGATGGTGAAAGTGCAAGCCCAAGTGGGCTTTTCTGAGCATGAGATCGAGTTCCATGTACTTGATGTGCCAGCTACCTTTAACCTACTTCTAGGAAGGCCCTGGATACATCATATGAAGGATGTGTCCTCTACCCTCCATCAAATGCTGAAATACCCCTCATGAAGGAGAGGTGGCAACCGTTTTTGGGAACTCATCCATACATCCACCACTAAAAGTAATTACACCATTGCTGGAAATCAATCATGGCAATAAGGATGTATTTCTCTTAAGGTTCACTCTGGCGAAAGCCCGAGTGGTGTAGACAATCTTGGCCGCGGATGAAGGCATGTATGTCAGTGCTCAGTCCATCTATTTCATGAACAACTTGCAACATAGACCCGGAATGCAGCTCAGAAGGAGTGGATGAAAAGATGTTACGGCACGAACTGAGGTACCATATAATCTGCATGCCTGTGGGTTGGACTATGTGCCCACCAAAGAGGACTAGAGAATAAAGGGAAAGAAATGAGAGACAAAGCCAAAGCCAACAGAGCCGGGAAGCACTATGAGTTGGTCCACAGGCCAATCTGAAGGATGCTAAATAGGCGCTTTATTAGAGAAGGCGACCATTTCTCCTTCTGTGGCTTTCCTAAGCCTTAGGTGGATTCCTTGATGAAGAAGCACGTCCTCGAATTTAAGATCTTCTTTGACCACCAGCTCTAAGACAGTGATGAAGAGGGGACTGAACTGAGCATCAACGCTAGCCAGACCAAAGAGGATGGCTCGGACAATAGTGAGGCTGGAGTAGAGGCAACACTGGCCAATCTCCTAACAGATCCCGCGACCAACACAGAGAACTTGGGGAATACTTTTACTATCGCTATGATTGGGGAGGAACCGATTGTGGACTCTACTAGTGGCATTCTGAATGCATCGAGGGTGCCATGCCTCACTTGGCAGTTGCAAAAAGGCCTCATTTCCAGTTCTAAATCGGATGATGAGCTAGAATCTGATTCCACCGAGTTTGTTGAGTCAAAATCATATTTGAGTCAGTCCGAAAAGTCTGAGTCTGGCATTTCCGGGAGTGGTAAGCCGGATGCCAAGGTCTTGTCTAGGTCCTCTTTTCCTTTCTCTTTCAAGTCTGTTGTAACTGAAGAGCCAGAACTTATGAATGAGAACGTTGCAGATTCAGTTTACTTCTCTGTGCCGTTGATTTATTGCATTGACCAAGATTTCTAAAACTTTAATGAAAACGAAGAGGAAGAAATTCCTCAAGCTTTGAAAAACTTGATTGACCAAGAGGAGGAGAGGAGTGCTAAGCCTGCATAGACGAAATCATTGCAATTAATGTGGGTACTAAGAAGGATCCCCGTTTGGTCCAAATCAGGTCCACATTGTCTTTGGAGGAACGCAAGCCTTTAATCACTTTATTAAAAGATTTCAAAGATGTTTTTGCGTGGTCCTATGAAGACATGCTTGGAATCGATCCTGAGATTGTATAGCACCAGATACCTCCTAACCCTAAGGCCCGACCAGTCTAGCAAAAATTGTGCAGAATCCGTCCAGATTGTGCATTAAAGATTAAAAATGAGGTCACTAAATAGATTGATGTAGGTTTCTTGATGGTGTCTAAATACCCAACTTGGTTGGATAATATCGTTCCAGTTCCGAAGAAGGATGGCAGAATCAAGGTTTGCGTCGACTTCTAGGATTTGAACAGAGCTAGTCTGAAAGACGACTTTCTATTGCCGCACGTCGATGAATTAGTAGACTTCACCACAAGTCATGCTTTGTTATCATTCATGGATGGGTTTTCCAGGTATAATCAGATCTTGATGGCACCAGAAGACAGAGAGAAGACTGCATTCACCACACCGTACGGTATCTACTGCTATAGAGTTATGCATTTTGGGTTGAAAAATGTCGGGCCTACATATTAGAGGGCTGCGACCACAATTTTGTACGACATTGTAGACACCCCATTTTTGACCGTCCTCAGGACTTGGACGTGTTTGCAGGTACATCCGATTACAAGTTTGATTGCTCGCTGAGCGCTCAACTTTCGCGACGGAATGCCAAGTTTGCTCTTTCTAAACCCTATTTCCATTCTGTCTCATTTTTGGACCATGCCTTGGTCCCTCCATATTGATGTTTGTGATGGCCTGCCGGCCATGGAGAAGGGGCTGCCGACCATGTATTTGGCCCTGCCGGCCACTGATAAGGACTGCCGGGCATCAATGAGGCACTGCCGGCCACCACTGATGGCCGGCAGGACACCTTGTTTCAGCAGATATTATTTTAGATCTTTTGAGCCAGTTGTTTTTCACTGAGTGTATATGGAGGGATGGAGGCCATTTCAAGCTTGTCAAGCAAGCTTTACATTGCATTGCTCTATATAAGGGGAGGCTCCTCTCCCTTTCCAGAGGTTCAGATTTTTAGAGACAAAATCTCTCTCTCTCTCTCTAGAATTCTCACACTCTCTCTCTATATATATATTGTGCTCAATAGTGCCTTAAAGTGTGTTTTCTTCACATTTTTTCAAAAGAACACCTAGTCAAACACCACTACCTTGGAGCTGAGACTTTTGGAGGTGTGTTTGGAACTCAAAAGACTGGTTTTGGCTCAAAAAAAGACCTTTCTTACTGTTGTACTTCAAGGGTGAGCATGTTCCTCTTTTAAGCATATTTTTGTATACCATGTTAGCTCCTTGCATGCTGTTTTAGGCTTGGTTGTTAACTAAAAAAAGTTCTATTTTTAAGTGCTTAGAATGGTTGTTTGAGGCCTCTTTGGTGTTGAGGATGTTCTACCCTCTTATGTGCCTTATTTGCTTAGGTTTGGTGCCATCCCTTTAGGCCCTTGAGTTCACCTTTGTTTGGCCTTTCCATCACTGAATTCCAAAGGAATTTCAGTGGTGGAAAGTGAGTTTTGAGACCCAAAATGGATGGGGGTGGTCCCCCCCCCCCTTTTGTGCTTTGTTTACATGTGTTGTTGGCTCAACACTTTGGCATGTTTTTCTACCTTCTTGAGGCTCTATCTCAGCATGTTTTAGGCCTTATTTTAACATGTTATAACTCTGTTTTGGGTTGATTTGGTTGCCACTTGCATGCTTCGTGTACTTGTAGTGCAATCTTGTTTACTAGCCTAGCATGTTTGGTGTTTTAGCCTATTGATCTAGTATGTGTATGCTCTACTCCAGCACATTTTTGGCTTTGATTTAACATGCTTTAGGTCTAATTTGAATGGTTTTGGTCGTGCATGCCTTGCTTTGTATGGCTCTAGTGTGATTGGCCTTTCTAGCCTTAAGCTTTGAGACTTCTAGTATGTCATATTTGAGCTTTTTGCATGGCATGGCATCATTTGGCATGTTATTTCAGATCATATACCTTTGCCATATTCTTGCATTTATCGCCCTTTTGTTATGCTGTAGGGTTGAGCCTTATGCTTCACTTATAAGCCAATATGTATGCATGCTTGCCTAAGCTTTGGGGCTACCATCTCAGCATGTTTTTTATGTTACTTTGCCATGTTACAACTCTGATTTTTGTTGGTAGAGTCACCTCTTACTTGGTTTTGGTATGTGTAGTGTAATCCCACTCATTGGCCTTGCATGCATCATGCTTCATGCCTTCCATTCTAGCTTGTTTTGGCTACACTTCATCATGTTTCTAGCATTGTTTTGGCCTGCCTTAGGACTGTTTTGAGTAATCTTGGTCCTTCGGGGCTTACTTGATATGGCTATGGTGCAAGTACCTTAGCTAGTCTTGAGTTTTGAGCACCGTAGTATGCTATGTTTGTGATGATTGCATGTTTGGGCATCGTTTAACATGTTATTTCAGAGTGTATACATGTGTCATGTTCTTACTTCTTTCTTTCCTTGAGAGCTTTTGAGAGTTGTGTTTAATGCCTAGCTTGCGAGCCAATGCATAAGCATGTTGTTGTAGCTTTTGGTACTTCATTTCCAGCAGGATTTTGCCACTGTTTTGGCATGCATGGGGTCTGTTTGGTGTTGGTTTAGTCCATCGAGCACTGCTTTGCATGATTCCAGTGTTGTGTCCTTCACTAGCTTTTAATGCTTAAGTGTTCTAGTATGTTGTGAATGAGTGTTTGCATGTTAGAGCCTTGCATTTCATGCCAAGATTAGCATGTTGTTTGCATGTCATGTTGCTTGCTTTGCATTATGTTCAATCGGATGTTGTGTTGAACACAAGGTGGATTAGTTCATTTCATACTTGAAGTGATGAAGTGAGCCAATCTCCCTTGGTCTCCATTGCCTTTGATCTCTCATGATAAGGAGATGGTCTAAATGTCTTGTTTGTCATGCATTTATTGAATTTGTACATGTTGGATCTTTGGCCATCATGCATTGAGATGCTTGATTGATGGTTTTGGATCCAATAGTGCCTCTCCCTTGATGTTTTGAGGTGATATGGAGGGGTATGGTACATACATGTCCTTGGGAGACCCTCCATTTCCTCTCTTTTGAGCTTTGTTGCAGAATGGAGTTTCAGTACATCAGTGGCCGACAGTGCCTTATTAATGGCCAGCACCTCTTCATCCGTGGCCAGCACTGCACATCCTTGGTCGGTAGGAGGGTCGACAGTCACCATTCATGGCTGGCAGGCCACTGGTGCATTCCTCAGCAATGATTTGGGAAGGTTCAGCAGCAAGTTCTTGGAGAAACCCTGCAAACAGAGCCTCTAAAGAGAAAAGCGGAGAGCTTTTCGGGGTGAAAACCCAGCATGCACCCTTCATTGTTCAAGGCAGAGCTGTGGCAGCCTAATTTAGATGCTTTTCATACTTAGTTGGTTTTGTAACTTAATTATTTTGATTAATTAGTCAAAGTTTTGTAATAATTAATTAGCTTAGCATAGTTAATTAGTTGGTTTGTAATAATTAGTTTAATTAGCGTAGCTAGTTAGCTAAATTCATTTGGACCCTCCTTCGCGAGGGCGTATTGTTGTAATAAGTGTGCGTGTGTGTGTGAATGTCTTTCAACCCCACGTCTTTCTCCCTTTTACTTAACTGCTTTCGATGGTTAGTCTTAGGGCATATTTTAATTAGCATACCTTATGCTTGCATGCGTGCATCATTCATTTGTATCGCATGCACCGGGCTCAGCACATCATTCAAGCTGCATCGTATTTCAATATTTACTTGAATACGTATTTCAAAGCATGTTATCGAGTGTTGCATTCATATGCCATCTTAGATAGCCGAGCCTATTTAGTTGCATTAGGTATTTTTTTTACATAGCTAGGATCATGCATGATTTTCTAACTAGCTTTTGTTTTGGCTCGGAGTACACTGTAAGTGTTTACGCTTTAGCATACTGCATGAGTGTGAGTGACTGCCATGATAGCATGCTTGCCATGAGGCTATTTGCTTAGTTGTTAAACTGCATGAATACTTGTGGATGAAGGCTTTATTGCTTGAATTGGAACAATTCATCAAAATGTGAGTTTTAAGCCCACTTGAAGTGGCAAATCATCATGTTTTAAGCCCACTTTAGGGTGGCAAATCCGCGCTTTAGCCTACTTGAGGGTAGCAATTCCAAACCATTTTCAAAAACAAACATGAGATGTTTTGTTCCAAATTAAGTGATTTAGTCTATACTTGTATGTTGTGCGCATCACATAGTAAGTTAGATTAATAACCGGAATAAGAACACATGTGTTTTCAAAAAAACATATCATGCTTAGTAGAGGCCGATCCTTTGATCGGGCGAGCGGGGGTGCTCATTTCAGGACCTTCCCCTCTCGTACCCAAGTTCCCGAGCCGAGGCAACTTTGGTGATGACGGACATGTGGCCTTAGGCATGAGTCAGGGTTTCCTAAATTTCCCAAAATAAAATATTTAGGTAGCAACTCTGAAATCTGGCAAAGTAGTCCATGTTTGGCGCTTTTTGATTAAAATCGATTTTCCAAAACAATTTGCCGGATTTGGACTCTTTAGTGATTTATCAGTCTTATATTGCACTTTGTGAGATTAGATTCAAAACCGTGACAGGAGTCCGAACTGTAGTAGCTAGAACCCAATCCGCGCCCTCTCTGAAAGGGGAGCGCGCGGAGCAAGTTCGGGCGGTCTACATACATGATCTATAAAGAAGTTGAGGTGTATGTGGACGACATGATTGTCAAGTCTAAGGAGCAAGAAGGCCACTACACCGCGCTGGAGAAATTCTTTAAACGGATCAAGGAGTACATACTGAGGTTGAACCCAAAGAAATGCACCTTCGGGGTGACTGCAGGGAAAATGTTGGGATTTCTAATTACACAGTGATGAATTGAAGTAAATCCTTCAAAAATCAAGGCCATCTTAGAAATGCCACCATCGAGGACTAAAAATGAGGTGCATGACTTTCTAGGTAAAGTGCAATTCATAAGACAATTTATCTCAAAATTAACCTTGACTTGTGAACCACTGTTTGGTCTCTTGAAGAAAGGGAAGAAGTTCCAATGGGATGATCGATGTCAATTTGCCTTCAAACAAGTCAAGCAGTACTTGCAGAATCCACCTGTATTGTTGCCGCCAGAGCTGGGAAAGCCGTTGATCTTGTATTTGTCGGTAATAGATTCTACCATGGGGTGTATGTTTGCTCAAGAATCAGAAGCTAAAGTGGAGAAGACCATCTACTATCTGAGCAAAAAGGTGCTAGATTACGAGACCCGTTACACTCCTCTAGAGAAAGCTTGCTTAGCTTTGGTTTGGACAACTAGGAAGTTAAGACACTGCTTGTTAGCTCACTCTGTAATTCTAGTTTTGAGATTAGATCCCATCAAATATCTTTTGGAGAAACCGGCGCTTACGGGTAGGCTGGCTCATTGGTTGCTTCTTCTCTTTGAGTTTGACCTCAAATACGTCACTCACAAGTCCGTCAAAAGGAGAGCAGTTGTCATGACCCGAACCCGCCCCTATGGATTAAGGTCATAACCGGCCAGTAATCAAGGGATTACCTGCGACCTCAAACCAAATAAAACATATCTTATCAGAGTTGAGGGGCCAAAACGAAAGCAAACTTACAAATTGTCCATAGAGCTATGCTTACCTGGTATAGCAAAATCATTCCAAAAGTATTTCATAATAACTCACATATACTCATAGAGTTAATCTATATCTAGGAACTTTCAATTATGCAGTCAGCCAAACAAACTTATATACGAAGGTAATCCAACGTTTTCGTCAACATAGCAAAAATATAACAAAAGAATGAAATAGCAAAAACAAGTCTCGTGCGTGAGACGTATGGGCTGACTGCTCAAAACTTTGACTATTTCTCAAATACTTCACTGAGGCTAGGTTTGGACATCTCTTGGCTCACCTACAGACACATGAATGGGAGTGAGCGAAAGCCCAGTGAATAATATCAATAAAGGAGATACACGAACGGAATTTGAAACAAATACATCAGACAGCCTTGGGCCCAATTCATGTTTCTATCTTGTGTATCAAGCAACTACATATCCAAACGTATCAAATGGCCTCGGGCCCAATTCATTCCTATCCGACGACCTTTGGTCCAATCATTCCTGTCCGATGGCCTTTGGCCCAATCATTCATATGAAACGGCCTTTGGCCCAATCCTTTATATCAAACGGCCTTTGACCTAATCATCCATATCAAACGGCCTTTGGCCCAATCATTCATATCAAACGGCCTTTGGCCCAATCATTCATATCAAATGGCCTTTGGCCTAATCATTCATATCCGACGGTCTTTCGCCCAATCATTCATATCAAACGGATATTTGTCCATAATTCAAATTAACAAACTTATGAAACTCAAATAAGAGTAAGCGATTGGACAAATACCATACTTCAAAATATCTTTACTAAGATATTACTCACAGTGTTCTGCTAGTGGATTCGTCCTTGTGCTCGACCCCACATAATACATAACACATATTGGGTCACAAACGATTCAATCCATTCTTAACTCATACATTCCTCTTAGGCTTCTTTCTTATCTTCTTAGTCCATTTACAATGCTCAATGTATGCCTAAGAGTGCTTAGAAGTGAAAGAGAATGGAAACAAAACATAAATTTATCTTTACAAAATTTCTGAAATAAGGCTCCCCGCTCGAGCGCGGTTTCTGACGCTCGAGCGGACCCATCTGGTCTGTAAAAGTACCGGTTGCCTCATTTTTCTGCTCGAGCGTGACTTTGGACGCTCGAGCTGAGAGTCAAAACATGTGACTGACGCTCGAGCGTGACTCTTCCCGCTCGAGCGGACATCAATGCCTGCAAAAGTTTTGGGAACTAACATTTCACACTCGAGCGGCGTTTTCCTCCGCTCGAGCGAACATGCCAAATTCTGGAATTTCCAGTAACCAGTTTGAGCTTCAAACTTGCATTCAAATTGACATAGCTTGCATTTTATGACCCATAACTCTCCTATACATCTACTAACATCATACAAACACCAATTCACTACATTATGAAGCTCAAATCCTATGAATCAATTACATGCATACCCAAATTATACCAAACTAACTTCCAACACATTAAATTCATGCATTCAAAACTCATACCTCTATGAATTGCACTTGCATGTGGGATATAATCTCCATTCTCAACTTAAATAATGAAGAGATGATCAAAAGCATGAACTTCAATCAAATTGCAACATGGATCATATACTTCATGCTCAAATATACAAATTCATGGCAATTTCTTGCATGCATGCTTATAATGATTTCATAATCATCAAATTCAACTCACTTTATGTTCTTGATCACCATCTAACTTTGAATCCACAAAATCACAAACTCAAACTCATGAATTTACTCACCTAGGGGCTTCAATCTTCACAAATGTAGTTAAATCTTGAGTGTCGCTTCCAAATTCATAAACTTTTGGCCAAAATACCCAATTCTTCCTCTTCCTCTCTCTAGAACCGGCCCTCTCTCTCTCTCTAGAGTGTGATTTTCATATTTGAGCTCAAAAGAATGAGGTTAAGTGTAATAGAGCCCCTTGTATAAGCTTTCTTAATCAAACTTGATTAGGATTAAGTAATGGTGCTTAATTCAATCAGTTTAGACTAATTAATTCATTCTGAATCAGTTTTCAATTAAATTTCATCATTGGCACTAAAAATTACGCTAATCACAATGGCGTAATCAATTTCAGTTTCTAACGCCTCTAAGGCCTTCAATTTAAATCTTAAAGCAGAAAATCAAACAGATTTTCCTACAGTGAACAGATAGAAATACAAAAACACATATAATCACATAATTATCACACAAGACCATACCAAACATATAATCATAATCATAATCAAGATCAATTAGCATAATATGGAATAGGATTATCACAGCAGTAGCGAAATTTTTGGCAGACCACCCCGTGGAAAAAGATGAAGCAGTAGAGTACCTATTCCTTGGATGAGGAGATTTTGCAGGTAGAAGAGTAGACATGGACAATGTACTTTGACGGAGCATCTAATCATTACGGTTATGGGATAGGTGTGTTGCTGATAGCACTCAATAATTCCCATATCTCCCAAGCCTTCGAACTCTGGTTCAAAGTGTCCAATAATGAAAAAGAATACGAGGTGTGTATCGCTGGAATGGAAGTTGCCTTAGAACTAGGGGTAATAAGGCTGGACGTCATTGGAGACTCAAACTTGGTTATGTCTTAAGCCAATGGGGACTAGAAGGTCAAGGAAGAGAAAATGAAGGTTTATCATCAGACCCTGGATGTTCTTTTCCGAGGTTTGAAAAACTGACATTTACACATCTACTAAAAGAGAACAACCGATTCGCTAATGCATTAGCAATTCTATCTTCTATGGTAGACATCCCGATTGGAGTCAAGATGCATCTAATTATCATTGAATAGAAGTATACGCCTACTTATGAGACCATTGCCATGATAGATGATGTTCAAGACAAGAACCCCTAGTATTACGACATTTGGAATTTTCTGGAGAAGGATACATATCTACCAGGGGAAAATGCCAAGGACAAACGAGGAATATGGCGTCTGGCTGTCCAATTCATTATCTGTACAAATAAGTTGGATAAAAGAGGCCATCTGGGAATGCACAAGCTCTGTGTTGAAGAAGAGGAGTCGAAGCGTCTCATGAAGGCCATTCATATGGTAGAGTGTGGAGCACACATAAATGGTGTGATCTTGGCGAGGAAGATCTTCAAACAAAGATATTATTAGTCAACTATGGAGAAGGATTATATCAACTTTGTTCGGCGATGCCACAAATGTCAAATCCATGCTAATCGCATTAAAATCCCACCGTCAAAGCTTTACAACATGACTTCGCCATGGCCTTTCTCAGTCTGAGGAATTGACATTATCGAAGCAATCCTGCTAAAGGGTTCAAATGGACATGAGTACATTCTAGTGGTGACCGACTATTTTACTAAGTGGGTTGAAGCTCAGTCTTACTCAGTGTTGAAGGCATCGCATGTGGCCAAGTTCATTAGAAACAACATCATCTATAGGTATGGGGTGCCAAATGAGATCATCTCGGACAACGGCTCGCACTTCAAGAAAGAGGCGGTGGATTTGCTTGAAAAATACAATGTGGCTTTTCACATGTCATCAACGTATAGACACAGACCAACAGAGCTGTTGAGGCCACTAACAAGAATGTCAAGAACATCCTATGAAAGATAGTGGAAACTTACAAAGACTGGCCAGATAAACTGCCATTTGTAGTCTGGGGTTATAGAACGTCAATTCGGACATCTACAGGGGCAACCCCCTATTCTCTAGTGTATGGGATGGAAGTTGTTCTGCCGATTGAGATTGAAGTACCGTCGCTACGGATTATGGCAGGGTGTCAGATAGCAGATGCGAATTAGCAGCAGAGCAGGGTCGAAGAATTGATGTTGTTTAACAAAAGACAGTTGAAGGCGTTATATCACATCCAAGGATATCAGTGCAGAATTGCCAGGGCCTTCAACAAGAAAGTCAAATCCATAAATCTCAAGGAAGGAGATATAGTGCTGAAAGACAACCAGGCTCCCATCCATGACCCTAGAGGCAAGTCAGACCTAATTGGACTCGTCCTTACATCATTAAGTCTATCTGGTCAGAAGGAGTGATTATTCTTATGGATTTAGATGGCCTGGAGTTCTCGCAATCGATCAATATGGACAAGTTGAAGAAATACTATCCCTGAGAAGCTCGCTACGCCGAAAACCCGAAAGGGTGACCTAGGCAAAAATTAGAGCATGAAAAATTAGAAATAAGAAAAATAGAGCTCACAAGGTCAAAAACCTGAAAGGAAGGCTTTGGCAAAAGTTAGAGCGCAAAAGGAGGGTGTTAATACACGAGTGCACCTTAACTAAACTACTTAAGGCTAGATTCCCATCTTTGGGATACGTAGGCAACTTCATCCCGAAGTTTGGTCATTACTATCTCCAACTCCATTGTCCTATCCATGCTGTTTGATCGGTCCACCTTTTTCCATCGTCTGATAGTTTGGTTGTGTTACCTCCATTTGCCAGAAGGGTCAATTGCAAGATAAAACAATGATGCTTAATATAGTTGTGAGCAATTATGATCTTATGATTTGGGGTTGTACATCTTAAGGGCTGATTTCGTGTCTGTTAGGTAGTGACCGCTTCTGAAAATTGTTTTGAAAAGTTTTTAATAAGGTTGATTTTCTCAAAATTTTACCTTTTTCAACGCAAACCATTATTTAGACCAAAAAGGAAAACTTGCAGTACTCACAACTTTAATTCCATTGATTTCAACACAAGTATATTCTCCAACTCTCTAGTTAAATCAAATTTGTTTTTACATCATAAAACTTGAAAAGAAAAATCAAAGCAATAAACTAGGGGCATAGATAAGTCAGGTGGTCCTATGTCTTCTGCTTGCGCTCGCGGAAGTCTCTGCAGCCAAGGATGGCCCAACTTGCGCCTCGTCCTCAAGCCAAGCCAAGCACTCGCCAGAAAAGGTGTAACTACAGCCAAGCACTCTCTCTTTCTCCAAGCAGTTAGGTACCGGACCAAGTGCAAAGTACAAACTAAAAACGGAGCCGAGTATTCCACCACTCCCTCTGGACAAGTCTGATCATGTCCAAACTGGAGTCGGAACCTAAATCGAAAATAGAACACCCAGTGCATAAGGCCAATCAATTGTATACCCAGCTGGCGAGACATGCTGTAGCGTATCTCAGTCAGGTTAAGCCAAGGGCAATGCCAAGAGATGTTAGCCGTAGATTTGTTGCACATCCAGTTGCACCATAGTCCCTCTGTGGGAAAGTACACTAGTCGCGGGCAAAAAAAGTAGGAGCGAGCTGAATACTCAGGACAAGTGTCCACTACTCTCAGCTTATCCATCAATGGGAAGGGATGAAAAATAAGAGAGATTAAAGAATAGAGAGATGTATGTGTAGAGAAAAGGAAGGAAAGGGTTTTGAAAGAAAAATAGAGAGTGAGTGCTGAGTGACATGAAAAATCAGAAATAAGAAATGGTGGGAAACAATACTTGGAGAAGCAGTGGACTCCCTGCAAATCGAGTAGTCTCTCACCGATGAAAAGCATCTAATCCCATCAGGGTCTCAGCCAATGACAAACCAATACAACTCTTACCCTCTTTCAGACGTTGGGCCACTTCAATCAACCTAATGCTAGCTCCATTACAACTAGGGGCAAGAAGGAACTGTGTAAGTAAATATAAATAGAGGGCATGTTAACGATAACCTCGCCTAAGAAGATCACCTCTGTCTTCAATACTAGAAAATCGATGAATCGAGCCGAGTATATCCAACTCCCCGTCATGAGCCAAGGATCGAGCCTCGCGTAAAGTAAGCCCACATATCCGTTTAAGAGCCCGTGCATGGCCAAAATAGGGTTGAGGCATAATCTCTTCATCACGCCAGGACTCCATCAATGCTTGAAATTCTTCAAGCGTAGGGCATATCTCTTGTGCTCCTAAGCGAAATACATGTGTAACCGGGTTCCAACATTCGACTGCGGCATGGAAGAACGAAAAAAAAAAAAAAAGCGAAGTACGGCTCAACAGAAAAAAAAGAGTTTATGCCAAAACCCCAAAAATTTACCTTTTTCGTGCCGTCCAAAGTGGCTATCCAATCATTGAGCCCCTCAGCAAAAAATATCTCAATTTTCACAGAAAACAGCAGAAATGATGAAGTTCTATCAAAGAAACAGTGAAGGAAGACCTTTTATAGAAAATAAGGTTATGTGAGTGGCTGACAGCTGTTGCTAGCTCGGCCACAACGCTTGGCCGGCCAGCCACCTCTCCTGGCCAGCTGGCCCTTTAGATGGTCGGCCGACCAACTAGGTTGGCCTGACACCTGGACAGTAGTGTTTTGTTCTGGTCTTTTTGCTTTGAGGTCTTGTTTTGAGTCTTTTATTTCTAGCAAGTGTAAATAGCTGTGTTTAGGTTGTTTTTAGTTTGCTTTTTATTTATCAAGTTGTATTTTGCAGTTTGGGTTGGTTGTCGACTCAATATCCGGTTACGAACATCGTTCAAATACAAGCATTTTCCCATATTCAGTTCCAATTTTATGCAATTGTGGTGCCATGATTGAGGTGCAAAATAAAACTCCTTTTATAAAAATGCAGGATTTTACCCCGATCATAGTTTTTACAAAAGAGGGAATACAAGTGTTTTAAAACAAAAAGTAGAGTGCTATCTGAAGCTATACAAGTGCTAATTACTAAAAAAAAATAAATAAGCAAAAGAGTACAAAAATTTGCATCGATCGCATCAAGCTCGAGAGGCCCTCTTCGTTCTCTTCCGGGGAGGGGATTCAGAGGCACTATCACCGTCGGCATCGTTGTCATCATTAGAAGAGCAGGACGCAGAGCTGTCATCATCCTCCCCACTTTCTGACTCGGAGTTGTCATCGTCCTCTCTGCTCTCTAACCCTAAGCCGACATTGTCGTCCTCACTCTCAGAGTCGGAGTGTCCGCTCGCTACCTCCTCAATAATACTAGTCTCGTCGATGTCTCTGCTCAAAATTGACTCTGACGAAAAGGAAGTCTCCTCTACCTCAGACTCTCTGCTCCGGCCCCAGGCGCCCCCTCCCCTATCTCGTCCTCTGCCCTTACCTCTGTAGAGTGCTGGGGCTTGTCTGCCTCTCCTCTCCACTATCGAAGAAGGCGCAACTAGCGCCACCTGTGCTACCAGTGTCGTTGGTGCCACCGGTACAGGTGGACCCTGAAAACAAGAATCAAAGTATCAGAATATAGTGTGAGTATGATGCAGGGTACGGATGATGCAGGGTACGGATGATGCAGTATCAAAATACAGTGTCAGTACAGTATAATGCAATATCATAATACATATCCGTATGAGTATAGATGTCAATACAGTATGGGAATGACGCAGAATGCATATCAGTGTGAGTATGATGCCGAGGCAATATAAGTATGGCATATCAATACAGTACAATGCCGAGGTAGTATGAGTATGGCATATCAATATAGTGTGATACAGAGGCAGTATAAGTATGGCATATCATACAGTATGATACTGAGGCAGTACAAGTATGGCATATTAGTACAATGTGGTGTAGAATAGTATGGGTAAGCAGTTAAATGAATAAGAAAATAAAAGGTACCAGCTAACCGTGGAGAGCTAGCAATGTCTCTCTCCTCCGTACCATCTGGACCTGTGAAGTGACCAACCCGAGAAGGCCATCTACATACTCCATAGATGCCTACAAGCGAGTTACAACCAGTGTCTAAAAAGGAAATGTAAAATGCAAACTATAAAGCAAGGTCCATACCTACTGCGAGTCAAGATCCCTGACGTACCCGTGCTCCTCCTTCGGTGACTCTATCAGAATCTAATAGGCTATCCCGCTCGGCAGCCAGCATGAGATCGTGGTCAGAATTACTGGCCAACCGGCCACGTGCACAACAGGAGGGGCTCCACCAATATTAACCTCGGCCACACAAGCAACACCTCTAGCCATAAGGGCACCTGCAGCACCTCTTGCATGATCTCCGATCAGGGGTGGCATCAGATAAGTCCTGATGAAGGCTGCATAATCCCCAACCCCGCGGAAGAAATCGACATCCTGCCCTACCATGGACCGTACGATAGTCTCAATTGAGAAGCTATCAATTGTCCTCATAGATGGGGGAGGAGGGGCAAGAACAACCGAAGCAGGTAAGCCCAGGGCCTGGCGCACGAACCGTTCTTCTAAATACCATGTTCGGCAAAATGGACCCTCTAGTAAGATCCCAAATCAGGAGGTAGCCCAGGACCCGGCATACAGATCTCGTATCCCGGCCGGCATCATCGCCCAGGGCTTCCTTGTGATCTGCAAATAGAGAATTCACAGTTGTTAGTTGTCATTAGTTGTCAAAGTGGATCAAAGTAAGATAATAGAATGGAAGGGGTATGAGTTTCAGACTACCTCGCGAGTCGTCACCATGTCAAAATATCAGCGGTAGTAAGCGAAAATGGTATCTTCGAGCGCTTAGGGTGGCATCTGCCGTCGTATCGTCAGAAGTAAGGTATCGTCAGAACCAGGGCAAGGCCAAGGAAATAAGCATACACCCACCCATAACTATAAGGAGAGATCATTTGTGTGAGTCAACATGTATGAACAGAGATAAAGACAGAAAGTGTAAAGTAAAAAGCATAATATAAACAGAGATAAAGGCAGAAAGTGCAAAGCAGAAAGCTCAATGTATGAACACAGATAAAGACAGAAAGTGCAAAGCAGAAAGCTCAATGTATGAACACAGATAAAGACAGAAAGTGCAAAGGAGAAATCATAAGGAACAAGCAGAAAACTAAAAATGAAAGTGCAGTGTGTACCTCCCAAGCCCGCCAGTAGCCTCCGACCATGTTCTCCTTCTTACGGGAACTGAAGCTCATGTAGCCGTAAAGGGTGACGAGGCCAGCACCACCCCAATCATAGAACTGCACCCGGGGTAGGACCACAAAAGCACTCAGCAGGTACAAGCCTACAGTATTCCACTTGGTCACAAAGAAGGTGGTACCGAAGAGATAGATCAAAAAGCCCCACGTGTACTGCACCACCTCTTCCTGCGTCTCTGGATAACTCCCGTGGAAGCAATCGTAGAACCAAATGTATCAGACCATGGTCGACCTGTCCAGAGAAGGGCGTGCGCCGAGCAGGTGAATCCAAGCAGCCTCCCACTGGCCCATGTCAAGGTCAAAAAGGATTAGATCTCCCCCTACTCTTAAACCAGTGATTATCGAGAAGTTGTAGGGAGTCATCGTCATCTCCCCAATGAAAGAGAAGTGGAAAGTGTTGGTGGTGTCCCACTACCTCTCCACCAAAGCTCCGAGTAAGGCCCGACTGGCCAATAGTCGTGAGAGCCCGGAATAGAATAGGCCGCAGCCTGCCTCGTCAACAAGCTCGCAGACCTGAGCGAAGAGCTCCTGGTACCAGTCCCTCGCCGTCATGGGCCTATATCCTTTCCAAGAAAGAGCGACACCCTGTGTTGAAAAGGAAATAAGAGTATGTCAAATGCATAATAGAATAAAAGATGATAATGAAATGGCAAAACAAGAAAAGTGCAGGAAAGTACAGTTTTTACATCAACAGTGCCATGAGAAAGACGGGAGGCCCACTCCCTCAATAGGACATCCTCGGGCACGCCTATGGCAAAATCCTTGAACTGTAGTATCCCGCCAGAGGCCATCACATGGGTCCGGGGATGGTAAGTTGCCGAGTCAAAGGGTCTCACCCTCAGTGGTGGTAACTCTGGCTCAGGATTAGAAGGGTATATCTCCTTAGCCTCAATGTCAACGTTGATGTCCTCCATCGCCCCATCAGCCTCATCGCCCATAGGCTCCCCGATCTCTGCAATAGGTGGAATTACGAGTACCTCAGGAGGGACACCATCATATGGAAAGTCGTCCGCCATGTGAAGATAGTCGGTGGTGGGTGAAAGTTGGTGATGGGTGAAAATGGTGAAAATGAGGGGAAAAAATGTGAAAATGTCAAAAGTCAAACCCTAGGAGAGATAAAAAGAGAGAAAAAGTCAAAACCCAGAAAAAAAAGTGTGAAACCTAAGAAAAACGCGATAGAAATAGACCCAAAGTAATGAAAAACCTAAAAAGTCAATGAAAACAAAATCCAATCGGTTTAAAGTGAAGAGGGCCAAGGTGGTTTTACAAAAAAAAATTGTGTGGGACGTTGGATAATGCTTATAGGGTGAAAATCTAGAGAGATGGAGAGCCTTGGGAGAGAGCTTGAGTGTTTTCAGATGTGTGTGTGTGTGAAATAATGAGCTTTGGTTATGTTTTAAAGAAGCCACGGGTGTGAAATGCCCAAACTGCCCCAAACCCCGATTGGGTGGCCGACCGGCTAGTTAGGTGGCTGGCTGTCCAGGTCTTGTGGCTGGCCGACCAGGCAACTGGTCTAGGGGGTTTTTTGCTGAGGTCTTGCCTATTTTGTACATGGAGGGTCCTGTATGCATCCTGAAGTGAAGAATTGTAGAAATTGGGTTTGTTTCAATTGCAAAAGATTCCGAAATATGATTCTGGAGGCACTGTTTCAAGTCCCGTTGTCGCTTCAAATTGAGAACATGCCCCATTTTCAAGTTTGAGCGAGTTGTATCCTTTTTGAGCATTTTAAGGAACCTTCGAGCAGTAAGTCAGAGATCGTTGTGAGGTGTCTTCGAACATAACTTTCTACTTATCTTTTCAATTCGGTTGTCTATTATCTTGCATAGAACATTCATTGTGTTTCGCATCGATTACAGTAAGTGCGTTGCATTCATGTGCATTATGCTTTTCTTTGTATCCACCCTTGTCACGCGAGTGTGATTCAGCTTGTACCCATTGTCCTCTCTACATGGAAGTGTAGTTAGGATTGTTTCTTAACCTTTCTACGTGGAAGTGTAGATAGGATTGTTTCTTGTTAACCTCTCTACACGGAAACGTAGTTAGGTTTGCTACTTGTCCTCTATATGCGGAAGTGTAGTGAGGATTGTTTCCTGTTAACATTTCTACGCGGAAGTGTAGTTAGGTTTGTTTCCTGTTAACCTCTCTACGCGGAAGTGTAACGAGGATTATTTCTTGTCAACCTCTCTACGCGGAAGTGTAACGAGGATTATTTCTTGTCAACCTCTCTACGCGGAAGTGTAGTGAGGATTGTTTCTTGTTAACCTCTCTATGTAGAAGTGTAGTTTGGGTTGTTTCTTGTCAACCTCTCTACGCAGAAGTGTAGTTAGGATTGTTTCTGGTCAACCTTTCTACGCGGAAGTGTAATTAGGATTGTTTCTTATTAACTTTCTGGGCAGAAGTGTGCTCATTTCTTCATAATTTTCGGGTGATATGCTCGCTTATGGTTTCAATTGTTGCGTTGCATTGAATCTCATCTTCATAATTGTCGTGTGGTATGCTCGTATTTGTTCTCAACTATTGCATCACATTATATATCATTTTGCATTTTGCCCCTGAACTACGCTAGTTTGATTCCTTGCAAAGGGATACGTAGGCAATTTTTGAGTTCAACCAATTGCATTTACATTTGATTGCTTGCCCAAGTCTTGTGGCTGTGTCAAATGGGTCGTCTTTTGGACTGACATTCACTCACGTCATTTCATGACTTTGAGCTCTGTCAAAAAAAGGCAACTGTAGACACCCCATTTTCGACCGCCCATAAGACTTGGGTGCCTCAGGTGGAACGCTTGGTGATGAAATAACACGCTATACAAACGTTTGATTTCTTCAGCAAGAATACTCAGTTTTGAGTTTCAGAGCCTAGAACCTTGTACCCCCTTTGAACCGAAACCTACTTTTTTCTAGCCTAACCACTTGGAGGCCTGTTGGCCAACAGGTGCCCAACTGGCCAAAGCTTAGTGGCCAGCCGTCCCCCTACCTGGTCGGCCGGCTTGGTTTCTCGCCAAGAAAATATTTGCTGCCAGTTGTCCCCCATGTGCATGCACTGCGCCAGCTAGCTCAATACAAATATTTCCAAGATAGGAACATGTTTTTCTATATATACTTGACCATCCCTCATGGTTTTAGGTTAGAAAAATTTGCCAAAGTTCCAAATCCTTCTAAGCACTGTCCCTCTCTATCTTGCAATATACATACACTATACATACACTTCCTAAACCAATTTTTTGAGGCTCCTTGCTGAGGTTATTGAGCTGAAATTTTAGCCCTTGAAAGTGAGCATCTTGTGATTTGTGAACAAAAGAGTGCCTTCCCTTCAAAGGTATAACTCTTACCATCCTTTGCCTACTCTTTTCCCCTCTTTTTCTTGGTTTTACATACTGTTTTGAACTATTTTTGGTGGGCTGAAACTTGTGATTTAAGACTACCAAAGGTAGAGGGGTTAACCACCCTTCTTTGAACCTTGTTTTATAAGTTTTTATCCTTGTGTTTTCCACTTGTTTCTCAACTTTTAGCTACTAGTTTTCAGAGTTTTAAGAGGCTAAAACATGTTGTTTTGAGGTCCAAAAAGTGAAGGGGTTAGCCACCTCTCCTTAGGCTTGCTTACTAGCTTCAATTCTCTCCCATTTTGCTTACTTTTTCTAGCTTTTTCAAACCGATTCCAGCACTGTTTTGTGAGTTTTAGGATTGTTTTAGTGTGTTTATTTGGTATATGTTTTGCATAGTATGCTTGTAGTGTTGTAAGTTCTCATAGGTTTGGTGGTTTAGGCCTTTGACACCAACCTATTTGAGTTGATAGCTTTTATTTCATAATTTTCATACGTACACTCACACTTGTAATAATCATTTCTGCAACCTCCCTCTTTTCTTGGTTTTCTTTCCTTTTTCTTAAGAGTTGTTTCAAACAATTATTGTCTAAGGCATGAGAAAGAGACCTATCATGCTTAATGATTTAATCTTTTCGGAGGTTTATTACCAAGGCATTACATCTCTCTCACGTCAAGAACAACTTCTTGTTTGACACTTCTCTTCATTAGTGGATATAACTTTCACTTTTTGGACAAAATGAATTAAAGAATGGTGAGGTAATGTAAAAGAGGTTAATAAAATTGGACTAAAAGTGGTAGCAAGATAATAAAATCAAATTGGGTTCAATCGGACGTTATATTGAACACATTGAGTCTTGAGTCATTTCACACTTTTTAGTGACGATAATGAGGCAAGAATCAATGTCTACCACTTCCCTTGAGGTAACTCCATGATAGGGAAGAGGTTTTGTTGGTCTTTTATTTTCATTCATTGAGCCTTTGTCCCATCAATTCATAGATCATCATGCAACGAGTTTGCAACAATTGATGGTTTGCGAATAAGTCTTCTCCTCCCATGATCAGTTTCATGATAGGGAGAGATAGAGAGGATAAACATCCCTTGAAAACACTCTTTTTTTACTCTGTTTCTTTTCTGCTGCGGCAGGGTAGCACCTAAAAATAGTGGCCGGCCAGCCACCCTACCATCCGACCGACCACTTTCCAGGGTCGGCTGGCCACCTCATTTTAGCCAAGCGGTACCACTTTCATGGCAAAATAGAGCAGAAGCTGAGGCAAAAACAGAATTATTTTCTAACTGCGAATAGAACAGTTCAGGCAATAGAATAGAGGAGTTTCCAGGAGGATGTTCTCAGTCGCACAGATGGTTCTTTGACTCATGTTCGATTTAATTAGCTTTAATATTAATGTGTTGTAATTAGTTAGTTTAATTCTAATTTGTAATAACTTAATTAGTTAAATTTGTGTTGTAATAATTACTTAATTAGGACGTTCATTTGGACCCTCTTGCGCGAAGGCAAACTTGTAATATTGTATATGTCTTCCAACCCTCATTTGTTTCTCCCTTTTATTTATCTGCTTACTGTGGCTATATAGTATCACGTTTTCCTTAGCATTTTCCTTGACTTGCGTCCATTCGTTTTGCATACATAAGGGTTCGGCTCATCATACTAATCAATGTCCATTTCAAATTCCTTACTCGAATACGTGCTTCATCACATGCCTTGAATTGACTCACATGCCATACTAGTAGCCAAGCCTATTAATTTCATTTTGTATGTGTTGTATTAGTCATTTACATCGTTAGGATCATGCATAATTCTAACCATTTTTCTTCTATTTTGGCTTCCCTTGGTTGAGTACTAGGTGAGCATTTTTGCTTTAGCATATTGCATGTATGCTAGTGTTGCCATATCAAGCATATCACCATGAGGCCAAGTGCTTAGTTGATATACTTGTTTGAATGCCAGTAGATGAAGGACTTTTCACTTAAGTTGGGATGATTTGATTAATGTACATATGAGATCGCTTTTTTAACTGGTACATATTCAAAACACTTTTCAAAACAAATATGAAATCAAAGCATTCCAAATTTTGTGAAATTAGTCTATACTTGTCTGCATCACATAGTAAAGATAGCATAATAATCGGAACAAGAGCATATATTGTACATAAGAATCACATCATGATTAGTAGAGGTCAATCTCAATTTATGACCTCCTCTCATACCTAAGTTCCCGAGCCGAGATACTTTGGTAATGACGGACAAGTGGCCTTTGGCACAGTCACAAGTTTTCTAAATTTTCCAAAAATATTTAGATGGTGACTATGAAATCTAGCAACGCAGTCCATTTTTTACATTTTTTTTATTGTAAATCGATTTTCCAAAGATTTGCCGAATTTGGACTCTTTTGTGTTTTTCTGTTTCACGTTGCACTTGTGAAACCAGATTCAAAACCACGGGAGTTTGAACTATAAGGCTATCGTATCCAAGGAGACTAAACCCCTCCGAGGAGCACAAAAAGCAAGTTACACTCGTTACTACCACTCCAAGCACCGTCGTCGTCACTAAAGACCCACACCACCTTGCACACCGTTGGCGGCCACAGCTTGGGCTACCATTGGCGTCACGACAGCTTCAACTGCCATCGGTTCATGCCAATACCACCTCCACCTCATCTTGGTGCTTCACTTCAGCCTAACGATGCAACACCTCAGAGATTCGGGCACGGTGGATCTCAATTTTGCTCTCATAGCCACCGAAGACCGCCACTGCTTGTAGGTCTCCCATCATCTCAGCCCTTCGAGCGCCACTGTCGACTTACGCGAGAATCAACCACGGCATTGTTCTACACACGACCACTCAACTCGCGTGGTTTGTGTGTCTCATGTCCAGCTCCTGCACCGTTGCTACATTTATCAACCATAACTTACCAGTGACGACCACGCCGCACACTCAATGCGGCGTCAGTCTGCCTATATCCTTTCTCGCCCATTGCCCATGTTGTCGCCAATCTACTCTGGCTATCCTTGGTACTATTTTTACCAATTTGTGGCCTATATCCTGCTTCTAGCTTTGACTCTAAGTGAGCCGTGTTCTACCTTCATTGGTATAAATCTGTGGATAAGCATTTCAATTATTATTTTTATTATTTTTTATTTTTTTGGAGGAAGCTTTTTGTGAACCCCCCCCCCCCCTCCCCCCCTCCTTTTCAAAATCTCTTATTCTGATTGGGCTTTACAATCTTGAGATATGCTCTGGGACTTTCTTAAATGATTTTTTTTTTAATTGAAACTTGCTAAAGAAATTCTGGGCTATGAACACTGACTTGGAAGAAACATTCTTGCAATTTGCAGGACAATCTATTGAATCTTGCTATGGATGAGAAATATAAAATACTCCGAATTTTGGGCCTGAAATTTGCCATCGAACTTTACTCTATCCAAAGTCTGAGCCCTATATAAGTTGGATCTTTAATATGAAATACTGTAATTTGAGAAAATGACCCACTTGAATTCCATTACAAAATGATCTATAACATTACACTCTTGTTGATAATAGAAACTTGAAATCTATATGTTAATGATACACACATTGGTTTTTCAATTTGTTGAGCTTGAGGATGTTGAGGATTTACTACCTATTTATTTATTGGACCCCTATCATTGAATCTTGAACCCATATTGTTAAATTTGGCATAAACGGAATGGCTAATACCCCACAGACGCTTTACTTGAGATAATGATGTCATAATAACTCTAATGTATGGTCATTTGTTGGGTTTGTGGATACCCCGAGAAATAGATGGTTGATGCCGAAATTCCATTTGAATTCCTATTAATTTGTGTTGCTTCAATTCCGATATTCTGAATTTGATATGGTAGACTCCTTGTTATTATGCCTGTTATTTCAGCTATATGTCTTCTCAAAAGAAATCTGTTATCTCGGGGTCATCAAAACCGGCTCTTATGAAGGAGAGGGATCTGCTTCCGGTGTTCGAGTGAAGGAAATCTCTTTATTTTGGCCGGCAGAACCTGTTTTGGCAAACGGCTACCTCCACCGCTTCTCTTCTATCTTCGAAGGGAGCTCCATTGTGTCTTTCTAAGGATACTGATTCCAGACATAAGGCCCTCATTTCCCTTTCTTCGGCACTACGCTTTAGGATTGAGCGAGAGGATTTTCCTTACTGCTATCCCCAGTTCAAGGCTTTCTCTAACCCTCCATTTGGTTAGCAAGAATGGGTTGATGATGTCCTCTTAGACAGGGGCCTCTGTCAGAGGCTTCAAGAGGCTCGGCTGTTGATTCCAGTGAAGATATATCAATCCTTATCTATTTGTCGCAACAATGCTAGCCTTGAAGCCATGGCTCTCCGGTGAAGCACTAAGACACACACTTTCATACTTGGCTAGTATGAGATGGGGCATACCCTCAAGGATGTGTTCATGTTTCTGCGCATAGAAGTGACTAGCTCGATGCCTTCTGCCTTGAGCAGATACCCGCTGAGGATAATTCTCTAATCCAATCCCTAAAACAAAATCTTCAAGCTTGTGGTCGGTGGAGCTCTGTATTTGATGGTTCAGCGAGAAGGACTAAACGAGTGAGGATGAACTGTGCCTCCTACACTGCATGGATCCGCCACTTCTTCAGAGAGCTTCACCCCCTAGCTAGAGATACTAACCCTGGTTGTTAGGAGTACGAGGTCGGCCCGATGTATGGTTCCAGGCTTTATTTTCTGGGATTTATGGCTTGCTTCCTCTTCTTCTTCATTCTTCCGAGCACACCTCCAGATTTCCTCAATCCTTTTGTCTTCCTATTGGCAGTTAGATTCTTCAAAGGAGATTAGATCCCCTTAGCCCCATTATTTCTTGGGAACCTGTATTACCGATTAGACTTGCTACATTGAGACATGGTACGTTCTGTGGGTCGGTATGAGACTGTCTCTTTCATCCACAGTCAGTTCCTGCTCTGCTTCTTTTTTGAGAGGTTCCCAAAGTTTGTCCACACTCCGACTATATTCGAGGCAGAAGTCCTTCGGGAGGTAGTAGATAAATAGGGTATCCCTGTGCTTGAAAATGATGCATCTCGCATGTTCGAGAAGGCGAAGACTTGTTAGCCATTGATCACACGCTAGTCATGTGTCATTTCCACCTTTTCTCTGAATACTTTGGCAGATGATCCTTGGCGCTTTGTGGCTTGCCCCTATGTACGCCCACTAGTGGGCATGGCGACGCCACTTATTTACTGTGGTTCCTCCCGACTAGTGTCATTTCCCTTGCGAAAGGGCATTTTTGTGCATCTTGTTGATATGTTGATAATGGTTTGTCCCAGTTCTTTACCAGTATGGCATGAGGAAGGCCTTGACAGCACTATCTATAGACTTGATAGAGTAGCATGCCAATTTGGATTTGACTAGTGTGCCCCTAGGCTGGCACCTTCTTTATTGTCTTTTTCGAAAAGCTATGGTTGGTTTACTCGTGGACTTGTACATGTCTTGCTTCTTGTATCTAGCTCTTTGACATTACTGGGTTTGAGTTGGATAGGGGGTTTCACCCCTTCTTTCAGGAGATATTGGCAGAAGAGTATTGATGCATTTATTGAGTTTATCCAGAGTAAACCGTCTATATGTCTGCCTCCGTTGATTTATAAGAAGGACTTATCTCTTCGGTTGCCTGAGAGTTGGAAATATGATCATATGTATGAGAGCTTCTTCACTTCATCCGCTCCGACTGACCCTCCAGCTCGGACATCTACTACTAGCTTGGCGATTGCTATCCTAGAGTCAGTCCCTCTAAATAAGTCTTTTGGTCATCGGATGACCCGTCTCAAGAGGATGGCCCACAAGCAGGCTTCCGATGTCAGTTCTTCTACTCTTCACCTTTCTAAAAGGCTCCATCAAGTACCAAATAGACATCTTAGTTCTTTCGCTGATTCATAGTTATATTCCTTTTTACGGCTATATCTTCTTAAATGAACACTCTTTACTTTCCCTGTTGTACAAGACCCTACTACGTCTTGTGATCCTGTGGTTACTGATGTTCTCGGTACTACAGTTGTTGATGCTCTTGGTACCGTGGATATTGGCCATGCTGTCCCTACTGGGCTGGACTCAAACCTGGATGACACTCTTCCTTTGTCTGCAAGGCTCGTGAAGATTCGAACCCCTCCTGTAGCAGTTATAGATGATGATGAGGCTGAGTTTTCCGATCACTTTTATGACCTTGTCTCGCGTCATCACCAACCTATTGTGATTGAGGATGCCTCCCAATCTGTCAGATATTTCCCTCCTTGCTCAGTTGTAGGGGAAGAGCGACGTCTTGGCGACGAGGTTGTCGAGGATCACTATTCTGATGTTAAGATTATTGAGAAACACGACTCTGTTGCTGAGATTGTTGAGAAGCACAACTCCGGTGCTGAGATTGTTAAAGCGGTTGATACCAAGGAACATGCTTCTAGAGGCAGTGCAGTGGTGATGTGTGCTTCTGGTGGTGCCGAGGGACACACTTTCAAAGATGGTGTAGAAATGAGGTGTGCCTCTGAGAGTAGTGTAGAGGTGGATGTGCTAGAAGTCTCTGAGACTTGCTCTGGCACTTATGGTGATTCTCATCCTCTGGCTTTCCTTCCTCCCTCAGGGATGCATGCTACTGTTCTGGCTTCATTAGATGTTGAGATCGATCAAGTGCCCTCCATACAGCCAAGTGACTTTGTTGAGGAACCCTCTGGTTGCCCCATCTTTGCGTAATGATTTTTCTTCAGGTAATCTTGCTTTTTGAAGTTTGTCATGTACTTCTATCTATGAGAGCTTCTTGCTCAAATGGCTTTACTTCTCCCTACCCCTAATAGGACTTCCTTTTCTTTTCTTCAGTGTTAACTACTACTGGGGTCTTGGCTTCACTTGTTTCAGACTCTGCTCTGACTCTCTTTGTGACTCCACATGGCTCTCATTCTCGGGAGGACACACCTGCCTTTGAGACGATTTCTAGGGGCTCTTCATCGCAAGTGCTTTCAAATGTTTTGGATCTAAATCTTAGTCACTTTCACTTCGATAGAGATGTTTTTGGTCTTTCCCCTCTTCGAACCGTATTCTTAGGCTCGGGACTTCTCCCGAAAGTTACCCTTCTAGGTGGTTAATCTAACCCGATAGAAATTGGGGAGGTTCTTGAAACTGATACCTTCTCAGCCCCAGTTCCCCCTTCAGCTTTTGGAAAAGTACCATTTCTCCACTATTGGGTAGCTCCTAAGTTTGCGTCGGTTCTATAGCTTGTGCATTCAAGTTGAGACCTTTGCTTCATTTGCTTACCAATGTCCGCTCATTCAGACTGCTCTTTTCGAGTCTTTTGCCACTATCCTATATAGCTTAGATAGGCAACGACTGTGAGACCTTAACAAGAAAGTAATCGAGAAAGCATATCAGGGGATCTCTGACATGGAGCATCACCAAGTGGATCTATCATGGCTTTGGAAGCGCCTAGATGTAGCCTTGAATGCCAATCACCAGGTAGAAGTTTTGTCTGTGCTTGCTTCTTATCGGACCTCTATAGATGAGACAAAGGCAACTCTTCGTGAACTTGAGTCAACCTATGCTCAGGTCTTGGAGGCTTTAGAGGCACACTCTGCTACTTGTCCTCTGGATATAGATGTGACAGGCAGCTTCTTCGAGGGTGTTTTCAAAAGAGATTGATTTTTATTTTTTTTATAATATTATATTTTTTATGTTATGTGATAATTATGGCATTTTTTGTAATTTTGAATAAAAATTAATTTTAAGAGTAAATTGTGAAAAAATTGAAATATAAAGGAGGGCCAAAGTGAAAAAATAAATAAACAAACAAATAAACAAATTTTAAGGGCCAAAATAAGAAAGTAACCAAATATAAAGGGACAAAGTGTAATTTAGCCTTATACTAATGCAGTGTCGAGACATTAAATAATAAAAAAATAAAAGTTTGTTTAATGAGTGTCCACGGTATTGGTTAATAGATAATACTATTTACATTGATTATATATTACGTGTTCCAAGCACTTGCATATATTATCTATAATTATTTTAAATTTTTTATCAAGTGTCTTAAAAATATTCATTAACAAAATTCATACAAAAATATGATTAACTTAACATTTTTTTTTCATACAATAAGATGTCTACACACTATCTCAAAAAATAGTTATCGTCACCAACAGTTACATGAACCAGCAAGTCCGATTAACTAAACATTATTATTACACAAAGAACATGTTAATGGCACATTAAGTAGGTGGGCCCATAACAGAACCACCACAAAGCTAAAGTGCACCTACAGCTGCCGTATTAGTGGGTGTTGGTGGAGGTGGGAGTAATGGATTAAAATTGCTTTTGATACCCAAATCATGTTTTTCATGTTCATCATTTGAGGTTACGATCCGGGACACACAAAAAATGATTCTGTTCGATTTTAAGACTCAAATTCTATTTTTGAGTTTTTATATTTTTATTATTTTTTATATTTTTTGTGTTTAGTTATTTATATATATATATTTGTATTTTCTTTGCATTTAAGAATTATTTGAGATGATCTAAATAAGCGTATTTTTTGACTTTTTACGAAAAAATGTGTAAAAAAATAAAAAGTGATGTCTTTAAAAAGATAAAAGATAAAAAAATGTATTTATATTGTAGGGATATGATTGAGACCCCCTCAAACCCTCCACCCCCACCACCCTCACACACACGTGGGGGTTGATGATAAAATAAAAAAATTAAAAAAAATAAAAAGTTGACCAATCAAAGGCAAAAGGGGTCGTAGGGGTGGCTCCCAAAGGGGGTCCGGATCTTTTTCCTTATATTGTATACCCCAAATGCCCCCTTCGCATTTTATTTATTTTTTTTTTTATAGAATTTTTACTAATATTTTACTGTTTAAATATATCTAAATTAAATACATATAAAATCTAAAAATATTTGATTCAACTATGAAAAAAATTACAGAAATAAAAAACTCAAAAATAATTTTTTAAAAATTAAACCAAATAGAATGAATGTTATTCAAACTAATAAATTTTGCAAATTGTTTTCTTTTATTCACTCATGTGGCGATTATCACATTCTTGAAGGTTATCATGTTTTGAATTTTAAAATTTTTTATTACATAAAATATTTAATTAGTTAAAAAAGTTATAAGATTTGTTATTTTGCATTGCATTTTTCTCAAGAAAGAGAGAAAAAAGCTGATTTTATTTTCTTCTTTTTATTTATTTATTTATTATTATTATTTTGATTGTCTTCGAAACCATCAATCAAAACAACATTAATAAATTAAAAGAAGAAACAATTAAATATCAATTTTCTTAACTTTGTTTTCACCTAATCTTTGTTTGTAGTTTAATTTGATATATCTCTACTTCAACTTTTGGAGAACCTCGCTTTAAATTTGAGCCATCAGAGCAGCGACTTTGGAAACCACATAGAACTAGTTGTTTATTGGATAGTTCAAATGTTTCATTATTATATTTCATATGTTTCTAAAGTATTTCATATTTTATTAGTGGATGCTTAGTGTGTGGACCATGCGCTCCGTTGCCATAGCACGCACTAAGATATTATCTATTTTGTATTACGGCATGCATGGTTTTATTTTCCTTTGCTAAAAAATATCACTTGGAGATTTGGGGGTATAGACTTATAAGATAGGCTAAGAGTTCCTAACAGATTGATGTGAGACGGATTCGAACACCCCACATTAGTCCCCCAAGCGTGTGGGTTCTCGCAGACGGCACAATTTGTGTAGACCACCCTACTGCTGTAACACACCAAGATATTGTCTGCTTTGTTTGACGAGGTACACTTGGTTTTGTTCTTCCTTTACTAGAAAAGGTCTGTTGAAGGTTTGTGGGTATCCCACACTTATAAGGTAGGTCAAAATTCCTAGTGGACCGATGGAGGACGGATTCGGACCTCACACTTAGGAGTGTTTTAGGAAATTGGTAAAAAATTGACTTTTTGACTTTTTGACTTTTTTGATAGCTTTTTGATGGCTTTTTTAGAACTTGGTAAAAAGCTAAAAAATTGACTTTTTACCATATTCCCAAATTGCTCCTTAGTACTCTTAACCAATAATTATGAATAAACTAACTATTAATTAAACTTTTTTGATGTATCCAATAAATAAATAAATCATAAACAGACCTAGATATGAACATTTGGAGCTCCATAGTCCAATTAGTAGTTTGGTTGATTTAAGAATCTTATTAAATTAAGGAGTAACATAATGCTTAATCAATGTAGGAATTACAGTAGTGGGAGACTATTTTCCCCATCTAGTGGGATCGCCTACATAAATTATTTTTCTCTATTTAAATCTATTCAAGACTATACGCACATATTCATAATAAGATTCATATTTACAAGGAATTTGAGAGAAGTTTTTACGTGTTGGTTATCATATAATCTAGTAGACAACCCTCCTCCTTCACCTATGCTTAGGACTAATTGTAAAAATATTAGACGCTAAGTAGAATACAAACAAAATTCTTGTATAAATAAAATTAACTCGATAAAATTAATGTGATTAACTAAGTATGTGCAACAGTTAAAAATCATAACATTATACATTGTGAAATACTAATCAAATAAAGAGTTAATAAAGTGATTTTTATAAAATTAGAGGATCATCCCATTATACATTTTATAAATAATCTTAAAGTATAGAAGTAATAATTGAATTTTCTACCTCTAATTTCAACTATAGTTTTGACATCTTAAATCGGATTGAGATTAGCAATTTAAGTACGATCAGCTAGGTAGGATTGTTGTACAAAATGTATTCATATTGAAAACCAACACAGAGCAAAAAGGACTAGTGAAATCAATCTAACGAGTTGACATCAATAAAATGCTACCTAGCTGTTGCATGAGGTTTCTTTGCATCATTAACGCTCTAAAACAATAGGGACCAACAACAACTGCAGCCCTTGATCTCTTCAACTACTTTCTTCATTTCAAAACATATATGATTTCAAGCTACTTGAACACGACAAAGACTCTTGAACCAACCTTAATTTGATGTTGAAATTTCACTGAGATTCAGTGAAAAATATGTACTCATCATTTATTAAGTGGTTTAACTGTACACCGATCGTGATTAATTAGTAACGTAATGAAGCCATCAACCCATGCAACCAACAAAATTGAGATCTCAATTAACTGAGAAATTTTTCAATATTTTTGGAACAAGTTTAGATGGTCTTCCGAATTAATAATTGTTGATCTAAATTATAAGACCCATCACTTTTGTATTAAAATTTTAGAAATATTAAGTAATAGAACTATTAAAAATAAAATAAAACATTACTCTAATAGCACTCAATAATTTCTCCAATAAGCCTATATGCAACCAACAAGATAGAATGGTCCATCTACCAAGTGGTTGAGAAACAAACATTATAGAACGTATAATTGACTTTTCAAGCTTTGCCAAATGGTTTTTTTTTTTAATAACCTAGTCACAATGTTTTAGCTCAAAACCGTAATTAATATTGGCTATCACCTTAATCCGCAAAACTTGAAAAATTATCCAATAGACCCCAAAAATTCCCACATTTTTACATTTTTCAAAAAAAATAAAACAAAATAAAATTTCAAGTAATTGAAATTAAAATTGACATGATAGTCCAACACAATATAATAATCACTCCAAAAACACCGAGGTTGTTGATGAGTTGAGATTAGGTCCACTTAATCACAGGGTGATTGGCTTAGTGGGTGACAACTGAGATCTGGAGGTTTGCTCACTCTCAAGTCTCAGGTTCAAATCTCCTAACCAGCAAACGCATATCTTAGGGCCACGGACCGAAGGACATAAGCCCTATTTCGAAGGACTTGTTCGGACTGTAGGGACTTTAATCTGGTAAGTGTAAGCTGGCCCAAGATACCTTATATAACAAAAAATAAATAAATAAAATAAATTAGGTCCACTTGCCACGTGCATGGCACTTCCAGATGACACCATCCCTACCACATGGCCCTTTTCTACTGATCATATGATCATGTTAGGTCATTGGCACATGGTTGTTTGTACCTTTTCTTCTCTTTTATCATAAAAACTTTAGATTTTCATTAAAACATGTTCTGTCCCAAATGAGTTTCAATACAGATCTTGACAAACTTACTTTCATTGTATAATTTTATTTTATTTTTTTGTTTTTTGGTCCCAAAGCCTCATAACTTAATGCCCTTTTATTGAATGAATGAATAAGATAATGTTTTCATATAAAGATGTGTTTAGGGTTACTATTAAAGTAGAAATGTCACGTTCCACTTCAGCTTTCAAATTCCCCGAAGATGGCATGATAGTTTAGTTGTTTTTTAACCGGGTGATTTGAGAAATTTTTTCCATCATGTTCACTATTTAAGTTTGACCGTATTGATGTCATATATAATGTTTTTCTTTTATTATAAGTAAATGTGATAAAATAAAAAGATTATAATTATTGGATCTATTTTATTTTTATTTTTTTTCTATGAATGATATATAGACGGAGAGCCCTACAATATAAACTGTTCGAATTATCGAAACGGACCCATTCAAATTCTCATGACTCTAAATAGTTCTCTCAAATTCAAATTTGAACTTGATATATATAGGCTTGTTATCAATGGATCGAATTTAATCAATTTAATCATAATCTAATTCGAGAAATCCAAACCCATTAAAGAATATCATATCTGATAATTTGCTCAAATTAGAATTTGATTGACTAGATTATTGTCGGATCAAATTTGAATAATCTTATTGTGGATCCGGTCTAAAACAAACAAGGATGGATCCAAACATATTAATTTAGCTTGAAATAGACCAATTAAAAAAAAAATTTATTAATTAGGTAATAAAATAATATATGTAACTTTTTTCCCATAAACAAATTAATTAATTGGGAACTTGATGCTGCCCAAGTAATCTAAGTGAACTTTGTCCTGATAAAGAAATTAATTAATTAGAAAATAATAGACATTAGTGATTGAATTTTTTTTTTATAAATATTATTAATGTATGATATTTCAGGAAAAATAAGACTTTTAAATAAATAAAAAGATTCGAATTGCTAACTTCCTAATATAGTGAAGAGATTCCATCCAATGAGCCTATTAGTTAATTAATGATTGCATCTTAAATTTATGAGAATTTTTTTTTCTAGTAGTAGTTCAGGTCCTCTAACAAACATGGTTAATTATTTTAGACAAAAATAGCACCTGCAGTTAGTTATCTTTCACATTGTTTAAGTGATTTCAAAACTTTAAAATTTAATAATTTTTTATTTACATCTCTATTTTTTGTAAAAATTATATTTTTAAAATCCTATTAATATGGACAATATCTTTCAAATAAGATCCATGAGTAATATAAAATTCTTAAGAAAAACAATTCATGAAATTTTACTGTGTTCGTTGTTAGGTCATAGTGAAATTTCTCTTACTTCGTACATAGTGAAATTTCACTCAAAAAAAAAAAACACTCACACAATGACTGGAAAAAAAAAAAAAAAATTATGTTTCAATATAGAGAAAATTTTGTGTTTCAACACAAAGAAAAATAGAGACAGAGAAAAATCTTGTTTCAATACAGAGAAAAACACGGAGTCATAGAAAAAATAAAATAAAGAGAGAGAGAGAGAGAGAGAGAGAGAGAGAGGAGATAAAATAAAAAAGAGATTTAAAATTCCTACATTAAATTTTTCACAAATCGGCTATAATGAAACAAATCAATTGGAGAGAAAGTAAAACATGCTAGATCTATGCATAAATTAGAGAGAGAGGGGGGGCCTGTTGGCTATGGTAAAACGGCAATAGTAAATGACGATGCGTCAATAGATGTAGTAGAGAGAGAGAGAGAGAGAGAGATGGTTGGTGAAAAATTAAAGAAAAAAAAATGATTTCTATGATTAAAAGGGCATTTTTTGTTCATATATGTCAAAGTTTGTTCTTAACCTTTTAAAATTTAATTTATACAATAGTACCACATGAGATGGTGAAACAAAAATATAATTAAAGCATGGGTGAATTACACTTACCTCTTATAAGATTTTAAAAATATACTGTTAATCATATAAGTTTGGCATAATTATATTGAATTCTCTTTGAGTAAGGTTAAAATAATAATCCCTGGGATTGATCCCTCAGGGATTAGTTGAGGTGCACGCAAACTGGTCCGGACACCTTAAATTATCAAAAAATAAATAAATAAATAATAATAACTAATGCAGATAGTGGATAAAAACAAAAATAAATATAGTTAAATATACATTTTAATATAAAATAAATGACAATATCATCTTTTTATTTGTATAACACACAAATTACTGATAGAAACGAGCCTACATGTTACATGAATTAAGATGTCAATTGTGGATGGTATAATTATGTCAAAAGTGTAAGCCTAATTATATTTTTTTTCAAACCTTAAGGAAGATAATTTACCCTTAAAACATTATTATTTTTAATTTGAGTAAAGAAATATTAGTGGAAAATTTTATTTCATTTTCCTAGTAAATCAGATGGGGCTGGATTTTTTAATTGAGTATTTGAATACATCAAAGTTGAATAAATCACTTATCAAATTTGTCATAATTGAACTGTGTTCAAATTTAAATTACTTTATAATCAGATGAGATTTACATTATACTAAATTCAATTAAAATCAAACCAAATTTTTTTATTTTTTTGTCAATCAATACAAAAGTAATTACAAATATAAGAAGTATTTACATCATCAAACAGACCACAAACCCATAATAACTAGAAAGTTAATAAAGCCTAATAACTAATAAACCAAGCCAAAGTGGGCCCGTATTTAGGACTGTCAACGAGCCAAGCTGAGCCGGGCTCAGTTTTAGTATGTTTGGGCTTGTTTATTAAGATTTTAACAAGCTCGAACTCGAGTTCGAACTCAATAAAAATTTAACGAACCGAGCTCGAGCCGAGTTGGCTTAGACTTTACTCGAGCTCGAGCTTGAGCTTGTTCACGAGCCTTAAAGAGCCAAAAAAATTATAAATTCATACTTATATATGAGACTAAAGTTACAAATAAAATTTTGATTATATAATTGTATATACAATATATATAAATATTGTTAAAAAAAATTAATATTTTATCAAAATAAGAATATCTACTATCACTATTATATAAATGTATTATCTATAGTTATCTATTATTTACATTTATATTTTTTAAATATATAAATAACATATTTATCTTATTTTTTATACGTATTTTTACATTATTTAATATATAAATAATAAATATTAAATGAGTCAGCTAATGAGCCGAATTTATGAGCTGAGCTTTAAAATGTTTGGGTATGTTTATTAAAAGTTTAACGAATTCAAGCTCGAGCTCGTGCTCGTGCTCGAACGAAAAAAAGTAAATAAATAAATAAATAAATTTAACGAACCGAATTCAAACAAGTTCTTACCGAGTCAAGCTTGAGTCTGTTCACGAACGGCTCTGTTCATTTACAGCTCTACTCACATCCCAACAACTCCCATGATGGGGAAGAAATAAGTATTACCATAAACAATATTAAACTCTTCTCTATAAAAATTGAACCCGAAATTTCACACCACAAATCCAATCAAATTGAAAAGAATTGCTATATGTACTAATTAGTGTACTAACTAATGTATCAATTGATGATGTGACATAATTTAAGAGGGTTTGATATTTGTAATTTGTATAATGAGTAGAGTTAATAATAATATCATAATTAGTGTTGGTATACTAATTAGTACACTAATTAGTATATATAATACCACCGAATTGAAAACCTATATATATGTATGAATATCAATATATTTAGTGGGAAGATTCAAGAGAACCATTAAGGTGTGCCTCTTGCAGTCAACCCCTTTGCCTTCAACTTAAAAAAAATAATAACAATAAAATAAAATAAATATAAATAAATGTAGAGGTAATGAGAGCATGAGGCAGCACAATCCAGCAAGAGCAGTTCATTCTCATTTCTTAATCTTCCTTTGCTTCTTAGGATGCCTTTGATAATCATACTAATGTGGTTTATCACCACAAACTTTACTCCTTAATTTTAGTAATCACTTTCCCATATAAAAGAAAGAAAGAGAGAGAGGGTTTCTTTGCACGACAATCAGTGCAAATGACTAATCAAATATTCTTTAATTCAAGGACGGTGAGTCCTCTATCCATAGTTTTTATATTTTTTAGATTCATTAAGTCCGTCTCCAGCTAAAAAGACCAATCATGTTATAAAATTATATTTTAAAACAAGATGAAAAAAGATCCCAACAGAAAATCCAGCTCTTACTGTAATTACCAATACACACTTGACATCTTTATTCTTAATTAATATTTATATATGTTTTTCGTATGAGATATTATTAAACTAGTTATAGATACATAGATATTTTAGCAGTGCACGCAATACAGATTCTAATTCCATGTGTCAGAAAATTAAGTTTTCATTTTGTTCAGCATCAACCCTCTCTTTCTCTCTCCATTGCATTTAAAAACTCAAAGAAAGTGGACATACAATACACATACACTTACAATACATATAAATTAATATAAAAGAAAAACCATTAAACAAGCTATAAAGAAAACCCACCATCGTGGGGGGTTTTGTCTTCTCAAATCGAACTCATCGATACAGTCAAAATAATCCTTTTTTAACTTCTTAAACAATTGCATCCTTGGACTGCTTTAAAATTATTATTTGAGGGGAAAGTAAACCGAACAAAAGGTTTAATATTTCAACTATGCTACATTCCTTAATATATTATTATAGAGATAAAAAAGAGGAGAGATGAGAAGTATAGGTCTACCCCTTTACATGATCCGTTCTATATCATTAAGGATAGATTGAGAGTACTTAATTAGTTTTTCTAAGAATTTTTCCTAATATTTTGTCCAAGTCATGAGGCCTTATCTCTCTAAGGCTTTTCGTCTAGAGTAATATTAGGTGTTAGATTTTTCTAATTGACAATCATGTTGGACAAAATTTCATTCAATTATATTTTCATTCGCTTTATCGTATCTGTGATTTATGAGAGTTTATATATGAATTCAACCTGAGTTGTGCCGAAGTAGAAAAATTTGTGCTGATATTCCGTATCTTTTTGAGCTCTATTGGTTTGCCGCTTCATTGACTAAGTACAGAGAGCCAAGAAGAAGTCAAAGTTGTTTGATCGCTCGAATGGTCTTTTGTGCGCTTGAACGGTTAAGTGGTCCATCCAGAGTATCTACCTACATTCTTAACTTTTAGAAGTCAAGTTTTATCGCTCGAGCGGTGGATGTTGCGCTCAAGCAATTGGCCTATATGAGAGAATCGCCCTTTAGTCACACCGCTCAAGTGCGGTAAAGTGGTCACTCAAGTGGTCTTCATGACTCTATTTAGTATAAAGTGTATCGTTTGCTTCTTTTAGGGTTGAATCCGTCTAAATTCTCAAAGAAAGGAAAATGCAAACTGTTCTATATTGAAGGGTGTTTTTATATGAGTTTCTTTAATGTATAGAAGGTGATCAATCGATCAATGGACTACATATTGACAAACATCAAGAGTTTTTTTGTTCTTTTATTCATAAAAAGAGAGAGGTGTTCATTGGCAGATTCCGAGAAACTTGGATTTGAAGTTTTGGTAGATTCTGGAGTGGCTCATCGTCGTGGATTCGACATTGGTGTTGTGGATTCAACGTTAGGCAAAGCAATTCTGTGATGAAGATGGTGGAGGAAAAGGCACATTGGGTTTGATTCGATTCGATTTAATTCAATTCGGGCGTAAATTCGCTAAGTAATTGAGGGTTCTCGTATGTAATTTTTTTTGTTTTTCTTAGTGGATTGTTTTGTGATTTTGGCCAACGATTTTTTATCACAATTGGAGGAGTCTAATTGTAATTTTTTTTTTACGTTAAATCGTTGTGTCGATTTGTTGTTGATTGTTTTATTGGGATTGCTATTTATTGTTTAAAATTAAATCATAATCACAAATCAATATCTCGAAAGCTTTAAGATTTTTCACTACGGATCATGAAAAAAGTATCATGAAATATTTCGTGAAGATTCTTCACTATTTTATTACACATGCAATAAAACACCACATTAACTAAATGATGAAAAATCTTTATGAAACATTTTATGATATTTCTTTCATGATCCTTAACATTACTCTTTTGTCTAAGGCTTTTTCCAGGCCTCACGTTAACTTATGGAGACTGATTGAAAAGTCCTGTTAAGAAGATGGGTGCACTAATCAGTTCTATTGACTTTTCCCATTATCAAAAAGTCATGTTCACTTTTAATTGTTATTACAAAATTTTATTTTTTATTTTTTAAAATTGAAAGACTAAAATACCCTTATGTTTTACTGTCACTGTCGCTGCCATATCCACCACCATTAGACCATCATTAGACTATCATCAGACAATCATCGGAGATTCACTAGAATGTTTAAAACATTATTGAAAAGTTGCTTAAGAATCACCGGAAAGTTCCGAACGTCATCGAAAGTCGCTGGAATGTCTAAAATGTCGTCAAAGGTCAAGAACATCGCTAGAGACTCACTAGAATATTCAGAATATCACCCAAAAAAAATAAAAGAATAAAAGGGAGAAACTACAGTGAAACCATAGTAAAATTTTACCACATTCTCTCCAACACCACAAACACATAAAAAAGTTTTTAAAAAATATAAAAAGAAACTCTTTACCATATAGAGCACATAATTTTTAGTTCACAAAATTACAAAAATTTGGAGTTTGAATTTATTGCTCATCAAACTGCATAAATTTATAGTTTCAAAACTACAAAAATTATTGGATTACTTGTTTGCAATTTATCAAAACACAATTTCACATCACGACGATGGTAGAGATCTCAAATCAGTAATTTTTAAAGGTTTGTAACTTTTCAGTTTGTCAATATTTTCTATTTTTGTTTTAATAAAGGAAAAATACAAAACAAAAAAAAAAGGCTAGTCATTGAAAAAACTAAAGAAATGCAAATGAGATTGTTTTTTGTGAAATGGTCTTGAATAGTTAATATTTGCTAAAAGAAATTCTAGTTTAAAAAAAAAAAAAAAGATTACAATAATAGAGAAAAACATAAACGTATTTTCAAAACTGTAAAAATTTTCAGTTTTTATGGCTAGTAACTAAAATTGAAAATATATTTATTCAGAAGTTGAAGATTTTCTCCATTAAAAAAAGAAAAGAGAAGCATGTAGCAAAGAAGAAGAAGAAGAAGAAAAAGTGAGAGATCAAAGGAGAGAGACAAGCATAGAGAGAGGATTGTACTCCGGTGACTATTTTTTATTTAGGTCTAAGTAGATCTAATGTAGATCTAGTCTAAATATGACAGATGACGATGATGATGGAGCTCTAGTTGGCAATGGCAAGTAAACAAAGACGGAGAGAGTGTTAGAGGATACAGAGAGGGATTTTCCAATAGTGAATGAGGTAAGGGTGAAGCCAATGAGATGGAAGAACAGTTACAGCAAGCTATCAATGGTAGTTCAACCCCAATCAATGGTGGTCGGTGGTCGTCCATTAATTTGCATATGACAAAAAGATAAAGAAGAAGAAAAGGAGCCTTTTAAAATGCAAAAGGATTTTTTGATCTACAAAAACACTTGTGGGATTTAATGATGCACAAGTTCTTATAACAAGACCTATGAGTAACTAACCTTTAATTTATTGTGTGAGGAACTATGATACAAGCATAGATCTCAATACCAAGGTTGAAGTACACATATAGGTGTACGTTCTACACAGGTGAACCCCAGTCTTTCTGTCCCATACATGAATAATGGGTACAAATTTCCTCCAGTCCATTCTCATGAAATTAGCACGTGTATGTTAGGAGTTAGAGCCGAAAACACCTTAAACTTAACCGAAAAAGGGCATTACAGGGCAAAAATGCAAAACAGCTCCCGAACAACTGTACAGATGTCACAACTAGCTTCCTCATGGCAAGTAGGACCTGTGACAACAGACAGAATGTAATTAGCACGTGTAGGTTGGGAGTTAGAGTCGAAAACATCTTAAACTTAACCGAAAAAAGGCGTTAAGGGGGCGAAAATGTGAATCGGCCGCCGAACCACCGTACGGATGTAACAACCAACTTCCCTATGGAAAGTAGGACTTGTGACAACAGACGGGATGTAATTAACACGTGTAGGTTGGGAGTTAGAGCGAAAACGCCATAAAATTAATCGAAAAGGGGCATTAAGGGGGCGAAAATGCAAAACAATTCTGCCATAGGTTCTATTTTGCTTTCTAGACATGTTCGATTTCAAGAACATATGTTCCCTTTTGCTGCTTCCTCTACTACGCTTACTTTTCCCCCTTCTTTGTCAAATTTACAACACTTTTTCTGGTATCCTTTTCCTCTCCACCGACCTGCTGCTATTACTCAACCTGTTGTTTCCCAGTCTGCCTCCCTTCCTTCTGTTGTATTTCGGCCTCCTGCCCAACCTAATTCTGCTAATCCTGTTATTTCCCAATCTGCCTCACTTCCATCTGCTGTGTTTCGGCCTCCTGCTCAGCCTACTTCTGCCTCTAAATCTGCTGTCCCACAGTCTACTTCTCATCTTCCTTCTCCGCCTACCTCTTCTCCTTCTATTCCAATTGGTTCAATTGAGGTTGTTTTACCTCTCCCTCCTCCTTCTACTAATACTCACTCCATGCAAACCCGATCGAAAAGCAAGCCTTTCTGTTTGTCTACCTCTCTTTCTTCTCATTCTCTTCCTGCCGATTCTTCCACCGAGCCCACTTCCTATATCCATGCTCTTTCTTCTTCGGTTTGGTTCCAAGCCATGATGGATGAATACACTGCTCTTCAGCACCAGGGTACCTGGTCTCTTGTTCCTCTTCCATCCTCTAAACATTCAATTGGTTGCAAGTGGATTTTTAAAATCAAACGCAACTCGGATGGTACTATTGCCCGGCACAAAGCTCGCCTTGTGGCTAAGGGCTTTCTCCAACAGCAGGGTGTGGATTTTCAAGACAACTTCAATCCAGTGGCCAAACAACCCACCATTCATATCTTACTTTGTTTGGCCTTACATTATCAATGGCCTCTCAAACAATTGGACATTAGCAATGCATTCTTACATGGCCAGCTTCAGGAAGAGGTGTATATGGACCAGCCACCGGGGTTTGTTGGTCCACAAAATGCTTCTTTAGTTTGTAAGCTCCACAAGGCTCTCTATGGTCTCAAACAAGCTGCTCGGGCTTGGTTCTCCACATTTTCTTCTTTTCTTCTCTCCGAAGAGTTTATTCAAAGCAAGTGTGATTCTTCATTATTTGTTCGCAAAACTTCCATATCTGTTACTTACATTTTGATATATGTGGATGACATTCTTTTAACCGGCAATAATCAGTCTTATATTCAAACTTTGTTGGCTCATATGCACCTTGCTTTCTCTATGAAGGAGTTAGGAAATATTTCCTACTTCCTTGGGATTTCGGTTCATCCTACCTCTCATGGTTTCTTCCTATCTCAGCATAAGTATGCTAAAGAACTCCTTATCAAAGCAGGCATGGTTGATTGCAAACCTTGTGCCACACCTATGTCTGTCAAACTCCCAACCGACGTTGCTGATTCTCTGCCATGCTCCCAACCCTTTCTTTATCGTAGCATTGTTGGGGCCCTTCAATATCTTACAATCACCAGACCCGAGTTGTCTTATGTTGTGCATCAAGCTTGTCAATTCATGCACTCCCCCACAGTGGGTCATTTCTCTTCAGTCAAACGCATCCTAAGATATGTGAAAGGCACATTGGCCCATGGTCTTCAATTTACTCCTAGTCATTTTGGTTTACAAGCATATAGTGATTCCAATTGGGCTGGGGATCCAGCTGACAGACATTCTACTTCTGGCTATTGTGTTTACTTGGGCAATAATCTGATTTCATGGTCTTCCAAAAAGCAATCCACAGTATCTCGCTCTTCCACCGAAGCAGAATACCGCTCTTTAGCTCATACTGCAGCAGAGTTAACTTGGCTTCAAATGTTGCTTGTTGATTTCTCTATTCCTCACACCTCTCCTTCCATCTTATGGTGTGATAACCTATCCTCTATATCCTTGGCTACCAATCCGGTGTTTCATAGCCGGTCCAAACACATCGAAGTTGACTGCCATTTTGTTCGCGACAAAGTTGCTGCCCACCAACTCCTTCTCAAGTATGTTCCCACCACAGACCAGTTAGCTGACATTTTCACCGCGCCCCTTTCCACCGCTCGCTTCTCCTATTTGACTCACAAGCTCCCCCTTCGCCCATTTGCTTGACAGGGGATGATAGCGAATCATCTGCAGCAGCTCATAATCCAGCATCTGCAGCAGCCCATAATCTAGCAGCTCATAATCCAGCAGATCATAATGGAGTCGTAGTTTAGTATATAGTGTACTATGTCACATATGATCATATGCTGTAACAGAGTTAGTTAGAAGTGGTTAGTTATAACAGAGTTAGTTAGAGGTGGTTAGTTAGTTAGGATTGTTAGCATTGTATCTGATATGTGTATATATATCATTGTAAGTGAGAAGAGGATATTATGAAAATATATTCAAACTCAACAATTCTTTATGGTATCAGAGCTGTAAAGCTCCAACGAGCATCTCTCTAATCGCGTCATCTCCAATGACGATTCCATCATCTTCAACATCGTCTTCAACTACAATCTCTTCAAATGTCAACATGCTAGTCTCTAATCTGAGTTCTCTTGTGACTGTGAAACTAGATAATACAAATTTCATTATCTGGAGTAATCAAATGAAGAACATTCTTCGCGCTACCGATCTACTGAACTTTGTTGATGGCTCGTATACATGTCCAGTGGCCTGTATCTGCAATTCATCTGGTGTAGAAATGTGCAATCCTGAAGCACTGCAATGGAAGATGATTGATGCACATTTAATAAGCTGCATTACAGCCACGCTCTCACCTGTTATCTTCACCACTGTTCTTCATTTTCAAACTAGTTCAGAGATTTGGTTTGCATTAGGCAAACGATTTACAACTCTATCAAGATCGCATATCCATCAGCTTAAGAAGAAATTAAACTCCGTCTCGAAAAATTCTGACTCAATGCAGGTATATCTCAGAAGCATTAAAACTCTTGTTGATCAACTTAGCATTGCTTCCTCATTTCTTGAAGATGAAGACATTGTTCTTATTACTTTGAATGGCTTACCTGCGGAATATGATTCATTCAAAACTGCAATTCAAATAAAGGGCATTAAGGCGGTGAAAATGCGAAACAACCCCCGAAGTACTGTACGGATGTCACAACCAGCTTCCCTATGACAAATAAGACCTGTGAAAATAGGCGGAATGTAATTAGCATGTGTAGGTTGGGAGTTAGAGCTGAAAATGCCTTAAATTTATTCGAAAAAGAGAGAGTTTGACATCCAATAAATCTTCAACATTTTGATTGTAATTGGTGTCATTGTTTCATCATGAGGCAGAAAATTGTTAAACCAATATCAAATTGCGAATGTTAGGATAAAGTTATATTATAGTTACAAGGGGTGTGACATTATGCTTAAATGCTATATGTGGAACTAATTGGTATATTTATTATTATTTTTTTTATTATTATTATTTTGTAAATGGCTTTTGGCATGGAGTTGTGGATATTTCATTTTTGTGGACAGATAACAATTTACACTTTTGTATACTTCTGCATTTTTGTCGTCCTCTGCTTTTTCTGTAGGTTTGTATTAATTATACATAATACTTTTGGCGGGGTACATAATATTTTTGCCTTCGAACAAATAATTGATATTGTGATCTATTGATTACCTTTTGTCATGGTACATATTAGCATGGTATTTTGTACCATACCAAATGGTCATTTGGCATAGTAGTAAATATATTTTTGTATACGGAAGATGAAATTTCCCTATGATCGTTTATGTTATGTACGGAATTATTATTTTAAATTGGAATTAATATATTTGATTTGTATGGAATTATTGACATTTGAAGGTATTAATTTTTAGATGGTTGGAAGTGAAATGGATGTAGATTGTTGAATGGGTGATAATATATGTATAAACCAGTTTGTATAAATCGTACAGGTTGCATGGAATATATACAAGTTGTTGGTGTGGACAAATTAAAAAAAAAAATGATGCTTTGGCGACTAAAAAATTGGCAGCCAAAAATAAAGTCAATATTTTTGCTAACTAAATAGTTAGTAACTAAAAAAAGGAATTAAATGAAAACAAATCTTTTGGCGACTAAATATTTAGTAGCCATAACAAATAAGACTTTAGGCGACTAATAATTTAGTAGCCACAAAAAAAAAAAAAAAAAAAAAAAAACACTTTTTGCGACCAAACTATTAGTAGTCAAAATAGAAAATATTGGACTTTAGGCGACGAAAGTGTTAGTAGCTAAGCAATTTAAGCTTTGGCGACAAAAATATAAGTCACTGAAAAGTGTTTTAGGCGACTAAAATATTAGTAGCCAAACAGAAAATGTTAGACCTTAGGCGACTAAAGTTTTAGTAGCTAAACAATTTAGGTTTTGCCAACCAAAAATATTAGTCGTTGAAAATGTCATGTTAAATTTAGTTGAAACACTTTTGGAGACTAAATTATTAGTCACCAGTTGTGTGCTTTTAGCTACTAAAATTTTTTTAGTCGCCAATTACTTTCCTCGACTATCCTTCAACGACAAAGGTGGCGACCAAAATTGGACCTTTAGCGACTAAAAAGTTAGTCGCCAAATCTGTCTTTTGTAGTGCAGTTTGGCTTTTAATTAGTGTCCATTCTATTAATCTGAATCGTTTAATGTTTATTATATTTTGAAAAGATCATGCATACAAAAAATTAGATTGATCGGATATTAGTAGTCCATGTTTGGATCACATTTATTCATAAAAAATAAACGATAAATATAATTTTAAAAATAGACAGCTTTTTTTTTTTTTTTTTAAGGCGAATGTTATCCAAACATGTAACTATCGATATCCGAACAATTTAATTTTTTGCATGCATAATCTACTAAAAATTCGCTACAAATTAAATAGTTTGGATCAATAAAATGGACGCAAAATGGACGTTTAATGGGCCAAACTGGACCCTTTAATCCACTGAAACCTACTTTTGTGAATAATTCTGTGAAATACTTCTGTATTTTTAGTTTTCTCTTGTGTGAGTGATTTTATTTACAGTACTGAAATTATCTTTTATAATATCAAACATATTGTCAATTTTACACATACATGCTTGTAAACCTAACTTTATCCCACCACCTTCAGCCACCACTACTACCACTTCAAATTTTGTGGGAGGAAGTGCGGCTAGGGTTTAAAAAATAATGGAAGAAAGTGGCGGCTAGGGTCTTGAAAGGGAAGAGGGAGCGTCAGGATGAAAGGGACTGATGATATGTTACAGGCGAGAGAGGCGACAGATGGCACTAGGAAGGAAGGAATGAGGATGGGTTGAAGAGGGTTGGTAGTAGGATGGGAGAGGAGGTTTGGGAGTGTTTGCAAGTAGGAAAATGATGGCTCTAAAGACGGAGTTGATCATTGTGGCAATGGTTATGGCCGATAAAAATAGTGGGGAAGGGCAAGTGGATTAAGAAACTAGGGTTTAAATTTTTCAAAGGGATAATGTTAAAAAATAAAAATTAATAAAATGGAGTGTTTAGAATCACCATTTATTGTAGTTTATTTCCTAATACTTTATTTCTAATTTTATGATTGGTCTTTTTAATGAGAAATGATATATGTACTTAATTTTTTATACAATATTTTACACACACATTTATATATGTGTCGTCACCCTACACCATGTGAATTTTATATCTATGTGAGTTAGTGTAAAATATTGTGTAAAAAAATGTAAATACATCTATCATTGATGCTTGTCTACAAGTGTTCATTATTATTTTTTTATTTTTTTTGGGGGGGGCGGACTCAATGGCCAGGGGTCACGTGCCCCCACTGGGTTTTTGGAATTTTTTTTTTTTTTTAAACATAAGGAAAATAATTTAAATAAAAAAATTTATAAAAATATTATTTAAAGTGAAATGTCAATGACATTTTCAAAATTATGAGAACAATAATAGTTATTTTGATTGAAAGTAAAGAGACTATGATAAGTTATATTATTTATAAAAATTTCAATATAATGGTGATATCTATAATTATTGACATGCAAATATAATTAACCTCAATGAAAATATATGAAATTTATTGAATTGTTACGTAGATTTGACATGCAGAGTTTGTCCTCCATATGTTTTTTTCCATTCATAGCTAAAATGACCACTATATAAATTATAATCAAGTAACACATCTTCAATTATAAAAAAAATAAAAAATTACAATAGGTCATAACTAATATCAAAATGAGTCATAAATAACTATTACTTGATATATAGTAATAGCTAAAATAACAACTACAAGAAGTTATAACTAAATTATATCTAACATTATAGTGTGTCATAACTAAAGACCATGAAGATCATAATTATGACATATGATAGACACTTTTTTTTATGGTGTGTTTTATAGAATTTCTCTACTCAAATAAATTGTTTCTATCTCAACTTATCTTCTTTTTTAATTTTCCAATCTACCTATAAATAGTTACTCCCCAATATTTATATAAAATTTAATCTCAAATCCTATAATTTAAAATGGTTTTGATTTGTGGCACTAAAAAGTTGGGCACTAATGCCCCTAATTTCCATATAAGGCAAAAAAAAAAAAAAAACAAAAACAAAACAGTTATCCAAAATGGAAATTAGGGGCATTAGTGCCCAACTTTTTAGTGCCACAAATCATTTTTCAATTTAAAATTCACATTTATCCAAATGGACTCTTAATATTTAAGTTTAGTAATATCTCATTGTTGTTTATTATAAAAACAAAAATAAAAAAATTTGCTTGGTTAGAGTTTTCCAAAAATACTTTTCAAAAAATTCTACTTTCTTGTTTTTCGGTTTTTTTTTTTACTGAATTTTTTTAGTATTTTAAGCAATTTTTTTAATTTTTAGACATATCTAACATAAATATACCTAAAAATTTTGTACATTATTTGTATTTTTATGTATTTATTAATTTTTTAAAATATTTTTTCACAAATTTTTTACTTTTTAAATACATCTAAGTAAAGTGCATCTAAAAAAGTAAAAAAAAAATTTAATTTTAAAAATATTCACTAAAAATAAAAATAAAAAACACGAAAACCAAAAAACTCAATTCTCAAAAAACTTAATCCAAAAAACTCAAATTAAACAGACTGATATTATCATTAATTTGTACCCATCTCCATCAAATTTCTGACTACGCCACTGGGGGGGGTTGGGTTTCCTAATCTAAGAAAAAAGAGAAAGGGGATCACTCCTACATTAGACGTGAGGCTTGAACCCCCAACCTTCACTATGGCAGTTGGCACAAGGCCATGAGTTCGAAGGATTACAATGCTTAAAATTGTGAACATATTCCAATGTGGATCCACTCAAAAGAACACATGAAATCTACCTTATTTTTTACTGACAAAAAATTGTGTAATCAAAATTATTTTTTTTAAGAAAAATAGTTGTAAATTCTTATGACATACAGTTTTGTGAAGATTGATATAATATTTTTGAACTTGTTAACAAGTAGGACACTTATTAACAAAATCTTTTTAAAAAGTAATTTAAATTGGTTTATGTGATCTCATTTTTGGTGGAAGCCTTCATATAATAAGGATTTCAATGTGTCATAAAGATTTTTTATAACACCGAAACAGTCAACAAATTTCCTTCGATGTTGCATCAGATTCAAGAAGCTACATGTATAGATCTATTAACCACCATTAATCTATGATTTGTTTAGTATTGGATTCAAAAATAAATACCTCTATTGTTGGTAGCATGATTATTAAAACTAGTAATTGTTAAATGAATGCATTATTGGTATTTAGCTAATCACTGATGCTACACATAATGTTTATGTCATCAATGACCACACTCGACAAATCACGACACTGACGGTACTCATAAATTTTGTCTTTTCTTCAACTTGAGATGTGTGGGTTTCAACCGTATTGACATGTAGAATCTGAATTTAAATTTATATACATAGAATTATTTCATACTTTCCTTTTTCTTTTTCATTTTTCTTTCCTTTTTTTGTCTATATCTATTAAATGTTGGTGATCCAAGAAAGTTGATTTTGAAGATGAGATTATTAGAAAACCTTCATTATTATCAAGCTTAAAATCTAACAATATACGACATTCATTTTCGAGGATTAGCATGCATTTTTGTGAAAATACATGGATTAGCATTGTTATCTTTACTTTGTGAGATGCTACTTTATGAAAAGTAGATTGCTTCACTTTCCTCGTTGTATTATTAGCACAATTATTGTAACTTAATATAGTAATTCATATGATTGGAAATTTGGTAATAGGTCATAATCAACATTGTTAAACCATGTCTAAGCAATACCATAATATTCAGAAAACTAAAAAAGAAGAAATTTTATTTAATTTTTGCAAAGAAGGTTTACTTCAAGTCAGGATTGAAAAGAACAAAGGAATGGAAATTAGACTATCTCCAATGGGATGGCTAAATTTGTAAGTGTGTTAATTAACAAAAAAAAAATGATGAAAGTGAAATTTTTATGTATTAAATGTTTGTTGATTTAGAGTGTGTAAATATGTGTTAAGTGATATATATACATATATATGGGATTAATTTTATTTTACCCCCTTGTGATTTGAGCTTAGAATAGTTTACCCCATTATCGTTCAAATATAGCCAGAATGCCCCCATACGATTTTGGATCAAAATAGCACAGTTAATTTTTTTTCATCCAAACTAACGGGAGGTATATCACACACCATTTTTTAGAGTGAGTTCGGTTTTTTGAAAAATTAAGTGAAATTAATATAACAAAAAGATAATTTTTATCACCATTTTCTCCAAACCTAAAATTAGATTAATATGTTAATTAAAATAAGATAAATTAAAAATAATTAATAATTGATTTAAAATATAATTAAATAAAAATATAAAATAATAAATAATCAATCTAAAATATAATTAAATTAAAATTAGATTAACATGTTAGGAATACAATAAATAATTCAATAATTAGGATGAATTGTGATTTAAAATATAATTAAATTAAAGTTAGAATAAAAAGTTAAGAATAATAATAAATAATTAAGAATTTATAATTAACGGTGATGATAGGTAGCTCGAATTCGAGGCTCGAATCGCGGCTCGACACCAAAACGACGTCGTTTTGGTGTCGAGTTTTGTTTTTTTTTTTTTTTTTTTTCGTCTGTGTTGCAGAACGAAGAAGATGGTGGAGGGGGAGGGGGAGGGGGAGGGGGGAGGGGGAGGGGGCCCTAATAACAGGGGAGGAGGAGGCGGCGGAGGCGGAGGGAGGACGGCGGTGACGATCTGGAGCTGGGCGAGGACGGGCGGAGGCGGAGGGAGGACGATCGACGGTCTGAAGCTCCTCCCTCCCTGCGACGATCGGCGACGGTCTGCTGCGAGGCCACGACGATCGGCGATGATCGACGATCGGCGAGCTCCTCCCTCCCTTCTTCCTCTCCCTCCCTTCTCTTCTCTCCCTCCCTTCCTCTTTCTCCATTTTCGGGCCATTTTTCGAGCCTGGTAGCTTCGAGCTACCAGGCATTTCCGTATAATTAATTGTAATTTGATTGAATTGATATTAGACATTATAAATTATGTGTATGAGAGAGAAGAGAGAAAGAAAATAATGAAAGAGGTATAAACTTCTTTCACATCTATAGTTAACAGTTGCATTTTTATTCAAAACTATATGAGGACTTTCTAGTTATATTTGAAACATAGGGCGTAAAGTGCTCTGTTCTCAAACCACAATGAGATAAAATGAATTTTTGTCCATATATATGCAGAGAATGAATAAAACAATTAAAAGTAATTTTTTGTAAAATAACTTATGATATTAGCAAGTTTAACAAATCGATTGGAGATGCAATCAGTAAGAAGAAAAACATTCAATATTTTACAATTTCTGATGCCTGTTTGCTAATGCAAGGCTAACAAAAACACATGCTTACATATCTTTGAGACCTTATTAATACATTTGTCAAGGGTTTGTTTTCTGGAAAATCGTCATTCAATTTAGTATATACAAAACTTGAAAGCCCATCACATTTTATCAAATAAATGGCTCGAGATATTTCATGATTTTAGTAATTGTATTCATATATATAATAGTCTCCTTTCAAGTCTCAACCACTTGTTTGCTCCAATATATGAAAGAAGGGAATGTAGATATTCTTTTGGTAAACAAGAGTCCTACAATTTCAGAAAAAATAAACTAGCAAAATGCTCAAAATTTTATCCTCAACGGTTAATATTTACTGACAATATGGACTCATACCCGGGATTTTAAATATTCACCATAAATCTAAAATTTTAATTAAATTTTTGATAACTATTTTGACACCATAGATTTTCTTTTGGTAAATGGACAATAGATATACCTGTTGGAACAATCTTCTGTGTAAATAAAATAATTCGAAACAATTCAAACAAAATAAAATAAAACTTACAGTATTTATTTTGTAGAACCGAATAAATAATTCAAAGACCAAGTCGAGTGTGTGACACTCTGTCCTTAAGACAGATTTGCCCCGCTACGATGCTTACGGTTGAGTGGCGTCTACCTCTCAGGATACAATGATCTTAACCAATTTGTAGTAGCACTCCAAAACAAATTGTTCGGCGAACCAAACCTGTGATCTAACTCTCTGAATATTTATTCCAAAACTAATATATGAAAATAAATGCACTAGAACAAAATGGACAGCAAAGAGACAAATATTCAGACTGATTTTTGGATCCTTAACCACTGCTAGAAAGTTGGTATATATAGGCAAAACTGCTGTCCGAACAGGTTCTATAATTTGAATGAACAGGTGCAAATTGTTTCAAACAGATTCTGCCCGTTGTACATGGAACAGTTTTTTTTTCTTCCAAACAATTTGAAAAAGTAGCCGTTGGTGGACTAAGTTCTAAACTGTTGGAATATATTTTATTATTAAACTATTTGAATAGTTTAATCAAAAAATACTAAAGGTGAAAAACTTTTATAAAACTGTTTGGAAAATATATATATATATTAAACTATTTGAATAGTTTAATTAATAAAAGAAGAAGTACAAACTTTAGGAAATCACTAAGGAACCCAAAATTTGAATTTAGATTTAAATTAAAATCCCACAATAATTTTTTATTGAAAAAATTCAAATGAATTTTATCTAAAAAAAAAATTAATGTTTAGATTCGAAAACGACGTCAACTTCACATTCACTCAAAAATAGTTTTGACGTTCTGTCTTCACTGTGTGACTTGTCACGCGGCAAGGAACACTTTACTTCTTCGGACCCATCCCCAAACACTTCACCTCTTCGGACCCACCCCAAAAGACGTTTGGGCTAAAAAAATATCCCTATATTAAACCATTTTTTCAACAATCCCCCACATGAATGGAATTTGACGGAGAGAAAATGTAACAACATGATCTAATTAAAGAGAGTACAGAAATTGAAAATATTCTGTAAAGGATAGGTAGCTTTTGGCTTTGAACCTTCCCTTGTGAGGCACTATCGGATTTACTAGCTAACCAGTAAACATGATGTCTTAAACTGTTCAGCCGTTTGTGTAAACCAAGACAATAGAACTCACACAGTATATCCCCAGACATAGTTTAGTTCTCACTATTGTGTTCATTTTGACCCTGAACAACCTGGTCTTTCATGAGTGCTCTAGAGAATTGTAGCCCTTCACAAATCTCATAGAACCGGCCCAGTTCACACTCATATAGGTGATTCTTATGAAGAGTATCCTACCATACTCCACTAGGTATACCTAAATATAAGAATCATTAAAAGTATTACGTAACGTAAAACGCTGCAGACATCACTATTTCATCAAAGAAATGGGTAGGAGTTAGACTCCCAGTGATTCTTCTAAGTCATTCACAACTCGGTTGTCCCTTTGAACCTAGATCTTGAGATCTCCAGTCAACTAGGTTGGGTTGCCGTTGTGGTAACTCTTATTTCATAGGCTTAAGTCACATTCCCCTCGATGAATTCTCAACTAACTCTCTTGCTAACCCTTTGGTTAGTGGATCCGCTATGTTGTCTTTAGATTTCACATAATCAATGGAAATAATTTCATTAGAGAGTAGTTGTCTTACAGTATTATGTCGACGACGAATATGTCGAGACTTACCGTTATACATATGACTTTGTGCTCTACCTATTGCAGATTGACTATCGCAATGTATGCATATAGCAGGCACCGGTTTTGGCCATATTGGAATATCTTCAAGGAAGTGGCGAAGCCATTCTGCCTCTTCCCCTGCTTTGTCTAAAGCTATGAATTCTGATTCCATAGTAGACCTAGCAATGCAAGTCTGTTTGGAAGATTTCCAAGATACAGCCGCCCCACCAAGAGTAAAGACATACCCACTGGTGGACTTTGAGTCTGTTGTATTCGATATCCAATTTGCATCACAGTATCCTTCAAGTACTGCTGGATATCTAGTATAATTCAGCCCAATATTACAAGTAAATTGGAGATACCTTAGAACCCTTATAATATCTTTCCAGTGTTCTACTCCTGGATTACTCGTATATCTACTTAATTTACTTACTGCATAGCTATATCGGGGCGAGTGCAGCTCATCAAGTACATTAAGCTTCCAATAATTTGGGCATACTCTAATTGAGAAATACTATCCTGTACATTCTTAGAAAGATACAAATTAACATCTACAGGTGTTCTAGCAAGACGATCATCATCTTTGCTGAATTTGTCAAGTATGTTCTCAATGTAATGAGATTGTGACAAAGCATATCCTTCTGATGTTTTAGTAATTTTCATACCAAGAATTACATCAGCAATGCCCATGTCTTTCATGTCAAAATGTTTATTCAACATTTTCTTAGTAGTTTTAATCATATCATTATTACTACCTATGATGAGCATATCATCTACATAAAGACATACAATAACATAACCTTTGTCTGTGTTTTTAATATAAACACATTTGTCACACTCATTAATTTTAAATCCATTTGACATCATTACCTTGTCAAATTTCTCATGCCATTGTTTTGGCGCTTGTTTTAAACCATATAATGATTTAACCAATTTACACACTTTCTTTTCTTTTCCTGGAATAGAAAAACCTTCTGGTTGTTCCATGCAAATTTCTTCATTTAACTCACTATTTAAGAAAGCGGTTTTCACATCCATTTGATAAATTTCTAGATTGTATAGAGATGCAATGGCAATTAGCATTCTAATGGATGTTATTCTAGTAACCGGTAAGTATATGTCAAAGTAATCAAGACCTTCTTTTTGTCTAAAACCTTTGACCACAAGTCTTGCCTTGTATTTGTCAATTAATCCATCCGCTTTCATTTTCCTTTTGAAAATCCACTTGTACCCAAGAGGTTTACAACCTGGTGGCAAACCCACTAATTTCCAAGTGTGATTTTGCAAGATGGATTCAACTTCACTGTTGACAGTTTCTTTCCATAAAGGAGCTTCAGGATTGGACATAGTCTCTTTAAAAGTTAAAGGCTCATTTTCTAACAAAAATGTTAGGAAATCTGAAACAAAAGATTTTGAGGTTCTAGTACGTTTACTATGCCTAGGTTCCTCTTTCTCATTTTGGTCTAACTCTTGCTCTTGTTCTTGATCATGTTCTTGATTTTGACTAGTAATAGCATTATGAGATCTTTTATTGTTACGAGTCTCTTGTCCAGTCTTATTTGGAAATACATGTTCAGAGAATGATGCATTCCGAGACTCAATAATAGTATTTATATACATTTCGGTATGTTCTGATTTATGCTTCAAAAACCGATATGCACTATTATTCTTAGCATAACCAATGAAAATGCAATCAATGGTCTTAGGACCTATCTTAGTCTTTTTAGGATTAGGAATAGTCACTTTAGCCAAACACCCCCACACTTTTAAGTATTTGTAGGATGGTACTCTACAATGCCACATTTCATAAGGTATTTGATTCACTTTCTTTCGGGGTACTTTATTTAAAATATAATTAGCAGAAAGTATTGCTTCCCCCCACAAGTTCTAAGGTAATCCAGAACTTATTAACATGGCATTCATCATTTCTTTTAAAGTCCTATTTTTCCTTTCAGCGATTCCATTTTGCTGAGGTGAGTAAGGAGTGGTGGTTTGATGAATTATTCCATGTTCTTTACAAAACTCACCAAAAGGTGATTCATATTCACCACCTCTATCACTTTTAAGTTTCTTGATTTTCTTACCAAGTTGATTTTCAACTTCATTCTTATATTGAATGAAAGTTTCCAAAGCTTCATCCTTGGTTCGAATTAAATAAACATAACTATATCTAATATAGTCATCTATAAAAGTGATAAAATATTCTTTCCCACCTCTAGTTTGAATTGATTTAAAATCACAAATGTCACTGTGAATTAATTCAAGTGGTTCCATACTTCTTTCAATTAAATGAAAAGGAGTTTTAGATAATTTTGCCTCAACGCAAATTTCACATTTATGATTTGAATCAATGTCAAATTTAGGCAAACATTCCATATTAATTAATCTGCGCAAAGATCCATAATTAACATGTCCTTGTCTAACATGTCATAAATTTGAAGACTCAAGCAAGTAAGAAGAACATGTATTATTATTAATAACTGAGGGTACAACGGTCATTACATTTAACTTAAAAAGGCCATCAGACATGTAACATTTTCCTACATACATCTCATTCTTAGTAAGTACAAATTTATCACTCTCAAATACTAGCCTAAACCCATTCTTACTCAACAGAGATCCGGAAACAAGATTCTTGCGAATGTCCGGTACATGCAGCACATTGTTGAGAGTGAGTTCCTTTCTTGATGTCATCTTGAGAACAATCTTCCCTTCTCCTTCAACTTTGGAAGTTGAGGAGTTGCCTATAAAAGGTTGTTCACCATTGTCCATTGTAGAATAAGATGTGAACATCTTTTTGTCGGCACAGATATGGCGAGTAGCACCAGTGTCCACCCACCATTCTTTAGGATTTCCGACAAGATTTGCCTCGAAAATAACTGCAGAAAGATTGATGTCATCTACACCATTGGAAATCTTGTCCACTTTGGTCATATGGGCTTAAGCAGGCTTCTTGCTGGTTCTTCTCTTGTTTTTGCCTTTGCTACGACAATCTTTGGCCCGATGTCCCTCTTTGTCATAGATGTAACATTTGTCATTAAACTTGTACTTTTTATTTCCCCCCCCCCCCTTTAGAGCCTTGTGATGAACTTTCTCCAGAAGACTTTCGTTTCTTGGTTTTTGAAGCATATTCCACCACATTTGCCTTAGACTCCATAGGATGCTTACCAGCCGCTTTTCAGAATTGCGATTGTCCTCCTCAATCCTCAAACGCATAATTAATTCTTCCATAGAAATTTCTTTGCGTTTGTGTTTGAGGTAGTTCTTAAATTCCTTCCAGCCTTTTATTAATTTTTCAATTAAGGCTGCAACTTGGAAGGATTCACTGAGAGACATGCCTTCTGCGTGAATGTCATGCAGAAAGAGTTGAAAATCTTGAACTTGGCTGATCACAGTTTTTGAATCAACCATTACAAAATCCAAGAATCTACCAACCACAAATTTCTTTGAGCCGGCATCTTCTATTTTGTATTTTTTCTCCAAAGACTCCCAAAGTTCCTTTGCTGTCTTGATAGGACTGTAGACGTTGTATAATGTGTTGTCAAATCCATTCAAGATGTAGTTTCCGCAAAGGAAATCGGCATGTTTCCAGGCATCAACCGCAGCAACCACTTGCCGGTCGGTTTCATCCTCTTTCAAGATAGGAGCATCTTCACGGAGAAAATGAGCCAAGTTCAGAGTTGTAAGATAGAACAACATTTTCTGTTGCCATCTTTTAAAGTCAGTTCCTAAGAACCTCTCTGGCTTTTCACCGTGATTTACTGGTACTGTTACAACAGGAGAAGGGGTTGGCGTCATTGCAGCCACCACAGTAGTACTTGTTTGGGCATTAGTTTTAGTAGCCATCAATTCTAATTTATAAAATAAAATTATAATTAGAATTTACACTACATAGAAAATTAAACCAAATTCACAGAATTCAATTCTGCAAAAAATAAAAGAAACAAGAATTAACTTTTATTTTCCAATTAATTTAGAAATAAAATAAAATTTTATTCAACCAAATTAATTCCACACAAGAAATTAAATTCTGTAAAATAAAAGAAATAAGAAAATAACTTTTATTTTTCAATTAATTTGGAAATAAAATAAAATTTTATTTAACCAAATTAATTCCACACAGAAAATTAATTTCTGTAACACTTCAATAATTAAAATACTAAAACAGAATTTTAAGTAATGAAAACACAGAAAATAATCTCTAAAACCCAAAATTAATTTCTGAAAAAAATTTCACAAAAATATATTCTGAATTGTTAATGCCACCAGTATCGTACTACTAGTTGTCATAGAAAATAGACAGTATATTACTACTATCTGTCAAATAGCATATAATCACTATTTGTATTTCCAACCAGAATATTATTTTGTAAATCTACAGAAAATAATTTTCTTAAAAGAAGAAAAAGAAAAGGAAACAAATGAAAAATTCTGTAAACAGAATAATTCGAATCTGTCTTAAGATTGTTAGAACAATCTTCTGTGTAAATAAAATAATTCGAAACAATTCAAACAAAATAAAATAAAACTTACAGTATTTATTTTGTAGAACCGAATAAATAATTCAAAGACCAAGTCGAGTGTGTGACACTCTGTCCTTAAGATAGATTCTCCCCGCTACGGTGCTTACGGTTGAGTTGCGTCTATCTCCCAGGATACAATGATCTTAACCAATTTATAGTAGCACTCCAAAACAAATTGTTCGACGAATCAAACCTATGATCTAACTCTCTGAATATTTATTCCAAAACTAATATATGAAGAATGAATGCACTAGAGCAAAATAGACAGCAAAGAGACAAATATTCAGACTGATTTTCGGATCCTTAACCACTGCTGGAAAGTTGGTATATATAAGCAAAACTGTTGTCCGAACAGGTTCCATAATTTGAATGAACAGGTGTAAACTGTTTCAAACAGATTCTGCCCGTTGTACGTGGAACAGTTTTTTTTTTCTTCCAAACAATTTGAAAAAGTAGCCGTTGGTGGACTAAGTTCTAAACTGTTGGAATATATTTTATTATTAAACTATTTGAATAGTTTAATCAAAAAATACTAAAGGTGAAAAACTTTTATAAAACTGTTTGGAAAATATATATATTAAACTATTTGAATAGTTTAATTAATAAAGGAAGAAGTACAAACTTTAGGAAATCACTAAGGAACCCAAAATTTGAATTTAGATTTAAATTAAAATCCCACAATAATTTTTTATTGAAAAAATTCAAGTGAATTTTATCTAAAAAAAAAATTAATGTTTAGACCCGAAAACGGCGTCAACTTCACATTCACTCAAAAATGGTTTTGACGTTCCGTCTTCACTGTGTGACTTGCCGCGCGGCAAGGAACACTTCACTTCTTCGAACCCATCTCCAAACACTTCACCTCTTCGGACCCACCCCAAAAGACGTTTGGGTTAAAAAATATGCCTATATTAAACCATTTTTCCAACAATACCCTCAAGTCACAAATGCTATTCTCATTTTGAAGTGATTTATGAGTTAAAATTTGATAGAGATTTTTATTAAACTACTAATTTTTTTTTTTTTTTTTTACCAATTACATACATTAGTGTGGTTGCATATGGGTGTGTAGCCCACTATTCATGTATGTAGTTAGTAAAAAAAAGCAAATTTGTTTAAGTTGAGCTTATTGATTATTTTAGAATAAAAAAATTTGTAGCTTCATTTGAGAATGGTGAATTAATATATATATTATATATATATACTAAAAACTCATAGGTCGTAATTAGTGTCAAAATACAATCAAAGTCAACTTCTAAGATATTAAAGTGTGAAAATGTCTTTTGTCTTTACCAACTTCCTTATAATCCTTGACTGAAATTGGTAAGTTCGAGGTGGGAGGGTTGGGTCATTAATGGGGCCGGCTTTGGGGTTCCCGACCAACCAAAAAAGAAAAATGTGTCTTTTGTGGACATGAGAGATTTCATATTTATGTCAATTTGTCATTACCATAATTTAACATCCTATTGAAGAGAGAGATTTGAATTGAACCGTCAAGTATGATTCATTAATTTAAAGAATCAAAATTGTACTGTGTTGAAAAACTTAAACCAAATTGTGTAATTTGATTTTGATTCATTCGGTTTGTAATTTTTTAAATTTTTTTCTCTAACCCTAAGGTGATGTTTGGGATGTTGACTTTTTGCCAAATATAGTTAATGTAATGCTTCGAAAATATCAACAACGGATATTCTCGAAATCCTTTACAGATATGCGGAAGCTTATAGTCTCAATCATTCGATAACAACATCATTTCCAAAACTAATATTCATTCATTACTTTTCTTGAAATATTACAAAAGAAGACATCACATGCATTGATACGTTCATCAACTCTAAGTTATGAATTTATAGCATGTTATTGATATACTTAAGAACAACAGTAACCAATACAAGTTTATGCCTTAAAGGCTATACGTTTCCAAGATGATACTTGGTTACAACAAAAGTAGGTCGATACCCAATACAAATAGAAGCCATAGGTTTGTACAAAAGACATTTACATAACAAAAATAGAACGAGGCTTCAGCTCCACAATCCTCCCAAGCTAATCTATTGGCGGAAGCATATCGCCAATTCCTGAAAGTTGTTTTCCACATAGGATGAGTTGATGCCTAGTAGAGATAAGTTTAATGCTCTGTATGATGCTTAACAAGGCCATATGGTGAATGCACATGAATGTCATTTATCAAAACAATATATGTTTCTCTTTCAAATAATGCAATGCCATATTTGTAATTCAATTGATAAACCGTTACTTCCAAAAATAAAAAATAGGGTAGTGGATACACACACTGAAAAATCTCTAGATACATGTCTACCAATAGGTTATACAAGCAATACCAAAGCCATTTTATTGGTACTAACTAGAAGAATTGGCACCTAACCGCGCGAGTTTCTGCACTTTCATTAAGGACACAGACCAACATAAAAATAACTGCAACCACACCCCCTAACCAGGTTCACTAAGGTATTCACCCATAGTTTCTCAAAGCGATACATTTTCAATGTATAAATATGAAACAAGTATTCAAATGCAATGCATGAGCAAGTAGTTTCAATTAACCTAGTTCTCATGCAATTTCTATAATAATCATTGTTATCCTCCACCAATAGCCAAAACAGATATCTCTATTTGAAAGATAAGTTTTAAGAGACAGATATAATATCATAGTTTCAATATAGGAATAACAATATATATTCAACTCTACTTTCCAACCTAATAGATATTACCATGTCTCAATACCACAACAATTTTAATATCATTTAAAAAAAAAAAAAAAAACCCTCTTTTATAACCCAAATCAAACCCAAAATTCTCAAAATACTACTCTATTCAAGAGCATATAACAAAGGTAAGAACCATGCAAAAACATTAAGGAAATCACTACCTTAATAGAAGAAAGAGAGAAAAATAGAACCCCGAATTTGATGAAGACCAAAACCCAAACTTTTCAAATTAAAAAGGCCACATCCTCGCGCTTTACCTTTTATCCCAAAGCACCAAAGTGGTGAGATTCACAGATTTAAGTGTACAAGAAGGTTTATGCAAGAATTTAGAGAGAAATACGAGAGGATTTGGTTCAAAAAGTAAAAAAAAATAGAGAAAAGCAGAAAAATGAAAAAAAAAAATATCATTTTCCCATAGCTTTATACAAACAAAACATTCGAGTGACCAAAACATCGCTCGAGCATTAGAGGATTAACCCTACAGAACAGGCCGCTTGAGCGACCAAAACACCACTCGAGCAAAGAATAGAAACTTTCAGTATTTCAAATTGGAACCAGATTGCTCGAGCAAAGAAAACATCGCTCGAGCGAAGAATAACCCCCTCCCAAATTCCCAGACTGCAAACACAAAATCTAGAAGAAATAAAAGACCACTTAGGCAACCAACTCACCACTTGAGCGAACACAAGAACAAACAGTAGAATCTCTCCAGAAAATACTAAGCCCAACCTGTTCAAAACAAACTCAAAACTACATTCTCAACTCCCAATAGATGATATAGGATTAGAACAGATATAAACAACAATAATAAATACCAGACTCAAATCAATGAGTATAAAAAGGTCAGGAAAGTCAAAACATTCAATCACGTCACTCTCTCGACTTTTTATATGTATTTTTATTTAAAAAATTAAAAAATTAATTAAAATAATCACATCTCAAACCACATCTAAGTAAAATATCATAATGAAATATATATGGTCTTAACTTAACCCATCTGCATGGTAGGCCATGACTAAAACTATCAATGAGTTGTATTTGTCCTATTCTTCCTAGTAAACTGCTTTGTTGCTCAAACTGTCAAGGGATGACCGAGACCCCTACAGTTCTAGCTAAAAATTTTCATGGCATTTGAAGAGGTTGTTATAGGACAACCTCTTGCAAAACCTATTTCTCTATTGTAGTATTCTGATCAATTACATGCCCCATGATACGCGTTGTTTCCAATTCCACATAAAGCCTCTCCATCTCCCAATTTGGCAATCAAGACTGGTATTTGTCTCTAGTTTTCGATGAGCTAACTTCCGTATCGTAACCAGATTCAGAACCCAATATCTCAACTTTCGCACCCATTGATTCCACATTGTAACGTCACTTCCTATTCGTTGAACTTTCTTTCCCATAACAATGCCGACATTTACTTCGACTGTCTCAATTGTTTCCCTCATTCACATCCTATTGACACACAATTCTTTTACGAAGGTTTCTTATGGAGGTTTCTTTGACTATCTCAACTGTTTCTCTCAATTACAGCAAGTTCAATCCACACTTCAGCACAGCACGAAGGTTATAAGAGAGAAGGATCTTTGCAACCAATTGGATGACCTCCTTCATAAGAAGTACTTTATTGGGCGCAACGATCAAAGCAATAGTGGATGCAATTGGGTGATCACAACAACAAATTTTTTCACCGAATAGCGTCATGGCAAAGAACCAAAAATTATATCTCACTTATTCAAGGAACAGATAGCAAGACTGAAAAACCTAAGTGATTCGTGAGTAGATCAAAATGTAATTGTGCCAATTCTCAACCAATTAAAACTAACAATCTAAATCATCAAGCACGTACGAAATTGATTTAGATTGTTGTTTCAAAAACAATAAATAGACACAAACGATTTTTACGTGGAAAAAATCACTATTGGAGTACCTCCAATTGTGATTAAAAAATCACGGGCGAAACGCCACAAATCAATCCACTACTAAAGAAAGAAATATTACAAATATACCAAACAAATTACCCAAACGCTGTCAATTTGTCTTCAAATAATCTGTATATCTTTCACTGCAACCTTTGTCTCGAAGTTGATCAGATTGATGTTGAATCCACAACATCCATTGTCGAATCAACGACCGCACACAACATCAAACTCTTTCAATTACTCTGCACTTGAATCTTCGGATTCCACCGAAGAAGAACACTCTTAAAGATGAACAACCAATCTCCTTGATGTGTGCTTATCAAAACGTGAGTTTAAAACTTAATCAAACATCAAAAAAAAACCAACAAAACAGCCCCAAAAGAAAACCCTAAAACCCTTAAAGAAGATCTAAAAAACGCAACCCTAAAACTGATTGAAACACATACTTATAGAAAATAGAGGCTACGAAGGTCTCTCGAGCGAAGACTTTCTTGCTCGAGCGATAAACCAAAAACGCGTGTTTTCCTTAAGTGTTGTCGCTCGAGCCAAGCTACCTATGCTCGAGCGCACAATCTTCCTTCCCAGAACTTTTACAGGCAAAGACAACTTCTGGGAGCAGGACTTCTTCGCTCGAGCCAAGACTCCTTCGCTCGAGCGAGAAAGGCAAAACAACCAGGAAAATTACAACTCAATAAACAATGTTTGTTCATGGGATTGACAAAACTAAGGGACCTAACAATCTCTCCCTTTGTCAATTCCAGGATAAAACATTCTAACACAGTTTCCTAGCAAACATACGCACTAACTAAACAAACAACCCAACTCAAAACAACCAACCCAACTAAGTAAACAACCTTGACGAAATATCTGCAAAAATAGATAAACAACACCACGGGAATAGAGAGAGTAATTAATCAAAATCAAAAACCATATCAAGACATAATGAATTGAAACTAAATCGAAATCCCAAAAATATTATGGCCAGTATGCAAAATCCACAACTATATCCTAAAATAGAGCAACCATCATGCAAACATAAATATATACCTATATGCCCCAACCATACAAATAGATATATATATCCCAACCCAAAACAAACAAAACTACGGCATCAGAAGTGGTGTCTCTTTGTGCACTCTTTGGACTCTAACTTACCTTAGAAGTTGGTGTTATCTCACCTTCTTGTGCTTGGACCTCAGCTTCTTTTTGACTTTGTGGTTCAGTATCCAAGATTGGAGACTCACCATTTTCTTCCTCATTTATCGCTGAAGTAGGAGAACATGTGTCATCTATAACCACATTGATCAATTCCATTAAAGATAAACTTCGTAGGTTATAGACATGAAAAACTCTACTAGTGGTTGAATACCTTAGAAAAATACCTTCATCACTTCAGGAGTCAAATTTACTCAAAGGCTCTCTATCTTTGAAAATGTAACATTTACTCCCAAAAGTTTTGAAGTATTTTACATTAGGTTTCAATCCCTTCCACAATACATATGGAGTTTGTAAAGTGTCGGGCCTTAAATACACACGATTTACAACATAAACGACAGTATTTAAGGCTTCAACCCAAAATTTTGGAGGAACTTTCTTACTCAAGAGCATGACCCTAGCCATCTCTTGAACAATCCTGTTCTTCCTCTCAACAACTCCATTTTGTTGTGGAGTAATCGGTACGGAAAATTCATGCTTAATTCCATGCATATCACAAAAATCTTAGAAAATTCATGCTTACTTCCATACATATCAGATTTTTAAAAATTTTGATACGTTTGATGCTTTCCAGGCCTTAGTTCTTAAAATAAAAAAATGAATAGGGTATTTCTATTGCATGTATCATAAGAATCCGAACTGATCATGGTCGTGAGTTTGAAAATAATTTGTTTTCGGATTTTTGTGATATGCATGGAATTAAGGCCATAATATTTTTGGGATTTCGATTTAGTTTCGATTCATTATGTCTTGATATGGTTTTTGATTTTAATTAATTACTCTCTCTATTCCCATGGTGTTGTTTATCTATTTTTGCAGATATTTTGTCAAGGTTGTTTAGTTAGTTAGGTTGGTTGTTTTGAGTTGGGTTGTTTGTTTAGTCAATGCATATGTTTGCTAGGAAACTGTGTTAGAATGTTTTGTTTAGGAATTGACAAAGGGGGAGATCGTTAGGTCCCTTAGGTTTGTCAATCCCACGAACAAACATTGTTTATTGAGTTGTAATTTTCCTAATTGTTTTGCCTTCCTCGATCGAGCGAAGTAGTCTTGGCTCGAGCAAAGAAGTCCTGCTCCCAGAAATTGTCTTTACCTGCAAAAGTCCTGGGAAGGAAGATTGTGCGCTTGAGCATGGGTAGCTTTGCTCGAGTGATGACACTTAAAGAAAACACGCGTTTTTGGTTCCTCGCTCGAGCGAGGGAGTCTTTGCTCGAGCGACCTTCGCAGCCTCTATTTTCTATAAGTATGTGTTTCAATCAGTTTTGGGGTTACGTTTTTTAGATTTGATAAGCACACATCAAGGAGTTTGGTTGTTCATCTTTAAGAGGGTTCTTCTTCGGTGGAATCCGAAGATTCAAGCACAGAGTAATCGAAGGAGTTTGATACTGTGTACGGTGGTTGATTCGACAATGGATGTTGTGGATTCAACATCAATCTAATCAATTCCGAGACAAAGGTTGAGGCAAAAGATATACAGATCATTTGAAGAAAAATTGACAGCATTTGGGTAATTTGTTTAGTATATTTGTAATCTTTCTTTCTTCAGTAGTGGATTGATTTGTAATGTTTCGCCCGTGGTTTTTTAATCACAATTGGAGGTGCTCCAATAGTGATTTTTTCCATGTAAAAATCGTTTGTGTCTATTTATTCTTTTTGAAACAACAATTTAAATCACTTTCGTACATGCTTGATGATTTAGATTGTTAGTTTTAATTGGTTGAGAATTGGCACAATTACATCTTGATCTAATCACGAATCACTTAGGTTTTTCAATTGGTATTAGAGCAGAACACATTGACACCTTACCTCTTCAAAATCTTCTTTTCAAGTTTAGGAGCAATTTTTGGTGGAAAAGTTTTGAGTTTTTCATTCCCCTTATCTCATCAATCCGTCTTGCATCTTCATCGTTGGTAAGTCTTTCTATTCCTTTTTCGTCCTCCTTCTGTTTGTGTCTTTGCTCTACTTCGTCTGTGATTGTCCTGGGTTCATCTTCATTGTTTGGGATCATTTATGTTTGTTTTTGTTTTTTGTCTCACTATTTATTTTTTGCAGTTTGGTTCATTTTTGCTAGGGTTTATTGTTAGGGTTTTGTTAGGGCTTTATTTTTTTTACCCTGGTTTTGCCATGAGTTTTAATTGCTAACTTGTGATATTCTCAATGAATTGTGTTGCTGATTTGTGATGTTCTCAGTGATTGTTGGTTCCCTTAATCTAATGTCCTTATATCTCTTTTACTGCTACATTTGGTTGATATTGGGACTTAACCTAGCTCTGCTTTTCAAGTCATTGATATAGTGCTTTCATTTTGTAAATTTTGATTTTTCAACCCTGTTGGACTAATGTTTTATGCTGTGCTCTTATATTTTTTGGGGGGGTTCTAATGGGCTTTAGCTGTTCCTTGGTTTTGTCTTGGTGGGTTGTGGTTTTGTGATTGTCTTTTCTTCTTTATGGTAAGTCATGACTGAGTCTTCGAAACGTCGTAAAACCACTGTGTCTCACTCCAATTTCAATACTGACAAATTTCAATCCAAGGAAAAATCTAACCTTTATCGAGAGTTTTACGTTGCTAGGAAAGTTCACTTAGAACGCAATATCCATCCTAGTGCTTTTGAGTCTATTTCCACCCGTTCTTTGTTTGATGCTTTAGGGGGTGACTAGGTCCTGCTTTTCTCTAGTCCTCAAAATCTCAACTTGGTCCGAAAATTTTATTGTAATATGCACTCCACTTGCAAGAAAATAACTCCCCCTTTTCATACTTGGGATCGTAACAAAGCTTTGGTTATAGATGACGAAGTCATTAGGCGGTTTCTTGATCTTCCAAAAGTCCGAAACTGTCATTATCCTTTCATTACCCGTAGCTCTGTTGATTTTGATCAAATGGCCACTGAACTTTGTGGCATTCCCCGGACTTGGGTTGCTGGGGCTCTCATTCAGCAAAATGAGCTTCTTTCTCATTTCTGTCTCTTAAACATCATTGTTTGTGCCAATATTCATGTTACTACTCATTCTTCTCACATTACCCAATATCAGGGTTATATGTTGTATTGTATTGACCACTGCCTTCCCATTGACCTATCTGAGATGATAGTATCCAAAATGATTATTGTTTTTGAAGGTCACAAGTCTTTGGGTCTCCCTTATGGGTGTTTTCTCACTCGTTTTCTTACATCTCTTGGTGTCCCCACCTTTGATGAGGACGAGTTTGCCTCTCTCATTAAACCCATCACCAAGTTGACCGTCTCATAAAGTTAAGCTTATGTCGGGGGGGTTCGTCGGGAGTCGGGGTGTTTGATGCCGGTGGTGATCCACTTGCCAAGGAGGCCAAGATTGATGCAACCATTATCAGTGCACCTAAGATGCGTCCTCGTTCATTTCGTGGCCAGCTGCAGCAGTTCAAGCAGTTTGTCACGCATCGCCTTGATCAGCTCGATGCCCGGCTCGATACACTTGATGGCCGCCTCGATTAGCAGACCGCCATCCTGACTCAGATCCTTTCTTTGCTACAAATGCAGCCGCCGCCTCCACCAGACTCATCGTGATGTTTGTTTTTGGACAGTTACTAGACAGTTTCTTTTACGCGTAGACTATATATTCTTTTTCTTTTGTCTCTCCTGGACAAAAAGAAAGAGTATGGTAGTTTTCTTTGTTTTGGGTTGGGGTATATATATCTGTTTGTATGGTTGGGGTATATAGGTATATATTTTTGTTTGCATGATGGTTGCTCTATTTTGGGATATAGTTGTGGATTTTGCATACTTGCCATAATATTTTTGGGATTTCGATTTAGTTTCGATTCATTATGTCTTAATATTGTTTTTGCTCAAAAAGGTGTTTTTAAGTGTTTTGTTTTTTTCTTCTTCTCTCAAGCGAGGGAGTTTGCGCTCGAGCGAGTTTTCATTCAACCCAATATTTTTGTAGATGGAACAGATTTTGGGAGCATGTTTTTTCGGCTCGAGCAACGACATCTTGGCTCAAGCGAACTCGTGCGCGTAAGTGTCTTTGCTCGAGCGACAAATGTCTCGCACGAGTGACCTGTTAAGGTTTAAATTGTTCGTCTGCCTCTTCAGACTCCATTTTTTTCCCTTTTTTGTTCGTTTCATCTCTCTCCTAGGGTTTGTTTCTCCCCATTGCTGTTCGTCTCTTGGTCTTCACTCATTTTTGAGAGGCGTTTCTCATCAATCCGTCTTGCATTTTCATCGTTGGTAAGTCTGTCTTTTTTTTTTCTCGCCCTCCTTCTGTTTGTGTCTTTGCTCTGCTTCATCTGTGATTGTCATGGGTTCATCTTCATTGTTTGGGATCATTGTTTTTTTTTTTTGAACTGTTTGGTAAACATAGCCGTCATTTCGGACTCTAGATTGAACTCAATCTCAGGGGTCTTAGTAGTCTCATGAGCACTAGAAAAAGGCACACTATCTTTTTATTTTTTCTTAGAAATTTGGTGTGTTTCATAAGTCTGCAAGTTTCCAACCAACTGATCAAGCTTAAGGGTATCAACATTCTGAGCCTCCTCAATAGCTGTAACTTTTGATTGGAACCCTTCGGGTAAAGACCTCAAAATTTTCCCAACAACCTTAGCTTCAGGAATTTTTTCACCGAGTGTGAAACACGAATTCACGATGTCACTAAGTTTAGCATAAAAATCATCAAACATTTGATCATCACGCATAAAAAGTGTTTCAAAAGAAGATGTGAGACGTTGAAGTTTTGACCTTTTAACAGAAGTAGTACCCTTGTGAATTGTTCCAAGAATGTCCCAAGCCTCTTTTGCTACCTCACACATGCAAATAAGACAAAACTCTTTAGTTGTGACAAAGCAAAAGAGGGAATTAAGAGCCTTACTGTTCCAACTCAAGTTTTGATAGTCGAATGCGTCCCATTTATCAAGAGGTTTGGGAATATCAACACCATCAATGGTGACAACAAGTTCACTCCACCCATAAATCACACAGTGCCAAACTTTCTCATCGATAGATTTTAAAAATGCTCTCATACGAGTTTTCCAATAAGAATAGTTTGTACCATCAAGTAACGGTGGTCTATGGGTCAAGTTACCTTCATGAATTGAATCCATATCACCAATCACACAAAATCACACTCCTACAGTTTTGATAAAACAAAGAGTGACCCACTCTAATACCAATTGAAAAACCTAAGTGATTCGTGATTAGATCAAGATGTAATTGTGCCAATTTTCAACCAATTAAAACTAACAATCTAAATCATCAAGCACGTACGAAAGTGATTTAGATTGTTGTTTCAAAAATAATAAATAGACACAAATGATTTTTACGTAGAAAAAATCACTATTGGAGCACCTACAATTGTGATTAAAAAACCACAAGCGAAACGCCACAAATCAATCCACTGTTGAAGAAAGAAATATTACAAATATACCAAACAAATTACCCAAACGCTGTCAGCTTGTCTTCAAATAGTCTGTATATCTTTCACCGCAACCTTCGTCTCGGAAGATCAGATTGACGTTGAATCCACAACATCCATTTGTCGAATCAACGACCGTACACAGCATTAAACTCCTTCGATTACTCTGCACTTGAATCTTCAAACTCCACCGAAGAAGAACACTCTTAAAAATGAACAACCAAACTCCTTGATGTGTGCTTATCAAAACATGAGTTTAATACTTAATCAAACATCAAGGAAAAACCAGCAAAATAGCCCCAAAAGAAAACCCTAAAACCCTTAAAGAAGATCTAAAAAATGTAACCCTAAAACTGATTGAAACAAATACTTATAGAAAATAGAGGATGTGAAGGTCGCTCGAGCAAAGACTCTCTCGCTCAAGCGAGGAACCAAAAATGCTTGTTTTCCTTAAGTGTCGTCACTCGAGCCATGCTACCTACACTTGAGCGCACAATCTTCCTTCCCATAACTTTTGCAGGTGACAACTTCTGGGAGCAGGACTTCTTCGCTCAAGCGGGAAAGGCAAAACAACCAAGAAAATTACAACTCAATAAACAATGTTTGTTCGTGGGATTGACAAAACTAAGGGACCTAACAAAGACAATTACTGAACCTATAGCTATTCAAAAAGTGTTCGTGGATAATTTCAAACAGTTATTTTCAAGCACATGTCCAAGCAATGCAAGCTCTTCTGATTCAGCAAACGGAAGACCAAGTTGATTGCTCAAGAAATTAGACTTTTCTTATTGATGGATCCTGGAGATGACACGAACAACGGGCAGGCATAGCTTGGATTTGCTTAGATGAACATCATCAACAAGTGGCTCAAAATGCAGGGGCAGCATATTCATTAACGCCTCCTTTGGCAGTTAAAGCTAAAGTGTGCTTGAAAGTTATCAGGTGGGCAATGAGCAAATGTCTACAGAGTAAGGATGTACACAGTGCGGATCAGTGCAATTTAGGGGTAAAATAGAAACCGCACGGCGGGTGGCGGATTGACAAAATTGGCATTAGAAATTCCTATTTTGTTTATCAAAAATAAGCGGTTCAGTTCGGGTTTGACTTGGCGGTTTGGGTGGATTGTCAGTTTATAATAAGCAAGTATAAATAAAAACTCAAATACTCAATATTTCAGCAAAACATTTTTCGCCTACATAATTACGATTTCTCAAACATTTTTTATACTCAAACAATAGCTAACAAATTAGACATTTTTTCTTATTGAGCAATAGTAACTAACAGACCTGCAAGGCCAATCAAAAATATATATATATCAAAACCACCATTAAATCTATTTCTCAAATTTACAAATTATTCAAAATCATTGTATTGATGGCCGTTTAAAAATTTTAAAAAAAATCAAAAGCTTTCATGGATTTTTAGGGGTGAAGTATTCAGAAGCATAGTCCACAATAATCTTTTCAAGGTTTGAACAACTTTCAGACCATGAAAACCAACTATACTATTTCTCAAGAAAACAAAACAGGACACAATACATACAAATATAACCAATTCACTCTCCTTTGCTTGACTAAACAGAGATGGCCCATCTATGTGCTAAGATTCACAGATTAATCATCACATACAGAGCAAATATAAAGAGAGAGCTGAGAGAGAGAACATAGAGAAAGCAAAGAGAAAGACAGAGGAGAGAGAAAAGAAAAATGGATCACATACCAAATCAGCGAGCAGAGAAGACACGGCGTCGACCAGCAAGGCTAGTAGCGGCGGTAATGGCGATAGGTGTAAGAAAAAAGAGCAAGAGGGGAGACAAATGCTATTTACCAATGTATTGAATACGATGAAATGTTAGGGGTGTTAGGGTTTAATTGAGAATTTAATCTAAGGGTGAGATGTGGGAATTGGAACGTGTGTACGCATATATTTTATAAAAAAAAAACACACACACACAAAAGTTAGGTGGGTTGGCTTCCTCAAACCGCCACCAACACCGACCCGCAAGGTCTAGATGCCCAATTTGCCCCCAGAATCTAAAAAATTGCGCGATTCGGCTCAATTTAGTGTGATTTTAGCTAATTTGGCGATATTCTACACATCTCTACTACATAGGGTTACTCTAAAGACAGACAACCAAGTGCTAGTGAGGATGCTTCAAAAAAAAAAAAAAATGTAGTTGACTGGCAGGTTGCTCCCACAATTAATGATGTTTTATATTTTGCTAAGCTTTTTTAATTTCTTAGTATAATTAGGGTAGGAAGAAATATAATTCAACCGGCTCATGAATTGACAACTAGTATAACTCACTTTCATATGGAATGATAACTGTGTTTTAGTCCTAAAAAAAATAAATAAATAAATAAATAATTGTGCTTGTATCTCTCAACCACTGCACATCACGCAAACCAGTGCAAATCTATATGTCCACCTCCAAGTTATCTCAACCAACCATGTACCCTCCTTTCCTTTGGCGCCTTTCAAAAAATTCTCCTCTTTAAAATGACAAAATTACCCATTCTTTTGTTGTCTACAAAATTAAAAAATTTTGTATGTCAATAGGGTGTCATATAGAATTATTTTTAACCAATCACAAATGTATATGTTTCATATTATTTGCCAAACACCCAACATAAATATAATAGATCCTACTATTAAAATCAATCACAATAATAGAAGGTAACACATAACATATACTCTATCCGCATACAAAAATTACTCAATCAAGACCTCCCTCATCAACTAAGTAATTATTAGGTGATATTGAAGGATTAGTTCACACTATTTATCATTTAACACTTATCAAATTGTCTTTTAAAAAATATTTTAAGAAAAAAATATTAATCCTACTATTTTAATTATGGATAAATTATAAATGCCTCTTGAAATTTACTTAAATTACGAATTGCTCCTTATAGTTTGAAAATTACAAATACCGTCTGCTAGAATTTTTTATTTAACATAATTAACTGAAAAAATGTAATTCATAATTGCTCTCCTATACAGTAATAAAATTACTTAAATTATTAATTCAAATATATTTTTGACATCATTTAATATTACTAATTAATTTGATAATTTATTAATAAAATGTACTGTTTGTTATGAAATTAGAAATTCAAGAAGTAGAATGTAATTTTTCAAATCACAAATAACAATTCATATTTTAATTAAATCATTAAAAATATATTCATAATTTATTCTTTACTTAATAAATATTAAATTAGAATACCATATGAATTTATGCCAATAACATCAAATAATTTTTCATCATCAACGCCATATATGATAAATACGTTAGGTGTGGTGTGACAGCATTCACACACATGCCTTGATATTATATTGGGTTCTCTGTTTGAGTGTTTGTCAGCTGCCAGTTAAAAATCACACCACGAATAGAGTGTTGTTCGGTGGTCTTAAAACAACCCTTCACATTTAATTTGTAAATTTTTATTTTTTTTTATTCTTTTAGGTTCATTTATTTGCGTAATTATATTGGATGAGATTATTAATACGATAAAATTAAATATAAAAATTATTAATATAGATATATTAAGTTAAAAATATAAGATAAATTATATTTATTTGTATAATAGTATGATAGTATTAATTGAAATTAAATTTATGATTCGCATAAAAATTCTCATATATAAAGTAGTTTTGTTATTTTTATAAAATGAATGTATAGTTGTATTTTCATCTCCAATGCCACAATTGAATTGTGAAATCCAACCCAACCATGCCTTAGAGGAGATTTGTAATCCCCATAGTCCCATGACATTCCTTCAAAATAAACCTAATGTATGTGTGACCCATCAAATTGTTAGTGGAATCCTATCACCTTTGGACTAATACTGTGTTTGGTTGAGAGATTTGGAAAGGGATTTAAAAAGGGAAATGGAAAAGGTAAGTGAAATTAAGTGAAATGTAAGTATATTTTATTCACATTTCACCTAACTTTTCCATTTCCCTTTCTAAATCCCTCCTCAAATCCTCCAACCAAATACAGCGTAAAAGAAACAAATAAGAAAAATTTTCGGTGTGCAATATATACCATATGTAACTCTAGCACACAATTACTTAAGGTTTCACAAACTTATAGGAGTGTTTTCACAAAAATACGTAAATTAAATATAAATTCACTTAAATTCATTAAAACTTTCGTGATTTTGTAAATTTACATAGATTTATATCCCACTTATGTATTTTGTGTTAAGACTACATAAGCATTTAATACAACAGTGATAAATTTCATTATTTAAGACAATAAAAATCAAGTTAGAGCACAGTATGACTTTGCCCCAAAAACACTAAAAAAAATTTCTTAAAAAATCTATTTTACCCTTTCAATAATGACTAGTACTTCCTAGGCCCAATCAAACCCAATTTGATATTGTTAAATTTTAAAATAAATATTTGACTTATAAAATTAGATTGGACTAAAATTTTAAATCCGTTTAAATTTTTAAGTTGAACTTGGAATAGAAAAAATCTAGCTAAGGCTCCGTTTGGCAAGAATTTTTTTGGCTATTTTAGTTACAAGAGACAAAATAAGCTATTTTAGTCACAACAAATAAAATATCATATCCAACCCATAATCATTACACTTTTCTCTCACAAAAAAAGTCAAAATAATTCAAAAAGCTCTTCTTAAACTAAGCTTTTTAGCCCAGGCTAAAATAGTCCAAAAAAAATTAAAAAGTCAAAAAGTCAACCCACTTCCCAAACGGAGGTTTAGTCCGGCTCGACTTGCCTATTAATAACATATCAATTTTAATTTTTATATTATTTTTATTACATAATAAACTAAAAGAATATTAAAAGATAATAAATTATATGTACTACTTTCTATAATTTAAACTCAAATATTTTTTAAAAAATCAAACATGACATTTGTTAAAAGGCCTAAATTAATTTTACTATTAAATTGTGTTAAAGACATAAATTCAAATATTTTTTTTAAAGGATCCAATTAATTTAATAACTTTTCAAGACCAAAAAAATTTAAATTAAAAAAAAAAGTATGATCAGATTCGTACTGACTAGATTAGATCTGTCATGCCAGACTTGAGATGACAGCTTGATACTTACGTTCATTCCTAAATTATTTTGGAGAAAAATGAGATAAATTATCAATCGGTCTTAATAATCGAACTTAATTCTCATTAAGTCTTATTAATTTGTCGCCAAGAGTTAGTCCTAATAGAATCATCACTAAACAATGACTTTTTGTGACGATTTTCTGAATTTGTCGCTAAAAATTAACAATTAATAACATTTTCTGTGATGATTTTCTAAATTTGTCACTAAAAATTGATAATTAGCAATATTTTTCTGTGATGAATTTTCGACAATGTCACTAAAAACTAGTAATTAGTGACTTTTCTTTTATAAAAAAATGTCGATAATTATCACAAGACCTATTAAGAAATAAAAGTACACTTATTGAGACTAGGACTTAAATATCCTAAAAATTTGCAATTAGATGAAAATATTTTTGAATGTGAATTTTTAGTGTGTTTTTAAACACAATAAAAACTTGAGCTACTATGTATTTGTAATGTTGAACCGTGATTTTCTCAATTACTTTTGAAAATATTACAAATCAATGGACATCATAAAAAATAATTACAAATACATAATAGTGTAACTCTTAAACGCAACAAAAGTTTATACTATAAGAAAATTATTATCTTTTAGTGAGTATGACATTTCAGTCAAACAGTGAAAAAATATTTTTATATAATACAAATTAATTTTTGGGTTTCATTCAAATCTTTCTTATATGTCAAATTTATATCCAAAAAATAATGTTCCACTTATTTGCAATTTGTCTTTTGCAAATTTTCTTCTATAGATTTTTTTGGTATAGGCTTCTCTGTCCCCAGTCATAATCAGACTACATCGTATTGTTAGACCTCTATGAGCTTACCGCGGAGCTCAAATCGATGATCCGAACCATTAATATGTAGAACTCGTCGAGTACTTTATTTATGAAAAAATATGAACTGATCAAGTAATTATCGATATCCGATCAATGTAATGTTTTGTATAGATGAAATATTCGATAAATTCTATAAATTAAACGATTCGAATTATTAAAACGAATCCGAAATAAATCCGAAATGAGCCAGACTGAATGGTCCGATTGGACTGTGCAACTGGAAACAATCCAATATTATTATTATTTTTTGGGAAATGCTAGAGAGCTCTAAATCTAGAGCTCTAATTTGAGCTTTAGTGATGTGTCAAAGCAAAAACAAAAAAAAACAAAAAAAAACAAAACAAGGCACAAACATCACATCAGAGTGGGTTTCTATCTCCACAGCGCTGACCTGCACTTTCTAGTTCACCGATCTTACGAGTCTGATTTGGCTCTCTATTGTCCACTAAGGAAACGCCAAACAACTCCACTGCGACTGAGCAATCTCATTGATCTGACTGACCTTCCTACTCAGTATGGAAGGACTCTTGACTGACTCTGAGACTGAGTCTTCTGACTTGGATTGGTATTAGAGCTATTAGAGCTATTAGAGCTCCTATATTAGAGCTCTAAAGCATTTTTATTTTTTTTTTGGGGGGGGGTGGGGGGCTGGTGGTGTTGAGTAATTCTCTTCCTAGATGAATCTCCCCAGAACAAGCTTTTCAGTTCCATCACACGCAGCCGTCCATTGTACTCCTTACCAAATTTATGTTAGTTGAAACAATAAGATTGATTGCCTTTATATTCGTTGTATAGTGGATAACCATCAATGTTATAGTAATTTTTTATTACAATTTGCCATGTGAGTGTGTTGGTAAAAATGCTTATTGCATGTAAGTAATGAGCCGCATTATATACAGCAATGTTTATACCTAATCATGGATTTGATTGCCTATAAAAGGCAAGCCCACATTCCTATTATATACATAAGAGAGAAGTAAAGCAATTCATCAGAAAAGAAAGAAATGAAAATTTGTTATTTGGCCCCTTATTTCTAGTATTCACCCTTATTTCCATCTATTCTCTTTTGGTTCTTCCTTCTGTATTTCCTTTAGTTTTATAATACGTTATTAGCATGAGATTCTAGCCAGCTGAGAAGACAAAGTTTTTTTTTTTTTTGGGTGAATAAAGAAGACAAAGTTACTAGGTGATTGTAGTAAGTATAAATAAATTATAAAGCTAATTTTATATTTTCTTAATATATTTACGTGATACTAAATATATTGGTTTTGTTAAATTTAGTAAACATGTCAAATTTTTCAAAATTGGAATTCTCAGCTCTTGACATTTCAAGAAAAAGTTATTTATCATAGATTCTTAATGTTGAGATCCACCTTGAGGCAATGAATCTTGGAGATACCAAAAACCTGAAAATAAAACATATTTATCGAATCGCGCAAAGGCAATGATATTCATTCGCCATTATCTCCAAGAAGAATTAAAAAATAAGTACCTCACAGTAAAAGATCCACTAATTCTATGGAATAATTTGAATGAGAGATACAAGCACCAGAAGACCGTAATCCTTCCAAGAGCCTGTTATAATTGGTTGCACCTGAGATTACAAGATTATAAATCAGTTAGTGAGTACAACCTACTTTATTTAAAATAATCTCTCGATTAAAACTGCGTGGAGAAAAAATTGTTGAAGAAGATGTGCTTGAAAAAATATTCTCCACATTTCACGTTGATAATGTGCTCTTGCAGCAACAATATAGAGAGCGTTGTTTTTCAAAATATTCTGAACTAATTTCCTACCTTCTTGTGACTGAACAAACTAATCAATTGTTATTGAAAAATCATCTATCCCGTCCAACCGGTTTTGCTCCATTCCCTGAAGTGAATGAGGTTGCACTTCATGGTTGTGGACGAGAGAGAGATCATGGTTTTGGACGTGGCCGGGGTAGAAATAATTATCAACTCCATGGGAGATATGTTCAAAAAAATACCATGCCATTCCACCAGAAGTGGAATAATTCTAAAACATCACAAGAAAAGGTAAAAGGTTTACAGAATAGACCTCCCAAAAATCATGAAAATGCTTGTTACAGATATGGCATGATAGGGCATTGGTCGCGTACCTATCATATGCCAGAACATTTGGTGGATCTTTATCAAGCTTCGATAAAAGAAAAGGGAAAAGGAATTGAGATGCATTTCACGAATCATTATGAACCTATTTATATTAATCATCTTGATATTTCTGATTTCTTTGAAGATTCTGAAGGCAAAATTGATCATTTAATTGATGATGGAAATGTCCACACTGATTAACTTGATTTTCTAGATATCATGATGTATTGTCCTATTTTGATTATGATTTTGAAGTTTGTATTTTTGGGTTTAATAGTTTGTATTTTTCTTTCTTTAAGTGTTGAGAATAATGAATCTTGGTTTTTTTTTTTTTTTTTTCTTGGTTTTATATAGGCATGGCTTGCATTGATACATTGACTAATTCAAACATGATTGATGATGATATTTGTTTAGTGGACAATGCAATCACACACATAATTTTACGTGATGCAAAATATTTTATACAATTAATCACGAAAAAAGCTAATGTCAATACAATTCTAGGTTCCACAAACCTAATTGAGGACTCCGAAAGAGCCAATATTATGTTGCCAAATGGAACAAAAATTTGTACTGAAGCTTTGTATTCTACTAGATCTAGAAGAAATTTGTTAAGTTTCAAATATATACGTCGTAATGGTTATCAAATTGAAACTATAAATAAACATTAGAAAGAGTATTTATTGATCACTTCAACTAATTTTAGCCAGAATGTAGTATTAGAAAAACTTCTTATATTTTCATCTGGATTATATTATATGACAATAAAAATGATTGAGTCACATATTATCATGCACCGGAAGTGCTCTGACCCAAAAATATTTATGCTATGGCATGACCGACTTGGGGCATCCAGGATCTATAATAATGTGTCGAATAATTAAATATTCACATGCACATCCTTAAAGAACCAAAAGATTCTTTTACCAAGTGATTATCTATGTTCTTCATGTTCACATGGGAAATTAATTAGCAGACCATCACCCACAAAAGTAATTGTTGAATCTCTATCCTTTTTGCAAAGAATTCAAGGGGATATATGTGGACCCGTACAACCTTCTTGTGGATCATTTCATTATTTTATGGTTTTAATAGATGCATCAACCAGATGGTCACATGTTTGTTTACTTTCTATACATAATGTTACATTTGCTAGACTCCTTGCTTAAATAATTAGAATGTAAGCACATTTTCCAAACAATCCTATCAAGACAATTCATCTTGATAATGCCAGTGAATTTACATCTCGAACATTTGACAATTATTGCATGTTCATTGGCATTGATATTGAACACCCTGTTGCACACACTCATATCCAAAATGGTTTAGCTCTTTCATTAAGAGACTTCAATTGATTGCTCGACCTTTGCTTATGAAAAATAAATTACCTATATCAGCATAGGCTCATGCTATATTACATCCAGCATCTTTGATTCATGTCAGACCAACTGTATATCATGAGTACTCACCATTATAACTTGTATTTGGTCAACTGCCAAATGTTAGTCACCTTAGAGTGTTTGGTTGCATGGTTTATGTTGCTATTGCACCTTCACAGTGCACTAAGATGAGTCCACAACACAGGCTTGGAATTTATATTGGTTTTAATTCTCCATCAATCATTAGATATCTAGAACGTTTGACTGGTGATGTGTTTAAGGCACAATTTGAGGATTGTTATTTTAATGAAACAATTTTCCTATCATTATGGAGGAGATAAGTTGTAGCTTGAAGCTCGATGGGAAATCACTTGGAATATTTGGACGTTATCTCGTCTTGATCCTCGTACTAATCAATGTGAACTAGAGATTCAAAGGATCATTCATTTGCAAAGTATTACAAATCAGTTACCAGATGCATTCACCAACACAAAAAAAATGTGACAAAATCTTACATACCAGCAGCTAATACCCCAGCAAGAATTGATGTTCCTATCCAACAATCAGTAGGTATAGTAGCAAATGAGTCGAAGGCATGCCAGAAGCGTGTGAAACCTATCAGTGCAAAAGACAAAATTTCTCGAAAGAGAAAAACTCAAGAACAAACAATTGGTACTCTAGAAGAAACCATAAATGGATCTCCTGAAGAAAGCATACCCATAAATGAAAGCAGTCCTGAAGAGGCTAAAACCACAAAGCATGTTATAGTAAGTCGATCCAAATCTCCTACTTATGAACCTCTAAAAAAAGAACCTCCATAAGAGAAATCTCCTGAAGAGTTATTCCCTGAAGTGGGAAAGGTAGCTGAAAATAATGAGATCTCAATACATTATATGAGTACAGGAGAAGTTTGGGATAGAAATCAAATTGTTGTTGACAATATATTTTCATTTAAAGTTGCTCTTGACATTACCAGAAGTAATGCTGAAAACATTATCAAAAGTGATGATGACAATGAGCCACAAACTGGCGAGGAATGTCGATAGAAAAATAATTGGCTAATGTGGAAATAAACAATACAAGCAGAGTTAAACTCGCTGACAAAACGTGAAGTATTTGGACCTGTAGTCCAGACCCTTGAAAGGATACAGCATGTGGGATATAAATGGGTGTTTGTTCAAAAACGCAATAAGCAAAATGAAATTGTAAGATATGAAACACAACTCATTGCGCAAAGTTTCTCGCAGAGACCTGGAATTGATTATGAGAAAACATATGCATCCGTAATGGATGCAATTACATTCAGATTTTTTATTAGCTTGGTAATCACAGAAAATTTAGATATGAGTCTAATTGATGTAGTCACAACATATTTATATGGATCACTAGATAATGATATTTATATAAAAGTCCCTGAAGGATTCAAAATGCTAGAAGCATCTAATTCAAAACCCATAAGTGTTTATTCAATCAAGTTACAAAGATCTCTATACAGGTTGAAACAATCCAGACGCATGTGATATAATCGGCTCAATGTATATCTGTTGAAAGAAGGATATGTGAATGATCCGATTTGTCCATGCATTTTCATTAAGAAATTAGAATCTGGATTTGCAATTATTGCTATGTTGATGATTTGAATCTTGTAGGAACTCCAGAAGAGCTTTCAAAATTGCAGAATATTTAAAGAAGGAATTTGAAATGAAAGATCTTAGCAAAACAAAATTTTGTCTTGGCATACAGATTGAACATTTGTCAAATAGGATTCTTGTACATCAATCAACATATACAAAAAAAGTCTTGAAGAACTTTTATATGGATAAAGCTCATTCTTTGAGTACTTCTATGGTTGTTCGATATCTTGATGTGAAAAAGGATATTTTTCGACCTCAAGAAGATAATTAAAAACTCTTTGATCCTGAAGTACCATATCTTAGTGCAATTGGTGCTCTCATGTATCTTGCAAATTATATTAGGCCTGATATTACATTCACTGTCAATTTATTAGCAAGATATAGTTCTATACCAACCCGAAGGCATTGGAATTGAGTAAAACAAATATTACGTTATCTTCGTGGAACAACTAATATGGATTTATTTTATTCAAATGAATCAAAGCCGCAGTTAATCGGGTATGCAGATGCTGGATATCTCTCTGATCCACATAAAGCCAAATCACAAACAAGATATGTTTTTACCTATGGGCATACTGTTATATCTTGGCGATTCGTAAAACAAACATTGACTACTACTTCTTCAAATCACTTAGAGATATTTGCAATTCATGAAGCAATCGAGAATGTATTTGGCTTCGATCCATGATCCATCATATTCAAGAAAGATGTGGATTGACTTCAACAAAAGATAGTTCAATCATATTATATGAAGATAATGTTGTGTGTATCACACAGATCAAAAGAGGCTATATCAAAAGTGACAGGACTGAACACATTTCACCAAAATTCTTTTACATACATGAGCTCTAGAAGAATGTTGATATTGATGTTCAACAGATACGCTCAAGTAATAATCTAGCAGATCTATTTACTAAAGCATTACCGACTGCAATATTCAAAAAGCTGGTGCATAATATTGGGATGCTTCAATATAAAGATTTATTATGCAGCATTGAAAGGGAGTCATCTATTTAAGTAGAGTTTTTTCTTTCGTCTAAGGTTTTTTCCCACTGGGTTTTCCTTAGCAAGACTTTAATGAGGCAATCTAAACTAATCACATACAAGAATATTATACTCTTTTCCTTTCACTAAGGTTTTTTCCCACTAGGTTTTCCTTGGTAAGATTTTAACGAGGCATATTCTTAGTATATGGTTATCCAAGGAGGAGTGTTGTATATTTTTAGACACCTCATTTTTTATCGTCATTAAGACTTGGGCGCCTCAGGTTGATCGCTCGAGGATGAAGGCTATGTTATGCAAAGGTTCGATTTCTTCGGCAAGAAGAGCTCCAAATCCCAACCTTACACCCCATTTTGGACCAAACCTATTTTGACCAAAATTATTTTAGACCAAAATTATTTTAGACCTTAAAACCCTCTCTTTCAAAGTATTTTTGAAAATATCTCTACAATATTCCGAGGCTCGCATTTCGTTAAATGTTACACTTTTTAGTAAACCAAGCAAGGACAAAGTGAAAATAAATGAAAGAGAAGTGAACTCTTTGAAAAATATTTCAAAACACCTTATTTAGAGGTTTGGAGTTGAAGAAAATATGAGGGGAGGGAAGAAAACTAGTTGAGGAGAAGTTAGGCATCAATCCGGTTAGGACCAAAACTGAGCAATCTTCACTAAAATAGGCATGTTTTTTTTTGCACACTTGGAATTTTGATGTGAGGCTGCCACCATTGGAAATTATACTTCTGGGGCTTCAATTTAGACTCAAGAATGACCTGCAAAGGAGTCCGGATGAAGGAGATATGCCCATTTGAAATCGGGTCCAGCCACTGAATGAGGTTTCCCTCCATGTGCCAGCCATAGGGGAGGTTTTCCGGCCATGTGTAGGCCAATGATGAATTTTTCCGGCCAAAAATGAAGTTTGCCGCCCATCAGTGATGGTTTGCCGG